>CM049429.1:14247515-15497515 GCA_026929855.1 Poa annua | reverse complement strand
TTTTCAACCCACAATTTAAATCTTGCATATTTGTCAAGGAAGTTTCAAGAGTTCCAAAGAATATGTTTGCACTTGCTAGAAACTAAAATACTTTGGATCTTGCATATTTGTCAAGGAAGTTCCAAGAGTTCAAAATATTATATTTGCACTGGCTCCAAACTATTAAAGTAGCAACCTCTGGAAATTTGAGCAAAATGCCCTACTTAACCCCTCTGAACAAAGGTGGTTCAACACATTTTATTTTGAGATGCCAATTTTTGGGGTGATTCTACACTGTATGGGGAGGCTACCATAATTTTCTCAAATTTTTCTAAAGCGCTTAAATGCCCCAATTAAAGCGTTGTAATGGACAAGGACCTGTTTGCGAGGGAGAAATAAAATTGGCAGGGGGGTTTTCAGAAAATCTCCTTCTTCTTCTCTGTAGCGACCGGGGAGCTCGCCCCGTCGCATCCGATCACCGTGCAGCGCTCTCCTTCGCCGCGCTGGGCCCCCCTCCTCTGCTGCCCTGCGTGGAGGATAAGGCCGCCCCCGACGCCGCTCTGCTCTCTCTCCCCCCAATATTTTCCCCGGTCCTCTCCTCCTCTTCCTCCCCACCGAGCCACCATGGCCACCGAGCTCCGCCGCCGCATCACCGTCGATAGAGGCCACCCCAAGAAAAGCCACGACCCCCACGAGCTCCGTCGCGACGCCTGCTCCCTCAACACCAACGGGATCGTGCCGGGGAACTCGAGATCGCCGCCACCGTCCTCTTCTTCCCCGACTCCGGCCGCCGTGCCTCGAGCATGCTCGCCACCGCCACAGCCCTCCTCCCTCCGCTCCGAGCACGCACACGCGACGAGGGTGAGCACCCGAACCCACCCGTGCCCTCCATTCCTCCGCGCACGCTCCGTGGCGATAAATCCCGGAAGCTCGTCGCCGGCCACCACTCGCCGTCGCTGCTAGCCGCGCTCCGTCGACCTTTAGGTAGCGGCGCCGCCCTAGAAATGCTCCCCCTGCGCGCGCGTCGAACGCGCCCACCTGCTGGCTCCCTGGCGCCCTAGGAGCCTATGCCCGTGCGGCTCGCCGCCGGCGACCATCACGGCCTCGCACTCCGGCGTGCTCTGCCCGCCCGGTCCCACGCGCCAGTGGCCCAGCGCCCGCCCGCGCTGCGTCAGCGCCACCTTGGCCACTGGCCCCGCGCGTCAGTGGCTCGGGCTAGCCTCACGCGCGGTGAAAAACGCCCGAACGATTTTTCTGTAAATAAATAAATAGACAGAAATTGAATAAAACTTGTAAAATTCATATCTGTCAAAATATTTGTCCAAGCTTTGCAAATAATATACCAAAATGCTCAGAAAAATAAATGTAGTCTATCAGTATGATCCACATCTCTAATGCTGTTAGTGTATTTTGCTGTTTTGCTAGGTATAAATAAAATGTGTAGCTCAAATTCATGATAATTTTCAGGAATTGCTAAAATGGTGCCCCTTTAAATCAAAATGCTCCTAAGCACATGTGCTACACCTTCAACATCATTTTAAGCATTCTTCCTACATTGAAAGCATAGGAGAACATAACCCCAATTATGGAACCATATTTTCCTCTCTTGTGGAATAATTATTCAGGACCTCCAATCTAAAAGTGATATACTTGTTATAGTAATTCAGTGCATTAAAATGTCATGCCATCATGTGCTTGCGCATTGCATATGACTTGCTTATATTGATTGTGTTCTTTCCGGTGTTTTGATACATCGATAGATCAAGGAATCGGGGTCTCACCACATTACCCCGACGACCAGTATTACCCGCCTGCTGAGCATGGCAAGCGTGATCCCCACCCTCTGAGCATATCTTATCCTAATTTCCGCAAATTATTTTCTCCACTATAATATTGCATGCGGTTCCAAATGTCAATTTTATTGGATTAGAGTATCCTATAGTTGCATTAAATTCCGATGCCACTATCTGTTTTCCCTCGTATTATCCATAGGTTTGTATTGATGGCCTGAAATAATTACCTATGCTATGTTGTTGCTTAGCCATGCTTAGTTAAATGCTTAATGGTCTGATGGATATTCATGTTGGGATCGGATGTGGAATTCCGCGGATGATGGTGGAGAAATGGTGGTAACAACTAATAAAATGCTAAAAGGTGGGGATGAGAGGCCACATGGATGTGGTGGGTTGTCTCGTTCTCGCCGCCTCAGTGCGAGTTCTCCCCTTCGAGCCAAGTTAAGCGTGCAACCATGCGTGGGAATATGGAACCTCGTCGACTGACTAACTTGTGGCGGACTAGCCGAGGGTCCTCTAGTTTGGCTTTCCATTTTCGCGTGTGTTGAGATGGTGGCCAAGACTGGAATGAGGATGGTGGTGTTTAGGAAAATGAGTGGCCGCGGGGCAGGGTGTTGGAGGCACTGAACCTGTCCTACCGCCACTGATGATCCTGGGTTAGTTCTAAGAGAGGTAAAGGTCGTAGCCGCTCCCACCCAGCCGGCTTTCCCCGGAAGAGAGCTAAATGTACAGGCAATGGGTCGGACGGTACGCATGTATAAGTAGCTGGGAGGTCCCTCGGGAACCTAGCGACTTTCACATTGTACACCCCCTGCAGGGATAAATCTTTTCGAAAAGCCGTGTCTACGGTTAAGGACGACTTGGTGACGGATTCAGAGACCATAGAATAACTTTAACGAAATGATTAAAAACTGGGTACTAAAGGTACCACTCACTATTGTAAGGTTGACTTCCTCGAGGGTGATTCGGGGAGGTGCCTTGAAGAACAGGAACAGTGGATGAGGATGAGAAAGTGAATCAAAAGAGAAAGAGTTACTTCTTACCCCTCTTCTAAAATATTCTGATAGTCGATGCCTTGGAGTCGTGTTTTATGAACAAAATCAGCTTTACGCAAAACAGCCATAAAACCTTGAAAGCCATTCATTGAGCATATATAGCTCCTAATCTTGCTGAGTTCGTCGAACTCAACCTTGTTTATTTTTGTTTCATAGTAGGACTTTACCGACCTTGAAGGTGGGTTCTTTATTGACATCGACGAGTAGTCTGGGGTTCCCGAGTGGCAGCCTGGGGCAACTCGGAACCAGCTGGCACGGAACTATTTATCTGTAGGCCTCTTAGGCCATATTTGGATCTTGTTGTTTAGAACAACTTAATTTGCTTCCGCTTGTTGTAATGTTGGGTCAGTGACCTCTGATTGTAATATTTGCTATCTTTCTCTTGTATAAGAGTTGAACTATATTATCTTGAGTCGTAGGGTTTGTCATGTGCCAGGTGTTCCTGTGTCTTGATCTCTTTATTATACTTTGAGGGCTATGCTTTGGATATGGCATGATCGAAGGGTTGTGTGGCCGATGATCCATGCCGAGCTTGCCTGCCGATGTTTACTCGGCCTGGGAGTGTTAACCCCAGTAACCTTCGATTATGTCGCATGACCACCGACACATAGCATCACTGTATAATTTGCGGGATTGGGGCATTACACCGTCGAAGTACATTGTCCATGCGTTGGACAAGTCGGGAGTGTCTGGCATCTGAGCTTCTATCCACTCAGTGGTGAACTCTGGCAGGACTTGGGCTTTGATTGACTTCGGGTGAGCGTATTTCAGCTCCCAGGGTCCTAGTTCGACAACCCACTTGGCTATGTCCATAACCCACAGGTCCCAGGATCTGCGGATTATGCGCTGCGGAAGCGTGGTGGGCCCATAACCCACAGGTCCCAGGATCGAAATCTGGCTCTGATACCACTTTGTGACGCCCTAAAATCGGTACTATGTAGATTTAAGCGTTCCCGCCAAAATCCGCATAATAACGATTTTAGGTCGCCCACCAGACATAATGTGCACGCTGAAACATGCGCATTATGTGGGTGGAATTGTGATAACATTACAACATTTTCGATACATCCACAAATACAACAGAAGATAAATTACAACAACGACTCGAACGAGTCAAGATACAAATGATACAATACAAAGATTCAAATGACAGCGGAAGCAAAAATAGTATCCGACTACGGATAAGATGCAAATTGGACTAAGAGTCCTGAAGATAAGCGATGGCGCCATATCCCTGCCCAGCCAAGCCGGAGGGATTCCCACGCTAACGTCGTCTGACTTCAAACCTGTTGACTGCACATAAAGCACATCCCAAAAGAGGGTCAGGGCACTCCCTGGCAAGCAAAACCGACTTGCCTACTTTCTACACCATCTCCCAAAATATAGGGAAGGTGGACTTAGCGGCAGCATCACTAGCAACCTAGAGGGACACGCTACAACTTCCGTCTGATCAGAGAGGGATAAGAGAGCGCATAAGTAAACAACTACAACTAACACCAAACATAACCCATTCTCGAATTAACCCCCTCAACCAAATATGAGGAAGCAATTCGGGAAACTCACACGTTGAACAGTTTTAATTATAATTTATTGTGAAAGTAATTCTATATTACTAGTCAAATTAATTAACATTAATTAGGTGCAAGTTGTCTAGATCTTGTTAGCCAGCATCATCACCAAAGTCGTCCATAACCGTGGACACGGCTCATCGATAAGATTATACCCTGCAGGGGTGCACTACTGTACCCATACTCGCATGATCAACCCAAGCAAGCATCAGGGCTTCTCAACACGACTTATTCCTTCACTACAGCAAGTCCAAGTGCCACCCATATGAGTTGTTACCCGCGTCAGGAGTCCGGCCGAATCTCAATTGCGGACTCATTAGTTTGCGACTACGCCACCATGCGGCTCAAACCACAGTAGGAACTGTCCGCTTCGTGTCGTACCGCACCTATATGACCCCCCGTATCACATAACCTCTCATCATCATCATCATGCACATGCATATGAGCAAATGGAAAACCCGAACTACTTGCAGCACATGGACAAGCTGTAGATCCGTTCAAAGTCGAGGGGGGCTCCATAGGGCCTCCCACAAGTGGTTAGTGCGCTCAAAATTGGATCCGAGGACAAAATCTCAGTTCCTAGGTCGACACTGAGCAGAACAAAGCACCTTGCAAGGCCTTCCGCCTGGTGCCTTATCTTTTAATTATAATACCCCAACACAAGATAGCATTTTATTAAAGTAGAACAATCTATCATACTAAGCAGATGAAACATAAGACCAACAGATAACTCGCATAGACAACTCTAAGCATGCGCTACGACCCGCAAGGCTAACAGATAAACAAACAACAGGTGATGGGATGTGGGGATAAAGCTGTATGGGCTGCAGGATAAACATGTGATGGGATCGCGATAAGAATCGAATACTAGGGTAGCAGAGATCAACGGCAGGAATGGAAGACAATGTATAGGTAAACAAGCAAACTTTTCTTGCCTGGAATCCCGCATGGAAGCAGATCTTGTCGGTGCTCACACATCTCAACGTCTTATCCGCGAAGAAGCAACAAACACTGGAAAGCGTAAAAGATGCATTTTACAACTACGGCAAAAGATCCAGCATGATCATATGAAAATGATGCATGACATGGCAAGATGCAAAACAAATGCAATTAATCCAAATTAAGCGGGAGAGCTACCCGACAATTAATATTTAGGTGTAAGTTATTTATCTAGTCAATAATATTAAATGTTGGTTAACATGGTAACACATGGCATGGGTGATCTAATTAAATTAAATGGAATAGGGAAATTATTAAGTAAAGCCCAACACATTCCATATTTAATTATATAGGTGCAACAAATAAATTACACTAAGCTATTAAAATAAAAGATGCAAATGGCATAAGAATGGCATAATGTGGTTCATTGTATTTTTCTGATAAAAATAGATATAAATTTTGTATTATTTAGAATTATAAAACAGTTGATATGATATAAACAAGATTTGTACAAAAATGAATAACATAAAGAAATAAAGGATGGGAAAAAATTCTGTGTGGCTGGGGATTCGAACTAGGGTCTCTGGCTTGGAGGAGAACCATAGAATTGCCACAGGGCCGGTTGGATGTTTGTGAAATTAATCAACAATGACGGTTAATAAACAGAACGCTAGGTTATCTGAATATTTGACAACAACAGCGGATCAACACCAGGTCGGGAAAAAAAAGGAAAAAAAAAGGCAGCTTCCGCAGCCGGGTTTTGATCTCAGGACCTCATAGGTGCAGGATCAAGAGGAAAGCCACCAAGCTAGTACGAGTTCGTGTTTGATTTGGACCTGCAGCTGACAAGAGGTATTCCTTCGGCGTTAACTGAACCAAAAATTCAGAAACGGAGAACAGGGCGAGAACCGGAAGAACTGCAGCCGGAAACGGCGATCCACGGCGGATGGCTGGGCGGGGGAGATGTTCTGGTGGGTGTGTGGCGCGGAAGAGGCACCGGAGGTGCAAGAGTATGATAGGCAGGTGCAGAGGGAGGCAGCAGCTCGCACAGGAGCTCGCAGCCATGTCAACAATGGTGGACCGAACCCGGCCGGGACGGATTCGACGTCTACAACATACAATTGAGACCGGAATCGAACCAGGAGCTCACCGGGAGGGTCCTTGACGAGTAGTTCTTGCCGGAGCGAGGCAGAGGCGACGAATCCCATGAGGAGGTGCCGGCGGCCGGAGGAAGAAGATGCCAAAATCCGTCCGGCTCCGGGCGTTGCAGCAAGCTCGAGTGTGCGCTGACGGAGAGGAAGACGAGGCGCAGCTCCTGGCGCTCTCAGCTCGGCTCGAGCTTGTCCATGGCGAAGACGACCTTGCCCTCTCTCTCTCAGGAAGGAACAGGGAACGAGAAGAAGGGGGAAGAAGGGGGCGGCGGCGCTGAGGGAGAAGAGGGGCTAGGGTTGGGAGGTTGTGGGTAGGAGGCTAAAAAGGAGGGGGAGGGAGCAGGTGAGGGAGTGGGGGCCATGGCAGGGGAGAGAGGAGCACGTTCTCCTCTGCTCGTACGGAAGAAGAGGAACAGAGGAGATGGGCCAAAATAATAAGGTGGATTTGGCCCATTAGAACATTTCCTGGCATTTGCAAAATCCAGAAAAAGAAAATAACAGGATGAAGAAACATATAAAGGGAAAAGAAATAGAGGGAGAATAAATGAGATATACATTTGCAAATATTTTTATATACATTGGATTAGACTTGTAAAACATTTACAAATATTTCCAATTTACAATTTGGAGCTTTTGTTTAAATAGAAAAAGAAAGAGAGAGATTTATTATTTGAGAGACAAAATCAATTTTCATAAATATCATTTTGAGTTTTATCAAAATATGCAAAGGTGATTAAATGCATGATGATGTCATGAGGATGCAAAAAAAATAAAACAAACAATTATCTAATTGGGGAAAATCCAGGGGCGTTACACTCGCCCTGTGGCACGTTGGTTTGTGAGGATGTCTGAGAGCCCGGAGGAGCTTACCACCGTTATCGGGTGCTCGGAGAAGTAGTGGACGACCTTTCTCGAAGTCATGAAGACCCCGTAGGCTAGCTTCTGGTAGTGCGGGTAGTTTTGCTTCGACAGGGTTAGAACCTCGCTGAGGTAGTAGACTGGTCTTTGGACAGGAGGCTGTGCCCTTCTTCTTCTCGTTCTACTACGAGTACCGTGCTCACCACCCTGTTGGTGGCTGAGACGTAGAGGTAGAGCGGCTCGTTCTCCAGTAGTGCCACCAAAACTGGGGAAGTCGTTAGAGTCTTTTTGAGTTGGTCGAATGCGTCCTGCGCTTCCTCTGTCCACTCGAACTTGTCTGTCTTCTTCATCAGTTGGTAGAAGGGCAGATCCTTCTCACCCAACTTACTAATGAACCGGCTGAGAGCTGCGACTCGGCCGGCTAGGCGTTGCACCTCGCAGAGTTTGGTCGGTGCTGGCATTGTGAGTATGTTTTGCACCTTCTCGGGGTTTGCTTCGATTCCTCTTGCGGAGACGAGGTACCCTAGCAGTTCTCCGACTGGCACGCCAAAAACGCACTTATCTGGGTTCAGCTTGATCTGGTACTCGTCGAGCGCGGCGAAGACCTTGCAGAGATCGGCGACGAGGGTGTCTTCCTTGCGAGTGGTGACGACGATGTCATCGACGTAGACCTGGACAATCTGTCCGATGAGCCCTTTGAGGCATGCTTGCATTGTACGGTGGTATGTGGCACCGGCGTTCTTCAACCCGAAGGGCATTGTCTGGTAGGAGAAGACGCCGTCGGGTGTGATGAATGTTGTCTTTTCTTTGTTGTCGACGTTCAGTCTGATCTGTTGGTAACCTGAGTAGGCATCCAGGAAAGAACATCACTCGCAGCCAGCTGTCGAGTCGATGATCTGGTCTATCCGCGGGAGCGGGAAGTGGTCTTTGGGGCAGAATTTGTTGATGGCAGTGAAGTCGACGCACATGCGTAGCTTCTTCGTCTCCTTCTTCTCTACCAGGACAGGGTTGGCAACCCAGTCTGAGTCCTTGATCTCTCAAATGAACTTGGCATGCAGTAGTCGGTCGATTTCCTTGGTGATCGCATCCCGTTTGGGTCCAGAAAAGCATCGCATGGCTTGTTTGATGGGTCTGGCGTCCTTGTGGACTTTTAAGGAGTGCTCGGCGAGATTCCTGGGTAATCCTGGCATGTCAGAGGGTTGCCATGCAAAGATTTTCCAGTTCTCACATGGAAACTCGATGAGCGTGCTTTCCTATGCGGGAGTCAGACTTGACGATACTTTGACCGTCTTGCTGCCGTCAGTCGGATGGACTTGATGGGTTGATGTGTCATCATTTGTGTTGAAGGCGGCGTCCTTGGCTGGCTTCTAGCGGAGCGGGAAGATGGTCTTGTCGTTGTCGGTTGCCATTGCCTCGAAGTGCTTTTCGACCCCGAAGAACTCAGAGATCCTGCTAAACTCGCGGTCACAGCTGTTGGAGCGGTCGAAGACACCCCGCACCGTAATTATGCCTTTGGTCCAGGCAGCTTGAGCATCAGGTAGGCGTAGTGATGTACTGCCATGAACTTGGCGAAGGTTGGGCGCCCAAGTATCGCATGGTATTGCGATTTCCAGTCAACGACCTCGAAGTCGATCGACTCTCTCCTGAAGTGCTCGGGTGTGCCGAGGATAACGTCGAGTGTGATCGTTCCCATGGGCGTGATTGCTTGCCCTGGTACTATGCCGTGGAAGGTGGTCTTAGACTCCGGCAACTTCTCTGTCGACTTGTTCATCCTTCTGAGAGTGTCGGCAAATATGACGTTGATGTCGCTGCCTCCATCCATGAACACCTTCTTCAGGTTGTAATCTCCGATTAGAGCTTCAACTACTAGGGCGGCGTGCCCGGGTCGAGGTACGTCTGACGGGTGATCTGCCCTTGAGAACGTGATCGATGTCTCTGACCCTTTCAGGTAGTTTGGTACTGCGCGTGGGCAGGTCGTGGCTTGGAGAACTTGGCGGGTGATGAGCTTTTGGACCCTGCTTGAAGGGCGCCCCTTCTCTATCATGTTGAGTTGTCCACGCGCGGCTGGGTACGCGTCGTGTGTCGTCGGCTGGGCTTCGTGTTGCGGCTGTTGCTGCTGTTGTTCGGGAAAGGCTCCCGCCGCATGTGCTAGGGTGTTGTTCGCGGGTGCTGCCTGGATGGCGAGCTGCATGGCTGGCTGCAGTGCGGGTGTAGGAGTGATGATATGTTGCATGGCCTCATAGATCTTGCGTGCTTTACGACAATCCTTCAACAAGTGGTTGGCGCCCCATTTGCCCATTTCCCGGGTTCCAGAACATGTGGTGTTTGCAAGGTTGCGCCAATTCCTCGGATGGGGTCAATGCGCGTCTCCACTCGCGTTTTTGGCCTCCGTTGTTGCGGTCGATGTTGTTGCCGCTTCGGTTGTATTGTCCTTGGTCGGACTGGCGACCTTGATCACCGCTGCGGCTGTATTGGCGACCTTAATCGTACTGGCGATTGCTGTCACGTGCTTCATCACGGGGGGTTTGATATCCCGCCGCTACTAGCTCATGCGGATCCAACAGTCGTGGATGAGTTTTAGAGGCGAATCCGATCTAGAATTGCCTCATGCGGGAGTTACCTGAGCAGCCGGGTAGACCACCAGATTTCAGTCTATAGATAATAACTAGACAAAAAGGCGCGGCGACACGCCGCACCCATGTAGTTAAAATTTTAATTTCGGTGATTTCAACATTTGAAATTTTGTAGGTTTGATATTTGCGCACTCCTAGTAAGTAAGGTTTAAATTTGGTGTTTGGAGATTCTGAAGTAATGGAGGTTTGAAGATTAATGAATTTGTTGAAAAGTTATTCAAAATTTTGAAATATGTTTGTGTTGTTGGAAGGAGAAATATCGTTCCTACAATATTATAGTAAGGTTGTATTGTTGTCTCAAAATTTTATTATGACAAAAGATTCCATATCTTTTCATATTATTGTGGTTGGAAGATTTAGAAATGTGACGAAATGAATTTGGAATGGTTCGAATTATTCACCGTATGTAAATATTGAAACATAATTGCATAATAGTGTAAGTTATGTTTTTTTGTTACGATCATTTAGATATATTTTTTCATATTTTTTCGATGGATAGATTTAAAAATATTGATTTTGTGTCGAACTTCATCAGATTTAAATCTTTGAAGTTTGTTTGCATAATGGCATAAGTAATTAGGTTTCTTTTTTGTGATCATTTTGCTAATTTTTCATATTTTTTGGATGGATAGATTTAAAGATATTGATTTTATAGTTTTAACCATTTTCTGGAAAAAAATTACTATTTGGGAAAATCAGAGAGGCTGATAGGTGGACCTTACCGTGGCATCACGCTGATGTCACGATGGGCGGAGCGGCCGCGGAGCCGACGTCGGCGGCGCATCCGTGCTTGCTAGGACGCCGGTCAGACGCGCTGGAATCGCCCGGATGCGGGCTACACTACAGGGGCGGCGCCGCTTCCTTTAGGTCGCCAGAGCGCCGGCTAGGGGGCGTGGATGCGGCGATGGTGGTGGAGCGCAGCGGCGACGAAACGCGGCGATTTAGGCCACCTCGGCACGCTGTCGACGGCGTGGAGGTAGATCGTGAGACTGCGCACCTCTGCATGCCCTCGGATTCGACGGTAGATGACCGTAGAAGCTGCGGCGCCCGGCGGCGGCGGCGGAATTGCGGAGGAGAGAGGAAGGGGAGATGAATTATGCGGGTTATTTTACAAAAAAGCATGTGACGTTCCGGAAAATTACAGTGAGGTCCTTTCGTCCGTTATTTCGTGGACTGCGGGTTTGGTGCGCAAATCTTTGAGGCGTCTTTCTGCAAAAAAGCCTCGGTGACCGGTGGAACCGGAGGACACCGGGTGGCGACCGGGCCACGCGTCACGCCGTGATTGGTGGAGAGGCCCGTGCTACAGTAATGTGCGTTTTCCACCCCGGGAACTTACGATCTGGGCCGTCGATTGCTCCGATCGGACGACCGACAAAAATAGGGTGAGGTGGACGCAGGACAGGAAGACAATCCGTCCAACTTTCATATATAGTAGTTTTACGCTGGCAACAAACACCATTTATGTTCGGTAAATACTTCATATCTTAGTCCGATGGGAAACAATTCATCGGACCGACTAGGCGTCGTCCATCTCGTCCCCATCCAACAGCCTGGCTTGCTTTATTTCTCCAATAACTACGCCTCTAAAAATATTAGCCATTGTCGATCCTTCCCAAATTACTTCCCCAAATAGATCTAGGCCACGATCCAGCTTGTGCGGCACCCCTGCTCTCCTCGCCGGTGCCAGCCGCTGCCCAAATGCTATAATCCAGGCCACGACCCAGCTCTCCCCGCCACCATACCCTCTGATCTGGGCTGCGAGCTCAGCTCTCCCTAGCACGCCGCATACTCCATGCCAAGACCCGCGCCTCCACCATATTTGACCTGTTCGTTGCCATGGATGACGCTCCACCGTGGGGCGTCATTACCTCCCGCACCGGTGTAGTAGGTCTCACGGCTGCTCAGCTGAGCCTTAAAGGCTACACTCCGGCTGAAGCAGTTGTCTGTATATTGCTTCCACCATACGGCCTCAATACCTATCCCTTCAACGACTACACTACTAGAGAAGGTAATATCAACTGATCTAGGTCTCAATGTGCTCATATTTTCTGCATATCCACAGATCAAATCCCCTTATTCCTTTACATAATTGTGGAAATGTTTGTGCTTCCACACTGTCGGCCCAATGAGGACCAGGGTGTGCAGAGCCCATTTTCCACAGGCCTCGCAGGCGACAGATTCAACAAAACGACTAAGGACCAAGCCACTGCTTGGAGAGACACTCGAGAGGCAACTCCTCTCGAGGGCCTGAAGAGGAAGCCGGGGCCCAAAGATGACCCCGCGCTTCAAGAGACTCCCCAAGGCTCAACACGCCTGAAGAGAAGTCAACCGAAACCTCTCCACAGGCCACCACCGCCCTGCGGAGACACTTCGCGGCTAAGCAAGCGCTGCAGGGCGCACATGGCCTCTGCAGCAGCCGCATAGTGACGCGAGCACCCCAGTTATCATTCTGGTGATAAAGGAGTCAACAAAGCTGCGCCACCCACGCCAGGACAGCCAGGACTTTCCTCTTTGGTGATAAAGCGGCTGGACGGTGCAACGCTCCAAGAAGATCGTCATTGTGGGCTCCACCACGACCACTTCAACCCATGCGAGCCGTTCTGCGCGGTCTACAGCTTGTCAGCCACCGCGCCCAACTTTAGCACGGATGGACCGCGTCCATGGACGTTTCGGCGATGATGGATTGACTCTCCTTCACGACACTGCCCTGTGGGAGCCCACCTTCGGCGTATAGCACAAGGAAGAGCCCGAGGCGCCTATAAAAGGAGCAGGAGCTCCAACGTATCAAAGGATCGGCTAATTGCTTTCTGAACCCTTGGAACCCTAGCCAAGCGAGTAGGATAACCAACTGCTGGAGGAGGAAGACGACTATTGTGTCCCTCTCCAAGCACCGAACTGCTTCAAGAGAGCCATCGACAAGCTCATTATACTGTAATCTATGCAGTGCAATATAGACAAGCAGGAGTAGCGGTGTTACCTCCTCCCGAGGGTCGTGAACCTGGGTACGGGCCGGCGTTCATCTCTGTCGTGATTGTCTCTCTCCAGTCCCGGCGAGCAACGTCGTCGTGTCTCTCGAGGGTCGTTTGACCTCCGTGTTCAATCCCCCTTTGAACTACTCTTCAGGGTGTGGCTATACCTGTTCCGTGGGAGTCACTCTCCGACATTTGGCGTGCCAGGTAGGGGAATGAGCCGCGTCAACGACCTTCGAGCCGCCTCCGAGCCACGACAGACACTCGCACCGCCCGCGCCGCCCGCGCCAGCAGGTGCGCGCCTGAAGGAACCACCGCTGCGCCTGGCGCCGCCGCCACTCGTGGACTGCGGGGTCATCCCCGCCGTGAGGAGCGCGCCAACACCGAGCCGCACTTGGAGCACCCCGAGAGCGATCCTGAGCACAACGGGGAGGATTACCCCGAGCAGCAGGCCGACGCGGAGTCCTCGCGCAGGACGCAACACCAGAGCAACTCCTCTCAAGGACGCGCGGAGCCTGGCCCGCACACAGCTCTGCTCATGGCGCAAGAGCTTCTCCGCTACCGCCCTACTGCAGAGGCTCATGAGCAGTGGTTGGAACGCCTCAACTGCATCGTCGGCATCGCCACCACTCGCCCAGCTCCGTCGCGGTCGATTGTGCACCACTCCATCGCGGGCACGGCTGCGCATGACGCGCCTCCGCCACCTCCAGGACCTGCTCCGGCCGCGACACAAAGAGCCGCCTCGCACGCCTCCTCACCGCGCGACTGCCAAATCGTGCAGCACACCGCGCCAGACGCTCGCGTGGGGTTGGAGCGCCAGCGGAACCGCTAGAACCGCCAGAACTGGGTCACCACGTACGCCTCAGGCTGCATGGCGTTCACCCGCTCCCTGCGTCGCATGGTATGGCCCCAGAAGTTCAGGCCAGCCCTCCCCAAGGGCTACGACAGCTCCAGCAACGCTGTTGAGTTCCTGCAGTTCTACACCACCTCCATCTAAGCCGCGGGAGGAGATGACAAGGTCATGGCCAACTGGTTCTCCCACGCGCTTCGCGACTCCGCGCTGTCGTGGCTCCTGAACCTCCCTGAGGACTCTGTGGTCACATGGTAAGAGCTCTGCAAGCAGTTCGTCACCAACTTCAAGGGCACGACGAGCGCGCGCTCACCCACAACGACCTGTGCGCGGTGGTGCAGAAGAAGGATGAGACCCTCTGGAAGTAAATCTAGCGTTTCAGCCAGGTGCGGAACAACAAACATCCCTGACACCCAGGTCTCGCTGCCTTCCACGAGGGCGTCACGAAGCGCAGGATGCTCGAGAAGCTCGGCATCCACGACAAGCTCACCTCTGTGGTGAAGCTGTTCGATCTGGCGGACAAGTGCGCCAAGGCTGAAGATGGAATCCTCTTCGTCAAGATGAGCTCGCGGGGAGACGACCCTGGCGAGTGGTCCAAGAGCCACAAGAAGAAGAAGGAGCCCAAGTGCAAGGCCACCACAGTCCTCGCGGTAGAGCCTGACGCCAAGGGATCCCGCAGGGGCTCCCCCGAGCCTGGCGAGAAGAAGGAGGACGATCGTCCATTCTGCGTCTACCACAACAGGTGCGGCCACTCTACCGAGGCCTGCTTCGACCTCAAGGGGCTAAGCAAGGAGCGCAAACAGGCTGAGGGCAGCGGCAGCCGCGGTGGAGGCCGTGGCTACCACGGAAGCGGACGCAAGGGCGGCTACCAGAAGTCACCTGGCACTCAGGCCAACGCCGCCGAGAAAAACGGCAACCTCCCTAACGAGGAAGATGGAGGCTACTAGGCCCCGAGAGGAGCCATGACCTGCATCCTTGGCGGGGCTCAGGCGCCCAAGTCGAACAACCAGTTCAAGCAGTTCGCTCGCGAGCTCAGCGCCGCACTCCCTAGCGTCGAGACCTCCAGGCCCCTCAAGTGGTCGTAGTACACCATTGCCTTCGACGCGCAGGACCACCCCAAGTCTACCAAGACTGTTGGAACCCTCCCGCTGGTCTGCTCCCCCACCATCAACAACATCGCCGTCTCTAATACGCTCATCGATGGAGGTGCAGGCCTGAATGTCATTTCCATTGAGGCATTTGAGACGCTTCAAGTGCCCTACGAGTGGCTCATGCCCTCTAGGCACTTCACGGGTGACGAGGGATGTCCCCATCAATACCTATGGTTACTAGCCTAGGGTAAGAGTTATGAGGTAGAGAACGCGTGGTGTTGGTAGATTCGTCGGCTGACAAGCGGGAATTACCCAGATTTGGGGCCCTCGAGTGAGGTAAAACCCTTACTCCTGCTTGTCTGTTATTGATTGTGTATATGCGGTGACTACAGGGGTCTAGCAAGATGTCGATCTTGCTAGGGTTTTGTGATTCTGGTTGGGCGTGTCCCTATTCGTTCACCCTCCTGTCCCTTATATAGGGGTACAGGTCTCTGGTCGTAACCGATTAGGACTACATATATGGAAAATATTACCGACTATATCTGTTGGGGGGATCGTAACCCGGTAGGCCCACCGACATAGAAGATAAGCCGGCCTGGCAGGAGCCTGAGCCGGATTAAGCATAAAGACATGGGCCGGGTGATACGTAAGCCGGTGCGCGACGTATGCCTTGGCCCGCAAGCAAGAAGGATCCAGAAGGCTGGAGACCAAGTACAAAATGGAGTCCTGCTAAGGAAAGAAGAGGCTTAGAGGACTTAGAGTAGAGTCCGGGTATGATAGGAACCCGGACCCAGCTTTGTACCTCTAGCGAGACCCGCCGCCTATATAAGGGGGTCTCCTGGCTCCTAGAGAGATAGGTTCTACAAGTTCCACAGAGAGACACAAGTCATAGGAGAGATACCTTGTAATCTCGAGACCCGGAAGCTAAGGCGCCGAGTCCCGAAACCCTAATCAGTAAAGCCGAAGCAGGAAGTAGGTCTTTACCTCACGACGAGGGGCCGAACCTGGGTAAATCCTTGTTTCCCCGCGCCACGCTAGATAAGCTCCTGATGTCGGAAGCCGCCATGCCCCACATCGAATGTTACCTCTGGGTAACATCTGCCGTGACAATCCCACGACAATTGGCGCCCACCGTGGGGCCTGCGGCCAAGAGCATCACTTTTTCAGGAGAAGCGCTGCGACGTATGGAAAACCTAGCTATCGGCCAGATCCACACGCTCCCAGGAGGGGAACGGATCGTGGACGACTCCGACTGGACAGAAGAGGCGGATTTCTTGGAGACCGGATCTATGTTCGTCTTTGGACAGATCGATGTTTTTGTAGGTGTGATCCGGTCCGATGGAGCCGACACAGAGCAGTACGAGCCGAAGTTCGAGTCCGAGTCCGGGTCAGCCACCATGGCCCAGACAGACGGAGAGGAATCAGTCGGATCACCAGAAGAGGGAGAATCGATGAGCCGGGTCAGCGAGGACCCCATCGTCACCCCCGTTAAAATGTCAGATCTGGATACAGACACAGAGTCAATCTTACCCTTGTTCGACGATCGTTTTGGAGACGGGTTCGTGGATGAAGATCACCCGGCACCGCTGGGACCCGCGTGTCACATGACGGTTAACGTGGTAACCCGGGCACCCCCGGTTGACGGAGCATCAGCTTCCGTGAGTGATGAGACAAGCGTCGAGGCGTTGGCGAGGCAGAACAGAGAAAACTGGGATCAACATCAAGCTCCGCCTGCAGCAAACTACGCACCCCCTAATCCCGTAGTGGGAGGAATCTTACCGACTTTCAGTTCGTTGGCTCATATACAGACACCAGCTGCGGGAATCCCCCTTGGAAACCCGATACTCGCTGCAAGCCCGACCAACTTGGTCAGACCTCCGCCACAGCAGCAAGTGCTCGCAGGAACTTCAGCAAGCCCGGCGCAAGGCGAAGTAACAAATAATAGCACGGCCATGATGAGAGAGTTAGAAGAACTAAGACAGGCGGTGGCAAGGGCAAGCCAAGAGCGCGCGGCGGAGCACCGGCGTATCCAGGAAAGGGAGCAGCTTGTGATCCAGCAAGAGCAGAACCTGTTGGAAGAAAGAAGCACCCTCCAGAGAAGAAGGGACGAGTTAACTGATGTCCAGAACAGAAGGCGCGGAAGCCGGCTGCACCTCCCAACCGGGACAAATACCATAGCACCCGTGGCCTTGGAGTTTAAAACACCAAACCCGGCGCCCGTGGCAGCACCGGTAGCGATAACTAACCCGGCGCCAGCGGCTATCCTACGAGGAGCACCAGCAAGAAACGTGGCAGAAGCCGGAGCAGCAATCATCGAGCAACTACCACCACCACCCAGGTTTGATCCTCCACCGGGTCATTACAATAACCAAGTTGACAATATTTTTGCAGAAACGCACGCCCTAGAGCGGATACCTTTCGATAGTTCACTGGCCGGCTTAGAGGCAAGGAGAGCCGTGGATCTGCTAAAGACGGTCGTAGTTCAACAGAACAATAACCCACGAGGTTCACAAGCTTTCAACTCAGAGCCGGCAAGGACCCGTACCAGAACTCGGCAGCCAGAGCCGGTGGTAGCAAGATCAGTCCAAAATAGGCTAGGACCCGTAAACCGGCCAGCCCCGCAACCAGTTCAACAGCAGCAGCAGCAGGTGCACGGACCACGAAGGATGGCCGCGCCTGCCGTCTCCGCTGCCCAATCCATAGTAGACAGTTCGAGAGCAAGACGCGCGGCGGTGGTGGTAGCCACACCTGAGGCCGGAGCGAGAGTCGGGGTCACGGTCCAACCCAGACCCGTCGTAAATTCACCCGCGCCGGGTCAGGGAGGAGGCTCGTCTGCAAACTTAACATGACCCAAGTGTTTGTCAGACGCGATCAGATCAGAACCTTTTCCAGAAAAATTCAAAGAGCCAAGTAAGGTTGTCAACTATGAGCAGAACATGAACCCAGAGACATGGTTGAGTGGGTACAGCATGGCCATGGACATGAAGAATGCTACACCGAACCTCTGTGCAAGATTCCTATATCTGATGATGGCGGAAGGAGCACCCAAAATTTGGCTGGACCGGCTTCCACCAAACAACATCCAGTCATGGGAGGAACTTAAGACGACATTTATTTCAAATTTTGCCGGGACATGCAAGAAGCAATACACTGAGGCAGATCTAGATCGGTGTGTCATGAGAAAAACCGAGTCAGCAAGACAGTGGTTAGCACAGATCACAGAGATTCTGCAATGTTCAATCAATATTTCAGCTCACACGGCAATAACCATGATGGAGAAAAATTGTGCCTTCGATTCTTTAACACACAAGCTAGGACGTATGAGAGAAGACCCGGCTCGCCAAGACATCACCATTGGAGAGGTGGTCTCAATTGCTTACAAATATGCAGCAACAGACAAAAGAGTAGGCGAGACGGAAGAGCAACAGAAGAGCAACCGGGTCAACGCAGCGCGTAACCCAGCGCCAAATCAGAATAATGGAAATCAAAACAATAAAAGACCCTATGATGTAGGAAACTCAGAGTTTGTTGGAACCACCCAAGCCTCAGGTTACAGAGGACCAAGACCTGGTGGAAACTTCAGAGCCGGTCCCCCAAGAGGGCCAAACATCAGCGAAATTTATAGCATGCCGTGCCCTAGGCATGCCAGGAACGGTAAACCAGCCAGTCACACATTAGCACAATGCGCTGACATGAGGGCATGGAGAAAACACGAGAAGTCTTTGGAACAGAACGAAGGCAACTTCAACGGAAACAATGGGAACAGTGGTAATCAAGGAAATCTCGGCAACAACGGTAACCAGGGCAACCAGGGTACAGGACCCGGGTCTCAGGCACCGCCAAATAAAAACGCCGGGTCAAGTCAGCACCAAGGCGGAGGCTATCAACAAACACCAAAAGAACTACACAGTCAAGGCCAATATCATGTGTTTACCACCAACACATGTAGGAGAGAGCAAAAATTGAAAGACAGAGAGGTCAATACAGTAGTAACAGCCTTACCAAAGTACCTGAAGTGGTCAGAGCAACCAGTAACTTGGAGTAGAGAAGATCACCCGGACAGAATCGAACACCCGGGTCTCCTAGCCTTGGTGGTTGCACCACAAGTGGGCGGCTTTCGTCTGAACAAGGTCCTAATGGACGGAGGGAGCAGCATCAACATCTTATACCTGGACACTTTCCAAAGGATGGGTTTGTCTGAAAGCCGACTAACGCCAACATCAACAAATTTTCATGGAATAGTGCCAGGAAAGTTGGCTCACCCAATCGGCCAAATCAGACTGGACGTAGCTTTCGGAGTAAGCAAGACGCAGTACAGGGCAGAATACTTGACATTCGAGGTGGTCGACCTAAAGAGCCCATACCACGCCTTATTCGGAAGGCCGGCTTACGCCAAGTTCATGGCGAGACCATGTTACGTTTACCTCAAGTTAAAGATACCAGGTCCCCAGGGAATCATCACCATCGAGGGAAGCAAAGACATGGCAATCGAGTGTGACCGAGGTGACGCCATCATGGCAGATCAGGCCTGCTCAAAAGAAGAGTTGAAATACTACAAGTCTTCGGTAGACCCGGCTGACAAGCGTGTGCTGGATAAGCCAGCCCACGAGGAAGAAAAGAAAAAAATTCAAGTCAGCCCAGGACACCAAGATGGTCGACTTTGTGGAAGGAGACTCCTCCAAGCAGTTCTCGATCGGGTCTCATATGGACCCAAAATAGGAAAGCGCGCTCGTCGAGTTCATCCGTGAGCATCGTGACATCTTTGCATGGTCCCCTTCGGACATGCCGGGTGTCCTGAGAGAACTCGCCGAGCATAGCCTACATGTTGATCCAGCAGCAAAACCAGTAAAGCAAGGTCTGCGTCGTTTCAATGTAGACAGGAAAAAAGTTATCGGAGAAGAGATAGCCCGCCTTCTAGCGGCCGGCTTTATCATGGAAGTATATCACCCAAAGTGGCTAGCTAACCCGGTCCTGGTGCTAAAAAAGAACGGAGAGTGGAGAATGCGTGTCGATTACACAAGGTTGAACAAAGTCTGCCCAAAAGATCCTTTTGCGCTACCTCGGATAGACCAGATAATTGATGACACAGCCGACAGCGAGTTACTGTGCTTTCTGGATGCCTATTCCAGGTATCACCAGATCAAGCTCAAAGAAGAAGACCAAGAGAAGACATCATTTATCACACCCTTTGAAGCTTTTTGCTACAAAACAATGTCCTTTGGCCTCAAGAACGCAGGGGCAATGTACCAGAGATGTATCCAGAAGTGCTTTGAAGATCAGATCGGCCGCAACGTCCATGCTTATGTTGATGATGTCGTGATCAAATCCCAGAAAGCCGGGTCACTCCTAGATGACCTGAAAGAGACCTTTACCAATCTCCGCAAGTACCAGATGAAGATCAACCCGACCAAGTGCGTATTCGGGGTTCCAGCAGGCATGTTACTCGGCTTCATAGTTTCAGAAAGAGGAATTGAGGCGAACCCGGCAAAAATCAAGGCGATCATGAACCTAAAGAAGCCGGAGTGCGTAAACGATGTCCAGAAATTGACGGGCTGCATCACAGCCCTAAGCCGGTTCATAGCAAGGATGGGAGAGAAAGCACTCCCATTATACAAGTTACTGAAGAAGTCGGACAAGTTCATATGGGACCAAGAAGCAGATGATGCCTTCGAAGATTTGAAGAAAACACTGTCCATAGCACCAGTCTTAGCAGCTCCTACGAGTAAGGAGCCAAGGTATTTATATGTCTCCGCCAACTCGCGAGCCGTCAGTGTCGTGGTCGTTGTAGAGAGGAAAGAAGAAGGGAAAGAGTACCCGGTTCAGCGGCCAGTCTACTACGTCAGTGAGGCCCTAACCGAGTCAAAACAGAGATACCCGCAATGGCAGAAGTTGGTCTTTGGAGTCTTCATGGCAAGCCGGAAAATGTCACACTACTTCCAGGAACACCCCATAACAGTGGTGAGCTCAGCTCCCTTAGTAGAAATAATCAGAAATAGGGAGGCGACATGAAGAGTAGCAAAGTGGGCCATCGAGATGGGGCCTTAGCACATAAACTACGAGCCAAGAACAGCAATCAAATCTCAAGCCTTAGCCGACTTCATCAATGACTGGACCGAGTTTGATCCCCTGCCTTCAGCACCGAGTGCCAAACATTGGATCATGCACTTTGACGGGTCTAAGCTATTCGGTGGATCTGGAGCCGGCGTGGTCCTAACCTCACCAAAGGGAGACAAGCTGAGTTATGTCTTACAGATACACTTCGAGCCCTGCATGAACAACATTGCCGAGTATGAAGCTCTGTTACACGGCCTGAAAGTCGCCAAGGAGATGGGCATCAGGAGGATCATGTGCTATGGGGACTCGGACCTAGTGGCACAGCAAGTATCAGGGACCTGGGATCGAAAGGACGCCAATATGGCAGCTTACAGAAGAGAGGTTGACAGGGTAGCCGGGTTCTTTTCCGGGTATCAAGTGGAACACATTGACAGGAGAAAGAATGAGGCGGTAGACGCTCTATCAAGAATCGGCTCCAGGAGAGACCTGATACCACCCAATGTATTCAAGGCCGAGTTATATAACCCATCCGTCAAGCTGCCGACAGAGGAAGAACTTGCAGTCCCTGATGATCAGGAGTCCCAGCTGGTTGCCGCCTTACATCAAACACCGTCATGGACAGAGCCGTACCTAGCTTATCTACTCAGAGAGGAGCTACCACAAAACGAAGTTCTGGCAAGGCAAATTGTACGCCGAGCTAAGGCCTACGTCATCATCAACGGCGAGCTACACAAGAAGAGCACTTCAGGAGTTTTTCTGCGATGTGTCTCACCAGAGGAAGGCCGGAAAATCCTACAGGAGATCCACTCAGGAGATTGTGGACATCACGCATCAACAAGATCAATGGTAGCCAAGGGATATAGACACGGTTTCTTCTGGCTGACGGCTTTGGCTAACGCAGAGAGCATAGCCCGGGTTTGCGATGGATGCCAGAGATACGCAAGGCGGATTCACGTATCGTCTCAGGACTTAAGGACAATACCAATCACATGGCCTTTCGCAGTATGGGGTATGGACATGGTTGGACCTTTCCAACTGTCATCCGGCAAGAAAACGCATCTCCTGGTAGCAGTGGACAAGTTCACAAAGTGGGTCGAGGTCCAAGCCGTCAGTAGTTGCTCAGCAGCTACAGCAGCCAAATTTCTGAAAAGAATCATATTCAGATTCGGGTATCCCCACAGCATCATCACAGACAATGGAACAAACTTCTCACTCAGAGATATGCAGAAGTTCTATGGAGACAATGGAATCTGGCTTGATCTGGCTTCAGTGTCACATCCTCAGTCAAACGGCCAAGTTGAAAGAACAAACCAGGAGCTCCTTAGGGGGATAAAACCAAGGCTCCGGGTTCCGCTGATCAGAGCAGCCGGAGCCTGGGAAGAAGAACTGCCATCAGTCGTCTGGAGCATCAACACAACTCCAAATAGATCCACAGATTTCACTCCTTTCTTCATGGTATACGGAGCAGAAGCGGTCTTGCTCAGCGATATCATTCATGACTCGCCAAGAGTTGCAAATTACGTGGAGACCAAAAATGAGAAAGCCCAGCTCACATCAGTGGATTTACTAGAAGAAGCAAGAGAGCTAGCCCTGGAAATATCAGCTATATATCAGCAAGACTTAAGACGGTATCACAGCCACCGGGTTAAATCCAGGACTTTCCAGGAGGGAGATTTGGTCCTCAGATTGGCTCAGAACAGAGCCGGCTTTCATAAGCTCACTCCCCCATGGGAAGGACCTTTCGTGATAAGCAGAAATCTACACAATGGATCCTACTATCTGGTGGATCTAAGGGAAGAAAACACAGTAACAGGACCAAACACAGATCACACAAGGTACCCAATGACAGAGAACGACGGGCCATGGAACATAGCAGAGCTTAGACCATACTACACATAGGCAGAGGAAACCCGGCAGACCGGCTTCCACAGCTTTTTGTATCTTTTACTGAGAAAGCAGCAGGTTTCAGACGCGCTATTTTCCTTACCAGGGTACCTAAGGGGACTGGAAGGTTTTTAATGAGGCGGCTTGCTAGCTATGTACATATCTTGTGCTAAATGAAGAGAACTTTCCTGAAGAAAAGAGTTTATTGACAAAAGTGCCCAGATGTTACACAATAAAGGGTCTTGGGGGCTTACTAACTAAAAGTTAGAAGTTGAAAACTCAAGACTCGGCAGAGACGCCACCAAGTTTATATTCTCACTCCTTTCAAGGGTCTTGGGGGCTTACTAACTAAAAGTTAGAAGCTGAAAACTCAAGACTCGGCATAGACGCCACAATTTCTTAAAAGAGGTCTTGGGGGCTTGCCAACTATCAGTTGCAAGTTGAAGACTCAAAACCCGGCATAGACGCCACAATTTCTTGGTTATACTTGCCTGCTAGCTCGATGCTATTCTAACCCGGCAAAGAAGCCATAGTGACAAGATGTTAAAAACCTGGCTTTCAATCTGACTATGATGCCCCTGAGGACTTAGCAGACCCTGATCGACCTTGAGTTTCTAGCACAAGATGTCAAACAGAAAGCCGGCTATGCAGATGCAAAGGAAACCAAAAGGGTCATCAACACCAAACACAAGCTCGCGAAACACGGCTGAGGCCGGGTATACAAATTAGAGCAAGTGTATCAGGCGAACGAAGGCGCATCAACACAGGCGTAGCTTCATAGAGTTAAAGCTAACCTATTACAGGATATACAAGCCAAAAGAATGTGTTTCAAAGTACAAAGACGAATAAATATTACAAGCCGGTTTACCCTGCCGGACCAGACTCAGTAGGCACAGCTGGGGTCTCGGGAACTAAGACGGAAGAGCCAGAGGCGGTGGATTTCTTCTTGGACTTCCTCTTCGCCAAGCCCTCAGCATCCTCCCAGGAAATCTCGAAGACGCTTGAAAAGGGGCCAGAGGCCGGGCGAGGAGAAGCCGGCGCGTTGGATGTCCCGGACTTAGAAGCCACTTCGGCTGAGTCGGTAGAGGAGCGCGGTAGCTCGGATCAAGACCCTGAAGGGGATCGTGTGCAGAAAACAAAAATTTTCCTACCGACGATATCCTAAAAGCATGCCAAGATCTATTCTATGCAGATATAGTAGTACGAACGGAGATCGGAATACATACCCTTGTAGACCGAAAGCGGGATTACGTTCCCGCACAAACGTTGTCGATGAAGACCGACGTAGCCGACCTCAAGGTCGTGTAGAGGAAGCAGGCCTCCGAGTACCGCTAGCGCAGCACCTCGCAGGGAGTCGCACACGTACGGTGGAGACGACGCCTCCGAAGCTCCAGTCCAGGACGAGCAGCGGAAGACTTGGACCGGAACACCAGCAGCGTGGCAGCGGGCTATGGTGGAGGAGATCCCCGACTCCTCTGGCTCGGCGCGGCTCCGACTTGGGAACCACGAGATCGAGAGAGAAATCGGGAATTAATTGGTTCAATTAAAAGGCTGGGGTGCCCCTTCTTATATAGGCTCCCAAGGGGAGCCTACCTTGCCAGCCAGGCAATGTGGGACTAACCCCCCATAGCCTGGTTCGGCCAAGGGAGTGCGCCGGCCCCCTGGTGGGCCCCTTGTGGCCCACCTAGGCCGGCCCTCCTGGCCCCCAGTGAATTCCCCTAGGGAATTTTCCCCTCTTGGGCCTTGTTTCGTCCGGAAGGCCCATTTAGGGAAATCTGCCTTAATAAATTCGAAAATAAATATATAAAATCATATTTGTATATTAATAACACTAATTAATATCAAACATAATATATATAATTTTTCCTAGCTCCGAAAACTCTTTCGGCGCTGCCCGATCTCCATCGGACCTCTCCCGGGACGCTCCCGGAGATCTCCTTCCTTTCCGGTTGTCTTGTCGAAAACCCTTTAAGTGTGTTACCCTAGCGGTTTGATATAATATCAGGTATGATCAAGACTCCTCAATGATCAACGACTAACCCGTAGGCCTGGACCCCATGAACTAATCCCTGAGATATAACGAATGACTTTCATCTATCAAACCTGAACGTAAAGTCTTAAACCTTTTGCCATAGCGATACTTAGCACGTCCGAGCGTTGTTCCATAGATATCTCCATACCTAATCCCGACCTCGTTACCGACGACGCCATCTTCTACTCGTTCATGATCTCATGTCTCCGTGACCTAGTCACATGCTTGCAAGCTCATTAGACATGATCTCACCGAGTGGGCCCGAGAGTATCTATCCTGCTATGCGGACTGGAAAATCCCGCTCTTGACCCCTCGTCTCAATACTCCTTTCCAATACCCAAAAGTATCACCGTTATTGTCATACTAAATAAGATACGACGTTTGGTGCAATCAAAGTATCTTCCGGGAATATCAATAAGAGTTGATCTCACGGTCAAAGGTGTAACGACTATGTTCTCCAAATCTGGGTATGTCCATCACATCGCTCTCCAGCGATATGACTCTCATTGCCGAGCGGCACCATGCCCCATGACCGGGAAACCTCGATCATCAATCGCGCAATGAAACTAGTCTTAGTAGAGGCTACTAGCGACCTGGTTGTTTACGTATCACACCCGCATTAATGTTTCCGCTTAATACGGTTCTAGCATGACACAAAAACCTATTATGAACAAACGAGATATGATAAAGAATACACTTTATTAATTGCCTCTAGGGCATATCTCCTTCAGTCTCCCACTTGCACTAGAGTACAACTTAATCTAGATTACAACTTGGTAAAAGCCTAGCACCCATAGCTAATTGGTGCTGTTCATGCTTATCAAGCGGAAGAGGCTTCGTCAGCGGATCTGCCACATTCAGATCCGTATGCACTTTGCAAATCTTCACATCGCCTCCTTGTACGTACTGACGTATCACGTGGAAGCGTCGGAGAATGTGTTTGGCGGTGGAGTGAGACCTCGGCTCCTTAGCGTTCGCAATGGCACCCGTATTGTCGCAGAAGAGGATTACGGGGTCTTGCACGCTCGGGAACACTCCAAGTTCGATGACGAACTTCCTCAGCCACACAGCTTCATTCGCGGCCTCGCAGGCAGCAATGTACTCCGACTCCATTGTAGATTGTGCGACTATGGGTTGCTTCCCACTTCTCCAGCACACGGCGCCTCCATTCACCTTGAACACGTAACCTGTCTGTGACTTACAGTCATCGGGGTCTGAGCAGAAACTTGCATCTACGTAACCCGTTACGCCAAGTTCCTCATCGCAGCCACCATACACAAGGAACATTTCCTTTGTCTTATTGAGATACTTAAGAATGCTCTTAACAGCTACCCAATGCGGCATTCCAGGATTACTCTGGAACCGGCTTGTCAAACTTAGAGCTAATGCCACATCCGGTCTAGTACTCAACATTGCATACATGATCGATCCTATGGCTGAAGCATAAGGATGTTTCGTCATTTCGGCCTTACCCAGTTCCGTCACCGGACACTGCGCCTTACGCAATATCTTATTCTTGATAACCGGCAGAGAACCCTTCTTTGCCTTCTCCATATGAAAACGCTTCAATATTTTATCAAGATAAGTACTCTGACTTAGTGCTAATAGGCGCCTTGATCAATCGCGATAGATTTTTATGCCTAAAACATACGCAGCTTCTCCTAAGTCCTTCATGGAAAACTTACGGTTTAAATATTCCTTCACGCTATTCAGAAGTTCCACATCATTCCCTATTAGCAATATGTCGTCAACATACAGTGCTAAAAACACAACCGAGCTCCCACTCATTTTCTTGTAAATACAGGTCTCTTCCACATTCTGGATAAATCCAAAACCTTTGATTACCTCATCAAAGCGAAGATTCCAGCTCCGAGATGCCTGCTTCAATCCATAGATGGATCGCTGAAGCTTGCACACCTTGTTAGCACTTCCTGGATCGACAAAACCTTCCGGCTGTACCATGTACAACTCTTCCTCAATGTTTCCATTCAGGAAGGCCGTTTTGACGTCCATCTGCCAGATTTCATAATCATAGTAGGCAGCTACCGCTAACAAAATCCGAATAGACTTAAGCATCGCTACCGGTGAAAAAGTTTCATCGTAGTCAATTCCATGAACTTGTCGGAAACCTTTTGCGACAAGCCGAGCTTTATAGACGGTCACATTACCATCAGCATCAGTCTTCTTCTTAAAGATCCACTTATTCTCGACGGCCTTGCGCCCTTCGGGAATATCCACCAAAGTCCACACTTTGTTATCATACATGGATCCTATTTCGGATTTCATGGCTTCAAGCCATTTCTCGGACTCTAGACTCTCCATCGCCTCCTTGTAGTTCGTAGGTTCGTCTTGCTCGACTAGCATGACGGTGCAAACCATATTGCCATACCATTCTGGTGCGATCCGAGATCTACCAGACCTACGAGGTAGAACATCTTCCTCGACAGTTTCTCCCACTCCTTCCATGGAGGACGTTTCCGGAATCGCTTCCGTTGCGCCACTCGGAATCTCGAGTTCAGGATCAACGATTTCATCGAGGTCTACCTTCCTCCCACTTACTCCTTTCGCGAGAAACTCCTTCTCTAGAAAGGTACCGGTCTTCGCGACAAAAGTTTTGCCCTCAGCTTGGTTGTAGAAGGTGTACCCAACGGTTTCCCGCGGATATCCTACAAAGACGACTTTCTCCGACTACGGTTCGAGTTTGTCGGGCTGCAGTTTCTTAACGTACGCCTCACAACCCCAAACCTTCAGAAACGATAACTTAGGCTTATGGCCATACCATAATTCATATGGCGTCGTTTCACCGGACTTGGACGGAGCCCTATTTAAAATAAATGCGGCTGTTTCTAACGCATAACCCCAGAAGGACACTGGCAGATCGGTAAGAGACATCATATATCGGACACTATCCAGTAGAGTACGATTACGTCGCTCGGACACACCGTTACGCTGCGGCGTTCCGGCGGGCGTAAGTTGAGGCACTATGCCACAACTCTTCAGATGTGTGCCAAACTCAAAACTCAAGTACTCTCCACCGCGATCGGACCGGAGATGCTTGATTTTTCTATTAAGCTGATTCTCAACTTCACTCTGGAAATCTTTGAACTTTTCAAACGTTTCAGACTTGTGTTTCATCAAATAGATATAACCGTATCTACTCAAGTCATCAGTGAAGGTGACAAAGTAACGATAACCATTGCGTGTCGAAACACTCATTGGTCCACATACGTCTGTATGTATGATCCCCAACAAATCCGACGCCCGTTCAACGAAACCTTTGAACGGTGTCCTGGTCATTTTGCCCATGAGGCATGGTTCGCATGTATCGAGGGATCCGAAATCCAACGAGTCCAAGAGTCCATCGGAGTGGAGTCGCTTCATGCGCTTTATACCAATATGACCAAGACGGCAATGCCACAAAAACATGGCGGTATCGTCACTACACTTAATTCGTTTGGCCTCTATGTTATGGATGTGAGTACTACGATCGAGATTCAACAAGAATAAACCATTACTCTCGGGAGCATCAACATAAAAGATATCATTCATATAAATAGCACAATTGCTTGACACTGATTTAAATGAATAACCGTCTTGTAACAGGCAAGACCCACTTATAATGTTTACACTCAAGGATGGCACAAAATAACATTTATTTAAAACCAAAACTAATCCCGATGGTAGATGCAGAGGGAGCGTGCCGACAGCCACCACGTCGACTCTCGATCCGTTGCCGACGCGCATCGTCACCTCATCCTTCGCCAGCAGCCTTCTATTCCGTAACTCATCCTGAGAGTTACATATATGAGCAACAGAACCAGTATCAAATACCCACTTATTGCTCCGGGCGGATGTAAGGTACACATCTATAACATGTATATCAAATATACCTTGCTCTTTGTCGACCGTCTTGCCAGACTTCCTATCCTCCAGATACTTGGGGCAGTTGCGCTTCCAGTGACCCTTCCCCTTGCAGTAGAAACACTCCACGCTAGCTCTGGGACCAGATCTGTTAGTCCTGGACTTGGCAGCCAACTTTGCCTCCCTCCGGGACTTCCAGCTCTGCTTTCCCTTGCCACCGGACTTCTTGAAATCAACGGTCTTGTTGACCATCAACAGCGTGTGCTCCTTCTTAATCTCTACCTCAGCAGTCTTGAGCATCACGAACACTTCACCCAGGGACTTAGCCATGCCCTGCATGTTGTAGTTCATGACGAAGCCTTTGTAGCTTGGTGGCAACGATTGCAACACCCTGTCAATCGCCAGCTCATCGGGAATCTTGCACTCCAGAGCATTCAGGCGTTGAACGTAGCCAGACATCTTGACTACATGCTCGCTCACACTGCTATGCTCTTCCATCTTCGCTGAGAAGAAAAGCTCAGAAGCCTCATATCTCTCAGCCTTAGCCTGCGGCGCAAAGACAGCCTTAAGATCCGAAATGATCTCAAAGGCGATCATCTTCTCAAAGCGCTTCTGCAGGTCGGCTTCCATGGCGTAGAGCATGCCACTCTGGACAAAGGCAGAATCCTCCGATCGGGTCTGGAAGACCTTCTTCTCATCCTCAGAGGCATCATCTGCAGGAGGGTCACCTATGGCGGCCTCAATGACGTAGGCCACCCTATGGGGAGTGAGGAGGATCCTCAGGTTGCGGAACCAGGCCATGAAGTTTGACCCATTGGTCTTAAGCTTTTCTTTCTCAAGGAACAGACCTAGGTTAAACGAGGGGCGAGACATCTACAATGGAATTTGCAACAACATAAGACTTTGTTCATAATAATTTTGAGTTATAGTATTTTAGAAAATAACTAACATAACTCCCACTCAAACGAACATCCCTCCTAGTCGTTTAAGCGATTACACGACCCCCATCCATTGCACCACCCCTCATCATCAAAGCCGGCGGCACAACTTCAGGAGTAGACAAAATCGTCCGCCACACCAATTTTGTGACTCGTGCTCGACCTTTCGGTCTTCCTGTTCCGAGGCCATACCTCTGAGTATTCTAGGCTCGCCACCAAAGACCTCCACGCTGACGCTTGTGCAACATGGCTTACACCCACCGTATGCGAACGAAGATATGTATGACACCCGATCATCACGGCCTGCCTCATAACGTAGAACTTTATTGGTGGTGTGCGTTGGAGGGAGAACACTAGTGGTATTTTGAAGGGATCATCTTATTCAGCTACCGCTGTGTAACACACAATCACACAAAAATAAGATGCACACAAAACATCAAATGTAATGCAATATGATATAGTCCATCGCGCCATGGTCTTCTTGGCGCCCGCAGTTTATAAACAATTTAATAAACCTACCTTGACCATATCACATAGCCCCTGCAAAATAAAGTTAGACGCTTCTACTTTATCTTTTGCATAATTTACGTGGCTCGGGGCTTTCGTAAATAGAACCGCTTCATACCTACGAATCTTATGACCACAACAACGATCCAATAATTGCATGTTTAAGCATCCCTTTCGGGCCCTCCATTGAAAATGCGAAGACCAACTAAAGAGAGAGAAACTGTCACCCGCCAGCCACATATACGGTACAAACCGTATGTCAGTAGTGGAACCAGTCTCGCGTAAGCGTACGCGTAAAGTCGGTCCGGGCCGCTTCATCAACTCAATGCCGCTGGTATACACAAGTGCACGCTAGAGGGTAGCAAATAACAGGAACGGTGCCCCCGTGCAGAGCACGGGTTCTAACAGCGTACAGCTATATCTTACGATAGATCGCCTCTGATACCACTGAAAGGGATCGTGTGCAGAAAACAAAAAATTTCCTACCGACGATATCCTAAAAGCATGCCAAGATCTATTCTATGCAGATATAGTAGTACGAACGGAGATCGGAATACGTACCCTTATAGACCGAAAGCGGGATTACGTTCCCGCACAAACGTTGTCGATGAAGACCGACGTAGCCGTACTCAAGGTCGTGTAGAGGAAGCAGGCCTCCGAGTACCGCTAGCGCAGCACCTCACAGGGAGTCGCACACGTACGGTGGAGACGACGCCTCCGAAGCTCCAGTCCAGGACGAGCAGCGGAAGACTTGGACCGGAACACCAGCAGCGCGGCAGCGGGCTATGGTGGAGGAGATCCCCGACTCCTCTGGCTCGGCGCGGCTCCGACTTGGGAACCACGAGATCGAGAGAGAAATCGGGAATTAATTGGTTCAATTAAAAGGCTGGGGTGCCCCTTCTTATATAGGCTCCCAAGGGGAGCCTACCTTGCCAGCCAGGCAATGTGGGACTAACCCCCCACAGCCTGGTTCGGCCAAGGGAGTGCGCCGGCCCCCTGGTGGGCCCCTTGTGGCCCACCTAAGCCGGCCCTCCTGGCCCCCACTGAATTCCCCTAGGGAATTTTCCCCTCTTGGGCCTTCTTTCGTCCGGAAGGCCCATTTAGGGAAATCTGCCTTAATAAATTCGAAAATAAATATATAAAATCATATTTGTATATTAATAACACTAATTAATATCAAACATAATATATATAATTTTTCCTAGCTCCGAAAACTCTTTCGGCGCTGCCCGATCTCCATCGGACCTCTCCCGGGACGCTCCCGGAGATCTCCTTCCTTTCCGGTTGTCTTGTCGAAAACCCTTTAAGTGTGTTACCCTAGCGGTTCGATATAATATCAGGTATTGTCAAGACTCCTCAATGATCAACGACTAACCCGTAGGCCTGGACCCCATGAATTAATCCCTGAGATATAACGAATGACTTTCATCTATCAAACCTGAACGTAAAGTCTTAGACCTTTTGCCATAGCGATACTTAGCACGTCCGAGCGTCGTTCCATAGATATCTCCATACCTAATCCCGACCTTGTTACCGACGACGCCATCTTCTACTCGTTCATGATCTCATGTCTCCGTGACCTAGTCACATGCTTGCAAGCTCATTAGACATGATCTCACCGAGTGGGCCCGAGAGTATCTATCCTGCTATGCGGACTGGCAAATCCCGCTCTTGACCCCTCGTCTCAATACTCCTTTCCAATACCCAAAAGTATCACCGTTATTGTCATACTAAATAAGATATGACGTTTGGTGCAATCAAAGTATCTTCCGGGAATATCAATAAGAGTTGATCTCACGGTCAAAGGTGTAACGACTATGTTCTCCAAATCTGGGTATGTCCATCACATCGCTCTCCAGCGATATGACTCTCATTGCCGACCGGCGCCATGCCCCATGACCGGGAAACCTCGATCATCAATCGCGCAATGAAACTAGTCTTAGTAGAGGCTACTAGGGACCTGGTTGTTTACGTATCACACCCGCATTAATGTTTCCGCTTAATACGGTTCTAGCATGACACAAAAACCTATTATGAACAAACGAGATATGATAAAGAATACACTTTATTAATTGCCTCTAGGGCATATCTCCTTCAGACCCGTCAAGGCCGGCTCTTTGGGGGAAAGCTTAGCTCCCTCAGCCGTGTACCCCACCTGGAAAGTGCTAAGACTGAGGTTATCAGTCAGCATTGTTGCATGGTGCTAGGTCTTCACATCTATGGCCTTGATGTCCTCCTTGGTGAGAGGAGTACCGTCACTTTTGCAAGGCCACCCCTTGGTGAGAAGCTCCGTGTCGACGTCTGGGTAATGCGCCTTGGTCAAGGCCAAGATGCGCATCGAGGCACGCCGGGCTGCAGACCTCCTCCAGTTATCCAGCCAAGCCGGCAAAACATTAAGTTGTTGGAGGAACTTGGCCTGCGTCATGGGCGGCTTCTCCCAGCCATGACAGGCCATCAACGCCTTGCCAGCTCCATAATACAGCTGCTGCACAAACGTTTAGACGGCCTTGAGCTTCCCCTCTGGCTCAAGCTTGCAGATAGGGTTCCAAGACCCTGAAAAAAGAAAGCCAGAAGCGTAAGTCGGAGGTACAAGCTAAGATACGTGACAGCCAAAAATGGAGCCGGCTTACCGAAGAGTGCGGTGGTCATCTCAGCAAGAAACGCGACAAGTCTCGCATATTTGGCATTGGAGGCATTCAGGTCCTCTTGTAGCTTGTCACGCTGCTCCGTCCAGTTGGTCTCATGCTTCTCCATCTCTCGACGGGGGAGGGAGTTTTCTTCAGCAGCTTCGCCGAGCTTCTTCTCAAGCTCGGCAATCTTATTTTCAAGACCGGCACGGAGGCCGGCTTCCGTATTCAAGTCCCCTTGACAACGTCAAGGGCATGGTCCTGCTGGCGGGTCTGGTCCTGAAACAAGAAACACAAACACATGGTCAGGACGCGGCGAATAAGAGTAAAGCCCAAATTGTTATAAGTCCCAGGTAGCGTAGGCTAAGATCCGGCACTTGGGGGCTACTCAATTGTGGGCTCAAGATCAAAGATCATCAGGAAGGCCCGGAGTATCGCAGGCTGATAACCCGACTCTTGGGGACTAATCAGTTGAAACCAAAAGACAAAAGAGCAAGCGAGGACCCGGAACACTGCAAGCAGTCATTCCGACTCTTGGGGACTACTCAACAAAGAACATCGTCAATCAAAGCAATACAAAATGGAAGTCCCGGGTCATCGCAGGCTGATAACCCGGCACTTGGGGACTAGGAGAGATATATATGCATACCTCAAACTTTTCTTAGAGTTCAGCCAAGACGCTGTCCTCCGCTTGGCGCGACTCCCCAACACGCCTATGAAGCTCCCCTAAGAGAGCTTTTAAGTCCAAGTCCTTATAGGACTGGAAGCCAGGGGCCTTGCCAGTTGAAGATTTCGAGGTGGCGGCACCCGGCGTGGCAGTCTTGGTGATGCAGGAGTCGAGGGGCTTGTCACCCTTGGCAGAGCCGGTGATCTCCACGTCCGACAAGCCAGATTTCTGAGGAGAAGCCGGATGCGGCGCCGACTTATCGGCCCCTCCTTCAGCACGGAGGGGCGAAGTAACAACAGTCTCATCCACAGCCGGAGAAGGTGTGGGCATAGTGCGAGCTCTGCGCAATAGGAAGAGGGTTACGACGAAGACAAACAAGCAAATGAAAAGGGCGAGAGAAAGGCGGCATACCCCTCATTGACAGCGAAGCCGCCAAAAAGATCATCGCTCGAATATGAAGACACTGAGAGAGACCGCCGCTCATTCTCGGCTAAAGGATAAAGAACAGAAGGGCGTGTCTGCAGAGGCTTAACCCGGCGAGGAGTCGGGTTACGGGAAATACCTTCAAAAAGAGGCTCGTCGGAGTCGGAGGATCGAAGCCGGCGCTTTTGGCGACGAGCTTCCCTTTCCTCCTGAAACAAGACAAATCCAATAAGGCCAGAGTAAAAATAAGCAAACAAGACAAGCCCAAGCACGGTGAAGTTACCTCGGTGGAGTCTGAACGGAGCCTCCTCTTGGTAGCCGGTGGTGCCAGGTCTGAAGACGGAAGAACCGTATCTGAGATATTGGCCTCATCAATAGAGGGAGACCGGGTTCCCCAAATGTCGGCGTCCATTAATTCAAGGAAAAGTCGGGTGATGGAGTTTAACTCACCTTCTGCTTCTTCTTTCACGCCGGCTTCGGAGCCAGCCTCCTCAACATCGTTACCCGACTCATCGGCAGAGTCGGGCGAGGAAGGCAGAGCGGCGGACCACCAAGTATCGTCCGCCTAAAGAGTTAGAGGTAAGTAACTTAGAGAAAGTTCCGAAACATAAAGAAAAAACAAAGGAAACAGAAAGTACCGACTTCAGCGGATTGGTGGCGCAGAAGGGAGGAAGGCTGGCGCTCGCCAGAGAATCCGGAAATTCATTGACGATCTTCCGGATAACCCGGACCAGGGCCTCATCCGACTGACCACTTCGGTTGAAGCGCATCGGGTCATCCGGAGAGCCGGAGTACTGGCAGATGAGGCCCGGCCGGATGCCGAGTGGCATGATGCGCCACCCAACCCAGCAACGGACCAAGTCCGCACCCATCAGACCGCGGGCCAGAAGGGCGCAGACCCGGCCAACAAGTGTCTTGATAGCCTCCCGATCAGCCGGGGAGGCGAAGGCGTTCATATTCTCATGGAGGGTTAGCCTATCAGCTCGAAAGCCGGGAAGGGCCGGCTCGCCCTCAGGAGTGAGTGACTGGCAGTAGAACCAAGTCTTCTGCCAGTCCTTCGGGTGTGAGTGGAGAACCACACCCGGAAAGATGATGTTGCGGCGGCGCTGGATAGTTACGCCACCGCAGGAGACAAGAGGCCCCGCCGGGTATTCCCGTTGGGGCTTGCAGTATTAGAACTCAAGGAAAAGAGGAAGACTGGGAGCGATGCCGAGATAGGCTTCGCAAAGAACGACGAAGTGGGTGATGTTGAGCACCGAGTTTGGTGCTATGTCTTGTGGACGGATTTGGAAGTAATCAAGGATTTGGCGGAAGAAAAGGGAACCCGGGGGCTTGAAACCCCATGGAATGTGATCAGCGAAGAGAACTACCTCGCCGGGTCCCGGCTGTGGCAGAGTCTCTTCTTCATCTGGAGCACGCCAGTGAGCCTCCGATTGAGGCGGTAACACGCCGAGTTTCGCCAGCTCTTGAAGCCGGCTATCACGGACGTTGGACTTGCCCCAGTTGCGTCCGGCCCGGCGCTTCGTTTTCTCGGCGGCGACTGTGTCGGGTGTGCCCTTGACCTTCTTGGGGCCACGTTGAGCAGCGGACTTGACAGGCATTTTGACGATTGAAAGCCGGAGATCTACAAACAAGAAATGGCAGAGATAAAGAGTCAAGACGGATCTACAGGATCAAGGAAAATAGCAAGAAAAGGAAGATTAAGAGATAGAGCAGTTCATCGGCAAGAACAAACAACAAGCAACGAACAGGGCAAGTTGGAATAGATCTGCATGGCCTTGGAAATTAAGATTAAAGGAGGATACTCAAGAAATATGAAGAACGTAGGCAAGTTCATCCGAGACAACGCAAAATGGAACGAAGAACTCCATGAACTCATCCGAAGAACTCCACAAGCACGAGAAACTAGAAGTATAAAGTTGGGATAAAAGTTTACTGAGAAAAGAAGGAAGGAGAAGATCGGGATCTTTTGCGTGTGGAGGAAAGCGTGAAGTTCCTCGCTCAGATCTTGCCGATGAAGATCTTGGCGAGAGCTTGAGATACGGGGAGATGAACTGCGGCGGGAAGCTCGAAAAGCTCGATCGCGGAGGGCTCGAGGAGACGAGGCGTTGAGCTCGAGGAAGAAGATGAAGGGAGTGCGCGTGGGGGAGAGTGAGCCACTGCTCACCACGGCCCTCCTATTTATAGAGCCTGGACGTTGACCTAGGGGCAGAAATGGAAAGACAAAAGGATAATGATTATCCCGGGGGACAAGATCTGGTAGGTGAGAGATATTCCCTAACAAGATCTTTGTTTCCCCGAGGTGGTTATTGTCTCCTCGATTCCCGCGCTTGGATAGATATTAAATATGTCGTTGACCCAGAAGTTTGACCGAAAGGCAAGAGAAAGAACAAAGAAAGGAGAAAGTCAAGGGCCAAGAGAGTGAAAGCCGGCAATTGGTGGCCGAGTTACGAGCCATGGACCAAGCATCATGCCGGCTGAGTAAATAACCCGAGAGCTTGCTTGCTTAATGAGCTGTTTATGGTTTTTCAGATAACCCGGACAAAAGGACCGACGGCTTCCCCCAGAATCATGCTCCAAAGTGCAAAGGTGAAGCAAGTCCAGTTTGATGTCCAAGTTATCCTGGGGGCTATTGTTGGGGGGATCGTAACCCGGTAGTCCCACCGACATAGAAGATAAGCCGGCCTGGCAGGAGCCTGGGCCGGATCAAGCATAAAGACATGGGTCGGGTGATACGTAAGCTGGTGCACGACGTATGCCTTGGCCCGCAAGCAAGAAGGATCCAGAAGGCTGGAGACCAAGTACAAAACGGAGTCCTGCTAAGGAAAGAAGAGGCTTAGAGGACTTAGAGTAGAGTCCGGGTATGATAGGAACCCAGACCCGGCTTTGAACCTCCAGCGAGACCCGCCGCCTATATAAGGGGGTCTCCTGGCTTCTAGAGAGATAGGTTCTACAAGTTCCACAGAGAGACACAAGTCATAGGAGAGACACCTTGTAATCTCGAGACCCGGAAGCTAAGGCGCCGAGTCCCGAAACCCTAATCAGTAAAGCCGAAGCAGGAAGTAGGTCTTTACCTCACGACGAGGGGCCGAACCTGGGTAAATCCTTGTTTCCCCGCGCCACGCTAGACAAGCTCCTGATGTCGGAAGCCGCCATGCCCCACATCTCAAGTTACCTCCGGGTAACATCTGCCGTGACAATCCCACGACAATATCTATAGTAAGAGATCTTCGACTTGGGCTTCGCTTGATGGGATTTATTAGCCAGATGACCATTGGGCTTTAGTCATTACATGCACCAGGTACCCACACGAAGGGGTACCCGTTTGTTATAACCTTGTCATTAGCCCCCGAGTGCTTTGCTAATTCGGAGAATAAGTCATGGACGAACTACATAGTGCACGTCTCATGTTTTAGGCTTTTGATATGATGACTTCTGATTTTATGAGTTTTGACAAAGGATTTCGATTGAGTAGGCCAGGATTTATTCGATGAGTCGAAACCAGTTAACTGCACTTGGGCAAAACCTTACTAGCCTTCAATCAAGCTTCGAGTCCTTGGGCTCGATCTAGGAAGATACTGGACAGACACAACTCAGGCCAGTCGATGGTATTACTGATATTGTTCTGCAGTTTTAGTTTGCTACCCAACGCGTCCGCCAGGATTTTCATCGTATCTGTTGGTACGGAAACATCTAGGATTAAACACTGCTGGAGTGATCCTTGGCCCTTTCGACTAATCGATGGGTCTTACCTTTGTATTTCCTGCATACAGCATCCGAGGTACTCTATCGACTGATTTTCACTCGGCAATTTTTATGCTTTGAATGTTATTTGATTCTATCGGGTGCACGACAGTGCTCCCGATGGGAGTAGCCCCTGAGATTGTGCTTTACTGCTTGCAGTAGAAGATAATCTCAATTTTTCATTTGTCAGTCGAACATTTTTTGCTAGCTCCCGATGGGAGTTTCCCACTCGAATATCTTTTACTTTTTAGTCTTGCGACTGCGTTTTGCCAGAAGCTTTTCCTGTTTGCCCATCGCGGTATGACGGTTTCTGTATTTGCTCGTCTGAAATGATGTCATGCGTGACATTTTTGGCGTGCGAGTAGCACTCTGACGGAACATGACATAGTGAGACCCATTCTTTGACCGTTGTGGAAGCCAGTTCAGTTCTGATTTGACCTTACGTGGCAAGATTTTCACAGACGTGATGACGTCCTCCTCGTTTTGCGCGCGTAGTGGGCGGCGTGGTCTGTGATGATTGTCCCCCGATTACGCCGCGTGTCCTGGCCCTCATGGCTCGGACAGATGTGATTAAAATAGTTGTCTGCACCGTCAAAATATAAGGGTTTCTATTATGCTTTTAGTTTTTATCTTGCTATTTTGCTCTTCGTTTTCTTCCTCCCGCCCGTCTGAGATTCCTTTGCGCACTCTGTGCTTTCCTTCCGCCATGGCTTCTCTGACCAAGATCTCCTCTATCACTGATACTTCTTCCACCGACCTGTCCTCAAAGGATAAGATCTCTGTTGATTCCGGTGCCGCCACCGCAACGAAGAAACTCCCCGGCGATTGGATTAAATCCATCGTCACCAAGGAAAAGCTGGAAGACTTCCGCCAGGCGGGGATACTGTCTGCCACTGAAGTTGTTGCTGTGCAGGCTCCGATCCATAAAGAGGTACTTCCCATGCCTCTTCCTGGGGAACGAGTTTGCTTCGCGGATTTTCTCCCTCGTGGATTTGGGTTTCCTTTACATGACTTCGTCCGAGGTATTCTTTTTGCCTATGGGATTCAAATACACGATCTAAATGCCCCTGGCATTTTGCATATTGCCTGCTTTGTGGTTTTATGCGAGTGTTTTCTTGGAGTTCATCCCAGCTGGGCTCTCTGGAAACATATCTTCGAGGTTAGTTTACTCCACTGTGATGGCCGTCCCCTGTCGACTGGGGGTTTCTGTATCGACGTGCGCGACGGTTGTTGCTATTTTGATGTGACGTCTGCCGAGCCTTCTCAAAAATGGAGGAAGAAATGGTTTTATGTACTAGTCGACCAGAACCTACTTCCTACCTTTTCGACTTCTTCTCCCGAAATGTTGGAGTCCTGGGACCATGTCTTGTCGACTATAGAAGAAGAAGAAGCTTATTCGCTTATGTTTAGAGTTCAACAGCTGCGCTGGGCCGTTACGGGGGTTCAACTAGTCAGCACGTATGTGTACCGCCGAGTTTGGCCCTTGCGACAGCGAGCGCACCCCTTGTGGCGATATGAGGGATGTCTTGACGCTACCCGTATGAGTCCCATTGAGCTGTCCAGACACGGGTTTCATGATTTTTTGAAACATATCACTGGAATCTCACCTGTTGATATTGCTTCTTTCGACTTCTCTGTATTCCCTTATGGCCTTGGGACTCCTATTCCCGAGGTATTTTGATTTCCTGCTTGCCCAGCTTTTATCGCTTTTCTTGGCCGCTAGTATGTTCTTCCCTATGTGCTTGACTGACTTGTTTTGTATTGCGTTGTGCTCAGGGATCACCAGTCGTGACCTCTCTACCGCCGCTACCTGAACATGGTTCAACTGCCAAAAAGGCTTATTCCGTTGAAGTTGGTGGGCTTGAAGCCTCCTGCCTTGTTGATGGCGTGGTTGCCTTTGAGGCGACTGCTGCCGAGGGGGTTCCTTCGGCAGCGGCCGATTATGTGACTGTTCCCTTGACTAAGCGTCGTCGACTGCGCCGAACTGGCGACATTGAACCCGTTGATGCGGATTTGTCTTTGGCTGCTGTGGCTTCTTCTGCTGATGTCGATGCAGAGAGGTAAGTTTGTCCTTCGACTATCTTCTGTTTGCTTTATAATGTCTCGTTGTTTAATTATACGAACATCTCCTTTTTAGGCGAGATCGTCTTGGCCCTCGTGCCAGGACCAGCGATCCTTTGTCTTCCGCCTCTTCTTCTTGGGTCGATCATGTAAATCTTTCTTCTCCTTCTTTTTATTTGTGCTTGTCTCTCTTTGTTTTGTGCATCGTTCTCCTCCGACTCGATTGGCCATCTCTTGTCCTCCTTGCAGCCTGCTGTAAGTGGTTTGGTCGCCGTTGGCCGAGCCTTTGTGCTCGCAGAAGAAGAAAAGAGCCGCCTGCGTTCTTTGCTGGAACAGATCAGTCGTAAAGCTATGTCCTTTTGCCTTTTCTTGTGATCTGAACCGCCTTTTGTTCTGCTTTCTCATACTATGTTATTTTTATAGAGGAAAAAACTTCTCTTGAAGATCGAGTGGCCGCCTTGGAGAGAGAGCTTCATGATCAGCAAGCCCGTTCTCGTGAAGAGCTGGACAGCACTCGGCGCTCCCTAGACGTGTCCCTTCAGACATTAAGTACCGTTTTTGCAGAAGTTTTGCCCGGGACTGCCATTCCTTCGTCTGCGGAGGAGCTTTCCGATGTGCTTGGACCTGGGACGACGACCCTTACTCAGTGGGCACGCGATCTGTCAGTTCTTGGCTCAGAAATTACTCTGAAGTTGCTACTGGCGAATGGCATCGAAGCTAATTATGAAGCTTTTCTGTCAGATTACCCGAAGAAGTCGAAAGGGAGACCTTCGCCTTTTCGGGGAATCTCAGGTACCGCTGCTCGCCTTGCTCAAGTTAGCATTTGCACTGGAGAGCGTCGTCAAGCTGCCGTAGCCGCCGAGCTTCAGTCGCGTGGCCACAAGGCCAAATTGGTAACTCACGAGTGAGTGTTCCGTGTGTAATAGACTTAGGTCCCTTTTGTAATGTAAGACCTCGCAGGATATTCTGCGTATTGATTGTTTTCGTTTTTATGGCTTGCTCAAGCCACGCTAGCTTTCTTGTCTTCCTTGAAATCCTGCTCTTGATTCCACCGAGTGAGTCGTATGTGGTTTATGCAGTATGAGACGAGTCTCCATTCCCCGAGTGTACTGGGTGAGTGTGCATGTATGATCTTTGAGTAAGACCCAGCCCCCGAGTCCGTCGGGTGGATTATATGTGTTTATAAACCTTTTTTTAAAGTAAGACCCAGCCCCCGAGCCCGTCGGGTGGGTTTATGTGTTTATGAACCTTTCAAGTAAGACCCAGCCCCCGAGTCCGTCGGGTGGGTTTATGTGTTTTTATGAATTTTAACAAGATCTAGCCCCCGAGTCCATCGGGTGTATGTGTGTGACCAAGATGTTGTTGCAAAGTATCATTTATTGATAATATTTGTCCAGTAGACTGCCTCATTTAAAACCTTCTAGTTCTCGTGGGTACCCTGGTAAGGAAAAGAGCGCGTCTGGAATCTACTGCGACTTTCACAACGATTCGTCGAGAGACCTATGCGTAGAAACGACGTAAATGTGCCACATTCCATAGGTTATTAGATAGTTCTCCTGTTTGTGCATGCTTCAGTCGATAAGCTCCTCCTTCGATGACTTCTGTGACTATGAATGGTTCTTCCCATGGTGACGCGAGCTTATGGACTTTCTTCTGTTTTAGTCGCAACACCAAGTCGCCTACCTCGAAGGTCCTTGGTCGGAGACGTCTGTTGTGATAGTTTCTTAGGACCTGCTGGTAAACGGCTGTGCGGGCCAGAGCCGTGTCGCATGCTTCATCTAGTGTATCGAAGGCGTCCTCTTGTGACACATTTGCCTCTTTCTCTTTGTATGCTTCTATTCTTGGTGCGCCAAATTTTATCTCTGGTGGCAGGACTGCCTCTGCTCCGTAGACCATAAAGAATGGAGTGAACTGTGTTGACGCGTTTGGGGTTGTGCGAATACTCCAAAGTACTGTTGGTAGCTCCTCGACCCAACCACCCGCGGCTCTTTTGAGTGGAACTAATAGTCTTTTCTTGATGCCTACTATGTGGCAAAATCTGGCAGTACTTGAGCTTTGATAGCTTTTGGGTGATCGTATGTTATCCCGAGTGGCCCCATCTCAATGAGCCACTTGGCGACTCGTCCTGTTGTGTCTGGATTGGTTAGTATGTCTGCGATTGCTGATTTGCTGATCACGGTTATTGGGTCTTCCGTGAAGTAGTGGTGACGAGGGTGTAACTCGGCAAATCCCAGGGTTGTCCACCCCGGGTTGATTGAGGGGAAGATAAATGAACGTTGGTGATCATGACGGCTGACAAGCAAGGCGTTTTACCCAGGTTCAGGCTCTCGGAGGATAACACCCTACTTCCTGCTTGTCTGGTATTGATGGCGAGTTGTGGTTACAATGGCGAGATGGCGATCTCGCTAGGCTTTGTGGTGGCAGTTATAAGCGTGCGTATGTCTCCGTCCCCTTGGACGAGCAACCCTCCTAGGCTTTATATGACAGGCTAGGTCTCAGGTGAACGGTGCCGATGGCGTTTACAGATATGGTAAGAGTCGTATGACCTAACCGACTAGAATTGGGCCACACGCTATCTCTATTAGGCCTTCCTTGGGCCTTCGCAGTCTTGGCGTGACCCAGGTAGCCTCATCATGGGGTAGTCGAAGAGTAGCCCCACGTCAGTAGCCCCCGAGTGCTTGGTCGAATCGCAGAGTTGGGAAGAGGACTCCTTCCTCCTGGGCACGCCGCCTGGTTGCTTGCACTTGAGATTGAACTCGTTTTCTTCAGTCGAAGAGCCCGCTCCCGATGGGAGTAAGATTTGCAGTCGACTTAGTGAAGTCGTGCCTTTTGTGGAACTTGCTTCTGTTCAGCCTGCTGGCTTACTGTCAGTTGATTCAGCTTGTGAGGCTTACTTGGTCTTCTTGTGACCCGCTTGCATGGTTCGAGTTCTTGGATCAGCACTGTAGCTTACTCGAGCACTTGTGATGTGACGTCAGCGCTGACGCTTCGTAGCACGCCTCTACGTCCGATGGGACGTGACGGAAGTGGTCCCACTGTCAGTTGTAACGTACCTGCACTTATAAATATGGCAGGTACCTGTGTATAGTGCAAACCCCTGGATCGATTCATTTGCACACACAGTTTACGATGAATATCACAACATTGTATCAATATTACACGAATAATCCAGACTTGGTAAAATAAATAGTTCGATACATCTTTGCATAGCTTATAGCTAGCTCAAACAATAAAGCAGCGGAAATAAATCTTCAATGAGCCTCCATCTTCATGATACGCCACAGGCGAAAACATGTTGGTGCAGACTCGAAACCCGAAACGTAATCCTTACTCTTCGTCAGATATTTCTGCAACAAATAATAATTTGCAACAGAGTGGGTCAGATTCCATTAAAAATGGATTCTGGCAAGTGACACTATGGTGGACACTTAATGGAATAACTCTATAGCCTATATGCATATTTGGCCGGTGGAGTTCAAGGCTATTTTGCATAAAGCAAATTTTATCCTATCACTTTATAAAAAAAACAATTTCAACATCATAGTTGGCAACACTGGCAAGTTCCAGTGGACCAAAAGATATCTCGTCCTTAGGTGCACTCTCAGGTGAAAACCCCCATATTCAATAGTCCTAAGTATAGTAGAAACTATCTTAGGTGAAAACCCCCATGAACATGGTCCTGAGTAGTCCACTGTTGTTTATCAAAATTTTATTAAGAAATAAGAATGTTGGGATTCCTCCATGTTCCTTGATCAGCTGTAGTCTTTACTTGAAATACTTCTCCTTGCGTCCTTCACAATCTTCTCCATTTATTCTCCACATCCCTTTGTTCCTGGGTGGCCTTCCACAAGTGTACTCTCAGGTGAGAACCCCCACGTTCATGATCCTAAGTATAGTAGAAACTATCTTAGGTGAAAACCCTCATGGACATGGTCCTGAGTAGCCACTCAACATAAACCAAACAACCAATCCACCCAGATGATTCATTAACTTAGTGATGTGCACTCCCAGGTGAAAACCCCCACATACTATGATCCTAAGTATAGTAAAGACTATCTCAGGTGAAAACCCTCATAGACATGGTCCTGAGTAGCCACTTAACATTTTATAAAAACCTTTCATCAATTGCATAGCATCAAATCTACTAAGTCATTTCATAGGTACCTAGACACAATGGAATAGGGAATTCTAAAGTCTTGCATAGAAAATCTACTAAGCTCTACTCATGCATAGAAAATAACTAAGTTATGCATAGAAAATACTTAGGAACTTTATGAGGTGTGCCACTTGCCTTGGCAACAAGAAGAATAGCAACAACAGCTGCAATAGTTGTCGTTTCCCTCCGAAATTTCTAACACATCAAACAAAACACACATAAACATACAAACCAACATAACATTACAAAAATGTGCTATGCATGATGTGCAAAATACTTAGAGAAAATACTAAGTCTATTCTTTAAGGTGATCGACAATTATCAACAACTCTTTGTAAATTGGATATTCACTATAGTGAGAGAGACAGACACCCGGCCAGCCACTTAAGTTGTGGAACAGGTCTCATGTACGTGGACATGTAAGGTTAGTTTCCAGTCCGCTTCATCTCACTATGCCGCTAGGATCCAACAAACTTCAAGATGGTAATAACATGATCAAAGATTGTTTTAAGTCAAGATTAGGATAGATAGAAGAAAATGAGGTAGATTCTCTTCCAGGCTTCATCTCCAGACTTGTAGTATTCTCCTTAGTGATGTCTTGATTGAATTCTTGGTAGACTTGAATAATCTTCAGACTTGATGATTTTTGTATCCTCGAGGCTGGTCTTGGATTTAACTTAGTCATCATGAGTTCTCAGAGAAGAAGAAAAGACAGAGAGAAAGACTTAGAGAATAAAAGGGAGGTTAGCCTTCTTGAACTTCTACTCACTTTTCTTCTAAGTGCTTGACATCTTGAGGATGCTTCCAGAGTCTGTTTTCTTCTAAGTCCTTCATGAAGTCTCAGAGAAAAGAAAGAGAGAGAGAGCAAGACTTGGAAAATCTTTGCTGGTTGGTCTTCATGAACTTCTTCTTGATTTTCTTCTAAGTGTTTCTACTCCTTGAATATACTTCTGAAGTCTTGTTTTGGCTAACTCCTTCATTGGCCTTCTAGCTCCATGATGAAAATTCTAAGTGTCTAAGTGTATCACTTTACCAAAATGCTAAGTTGAAAATATTTCTAACTTAGAGAAAAATAATGAAGAGGTTTTCCTATGAGGGATATAATTATATAATAAAATATGTTATGCATGAAATGAAATTTTTAATCACAAGAAAGCATAAAAATAACTTTTGTGATTTCTTTATAAGTGTGCATGAATTTATAAATGCAATTTAATTAATTTCAAATTTTGGAAAACATAATGAAAGGAATAATTACAAGATTAAAGTTTTCTATGATTAAATTTTCATAACATAATTTTATAAATAGGGTTAATAGACAGAGGGCATTTAATTAAATTTATTGCAATTGGATTTAATCAAAAATAATGTTTCTATTAAAAGTTATGTCAAAATAGTCAAACTATTCAAATTAAACACACAACTCTGAAATCATTTAAATAATATTCAAAATTATTTTATAATAGAGGCATCCATTTATGTATATTCCAAAGTTTCTAAAACAAATTTATTTGTAATTTTTGGATTTATAGATTTAAAGTTATTACAAATATACTCAAATCATCCATTTGAAATTTGAATATTTTACACTAATTCAAATTTGAATTTTGACAGATCTACAATATTCTACATGTCGAGGGCTTTCCAAAAATATAAGGTTTGTTAAATTTGGATAAGTGGTTAAAAAGTTATGACAGATCTAAGTGGCAGGGGCTTTTCTGCAAAACTGCCGGTCTTCGGTTGACTGTTACGTGGGAATTGACTCGGTGACGTGGGAATTGACTCGCTGACGTGGCAGGCTGACTGGGATTTGACTACGAATTTGACCAAACATAAAGTTGCTCAGATGGAAAAATACTCTTAACGAAAGTTGTAGAGAATTACGTGTTCTTTCTAATTATCACAACTATAACATAAGTGGATGAATAGATTGATCACAAATCGCAAAATACCTTTCTGATCCGAAACTTCAAACGCGAATATATCTCAGCTCGCTGAACCAAATAAGATGAATCTTGGGGCAAAAGAAAGGTCTTGACCAGGGGAACAACTTTCTTATTATCGTCCCAAAGTTTTGAGATGGTTTGGTTATTCGAACAACATCAAACACGATCTGTATTATAAATAAAAAGTTGTCAACAGGAAAGTTGTAGATATAGAGTAGATCTACCTTTTCACCGGAGGAATTTCGATTTGGCGCAACGAGCGCGAAGAGATCTGAGAAATACGACTTCAGATCTGATGGATGACGATTCGAAATTCTTCCTCCACGCTTGATAAAAAAAGTTGAGGCTTATTGAGATGAAAAGGTATTGACGAGCTCTATAACAATGATTAAGGCCCCGTCGCGATTGGAGATGGTTTTGTTCGTCAAACGAACGAAATACTATTTTTCTGATTAGGGTTTTGGTGGAACGAAAAGAGTAAAAGAGATGTCGGCGGCTACAGGGATTTATATTGGCGAAGGGATGGTGGAATAGATAGGGCTCGGAGTTGTGAACGCGTAGGATCAAGCGGATCCGGATTTAGAGTTATATTTCTCGAGATATACGTGTTTGAATGAAGGGTGGTTGTAAAAATGAATTTTCAGAGAGTTTGAGTTGATACGGGTCAGGTTCGGTTCGGCCCAGTTTGGGCCAGCCGGCTGGGCCCAATTCGTTATTTTTTATTTCTTATTTCTTTCATATCTTTTGTTTTAAAACTCCGAATTAAGTGAAATTAATTTCTAAAAATTTGTAAAATTAATATCTTTGTGTTAAACCAGTTGTGGGCATGTTTAAACAATTTTTAAAATTAATAATTTCGAAATATTGATTAAATACAAATTTGATACTTAATAACAATTTTGAAATTATAACTTAATTAAATTTTCTTTTGGTTAAATAAAATTGTAAAATACCCATATTCAATTATGTTTGAATTTAGATTATTAAACTTATTTTGCTGAAATCATTCACCTTTATATTTTGGCATAAAAGTAGAATAAAAGAATATAAATATTTTTAGAGTAATATGAAATATTATGGACTTTTAATTTAAACCTGTTGTGATTTAATCAGGTGATAAATGATGAGATGCATGAATGCAATGTTTACCTTTTTCTTTTCAAAGCAAAATACAAAAATGTTTCAAAAGTTTTAAATTTTAGTGATTTTTGAACATTCCAAAATATTGGGATGTTACAGACTACCACCCTTAAAAGGAATCTCGTCCTCGAGATTCGAGAAGGCTAGCAAAAGGTTGTGACTGGTTGAACTGGGTGGGCTACCACCCTTAAAAGAAAACTTTGTTGGTATTGAAAACTTCAATAGGAAAACTTGATTCAGAATGTACCGTTCACTTCTTCCACAGTGATGTGGTTCACATATCCTTTATCGAAAGGATTTGACTTAGCAGCTTCTTCGGCCTTCTTCTTTGCTGGGCAATCATTGGTGTAATGACCCTTGTTCTTGCATTTGTAACAAAGTACCTGACTGATATCTTTGTGTTCAGGATTTGGACGGTGGTGTCCATTGTTATGGTTATGGCCAGCAAACCCATTTCCTTTATGATCTCCATTGCTTCCCTTGGATCCACCATGGTGATCATGATGCTTGTGGTGACTTCCTCCATTATGGTGATTCCCATGTTTGTGGTCACTGTTCACATCATGAACAAGGTGCTTCTTGAATGAGGGTTCAGAGGAGTGCTTGTCCATCTTCCTCTTCCTATTTTCAGCTTTCTTTATGCTATCTTCAAGGGTGATTGCTTGATCCAGAAGTATCTAATAGTTTGGTGCGTACGCAACTGTCAGAGGTATCTTCAGCTCATCACTAAGTCCATTGAGAAATTTTGACTTCCTCTTTGCATCTGTGTCAATGTCCTCAGGCGCATATCGAGACAAGGAATGCAAGTCATCCATATACTCCTTAAGACTTCTGTTTCCCTGACGCAGATTGCAAAACTCTTCCCGTTTAAGATTCATAATTCCCGTGGAGACATGAGCATTATGAAATCCTTCCTTGAATTCCTCCCAGGTCAAGGTGTCCAATGGGTGAGTAATCTGATAAGTTTCCCACCATTGGGCAGCAGGTCCTTCAAGTAGGTGTGCGGTAAACCTAACTTTCTCAGCATCATCACATTCAGTGGTCACCAGATCCTTTTGTACAGAGCGTAGCTAGTCATCAGCCACCATTGGCTCTGTTGCATTCGAGAACTTGTTTGGCCTAAGCCTTAGAAATCTGGTAAGCCTGTCCACTTGGGGAGGTGGTGGTGGTGGAGGATTGTTTTTGTTGTTGTTGTTGTTGTTGTTGTTGTTGTTGTTGTTGTTGTTGTTGTTGCTTGCTGCAATAAACTGGGTCATCATAGTCATCAGCTGGGCTTGAGCGGCCATCAGTTGTTGCATGGCATCATTGTTGTTGTTGTTCTCAGGAGCACGATGGTGAGACATCTGTGGGTTTTAGCATAGATGAGTAAAGGATAGACAGATCTAGGAAAAATATTCCTACCCATACAAACAATTGGCACAAACAAACACAATCATTGAATTTCCAAACATGTTTTGAGAAAACCAAACTAATCGTTCTGTAACGAAGTACCCGAGGTTATGGGGAACACATATGATAATAATGCCATACCACAATTTGATAGGTCAATACATCATTTGTATCTCGTTACTCTAATGGATAGGTGGTCTAGTCCATCTCCTTCCTGAGTGCATCAAGTGAAGGGGTTACGGTGCAGAAAACAATAATTTTTCTAGCGAACGTAACCCTAACTAGCCAGGATCTATCTATCTAGTACATGCGATAACAGTGGCGGAACGGGTTACATTACCTCCATGTAGACCGATAACGGGGATTACGCTCCCGCACAAGCGTTGACGATGAAGTCGTACGTAGCCGACCTCGAGGTCGCGAAGAACTTGCCGCGATGTCAAAGTCGATGACGCCGGGGTGTCGACGATGATCTGCGTCGACGGGCGTCGGGCGGAAGAAGGCAGAGCGCCAGCACTGAGGCTGGTGCGCCGGCAGCAGAGGGGAGGGAGGCGCGGCAGCTGTAGGGGCGAGACAACGTCGCCCAGGCTACTCAAAAGGAGTTACCTCCGAGCACTCGCAAACATACGGAGCTTAGCGACAACCACCCGGTCATTCAGATACAGCTGAAATCGCAGGGATAGATCTTATCTGGAATCCCGCAGAGCAACGGCGCTCTGCGGTATGGCTTAGGTGGAGAGAGATCCCCTTTCCTCAGCTCGGCGCGGCTCCAATTTGGGAACCACGAGATCGAGAGAGAAACCGGGAATTAATTGTATTTTCCTATTAATTAAATCAATTAATATGCCTTGGTATATAAAGGGGAAAGGGGGTGTGCAAACCCCTTGGCTCCCCCATGTGGGACTAAAGGAGGAGAGGGAGGGGGGGTTCGGCCGAACCCCCCTTGGGCTTCTCCTACTCCTAGTCCAACTCGGACTAGGAGGCCCAAGCCTCCCTTCCTTGTGGGGTGCGGCTCCCCCCTCTTGGGCCCTCTTAGGGCCCATGTAGGTGGGAGCCCCCCTTTTTCCTTTATTTAATTAATATTAAATTAATATAAAAATCCCATTAATTCATAATTAATATATTTATATATAATTCAATATCCCATGACTCCGAAACTATTTCGGAACCACCCGAACAACTTTCGGACATTCTCGGAACCATTCAATACCTCCCCGGAACTCCTTCCGGACCACCGGAACTCTTTCCGGATCATTTTTCTCTCTCCAACAAATTCCTATAAAATTCCAGAACCTATCTCCTAGCGTCGCTAAGACCTTAAGTTTGTTACGCTACGGTTCGAGAACATTCCAGACATGGTCGGGACACTCTGCTCACCAATGACCGTTAGGGATACCTGGAAGTATATGACGACCCATGTGCATTCCACGAATATCGTCGTTGAACCATAAATATGACATTCATTCCCTTTGTCTCTGCGATACTACCTTGTCCGAGATATGATCGTAGACACACCGATGCCTTTGTTGTATCTCGTTACCGACGAAGGTTATTAACTCGTCTGCGATATTACATCTCCATGACCTAGTCATAAGCTGCGCAGCTATATAGATGCAATATCACCGAGTGGGCCCAGAGTATCTTTCCATTACAAGAATGAACAAATCCCGCTCTTGATCCTTACGTCTTGATGCTCTTTCGGAATACCCAAGATGGACACCGTTATTGTCATGCTATATAAGACACAACGTTTGATGCTCTCAAAGTACCCCTACGAAGCATTAATAAGTACGGTCTCACGGTCTAAGGAATAAGCTATCATATTCTTATCTATTGCAAATGACAAACATCGTAATACGATCTTATTGCAATACTTTGCGTATGTCCATCACCTTATTCAACTAACAAGATGACCCCATTGTCAACCGACGTCATTGTCCTTGATCGGGAATCTCGATCAACTGTTGCCCAACGGACTAGCTCATATAGAGGCTTGCTAGGGACCTGGTTGTCTATGTATCACACGTGTATTAATAATTCCGATTAATACAGTTATAACATAATACACAAACCTATTATAAACTTATGAGATAATGTAATAAATACTACTTATTTATTTGCCTCTAGGGCATATCTCCTTCAGTCTCCCACTTGCACTAGAGTACAAATAAACTAGCTGCATTTTACTTTATCAAAATCCCTTATCAAATAAGATTCATTCGATGATGCTTGCTTGTGGAAGAGTGTTACTCTGACAATCTGCACAACACACGATTTGCGCAAAACTTTTGCGATTCACTGACATCAACTTGCTTGATATCACTATGTTGTCCAACAACATATATGCAAATACCGTAACTAAGTGAGACTTCTGTTTCCCAGCGCTTACTCTGATTATACTAACCAGGTAACTACACTGGAAAAACACACTCAGCCATGCAGAGCCCCTTGTAACAATTACAAACTCGCGATATCTACATACTTTCACACCAATGTAGAAAACTTGACATTCAAATGTCAATCCCCTAACTAACACACTTCTACTTCCAGTAAATTACAATTTTACTTTCATAACTGCTCTTATTCCAAGAACATCGGTTATATTTCATCGAGCAGATAATATGGTTTCTGTATGATGTCTAATATTACATAATAGACCCACATGTCATACAACCATTACTTTCATGCATCATTACTCCTAATGATCAATTGGATTCCAAAGGACCATCCTTTTGATTCTATTCTGACTCCTCAGATATAATCCAAAACAACTCGACTAACTATTTAAAATTCCCGTTCTATTTCCAAATAGACACTAGCTTTAAAATAGTTTCACAACTTCATCCTATTCTATTGGTACAGTTTCACAATGTGTTAACCACACAAGATGAATTCGACTCCCACTCAAATTATGTCTCCACATATTTGATAACACGAGCTCCCACTCAAAAACGTGTCATCCACATATTTGAGTTCCTGAGCTCCCACTCAAAAATATGCTCTTTACATATTCCACCTGAGTGAACTAACATTGACTCCCACTTAAATCGACATTTTGGTCAAACCAAAATCATTGATCTATTATCAATCGAGTTTAATACAAACCACAGTATTACATTAATACAAATCACTCAGACTTCAAGCATGTCTACACAAATGTAGTCAACAAATATGATCTTGTCCAAGACACATTTCTTGACAAGACATGCTACCGCGTCTTTCTTATAGTCACATTTCTCATATAACACCTTATATGATGATTAAACAATCTTATTCCTCTAATAAGAATTGCAGCAACAATTACTCTCTTAATCCTTTCAAATGCAACTTTGGATTTCCAGGCTCGAAAAGGCCTTTGTTCATATTCCGATATTTTCTCAACTTTCTTTGTATTCATAAAGTGCACCTTGATCTGTCAACAAGATCTGAAATACTTAATACAGTGCTGTGACCTGACAGCAATATTAAACATAACAACACTTTATTTAGAAGTTTCTTTCATGAAAATATTATGATCTTTATGAAGAGGATTGCAAGCAGAAAACAATTTCCTAGTCTCCCTCACTCTTAATCACTAAACTTTCATTAGCAGACATATACTCTTTGGAACATCTTCCAACATAAGTCTGACACTTTATTCCAAACTTCTAATTTCAATCCATAAACCATAACTCGAAAAATCATCTTTTTCTCGGAATTACATAGACAACAAACTGAACTTTGTTTCTAATTGATTTTGGAATACACTCCCATTCAATGCGAGTATTCTTCAAAGAACTATTCATGTATATACCGAATTATCGTGTAATCATATACTTGTCGACACTACTATCGATCTCATGAATTCTTGTTGAGAAAAACATCTATTTTCTAAAGTGGACATCGACTATAATGTTTCGAACATATTAGGAGTTTCCAAGACTGATTCTGACAGACCACACTTTATTTAAAATAGAGCATGATTATAACTCCCCACATATCACTATATATGACATTATAATTTTTTGAAACAAATTTCCACAAGTCTTTTGTGTTGACACCATAATTCAAAAATGTTGTCCTTTGATCGAATCTTGTGAATACAATGTTCACTAATCTTTCTTCTGAAAAACCCCATTTGATCTATCATCAAATTAATTTCAGACTCCATAATTTATCGGGCAAGTACTCCTATTTACCAAAATCATGGAAGAATTCGGATCAAGCAATAAACACCATTAATTAATCATTAAAAATGACACTCAATTAATTTCCGCTAGTATTGCAACTTCAATACTTGATTTCAAGCTTAATCAACTCAGCACTCGAAATACTTAAATGGACCAAAAATATCCATTACTTCTTTCATTTCTTTCATGACTAAAATCGACGGTGTTTGTTCTAGTAATAGAACTCTTATTCATAGGACACACTATTTTATCATTTCTACAATCATGAATACTTATCATACAATCAATGCAACTGAGATGTGGAATCTTTATTCATAACATAAAACAACTGACTTGTTCCATTACATAAAACAACTGAACTTGTCTTATTACATGAATAACTTTGTCTTGCAACAATCAAGACACACACACTCGCTCACTATTACAAAAGATCTTATCAAAAACTATTAATGATAACAATGATAACTTGAGGACGTGAACACCAAAAGGCCATCAACTCCTTGATTACCAGCTTCAGCGCCAGGTCACATCAAACTGCGCCGCATATATGTGATAATTAGGACCTGTTTCACAAACATAACAAGTATCAAATACTTCATCATATACCAAGAGGCGAATTCATAATTCTGCATATATCAAATATATACCTGTAGCATCGAAGATCTCTCCTTCGATGGAATCAACCTTCAGAGATTTGAATTCAGACACAAACTTGTAGAAGTTCATATCATCGGCCTTCAAAATGTACTTGCGTACATGCTTCTCATAGCTAGGAGGTAGAGATATCAGGACAGTCCGAATGGCACAAGAATCTGCCATCCAGTAATCGAAGACCATCGTCAGCTGGAAGTAGATGTCATAGAATCTCTTCAAACAGGTATGCTCCTCCATGTGAATGGTCTGGAACATTCTAAGCTGCCTGAATTGCTCACGCTTTAATTCATCCCCGAAGTGTGTCTTTATCGCATCCATCATGACGCTTGGCTCCTTGCGTCGAAACAACTCTTTCAACTCGGGTGCCAGGCATACGGTCATGGTGATCTCCACTTCGATGAATATGTCTCGACGCCTACGGAAATCATCTTCCTCCTCCTCGCTAGCAGAATCTCCTGGTCCTTCTCCTAACGGTTCATTGAGAACATATAGAATGTTGTTGTGTTCGAGAATGTTTCTTAAACCGCTGTACCATCTGATGAAGTTGGACCCGTCGGCTTCTAATGTAGCATCCGGGCTCTTGAGGAAGTAACCGAAGTATAGTTGCGTAGTCTACAGATGTGATCGCAAAAGAGGTAAGGTAAAGTTTATAATATGTAGGTGAGTTTTAGTCTTATAATCTCAATATCTAAAACACACCACACCAAGATTATTATCCCTAAAAATAATAATGGCGATAACACGACCCCCATCCACCACACCACCCCCGATCATCACGGCCGGCAGCACAGCTTCAAAGGTGGACATAAAATGTCGATCACAACAACTCTGTGACTCGTGCTCGATCTTTCGATCTTCCCGTGTTCCGAGGCCATACCTCTGAGTATGCTAGGCTCGCCAATCAAACCTCGAAGACCCTGCGCGTGCAACATGGCTTACACCCACTGTATGCGAACGACGAGATGTGTGACACCCGATCATCACGGCCTGCCTCATAACGTAGAACTTTCTTGGTGGTGCGCAACGAGGGAGAACACAATTTTGGTATTTTTTAGGGATCATCCTATTTATGATGCTACCGTTGTATATCTAGCATATAAGCAATCAATAGGATGCACACACAATAGCACACAATAATGATGCAATGAAGTGCGATGTGACATGGTCGATGCGCCTCGACCTTGATGGCGCCATGTGCCTGGCCCCCGGCGCCCCGGCATGGCTCCGAGTCTACAGAGCCCTCATTTGCCTCCGACAGTACGAATAATATCAAAACTTACCGTAACCATGTCACATAAAATAACGCCTCTGCAAAACAAAGTTAGACGCCTCTAGCTTTATTTAGTTTTGCAAGTTTTACGTGGCAAATAGGCTTATTCGTAAGAGAATCGCTTCCCTACCTACGAACTTTGTACCACAACGTCGATCGTATAATTGCATGTTTAAGCATCCCTTTCGGGCCCTCCATTGAAAATGCTTTGCCGGCTAGACAGAGAGAAACAGACACCCGCCAGCCAAAGATACGGTGCAAGCCGTATGTAAGTAGTGGAACCAGTCTCGCGTAAGCGTACGCGTAAAGTCGGCCCGGGCCGCTTCATCAACTCAATACAGAAGGCATCGCAAGTGCACGCTAGAGGGTAGCAAATATAAGAAAGACGCCCTCATTCAACATGAGTTCTAACCGTACCAACAGTACTACGCATAGATCGGCTCTGATACCACTGAAGGGGTTACGGTGCAGAAAACAATAATTTTTCTAGCGAACGAAACCCTAACTAGCCAGGATCTATCTATCTAGTACATGCGATAACGGTGGCGGAACGGGTTACATTACCTCCATGTAGACCGATAGCGGGGATTACGCTCCCGCACAAGCGTTGACGATGAAGTAGTACGTAACCGACCTCGAGGTCGCGAAGAACTTGCCGCGATGTCGAAGTCGATGACGACGGGGTGTCGACGATGATCTGCGTCGACGGGCGCCGGTCGGAAGAAGGCAGAGCGCCAGCACCGGGGCTGGTGCGCCGGCAGCAGAGGGGAGGGAGGCGCGGCGGCTGCAGGGGCGAGACGACGTCGCCCAGGCTACTCAAAAGGAGTTACCTCCGAGCACTCGCAAACATACGGAGCTTAGCGACAACCCCCCGGTCATTCAGATCCAGCTGAAATCGCAGGGATAGATCTTACCTGGAATCCCGCAGAGCAACGGCGCTCTGCGGTATGGCTTAGGTGGAGAGAGATCCCCTTTCCTCAGCTCGGCACGGCTCCAATTTGGGAACCACGAGATCGAGAGAGAAACCGGGAATTAATTGTATTTTCCTATTAATTAAATCAATTAATATGCCTTGGTATATAAAGGGGAAAGGGGGTGTGCAAACCCCTTGGCTCCCCCATGTGGGACTAAAGGAGGAGAGGGGAGGGGGGTTCGGCCGAACCCCCCTTGGGCTTCTCCTACTCCTAGTCCAACTCGGACTAGGAGGCCCAAGCCTCCCTTCCTTGTGGGGTGCGGCTCCCCCCTCTTGGGCCCTCTTAGGGCCCATGTAGGTGGGAGCCCCCCTTTTTCCTTTATTTAATTAATATTAAATTAATATAAAAATCCCATTAATTCATAATTAATAGATTTATATATAATTCAATATCCCATGACTTCGAAACTATTTCGGAACCACCCGAACAACTTTCGGACATTCTCGGAACCATTCCATACCTCCCCGGAACTCCTTCCGGACCACCGGAACTCTTTCCGGATCATTTTTCTCTCTCCAACAAATTCCTATAAAATTCCAGAACCTATCTCCTAGCGTCGCTAAGACCTTAAGTTTGTTACGCTACGGTTCGAGAACACTCCAGACATGGTCGAGACACTCTGCTCACCAATGACCGTCAGGGATACCTGGAAGTATATGACGACCCCTGTGCATTCCACGAATATCGTCGTTGAACCATAAATATGACATTCATTCCCTTTGTCTCTGCGATACTACCTTGTCCGATATATGATCGTAGACACACCGATGCCTTTGTTGTATCTCGTTACCGACAAAGGTTATTAACTCGTCTACGTGAAGGGGATCGTGTGCAGAAAACAAAAAATTTCCTACCGGCGATATCCTAAAAGCATGCCAAGATCTATTCTATGCAGATATAGTAGTACGAACGGAGATCGGAATACATACCCTTGTAGACCGAAAGTGGGGATTACGTTCCCGCACAAACGTTGTCGATGCAGACCGACGAAGCCGACCTCAAGGTAGTGTAGAGGAAGCAGGCCTCCGAGTACCGCTAGCACAGCACCTCGCAGGGAGTCGCACACGTACGGTGGAGACGACGCCTCCGAAGCTCCAGTCCAGGACGAGCAGCGGAAGACTTGGACCGGAACACCAGCAGCGCGGCAGCGGGCTATGGTGGAGGAGATCCCCGGATCCTCTTGCTCGGCGCGGCTCCAACTTGGGAACCACGAGATCGAGAGAGAAATCGGGAATTAATTGGTGAATTAAAAGGCTGGGGGTGCCCTTTCTTATATAGGCTCCCAAGGGGAGCCAACCTTGCCAGCCAGGCAATGTGGGACTATCCCCACATAGCCTGGTGCGGCTAGGATGGTGCGCCGGCCTTTATAGCAATTGGATTTACTCAAAAATAATGTTTATATCAAAAGTTATGTCAAATTTACTCTAACATCATATTTTGAATTTGAATAAATCTCAATTTCTCAAGTTTGGAAAACAACAGAACTAACACAATCTACAGGTCATGGGCTTTTCAAAGATATTTTATTTACAAATTTTGACCTTACAGAATTAAAACTATAATTAAAATAATGTTTTACATGTTTCTGTAAATATCAAGTTAGTGCACGACTAAAATACAAGTTTTTATTATACCACCATTTTCTACACGTTCATACGATTCCATAGACTACAAAAACATCAAAAACGGAGTTACAGTTGATTTAATATGAATTTTGGAAGTTATATCTAGGCAGAAAAACGAAAATAATGAATAGGTGACCTATGACGTTTTTCTAATGGCTGCTACCCTTCATCAAGTGATATGTACGTAACAAGATAGAAGGAAGCACAACAGCAGCTCACCGGCGTGAGAAGATGACGGCGGCGGTGGATCGGTCGGCCGATCGCGGGCGGACGCGGACGGTCGGCGTGCTGTGGTCGTCGGCGACGGGTGTGGACGGCGACGACGTTTCAGAATCTCCCGGACGCGAGGGAGACAACGGCGACGCGCGGCTGGACACGACGGAGAGAACGACGGTGTCGGATTTGAGCGGCGCTTCCCGGAGCTGCGTGGAGTGGCGATGACGACGATGACCTTCGGGTCGAGCTCGGCCTCCACGATTTGGCTGTATAAATGAAGCAAGGAGGATGTTTAAAGGAGCGCACGGACGTGGGAAAGAGTAAGGACCAAGCATCGGCGGCGGGGACTCACTCTGCTCGCCGGAATCAAAGAAATACGGTGGCGGTCGAGCGGAACTCCGGCGAAGAAATTCGTCGGCCTGGGGGCGTATTGGAGAGGGCTTTTAGGGGGAATGGAGGAGGAGGACGAGGGCTATCTATAGGAACCAACCGTGATTAATTTGGTGCAGTAATTTGCCCGCAATCAGTCGGAGATTAATTTTGACAAAAAATGCTCATGTCTAATGGCGGACGAAATTAGAGCAATTTAGGGCGTTTAAGAGAGGGCTTTTATGGGGGAATGAAAGAGGAGATCAAGGATTTAATTAGAAAGAAACTGTGCGTCATTTGGTGCTCTAAATCGCCGTGAATCAATTCGGGAAGGATGCACGGGAGCAGTTTTCGCGTACGCGATGCGTTTCTGGTTTCCTGGGATGAAGATGATGCTGACGTCAGCATGACGTCAGCATTTTTTTTTTTCTGATTTTTCTTATTTCTTTCATAACTTTTGATTTAAGACTTCAAATCAAGTAAAATAAATTTCTAAAAATTTGTAAAATAATATCTTTGTGTTAAACCAGTTGTGGGCATGTTTTGAACACTTTTCAAAAATAAAAATTTTGAATTATTGATTAATTACAAATTTGACACTTAATGTCAAATTTGAAAACATGGCTTAAATAATTTCGTTTTTGGCTAAATAAAATTTATAAAAATACAACACTTATATAAGTTTAAAATTAAGTTACTTAAACTCATTTTCCAACTTTGAATCATTTTTGGCTTTAGTACAACGTTAAATAACATAACACCACTATTCGAAATGAAAAGGGGAATATAATGAATGTATTTTTAATTGAAAATTATTTGTGCACCATTATATTTTATATTACGATAATTCATTTGAAAACCTTATAACAACTTTGGAAAAGGTTTTTGATTTAATACATTACTTATATAGAAAATATATTCATGAAAGTCATTTTATGTTTTGAAAATAAATGAAAATCATTTAAGCTAATGAAATGTTTATTTGGGTTGTTAAGTAATTATAAAATATATGAGATTTTAAAGTTATAAACTATAGACTTGTAATATCCAAATTATGTTTTGAACTCAGGTAAATGAATAATAATCTTCTGGCAAATAGACAATGTTTTCAATAGTTTAAAATAACACTTGTAATTATTATTTTAATTTATTTATAGCTAAGGCTAAGTGGTTGAAATCAATTACTTATAAGTAAACTATTTACTTAAAATAAAATGGTTTGTACTTTATAAAACATTTGTCAAATTACATATTAAAGTTTTTGAAATACAATGGATAATGTAATGTTTAGTTGGAAATAACTTTTGAAAATAATGACACATTGGGAATTTTGAAATAATAGACTTTTCCAAATTGGTTGAAGTCTTTTATAGTTAGTTTTCTTATGCATTTTAATATTTTATTTTAATCAAAACAAAAGTTTTAAATTTTATTGATTTTTGAACATTCCAAAATGTTGGGATGTTACAGCTTCGTCTACCTCCCGCCGGTGATCACGCTCATTCCAAATCGGAGACGGCCGAGACTTTTGACCGGATTCTGTGAGCACCCCTCTGACTACCCGTCAGAGATGCCCACGTTATGTAAACAGATCACGATCCCAATGATCAGTGCATCACGATCACATAACCAACTTGGTATACAAAGTTACATCATACAACTCGAATAGAGCAAGACTTACATAAATAGAGGTCACACGACCAATTCTGCAAACATCGTCGCACATGACGAAAATGAACTAAGGTACATCGGAAGATTCGGCTAGCGTCGGCCCTCGTCACGTCCTGACGCATTCCCACAGAGCAGTGGAGCGGGACACTCAGTTGGCGTAGTCGTGGTCGTACTCCTCCTTCTTGTCGTACATCTCTTCATTTCAACCTGGACGTTTGAATATCCAGGGACACAGACATATGAGTACATTTACGTACTCGCAAGACCACCTCTAGGTTTATAGTTTTTCATGGATATGCAAGAAAACACTTTTCGAAAACTGGGATAGCTGCTATATAAGACTATAGGGTTGAGTTTTCGAATACCATGATTTTAGACATAGAGAATATGACATCTCTGTATCTTTGTTGAAGAAAAACATTTAGAGATATAATTCTCTTCTCTTAGATATAGCAAGGACATATCTAAGTACAAAACTTTCTTTTGTAAAACTCTTTTAAAACACTAGGATAGGTGTAACCCTTTTTCCTTCCTTGAGATCGGACTGATTGTCTCCCCGAGATCAATCATCCTCACCCAAATTCCGTACCTCCCAGGTACCTCCTTACTCCCCATAAACACTTTCCTTTTTAAAACAACTTCTTTCTCAAGACGCCCAGTGTGGCCTTTCCAACCGTCCATGACCGCGGACACGGCTATTCGAATAGATTTACACTCTGCAGAGGTTGTACACTTTCACCACAAGATTCGGATGGTCTGCCGTGGATCAACCATGGACTGTACAGAGACAACATGCACACAACAGACGGCCAATCCTAATTTCCACTATGTTGATGCTGGTATAAGAATATCCTCTTCGAGTGGGTTTGTTCTCCCCGGCACCGAGTGAGCTAGCCGTATATATACGGTTTCCCCTAGCCTCATACCGGTATGACAGGAGACCCACTGTTGCTTCCCGGTGGCACACGAAGTCCACACTCTGTATGCCCATTCCCTTGCGGCATTCGGTTCCGGGGCCTCTAACCCCATCTAGCCAATTGAGGAAAATTCGAATACCAACACCAACAAGCTTCCGTTAAGCCCCGTGCCCATTTTGAGGTAATGTGGTTGTACGGTTTAATTGTTCGGGCGGCAGCAGGGACTTCGAAAATAAACCTCCATCTCCGACTGCTCCCAGCAGCTCGGGTTTTCGCAACACCTCCGAATGCTCTCAGTATCTCGGGTTTTCATAAAACATTTCTTTCTCGCTGATTGCTCCCAGCAACTCAGGTTTTTCCTCCGTAAAACAGTTTTATCAAACAGGTTCCCATCCTATAGTTTTGAGGTAAGGAACTAAAAGTTTACTACTAGAAAACTTAATCTTTTTGATGGAGCCTTCAACAACAAGGCTCATCAAATAAACTCTTTTTGTAACACCTATAGTATTCTAGTAGATATCATTGGCCAAACAATATTTTGAAAAATAGTTTTCGGGTGGCAAGGCGCCACAAAAGAAGTAAAACATGCATTATTTTATTTTGAAAACAAAACATGCTGGATAAAATAATAGGATTCAGTATAATGGTGTGGTGGGCTTGCCTAGCTCAGCAATATGTCCTTGGTCTTGGTCTTGATGCTCCTCAGGTTCATTCCTCACTTTCCGTTCCTTCCCAATCGTATCTAACGTCGTAAACAGGAAAATTAACCACACTCAGAACACCAGACAAAACCACAAGGACATAACAAACAACAAGCATTGTACAAGACACTGAGATACAAACAGCAACAAACAACTCCTTTAGCTATACAACAACAATCAACAAGGTCCATAGAGCTAAGGCAATAACAAATTCTCCTAAAAGTATACACAACAACTCTGAGTATTAAAAAGGTAGTTCTTCAGAACACTAAAACAACACATCACTTAGGGTCATTATATCACTTAACAAGAGTTGTTATAATGGCTTCAGGAAATACTCCAGACAAAAGTATCTTAGTTGTTTAGGAAATACTTCAGACAAAAGTATATTAATTGTTTAGGAAATACTTCAGACAAAAGTATCTGAACCCACAAGCAAGGTTTAACAATAACACTAGCATTGAGCACACTCACATGTAAACATGTTACTAGCTCAAGAAACACCTACTATCAAGTAACTAAGCGACTAACAATGGTAACACCACCGTCCAAACAAGTTTATGACTAAGAGCTAAAATGGTGCACTAGGCCTATTTAACAGGACACCACAATTAAGGTCACTTCAACCAATAAACAAACAATCACATGTATAACACACAAATGAAACTATTGCAACTCCTAGGAAACAAGATGAACTATGTGAAAACTCAAAAGTGAATGTGCTAACAATACTTTTAGGAAATTCATTAAGGTGATTAAAGGATAACCTATGTTTCAGTACTTAAGAGTAACTAAGCACACCAACACATAACAATTGAGGTAAAACAGGAATTTATCTCATCACACTTATTAGACAGACAAGATGATGTTTAAAGAGATTTAACATAACATACCAACATACCCACAAGCAAAGCATAAAAACACAATTGATGTTATTATTAGGGTACAAAGTGAATAATGCTAAACATATACAAACAATGCACCACACATTATCAAAGTGGTTTAGTCAAGTCATTATGATTGAGTTAAGGTTCTGATCTTCAAAAGTTGATTAGTAATATTTCTACAATTCACATTTGTTAAGATACGATGATGAAAAACTAATACTTCTATTAGCCCAAAAGTTGCTGTTTTGGTAGATAAAACATAACTCCTAAGATAATGTTCAGAACATCAAATCCTTCTACCACAGTACACCTAGCAACCATATCAAGTGGTGGAAATTGGATTTGCCTTCAAATCTCTTTCTAAACAGGAGCTAAAAATCATGTAAATGCTACTGGTCTCAAGACCACAATGAATATAGTTTCAGTTTTAGGAATCTCCTACATGCAAGGTAAATTTCTATGGATAGGTATTGACTTAAGCCTTCTGTAGAAATTGGATTCACTCAATTTGGACAGTCCTAGCTTCATACATTTCAGTTTTAGTGGAACACACACATTTTACCTTTAATAGTGTACATCATAAGTTATAAAATATTTTACACAAACCCAACTTTTCATGCTAAGGAAAACACATAAGGATCCAACAAAATTACTCTTAATTTATTTGTACAAACAGATATAGCACCAAACATTAAAATCAAACACATGCAATTAACAGAAAATAAAGATAATCTTTTTCTAGTGTAGTAACCTACTGTTTAAGAGAATAATCCACCATGCACAAAATATAAGCTGCGAAATTCTACCAAGTTAGGATATGATAGCTAATACCAATATCTACCACATGCAATTGGATTTACTCCAAAAAGAATTTTAAATAAAGATTTAAAATTCAACAAATTGCTACTGATGTCTTTCTTAAACTTTATAGAACTTTATTTAGGCACATCTCCTGCATGCAGGGCTTATAGATCTAGGTAGGTATTCTCCTAGGCTTTCCATAGAACTAAAGTTTGCAAGATTTGGATTTACAAAACTCAAGTTATAAACTAAATGGTGAAACAAATACTATTTACTAGATCTACTCCAGTACACACATAAAAACATATTTTTGAAAAAGGCTAAAGCCAAATGGTTAAGAAAACTCACTGGTATCCTAAAAACTTTACTTCAAGATTTTAGGAGGCACAGATCTACCACAAATGAAATAAATCTAGGCTACCAAATCACGGAAAAATAAACAAAGAAATAAATTGCTTAAAAGAAAAAGATTAGAAGGGCTGGATCGGAGCAGGCCCTGCCGTGCGAGCTGGGCCGGCCCGCGAGCGCTGCGCGCGCGTCTCAGGCGGTAAGTTACCGTCGGATCGCGAACAGACGGCAGGGATTAGATCGGGGAGGATTCAAGCACGGCCGTTGATCCGGAGATCGACGGTCCTCGCACCTTCTTCTTCCTCTAGACGCAAGGGCCGGAGCAGAAGACCATAGAAGAAGGGGGCGTGGACGAGCAGCTCACCCAGGGCGTCACAAGACCACTACGGAGGGTGGAGGTGGGTGCGGACTGATCTGGGAGGCCCGGGGTGGTCTCAGTTCTTCGGGAAACATCCTGAGACGGCGGCGCTATCGTCGATGTCTGCCACGACCACGTTATGCTCCCGGCAGTTCTGGTGATCCTGCAAGAGAACGAGGGTGTCTCAGGGGTAGGTAGAGCTACCAGGAGAAGGAAGAAGAAAGAATGGCGGGTCGAGAGGGGCTGAGGGAGCGGCGAGCATGCATGCAAGCCAAGGGCTCCGAGCTGCGGTTTTTGGCCGATCTTGACCGAGTCCAAGCTGGGGCTTGCACGGGATCTTGCTAGGTGATGGAGAAGAGTGAGGGGAGCAGGAGTGGCAAGGTGGGAATGGCAAAGGAGGCCTCGGTCACAATAAGAGAGGGGGGGAGGGTGGCCAGGTTTGGTTCACTGGCATGGGCAGCTGAGAGATTGGGCTCTAGCCAGCAATTGGCTCGGGGAGGCGGTGGAGGCAATGATGACCCGATGCGACACCTTCTTTGGATGCTTGCTGGTGGCCTCGAGCTGTTGGAGAGAGGAGAGAAAAGGGATGCGAGTTTTTCAGTCAGCAAGGTGCTCGACAGAATGTCCAAGAGAAAAGGACAAAGAGAAAACAAGGCTAGGGTTTGACAAAAATTGAGCAAAGAGTTTCCAGGGGTGTAAAGTACACCATAGTCCACGAGTTCGACAAGGTTGGAGGAGTGGTTTTGATGTTTGATAAAATTAGGCTGATTTGACTAAGCCACAAAACATGGATGGTTTAGTCAACCCTTTGCTTTGAAAATCAAGAGATAGAGAGGGTTGATCAGAGGGGGTATAGGTGTAGGACTTGGCCAAAAAGATTAGGTCAAAAGGTTTTAATAACCGCTATATAAGAAAATGAGAAAAGGTTATCTACTAACACACATGTGGTCACCTTATCATGAAGCACTAAAAACAAGCATGAATTTATGATCAAACATTTTTGAATATTTTAAATGAGATTATGGATAGATAGTAGACATGATATGGATGAGGTTTGGTGAGTTGCATTCCCAAAATGAATAAAGAGAAGCCAATTTGTCATGCTAAAGAAATGCTAAAAATTAATAAGAGGGAAGATTGATTTCATATATATATAAAATATAAATTTTGTAAACATCCACACAAAACTCTTCTACAAGAGGTAATACATTCCACTCAGTTAAGACAAGCAAATCAATCCTTTTGGATACAAATTAAAGTATGTGCAATAAATGTTGCTAAATTCAATCACCACATGAGCACTCATAAAATAACACACTCAAGGCCAACAAATTAAGCACATGACCAAAAGGATCAAACTCACAAGAATAATTGGCTAATTAAACATACTTGTAAGATTCAGTAATTATATTTGTGAAGTGGTGATCAATAAAAGTTATGATAAGCTTTTGAAGAAAGAGGGTTAAACAATTTCTTAGTGGTAGTTTCCAAAGAAGTACAAATTGAGGAATGTTGAAATAAGAGTGGTGAACACTTGCCACATATTAGGCTCAAAATACATTAGGACTTATTATAGGGTCCTATATCGTTTTGTAATCGTGTATCTTTTGGAAATACTTTTATTTCCTCAAACAAATTGTCTTTGGGTAATTGCTAAAATCATGGTAAATAGAGTTTATTAAAAGGAAGTTAGGAGAAAGTATATGCACTATTTTACTTGTCGTAACATTGGAATCAGATGTCCTATTATAACTAGGTTGAGTTTTAGGGTTGATAGCTAGAGAGGTTATCAACACAAACACAATTCAAAACACAACAAGACAAACTACGGAAACAAGAGTGAAAAACATTCATAAGTAATGTATTTCAAAAAGTTTTTGTTCCCTCAGAAATTTGGATCTTTTATAATTAAGTTTTTGTTGCTTGCAAAAATTTGGGGTGTTACAGACCTTCCCCCCTTAACAGAATCTCGTCCCGAGATTCCTAAGTGTGCATTAAGAGAGTGAATGGAAAAGAGGGTCCAAAGATTCTTCATCTTCCGAGGGGGTTGATTCCTGAATGAGGTTTCTTGTTGATGAGACGTCTGATATATCCTGGAAAACTTGGGTCCTTGCTGAAAGTGTTGACTTGAAGGTCGATGATGATGCAGGGTTCTTGTTGAGCTGACTTCAAAAATTTCAGGGATTGGGGCGCAAGGAACAACTTTGTCATGACAATCAAATAAAACTAGCATGTGTCTTCCCCCCCTTAAAAAGGGGCACACATAAAGGGTTAAAGTTGATGGTTAAAGTTGTCGCCGACTTCAGGGTGTTGTTTGTCTTGAGCATCATGATGATCTTCATCTTGGCCGTAGCTCCTCGGTGCTTGGGGCTGATGTATATACTCGTCTCGATATTGTCGTCTTGGGGGTTTAGCAGTTAGACAAAAGCAAACAGTTTTCAAACCTCACATGGGTGTCAGATCGGTGGACTTGACTCTCTTTCTTTTCATACCAAGTCAGAAAGGTGCTAAGATCTGCTAAAGATGTCTAAACTTTCTTGATGTAAGGTGTTGCCAAGTGCAACAATCTTCAGTCTTCTCGCCATTCTTGGCGTCTTGCTGGATATGGTGTCTCCCATTGGGACCATCTTTAGTGTAGCCGCCGTAGAGTATTGATGGAGACTTCCTTGGTCATTGGGCTTCATACAACCTTGCACCAGACTTCAGAGGTTAGTTGTATCTAAGTTAGCCTAAAAATCACTGCTTTCTATAAAACTCAAGTCAGGGTCAGTTGAGTTAATAACGCTGATGCGCAGAAGGCACTGACGACACTAGCTTCATGGTACATCTTCATGTAGACGATCTTCCGTGCTGGTTGTCCCTGTTGTTGCTGACGTCGATCCTCTTTGCACGTTACCGCTTGAGGTTGTCATGAAATCTTTAAAAAAGTTGTGGTTCTTGGCGTTATTTGAGTCCTTCGTGTTGCCATCTGCAAGAGAGACTTTCGTAGACACTTCTCTTCAGATCTTGGTTTTGTAGGGCTTTAAGTGGTTGGTTAGTAACAAGTCATTGATGTTAGATGTTGCTTAAAGGTTAGATACGTTCAGTTTGTGATGGTATACTTGTAATACCAAAATTAATTGAACTACACAAGGTCAGTCACATTATGGGGAGGGGTTTTCTTTGGTGTTTCGGTATCATGTGTAGTTTATAACTCTCACATGTTAAAGTTTAGATTAGAAGGAGCACATTTTAAGAGGATTCTGAGCACAAGTTTATAAGTGTGTTAGGGTACATTTGTGGCAAAAGGTAAGAAAAGTCTGTGTGTGGAGAAATCAAGATGTTTAAACAAATTTAAAGTATGTGCCTAATATGTATTGCCTTCAAGGCGTGCTTGTGAAAGATACAAGACAACAACATATCAACAACAAGCAAACAAACAAGGCACACACAAGCAGCAAATATACGAGCAAATGAGCACACAAGACACCCATAGAGCAAAAATGACACTCAGCAATCGCGTTAGTCGGAGAATCCAACCAAGGGTTATATCCTAGAAGTCCTATGGGTCTTGGTCACTCCTACTTGCTGGAGCCTACATTTCTTCAGATGGGGCTTCTGCTGGAAAACTTGAGACTGTCGAGGTTGCAACTGGTGTACCATTGTTGGGGTTGGAGTCTTGATAGTAAGACTGCTTTGGCAAGCAAGGGTTGCTTTGTAACTTGTTTCTTCACTTGACGACCACCTTGATGTCACATGCTGGAATCTTGAGACTGAACTTTGCCTTCTCGGTACTGGTTACATAGGTCTCATTTGGGTTCATCGTCAAGTTTATACAAGCTTTGAATAGGGACAAGATAGTAGAGAAAAGTCTTTTGAAATACTTTAAATTAGAGAGGTAAGATAGGGATGGTTTTCAGAAAAGGTGAGGAGCGGAAACCATATTTGGCTTACCTAGAAGAAATTATATTCTTGTTGAAATAGGTTTTAGCAAAACATTTCCTTCCTAAGCTAACGACCATGCTAACTAAGGTCTCATAAGGTCAACGATGGCTCTGATACCAAGTCTGTGAGGACCCCTCTGACTACCCGTCAGAGATGCCCACGTTATGTAAACAGATCACGATCCCAATGATCAGTGCATCGTGACCACATAACCAACTTGGTATACAAAGTTACATCATACAACTCGAATAGAGCAAGACTTACATAAATAGAGGTCACACGACCAATTCTGCAAACATCGTCGCACATGACGAACTAAGGTACAGCGGAAGATTCGGCTAGCGTCGGCCCTCGTCACGTCCTGACGCATTCCCACAGAGCAGTGGAGCGGGACACTTAGTTGGCGTAGTCGTCGGCGTACTCCTCCTTCTTGTCGTACATCTCTTCATTTCAACCTGGACGTTTGAATATCCAGGGACGCAACCATATGAGTACATTTACGTACTCGCAAGACCACCTCTAGGTTTATAGTTTTTCATGGATATGCAAGAAAGCACTTTTCGAAAACTGGGATAGCTGCTATATAAGACTATAGGGCTTAGTTTTCGAATACCATGATTTTAGACGAAGAGAATATGACATCTCTGTATCTTTGTTGAAGAAAAACATTTAGAGATAGAATTCTCTTCTCTTAGATATAGCAAGGACATATCTAAGTACAAAACTTTCTTTTGTAAAACTCTTTTAAAACACTAGGATAGGGGTAACCCTTTTTCCTTCCTTGAGATCGGACTGATTGTCTCCCCGAGATCAATCATCCTCACCCAAATTCCGTACCTCCCAGGTACCTCCTTACTCCACATAAACACTTTCCTTTTTAAAACAACTTCTTTCTCCAGACGCCCAGTGTGGCCTTTCCAACCGTCCATGACCGCGGACACGGCTATTCGAATAGATTTACACTCTGCAGAGGTTGTACACTTTCACCACAAGATTCGGATGGTCTGCCGTGGATCAACCACGGACTGTACAGAGACAGCATGCACACAACAGACGGCCAATCCTAATTTTCACTATGTTGATGCTGGTATAAGAATATCCTCTTCGAGTGGGTTCGTTCTCCCCGGCACCGAGTGAGCTAGCCGTATCTATACGGTTTCCCCTAGCCTCATACCGCCATGACAGGAGACCCACCGTTGCTTCCCGGTGGCACACGAAGTCCACACTCTGTATGCCCATTCCCTTGCGGCATTCGGTTCCGGGGCCTCTAACCCCATCTAGCCAACTGAGGAAAATTCGAATACCAACACCAACAAGCTTCCGTTAAGCCCCGTGCCCATTTTGAGGTAATGTGGTTGTACGGGTTAATTGTTCGGGCGGCAGCAGGGACTTCGAAAATAAACCTCCATCTCCGACTGCTCCCAGCAGCTCGGGTTTTCGCAACACCTCCGAATGCTTTCAGCATCTCGGGTTTTCATAAAACATTTCTTTCTCGCTGATTGCTCCCAGCAACTCAGGTTTTTCCTCCGTAAAACAGTTTTATCAAACAGGTTCCCATCCTATAGTTTTGAGGTAAGGAACTAAGAGTTTACTACTAGAAAACTTAATCTTTTTGATGGAGCCTTCAACAACAAGGCTCATCAAATAAACTCTTTTTGTAACACCTATAGTATTCTAGTAGATATCTTTGGCCAAACATTATTTTGAAAAATAGTTTTCGGGTGGCAAGGCGCCACAAAAGAAGTAAAACATGCATTATTTTATTTTGAAAACAAAACATGCTGGATAAAATAATAGGATTCAGTATAATGGTGAGGTGGGCTTGCCTGGCTCAGCAATATGTCCTTAGTCTTGGTCTTGATGCTCCTCAGGTTCATTCCTCACTTTCCGTTCCTTCCCGATCGTATCTAACGTCGTAAACAGGAAAATGAACCACACTCAGAACACCAGACAAAACCACAAGGACATAACAAACAACAAGCATTGTACAAGACACTGAGATACAAACAGCAGCAAACAACTCCTTTAGCTATACAACAACAATCAACAAGGTCCATAGAGCTAAGGCAATAACAAATTCTCCTAAAAGTATACACAACAACTCTGAGTATTAAAAAGGTAGTTCTTCAGAACACTACAACAACACATCACTTAGGGTCATTATATCACTTAACAAGAGTTGTTATAATGGCTTCAGGAAATACTCCAGACAAAAGTATCTTAGTTGTTTAGAAAATACTTCAGACAAAAGTATATTAATTGTTTAGGAAATACTTCAGACAAAAGTATCTGAACCCACAAGCAAGGTTTAACAATAACACTAGCTTTGAGCACATTCACATGTAAACATGTTACTAGCTCAAGAAACACCTACTATCAAGTAACTAAGCGACTAACAATTGTAACACCACCGTCCAAACAAGTTTATGACTAAGAGCTAAAATGGTGCACTAGGCCTATTTAACAGGACACCACAATTAAGGTCACTTCAACCAATAATCAAACAATCACATGTATAACACACAAATGAAACTAGTGCAACTCCTAGGAAACAAGATGAACTATGTGAAAACTCAAAAGTGAATGTGCTAACAATACTTTTAGGAAATTCATTAAGGTGATTAAAGGATAACCTATGTTTCAGTACTTAAGAGTAACTAAGCACACCAACACATAACGATTGAGGTAAAACAGGAATTTATCTCATCACACTTATTAGACAGACAAGATGATGTTTAAAGAGATTTAACATAACATACCAACATACCCACAAGCAAAGCATAAAAACACAATTGATGTTATTATTAGGGTACAAAGTGAATAATGCTAAACATATGCAAACAATGCACCACACATTATCAAAGTGGTTTAGTCAAGTCATTATGATTGAGTTAAGGTTCTGATCTTCAAAAGTTGATTAGTAATATTTCTACAATTCACATTTGTTAAGATACGATGATGAAAAACTAATACTTCTATTAGCCCAAAAGTTGCTGTTTTGGTAGATAAAACATAACTCCTAAGATAATGTTCAGAACATCAAATCCTTCTACCACAGTACACCTAGCAACCATATCAAGTGGTGGAAATTGGATTTGCCTTCAAATCTCTTTCTAAACAGGAGCTAAAAATCATGTAAATGCTACTGGTCTCAAGACCACAATGAATATAGTTTCAGTTTTAGGAATCTCCTACATGCAAGGTAAATTGCTATGGATAGGTATTGACTTAAGCCTTCTGTAGAAATTGGATTCACTCAATTTGGACACTCCTAGCTTCATAGATTTCAGTTTTAGTGGAACACACACATTTTGCCTTTAATAGTGTACATCATAAGTTATAAAATATTTTTACACAAACCCAACTTTTCATGCTAAGGAAAACACATAGGGATCCAAAAAAATTACTCTTAATTTATTTGTACAAACAGATATAGCACCAAACATTAAAATCAAACACATGCAATTAACAGAAAATAAAGATAATCTTTTTCTAGTGTAATAACCTACTGTTTAAGAGAATAATCCACCATGCACAAAATACTCTTTGGATTTATAAAACTCAAGTTATTAACTAAATGGTGAAACAGATACTGTTTACTAGATCTACTCCAGCACACACATAAAAACATATTTTTGAAAAAGGCTAAAGCCAAATGGTTAAGAAAGCTCACTGGTATCCTAAAAAATTTACTTCAAGATTTTAGGAGGCACAGATCTACCACAAACGAAATAAAGCTAGGCTACCAAATCACTGAAAAATAAACAGAGAAATAAATTGCTTAAAAGAAAAAGATTAGAAGGGCTGGATCGGAGCAGGCCCTGCCGTGCGAGCTGGACCGGCCCGCGAGCGCTGCACGCGCGTCTCAGGCGGTAAGTCACCATCGGATCGCGAACAGACGACAGGGATTAGATCGGGGAGGATTCAAGCACGGCCGTTGATCCGGAGATCGACGGTCCTCGCACCTTCTTCTTCCTCTAGACGCAAGGGCCGGAGCAGAAGACCATAGAAGAAGGGGGCGTGGACGAGCAGCTCACCCAGGGCGTCACAAGACCACTACGGAGGGTGGAGGTGGGTGCGGACTGATCTGGGAGGCCCGGGGTGTTGGAGAGAGGAGAGAAAAGGGATGCGAGTTTTTCAGTCAGCAAGGTGCTCGACAGAATGTCCAAGAGAAAAGGACAAAGAGAAAACAGGGCTAGGGTTTGACAAAAATTGAGCAAAGAGTTTCCAGGGGTGTGGGGGTGTAAAGTACACCATAATCCACGAGTTGGACAAGGTTGGAGGAGTGGTTTTGATGTTTGATAAAATTAGGCTGATTTGACTAAGCCACAAAACATGGATGGTTTAGTCAACCCTTTGCTTTGAAAATCAAGAGATAGAGAGGGTTGATCAGAGGGGGTATAGGTGTAGGACTTGGCCAAAAAGATTAGGTCAAAAGGTTTTAATAACCACTATCTAAGAAAATGAGAAAAGGTTATCTACTAACACACATGTGGTCACCTTATCATGAAGCACTAAAAACAAGCATGCATTTATGATCAAACATTTTTGAATATTTTAAATGAGATTATGGATAGATAGTAGACATGATATGGATGAGGTTGGGTGAGTTGCATTCCCAAAATGAATAAAGAGAAGCCGATTTGTCATGCTAAAGAAATGCTAAAAATTAATAAGAGGGAAGATTGATTTCCTATATATATAAAATATAAATTTTGTAAACATCCACACAAAACCCTTCTACAAGAGGTAATACATTCCACTCAGTTAAGAAAAGCAAATCAATCCTTTTGGATACAAATTAAGGTATGTGCAATAAATGTTGCTAAATTCAATCACCACATGAGCACTCATAAAATAACACACTCAAGGCCAACAAATTAAGCACATGACCAAAAGGATCAAACTCACAAGAATAATTGGCTAATTAAACATACTTGTAAGATTCAGTAATTATATTTGTGAAGTGGTGATCAATAAAAGTTATGATAAGCTTTTTAAGAAAGAGGGTTAAACAATTTCTTAGTGGTAGTTTCCAAAGAAGTACAAATTGAGGAATGTTGAAATAAGAGTGGTGAACACTTGCCACATATTAGGCTCAAAATACATTAGGACTTATTATAGGGTCCTATATCGTTTTGTAATCGTATATCTTTTGGAAATACTTTTAATTCCTCAAACAAATTGTCTTTGGGTAATTGCTAAAATCATGGTAAATAGAGTTTATTAAAAGGAAGTTAGGAGAAAGTATATGCACTATTTTACTTGTCGTAACATTGCAATCAGATGTCCTATTATAACTAGGTTGAGTTTTAGGGTTGATAGCTAGAGAGGTTATCAACACAAACACAATTCAAAACACAACAAGACAAACTACGGTAACAAGAGTGAAAAACATTCATAAGTAATGTATTTCAAAAAGTTTTTGTTCCCTCAGAAATTTGGATCTTTTATAATTAAGTTTTTGTTGCTTGCAAAAATTTGGGGTGTTACAGATTCAGCGCGTGGTTTGCTCCCCCGCACCCCCTACTTAAACCCCCACCTCCGCCGCATCTCCCTGCGCCCAAAACCCTAGCTCGAGATCGTGTTTCCGCCGCCGCCATTTCCGCCGGCGAGAAGATCACCGTACGGTGAACCCCGGTCATCCCGGACCCTCTCATCTCCTCCCCTCGCTTTCTTTCGTCCTTGCGCTTCTTTTTGACATGGTCTCGTGCCTTGTTTCACAGCGAGCCGCCGTCTTCGTCCGCGCCCGAGAGGAACCGCCGCCGCAAGCAACTCCGGCGAGCAATACAAGGAGGGGAAGACAACGCCGACGACCACCACTACGCCATCGACTTCGCCTCGACGCCCGCCACGCCTCGGTAAGATTCGCTCGTCCCGGAGCCCTCTAGAACGCGAGAGCGCGCACCGCCGGCCTTCGCGCCGCCGCGGTCGGGTGAGCTCCGGCGACCGCGCCGCCCGCTTCTGACCCTTTGCGTGTGGACCGTTAGATCTAGATCCAACGGATCTAGATCGATGTGATCTCGCGCGTCCATTTCTAATTAGATCGGACGGCTCGCGCCGCGAACCGCGTCGAACTGTTTTCGTCCAATAAGAACACGCCACGTAGCCCCTGTTATTTCTTTTTCGCAGGAATTTTTATAAATAAAACAGAAAATATGCAAAACTTAGAAAATTCATAACTTTCGATCTGTAAGTTCAAATTTGATAAATTTTATATCCACGAATAGCCCTCCTAGTGTAGTTTATTTCTACATCATTTGTTTTTCCTTTTGATAAATTATAATTCGTGTAATTATCCGAGGAGTATTTCGGCTATTAAATTGATAACTTAAATAATAAAATTGTTTTGTAAATAAATTTAATTGTTTTAGTGTTGTATTATTTTCCCTCTGTCTAGAAATATTAATATGGGTCTTATTTGAAAACTTTCATAAAACAATAAAAGTTGTAATTATAGAAATCAAGTTTTGGTATATTGTTTTCAATTATTTAATTGATAAATAAAATAAGAAATTCCTAGAAATTGCATTTCATACATTTAATAACAGAAGATAAAAATTATTAATAAGTGTGTTTTGTTATAATCATAGCATATCATGCATGCATACATATTTATGTTTGGTGTTGTGATGATATTGTGTTGGTATTTATTTTATTTATTGCTTGTGCTAGATTGTGAAGAAGAGGAAGGACTTGCTTGTGATTGTTATTCTTGTTGTGCTTGCTCCTCCTGCTACCAAGGCAAGTGACATTCATATTATACCCAATATTTTCTATATGCATTTGTAGTATATTTTGAGTAGTATGCATGATAGGGATTTTTTATTTATTTTATAATGTTAAGTTAGTTTATATTTTGCAAATATCCTTGTAGTGTGTAGCCACCCCTTTTTCCTATGCAGCCATGAAAAGTTTTATTAGTTGCTTAGCTATGCTATAAAAATGTTTATATACCATGTTATAGAAATGTTTCTAAGTGTTAAAATTAAAATGCACATCTGGGTGGAATTGGTTGTTATGGTTTATGTTGAGTGGCTTTTGGGACTATGCTTGTGGTTGTCGTCGCCTAGGATGAATGTCTATTCTACTTAGGGCCATGAGCATGGTGGTTGTTACCCAGAAGTGCACTTGTGGACGGCCACGCAGGAACGAAGAGATTACCAAGTCCCTCCAAGTTTAGTAGCTTCCCGTGCAGCCTTTTGACAATCGGCTATGTCTAGAATAATTAAGTTGTGAGGGTGCAACCTGTCAGCTTGACAAGCAGATGTAGAGTTGGTAGGTGGAACGGGTCTTGCTAGTATGGTTGCATTCTTCTTCTGAAAGTTCTTGTCTCAATTCTCTCCTTTCCTTAATACACTCCGCATGTATAGGATGTTCGGGTTAATTGAGTCTAATGGTGAAAGTGCACAACCTCTGCAGAGTCGACAATCTGAGTACTTAGCCGTGTCCCCGGAAAATGGACTACTTCGAGCAACTGGACAAGGATGGGCGGAAGAATCTCAACACTGTTTTCATAAAGTAAATTTGACTTAAGGAAAGAATTGTTGGTGCACTTGGGCTTTATCCCTTAGTGCCAAGTCTTTGAGAAATAAAAGTGTTTTACAAAAGATAGGAGAAAACTTGCTTTCTGCAAAATAGCCTCCAACCCCACCAAGCCAAATATGCATATAGATTTTAGACTTGTCATTTTATATTACCATAGTCACTTGCCAATACATCATTGTATTGACCTCCTTCGGGGGCTGCATATTCAAATGTGCAGGTAATTCTCATGAAGAATAAGATTGGACTCGAGTCTACACCCAACATGTCTGCCTGTGGCGCATGCTTGAAGATGAGGCTCATTGTTATTCGCTTTTGTTGTGAACTCTGAATTTTAGCTAGCCTTCATGGCTATGCAACTTGTAATAAAGCTATATTCAGCTATTATTTTTGGATCTCGTTGTAGCAATTTAATACTTATGCAATGGTACTTTATATTTTGTACTGTGGTGCTGGCAGTGATCCAGGGACTAGCACATAACAAAGGTGTTCCAACTTTAATAAGAGTTGGGGTGCTACATGAGCGAAGGGCCAGGCTAGTGGTATTGTCTTCAGCGCGGATGCCGACGCGTGTGGCTTGTTGGCGAATCCTGGCAGCCAGGGCACTTCCCTATTAGGTCTTCGGCGTCGTGCATAGCTGTTGGCTAGTAAAATTCGGCTCGTAGTGCTTTGGCCACCAAGGCACGACTGCTAGCGTGATACCCGCAGATACCCGCATGAATATCGAGTAAGATGGCTTGACCGTCGACTGGATCTACGCACCTTTGTAGAATTCCTGAGATACTTCTCTTGTAGAGCTCACCGTTGATGATGGTGAAACTTTTGGAGCACCGAATGATGCGCTTGGCTTCGACTGGATCGGCTGGCAGCCTTTGGTGCAGCATGTAAGCTAGATATGGGCCTGTCCATGTGGCCTCGACCAGCATGACCTCCATGGGCTCCTTCTCTTTGCTTGGCGGGTTGGCGGTGCTCGTTGAAGGTGCTGGGGAAACTGGTGCGGGCCGCAGCTTAATGGATCGCTGCATAATACGCTCGAGGAAGACGCCGGTGGTACTGGCACCTTGTCTGATCCCATGTTGGCGAGGACGTCGGCTTCCTCGTTGCTTTCGCGGCCGACGTGTCGCAACTCACATCCGTCGAAGGTGCCCTCCAGCTGGTTGTACAGGTCTCTATAGGCGATCATGTTGTGAGCGATGGCGTCGCAAGCCTTCATAGTTTGATGTACGACGAGGTAGGAGTCGCCATAAATCATGAGGTGAGTGGCGCCGCAGTTTTTGGCCATCCGCATGCCGTGGATTAGGGCCTCGTACTCTGCTTCGTTGTTGGAGGGTGTTGGGAAGTCCATCTGCAAAACGTACTTTAGCTTGTCGCCTTTGGGGGAGATGAGGACGACTCCTGCCCCGGCTGCTCTGAACTTCTTGGAGCCGTCGAAGTACATTGTCCATGCGTTGGACAAGTCGGGAGTGTCTGGCAGCTGAGCTTCTATCCACTCGGTGGTGAACTCTGGCAGGACTTGGGCTTTGATTGACTTCGGGTAAGCGTATTTCAGCCCCCAGGGTCCCAGTTCGACAACCCACTTGGCGACTCGCCCTGTCGCACGTTGGTTTGTGAGGATGTCTGAGAGCCCGGAGGAGCTTACCACCGTTATCGGGTGCTCGGAGAAGTAGTGGACGACCTTTCTCAAAGTCATGAAGACCCCGTAGGCCAGCTTCTGGTAGTGCGGGTAGTTTTGCTTGGACAGGGTTAGAACCTCGCTGAGGTAGTAGACTGGTCTTTGGACAGGAGGCTGTGCCCTTCTTCTTCTCGTTCTACTACGAGTACCGTGCTCACCACCCTGTTGGTGGCTGAGACGTAGAGGTAGAGCGGCTCGTTCTCCAGTAGTGCCCCCAAAACTTGGGAAGTCGTAGAGTATTTTTGAGTTGGTCGAATGCGTCCTGCGCTTCCTCTGTCCACTTGAACTTGTCCGTCTTCTTCATCAGTTGGTAGAAGGGCAGATCCTTCTCACCCAACTTACTAATGAACCGGCTGAGAGCTGCGACTCGGCCGGCTAGGCGTTGCACCTCGCGGAGTTTGGTCGGTGCTGGCATTGTGAGTATGTTTTGCCCCTTCTCGGGGTTTGCTTCGATTCCTCTTTGCGAAGACAAGGTACCCTAGCAGTTATCTGGCTGGCACGCCGAAAACACACTTATATGGTTTCAGCTTGATCTGGTACTCGTCGAGCGCGGCGAAGACCTTGCGGAGGTCGGCGACGAGGGTGTCTTCCTTGCGGGTGGTGACGACGATGTCATCGACGTAGACCTGGACAATCTGTCCGATGAGCCCTTTGAGGCATGCTTGCATTGTACGCTGGTATGTGGCACCGACGTTCTTCAACCTGAAGGGCATTGTCTGGTAGCAGAAGACACAGTCAGGTGCGATGAATGCTGTCTTTTCTTCGTCGTCGACGTTCAGTCTGATCTGCTGGTAAGCTGAGTAGGCGTCCAGGAAAGACAAGCGCTCGCAGCCTGTTGTCGAGTCGATGATCTGGTCTATCCGCGGGAGCGGGAAGTGGTCTTTGGGGCAGAATTTGTTGATGGCAGTGAAGTCGATGCACATGCGTAGCTTATTCGTCTTCTTCTTCTCTACCAGGACAGGGTTGGCGACCCACTCTGAGTCCTTGATCTCTCGGATGAACTTGGCATGCAGTATTCGGTCGATTTCCTTGGTGATCGCATCCCGTTTGGATCCGGAAAAGCATCACATGGCTTGTTTGATGGGTCTGGCGTCCTTGTGGACTTTTAAGGAGCGCTCGGCGAGATTCCTGGGTATTCCTGGCATGTCAGAGGGTTGCCATGCAAAGATTTTCCAGTTCTCACGTAGAAACTCGACCAGCGTGCTTTCCTATGCGGGAGTCAGACTTGACGATACTTTCACCGTCTTGCTGCCATCAGTCGGATGGACTTGATGGGTTGATGTGTCGTCATTTGTGTTGAAGGCGGCATCCTTGGCTGGCTTCTTGCGGAGCGCGAAGATGGTCTTGTCGTTGTCGGCTGCCATTGCCTTGAAGTGCTCTTCGACCCCGAAGAACTCTGAGATCCTGCTGAAACTCGCGGTCGCAGCTGTTGGAGCGGTCGAAGTCACCCCGCACCTAATTATGCCTTTGGGTCCAGGCAGCTTGAGCATCAGGTAGGCGTAGTGATGTACTGCCATGAATCTGGCGAAGGTTGGGGGCCCAAGTATCACATGGTATTGCGATTTCCAGTCGATGACCTCGAAGTCGATCGACTCTCTCTTGAAGTGCTCGGGTGTGCCGAGGATAACGTCGAGTGTGATCGTTCCCATGGGCGGGATTGCTTGCCCTGGTACTATGCCATGGAAGGTGGTCTCAGACTCCGACAACTTCTCTGTCGACTTGTTCATCCTTCTGAGAGTGTCGGCAAATATGATGTTGATGTCGCTGCCTCCATCCATGAACACCTTCTTCAGGTTGTAATCTCCGATTAGAGCTTCAACTACTAGGGCAGCGTGCCCGGGTCGAGGTACGTCTGACGGGTGATCTGCCCTTGAGAACGTGATCGGTGTCTCTGACCCTTTCAGGTAGTTTGGTACTGCGCGTGGGCAGGTGGTGGCTTGGAGAACTTGGCGGGTGATGAGCTTTTGGACCCTGTTTGAAGGGCGCCCCTTCTCTATCATGTTGAGTTGTCCACGTGCGGCTGGGTACGCGTCGTGTGTCGTTGGCTAGGCTTCGTGTTGCGGCTGTTGCTGTTGTTGTTGGGGAAAGGCTCCCGCTGCATGTGCTAGGGTGTTGTTCGCGGGTGCTGCCTGGATGGCGAGCTGCATGGCTGGCTGAAGTGCGGGTGTAGGAGTGATGATATGTTGCATGGCCTCATAGATCTTGCGTGCTTTACGGCAATCCTTCAACAAGTGGTTGGCGTCCCATTTGCCCGTTTCCGGGTTCCGGAACATGTGGTGTTTGCAAGGTTGCGCCAATTCCTCGGGTGGGGTCAATGCGCGTCTCCACTCGCGTTTTTGGTCTCCGTCGTTGCGGTTGATGTTGTTGCCGCTTCGGTTGTATTGTCCTTGGTCGGACTGGCGACCTTGATCACCGTTGCGGCTGTATTGGCGACCTTCATCATACTGGCGATTGTTGTCGCGTGCTTCATCACGAGGGGTTTGATATCCCGCCGCGACTAGCTCGATCAAGGCGAGGTTGGTGAAACGTGGTTTCTTCTTGTGGCATCCTTATCGCCAGTTACTTGTTCTGGCTTCGTTCTTCGGGGAGTTATCGCGGACGTAGTCCTCTCCTTCCGCCCACTGGTTGGCTCTCTTCATGAACTCGATCATGGTTTTCGGCTGGAGTCTACCGAACTCCTCGCGGAGGTCGCGGCGGGAGATGCCGTGCATGAAGGCATCCATCACCCGATCTTCTGAGACAACTTCCATAGTGTTGCTGAGGAGTGTCCACCGTTGGATGTATGATCGGAGCGACTCGTCTCGCCCTTGCTTGCAGGCTTGCAACTCGATGTAGGTTGCTGGCCTCGTGTACGTTCCCAGGAAACTTTTGATGAAAGTATCCTGGAATTACTCCTAGGTACTGAAAGGCTGGCTAGTGAGCCACCCGCGTGCTGAATCCGTGAGCATGAGCTGGATGTACTGCATCGCCGTGGTTGAAGTTCCGCCTTGACAGGTGCAGGCGATGAGGTAGTCTTCGAGCCAAAGGCGTGGGTCTTGTTTCCCGTCGTACTTGGGTGTTCCCGCTGCGAGCTTGAAGCCTTTGGTCATGCGAGTGTCGTGGATGTTGAAGCTGAATCACGCGGCGCCACACGGCTCGAAGTCGCGGTCGGCTCGATCGTCCAGGTTTGTCGTGCTGGTCGTACGCTGGGTGCGGTTGCGGTCCACCGTCCTTTGTATGATGACGTTGCGGAGGTCTTCGCCTGGTTGCAGTTGTCGTAGTGGCCTGGCTGCTGGGCCATCAAGTCTTGCAGGCTCGCGGGCGTGGTGTTCTCGCTCCTCTCGTGCCCGGTCGTTTGGCGCTTTGTTTGCCAAGGCGTGCTCGATTGCCCTCATGGACATGATTTGCTGCTTGTGGAGTAGGGCGCGCGCGTCACCCTCCGGTGGCTGCGTGAGCCGCAGGTATGTTTCGACTGCCATGAGAGCGGCGTTGGCCGTTTTGGGGACGGGTATCCCATTTTCATCCTCAGTTACGAAGGACGAGTCGAGGTTGCGGGTGACCCTGCCTCGATCGGCTTCTGTCATGAGGGGCACGCGAGCTCTGGGGCGCCGCGCTCCTTGGTTGACTTCCGTGGAAGAGGTAAATGAGTAAGTGGCCCTCCTAGCACTTGACGCGTCAGCCGCCCTCTTGTGCCGAAGGCGCTCGGCACCTTTCCGCGCGAAGTCGTTCGCCTTCCTTGCGCAGCAAGTACTGGACTGCCAGCTGATCCTCCCGAGGCGCGTCCGGTGGGGGGAACATGTCGTCGTCAACGTGCTTCATAGCTCTGATTGTTCTGTCGCGCATGATGGTGAGTCGCGTCACCTGGTCGGGCATGACCACCTCAAGCGGATACGCGGGTTCGTCGTTGTTCTCTGGCGGCACCGTGCCAGCCATGAAGACTTGCACAGGGTAGACTTGGGTAGGGGTGTGGACGCTGCCGCTGCTGATTCCGTCGTCCGAGCCTTGCTCGGGATCGAAAATTGCTGCAACATGAAAGGTAGCGCAGTCGTCGCTGCGTCTCCTTTCCTGGAACTCTGCGATCTTTGCCGCAGACATGAAGGGCGACTTCGCAGTCGCTGGCGCTAGTGCGATTGGCTCGGGGAAGACTTGTTGAGTCCATGGAGATGCGTGCGGCGCGGGTGACGGTAGCGCGACCCTGGCCGCTCGTGCAGACGCGGTTGACGCAGTCGAAGTTGATGTAGATCTTGGTTTCGCCAGCAGTGCGATCGAGATGGTCGGAGTAGACTCGATCTACGTGGCAGTCGCCGAGGTGGTTGACGTAGTCGACGTAGATGCGGGTTCATCAGTCGAAGATGCGATCTTCGCAGTCGCGATGGTTGCGATCTCTGCGGCAGATGACGGCGGGGGCGGCACGATGGTGGCAGATGCGGTGTCGCTGCCGCGCGTGGCGCGGTCATCATGGACCTGAATACTCCACGACTGTCTACGAAGCAGTGTATGGTACCGAAGGTGATGCACATACCTACGTGCAGATCGGCGTACACCGAGTGCCTGGCCGGCGGGTGGAAGGTGTACTCGAAGGAGCCGAAGCAGATTGGCTCCTGGGTGATGCAGACGTCGATCTTCTTCGCTGATGGAGCCGGTGCGACCATGATTCCAACGCTCGTTCTTTCCCACAGACGACGCCAATTGACGAGGGTGTAACTCGGCAAATCCCAGGGTTGTCCACCCCGGGTTGATTGAGGGGAAGATAGATGAACGTTGGTGCTCACGACGGCTGACAAGCAAGGCGTTTTACCCAGGTTCAGGCTCCCGGAGGATAACACCCTACTTCTTGCTTGTCTGGTATTGATGGCGAGTTGTGGTTACAATGGAAAGATGGCGATCTCGCTAGGGTTTGTGGTGGCGGCTATGAGCGTGCGTATGTCTCAGTCCCCTTGGACGAGCAACCCTCCTAGCCTTTATATGACAGGCTAGGTCTCGGGTGAACAGTGCCGATGGCGTTTACAGATATGGTAAGAGTCGTATGACCTAACCGACTAGAATTGGGCCACACGCTATCTCTATTGGGCCTTCCTTGGGCCTTCGCAGTCTTGGCGTGACCCAGGTAGCCTCATCGTGGGGTAGTCAAAGAGTAGCCCCACGTCAAGTGGCGTAGCTTCCTTGTCGTTATGAATACTGCGTAGGCTAGTTTCTAGAAGTGTGGATATCTTTGCTTCGATAGAGATAACACCTCGCTGATCTAGTAAACTGGTCTTTGCACACTCTGGGCTTTTCCTTCTTCCATGCGCTCGACTACCAGTACTGTGCTGACCACTCTGTTTGTTGGTGCCATATAAAGGTATAGTGGCTCCTTTTCCTTTGGTGTTGCTAGAATCGGAGGTTTAGTGAGTGTTCGCTTGAGGTCTATGAAAGCCGCTTCTGCTTCTTCTGTCCACTCGAATTTATCTGCCTTCTTCATCAGTCGGTAAAGCGGTAGTGCTTTTTCGCCTAGCTTGCTGATGAACCGACTGAGGGCTGCTACTCTTCATGTCAGTTGTTGCACTTCGTATAGCTTGGTAGGCCTTTTCATTGTTAGTATAGCATCTATCTTCTCTAGATTTGCTTCGATTCCCCTTGCTGACACCAAGTATCCCAAGAGTTCTCCTGCCGGGACTCCAAAGGTGCATTTTTCTGGGTTCAGTTTTATGTTGTAGCTTCTGAGGTTGTCGAATGTCTCCCTTATGTCTGCTAGTAATGTGCACTCCTTTTTTGACTTGATCACTATGGCGTCGACGTAAACTTCCACATTTTTTTTTCAATATGTGCTTTCAAACAGTTTTGCATCATTCGCTGGTAGGTAGCCCCTGCATTTTTTAGGCCGAAAGGCATTGTAGTGTAGCAATACACTCCGAGTGGAGTTTTGAATGTTGTCTTTTCTTGGTCTTCTTTTTTCATTTTTATCTGATGATATCCAGAGTACGCGTCCAAAAATGACAGTCGGGCACATCCCGCGGTGGAGTAGACAATCTGGTCGATGCGGGGTAGTGGAAAATGGTCCTCTGGGCAGAATTTGTGTAGCGTACCTGCACTTTAAATAAGGCAGATACCTGTGTATAGTATAAAGCTAGCAGTTTGCACACACAGTTTACGATGTAATATCACAACAAAGTATCAATTTTATTACATCGATGATCCAGACTTACAAAATATTCAATACAAGTTGCATAGCATAAAGCTAGCTTTGAAAGAGTAAACAGCGGAAATACAATAGCAGTGAGTCTCCATCACATTCATGTTGCCACAGGCGAAAACATGTTGGTTGTAGACTCAAAACCTTTAAACAAAACGTCACTCGTTATCTGATCAATCTGCAATAAGAAAAATATTGCAACAACGTGGGTCAGATTCCATTAAAAATAGAGTCTGGCAAGTGACACTATGGTGGACACTTAGTGGAAAAAACTCTAATAACCTATATGCTTATTTGGCTGGTGGAGTTCAAGGCTATTTTACATAAAGCCAATTTTTCCTAACTCTTTGGAAAACACTTTTCTTCTATTCGAGACATTCGTGGCATGAAAACCACTGTCTCATTCTACCCTTGTTCACCCATCAAGTTTTATTTCTGAAGTTGGAATGGTAGAATCCACCGTTGACGTCCGTGATCAGCTTCTCAAATTGTCTGTACCGGGGACACGGCTAAGTACTTAGTTTTACACTCTGTAGAGGTTGTGCACGTTCACCATTGTACCCATTCAACCCAAACTATCCTTTGCACACTTATAGTGATAAGGAAAAGGAGAAGAATGAGACGAGATCTTTCAGAAGCATTTTCCCTCCCACTCTGGCTTTACCCGTTCCACCTAACACCCCCTACATCTGCTTGTCAAGCCGGAGAGAGTCCACGCAACATAGTTGATCAAGCCAGAGCCCATTGGCAATGGCTGCACTAGAAGCAATCGTCACTCGGAGTTTTTCAGATTCCTCTATTCCTGTGTGGCCGTTCACAAGTGTACGTACTCCAGGAACCATAGACATGGGACTGAGTAGCCACTCAACTCGACTACATACAACCTTTTACCACCCAGGTGTTTCATTCTTAACTTAGTAGAATTTAGATTTTCACAAAACAACATTTGCATAGCATCAATAATTCTACTAAGTATTGCATAGGAGCCTAGACACAGGAGTAAGGAATTTCTACACAGCTTTAGCATAGCAATACTATCCTACACATGCTTATATAAAATACACTAAGTAATGCATATAGAAAATAATAGGAAGTTTATGAGGTGTGCCACTTGCCTTTGAATGAAGTCTTTACTCACAAACTCTTTTCAACGTTATTCGGAGCTCTCCGTTCAATCTAAGCAATATAGACAAACAACAATACAACAATCAACACAAAACACAACATCACATCGCATACAAACACTTTCATAATGAACAAACAAGTTTTATAAAACTTCTAAGGAAAATATGTTTATGCATAATGTGCAAAATATTCCTAAGGACTAGAAATGCTTTTCATGCCATGAAAATCTTTTAAGTATTGCAAGGCAAGTAGGTTGGTCAAAATGATTAAGGACTAAGGTCATAAGTTGGACAAAATAACTTTGTTATTATTCATCTTGAATAAGCACTCTAATGGCTTAGCCATGATGTGCGAAATACTTAGAGAAAATACTAACTCTATTCTTCGAGGTGATCAACAATTATTATCAACTCTTTGTAAATTGGATATTCACTATAGTGAGAGAAACAGACACCCGGCCAGCCACTTAAATTGTGGAATAGGTCTCAGGTACGTGGACATGTAAGGTTAGTCTCCAGGCCGCTTCATCTCACTATGCCGCTAGGATCCAACAACTTCAAGATGGTAATAACATGATCAAAAATTTGTTTAAGTCTTAAGTGAAAGACAAGATGAGGAAAGAGGGAAAAGATAGAAAGAAAACTGTAGTTGGTCTTCCAGGCTTCGTCTCCAGACTTGTAACTTTCTCCCTGGTGATGTCTTGAATGAATTTTTGTAGGCTTGATAAATCTTCAGACTTGATGATTCTTGTCTCACCGGGGCTGGTCTTGGAATTAACTTAGTCATCAAGAGGTCTAAGAGAAGAAGGGAGAAAAGAGAGAGAGAGAGAGAGAGAGAGGAAGCAAGACAAAGAAAATATTGCTGGTTGGTCTTCATGAACTTCTTCTTGATTTTCTTCTAAGTGCTTCTACTCCTTGAAGATACTTCTGAAGTCTTGTTTTGGCTAAGTCCTTCATTGGCCTTCTAGCTCCATGTTGAAAATCCTAAGTGTCGAGTGCATAGCACTTTTTCCAAAATACTAAGTTTGAAAATAATCCTAACTTAGAGAAAATAATGAAGAGGTTTTCCTATGAGGAGTATTACTATATAATAAAATAATTTATGCATGAAATGCACCTTTTAATCACAAGAAAGCTTCAAAATAACTTTTGTGGTTTCTTTATAAATATGCATGAGGTTATAAATGTAATTTAATTAATTTCTATTTTTGCAAAATATACATAAAGGAATGAATATAAGATTAAAGTTTTCAATGATTAAACTTTTATAACAAAAATTTATAAATGGTGTTAATAGATTGAAGGGATTTAATTAAATTTATAGCAATTAGATTTAATCAAAAATGATTTTTTCAACCAATAGTTATGTCAAAATTATTCAAACTATTCAAATTAAATATATAACTATGAAATCATTCAAATACTTCTAAAAAATATTGGATTTATAGATTTAAAGTTATTACAAATATACTCAAATCATCCATTTAAAATTTTAATAATTTATACTAAGTCAATTGAATTCTAACAGATCTAAAATATTCTACATGTCAAGGGCTTTCCAAATATATAAAAATATTTAAATTTGGATATGTGAGTAAAAAGTTATAACAAATCTAAGTGACAGGGGCTTTTCTACAAAACTGCCAAATAAATTTAAATAAGAAAATCATTTTCTCATGTGGCAGCTGACTGGGCGCTGACTGTGCATGCCACGTAGGCGCTGACGTTGTTAAGTGAAATGGATCTGGATCGTCAGATCTGGATCTGACGGTCCAGATCTGATCCTACCGGTTCGATTACAAAATCTAATCCTGGTCGTTGATTTCAGATCGGACGGAGGGGAGGCGTTGACCATTACCTGGTGGTGGAGCTCGCCGGAGGTGGAGAGGAAGGCGGCGCTGCGGCTCGGCCATGGACCGTCTGCTCCCTGTGGTGCTTCCCCGGGCCCCCGGTGGCGGCGACGAGGTGCGCAGCGGCGCGGCGGACTCGATGGTGGCGACGGGGGCGAGCAAGTCGTCGGTGAGTTGCGTGTAAGCGCGGCCGGAGACGCTCGGGCACCGACGACCTTCGGTTCGTCCGTTTCCCACCCGATTGGCTGCATGGGAGAAGCGGAGAAGAAGTCTGTGGGTGCGCACGGACGCGAGGGAGAGGTAGGAGGGCTCACGGGCTCTGGGGAGTTCTTCACTCGCCGGAAAAAGAGACAAGAGCCGGCGGCTCGGACGAACTCCGGCGACAATTTTCTCCGGCCTGGCGGCGCGATTAGGTTAGGGGCGAGAGGGGAAAGATGCGGCGTGGTTTGGGGTTTATATGGGGGGGTTGAGGGGAGCAAATACCGCAAAGAATGCCGTGATTTGGAAGGAGGAATCGCCGGCTGATTTTCGGGCAAGGTTGGCGTGCGGAGGTTGAAGACGAGGTGACGTCAGCAATGACGTCAGCAGGTATTTTCTTTTTCTGATTTTTCTATTTAATTCATATCTTTTGATTTAAGTGTCCAAATGATGTCAACTTAATTTCTATAAATTTGTAAAATTCATAACTATGCTTTAAAACATTAGTGCGTATGTTTTGAGAACTTTTAAAAAATAAATTTTGAATTATTCATAAAATGCAAAATTACCCAACTAGGTCAACTTTGAAATTAATAATTTAATAAATTCATTTTGGGTTCATAAAATTTATGAAATTACCCACATTCAAATATGTTTGAAATCAAGTTATTTAAACTCATTTTCAAATACTAAATTCATTATAGGCTTTAGTATAATATTAAATAGTATAACACAACTATATGAAAATGAAAAGGGAAATATAATGTATTCATTTTTAATCGAAAATAATTTGTGCACCATTATATTTATATTAAGATAATTCATTTGAAAACCTTATAACAACTTTGGAAAAGATTTTAGATTTAATTTATTTCTTATATAGAAAATATATTCATGAAAATCATTTTATGTTTTGAAAATTAATTAATGCAATGCTTATTTGGAAACACTTTTTATTTCAATAAAATGGTTTGAAAGTTTGTAACACATTTGTCAAATTAGATATTGAGGTTTTAAGAAATACAATGGATAATAAAATGTTTAACTTGAAACAACTTTTGAAAATAAAGTTAAACTGAGATATTTGAAATATTAAATCCTTTGAATATGTTTGAAATCTTTTATAGTTGGTTTTCTTATGCATTTAATGTTTTATTTTAATCAAAAGCAAAAGTTTTAAATTTTAGTGATTTTTAGAACATTATAAAATGTTGGGATGTTACAATTTGTTTAGCCATGTGAAGTCGATACACATTCTTGTCTCGGTTGTCTTCTTCTCCACTATCACGTGGTTGGCGACCCATTCTGATTTCTTTATCTCTCAAATAAAGTTTGCTTTGAGCAACATGTCTACATGCTTCTCGATGGCTTCTGTTTTAGGCCTAGATACACGTCGTACCGTTTGTTTGACTGGTCTGGTTCCTGGATTGAGTTGGAGAGTGTGCTCGGCGAATTCCCTGGGTATGCCCGGCATGTCATCAGCTGACCATGAAAACATATCCCAGTTCTCACGGAGGAATTCGACAAGCACACCTTCCTATGCGGGAGGCAAGCTTGTCGATATTTTGACTGTTTTTGCCGAGTCCGTCGGGTGGACCTGGTGCGTCCGTGTGTCGTCTGCGGTGTTGAATGCCTTGCATGTGGCCTGCTTTTTATGCTCTGGCATGTAGGTTGTGTCGCTGAGAAGTGATAGCTCTTCTAATGTTTTCTCTGCTCCGAATGTTTCAGAAATCTTGTTGAAGTCTCGGTCGCAAGCGTCTGACTTTTGAAAGTTTCCTCTGACCGTAATTATTCCTTTTGGGCCAGACATCTTCAATTGTAGATATGCGTAATGTGGTATTGCCATAATCGGGCGAACGCCGGTCGTCCGAGTATGGCATGGTATTGTGAGCTCCAGTCGACGACTTCGAATTCCATTGTTTGGTGCGGAAATGTGTTGCATCTCCAAATGTGACGTCGAGCTGTATTGTGCCTTTTGGCACAATGGCTTTGACTGGGACTATGCAATGAAAAGTATTTGACGATGGAGGTAGGTTGTTGACTGACCTGTTCATTCGACGTAGTGTGTCGTTGAAGATGATGTTGATGCCACTCCCTCCATCCATAAACACCTTAGTCATGTTGTAACTTCCTATTTGGTCTTCTAATACTAGAGCGGAATGTCCGGGCCTGTAAACAGATGGTGGGTGGTCCTCCCGACTAAATGTAATCGCTGTTTCAGATCCGCGGAGTTATTCCGGCATAGCTGGTGGTGCCATGACCGCCATATTAACATGCCTGGTATGCAATTTTTGTTGCCTGTTTGATGGTCGTCCTTTCTGGATCATGTATGTTTGCCTCTAATGGCTCGAGTGTTGTCCTGTCGACTGTTGATGTGTTTGATATATAGCTCCTGCAGCTTGACCGTTAGGGTCATATGGTGGTGGTAGTAGTGCTGCGCCCTGCGGTGCGGGTACCATGTGCTCGAATGTATTGCCCCTATGCTTTCTTGCGTACTCGATTGCCGGTTGTTCAAATTCTCGACAATTTTCAATCATGTGGCTAGAGATTAATCTTGCCGTCTCTGGGTCTTTGAATAAGTGCAATCTGCATGGATTCTTTATCTTTGGATCCAAGCGTTGTTTCCTATCTTGTTTATTGTAGATTCCTTGTTGTACATGATCCATGTTGTCATGCCGACCGACTGGCCTGTCGTTTTTGTAGCTGCTTCTGGCTTCTCGTCTGTTGTCTTGTTTCTTGTCGTTTTGACTATGATTATCATTTGAGAATCCTGCTGCCATGAATTTGACATTTCCTTTGTCTCTGCTGTCATGATTGCGTCGTCGACGTTTGTCTTCCCTATCCCGACGATCTCGATTGTCTTGGTGGTCGCGACTATCCCATCTGTCGCGATGTCGCTGTGGCGAATGTGGAGTTTTGTCCTGGACTGCGTCCTCGCCATCTGCCCACTCGGTTGTTAGCTTCATAAGTTCTGCCATGCTTTTTGGCTTTTGCCGTCCAAGCGCCTCCCGGAAATCTTTCCTAAGGACTCCGTTTGTGAAGGCGTCCATGGCCCTGTCCTCTGATATTGCGCCCACCGAGTTTCGAATGGAGGTCCACCTTCTGATGTAAGATCTGAGTGTCTCGTCTGACCTCTGTCGACATGCTCTCAGTTCTTCAAATGTTTTCAATCTTTCGCAGAGGGGGTCGAAATATTTTATGAAGTCCTCTTTGAAGTGATCCCAGGAGTCGTAGGCTCCTACCGGTAATGATTTGAGCCAGTCGCGGGTTGTGCCTTCAAGCATTAGCTGTATGTATTGCAGTGCTGTCGTTGTTGTTCCTCGTTGGCATATGACTGCTAATTTGTAATCTTCTAGCCATCCCGAGGGTTCTTGTTTTGAGTTGAATTTCGGCATGGTTGGTAGGCCAAACTTCTTTGGGAGTTTCGTTTCCTGAATACGTCGAGTGAAGCATTGTGCTCCGCATGGTCCTGCATTGCGGTTGTTAGGTGATTCCCGACCGCCTGATCCTTTGGATCTGCATCTTGATGCGCTTCTTGATCTGCCGCGGCTTGAACTTCTCCTGCCGCTGCTACGCCGAGGACTACGACTGGCGCGTTCTGAACGGATAGACGTCGCCTAGAGGGGGGGGGGTGAATAGGCGATTTAAAACTTTTTCCGAGGAGCCGGAATATCCGGTCCAAGAATGACCCGGAAATTCCGGTATGCTTGATAAAGGCGGAATAAAACTAGAGGTTTACTTTAACAAGCATACAACCTAGATAAATATACTAGGCTCACCTATGTGCACCAACAACTTAGCTAAGCAATACAAGTAACAAGGTGATAGCTAGCAAGATAGATAACTTCAAGCACGAAGGCTATCACAATGTAAAGTGCATAAGTAAAGAGCTCGGGTATAGAAATAACCGAGGCACGCGAAGACGAGGATGTATTCCCAAGTTCCACCCAAAGGTGTACGTCTCGTTTGGAGGGGTGTGCGCAACCACAACAGGTTAGCCGCAACGCCACAAAGGTTCACCTTCTTCTCCTGATGAACTCAACCACAAAAGGTTGCGAGTTCACCTTCCACTATTGATCTCCTTTGGGGCGGAGATCGAATCCCGTACAACTCTTGAGGCACACACCCACAACTTAATTGGGGGCTCCCAAGTCTTGAGGCACACACCCACAACTTAATTGGGGGCTCTCAAGTGACCACAAAAGGTCTTGACCACAAAAGGTCTTGGCCACAAAAGGCGTCTAGGGTCCAATGACCCAAGAGTAACAAGCTCACAAGTAAAACCACCACGAATCCTCGTGGAGGGCTCAAACCGATGCAAATGCAATGCCAAGAGCACACGAAGTGCTCAAGTCCTTCACTCTCAAATTCCAACACAACAACAAATGTTTATGGGGGAATAAGAGAGGAAGAACAAAGGAAACCACAAAGGAGTCAAATCCTTCACTCCCAAATCCCACCAAAAGCAACTAATGCTTATGGGGGGAGAAGAGAGGAAGAACAAAGAAGAAGAACCACAAAGGAACTCCAAGAACTAGATCCACTAAGTTCCCTCACTTAGAGGAGAGATTGGATTGGTAGGATTGTAGATCTAGATCTCCTCTCAACTTTCCCTAAAGAATATGCAAGATTCTATGGAGGGATTGAGAGGGGAGTGAGCTTTCCAAGGTCAACAATGGAGTAGGAGAGAGGGGAAAGTCGTGCTGCCTTGGATTAGCTGGGGAAGAAGAAGGGGAGGGGTATTTATACCCCTTTAGGAAATATAGCCGTTGGCTGTTTCGACACTCGGAAATTCCGGTATAAGTGAGACTCGGAATTTCCGGTTACCCGGAAATTCCGAGTCCATGAAATTTCCGAGCTGAAATTCCGGCTGGAGTCAGAACCAAAACCAAACTTTTCCTTAGCCATTTCTGGAGGACTTTTATGGGTGCACTCGGAAATTCCGAGTAAATGAAATTTCCAAGTTGATTTTCCGGTTCGAGTCAGAACCAAATTCCTCCTTTCCTTAGCCGTTTTCTTGGATGAGCTGGGGAACCGGGAATTCTGGTAGAGCGGAATATCCGACCCCAATAATCCGAATCAGCAAAACACCGAAACGAAAACTGCTATAACTTTTGCAAATGAACTCCAAAAGAGGTGAGACCAATTTTGTTGGAAATATAGCGACGATGAGTACCCAACAAAAAGTGGAAAGAGGGATCATTATCCTCCATATATCCTTTTGAGCACAAAGTTCAAGAAAAGCAATAAGACCCGATAACAATTAAAAGGATGATGTTCTACTCAATGTAGGATAGCTCTCCCAAGGATGGTGCATTACTTAGAATTGATTCCTCGAATGTGAATGCACAACAATGGGATCCTTGCTTGTCCTAACTCAAGAAAGCACAACACAAATTATAAGTAGAGCAACAAAAAGATCCAAATGAAGCAAAGAAGACAAAAGGAAGGTTAAACCAAAACAAACTTGGCAAAAGAATAATACAATTTAGGAACAATAGCCAATGTAAATATGATCAATAATTTTACCACCAATATAATTATCACTTGTCAAAGACAATGATTGTATGGAGATATTTATCGGTGGTACATGACATATATGTATTTAAGATCATATTCACAAAACATAAGCATGTGGCAAAATAAAAGAATCGAAAAACATGCGTATCTAGATATTATTGATGACTTCACATATTCAATGATCATTCTAAGCATCAAGAAACTTTCTCACAAACAAGATACCAAAAGATGGTTGATCAAAATGCATTTAAGCAAATATGGAACTTGTTTGAGTACCATACCACCTAGGAACAAGATAATCAACAATATCAACTCTAGGTGACACTACTTCTCATGTTCACATTTTCTAGGCTTATAATATGCACATAGCTTATTACTCCCCCATAATGTGATAATCCATTCTTTTTAACAAGAGGCAAGAGAAATCCAACAAGAGATAATTAATGAACATTAGAATTTGAAATTCTCATGAGTAAGTTATACCACAAAGAGAGTAGATAATATTGAAATATCATCACTAAGTGGTATTCCTCATGAATACACATTTTAGGGTGGTGAGTTACCAAAAAGCACATCACTCCCCCAAAATGAGAGTCCATTAAAATCTCTAAAAGAGCCAATTAAGATGAAAGCAAGTAGACAAGAGGCTCAAAACATACATGGTATGCAAACAAACATACACAAGCTTGATTACTCAATAAAAAGTAAGTAGAGTGCACAACACATATAAAACACTATTAAGGTACAAAACCAAACACATGCAAGGGTGCAAGTAACTTTCAATGTATACATATGAATTAAATACAAGTTACCGCAAGGAGGAGCATTAGATATATGCTAAGACAATATAATCCAATTGACTTGACTTAAGAGAATATGAGTGATGAAGATCCCTTAATTCTTCATGATGTAGTCAAGTCTCCAATGTCCTCCGCTTACACCTATTGATCAAGTTTTAGTTTGTTGGTCCCCAACCAAGTTGGGTCCAAAGAGGTTAGTCACAATAGGCTTGGCAACCCAAATGGTTCTTTTATTGACACCACTTTGGAAATATTGCATCCCATAAATAGAGTAAAATCACCAAACATGGCAAGGTGTGGGACTTTCCTCATAGTAGAACCGGCAATATTTCCGCCACCAAAAACGCAACAAGTTGTCCAAAGTAAAACCGATTTCGATGAACTAGAGCTTGACATGGAGATGAACCAAGCTCTAATTCCTCACCAACATAAAAGCCAAATAAGAACCAAGAAATATGATATGCCAAGAATGCAAAGGTTTGAGCTCTCCACAAGAATGCGATCAAGTTACCAACTTGAGAGCCCCTCTTGATAGTACGCCTATCTATCCTATAGCCCTATCAAGATCATACCTTTGCCTTGAGCATTCCACTTGAGTTAGATGATGACTATCTTGATCTCTTCAAGTGGTTCATCTTTCTTGATTGTGCGTCCAAGCACATGCTTGATGAAGACTTCTCCAAATACTCCCCCATGCTCACAATGGGAGAGTTTCGCTAAGCTTCGTCTTCGTATATCCATAGCAAGATCCAAGCATAGGATCTTTTCGAGAAAGCTTCTCTTGGTCTTGGTCTTGCACATCTCACTTTGATGACGATCACCACAAGACGTCATCCTCCATGAGCTATATGAAATGTTCATTTGATGCAAGCCCATGGGAAGATACCTAACCTCATATAAAGATACCACACACACATATATCATGGGTTAGTTCACAAAGCTATGCGGACAAGTGTTTACCATCCCAAGAGATATATGATCGCTCTTGGTACATCTTGTAGCTTTGTGTGTTGATCAACATCTTGATCAACCTTGTATCTTCCAACATTTCTTCACTAATATGATGTCTTGAATCCTTCAAGACATACTTGCAATATGCTCCACTCAACACATAAGCTTCAAGAGTCCAACACATGAACTCCACAATTCCATGGACATGATCTATAATGATATCTCAATGCAAACATTAGTCCATAGAGATTTTCATTCAATTACCAAAACCACACATGAGGGAAATGCTCTTTCAATCTCCCCCATTTTGGTAATTGATGACAATCTCTTTTGAGAGGGTTTATAATATGGAATTTAACGAACAAGAATGGTTGCACTAACATCAAATACTACAAAGGTATGTGATGTTAGTCCATCCACATATATAGAGCAAACTCCCCCATAATTTATGCACGTGTGTATGAACATGAATTCATTGCATATATTATCGACCATTACCGATGGTGGAGTTTCCACTATATATAAAAAACCAAGCAACGAATGCAAAGGCAAGAAAGGCAAATACTTAAGAATAAACCAAAGTACAAATCCAATTCCATACAACCCTCCAAAACTTCTCCCCCATTGGCAACGATTGCCGAAATGGGCGAAAAGCTTTGGAAAGGTAAAATAATAAGATCTCCTTCATGATTTATGCATTTCTCATGATATGAGTGAAATCAAATGCACTTATCCAATGACGAATAGATGAAGGAGATCAAACTATATTGAGGATCCAAAAATTGCACAAGAAAGATATCAATTGAAATCCACTGGAAGGATACCAATTGCAAAGTGGGAAAGCATTCACAAAGAAGCAAGCAATCAAGGGATCCAAAAACCAATTGAGCACAAGAAGATGTTATGATAAGATCAACCAAGTGTTCTACAAATCAAGAGGGAACTCCCCAAGGTACGTGCACAATGAAGGATTTGCATTTCAATATAGTGTGCACAACATGGAATCCTCACTCCCTCCTAGATGCTTTCGAACACAAAAAGGTGCAAGATTCTATAGTTAAGAAAATAAGTATACCTTGCAACAAACAAATGTCGAGCAAAAAGAGAGGAGTGGAAAATAACGACTTGCTCAACCGGGAAGGGATGGGTGTGACATGGAAATACAGTTTAGGAGACTAAACAAGGATGAGCCTAAGCAACACCATAGTCTTTCAAATTATGAGGCACATAGTGCATATCATGTATTTCGCATACAAGCACACCAAAATAAGATTCATCAAATAGGATCACAAGCTTATTAAGAGGCAATGTGAAACAAATAGAAAAACAAAGCTTGTGCCTTTTAGAGATCACCAAAGAATTAAGAAAGTAAGAAAAGGTGATCACTAAAGATTTTGAATACCAATTAAATATGTAACTACCCTCATGTGTATAAGTTTCTAAGTGGACACTAAGTCCACAAAGAAACACACTCACACAATGTAGGTACAAGGTAAAGCACATGGTATCCAAGAGGAAGTCATAAATACACCGATAAGATTTTTTCTTAAAAGCAAAGCACATAGCTCAAATTATTCTTAGAGGGTATATATGAACTTCCAACACCAAGTTCTCAAAGAATCACAAATAACCACATAGGATAAGTGATAGTTGGGATACTTCGAGAAAACAAATATCACATAAGGCAAATGATTTATGAGAATTCATCAATATTGCACATGAGAGATTTTGAAACGAATTTGCTAGATTAACATATTGGGGATCGGTGAATCATGAAGATGATTATATAAATCCCCTTGATGTATAATCATCCCGGCTTACTCACATTAGCAATGAAGATATTTTGAAAGAAACTTTTCAAAAACCATATCGAATGCAACTTAGAGAAACTCATGTCAAAGAACAACCTACACAAGGTTGAGAGCTAGAAGTATATGCATGAGTTAGATACTTGTTACCGAGATAGCATTGATGGTGTAGAAGATGAGAGTTCATAATCATCCAAGCTTGGCTCCAAGAAGCACATGGTGAAGACATCTTCTTTAAAAAGAGGCAAGCTTCCAATGCATCTCCCATGTACCTAAAACAAATCAAGTACACAATGGTACCCAAGCTAATTGGGTCCAAAGTAGTTAGACCAACTACAATACATAGGACAAACTCCACATAAATATGTGCATATTGATATGAAATAGAATTTCATGCACATCTTAGCCATTTAGGATTTGATGGAGTTTATCCTATATATTGGATCAACGAAAGTAAACATGCCATAAGATATACATATAGTAAATATGCATGCACAAAACTTTCAAGAACTGTAGCGTACCTGCTTTTAAAATAAGACAGATACCTGTGTATAGTGCAAATCCCTGGATCGATTCATTTGCACACACAGTTTACGATGAAATATCACAACAAAGGTCAAATTTATTACATCGATGATCCAGAATTACAAAATGCTCTTTACAAATTGCATAGCATAAAGCTAGCATTGACAAAGTACACAGCGGAATACAATAACAGTGAGTCTCTAATAACTTTCATGCTGCCACAGGCGAAAACATGTTGGTTGTAGACTCGAAACCTTTAACGAAACCTCACTCGTCTTCTGAACAAATCTGCAATAAGAAAAATATTGCAACAACGTGGGTCAGATTCCATTAAAAATGGAGTCTGGCAAGTGACACTATGGTGGACACTTATGGAATAACTCTAAAGCCTATATGAATATTTGGCTGGTGGGGCTCAAGGCTAATTTGCATAAAGCCAATTTTTCCTAACTCTTTGGAAAACACTTTTCTTCTATTTGAGACATCCGTGGCATGAAATCCACTGCCTCATTCTACCCTTGTTCACCCATCAAGTTTTACTTTTGAAGTTGGAATGGTGGAATCCTCCGTTGACGTCCTTGATCAGCTGCTCAAAATTGTCCGTAACCGGGGACACGGCTAAGTACTTAGTTTTACACTCTGCAGAGGTTGTGCACTTTCACCATTGTACCCATTCAATCCATGTATCCTTTACACACCATTTGTGATAAGGAAAGGAGAGAATGAGACGAGATCTTTCAGAAGCATTTTCCCTCCCCATACTGGCTTGACCCGTTCCACCTAACATCCCCCTACATCTGCTTGTCAAACCGGAGAGAGTCCACGCAACATAATTGATCAAGCCAGAGCCCATATGGCAATGGCTGCACTGGAAGCAATCGTCACTTGGAGTTCTTCAGATTCCTCTGTTCCTGGGTGGCCGTTCTCAAGTGTACATACTCGCCATAGAAATGGACATGAGTAGCCACTCAACATAAACCATCCGACCAATTACCACCCAGGTGTTTCATTCTTAACTTAGTAGAATTTAGATTTTCACAAAACAACATTTGCATAGCAGTAATAATTCTACTAAGTATTGCATAGGAACCTAGACACAGGAATAAGGGATTCTACAGGTTTAGCATAGCAACACATGCATATAAAAATACACTAAGTAATACATAAAAATAGGAAGTTTATGAGGTGTGCCACTTGCCTTTGAATGTTGTCGTTGTTCACAAACTCTTTTCAACAACGAACGTTTTCTCTCCGTTTAATCTAAACAATATAAGCAAACACAATACAACAATCAACAGCAAGCACAAATCCACAATGCAACAAACACATACTAGATGAATAAATAAGTTTTTATAAAACTTTCTAAGGAAAATATGTTTATGCCTGATGTGCAAAATATTCCTAAGGGCTAGAAATACTTTTTCATGCCATGAAAATATTTTAAGTTATTGTGAGGCAAATAAGTGGGTCAAGAATGATTAAGGGCTAAGGTCTTAAGTTGGATAAAAATACTTTGTTTTATATCTTCAGGAAACAAGCACTCTAATGGCTTAGCCATGATGTGCAAAATACTTAGAGAAAAATACTAAGTCATTTGTTCCAGATGATCACCATTTTTATCAACTCTCTGTAAGTTGGACATTCACTATAGTGAGAGATACAGACACCCGACCAGCCACTTAAATTGTGGAACAGGTCTCATGTACGAGGACATGTAAGGTTTGTTTCCAGGCCGCTTCATCCCACTATGCTGCTAGGATCCAACAACTTCAAGATGATAACATCATGATCAAAATTTGATTAAGTCTAAAAGGACAAGATTAGGCAAGAGGGAAGGATAGAAAGAAAGATGTAGTCGTCCTCCAGGCTTTATCTCCAGACTTGTACTTTCTTCTGGATGATGTCTTGGTTGAGCTCTTGGTAGTCTTGTTGAATCTTCAGACTTGGTGATTCTTGTATCCTCGAGGTTGGTCTTGGATTTACTTAGTCTTGATGAATCTCAGAGGAGAGGGAAAGGACAAAGAGAGAGACTTAGAGAATAAAAAGGAAGTTGGCCTTCTTGAACTTCTTCTCTCTTTTCTTCTAAGTGATTGACATCTTGAGGATGCTTCCGGAGTCTGTTTTCTTCTAAGTCCTTCATGAACTTCTCCTTGATTTTCTTCTAAGTGTTTCTTCTCCTTGGAGATACTTCTGAAGTCTTGTTTTTGACTAAGTCCTTCAATGGTCTTCTAGCTCCATCTTGAAAACTACTAAGTGTCTAGTGCATAGCACTTTTCCCCAAATTACTAAGTTTGAAAACAATCCTAACTTAGGGAAAAACAAATGAAGAGGGGTTTTCCTATGAGAATAAAATATGCTATGAATGAAATGCAATTTTAAATCACAGGAAACATCAAAATCACTTTTGTGATTTCCTTTATAAATATGCATGAGTTTATAAATGCAATTTAAATAAATTCCTAGTTTTGGAAAATAAAATAAAGGAATAATTATAATAGTAAAGTTTCCCATGACTGAATTTTTATAACAAGTTTTATAATTAGTCTTAATAGACAGAAAGCATTTAATTAAATCTATTGCAATTGGATTTAATCAAAAATAATATTTCTATTAAAAGTTATTTCAAAATTAGTCAAACTATTCAATTTAAATACACAACCATGAAATCATTCAAAATTTACTCAAAATTATTTTATAGCAGTGGCATTACTTTACATATGTTCCAAAGTTTCTAAAACATATTTATTTGCAATTTTTGAATTTTGTCTGATCCAATTTATTCTACACATCCAGAGCTTTCCAAATATATAAAATTCATCAAATTTGGATGAACAGATCAAAAGTTATGATTTTTGCAAGTTTGTGTTATTTTCTGTTTTTAAAACAAATTCTCTGCCGAAATAGAAAATTAAATTAGCCACGCGGCGCTCTCTGATTGGCCGGTACCGTTCCGCGCGGATCGCGTACGAGGACCGTACGATCTACTTTAAATCCAACGCACCAGATCTGATGGACGAAGCGGTAAGGGTGTTTTAATCTCGCCCGTCCGAACAAGATCCGACGGTGGCGATCTAATCTATCCGAGGCCAGCGGCGCTAGGTCACCGGAGACGGAGCGCGCGGCGGCGCCATGATCGGCAAACGTGTTCCCGATGTTCTACGGCCCTAGAGAACGAGCGGAGCATACCGTGGTGTAGAGGAGGTCCGGGCGAGGTCGATGGCGCGCTCGGGATCCTTGGAGCTTCCTCGTTCTTCGGCTACGCCTCGTCGGAGCTGCGCACGGCGGCGGAGAGATGCGGTGGAGCACGGATGGCTCGTTCTGCTGCGAATTTTGCCACCGCGTCAAGTCAGAGAGAAGCAGAGGATCGTGGGGAAGCTAAGGGGGTGGAGGGGAGCGCCTGGGTCTATCGAACCTCACCGGAAAACCTCGAAGATTGCCGACGGCGATGGCGGCACGGCGGCGGCGATTTCGGGCAGCCTGGGGGCGATCTGCTCGGATTTTCGGGTGCGGAAGATGGCGGCGATGCCGGGGTATTTATAGGGCGCACGGGTACGGCTTTCTCCGCAAGGAAAGGATCGATTTGATCCGAGTTCGTTTCCGGTTACAGTTCGTTCGGGATACGATTTGGAGAAGAAGATCTGCTGACGTCAGCATGACGTCAGCCCTTATTTTATTTTCTGATTTTATTTCTTTTATTCCTAACTTTTGATTTATAACTCCAAATGATGTCAAATTAATTTCTAAAAATTTGTAAAATCATTATCTCTCTGTTAAACCAGTTGTAGGTGTGTTTTAAACATTTTTGAAATTTAATATTTTGAAATAGTGCTTAGTTACAAATTTGACACTTAAGGTCAAATTTGAATTTATTTCTCATTTAAATTTTCTTTTGGCTAAAATAAATTTGTAAAATACCCACATTTCAATATGTTTGAATTTAAGTTATTTAAACTTGTTTTGCTGAAATCATTCATCTTTATCTTGGCATATTATTAAGAACAACATATAAATAATGTTTTTAGGAAAATGTGAAATATAGGGTATTCATTTTTAATTGAAAAATAATTTGTGCAACATTATATTTTAATTATGATAATTCATTTGAAAACTTCATAACAACTTTGGAAAGGATTTTTGTTTTGATTTTATTCTTATTTAAATCCATTAATCATTTCATGTTCTGAAAATCAATAGATTGGAATTCATTTAATCCAATGAAATGTTTATTTGGCTAATTTAATTAATTTAAATTCTATGAAGTTTTAATGTTATACATTATAGGCTTATATTTTCCAAACTATATTTTGAACCTAGTTAAGGAATGAAAATCATTTAGTAATTATATAATCCTTTTGGATAATCTTGTAATTAAGTGGTTTAATTCATATACTTATAGAGAGCTAATTTATGAAATGAATTGTAGTTTGTAAAATAATTATCCAATTGTATTTTAAAGTTTTTGAAATACATGAGATAATAAAATGTTTAAACTGTGACATTTGAAATATTAAACTTTTGCAGTCTTTTATAGTTGGTTTCCTCATGCTTTTAATATTTTATTTTAATAAAAGAAAAAGTTTTAAATTTTAGTGATTTTTGAATATTCCAAAATGTTGGGATGTTACAGACTACCACCCTTAAAAGGAATCTCGTCCCCGAGATTCGGAGAAGCTAGAAAAGAAAGCAAGGCTTGAATGATTTTAATAACTCGAGATGTTTTGAGAAATGAATTTTCTGACATGGAAACTTGAAAACTTGGCAGCGGATGATTTTTCTGATTAGGAAGATGGAAAGAAAGATAGTTTGAGATTTCTGGGTTTAAGTGACTAGGTTTGAATTATCTAAGTGGCTTCCACCCTTAAAAGAAATTTTTGTGGTCAGTCTAGAAACTTTGTGTAATCTTGTTTATTCCTCTGGTGTAGGGCGTACAAGTGTTCAAAATACAATGGTATGTGGTGGATACAGAAAGCTTTTAGCACTCACGCTTTCCACTCGGTCCTTGGAGAGATTTATTCTTCTTCCACTCGGGGCAGTCTCTGACATAGTGTCCTGTTGCTCCGCATTTGCGACATGTCCCATGTCTGATGATTTTCTTGTGTGAGCGGGTAAGGCTTTTCTCCTTCATCTTCACTGGGCACTTATCAGCATAATGTCCTTTGTCTTTACATTTGTAGCAAGTTACGTCACTTAAGTTCCTCTTCTTCTTCTTAGATGTTTCCAGGGCTAAAAGCTCTTCCAAATCTTGTTTGTTATATTCTATCTTAATTAAAGAAGTCCTGTCTCGTTTGATGGGACAGTTTCGAGCTAGGTGATCTCCTTCACATTTATAGCAACACTTGGAGGATTTCTTCGGAAGTGACCTTACTCTTATCTCATTCTTCACCTTAGTATGACCCACAGTCTCATTTGGATGAAGATTTGGTTCAGTATCCTGACCAGTCCTTTTCCCTTTGCAGCCCCATGAATAATGTCCTAATTCTCCACATGTAAAACATGTTATATGGCTAGTATCTCCTTTGTGTTCCTCCTTGTTTTCTTGTACTTCCACATGCTTCATGAGATTTTGTTGTATCCCCCTTTTGGCTTGCTGACTGACTTCTTGCACCACGGGGTAGAGTTGATGTTGAGTTGGAACGGGATTTGTTGCTTCACAACAACAACAAGACATCTGACTTGTGGGGCATTCCCTAACTGGATGTTCGGTATGACCATGGGGCCACTCATCAGTGCATTCTTGGGACGTATGTCCTATCTCTCCACAAGTTTTGCATGCCTTTGGTTTGGTCATAAGGTTCTCTTCAAAATCACTATGGTTTTGATCAATCTTAGGCAGTTGGTCATTGATCATCTTCAACAGCTGACTTTGATTCTCTAATAGTAGTCGCATAGTTGTATGCAAATCATCGAGGTTTGCATTGGGGTGAGACATCTGTTTGGTTTAGAAAGCAATGAGTTGAATTATTTGTACTTATGGAGGAATCCTAGTTCCTCTGTTCAATAAAACAAAACAAGGCAATCAATCTATAACACAATCGATCACTATCTAACAAACATCAAGCAGCAAGGTTCACAACAAACAAACAATCTAGTATTGTCATATAGCTAAGTTGATATGATCAATACACTAACACGATATCGTCATTCTATTTTTGGGTGGTGGTCAAATCTACCTCCTTCATGACTGCTTCAAGTTCTTGTTCAACTTTCTTGGATATCTTAGAAGTGTTGATCGAATCCTGCTTCTTCAGTGGTCTTCCATGCATGTAGAACTTCATGAGTAATCGTAGCTTTTCCATACGAGGCAGCAGAATTCAGACTTAGACTATAAGAACATGGTCATCTAGAAAAAGATAAGAGGTTTTCAGAAGGTTGATAGTAGATGAGGATACGAGAATGACATAGTGAAAAGATTTGTTTTTAGAAAAGTGAAGAAAAATAGATTTTCAATCCTATGGTCAAACCTATTTCTATCCAAACCTAGGGTTTCGAACCTACAGGCAACACAGTGCTCTGATACCATCTGTAGCGTACCTGCTTTTAAAATAAGACAGATACCTGTGTATAGTGCAAATCCCTGGATCGATTCATTTGCACACACAGTTTACGATGAAATATCACAACAAAGGTCAAATTTATTACATCGATGATCCAGAATTACAAAATGCTCTTTACAAATTGCATAGCATAAAGCTAGCATTGACAAAGTACACAGCGGAATACAATAACAGTGAGTCTCTAATAACTTTCATGCTGCCACAGGCGAAAACATGTTGGTTGTAGACTCGAAACCTTTAACGAAACCTCACTCGTCTTCTGAAAAAATCTGCAATAAGAAAAATATTGCAACAACGTGGGTCAGATTCCATTAAAAATGGAGTCTGGCAAGTGACACTATGGTGGACACTTATGGAATAACTCTAAAGCCTATATGAATATTTGGCTGGTGGGGCTCAAGGCTAATTTGCATAAAGCCAATTTTTCCTAACTCTTTGGAAAACACTTTTCTTCTATTTGAGACATCCGTGGCATGAAATCCACTGCCTCATTCTACCCTTGTTCACCCATCAAGTTTTACTTTTGAAGTTGGAATGGTGGAATCCTCCGTTGACGTCCTTGACCAGCTGCTCAAAATTGTCCGTAACCGGGGACACGGCTAAGTACTTAGTTTTACACTCTGCAGAGGTTGTGCACTTTCACCATTGTACCCATTCAACCCATGTATCCTTTACACACCATTTGTGATAAGGAAAGGAGAGAATGAGACGAGATCTTTCAGAAGCATTTTCCCTCCCCATACTGGCTTGACCCGTTCCACCTAACATCCCCCTACATCTGCTTGTCAAACCGGAGAGAGTCCACGCAACATAATTGATCAAGCCAGAGCCCATATGGCAATGGCTGCACTGGAAGCAATCGTCACTTGGAGTTCTTCAGATTCCTCTGTTCCTGGGTGGCCGTTCTCAAGTGTACATACTCGCCATAGAAATGGACATGAGTAGCCACTCAACATAAACCATCCGACCAATTACCACCCAGGTGTTTCATTCTTAACTTAGTAGAATTTAGATTTTCACAAAACAACATTTGCATAGCAGTAATAATTCTACTAAGTATTGCATAGGAACCTAGACACAGGAATAAGGGATTCTACAGGTTTAGCATAGCAACACATGCATATAAAAATACACTAAGTAATACATAAAAATAGGAAGTTTATGAGGTGTGCCACTTGCCTTTGAATGTTGTCGTTGTTCACAAACTCTTTTCAACAACGAACGTTTGCTCTCCGTTTAATCTAAACAATATAAGCAAACACAATACAACAATCAACAGCAAGCACAAATCCACAATGCAACAAACACATACTAGATGAATAAATAAGTTTTTATAAAACTTTCTAAGGAAAATATGTTTATGCCTGATGTGCAAAATATTCCTAAGGGCTAGAAATACTTTTTCATGCCATGAAAATATTTTAAGTTATTGTGAGGCAAATAAGTGGGTCAAGAATGATTAAGGGCTAAGGTCTTAAGTTGGATAAAAATACTTTGTTTTATATCTTCAGGAAACAAGCACTCTAATGGCTTAGCCATGATGTGCAAAATACTTAGAGAAAAATACTAAGTCATTTGTTCCAGATGATCACCATTTTTATCAACTCTCTGTAAGTTGGACATTCACTATAGTGAGAGAGACAGACACCCGGCCAGCCACTTAAATTGTGGAACAGGTCTCATGTACGAGGACATGTAAGGTTTGTTTCCAGGCCGCTTCATCCCACTATGCTGCTAGGATCCAACAACTTCAAGATGATAACATCATGATCAAAATTTGATTAAGTCTAAAAGGACAAGATTAGGCAAGAGGGAAGGATAGAAAGAAAGATGTAGTCGTCCTCCAGGCTTTATCTCCAGACTTGTACTTTCTTCTGGATGATGTCTTGGTTGAGCTCTTGGTAGTCTTGTTGAATCTTCAGACTTGGTGATTCTTGTATCCTCGAGGTTGGTCTTGGATTTACTTAGTCTTGATGAATCTCAGAGGAGAGGGAAAGGACAAAGAGAGAGACTTAGAGAATAAAAAGGAAGTTGGCCTTCTTGAACTTCTTCTCTCTTTTCTTCTAAGTGATTGACATCTTGAGGATGCTTCCGGAGTCTGTTTTCTTCTAAGTCCTTCATGAACTTCTCCTTGATTTTCTTCTAAGTGTTTCTTCTCCTTGGAGATACTTCTGAAGTCTTGTTTTTGACTAAGTCCTTCAATGGTCTTCTAGCTCCATCTTGAAAACTACTAAGTGTCTAGTGCATAGCACTTTTCCCCAAATTACTAAGTTTGAAAACAATCCTAACTTAGGGAAAAACAAATGAAGAGGGGTTTTCCTATGAGAATAAAATATGCTATGAATGAAATGCAATTTTAAATCACAGGAAACATCAAAATCACTTTTGTGATTTCCTTTATAAATATGCATGAGTTTATAAATGCAATTTAAATAAATTCCTAGTTTTGGAAAATAAAATAAAGGAATAATTATAATAGTAAAGTTTCCCATGACTGAATTTTTATAACAAGTTTTATAATTAGTCTTAATAGACAGAAAGCATTTAATTAAATCTATTGCAATTGGATTTAATCAAAAATAATATTTCTATTAAAAGTTATTTCAAAATTAGTCAAACTATTCAATTTAAATACACAACCATGAAATCATTCAAAATTTACTCAAAATTATTTTATAGCAGTGGCATTACTTTACATATGTTCCAAAGTTTCTAAAACATATTTATTTGCAATTTTTGGATTTATAGATTTAAAGTTATTACAAATATACTCAAATTCACCATTTGAAATTTGAATATTTTATACTAAGTCAAATTTGAATTTTGTCTGATCCAATTTATTCTACACATCCAGAGCTTTCCAAATATATAAAATTCATCAAATTTGGATGAACAGATCAAAAGTTATGATTTTTGCAAGTTTGTGTTATTTTCTGTTTTTAAAACAAATTCTCTGCCGAAATAGAAAATTAAATTAGCCACGCGGCGCTCTCTGATTGGCCGGTACCGTTCCGCGCGGATCGCGTACGAGGACCGTACGATCTACTTTAAATCCAACGCACCAGATCTGATGGACGAAGCGGTAAGGGTGTTTTAATCTCGCCCGTCCGATCGAGATCCGACGGTGGCGATCTAATCTATCCGAGGCCAGCGGCGCTAGGTCACCGGAGACGGAGCGCGCGGCGGCGCCATGATCGGCAAACGTGTTCCCGATGTTCTACGGCCCTAGAGAACGAGCGGAGCATACCGTGGTGTAGAGGAGGTCCGGGCGAGGTCGATGGCGCGCTCGGGATCCTTGGAGCTTCCTCGTTCTTCGGCTACGCCTCGTCGGAGCTGCGCACGGCGGCGGAGAGATGCGGTGGAGCACGGATGGCTCGTTCTGCTGCGAATTTTGCCACCGCGTCAAGTCAGAGAGAAGCAGAGGATCGTGGGGAAGCTAAGGGGGTGGAGGGGAGCGCCTGGGTCTATCGAACCTCACCGGAAAACCTCGAAGATTGCCGACGGCGATGGTGGCACGGCGGCGGCGATTTCGGGCAGCCTGGGGGCGATCTGCTCGGATTTTCGGGTGCGGAAGATGGCGGCGATGCCGGGGTATTTATAGGGCGCACGGGTACGGCTTTCTCCGCAAGGAAAGGATCGATTTGATCCGAGTTCATTTCCGGTTACAGTTCGTTCGGGATACGATTTGGAGAAGAAGATCTGCTGACGTCAGCATGACGTCAGCCCTTATTTTATTTTCTGATTTTATTTCTTTTATTCCTAACTTTTGATTTATAACTCCAAATGATGTCAAATTAATTTCTAAAAAATTGTAAAATCATTATCTCTCTGTTAAACCAGTTGTAGGTGTTATTTAAACATTTTTGAAATTTAATATTTTGAAATAGTGCTTAGTTACAAATTTGACACTTAAGGTCAAATTTGAATTTATTTCTCATTTAAATTTTCTTTTGGCTAAAATAAATTTGTAAAATACCCACATTTCAATATGTTTGAATTTAAGTTATTTAAACTTGTTTTGCTGAAATCATTCATCTTTATCTTGGCATATTATTAAGAACAACATATAAATAATGTTTTTAGGAAAATGTGAAATATAGGGTATTCATTTTTAATTGAAAAATAATTTGTGCAACATTATATTTTAATTATGATAATTCATTTGAAAACTTCATAACAACTTTGGAAAGGATTTTTGTTTTGATTTTATTCTTATTTAAATCCATTAATCATTTCATGTTCTGAAAATCAATAGATTGGAATTCATTTAATCCAATGAAATGTTTAGTTGGCTAATTTAATTAATTTAAATTCTATGAAGTTTTAATGTTATACATTATAGGCTTATATTTTCCAAACTATATTTTGAACCTAGTTAAGGAATGAAAATCATTTAGTAATTATATAATCCTTTTGGATAATCTTGTAATTAAGTGGTTTAATTCATATACTTATAGAGAGCTAATTTATGAAATGAATTGTAGTTTGTAAAATAATTATCCAATTGTATTTTAAAGTTTTTGAAATACATGAGATAATAAAATGTTTAAACTGTGACATTTGAAATATTAAACTTTGCAGTCTTTTATAGTTGGTTTCCTCATGCTTTTAATATTTTATTTTAATAAAAGAAAAAGTTTTAAATTTTAGTGATTTTTGAATATTCCAAAATGTTGGGATGTTACAAGAACCAAACGAGATACAATTTGGAAAAAACACCAATTAAATCAACAAGCTACACAAAAGTGTGGAAAGAGAAAGATTTGTCCTCATTGTATCAAAGACTCAAATCAACCCATGATTGGAGAAACCAATTTGAAAATATATCAAATGAAAACAAGGTCAAGGCTATACTGTAGGGACCCCTCGGACAAGTCCGGGATGCCCACGTTATGTAAGAGATCACGATCCCAATGATCAGTGCATCGCAATCACATAACCAACATAGGTATCAAAGAGTTACATCATTCAGGTCGTACGAATAAAAGTCTTACAACACATAGACGGTCATACGACCAAAGTCAACAAACCTCGTCACGTAGGACGGAATTAACTAAGATAGCGGAAGCTCGTGGCTAGCGACGGCTCTTCACATCTCCGAGCGCAGATTCCCACAGTGCAGTTGACCGGTGACAACTAAGTGGCGAAGTCGTCGTCGTAGACATCCTCCTCGATGTAGGTCTCCTCATTGCAATCTGGAAATTTGAATATCCAGGGACAGAGCCACATGAGTACAATTACGTACTCGCAAGACCACCTTTAGTTTTAAATTCTCATGATAGTGCAAGAAAAACACTTTTGGAAAACTGGGATGGCTGCTATATATACGACTATAGGGCTCAGTTTTCGAATACCATGATTTTAGACATAGAGAATACGACATCTCTATATCTTTGTTGAAGAAACATTTAGAGATAGAATTCTCTTCTCTTAGATATAGCAAGGACATATCCAAGTTCAAAACTTTCGTTTATAAAAGTTTATCAAAACACTAGGATAGGGGTAACCCTTTTTCCTTCCTTGAGATCAGACGGATTGTCTCCCCGAGATCAACCATCTTCACCCAAATTCCGTACCTCCCAGGTACCTCTTTGATGTCTCTTTGTTTTCTCCGGAAACATTTCTCTTTTTAAACCAAATTGCCCATACGCCTAGATCAGTGGCTTTTCCAACCGTCCAGAACCGCGGACGCGGCTATTCGAATAGATTTACACTCTGCAGAGGTTGCACACTTTACCCACACCTATCGGTTATTCCGCCGTGTCTGCCACGGCCCGGCATACGACAGCATGCGGGGGTCCGGATAACACGATCAAAACTTTCCACTATGACCACCCTAGTATCGGGGCCTCCCGGTAGGTTTGTTCTCCTCGGCACCGTGTGCTCCACCAGACCTCATGGTCTTTCCTCGGGACACCACACCGCCACGTCAGGAGACCTGCCGTAATCGTCCGGATGTTGGTCCTCAACAGTGTATTGTCTCTTCCGGACGACAACCCGGCTTCGAGGGCCCAGCCCTCATAGAAAGTATGAGAGCCCCAACACTAAAACAGACAAGCTTCCGGCTAAGCCCTACCCATGTCAGGTAGTGTGGTTGCACGGGTTAATTGTTCGAGCGGCTGCTAGGGCAGTACTTTTAAAAAAAAAAACAACTTCCACACTTCCGACTACTCCCAGCAGCTCGGGTTTTCCTCCATAAAACATTTTTGTTCAATTGGGTCCCCATCCTATAGTTTTGAGGTAAGATAATAGAATATAATATTTGAAAACTTAATCTTCTTTATAGAGCCTTCAATGACAAGACTCAACAAGTAAACCTCTTCTTGTAATACCTACAGCTATTCTAGTAGGTAACTTTGGTCAAACAATATTTGGGAAAAATAGTTTTCGGGTGGCAAGGCGCCACAAAAGAAGTAAAACATGCATTATTTTATTTTGAAAACAAAACATGCTTGAGAATAATAAGATTTCATCATAGTGGTGAGGTGGGCTTGCCTTGCTCAAGGTACTGTCTCTGGTCTTGCTCTTCGGCGAAGTCGTGCTCAGCTACCTCGTACTGCTCTTCCTCGGGTTGCGATTCTACCGTAACATGAAAAACAGACGAGACTAGCGTAAGTCCTAAAATGCGAGTTGATAACAATCTAAAGTATAACAACAAACAACAAGCATCACAAACAGAAAACACAACTAATGCATCCAATATTTATTAGGGGCTTTTTACATGTTTTAAGCATAATTCTTAAGGTACTGCTCCTAAAATTAAACCCTTCTATCACATTACTCCTAACAATCATGGGGAACTCTTAAAATTAGCTGTGCATGAAAACTCATCACCAAACAATAATTAAAAATCAGATAATGGCTTCTGATGTCAAACTCAAACAGAATATAGGTTCAGTTTTATAAATCTCCTGAATGCATAATTAACCTTTCTGGTGAGATATGAGTTTTCTCTTTAAGTGAAGATTTTATTCATCAAATTTGGATATTCCTAGCTCAAGTTATCCCAGTTTTAAAATAAAATATACTTCTGACCATTATTTATGTGCAGAAAATAATAAGAATTATTTTGGTGTCAAACCAGTGGGGTGAGTTAGATAAAACCTGTGGCTACACCACGAAAATATTCCCAACATTTATTTATGGACAGAGGTGGCTCCATCAATTAAAACTAGACATGTCATAATCTCTGAAATTTCAGAAATGCATTTTAAGAGATTATTTCACTGTTGTTCAGGGATTTATTCACTAAGAAATATCAATTTACTGGAAAAATCCACATTTGTAGTATGTGATACGTCCAACACATATCTAACACTTCCAATTGGATTTACCTCAAAACGTGTTTTTATTGAAGAGTTAAAAATCAACAAACACCTACTGATGTTATTCTTAGAGTAAATATAACTTTTTCTAGACTAATATCCTGCATGCAAGATTTACCAATCTAGGTAGGCATTTTTACAAGCTTTCCAACAGATCCAAGATTGCATGATTTCGATTTACAGAACCCAAGTTATTAAACAAATGGTGTAATAGATACTTTTTACTAGATCTATTTTAACACTCAACAGGAAACACATTTTGGACCAAATCCAATGCCACATGGTTAAGAAAACGTGCATGCATGTTAGAAAATTTATCCCATCATTTTAGCCACTCCATATCTACCACAAATGATTTAAAGCTAAACTCTAGATTTACTGGAAAATTAACAGGAAAAAGGATAAAAGGGGAACAGGCCGAACGGGCCAGATCTGGGCCAGATCGGCCCAGAGGCCACGTAGAACGGCGCGAAATCGCGCGGGGACGGAGCTGGGCTGGCCCAAACACGCGCGGCTGCGCGCGCACGGGGAGGTTCAAACCTGGCCATAGATCTCGTGATCTAAGGCCCACGGTCGTCGTCCTCCTCGCGACGCAGCGCGGACGAACCAGACGAGGGGGAGGGAGAGGGTGGCGATGGCGCTCACCAAAGACCACGCTGGGCCAGGGGAAGGGTGGAGATCGACGGAGGGGGTGATGGCGAGCTCGAGGGTGCCTTCAGCTCACGCATGCAACGTCGGAATCCATGGCGACGGCGGCGGCGAGCTTCTCGGGTCGAGGACGAGCGCGGCGGCCACGAACACCTAGAAGAGAAAAGTAGGTCAGGGGGAGTTAGATCTCGACGAGGCGCGCTCGAGGGGCCAAGAATGGCAGAGAAAGGTGAAGAGGATCGACGATGAATGCCGTGGGAAGAGCTCGGTCTCCGACGGCGATTTCCTCTTCCAGAGCTCGAGAGAGGGCGTGGCTTTGGGTGAGGGTGGTATGGGTGAGCAGATGAGGAGTGGGGGAACCTCGGGTAGGGTTTTAAGAGGAGAGGGCGAGCTGGGGGCAGCTCCAAAACCAGGGGCGGGTTTCTCGGGTTCCCTCGGGCAGGGGCGGTTTGGGGAAGGGGAGGGGAGTTCTGGTTGGTCCTCTGGGGCGGTGGAGAGGGGCAGAGAGGATGTTGGTCGGGAGGGGACTGGCTGTCCAGTGAGAAGATAGGAGAGGGGCTCGGATTGGGTGAGAAAGAAAAGAAAAGAGAGAAGAGAGAGGAGAGATTCACCCTAGTCCATGACATGTGGGACCAGGAGGGGGTGCTGTTCTCCTCTTCCAGCAGGTGGAGTAGAAAAGAGTGAGAGAGAAATAGAAGGTGAAAACTTTGAGTGAAATGCTCAAATGAATTTGAAAATCTAAGTTTGAATTATTCAAATATGACCCACAAAAGTAAAATGGGTCTACACCCCAAACTTACCTAAATTAAGAGAAGGTACTGAACTTACAATAGCCCAAGTCAACTATCTCATTTGGCTTTCAAAGAAAAGAAATCTTTGGGTGATACATAAAAGAATATCTCAAATGGTCATGTTAATTTGATGACCACAAAATCTAGTGAGATACATATGCAAACAAGCTCTTGTGGGATAATTTAGAACAGGGTATGGAAGTATATGTGACCTAGATGGAAATGTTTCAAAGGCATGTCAAAAACCATTTAGGGTTTGCTTAATAATAGCTCCTGGTTTGGCTAACTTTTAACAACCATGAAGATCATAATAGTGGATATTTTATTTTGGTGCTATGAGACTTTAGTGTTTTCAATGTCAGGGAACACTAGTGGAGCACACATAGTATAAGATGTGCAAACGAAATAAATCCTTACTCAAATTTGTACACGCAAAAGTTTCAGCAAGAGGTGAAAAATTTAGAATAACACCACAATGCTAAAGCTAAGAGAATTGGGGTGTTACATAAACCAATGAGCATAAGAAATAAAACAAGAAAACATGCTCGAATGTTTCATCTCATCCAAGAAGGTACACTAAGAACCGTGGGATGAGATAGCCAACTTCACGAAGAGGAGTAAGGTTCCAACAAATAAACCAAGCCCTCTACAATTTTCATGATGGCACAAAGTACCAAGACGAAAAATGTTTGTCTTTCAAAGAGACATGTCATCGGGATCAAAAACCAATTGAAGACAACTAATGTTCTGTAACATCCCAACAATTTATAATGTTCAAAAATCACTAAAATCACTAATATTTATAAGTAGTCCTTTTAAACTATTTAAAACATGGATTACCCAAATCAACATTTCATTAACTTAAAATGAATTCCAATTATTTTCAACACCTAAAATGATTTTCAGGAATATGTATTCTATATAAGAAAAGAATTGAGTCAAAATTCTTTCCAAAGTTGTTATGAAGTTTTCAAATGAATTATCATAATTAAAATATAATGTTGCACAGATTATTTTCAATTAAAAATGAATACCCTATACTTCACATTTCCTAAACATTTTTATATTTAGATCTTTAATATCATGCCAAAATAAAGATGAAAGATTTCAGCAAAATAAGTTTAAATAACTTAAATCCAAACATACTGAAATGTGGGTATTTTAAATATTTATTTAGCCAAAAGAAAATTTAAATAAGATAGAAATTCAAATTTGACCTTAAGTGTCAAATTGGTAATTAATCAATATTTCAAAATATTAATTTTCAAAAATATTCAAAACATGCCCACAATTGGTTTAACAGAAAGATAATAATTTTACAAATTTTTAGAAATTAATTTGACATCATTTGGAGTTACAAATCAAAAGATATGGATTGAAGAAATAAAATCAGAAAAGGAAAATAGTCGCTGACGTCAGCAGTGACGTCAGCAGATCATCTCCTACCTCTAACCGAACGAAGCGCAGATTTTGGAATCGAAATCGGAGTCCAAATCTTCTCCGATTCGTGCGGGATTCGATCTCCTGCAGCCCCTATAAAAACCCCGGATCCCGCCGCGTATTTTTCCCCCTCGAAACCCTATCAAATCGCGCCCCAGGCCGCCGGAGGAGCTCGCCGGAGCCCGCACCGTTCGCCGCCGAATTTCTTCCATCCCCGACGAGGTAGATTGCCCTAAGCCCCGAGACCCTACCCATCCTCTTTCCCTGCTCCTGGCGCACCTCCCTGACCCTTCCCTCGATCTCCTTCGCAGCAAATCGTCGTGTGTGGAGTTCGCCGGAACTTCGCCGCTCCGCCCGCGCCTCCTCGTCGTTGCACGGCAGCCGAGCCTACGCCGTCCCCTCCATCGCCCTCCCCGCGACGCGCCGCGCTCGGGGCTGCCCTCCGTTCATCCGGGGAGGTACGGAATCGACCGGAGCGTCGTCGACCGAGGCAGCGCCGCCGTCCCCTCCATCGCCGGCCACCGGAGCGCCGCCACGGTAAGGTCTTTGCGCCCTAGCCGTTCGATCTGCAACCAACGTACACGATTAGTTTTTTTAAAACGAAGAGGTACGATCTGATCTGGACCGTCAGATCCAGATCTGACGGCCCAGATCTGTTAACTTAACCACGTCAGCGCCACGTAGACAGCCCAGTCAGCGCCGCGTGTCAGCCACGTCAGCGCCAGCGTGTAAATTCATTTTCTATTTTAATTTTAATTGGAAAATTTTCAGATTAGTCCCTGTAATTAAAACATCCATAACTTTTTAACCACAACTCCAAATGTAATAATTTTATATATTTGGAAAGCTCTCGACATATAGAATAATTTGGATCTAACAAAATTCAAATTTGACTTAGTATAAAATATTCAAATTTCAAATGGTGAATTTGAGTATATTTGTAATAACTGTAAATCTATAAATCCAATAATTGCAAATAAATATGTTTTAGAAACTTTAGAATATTTGTAAATTAATACCACTGCTATAAAATATTTTTGAGTAATTTTTGAATGATTTCATGGTTGTGTGTTTAATTTGAATAGTTTGACTAATTTAGAAATAACTTTTAATAGAAACATTAATTTTGATTAAATCAAATTGCAATAGATTTAATTAAATGCTCTCTGTCTACTAATACTAATTATGAAAATTATGTTATAAAAATTTAATCATAGGAAACTTTAATCTTATAATTATTCATTTTATTTTATTTTCCAAAACTAGGAATTAATTAAATTGCATTTATAAATTCATGCATATTTATAAATAAAACACAAAAGTTATTTTGATGTTTCTTGTGATATAAAATTTCATTTCATAGCATATTTTATTCTCATAGGAAAACTCCTCTTCTTTATTTTTCTCTAAGTTAGGATTATTTTCAAACTTAGTATTTTGAGAAAAGTGCTATGCACTTAGACACTTAGTAATTTTCAAGATGGAGCTGGAAGACCAACGAAGGACTTAGCCAAAAACAAGACTTCAGAAGTATCTTCAAGGAGAAGAAGCACTTAGAAGAAAATCAAGAAGAAGTTCGTGAAGGACTTAGAAGAAACAGACTCTGGAAGCATCCCCAAGATGTCAAGCACTTAGAAGAAAAGTGAGAAGAAGTTCAAGAAGGCCAACCTCCCTTTCTATTCTCTAAGTCTTTCTCTCTGTCTTTTCTTCTCCTCTGAGATTTCATGAAGACTAAGTAAATCCAAGACCAGACTCGAGGATACAAGAATCATCAAAGTCTGAAGATTCATCAAGACTACCAAGAGCTCAATCAGGACATCATCCAGAAGAAACTGGAGATGAAGCCTGGAGGACAACTACATCTTTCTTTCTATCTTTCCCTCTTTCCTAATCTTGTCTTCTAGACTTAAACAAAATTTGATCATGATGTTATCATCTTGAAGTTGTTGGATCCTAGCAGCATAGTGGGATGAAGCGGCCTGGAAACAAACCTTACATGTCCACGTACATGAGACATGTTCCACAATTTAAGTGGCTGGCCGGGTGTCTGTCTCTCTCACTATAGTGAATGTCCAACTTACAAAGAGTTGATAATAATTGTGATCATCTTGAACAAATGACTTAGTATTTTTCTCTAAGTATTTTGCACATCATGGCTAAGCCATTAGAGTGCTTGTTTCAAAAAGAGATAAAACAAAGTATGTTTATCCAACCTAAGACCTTAGTCCTTAGTCATTCTTGACCCACCAATTTTCCTTGTATTAACTTAAGAAATTTTCATAGCATAACATGCATCTCTAGTCCTTAGAAATAAGTTGCATATCATACATGACAGGTTTTCCTTAGGAGTTTTACAAAACTTGTTGTTCATTTGATATGAGCATGTTTGTTTGATGATTGTTATTTGTTGATTGTTGTATTGTTGTTGCTTATATTGTTTAGATTAAACGGAGAGCAAACGTTCGTTGTTGAAAAGAGTTGTGAACAACGACAACATTCAAAGGCAAGTGGCACACCTCATAAACTTCCTATTTATTTTATGCATTACTTAGTGTATTTTTATATGCGTGTGTTGCTATGCTAAACCTGTAGAATCCCTTATTCATGTGTCTAGGTTCCTATGCAATACTTAGTAGAATTATTGTTGCTATGCAAATGTTGTTTTGTGAGAATCTAAATTCTACTAAGTTAAGAATGAAACACCTGGGTGGTAATTGGTCGGATGGTTTATGTTGAGTGGCTACTCAGGTCCATTTCTATGGCGAGTATGTACACTTGAGAACGGCCACCCAGGAACAGAGGAATCTGAAGGAACTCCAAGTGACGATTGCTTCCAGTGCAGCCATTGCCATATGGGCTCAGGCTTGATCAATTATGTTGCGTGGACTCTCTCCGGCTTGACAAGCAGATGTAGGGGGATGTTAGGTGGAACGGGTCAAGCCAGCATGGGGAGGGAAAATGCTTCTGAAAGATCTCGTCTCATTCTCTCCTTTCCTTATCACAAATGGTGTGTAAAGGATACCTTGGGTTGAATGGGTACAATGGTGAAAGTGCACAACCTCTGCAGAGTGTAAAACTAAGTACTTAGCCGTGTCCCCGGTTACGGACAATTTTGAGCAGCTGATCAAGGACGTCAACGGAGGATTCCACCATTCCAACTTCAAAAATATAAAACTTGATGGGTGAACAAGGGTAGAATGAGATAGTGGATTTCATGCCACGGATGTCTCGAATAGAAGAAAAGTGTTTTCAAAAGAGTAGGAAAAATTGGCTTTATGCAAAATAGCCTTGAGCTCCACCAGCCAAATATGCATATAGGCTTTAGAGTTATTCCATAAGTGTCCACCATAGTGTCACTTGCCAGACTCCATTTTTAATGGAATCTGACCCACGTTGTTGCAATATTTTTCTTATTGCAGATTTGATCAAATGACGAGTGAGGTTTCGTAAAGGTTTCGGGTCTACAACCAACATGTTTTCGCCTGTGGCAGCATGAAAGTTATAGTGACTCATTGCTATTGTATTTCCGCTGTGTACTTTTACAATGCTAGCTTTATGCTATGCAACTTGTATCAAACATTTTGTAATTCTGGATCATCGATGTAATAGAATTGATGCTTTGTTGTGATATTACATCGTAAACTGTGTGTGCAAATGAATCGATCCAGGGATTTGCACTATACACAGGTATCTGCCTTATTAAAAGTGAGGGTACGCTACATGTTCAATAACATATAGGATTGCTTCCCAGGATTTGTGTATTACTTATGATCTTGTATTTGAATACAAAATGCACAAAAATGGGATCATCACTTTCCATATATATTGTTAACCAATTAGTCATGTTCAAGAAGAGCAAGAAGATAACAAATCAATTAAAAGAATAGTGTTCTAAAGAGTATAGAGTAGCTTCCCCATGATTAGTGCATTATTTGAGATCTTGTATGTAAATACAAAATGCACGCAAGTGGGATCATTATCCTCCAGATATCCTTTTGAGCACAAAGTTCAAGAAAAGCAATAAGACCCGATAACAATTAAAAGGATGATGTTCTACTCAATGTAGGATAGCTCTCCCAAGGATGGTGCATTACTTAGAATTGATTCCTCGAATGTGAATGCACAACAATGGGATCCTTGCTTGTCCTAACTTAAGAAAGCACAACACAAATTATGAGTAGAGCAACAAAAAGATCCAAATGAAGCAAAGAAGACAAAAGGAAGGTTAAACCAAAACAAACTTGGCAATAGAATAATACAATTTAGGAACAATAGCCAATGTAAACATGATCAATAATTTTACCACCAATATAATTATCACTTGTCAAAGACAATGATTGTATGGAGATATTTCTCGGTGGTACATGACATATATGTATTTAAGATCATATTCACAAAACATAAGCAAGTGGCAAAATAAAAGAATTGAAAAACATGCGTATCTAGATATTCTTGATGACTTCACATATTCAATGATCATTCTAAGCATCAAGAAACTTTCTCACAAACAAGATACCAAAAGATGGTTGATCAAAATGCATTTAAGCAAATATGGAACTTGTTTGAGTACCATACCACCTAGGAACAAGATAATCAACAATATCAACTCTAGGTGACACTACTTCTCATGTTCACATTTTCTAGGCTTATAATATGCACATAGCTTATTACTCCCCCATAATGTGATAAGCCATTCTTTTTAACAAGAGGCAAGAGAAATCCAACAAGAGATAATTAATGAACATTAGAATTTGAAATTCTCATGAGTAAGTCATACCACAAAGAGAGTAGATAATATTGAAATATCACCACTAAGTGGTATTCCTCATGAATACACATTTTAGGGTGGTGAGTTACCAAAAAGCACATCACTCCCCCAAAATGAGATAGTCCATTAAAATCTCTAAAAGAGCCAATTAAGATGAAAGCAAGTAGACAAGAGGCTCAAAACATACATGGTGTGCAAACCAACATACACAAGCTTGATTACTCAATAAAAAGTAAGTAGAGTGCACAACACATATAAAACACTATTAAGGTACAAAACCAAGCACATGCAAGGGTGCAAGTAACTTTCAATGTATACATATGAATTAAATACAAGTTACCGCAAGGAGGAGCATTAGATATATGCTAAGACAATATAATCCAATTGACTTGACTTGAGAGAATATGAGTGATGAAGATCCCTTAATTCTTCATGATGTAGTCAAGTCTCCAATGTCCTCCGCTTACACCTATTGATCAAGTTTTAGTTTGTTGGTCCCCAACCAAGTTGGGTCCTAAGAGGTTAGTCACAATAGGCTTGGCAACCCAAATGGTTCTTTTATTGACACCACTTTGGAAATATTGCATCTCATAAATAGAGTAAAATCACCACACATGGCAAGGTGTGGGACTTTCCTCACAGTAGAACCGGCAATATTTCCGCCACCAAAAACGCAACAAGTTGTCCAAAGTAAAACCGATTTCGATGAACTAGAGCTTGACATGGAGATGAACCTAGCTCTAATTCCTCACCAACATAAAAACCAAATAAGAACCAAGAAATATGATATGCCAAGAATGCAAAGGTTTGAGCTCTCCACAAGAATGCGATCAAGTTACCAACTTGAGAGCCCCTCTTGATAGTACGCCTATCTATCCTATAGCCCTATCAAGATCATACCTTTGCCTTGAGCATTCCACTTGAGTTAGATGATGACTATCTTGATCTCTTCAAGTGGTTCATCTTTCTTGATTGTGCGTCCAAGCACATGCTTGATGAAGACTTCTCCAAATACTCCCCCATGCTCACAATGGAAGAGTTTCGCTAAGCTTCGTCTTCATATATCCATAGCAAGCTCCAAGCATAGGATCTTTTCGAGAAAGCTTCTCTTGGTCTTGGTCTTGCACATCTCACTTTGATGACGATCACCACAAGACGTCATCCTCCATGAGCTATATTGTAACATCCCAACATTATATAATGTACAAAAATCACAAAAAATTAAACTTTTCTTAAAATATTAAATGCATAAGAAAAACCAACTATGAAAGACTTCAAACATTTTGAAAGAGTTTAATATTTCAAACATTACTTTCAAAAAGTTGTTTCAGGTTAAACTTTTTTATTACCCATTGTATTTCTGAAAAACCTCAAGATGTAATTTGACAAATGTTTTACAAACCTTCAAACCATATTCATGAAACAAAAGTATTCATTATAAGTATTTGATTTCAACCATTTAGCAATAGCAATTCATAAACTAAAATAAAAATTACAAGTGTTATTTTAAACTTATAAAAACATTGTCTAATTGCCAAAAGATTATTATTCATTTACCTGAGTTCAAAACATAGTTTGGATATTAAAAATCTATAGTTTATACCTTTAAAACCTCATGGATTTTATAATTACTTAACAATCCAAATAAACATTTGATTGCTTACATGAATTTCATTTATTGTTAATGCATGAACTGATTAATATATATTCTATATAAGAAATGAATTAAAAATCTAAAATCTTTTCCAAAGTTGTTTAGGAAGTTTTCAAATTTTATCTTAATATAAAATATAATGGTGCACAAAATAAATTGATTTAAAAATGATTACATTTCATTTTCTCTTTTATTACAAATAGTTGTAATGTGATATTTAATAATCTATTGAAGCTAAAAATTATTTACTATTGGAATATGAGTTTAAATAACTTAAATTCAAACTTATATAAGTATTGTATTGTTATAAAAATTATTTAGACAAAAATGAAATAAATTAAACCCTAGTTTAAAATTTAACATAAAGAATCAAATTTGTAATTAAGCAATATTCCAAAATATTATTTTTCAAAATGTTCAAAACATTCCTACAACTGGTTTAACACAAAGATAATACTTTTACAAATTTTTAGAAATTTGTTTGACCTCATTTGGACAATTAAATCAAAAGTTATAAAAGAAATAGATAAAACAGAAAAGAAAAAGAGAGAAACCTGACAGTGGGACCCACCTGTCAGGGGGAGAGGTTGTCTTCAACCTCCCGCACGGGAATCTCGCCCGAAACCGCCGGCGATCCCTCCCATCTTTTCGCGTGTTTTCCTCCCCTAATCAACGCGCCTCTCTGTCCTATAAGTAGCCCGCGAGCTCCTCTCCCTTTTCCCCCTCGAAAACCCTAGAAACCTCGCCACCGGGCTACTCGAATTGGAGCCGCCGCCGCTGCCATTTCCGCCGCCTGTTTCTTCGGATTTCGGTGAGCACGGTCGACCCCGAGCTCCCCCTCGTGCCTTCTACTCCTTCCTTTGACCGTGCGCGTCCGTCTGACATTGTCGTGTGTCCTTTCATGCGCCAGGTCGACGATACCGTGCGCAACCGAAGCCAGTCGCCTCCACCCGCGACTCCGGCGAGCAAAAGGAGGAGAAGGGGGGTACACCGGAGCTCATCACCGCGCCAACGACTTCGCCTCGACGCCCTCTACCCGTAGGTATGACCCGCTCGTCTCGGAACGCAGTAGAACACCAGGAACGACTGTTGCCGATGCGTCGCCACCGCAGATTGAGGTCACCGCAGTAACTCCGGCCGGCCGCGCCGCTAGTTTTTGGGTCAACGCTGTAACACCCCAATTATCTTAGCTTTAGCATTGTGGTGTTATTCTAAATTTTTCACCTCTTGCTGAAACTTTTGTGTGTAGAAATTTGAGTAAGGATTTATTTTGTTTGCACATCTTATGCTATGTGTGCTCCACTAGTGTTCCCTGACATTGAAAAACACTAAAGTCTCATAACACCAAAATAAAATATCCATTATTATGATATTCATGGTTGTTAAAACTTAGCCAAACCAGGAGCTATTATTAAGCAAACCCAAAATGGTTTTTGGCATGCCTTTGAAACATTTCCATCTAGGTCACATATACTTCCATACCCTGTTCTAAATTATCACACAAGAGCTTGTTTGCATATGAATCTCCCTAACTTTTGTAGTCATATAAATAACATGACCATTTGAGTGATTCTTTTTCTTTCTCACCAAAAGTTCTTTTTCTTTGGGAGATAAATAAGATGTTTGATTTGGGCATTTAGAAAATTCAGTAGTTTCACTAAATATAGTGAACATGGGTAATTGATTTATTATTTCTTTTCTTTTGTGATTAAAGTTTGAATCATTCAAACTTAGGGTTTGGATATGTTTGAAGATTTTTCTCCAAACTTCTTTTCTCTCTCTCTCAATTCTACTCCACCTGCTGGAAGAGGAGAACCGTATGAAGGGGATCGTGTGCAGAAAACAAAAAATTTCCTAGCAACGATATCCTTAAACTAGCCAAGATCTACACTATGCAGATATAGTAGTACGGCGGAGATCGGAATACATACCCTCGTAGACCGAAAAGCGGGGATTACGCTCCCGCACAAGCGTTGACGATGAAGACGCTGTAGCCGACCTCTAGGTCGCGGAGAACTCGGCGCGACGGAGACGACGAAGATGACCCCGAGGTCGGGTGGAGGAAGTAGGCCTCCGAGTACCGCTAGCGCAGCACCTCGCAGGGAGTCGCACACATACGGTGGAGACGACGGCCTCCGAAGCTCCAGTCCAGGACGAGCAGCGGAAGACTTGGACCGGAACACCAGCAGCGCGGCAGCGGGCTATGGTGGAAGAGATCCCCCTCCTCTACTCGGCGTGGATCCAACAAGGGACCCACGAGATCGAGAGAGAAATTGGGAATTAATTGGTGAATTAAAAGGCCAGGGGTGCCCCTTCTTATATAGGCTCCCAGGGGGAGCCAACCTTGCCAGCCAGGCAATGTGGGACTATCCCACAGCCTGGTTCGGCCAAGGCATGGTGCGCCGGCCCTAGGTGGGCCCCATTTGGCCCACCTAGGCCGGCCAAGCCTCCCCCACAAAAATCCCTTGAGGATTTTCCCCCTCTTGGGCCTTCTTTCGACCAGAAGGCCCATTTAGGGAAATCAGCCTAAATAAATCCGAAAATAAATATATAAAATCATATTTGCATATTAATTACACTAATTAATATCAAACATAATATATATAATTTTTCCTAGCTCCGAAAACTCTTTCGTCGCTGCCCGATCTCCATCGGACCCCTCCCGGGACGCTCCCGGTGATCTCTTTCCTTTCCGGTTGTCTTGTCGAAACCCCTTAAGTGTGTTACCCTAGCGGTTCGATATAATATCAGGTATGATCAAGACTCCTCAATGATCAACGACTAACTCGTAGGCCTGGACCCCATGAATTAACCCCTGAGATATAACGAATGACTTTCATCTATCAAACCTGGACGTATAGTCTTAAACCCTTTGTCATGGTGATACTTAGCGTGTCCGAGTATCATTCTCAGATATCTCCATACCTAGCATGATCTCGTTACCGACATCGCTATCTTCTACTCGTCTATGATATTATGTCAGCTGGTGACCTAGTCACATGTTTGCAAACTCACTTGACATAATCTCACCGAGTGGGCCCTAGAGTATCTATCCGGCTATGCGGACTGACAAATCCCGCTGTTGACCCCTCGTCTCAACTACCCCCTTCCGATACCCAAAAGTATCACCGTTATTGTCACACTAGATAAGATGCGACGTTTGGTGCGATCAAAGTATCTTCCAGGAATAATAATAAGAGTTGGTCTCACGGTCTTAAGGCGTAATGACTATGTCCTATAAATACTGGGTATGTCCATCACATCGTTACTCCTAACGATATGACTTCCGTTGCCGACCGGCGCCATGCCCTATGATCGGAAAACCTCGATCATCAATCGCGCAACGAAACTAGTCTTAGTAGAGGCTACTAGGGACCTGGTTGTTTATATACCACACCTGTATTAATGTTTCCGCTTAATACAGTTATAGCATGGTATAAAACATATAATGAACGATTGGGATATTGCCAATAAACTATGTTTATTAAGTGCCTCTAGGGCATATTCCCTTCAGTCTCCCACTTGCACTAGAGTAACACTTAATCTAGTTTACAACCTGGTAAAAGCTCAACACCCATAGCATCTTGGTGCCTGCTCGCCTCGTGGAAGAGGAATACAGTCAATAGACCTCACACATTGAGACCTATATGTGTTTTGCAACACTTCTGTGTCACCTAGTTTGACATCAACCCGTATCTTACGATGACGGTGAAATATATCCCAGTGGATGGAGTGAGACTCGAGCATTCGCGTAGCATGCGCCTTAAAAGTCTGAAAGATCTATTAAGGGACCACCTACGCTCGGAAAACTGCTCAGTCCAATCACACTTGCTACTTCTAAAGTCGCGATATATTTCTATACCTATGTAGATTGTGCGACAGTGCATTCATATGCGACTTCGCAAACTAACCATGTCTATCTTCAAAATAAAGGACATCTCCTATATGAGATTTCTAGTCGTATGGGTCAGCGTAATAACTTGCATCATCGTAACCGCTTTACGGCAAGTTGCCATTCCACTCTTACCCGTTACTAGAAAACCTATCTTCAGTTCTCATAGACACTGAAGAATAAACTTAACGTTTGTTCATTGATCCACACAAGGATCACTCTAGAACCTGTTCTTGAACCAAGAACTCGGGTCACACTAAGTCGAGCTTTCAGCCTGATAGACTCTATGTGTGATACATAGAGAATGTCGAACATCATTTTCTATCACTGAAAAAGCCAAGATTAACTTAATCTTTTACCTAGTCATACAAGCAAGAACCTCTTTCTTCGCTTGTCCTTTTCTGAAACACTTCAGAATCCTGACTTAGGAAATACTCCGACTTAATGTTATTAAGCCCCCTCTGATCTATACAATTATAAATCGGATGCCTAATACTCCTAACTTCATTTCACAGAAAATTTAATCACTTAAATAATCCTTTACACTCTACTAGAGGATCTGTGTCATTCAATATGTCGTTACATACAGAATCACAAATGACACCTAGCTCCCACTCAAATATGCCTTCCACATATAAGATCAAGGAAAAGCTACTTAGCTCCCACTCAAATATGCCTTCCGCATATAAGATAAAGGAAAGCTACTTTGCTCCCACTCACTTCTTTGCAAATGTAGGTTTCTTCAACTATTTTGGACAACTCCAAAATTCTTTGATCACATTATCAAAGTGAAGATTCCAGCTCCGATATGCTTGCTTCTGCCCATGAATGGACAACCGAAGTTTGCACACATGTTTAGCATCCTCAGGATTACAAACCATTCTTAATTACACTATTAAGAACCATGGTTTTCTCATCCATCTATCAATTTCTCATTCAAAATTATAGTAATTGCTAAACGACCCATAATAGATTTAGGCTTCGCCACTTGAGACAAAGTCTCATGTGGTCTGTCGGAACTGTTTCACGACAAATCGAATCTGCTTAATATCTACTCTCTCATAAAACTCCATATACTATCAACATCCTAGATGCCATCAAGAAGATCTCCCAAGTCATTACCTGGTAATCGTATATGGATTTTATTTCGGATCATAAATGACTCACGGCCATTTCTCGGACTTAGGTCCACCATCTCTTCTTCGTAGTTCGTAGGTATATCATATTCCATTAATATGACCTCCATAACAAGATTGTCGTAACACACAGTGTGGAACACAACCTCGTATGCCTACGCTCTTAGTATGAGCTCAGAACATCATGATCTTGAATCATTAGCTTTTTCAAGCTGTGGGGCCTGACACCGAAAACACTTTCGATTGCGCCACTCTGATGTTTGGAGAAGAAGTTCACCAACTTCGTCTTGCTCTACTTTCTTTCTCACTTATACCCTCGGACAAGAAACTATTTCTTTCGCAAGGTATATCCCGGCAAAGATTTTGCCTATGTCGTGAGACATGTACCCAACTAACTCTTTAGGTAGGGTATACTACAAAGATTAATCCATTTTAGGTTCGATTACATCGAAACACTAAATTGATGAAACGACAATCCAGGCTAAAAGCCACACCATTACTCATATGGCATTGTCTCCATGGATTCAAATGGTTTACCTATTTGCTAACGTGAGTGTTTATGTTTCTACCATATGACTCTAATGATCACAATAATTCGGTAAGAGATTTATTTACCACACACTATCGGATAGGGTGCGATTACGACGTCCTAACACACCACAACACTATGGTGTTCCATGCGACGTAATTTGTGGAACTCTTCTCACAAGTCTTCCAATGATGTGCCAACATTATAACTCAAATCTTCATTCCTCGATTTGCATCGCGGGAATTTGATTTTCTTGTTAAGTTTATTTCCTACTTCATTCTGAACTTCGTTTGATCGAATCAAAAATTCAGACTAACATTCCCCGGAGTGGATATCCATATATCTACTCGGAATATTCATGAAGTCGATGAAATAAAGACTTCCACTACACGTTAAAGTACTTCATTGATTCACATACACCCATATGCATGATTCTCAACAAGCTATACTCAAAACGTTCAGTGAAGTTCACGAAATAAAGGTATCCACTACCCGTCAATTACTTTATTGAACCACATACATCTCCATGTATGACTATCAATAAGTTATATGCCCGTTTTCCGAAAACGGTGTCACAGTTATTTTGCAAGTGTCAAAAGATCAAATCTTAGGACTTGTAGGTCCATCCAGTGTGGAGCTAATGCATATAACATTGACATGACTAAACGGTAGTGCCACACATATGTGGTGTCTTTATTAAGTTTGTATCCTTTGGCATTAATATTATGAATGTGGGAGCTTCTACCATCTAAACTCAAATCGGCATATGATCATTACTTCATAAATATAGGACACCAATTTGTCACTATCATGTATGAACAAGTGTCTCGCTAGAGGAGACACACTTGTAACGATCATACCAACACCCGATCATAAAGAATTTACCCAAATGGTAGATCTAGAGGGAGAGTGTCTATGGCCATCACAACAACTTGATTGCCATTATCAACACGCAATGTCGCCTCATCCTTTTAAGCTACTCAAGCAGTAAACCTGGTTTTTCACAAAACATGACTAGTTCAAGACTCAGTCACTACTGCGAGCACCTGCTTAGCTAAAACATTCATAACATGTATATCATATATACACCATCATCATTGATGACTTCCGGCGATCTGTTTCATCTTCTTGATACTTCCACCGTAATCAAGAACCATGAAGGTGAACGATTCCCCTTGCATGACATAGTCTATGACAGAGGATTTGCACTTGGCAACGATGTCTGTCATCCAGTGATTGAGCTGAGCGAGGCGTCTCAATGTTCATTAATCATGAACATACGTCATTAAGTATGACCGCCACGTGCTCCCTCAATGTGTGTATTCTCTTCCATCTTGGTTGAGAAGACAATCAGTCAATGTACTGATAAACTTCATCAACCCAACTATAGAGGTACCCCGAGTTTAGCGACCATATCATATGTTCGCGATCTAAAAACTCGTACCCACCGTTGGTTCTATATGGCAGAGATCATAGCATACACTGGACTATGATGATATCATCCGCACAAAATCTGATAATCCAAATTATCTTTTGTCAGCGGAATCTCCGGGTTTATCTCCTAGCGGGTATTGTAACACAAAGAGCTAACGGTTCAAACAAGGAGTATCCTCAAGCTAAAGTATAAAACTATGAAGTTTGGACCCAACCTTTTAAGTTTCTCAATCGCAGGAATGCGCCTAATTTGAAAAGATGCTATCACCATGGTTAATATCTACAAAGGTTTGCAAAACAGACTCTGTTCATTATATTCTGAGTTCTATTATTTTAGAAAATAACTATCCGAACTCCCACTCAAACGAACATCCCTCCTGGTCGTTTAAGCGATTACACGACCCCCATCCATTGCACCACCCCTCATCATCAGAGCCGGCGGCACAACTTCAAGAGTAGACAAAATCGTCCGCCACACCAATTTTGTGACTCGTGCTCGACCTTTCGGTCTCCCTGTTCCGAGGCCATACCTCTGAGTATGCTAGGCTCGCCACCAAAGACCTCCACGCTGACGCTTGTGCAACATGGCTTACACCCACCGTATGCGAACGAAGATATGTCTGACACCCGATCATCACGGCCTGCCTCATAACGTAGAACTTTATTGGTGGTGCGCGTTGGAGGGAGAACACTAGTGGTATTTTGAAGGGATCATCTTATTCAGCTACCGCCGTGTAACTAATGCATACTATACACACAATCACACAAAATAAGATGCACACAAAACATCAAATGTAATGCAATGTGATATAGTCCATTGCGCCATGGTCTTCTTGGCACCCGCAGTTTATAAACAATTTAATAAACCTACCTTGACCATATCACATAGCCCCTGCAAAATAAAGTTAGACGCCTCTACTTTATCTTTTGCATATTTTACGTGGCTTGGGGCTGTCGTAAATAGAACCGCTTCATACCTACGAACCTTATGACCACAACAACGATCCAATAATTGCATGTTTAAGCATCCCTTTCGGGCCCTCCATTGAAAATGCAAAGCCAACTAAAGAGAGAGAAACAGGCACCCGCCAGCCACAGATACGGTACAAGCCGTATGTCAGTAGTGGAACCAGTCTCGCGTAAGCGTACGCGTAAAGTCGGTCCGGGCCGCTTCATCAACTCGATGCCGCTGGAATCACAAGTGCACGCTAGAGGGTAGCAAATAACAGGAACGGTGCCCCCGTGCAGAACACGGGTTCTAACAGCGTACAGCTATATCTACGATAGATCGGCTCTGATACCACTGAAGGGGATCGTGTGCAGAAAACAAAGAATTTCCTAGCAACGATATCCTTAAACTAGCCAAGATCTACACTATGCAGATATAGTAGTACGGCGGAGATCGGAATACATACCCTCGTAGACCGAAAAGCGGGGATTACGCTCCCGCACAAGCGTTGACGATGAAGACGCCGTAGCCGACCTCTAGGTCGCGGAGAACTCGGCGCGACGGAGACGACGAAGATGACCCCGAGGTCGGGTGGAGGAAGTAGGCCTCCGAGTACCGCTAGCGCAGCACCTCGCAGGGAGTCGCACACATACGGTGGAGACGACGGCCTCCGAAGCTCCAGTCCAGGACGAGCAGCGGAAGACTTGGACCGGAACACCAGTAGCGCGGCAGCGGGCTATGGTGGAAGAGATCCCCCTCCTCTACTCGGCGCGGATCCAACAAGGGACCCACGAGATCGAGAGAGAAATTGGGAATTAATTGGTGAATTAAAAGGCCAGGGGTGCCCCTTCTTATATAGGCTCCCAGGGGGAGCCAACCTTGCTAGCCAGGCAATGTGGGACTATCCCACAGCCTGGTTCGGCCAAGGCATGGTGCGCCGGCCCTAGGTGGGCCCCATTTGGCCCACCTAGGCCGGCCAAGCCTCCCCCACAAAAATCCCTTGAGGATTTTCCCCCTCTTGGGCCTTCTTTCGACCAGAAGGCCCATTTAGGGAAATCAGCCTAAATAAATCCGAAAATAAATATATAAAATCATATTTGCATATTAATTACACTAATTAATATCAAACATAATATATATAATTTTTCCTAGCTCCGAAAACTCTTTCGTCGCTGCCCGATCTCCATCGGACCCCTCCCGGGACGCTCCCGGTGATCTCTTTCCTTTCCGGTTGTCTTGTCGAAACCCCTTAAGTGTGTTACCCTAGCGGTTCGATATAATATCAGGTATGATCAAGACTCCTCAATGATCAACGACTAACTCGTAGGCCTGGACCCCATGAATTAACCCCTGAGATATAACGAATGACTTTCATCTATCAAACCTGGACGTATAGTCTTAAACCCTTTGTCATGGTGATACTTAGCGTGTCCGAGTATCATTCTCAGATATCTCCATACCTAGCATGATCTCGTTACCGACATCGCTATCTTCTACTCGTCTATGATATTATGTCAGCTGGTGACCTAGTCACATGTTTGCAAACTCACTTGACATAATCTCACCGAGTGGGCCCTAGAGTATCTATCCGGCTATGCGGACTGACAAATCCCGCTGTTGACCCCTCGTCTCAACTACCCCCTTCCGATACCCAAAAGTATCACCGTTATTGTCACACTAGATAAGATGCGACGTTTGGTGCGATCAAAGTATCTTCCAGGAATAATAATAAGAGTTGGTCTCACGGTCTTAAGGCGTAATGACTATGTCCTATAAATACTGGGTATGTCCATCACATCGTTACTCCTAACGATATGACTTCCGTTGCCGACCGGCGCCATGCCCTATGATCGGAAAACCTCGATCATCAATCGCGCAACGAAACTAGTCTTAGTAGAGGCTACTAGGGACCTGGTTGTTTATATACCACACCTGTATTAATGTTTCCGCTTAATACAGTTATAGAATGGTATAAAACATATAATGAACGATTGGGATATTGCCAATAAACTATGTTTATTAAGTGCCTCTAGGGCATATTCCCTTCACCGTACCCCCCCTCCTGGTCCCACATGTCATGGGCTAGGGTCTATCTCTCCTCTCTCTTCTCTCTTTTCTTTTCTTTCCCACCCAATCCGAGCCCCTCTCCTCTCTTCTCACTGGCCAGCCAGTCCCCTCCCGACCAACCTCCTCTCTGCCCCTCTCCACCGCCCCAGAGGACCAACCAGAGCTCCCCTCCCCTTCCCTAAACCGCCCCTGCCCGAGAGAACCCGAAAAACCAGCCCCTGGTTTTGGAGCTGTCCCCAGCTCGCCCTCTCCTCTTAAAACCCTACCCGGGGTTCCCCCACTCCTCCTCTGCTCACCCATACCACCCTCACCCAAAGCCACGCCCTCTCTCGAGCTCTGGAAGAGGAAATCGCCGTCGGAGACCAAGCTCTTCCCACGACATTCATCGTCGATCCTCTTCACCTTTCTCTGCCATTCTTGGCCCCTCGAGCGCGCCTCGTCGAGATCTAACTCCCCCTGCCCTCCTTTTCCCTTCTAGGTGTCCGTGGCCGCCGCGCTCGTCCTCGACCCGAGAAGCTCGCCGCCGCCGTCGCCATGGATTCCGACGTTGCATGCGAGGGCTGAAGGCACCCTCGAGCTCACCATCACCCCCTCCGTCGATCTCCACCCTTCCCCTGGCCCAGCGTGGTCTCTGGTGAGCGCCAGCGCCACCCTCTCCCTCCCCCTTGTCTGGTTCGTCCGCGCAGCGTCGCGAGGAGGACGACGACCGTGGACCGTAGATCACGAGATCTACGGCCAGGTTTGAACCTCCCCGTGCGCGCGCAGCCGCGCGTGTTTGGGCCGGCCCAGCTCCGTCCCCACGTGATTTCGCGCCGTTCTGCGTGGCCTCTGGTTCGATCTGGCCCAGATCTGGCCCGTTCGGCCTGTTCCCCTTTTATTCGTTTTCCTGTTAATTTTCCAGTAAATCTAGAGTTTAGCTTTAAATCATTTGTGGTAAATCTGGAGTGGCTAAAATGATGGGATAAATTTTGTAACATGCATGCACGTTTTCTTAACCATGTGGCACTGGATTTGGTCCAAAATGTGTTTCCTGTTGAGTGTTAAAATAGATCTAGTAAAAAGTATCTATTACACCATTTGTTTAATAACTTGGGTTCTGTAAATCCAAATCATGCAATCTTGGATCTGTTGGAAAGCTTGTAAAATGCCTATCTAGATTTGTAAATCTTGCATGCAGGATATTAGTCTAGCAAAAGTTATATTTACTCTAAGTATAACATCAGTATGTGTTTGTTGATTTTTAACTCTTCAATAAAAACACTTTTTGAGGTAAATCCAATTGGAAGTGTTAGATATGTGTTGGAGGTATCACATACTACAAATGTGGATTATTCCAATAACTTGATATTTTCTTAGTGAATAAATCCCTTAACAACAGTGAAATAATCACTTAAAATGCATTTCTGAAATTTCAGAGATTATGACATGTCTAGTTTTAATTGGTGGAGCCACCTCTGTCCATAGATAAATGTTGGGAATATTTTGGTGGGGTAGCCACAGGTTTTATCTAACTCACCCCACTGGTTTGACACCAAAATAATTCTTATTATTTTCTGCACATAAATAATGGTCAGAAGTATATTTTATTTTAAAACTGGGATAACTTGAGCTAGGAATGTCCAAATTTGATGAATAAAATCTTCACTTAAAGAGAAAACTCATATCTCACCAGAAAGGTTAATTATGCATTCAGGAGATTTATAAAACTGAACCTATCTTCTGTTTAAGTTTGACATCAGCAGCCCTTATCTGATTTTTAATTATTGTTTGGTGATGGGTTTTCATGCGCAGCTAATTTTCAGAGTTCCCCATGATTGTTAGGAGTAATGTGATAGAAGGGTTTAATTTTAGGAGCAGTACCTTAAGAATTATGCTTAAAACATGTAAACAACCCCTAATAAATATTGGATGCATTAGTTGTGTTTTCAGTTTGTGATGCTTGTTGTTTGTTGTTATACTTTAGATTGTTATCAACTCGCATTTTAGGACTTATGCTAGTCTCGTCTGTTTTTCATGTTACGGTAGAATCGCAACCCGAGGAAGAGCAGTACGAGGTAGCTGAGCACGACTTCGCCGAAGAGCAAGACCAGGGACAGTACCTTGAGCAAGGCAAGCCCACCTCACCACTATAATGAAATCTTATTATTTTATCAAGCATGTTTTGTTTTCAAAATAAAATAATGCATGTTTTACTTCTTTTGTGGCGCCTTGCCACCCGAAAACTATTTTTCCCAAATATTGTTTGCCCAAAGTTACCTACTAGAATAGCTGTAGGTATTACAAGAAGAGGTTTACTTGTTGAGTCTTGTCATTGAAGGCTCTATAAAGAAGATTAAGGCTTTCAAATAGTATATTTATCTTACCTCAAAACTATAGGATGGGGACCCAATTGAACAAAAATGTTTTATGGAGGAAAACCCGAGCTGCTGGGAGTAGTTGGAAGTGTGGAAGTTGTTTTTGAAAAACAAAGTACTGCCCTAGCAGCCGCTCGAACAATTAACACGTGCAACCACACTACCTGACATGGGTAGGGCTTAGCCGGAAGCTTGTCTGTTTTAGTGTTGGGGCTCTCACACTTTCTATGAGGGATGGGCCCTCGAAGCCGGGTTGTCGTCCGGAAGAGACAATACACTGTTGAGGACCAACAGCCGGACGATTACGGCAGGTCTCCTGACGTGGCGGTGTGGTGTCCCGAGGAAAGACCATGAGGTCTGGTGGAGCACACGGTGCCGAGGAGAACAAACCTACCGGGAGGCCCCAATACTAGGGTGGTCATAGTGGAAAGTTTTGATCGTGTTATCCGGACCCCCGCATGCTGTCGTATGACGGGCCGTGGCAGACACGGCGGAATAACCGATAGGTGTGGGTAAAGTGTGCAACCTCTGCAGAGTGTAAATCTATTCGAATAGCCGCGTCCGCGGTTATGGACGGTTGGAAAGGCCACTGATCTAGGCGTATGGGCAATTTTCTTTAAAAAGAGAAATGTTTCCGGAGAAAACAAAGAGACATCAAAGAGGTACCTGGGAGGTATGGAATTTGGGTGAAGATGGTTGATCTCGGGGAGACATGCAGTCCGATCTCAAGGCAGGAGAAAAGGGTTACCCCTATCCTGGTGTTTTGATAAACTTTTATAAAAGAAAGTTTTGAACTTGGATATGTCCTTGCTATATCTAAGAGAAGAGAATTCTATCTCTAAATGTTTCTTCAACAAAGATATAGAAATGTCGTATTCTCTATGTCTAAAATCATGGTATTCGAAAACTGAGCACTATAGTCGTATATATAGCAGCCATCCCAGTTTTCCAAAAGTGTTTTCTTGCACTATCATGAGAATTTAAACCTAAAGGTGGTCTTGCGAGTACGTAATTGTACTCATGTGGCTCTGTCCCTGGATATTCAAATGTCCAGATTGCAATGAGGAGGCCTACATCGAGGAGGAGGTGTACGACGACGACTTCGCCACTTAGTTGTCACCGGTCAACTGCATTGTGGGAATCTGCGCTCGGAGATGTGAAGAGCCGTCGCTAGCCACGAGCTTCCGCTATCTTAGTTAATTTCGTCCTGCGTGACGAGGTTTGTTGACTTTGGTCGTATGACCGTCTATGTGTTGTAAGACTTTTATTCGTACGACTTGAATGATGTTACTCTTTGATACCTATGTTGGTTATGTGATTGCGATGCACTGATCATTGGGATCGTGATCTCTTACATAACGTGGGCATCCCGGACTTGTCCGAGGGGTCCCTACAAACGCCCCTGGACCGTCCGATCTTACCTGTGCGACCCATATTAGAACTTTTAATCGAAACGGTACGAACAGATCTGGACCGCCAGATCCAGATCTGACAGCCCAGATTCTTTGACTTATCCACGTCTGCGCCAGAGGGTCAGCCAGTCAGCGCCCAGTCAGCTGCCACGTGGAAAATGAATTTCTTATTTAAAATTTAATTAGCAGTTTTGCAGAAAAGCCCCTGTCACTTAGAATTGTTATAACGTTTTACTCACATATCCAAATTCAAATATTTTTATATATTTGGAAAGCCCTTGACATGTAGATTATTTTAGATCTGTCAAATTTCAAATTTGACTAAGTTTAAAATATTCAAATTTCAAATGGTAGATTTGAGTATTTTTGGCATAACTTTAAATCTATAAATCCAAAAATTACAAATAAAATTGTTTTAGAAACTTTAGGATATTTGTAGTGTGTTGTCTCTGTTATAAAATATTTTGAGTAATATTTGGATGAATTCATAGTTATATATTTAAATTGAATAGTTTGAATATTTTCAACATAACTTTTAATATAAACATTATTCTTGAATAAATCCAATTGCTATAAATTTAATTAAACGCCCCCTTTCTATTAACACTACTTATAAAATTTTATTATAAAAATTTAAATCACATAAAAACTTTAATCTTATATTTATTCCTCTTATTATTTTTCCCAAAAATAGAAATAAATTAAATTGCATTTATAAATTCATGCATATTTATAAATATCACAAAATTTAGTATTATGTTTCTTATGATTTAAAATTGCATTTCATGCATAGCATATTTTATTCTGTAGATATATTTCCCATAAGAAAACTCCTCCCCCATCTCCTCTAAGTTAGAAATATTTTCAAACTTAGTATTTTGGTAAAAGTGCTATGCACTAGACACTTAGGATTTTCAACATGGAGCTAGAAGACCAACGAAGGACTTAGCAAAAACAAGACTTCAGGAGTATCTTCAAGGAGCAAAAGCACTTAGAAGGAATTCAAGAAGAAATTCATGAAGACCAACTACATCTTTCTTTCTATCTTTTCCCTTTTTCCCAATCTTGTTTTCACTTTAGACTTAAACAAATATTGATCATGATATTATCATATTTGAAGTTTGTTGGATCCTAGCGGCATAGTGAGATGAAGCGGCCTGGAGACTAACCTTACATGTCCACGTACATGAGACCTGTTCCACAATTTAAGTGGCTGGTCGGGTGTCTGTCTCTCTCACTATAGTGAATATCCAATTTACAAAGAGTTGATAATAAGTGTTGATCACATTGAAGAATATACTTAGTAGTTTCTCCAAGTATTTTTATACATCAAGAAAAAGCCATTCGAGAACTTATTCAAGATGAATTATAGCAAATATATTTTATCCAACTTATGACCTTAACCCTTGGTCATTTTTGGACCAACCTAATTGACTTGCATTAACTTAAAAGATTTTCATGGCATGAAATGCATCTCTAGTCCCTAGAAATATGTTGCACATCATGCATGACATGTTTTCCTTAGAAATTTGTTTGTTCACTTTGTATGTGCATGTATGTTTGATGTTGTGTTGTTTGTTGATTGTTGTATTATATTGTTTAGATTGAACGAAGAGCAAACGTTTGTTGTAGAAAAGAGTTTGTGAACAACGACATCATTCAAAGGCAAGTGGCACACCCCCATAAAATTCCTATTATTTTTCTATGCATGAGTAGATTATTTTTCTATAAGCATGTGCAGGATAGTATTGCTATGCAAGCCATGTTTAGACCTCTTTATTCCTGTGTCTAGGTTCCTATGAAAATACTTAGTAGAATAGTGATGCTATGCAAAAACTATTTTGATGAAAAAGATAAAGTCTACTAAGTTTTAATCAAACACCTGGGTGGAATTGGTTGCTTGGCTGTATGAGTTGAGTGTTGTTCCCAAGGGATTTACCTATGGAATATTCACTTGTGGATGGCCACCCAGGAGCCAAGGAATCTGAAGAACTCCAAGTGAAGATTGCTTCTCGTGCAGCCATTGCCAATATGGGCTCTGGCTTGATCAACTAAGCTGCGTGGACTCGCCCCGGCCTGATAGGTGGTGGTAGAGGATTTGTAGGTGGAGCGCGTCAGGCCAGAGTGGGAGGGAAAATGCTTCTGAAAGATCTCGTCTCATTCTTTTCCTTTCCTTATCACAAATGGTGTGTAAAGGATAACTTGGGTTGAATGGGTACAATGGTGAACGTGCACAACCTCTGCAGAGTTAAAATCTAAGTACTAAGACGTGTCCCCGGAAACGGACAATTGAGCAGCTGAACGAGGATGTCAACGGAGGATTCCATCATTCTAACTTATAAATTAAAACTTGATGGGTGATGAAGGGTAGATTGAGACTATGGCTTTCGTACCATATTTGTCTCAACCAGATAAAAGTTGTTTCAAAGAGTTAGGGAAAAACTTGCTTTCTGCAAAATAGCCTTGAGCTCCACCAACCAAATAAGCATATAGGTTATAGAGTTATTCCTTTAAGTGTCCACCATAGTGTCACTTGCTAGTTCTATTTTAAATGGTTCTGACCCACATTGTTGCAATATATATCTTATTGCAGACTGTTCTGATGACGAGTGAGATTTTCGCTAAGGGTTTCGAGTCTTCAACCAACATGCTCGCATGTGGCACATGATGATGATTGGGGACTACATGAAGAATAATTTTCCGTTGTTTACTCTGTTCACTGCTAGCTTTATGCTATGCAAATTGTAATGAATATTTTCTAAGTCTGGATATGCGTTGTAATAAATTAATACTTTGTTGTGATATTACATCGTAACTGTGTGTGCAAACGAATCGATCCAGGGATTTGCACTATACACATGTACCTGCCATATTTTAAGTGCAGGTACGCTACAGATGGTATCAGAGCACTGTGTTGCCTGTAGGTTTGAAACCCTAGGATTGGACAGAGACCAAAAGTCAATTGTTTTACTACACTAGATTTCAAACTTGAAAAAATTTACCTTTCTGTTTCTACATTAATTTTTCTTGTCTTGTATACTTTACTTTTCATTTTAATTCTAATACTCTTTCCTTTTCAAAATTTTAGATGGGAGAGTACACTGAGACCGCGTATGCTGGAGTTTTGTCGAATTTCATCTTTGGGAGGTAGCTATCCAGGTTGACAAGTCAATTGTAGCTACCACCGACCTATTTCCGAGGAAGGAAAGAGGAGACCGACATACCTAATGTGACGCGTTGGAAAATCCGCACAATTATGACCCCAGATCCCACCATGCCAGACTTCGAGCCCGTGGACTATGCCACCTACTACCCAGAGTGGATTGAGGGAGTGAACATAGCTATGGTGGACTTAATGGCTCGTTTGTGTTACAAGTATCGCAACAAGCTAGCACAAGGATCACCCTTCCGTGCCTTTGGGAAGAGGGATGCACATGGTCTCTCGATGGCTCACACGGGAAATCGCTTGGACCTACCCATCATTAACAAGATGTTTGAAGATTTGGATTTTCTCATCAACTGTCTGACCAGGAAGGTTCAACAAGCTTATGACATCGCGGATCATGCCCAAGCCGTCATACACGCAAAAACCCAAGAACTCCAGGCTTCTGAAACCCTTGTTGGCCATATGGAGGAACTCATCCATGACCTTCATTTGCATAACCTTGGCAAAGATGAGCAGATTGCCACACTTGAGGCGCAACTCATTCCACCTCCACCACCGCCGGTAGCTGAAGAAGGAGGTGACCAAGGCACTGGAGACGTGACTGTACCTGCAGCTGTGAAGGAGGAAGAACAGGAGGAAGAAGACCCCGAAGAGGTGCTGTCTGAAGGGACAAGTGGGGAAGAAGCCACACCTGTGGTGAATAACCATGCGATGAAGCGCAAGCGTGTGATCAAGGAAGAATAAGCGAAGCAATTCAAGCAGCGTTAGAGGGACCACCATTTATCTTTTAGCTTATCGTATCATTTTAGTGTATTGACCTATCAAAATGTGATATGGCAGTACCAGCATGTTTTGTTTTGGAACCTAAATCGCTTTCAGATTTGAGATTTAAACACTTCGAGTTTCAGGTTTTTAAATTTGAGTGGTTATTGAACCTTGAGCTGTGAACGTGTTTGATTGCTTGATGTGTTGTTTGTATGACTTGAAATTATTTTAAGGGTGGTAGCGACCCAGTTAAATTAATCTCTATTGCATAAACCCGGAGATCCCAAACTATCTTTCTTTCTAGCCTTCCCAGTCAGAAAAATCATCCCCTACAAGTTTTCAAGTTTCCATGTCAGAAATTACATTTCTCAAAACCTCTCAAGTTATCAGAATCATTTCCAAGCTTTTGCTTTCTCTTTTAGCCTCTCCGAATCTCGAGGACGAGATTCGTTTTAAGGGTGGTAGTCTGTAACAACCCAACATTATATAATGTTCAAAAATCACAAAAATTTAAAACTTTTCTTAAAATATTAAATGCTTAAGAAAAACCAACTATGAAAGACTTCAAACATTTTGAAAGAGTTTAATATTTCAAACATTACTTTCAAAAAGTTGTTTCAGGTTAAACTTTTTTATTACCCATTGTATTTCTGAAAAACCTCAAGATGTAATTTGACAAATGTTTTACAAACCTTCAAACCATATTCATGAAACAAAAAGTTTCATTATAAGTATTTGATTTCAACCATTTAGCAATAGCAATTCATAAACTAAAAGAAAAATTACAAGTGTTATTTTAAACTTTTAAAAACATTGTCTAATTGCCAAAAGATTATTATTCATTTACCTGAGTTCAAAACATAGTTTGGATATTACAAATCTATAGTTTATACCTTTAAAACCTCATGGATTTTATAATTACTTAACAATCCAAATAAACATTTGATTGCTTACATGAATTTCATTTATTGTTAATGCATGAATTGATTAATATATATTCTATATAAGAAATGAATTAAAAATCTAAAATCTTTTCCAAAGTTGTTTAGGAAGTTTTCAAATTTTATCTTAATATAAAATATAATGGTGCACAAAATAAATTGATTTAAAAATGATTACATTTCATTTTCTCTTTCATTACAAATAGTTGTAATGTGATATTCAATAATCTATTGAAGCTAAAATTTATTTACTATTGGAATATGAGTTTAAATAACTTAAATTCAAACTTATATAAGAATTGTATTGTTATAAAAATTATTTAGCCAAAAATGAAATAAATTAAACCCTAGTTTTAAATTTAACATAAAGAATCAAATTTGTAATTAAGCAATATTCCAAAATATTATTTTTCAAAATGTTCAAAACATTCCTACAACTGGTTTAACACAAAGATAATAATTTTACAAATTTTTAGAAATTTGTTTGACCTCATTTGGACAATTAAATCAAAAGTTATAAAAGAAATAGATAAAACAGAAAAGAAAAAGAGAGAAACCTGACAGTGGGACCCACCTATCAGGGGGAGAGGTTGTCTTCAACCTCCCGTACGGGAATCTCGCCCGAAACCGCCGGCGATCCCTCCCATCTTTTCGCGTGTTTTCCTCCCCTAATCAACGCGCCTCTCTGTCCTATAAGTAGCCCGCGAGCTCCTCTCCCTTTTCCCCCTCGAAAACCCTAGAAACCTCGCCACCGGGCTGCTCGAATTGGAGCCGCCACCGCTGCCATTTCCGCCGCCTGTTTCTTCGGATTTCGGTGAGCACGGTCGACCCCGAGCTCCCCCTCGTGCCTTCTACTTCTTCCCTTGACCGTGCGCGTCCGTCTGACATTGTCGTGTGTCCTTTCATGCGCCAGGTCGACGATACCGTGCGCAACCGAAGCACCTCGCCGCCACCCGCGACTCCGGTGAGCAAAAGGAGGAGAAGGGGGGTACACCGGAGCTCATCACCGCGCCAACGACTTCGCCTCGACGCCTTCTACCCGTAGGTATGACCCGCTCGTCTCGGAACGCAGTAGAACACCGGGAACGGCTGTTGCCGATGCGTCGCCACCGCGGATTGAGGTCACCCGAGTAACTCCGGCCGGCCGCGCCGCTAGTTTTTGGGTCAACGCCCCTGGACCGTCTGATCTACCCTGTGCGACCCAGATTAGAAGTTTTAATCGAAACGGTACGAACAGATCTGGACCGCCAGATCCAGATCTGACGGCCCAGATTCTTTGACTTATCCACGTCTGCGCCAGAGGGTCAGCCAGTCAGCGCCCAGTCAGCTGCCACGTGGAAAATGAATTTCTTATTTAAAATTTAATTAGCAGTTTTGCAGAAAAGCCCCCGTCACTTAGAATTGTTATAACGTTTTACTCACATATCCAAATTCAAATATTTTTATATATTTGGAAAGCCCTTGACATGTAGATTATTTTAGATCTGTCAAATTTCAAATTTGACTAAGTTTAAAATATTCAAATTTCAAATGGTAGATTTGAGTATTTTTGGCATAACTTTAAATCTATAAATCCAAAAATTACAAATAAAATTGTTTTAGAAACTTTAGGATATTTGTAGTGTGTTGTCTCTGTTATAAAATATTTTGAGTAATATTTGGATGATTCATAGTTATATATTTAAATTGAATAGTTTGAATATTTTCAACATAACTTTTAATATAAACATTATTCTTGAATAAATCCAATTGCTATAAATTTAATTAAACGCCCCCTGTCTATTAACACTACTTATAAAATTTTGTTATAAAAATTTAAATCACATAAAAACTTTAATCTTATATTTATTCCTCTTATTATTTTTCCCAAAAATAGAAATAAATTAAATTGCATTTATAAATTCATGCATATTTATAAATATCACAAAATTTAGTATTATGTTTCTTATGATTTAAAATTGCATTTCATGCATAGCATATTTTATTCTGTAGATATATTTCCCATAAGAAAACTCCTCCCCCATCTCCTCTAAGTTAGAAATATATTCAAACTTAGTATTTTGGTAAAAGTGCTATGCACTAGACACTTAGGATTTTCAACATGGAGCTAGAAGACCAACGAAGGACTTAGCAAAAACAAGACTTCAGGAGTATCTTCAAGGAGCAAAAGCACTTAGAAGGAATTCAAGAAGAAATTCATGAAGACCAACTACATCTTTCTTTCTATCTTTTCCCTTTTTCCCAATCTTGTTTTCACTTTAGACTTAAACAAATTTTGATCATGATATTATCATCTTTGAAGTTTGTTGGATCCTAGCGGCATAGTGAGATGAAGCGGCCTGGAGACTAACCTTACATGTCCACGTACATGAGACCTGTTCCACAATTTAAGTGGCTGGTCGGGTGTCTGTCTCTCTCACTATAGTGAATATCCAATTTACAAAGAGTTGATAATAAGTGTTGATCACATTGAAGAATATACTTAGTAGTTTCTCCAAGTATTTTTATACATCAAGAATAAGCCATTTGAGAACTTATTCAAGATGAATTATAGAAAATATATTTTATCCAACTTATGACCTTAACCCTTGGTCATTTTTGGACCAACCTAATTGCCTTGCATTAACTTAAAAGATTTTCATGGCATGGCATGCATCTCTAGTCCCTAGAAATATGTTGCACATCATGCATGACATATTTTCCTTAGAAATTTGTTTGTTCACTTTGTATGTGCATGTATGTTTGATGTTGTGTTGTTTGTTGATTGTTTTATTATATTGTTTAGATTGAACGAAGAGCAAACGTTTGTTGTTGAAAAGAGTTTGTGAACAACGACATCATTCAAAGGCAAGTGGCACACCCCCATAAAATTCCTATTATTTTTCTATGCATGAGTAGATTATTTTTCTATAAGCATGTGTAGGATAGTATTGCTATGCAAGCCATGTTTAGACCTCTTTATTCCAATGTCTAGGTTCCTATGAAAATACTTAGTAGAATAGTGATGCTATGCAAAAACTATTTTGATGAAAAAGATAAAGTCTACTAAGTTTTAATCAAACACCTGGGTGGAATTGGTTGCTTGGCTTTATGAGTTGAGTGTTGTTCCCAGGGGATTTACCTGTGGAATATTCACTTGTGGATGGCCACCCAGGAGCAAAGGAATCTGAAGAACTCCAAGTGAATATTGCTTCTCGTGCAGCCATTGCCAACATGGGCTCTGGCTTGATCAACTAAGCTGCGTGGACTCGCCCCGGCCTGACAGGTGGTGGTAGAGGCTTTGTAGGTGGAGCGCGTCAGGCCAGAGTGGGAGGGAAAATGCTTCTGAAAAATCTCGTCTCATTCTTTTCCTTTCCTTATCACAAATGGTGTGTAAAGGATAACTTGGGTTGAATCGGTACAATGGTGAACGTGCACAACCTCTGCAGAGTTAAAATCTAAGTACTTAGCCGTGTCCCCGGAAACGGACAATTGAGCAGCTGCACGAGGATTTCAACGGAGGATTCCATCATTCTAACTTATAAATTAAAACTTGATGGGTGAACAAGGGTAGATTGAGACTATGGCTTTCATACCATATTTGTCTCAACCAGATAAAAGTTGTTTCAAAGAGTTAGGGAAAAACTTGCTTTCTGCAAAATAGCCTTGAGCTCCACCAACCAAATAAGCATATAGGTTATAGAGTTATTCCTTTAAGTGTCCACCATAGTGTCACTTGCCAGTTCCATTTTAAATGGTTATGACCCACGTTGTTGCAATATATATCTTATTGCAGACTGTTCTGATGACGAGTGAGATTTTCGCTAAGGGTTTCGAGTCTTCAACCAACATGCTCGCCTGTGGCACATGATGATGATTGGGGACTCCATGAAGAATAATTTTCCGTTGTTTACTCTGTTCACTGCTAGCTTTATGCTATGCAAATTGTAATGAATATTTTCTAAGTCTGGATCTGCGTTGTAATAAATTGATATTTTGTTGTGATATTACATCGTAACTGTGTGTGCAAATGAATCGATCCAGGGATTTGCACTATACACAGGTACCTGCCATATTTTAAGTGCAGGTACGCTACATATATGAAACCTTCATTTGATGCAAGCCCATGGGAAGATACCTAACCTCATATAAAGATACCACACACACATATATCATGGGTTAGTTCACAAAGCTATGCGGACAAGTGTTTACCATCCCAAGAGATATATGATCGCTCTTGGTACATCTTGTAGCTTTGTGTGTTGATCAACATCTTGATCAACCTTGTATCTTCCAACATTTCTTCACTAATATGATGTCTTGAATCCTTCAAGACATACTTGCAATATGCTCCACTCAACACATAAGCTTCAAGAGTCCAACACATGAACTCCACAATTCCATGGACATGATCTATAATGATATCTCAATGCAAACATTAGTCCATAGAGATTGTCATTCAATTACCAAAACCACACATGAGGGAAAATGCTCTTTCAATCTCCCCCATTTTGGCAATTGATGACAATCTCTTTTGAGAGGGTTTATAATATGGAATTTAACGAACAAGAATGGTTGCACTAACATCAAATACTACAAAGGTATGTGATGTTAGTCCATCCACATATATAGAGCAAACTCCCCCATAATTTATGCACGTGTGTATGAACATGAATTCATTGCATATATTATCGACCATTACCGATGGTGGAGTTTCCACTATATATATAAAACCAAGCAACGGATGCAAAGGCAAGGAAGGAAAATACTTAAGAATAAACCAAAGTACAAATCCAATTCCATACAACCCTCAAAAACTTCTCCCCCATTGGCAACGATTGCCGAAATGGGCGAAAAGCTTTGGAAAGGTAAAATAATAAGATCTCCTTCATGATTTATGCATTTCTCATGATATGAGTGAAATCAAATGCACTTATCCAAAGACGAATAGATGAAGGGGATCAAACTATATTGAGGATCCAAAAATTGCACAAGAAAGATATCAATTGAAATCCACTGGAAGGATACCAATTGCAAAGGGGGGAAAGCATTCACAAAGAAGCAAGCAATCAAGGGATCCAAAACCAATTGCGCACAATAGGATGTTATGATAAGATCAACCAAGTGTTCTAGAAATCAAGAGGGGACTCCCCAAGGTATGTGCACAATGAAAAGATTTGAATTTCAATATGGTGTGCATAACATGGAATCCTCACTTCCTCCTAGATTCTTTCAAACACAAAAAGGTGCAAGATTGTATAGTTAAGAAAATAAGTATACCTTGCAACAAACAAATGTTGAGCAATAAAGGAGAGAAGTGGAAAATAAAGACTTGCTCAACCGGGAAAGGATGGGTGTGACATGGAAATACAATTTAGGAGACTAAACAAGGATGAGCCTAAGCAACACCATAGTCTTTCAAATTATGAGGCACATAGTGCATATCATGTATTTCGCATACAAGCACACCAAAATACGATTCATCAAATAGGATCACAAGCTTATTAAGAGGCAATGTGAAACCAATAGAAAAACAAAGCTTGTGCCTTTTAGAGTTCACCAAAGAATCAAGAAAGTAATAAAAAGTGATCACTAAAGATTTTGAATACCAATTAAATATGTAACTACCCTCATGTGTATAAGTTTCTAAGTGGATACTAAGTCCACAAAGAAACATGCACACACAATGTAGGTACAAGGTAAAGCACATGGTATACAAGAGGAAGTCATAAATACACCGATAAGAATTTTTGCTTAAAAGCAAAGCTCATAGCTCAAATTATTATTGGAGGGTATAGATGAACTTCGAACACCAAGTTCTCAAAGCATCACAAATACCCAAATAGGATAAGTGATAGTTGGGATACTTCGAGACACAAAACAAATATCACATAAGGCAAATGATTTATGAGAATTCATCAATACTGCACATGAGAGATTTTGAAACGAATTTGCTAGATTAACATATTGGGGATCGGTGAATCATGAAGATGATTATATAAATCCCCTTGATGTGTCATCCCGGCTTACTCACATTAGCAATGAAGATATTTTGAAAGAAACTTGGCAAAAACCATATCAAATGCAACTTAGAGAAACTCATGCCAAAGAACAACCTACACAAGGTTGAGATCTAGAAGTATATGCATGAGTTAGATACTTGTTACCGAGATAGCATTGATGGTGTAGAAGATGAGAGTTCACAATCATCCAAGCTTGGCTCCAAGAAGCACATGGTGAAGACATCTTCTTTAAAAAGAGACAAGCTTCCAATGCATCTCCCATGTACCTAAAACAAATCAAGTACACTATGGTACCCAAACTAATTGGGTCCAAAGTAGTTAGACCAACTAAAATACATAGTACAAACTCCGCATAAATATGTGCATATTTATATGAAATAGAATTTAATTCACATCTTAGCCATTTAGGATTTGATGGAGTTTATCCTATATATTGGATCAATGAAAGTAAACATGCCATAAGATATACATATAGTAAATATGTATGCACAAAACTTTCAAGAACCAAACGAGATACAATTTGGACAAAACACCAATTAAATCAACAAGCTACACAAAAGTGTGGAAAGAGAAAGATTTGTCCTCATTGTATCAAAGACTCAAATCAACCCATGATTGGAGAAACCAATTTGAAAATTAATCAAATGAAAACAAGGTCAAGGCTAAACCAATGAGCATAAGAAATAAAACAAGCAAACATGCTCGAATGTTTCATCTCATCCAAGAAGGTACACTAAGAACCGTGGGATGAGATAGCCAACTCCACAAAGAGGAGTAAGGTTCCAACAAATAAACCAAGCCCTCTACAATTTTCATGATGGCACAAAGTACCAAGACGAAAAATGTTTGTCTTTCAAAGAGACTTGTCATCGGGAACAAAAACCAATTGAAGACAATTAATGTTGAATAACATATAGGATTGATCCCCCAAGATTTGTGCATTACTTATGATCTTGTATTTGAATACAAAATGCACAAAAATGGGATCATCACTTTCCATATATATTGTTAACCAATTAGTCATGTTCAAGAAGAGCAATAAGATACCAAACCAATTTTAAAGAATAGTGTTCTAAAGAGTATAGAGTAGCTTCCCCATGATTAGTGCATTTTTAAGATCTTGTATGTAAATACAAAATGCACACAAGTGGGATCATTACCCTCCATATATCTTTTTGAACACAAAGTTCAATAAAATCAATAAGACCCGATAACAATTAAAAGGATGATGTTCTACTCAATGTAGGATAGCTCCCCCAAGAATAGTGCATTACTTAGAATTAAGTCTTCGAATGTAATTGCACAACAATGGGATCCTTGCTTGTCCTAACTCAAGAAAGCACAACACAAAGAATAGAGCAACAAAAGATCCAAATGAAGCAAAGAAGACAAATGGGTGGTTAAATCAAAACAAAGCTTGGCGATAAAGATAAGAAAATTTATTAACAATAGCCAATGTAAATATGATCAATAATTTTACCACAAATATAATTATCACTTGTCAAAGACAATGATTGCATGGAGACATTTCTCGGTGGTATATGACATATATGTATTCAAGATCATATTCACAAAACATAAGCATGTGGCAAAATAAAAGAATTGAAAAACATGCTTATGATGATATTCTTGATGACTTCACATATTCAATGATTATTCTAAGCATCAAGAAACTTTCTCACAAACAAGATACCAAAAGATGGTTGATCAAAATGCATTTAAGCAAATATGGAACTTGTTTGAGTACCATGCCACCTAGGAACAAGATAATCAACAATATCAACTCTAGGTGACACTACCTCTCATGTTCACATTTTCTAGGCTTGTAATATGCACATAGCTTATTACTCCCCCATAATGTGACAATCCATTCTTTTTAACAAGAGGCAAGAGAAATCCAACAAGAGATAATTAATGGACATTAGAATTTGAAATTCTCATGAGTAAGACTTACCACAAAGAGAGTAGATAATATTTAAATATCACTACTAAGTGGTATTCCTCATGAATACACATTTTAGGGTGGTGAGTTACCAAAAGGCACATCACTCCCCCAAAATGGGATAGTCCATTAAAATCCCTAAAAGAGCCAATTAAGATAAAAACAAATAGACAAGAGGCTCAAACATACATGGTGTGCAAACCAACAGACACAAGCTTGATTACTCAACATAAGTAAGTAGAGTGCACAACACATATGAAACACTAGTAAGGCACAAAACCAAACACATGCAAGGGTGCAAGTAACTTTCAATGAGTACATATGAAGTAAATACAAGTTACCGCAAGGAGGAGCATTGGATAAATGCTAAGACAATATAATCCACTTGACTTGACTTGAGATAATATGGATGATGAAGATCCCTTAATTCTTCATGATGTAGTCAAGTCTCCAATGTCCTCCGTTTATACCTATTGATCAAGTTTTACCTTGTTGGTCCCCAACCAAGTTGGGTCCTAAGAGGTTAGTCACAATAGGCTTGGCAACCCAAATGGTTCTTTTCTTGACACCACTTTGAGTACCAATAATTTTGGCAAACACATTGCCAACCTTATCCTTCCGAAGAGAATGAACATTATCAATAGTAGAAGGGTTAGATAAGTGTAACATCCCAACATTTTATAATGTTCAAAAATCACTAAAATTTAAAACTTTTCTTTTTATTAAAATAAAATATTAAATGCATAAGGAAACCAACTATGAAAGACTTCAAACTTGAGTTTAATATTTCAAATGTCACAGTTTAAACATTTTATTATCCACTGTATTTCAAAAACCTTAAAATATAATTTGACCAATATTTTACAAACTACAATCCATTTTATTTTAAGTAAATAGTTTACTTATAAGAAATTGATTTCAACCACTTAGTCATATCTATTCATAAATTCACAAATTATTTAAAAATGGTGTTAGTTGCCAAATGGTTTACATGCTCTCAACTAAGTTCAAAACATGGTGTTAAAATTTCAATTCTGTAATTTATAACTATAAACTTCATAGATTTAAATTAATGAATTAGCCAAATAAACATTTCATTTGCTTAAATGAATTACATTTATTATCAAAGCATGAAATGATTAATATATTCTATATAAGGAAATGAATTAAATCTAAAAACTTTTCCAAAGTTGTTATGAAGTTTTCAAATGACTTATCATAATATAAAACTTAATGGTGCACAAATTATTTTCAATTAAAAAGGAATACCTTATATTTCACATTTCCTAAACATTATTTATATTTAGTTCTTTAATATTATGCCAAATTATAGATGAATGATTTCAGCAAAATAAGTTTAAATAAATTAAATTCAAACATATTTTGAATATGGGTATTTTACAAATTTTATATAGCCAAAAGAAAATTTATTTAAGATATAATTTCTAAGTTGACTTTAAGTGTCAAATTTGTATTTAATCAATCTTTCAAAATATTATTTTTCAAAAGTGTTCAAAACACTCCCACAATTGGTTTAACAGAAAGATAATAATTTTACAAATTTTTAGAATTTTCTTTGACCTCATTTGGACATTCAAATCAAAAGTTATGAATTAATTGGAGAAAAATCAGAAAAAGAAAATACCTGCTGACGTCAGCGATGACGTCAGCATCGTCTTCAACCTCTCTCCGAAAAATGCGCCCGAAGATTGATCCGAATCAGCGTCAAATCCTCTCTGTTTCTTGCGGGATTAGTTTCTGTAGATGCGTCCATATAAACCCCAGACCACGCCGCACTTTTCCCCTCTTTTCCCCTCTCAAAACGCGCCGCCAGGCCGCCACGGTTGCTCAAGCTCGAAGCCGCCGCTGTTTTCTTTCTTGTTCCGGTGAGGTAAACCCTCCCCGTTTCCGAGACCACGCTCATCTGTTCCGCCGCGCCCGTGCGTATCTTCTGACCCCTCCCTCGCTTCTGTCCTGCAGCCTAACGTGGGGGCGAGAGCACGACCCGAAGGTCACCGGCGTTCGGGCCACTCCAGCCTCGTATCCTCGTTGCCCTCGCACGCAATCGACGACGCCGCCACTTCCATCTCCTCCGTCGCCGCGCGCCGCGCGTCGCCGTCGTCTCCGCCGAGCAAGGGGTCACCGGAGCGTCGTGTTCGTCCAAGCCCGAGGCCGCGCCGCCGTCTCCTTCGTCGCCGGCAGCCACCGCGCCGCCACCTTCTGGTCCATGCAACGTGAGCCCTTCGATCTCGATCTGACGGCGTATATTAGAAGCGTTAATTCGAATCGGTACGGTTAGATCTGGATCGCCAGATCCAGATCTGACGGCCCAGATCTGGTGACTTAATCCAGTCAGCGCCGCGTGGCAGCCACGTCAGCGCCACGTCGTGCCTCGTCAGCATCCGCGTCAGCGCCAGCGTGTAAATCCTTTTCTATTTTAATTTTAATTGGAAGTTTTGCAGATTAGTCCCTGTAATTAAAACATCTATAACTTTTTAACCACAACTCCAAATTTAATAATTTTTATATATTTGGAAAGCTCTTGACATGTAGATTATTTTAGATTGGCCAAAATATTCAAATTTCAAATGGTGAATTTGAGTATATTTGTAATAACTTTAAATCTATAAATCCAAAAATTGCAAATAAATATGTTTTAGAAACTTTGGAATATTTGTAAATTAATGCCACTGCTATAAAATATTTTTGAGTAATTTTTGAATGATTTCATAGTTGTGTGTTTAATTTGAATAGTTTGACTATTTTTGAAATAACTTTTAATAGAAACATTATTTTTGATTAAATCCAATTGCAATAGATTTAATTAAATGCTCTCTGCCTATTAACACTAATTATAAAATTTTGTTATAAAAATTTAATCATAAGAAACTTTAATATTATAATTATTCCTTTTATTATATTTTCCAAAAATAGAAATTAACTAAAATTACATTTATAAATTCATGCATATTTATAAAGAAATCACAAAAGTCATTTTGATGCTTTCTTGTAAATAAAAATTGCATTTAATGCATAAAATATTTTATTATATAATTATATTCCCCATAGGAAAACCTCTCCATTAGTTTTCTCTAAGTTAGAAATAATTTCAACTTAGTATTTTTGTGAAGTGCTACACTTAGACACTTAGTAATTTTCAAGATGGAGCTAGAAGGCCATTGAAGGACTTAGCCAAAACAAGACTTCAGAAGTATCTTCAAGGAGAAGAAGCACTTAGAAGAAAATCTAGAAGAAGTTCATGAGGGACTTAGAAGAAAACGGACTCTGGAAGCATCCCAAAGATGTCAAGCACTTGGAAGAAACGTGAGAAGAAGTTCAAGAAGGCCAACCCCCTTTTATTCTCTAAGTCTTTCTCTCTGTCTTTTCTTCTCCTCTGAGACTTCATGAAGACTAAGTAAATCCAAGACAAGCCTCGGGGATACAAGAATCATCAAGTCTGAAGATTCATCAAGACTACCAAGAGCTCAATCAAGACATCATCCAGAAGAAAGTTACAAGTCTGGAGATGAAGCCTGGAGGACAACTACATCTTTCTTTCTATCTTTTCCCTCTTTTCTAATCTTGTCTTTCACATTTGACTTAAACAAATTTTGATCATGATGTTATCATCTCGAAGTTGTTGGATCCTAGCGGCATAGTGGGATGAAGCGGCCTGGAAACAAACCTTACATGTCCACGTACATGAGACCTGTTCCACAAATTAAGTGGCTGGCCGGGTGTCTGTCTCTCTCACTTTAGTGAATATCCAATTTACAAAGGGTTGATAACAATTGTTGATCACCTCGAAGAATAGAGCTAGTATTTTCTCTAAGTATTTTGCACATCAAGACTAAGCCATTAGAGTGCTTATTCAAGATGATATAAAACAAAATATTTTATTCAACTTATGACCTTAGCCCTTAGTCCTTCTGGACCAACCTATTTGCCTTGCATTAACTTAAAAGATTTTCATGGCATGAAAAAGTATTTCCAGCCCTTAGGAATATTTTGCACATCATGCATAAACATATTTTCCTTAGAAAGTTTTATAAAACTTATTTATTCATCTAGTATGTGTTTGTATGCATTGTGGAGTTGTGCTTGCTGTTGATTGTTGTATTGTTGCTTGTCTATACTGTTAGATTGAACGGAGAGTCCCGAGTATCGCTGAAAAGAGTTGTGAACAACGACAACATTCAAAGGCAAGTGGCACACCTCATAAACATCCTATTATTTCTATATGCATTACTTAGTGTATTTTTATATGCATGTGTAGGATAGTATTGCTATGCTAAACCTGTGTAGAATTCCTTATTCCTGTGTCTAGGTTCCTATGCAATACTTAGTAGAATTATTGATGCTATGCAAATGTTGTTTTGTGAAAATCTAAATTCTACTAAGTTAAGAATGAAACACCTGGGTGGTAAGTGGTTGTATGGTTTATGTTGAGTGGCTACTCAGGTCCATGTCTATGGTTCCTGGAGTATGTACACTTGTGAATGGCCACCCAGGAACCGAGGAATATGAAGAACTCCGAGTGACGATTGCTTCCAGTGCAGCCATTGGCATATGGGCTCTGGCTTGATCAATTATGTTGCGTGGACTCTCTCCGGCTTGACAAGCAGATGTAGGGGGATGTTAGGTGGAACGGGTCAAGCCAGAGTGGGAGGCAAAATGCTCCTGAAAGATCTCGTCTCATTCTCTCATTTCCTTATCACAAATGGTGTGTAAAGGATAATTTGGGTTGAATGGGTACAATGGTGAAAGTGCACAACCTCTGCAGAGTGTAAAACTAAGTACTTAGCCGTGTCCCCGGTACGGACAATTTGAGCAGCTGATCACGGACGTCAACGGAGGATTCCATCATTCCAACTTCAGAAATAAAACTTGATGGGTGAACAAGGGAAGATGAGATTTATGGTTTTCATGCCATACTTGTCTTTATTTGAAGAAAGTGTTTTCCAAAAGGATAGGAAAAATTGGCTTTATGCAAAATAGCCTTGAACTCCACCAGCCAAATATGCATATAGGCTTTAGAGTTATTCCATTAAGTGTCCACCATAGTGTCACTTGCCAGACTCCATTTTTAATGGAATCTGACCCACGTTGTTGCAATATTTTTCTTATTGCAGATTTGATCAGATGACGAGTGAGGTTTCGTTTAAAGGTTTCGAGTCTACAACCAACATGTTTTCGCCTGTGGCAACATGAAAGTTATAGAGACTCACTGCTATTGTATTTCTGCTGTGTACTTTTTCAATGCTAGCTTTATGCTATGCAACTTGTATCAAATATTTTGTAATTCTGGATCATCGATGTAATAAAATTGACGCTTTGTTGTGATATTACATCGTAAACTGTGTGTGCAAATGAATCGATCCAGGGATTTGCACTATACACAGGTATCTGCCTTATTTAAAGTGCAGGTACGCTACAGATGGTATCAGAGCACTGTGTTGCCTGTAGGTTCGAAACCCTAGGTTTGGATAGAAATAGGATTTGGCCATAGGATTGAAAATCTATTTCATTCATTTTGCTGAAAATAAGAACTTTTCAAACATTATTCTTGTGACTACCTTATATATTCCCTTTCTAAGTTTCTTCTCTTGTTTCTTTAGATGACCGCCCTCATTGAAGCACTTAAGAAAGGACCAGTGATGACCATGACCTTGGAATGCGAGACTGAGTTTCCAAGAGCACTTAAGGATAACATGAGGAGTTTAGGTTTTGAAGGAGAAGTAGTATACAAAGGTTTCCCTTTCATGGATGAAGGTCAAGAGTATTGGTGGGTGCAAGTCCATCTATACATGAGCAAACAAGCTGACCATAAGACTGAGGGTGACTGCATGTTCACGAACCCAATACTTCACACATCATTCTTTGATTCAGCAAGAAATGCAGCATGGAGAGCTATTGAGTACCTTGCAGAAAGACTTCATTATAGGCTTCACAACACCCAGAAGTATCTTGAAGAACTCAAGGAAGTGGAAGAGGAACTCGAAGCACTTAAGAAAAAGACAGATTAGACCACCTACCCATTAGAAAAACGAGATCCGATGATGTATTGACCTATCAAATTGTGGTATGGCAGTACTATCAATTTTGTCTTTCCATGACATTGGTGTGTTTCGTTCGATAAACGATTAGTTCGAACTCTCAAAAGAAGTTTTGAAAATTTTCATGTATGTGTTTGCTTGTGTTTGAACCTTGTTGCTTGATGTTTGTTAGATATTGATTGATTATGTTATAGATTGATTGCCTTGTTTTGTTTTATCGAACTAGGATTCCTCCATAGTAAAAATATTTCAACTTGTTGCTTTCTAAATCAAACAGATGTCTCACCCCAATACCAACACCAATGATTTGCATACAACTATGCGACTACTATTAGAAAACCAGAGTCAGCTGTTGAAGATGAACAATGAGCAACTGCCTAAGATTGATCAAAACCATAGTGATTTTGAAGAGAACCTTATGACCAAACTAAAGGCATGCAAAACCTGTGGAGAGATAGGACATACGTCCCAAGAATGCACTGATGAGTGGCCCCATGGTCATACCAAACATCCAGTTAGGGAATGCCCCACAAGTCAGATTACTTGCTGTTTTTGTGAAGCAACAAATCATGTTCCAACTCAATATCAACTCTACCCCGTGCTGCAAGAAGCCAGTCAGCAAGCCAAAAAGGGGATGCAACAAAATATCATGAAGTATGTGGAAGTACAAGAAAACAAGGATGAACACAAAAGAGATACTAGCCATATAACATGTTTTACCTGTGGAGAACTAGGACATTATTCATGGGACTGCAAAGAGAAAAGGACTGGTCAGGATACTAAACCAAATCTTCATCAAAATGAGACTGTGGGTCATACTAAGGTGAAGAATGAAATAAGAGTAAGGTCACTTCCGAAGATATCCAAAAGTACCTCCAAGTGTTGCTATAAGTGTAAAGGAGATCACCTAGCTCGAAGTTGTCACATCAAACGTGACTGGACTTCTTTAATTGAGATAGAATATAGCAAACAAGATTTGGAAGAACTTTTAGCCCTGGAAACACCAAAGAAGAAGAGGAACTTAAGTGACGTAATTTGCTACAAATGTAAGGGCAAGGGACATTATGCTGATAAGTGCCCAGAAAAGATGAAGGAGAAATGCCTTACCCGCTCGCACAAGAAAATCATCAGTCCCGTGACATGTCGCAAATGCGGAGCAACAGGACACTATGTCAGTGGCTGCCCTGAGTGGAAGAAGAATAAATCTCTCCAAGGACCGAGTGGAAAACGTGAGTGCTAAAAACTTTCTGTATCCACCACATGCCATTGTATTTTGAATACTTGTACGCTCTACATCAGAGAAATAAACAAGATTAAACAAAGTTTCTAGACTGGCCACAATTATTTCTTTTAAGGGTGGTAGTCACCCAGTTGAATTAAACCCCGTTGCTTAAACCCAGAGATCTCAAACTATCTTTCTTTCCATCCTCCTAATCAGAAAAACCATTCACTGCCAAGTTACAAGTTTCCATGTCAGAAAATTCATTTCCCAAAACATCCCGAGTTATCAGAATCAATCAAGCAATTGCTTTGTCTTTCTAGCCTTTCCGAATCTCGGGGACGAGATTCCTTTTAAGGGTGGTAGTCTGTAACATCCCAACATTTTATAATGTTCAAAAATCACTAAAATTTAAAACTTTTCTTTTTATTAAAATAAAATATTAAATGCATAAGGAAACCAACTATGAAAGACTTCAAACTTGAGTTTAATATTTCAAATGTCACAGTATAAACATTTTATTATCCAATGTATTCAAAACCCTTAAAATATAATTTGACCAATATTTTACAAACTACAATCCATTTTATTTTAAGTAAATAGTTTACTTATAAGAAATTGATTTCAACCACTTAGTCATATCTATTCATAAATTCACAAATTATTTAAAAATGGTGTTAGTTGCCAAATGGTTTACATGCTCTCAACTAAGTTCAAAACATGGTGTTAAAATTTCAATTCTGTAATTTATAACTATAAACTTCATAGATTTAAATTAATGAATTAGCCAAATAAACATTTCATTTGCTTAAATGAATTACATTTATTATCAAAGCATGAAATGATTAATATATTCTATATAAGGAAATGAATTAAATCTAAAAACTTTTCCAAAGTTGTTATGAAGTTTTCAAATGACTTATCATAATATAAAACTTAATGGTGCACAAATTATTATCAATTAAAAAGGAATACCTTATATTTCACATTTCCTAAACATTATTTATATTTAGTTCTTTAATATTATGCCAAATTATAGATGAATGATTTCAGAAAAATAAGTTTAAATAACTTAAATTCAAACATATTTTGAATATGGGTATTTTACAAATTTTATATAGCCAAAAGAAAATTTATTTAATATATAATTTCTAAGTTGACTTTAAGTGTCAAATTTGTATTTAATCAATATTTCAAAATATTATTTTTCAAAAGTGTTCAAAACACTCCCACAATTGGTTTAACAGAAAGATAATAATTTTACAAATTTTTAGAATTTTGTTTGACCTCATTTGGACATTCAAATCAAAAGTTATGAATTAATTGGAGAAAAATCAGAAAAAGAAAATACCTGCTGACGTCAGCGATGACGTCAGCATCGTCTTCAACCTCTGTCCGAAAAATGCGACCGAAGATTGATCCGAATCAGCGTCAAATCCTCTCCGTTTCTTGCGGGATTAGTTTCCGTAGATGCGTCCATATAAACCCCAGACCACGCCGCACTTTTCCCCTCTTTCCCCCTCTCAAAACGCACCGCCAGGCCGCCACGGTTGCTCGCCGGAGAAGCTCGAAGCCGCCGCTGTTTTCTTTCTTGTTCCGGTGAGGTAAACCCTCCCCGTTTTCGAGACCACGCTCATCTGTTCCGCCGCGCCCGTGCGTATCTTCTGACCCCTCCCTCGCTTCTGTCCTGCATCCTAACGTGCGGGCGAGAGCACGACCCGAAGGTCACCGGCGTTCGGGCCACTCCGGCCTCGTATCCTCGTTGCCCTCGCACGCAATCGACGATGCCGCCACTTCCATCTCCTCCGTCGCCGCGCGCCGCGCGTCGCCGTCGTCTCCGCCGAGCAAAGGGATCACCGGAGCGTCGTGTTCGTCCAAGCCCGAGGCCGCGCCGCCGTCTCCTTCGTCACCGGCAGCCACCGCGCCGCCACCTTCTGGTCCATGCAACGTGAGCCCTTCGATCTCGATCTGACGGCGTAGATTAGAAGCGTTAATTCGAATCGGTACGGTTAGATCTGGACCGCCAGATCCAGATCTGACGGCCCAGATCTGGTGACTTAATCCAGTCAGCGCCGCGTGGCAGCCACGTCAGCGCCACGTCGTGCCTCGTCAGCATCCGCGTCAGCGCCAGCGTGTAAATCCTTTTCTATTTTAATTTTAATTGGAAGTTTTGCAGATTAGTCCCTGTAATTAAAACATCTATAACTTTTTAACCACAACTCCAAATTTAATATTTTTTATATATTTGGAAAGCTCTTGACATGTAGATTATTTTAGATTGGCCAAAATATTCAAATTTCAAATGGTGAATTTGAGTATATTTGTAATAACTTTAAATCTATAAATCCAAAAATTGCAAATAAATATGTTTTAGAAACTTTGGAATATTTGTAAATTAATGCCACTGCTATAAAATATTTTTGAGTAATTTTTGAATGATTTCATAGTTGTGTGTTTAATTTGAATAGTTTGACTATTTTTGAAATAACTTTTAATATAAACATTATTTTTGATTAAATCCAATTGCAATTGATTTAATTAAATGCTCTCTGCCTATTAACACTAATTATAAAATTTTGATATAAAAATTTAGTCATAAGAAACTTTAATATTATAATTATTCCTTTTATTATATTTTCCAAAAATAGAAATTAACTAAAATTGCATTTATAAATTCATGCATATTTATAAAGAAATCACAAAAGTCATTTTGATGCTTTCTTGTAAATAAAAATTGCATTTAATGCATAAAATATTTTATTATATAATTATATTCCCCATAGGAAAACCTCGCTATTAGTTTTCTCTAAGTTAGAAATAATTTCAACTTAGCATTTTTGTGAAGTGCTACACTTAGACACTTAGTAATTTTCAAGATGGAGCTAGAAGGCCATTGAAGGACTTAGCCAAAACAAGACTTCAGAAGTATCTTCAAGGAGAAGAAGCACTTAGAAGAAAATCTAGAAGAAGTTCATGAGGGACTTAGAAGAAAACGGACTCTGGAAGCATCCCAAAGATGTCAAGCACTTGGAAGAAACGTGAGAAGAAGTTCAAGAAGGCCAACCCCCTTTTATTCTCTAAGTCTTTCTCTCTGTCTTTTCTTCTCCTCTGAGACTTCATGAAGACTAAGTAAATCCAAGACAAGCCTCGAGGATACAAGAATCATCAAGTCTGAAGATTCATCAAGACTACCAAGAGCTCAATCAAGACATCATCCAGAAGAAAGTTACAAGTCTGGAGATGAAGCCTGGAGGACAACTACATCTTTCTTTCTATCTTTTCCCTCTTTTCTAATCTTGTCTTTCACATTTGACTTAAACAAATTTTGATCATGATGTTATCATCTCGAAGTTGTTGGGTCCTAGCGGCATAGTGGGATGAAGCGGCCTGAAAACAAACCTTACATGTCCACGTACATGAGACCTGTTCCACAAATTAAGTGGCTGGCCGGGTGTCTGTCTCTCTCACTTTAGTGAATATCCAATTTACAAAGGGTTGATAACAATTGTTGATCACCTCGAAGAATAGAGCTAGTATTTTCTCTAAGTATTTTGCACATCAAGATTAAGCCATTAGAGTGCTTATTCAAGATGATATAAAACAAAATATTTTATTCATCTTATGACCTTAGCCCTTAGTCCTTCTGGACCAACCTATTTGCCTTGCATTAACTTAAAAGATTTTCATGGCATGAAAAAGTATTTCCAGCCCTTAGGAATATTTTGCACATCATGCATAAACATATTTTCCTTAGAAAGTTTTATAAAACTTATTTATTCATCTAGTATGTGTTTGTATGCATTGTTGAGTTGTGCTTGATGTTGATTGTTGTATTGTTGCTTGTCTATACTGTTAGATTGAACGGAGAGTCCCGAGTATCGCTGAAAAGAGTTGTGAACAACGACAACATTCAAAGGCAAGTGACACACCTCATAAACATCCTATTATTTCTATATGCATTACTTAGTGTATTTTTATATGCATGTGTAGGATAGTATTGCTATGCTAAACCTGTGTAGAATTCCTTATTCCTGTGTCTAGGTTCCTATGCAATACTTAGTATAATTATTGATGCTATGCAAATGTTGTTTTATGAAAATCTAAATTCTACTAAGTTAAGAATGAAACACCTGGGTGGTAAGTGGTTGTATGGTTTATGTTGAGTGGCTACTCAGGTCCATGTCTATGGTTCCTGGAGTATGTACACTTGTGAATGGCCACCCAGGAACCGAGGAATCTGAAGAACTCCGAGTGACGATTGCTTCCAGTGCAGCCATTGCCATATGGGCTCTGGCTTGATCAATTATGTTGCGTGGACTCTCTCCGGCTTGACAAGCAGATGTAGGGGGATGTTAGGTGGAACGGGTCAAGCCAGAGTGGGAGGGAAAATGCTCCTGAAAGATCTCGTCTCATTCTCTCCTTTCCTTATCACAAATGGTGTGTAAAGGATAATTTGGGTTGAATGGGTACAATGGTGAAAGTGCACAACCTCTGCAGAGTGTAAAACTAAGTACTTAGCCGTGTCCCCGGTACGGACAATTTGAGCAGCTGATCACGGACGTCAACGGAGGATTCCATCATTCCAACTTCAGAAATAAAACTTGATGGGTGAACAAGGGAAGATGAGATTTATGGTTTTCATGCCATACTTGTCTTTATTTGAAGAAAGTGTTTTCCAAAAGGATAGGAAAAATTGGCTTTATGCAAAATAGCCTTGAACTCCACCAGCCAAATATGCATATAGGCTTTAGAGTTATTCCATTAAGTGTCCACCATAGTGTCACTTGCCAGACTCCATTTTTAATGGAATCTGACCCACGTTGTTGCAATATTTTTCTTATTGCAGATTTGATCAGATGACGAGTGAGGTTTCGTTTAAAGGTATCGAGTCTACAACCAACATGTTTTCGCCTGTGGCAACATGAAAGTTATAGAGACTCACTGCTATTGTATTTCTGCTGTGTACTTTTTCAATGCTAGCTTTATGCTATTGCACTTGAAGCACACAATCTTGGCTGAATCAATAGCTTGTTCTTGGCCCTTCTTCTTCACGAACTTGTGCTTCTTCTTGACATTGGACTTGTTCTTGTTATTGGAGTTGAATCCAAGTCCACTCTTGTCATGAGGAAGTTGTTGCACTCTCAACATATTGTCGAGGGTGGACTTACCCTCATGACATTTCTTCAAGTCTTTCTTCAATGAAGTGACTTGTGCCTTGAGCTCTTTAAGTTCCTCTACATGGTTAGTTTCAAAACAAATACTAGAGGAAGTAGATGCTACATTGTTAGAGCAACAAGGCAAGGAATGTAATTCATCACAAAATTTAGCAATAGTATGTGATGTAGAATTACTAGTACTAGCACATTGCAATAAAGCATTAGAAGTAGAAGTTGTGCTAGTGTCTATAAGAGGCTCACAAGATCTTACCTTCGTAGTGACCGCCTCATGAGCTAACTTTAGCCTAGCATGGGATGCTAGAAGATCCTCATTAGAGCTTGAAAGCTTTTCATGATTTTCTTCCAATATCCCATACTTGCTAGTTAGCAAATCAAGTTGAGCCCTTAGCTCAACATTCTCCTTCAATATAGATGCTTCACACAAAGTGGAGTTAGTAGCACAAGCATCATTATCATTAGAAGTGGAAGGAGACAACATGACAAGCTCATTGTTTAACTTAGCAATTTCTTTACTAAGCACACTAAATTTAGCAATAGCATGGTCATGTTCTTTAGTGAGTTTAGCAATTACTTCATTGTTTAACTCCTCACTAGATTCCAATCTCTCCTCGAGAGCAACCCGAGTTTCTTGCTCTTCCTCAAGAGCATTCTCAAGATTGTGGACCTCACCCGCGGAATCACGAGCAAGACCCCACCCTTCATGACAACGGGTCTCCATAGCCTCAAAGGTCTCCTTAAGCTCAAAAAGGGTAGTCATGATTTCTAAGAAGTTCTCATGAGCATTTTTATTATTTAAGAGAGCATGAGAGACAATATCAAACTTCTCCTTAATTAGATCATCATCATCATCATTATCATCATGAGATAAATTGGAGTGCACGGTAGGAGATACCTTATACTCCTTAGCCATTAGGCAAATGTGAGTAGTGGATGAAGACGATGAAGAGACAATTGAAGCACCTTGGAGGTCCAAGTCTTGTTCCAACAATTGTTGGGATTCCTCTACATTGTTAGCCAAACAAGTACTAGAGGCAATAGACACATTTTCATTATGGCAACAAGACAAGAAAAGCATATCATCATGAGATTTAGTTAAGCAACTACTACATGATATGCAAGGACTATCAACACTAGCATCTATGACATTTTGAGTGCTATATGTGTTTAAGTTCAAAGATAAAGCATTGCAATAAGATGAGTGTGAAGTATAGTCAATAGTAGGTTCACCATAAAGATTGCAATTTCTATCACCACTCACCATATCATTACCTTGTGGCAAACCACATGTCGGTGAAGTGGAGGAAGTCGTGAGCTCATCACGACCAGATGTGGAAGGAGGACAATCATCCTTGGAAATGTTGGACACCTCATATATATCTTGAAGTTTTGTCCATAATTCATGAGCGCTCCGAAAAGGCATGATTGACGCAAGCACTACATCGCTCAAAGCACATATGAGACCATTAGATGCTAGAGTATCGAGATAAGAGTTTTTCTCATCCTCTAAAGATAATTCTTGTGAATCATTTGGAGGAGAAAAACCCATATCTACAATACTCTCTAAATTGAACCCATGTCTCTAAAAAGATTAATCATGCGAATTTTCCAAACAGCATAATTTGTGCCATCGAATCTATAAGAGGGGTTGTGCACTAGATCTCTAAACGACATCTTTATCTCTAGGCGGTTAGTCCTAATAATGAGATAACCTGGCTCTGATACTAATTGAACGGATAGACGTCGCCTAGAGGGGGGGGTGAATAGGCGATTTAAAAAAATTTCCGAGGAGCCGGAATATCCGGTCCAAGAATGACCCGGAAATTCCGGTATGCTTGATAAAGGCGGAATAAAACTAGAGGTTTACTTTAACAAGCATACAACCTAGATAAATATACTAGGCTCACCTATGTGCACCAACAACTTAGCTAAGCAATACAAGTAACAAGGTGATAGCTAGCAAGATAGATAACTTCAAGCACGAAGGCTATCACAATGTAAAGTGCATAAGTAAAGATGTAACATCCCAACAATTTATAATGTTCAAAAATCACTAAAATTTAAAACTTTTCTTTTATTTAAAATAAAATATTAAATGCATAAGGAAACCAACTATGAAAGACTTCAAACTTGGGTTTAATATTTCAAATGTCACAGTTTAAACATTTTATTATCCACTGTACATCAAAAACCTAAAAATGTAGTTGACAAATATTTTACAAACTACAATCCATTTTATTTTAAGTAAATAGTTACATATAAGAAATTGATTCCAATCACATAGCCATAGTTATTCATGAATTAAAATAATACTTATAAGTGATCCTTTTTTTAAACTATTTAAAACATGGATTATCCAAATCAACATTTCATTAACTTAAAATGAATTCCATTTATTTTCAACACTTAAAATGATTTTCATGAATATGTTTTCTATATAAGAAAAGAATTGAATCAAAATTCCTTCCCAAAGTTGTTATGAAGTTTTCAAACGAATTATCATAATTAAAATATAATGTTGCACAAATTATTTTCAATTTAAAATGAATACCCTATATTTCACATTTCCTAAACATTTTTTATATTTAGTTCTTTAATATTCTGCCAAAATAAAGATGAATGATTTCAGCAAAACAAGTTTAAATAACTTAAATTCAAACATATTGAAATGTGGGTATTTTACAAATTTTATTAGCCAAAAGAAAATCTAAATAAGATAGAAATTCAAATTTGACTTTAAGTGTCAAATTTGTAATTAATCAATAATTCAAAATATTATTTTTGAAAATTGTTCAAAACACTCCCACAATTGGTTTAACAGAAGGATAATAATATTACAAATTTTTAGAAATTAATTTGACATCATTTGGAGTTATAAATCAAAAGATATGAATTAAATAAATAAAAACATAATAAGAATTACCTGGATGACGTCATCGCTGACGTCATCATCGTCAACCTCCAGCCGGAGATCTCGCCCCCGAAATCCTCCAACGAATTCTTCCAAAATCCGGCAGTTTGTTGCGGGATTTGATCTCCTATCCCCCCCCCCCTCCCTATAAAGCCCGCAACCCCGCCTCCGTTTCCCCTCTCCTCCCCACGAAAATAACGCCCCCAGGCCACCGCAATCCACCATCGCCCTCCGCCACGGCCGCCGGTGAGAAGCTTCAGTTCCGGCGAGCTCCATGATCCCCAAGACCACCCACCTCCTCCATCCTTCTTATTTCTTCATTGCGCATCGTTTCGACTAGATGCGGCATTTTGTTTTGCAGCAGATCGAGCAGCCCGTGCATAGCCGAGGCTTGCCGCCGCTCCATCAACTCCGGCCGGTCTCCATCGCCGTTCTAGGACAGGATCGAAGACGCCGCCACCTCCATCGCCCTCCCCGCGACGCGCCGCGCTCGGGGCTGCTCTCCTCGCATCCGGGGAGGCACGGCGACGACCGGAGCGTCCACGCCGGAGCCCGCGCCGCCGTCAGCTCCTTCTCCGGCGAGAATTGCGCCGCCACCTCCTGGAAACCACGGTGAGCCCTTGGATCTGTTTTTAACGGCTTAGATTAGAACGGTGCGGACGAAGCGGTACGCTCCGATCTGGACCGTCAGATCCAGATCTGACGGCCCAGATCAGATGACTTAACCACGTCAGCGCCTACGTGGCATGCCCCGTCAGCGCACAGTCAGCGCTGACGTGTATAATAAATTTTGTAATTAAATTTAATCGGCAATTTTACAGAAAAAACCCCTTTCACTTAGATCCGTCACAACTTTTTAACCACAACTCCAAATTTAATAATTTTTATATATTTGGAAAGCTCTGGATGTGTAGTTTAATTTGGATCAGACAAAATTCAAATTTGACTTAGTATAAAATATTAAAATTTCAAATAGTAAAATTGAGTATATTTGTAATAACTTTAAATCTATAAATCCAAAAATTGCAAATAAATATGTTTTAGAAACTTTAGAATATATGTAAATTAATGCTACTGCTATAAAATATTGTTGAGTAATTTTGAAATGATTTCATAGTTGTGTGTTTAATTTGAATAGTTTGACTAATTTTGAAATAACTTTTAATAGAAACATTATTTTTGATTAAATCCAATTGCAATAGATTTAATTAAATGCTCTCTGTCTATTAACACTAATTATAAAAAAAAATTATAAAAATTTAGTCATAGGAAACTTTAATCTTATAATTATTCCTTTTAGTATATTTTCCAAAATTAGAAATTAATTAAATTGCATTTATAAATTCATGCATGTTTATAAAGAAATCCTCATAGGAAAACCCCTCTTCAATAGTTTTCACTAAGTTAGGATTATTTTCAAACTTAGTATTTTGGGAAAAGTGCTATGCACTAGACACTTAGTAGTTTTCAAGATGGAGCTAGAAGACCATTGAAGGACTTAGCCAAAAACAAGACTTCAGAAGTATCTCCAAGGAGAAGAAACACTTAGAAGAAAATCAAAAAGAAGTTCATGAAGGACTTAGAAGAAAACAGACTCTGGAAGCATCCTCAAGATGTCAAGCACTTAGAAGAAATGAAGAAGAAGTTCAAGAAGGCCAACCTCCCTTTCTATTCTCTAAGTCTTTCTCTCTGTCTTTCCCTCTCCTCTGAGACTTCATGAAGACTAAGTAAATCCAGTACCAGCCTCGAGGAAACAAGAATCATCAAGTCTGAAGATTCATCAAGACTACCAAGAGCTCAATCAAGACCCCATCCAGAAGAAAGTTACAAGTCTGGAGATGAAGCCTGGAGGACAACTACATCTTTCTTTCTATCCTTTCCCTCTTTCCTAATCTTGTCTTTTAGACTTAAACAAATTTTGATCATGATGTTATCATCTTGAAGTTGTTGGATCCTAGCAGCATAGTGGGATGAAGCGGCCTGGAAACAAACCTTACATGTCCACGTACATGAGACCTGTTCCACAATTTAAGTGGCTGGCCGGGTGTCTGTCTCTCTCACTATAGTGAATGTCCAATTTACAAAGAGTTGATAATAATTGTTGATCATCTAGAACAAATGACTTAGTATTTTTCTCTAAGTATTTTGCACATCATGGCTAATCCATTAGAGTGCTAGTTTCAAGAAGATATAAAACAAAGTGTGTTTATCCAACCTAAGACCCTAGCCCTTAGTCCTTTTGGACCAACCAATTTGCCTTGCATAAACTTAAAGGATTTCCATGGCATGAAAAGGCATGTCTAGCCTTAGGAATATTTTGCACATCATGCATAAACATATTTTCCTTAGAAAGTTTTATAAAACTTATTTATTCATCTAGTATGTGTGAGTTTGCATTGTGGATTTGTGCTTGCTATTGATTGTTGTATTGTTGCTTGTCTATACTGTTAGATTACACGGAGAGTCCCGAGTATCGTTGAAAAGAGTTGTGAACAACGACAACATTCAAAGGCAAGTGGCACACCTCATAAACTTCCTATTTTTATGCATTACTTAGTGTATTTTTATATGCATGTGTTGCTATGCTAAACCTGTAGAAATCCCTTATTCCTGTGTCTAGGTACCTATGCAATACTTAGTAGAATTATTGATGCTATGCAAATATTGTTTTGTGAAAATCTAAATTCTACTAAGTTAAGAATGAAACACCTGGGTGGTAATTGGTCGGATGGTTTATGTTGAGTGGCTACTCGGTCCATTTCTATGGTTCCTAAAGAGTATGTACACTTGAGAACGGCCACCCAGGAACAGAGGAATCTGAAGGAACTCCAAGTGACGATTGCTTCCAGTGCAGCCATTGCCATATGGGCTCTGGCTTGATCAATTACGTTGTGTGGACTCTCTCCGGCTTGACAAGCAGATGTAGGGGGATGTTAGGTGGAACGGTTCAAGCCAGTATGGGGAGGGAAAATGCTTCTGAAAGATCTCGTCTCATTCTCTCCTTTCCATATCACAAATGGTGTGTAAAGGATACCTTGGGTTGAATGGGTACAATGGTGAAAGTGCACAACCTCTGCAGAGTGTAAAACTAAGTACTTAGCCGTGTCCCCGGTTACGGACAATTTTGAGCAGCTGATCAAGGACGTCAACGGAGGATTCCACCATTCCAACTTCATAAATATAAACTTGATGGGTGAATAAGGGTAGAATGAGACAGTGGTTTTCATGCCACGGATGTCTCGAATAGAAGAAAAGTGTTTTCCAAAGAGTTAGGAAAAATTGGCTTTATGCAAATTAGCCTTGAGCTCCACCAGCCAAATATGCATATAGGCTTTAGAGTTATTCCATAAGTGTCCACCATAGTGTCACTTGCCAGACTCTATTTTTAATGGAATCTGACCCACGTTGTTGCAATATTTTTCTTATTGCAGATTTGATCAGATGATGAGTGAGGTTTCGTTTAAAGGTTTCGAGTCTACAACCAACATGTTTTCGCCTGTGGCAGCATGAAAGTTATAGAGACTCACTGCTATTATATTTCCGCTGTGTACTTTTTTTTCAATGCTAGCTTTACGCTATGCAACTTGTATAAAACATTTTGTAATTCTGGATCATCGATGTAATATAATTGATGCTTTGTTGTGATATTACATTGTAAACTGTGTGTGCAAATGAAACGATCCAGGGATTTGCACTATACACAGGTATCTGCCTTATTTAAAGTGCAGGTACGCTACAAAAGAGCTCGGGTATAGAAATAACCGAGGCACGCGAAGACGAGGATGTATTCCCGAGTTCCACCCAAAGGTGTACGTCTCGTTTGGAGAGGTGTGCGCAACCACAACAGGTTAGCCGCAACGCCACAAAGGATCACCTTCTTCTCCTGATGAACTCAACCACAAAAGGTTGCGAGTTCACCTTCCACTATTGATCTCCTTTGGGGCGGAGATCGAATCCCGTACAACTCTTGAGGCACACACCCACAACTTAATTGGGGGCTCCCAAGTCTTGAGGCACACACCCACAACTTAATTGGGGGCTCTCAAGTGACCACAAAAGGTCTTGGCCACAAAAGGCCGGCCACAAAAGGCGTCTAGGGTCCAATGACCCAAGAGTAACAAGCTCACAAATACCACCACGAATCCTCGTGGAGGGCTCAAACCGATGCAAATGCAATGGCAAGAGCACACGAAGTGCTCAAGTCCTTCACTCTCAAATTCCAACACAACAACAAATGTTTATGGGGGAATAAGAGAGGAAGAACAAAGGAAACAACAAAGGAGTCAAATCCTTCACTCCCAAATCCCACCAAAAGCAACTAATGCTTATGGGGGGAGAAGAGAGGAAGAACAAAGAAGAAGAACCACAAAGGAACTCCAAGAACTAGATCCACTAAGTTCCCTCACTTAGAGGAGAGATGGATTGGTAGGATTGTAGATCTAGATCTCCTCTCAACTTTCCCTAAAGAATATGCAAGATTCTATGGAGGGATTGAGAGGGGAGTGAGCTTTCCAAGGTCAACAATGGAGTAGGAGAGAGGGGAAAGTCGTGCTGCCTTGGATTAGCTGGGGAAGAAGAAGGGGAGGGGTATTTATACCCCTTTAGGAAATATAGCCGTTGGTTGTTTCGACACTCGGAAATTCCGGTATAAGTGAGACTTGGAATTTCCGGTTACCCGGAAATTCCGAGTCCATGAAATTTCCGAGCTGAAATTCCGGCTGGAGTCAGAACCAAAACCAAACTTTTCCTTAGCCATTTCTGGAGGACTTTTCTGGGTGCACTCGGAAATTCCGAGTAAATGAAATTTCCGAGTTGATTTTCCGGTTCGAGTCAGAACCAACTTCCTCCTTTCCTTAGCCGATTTCTTGGATGAGCTGGGGAACCAGAAATTCCGGTAGAGCGTAATATCCGACCCCAATAATCCGAATCAGCAAAACACCGAAACGAAAACTGCTATAACTTTTGCAAATGAACTCCAAAAGAGGTGAGACCAATTTTGTTGGAAAGATAGCGACGATGAGTATCCAACAAAAAGTGGAAAGTGGGATCATTATCCTCCATATATCCTTTTGAGCACAAAGTTCAAGAAAAGCAATAAGACCCGATAACAATTAAAAGGATGTTGTTCTACTCAATGTAGGATAGCTCTCCCAAGGATGGTGCATTACTTAGAATTGATTCCTCGAATGTGAATGCACAACAATGGGATCCTTGCTTGTCCTAACTCAAGAAAGCACAACAAAAATTATGAGTAGAGCAACAAAAATATCCAAATGAAGCAAAGAAGACAAAAGGAAGGTTAAACCAAAACAAACTTGGCAATAGAATAATACAATTTAGGAACAATAGCCAATGTCAATATGATCAATAATTTTACCACCAATATAATTGTCGTCGTGGCGAACAGACAGATGCCATAGGATGGCTAATGTGTGGGGTCGATGGACGCTAGGGGATCTCGGGGAGGGATTGCGCGATGAACTCGCGCGCGGGTAAAGACAACCGACACGATGACACGAGGATTTACCCTGCTTCGGGGCTCTCGTGAGGAGATAAAACCCCTATTGCAGCATCTAGCCTACTCGGTATATTTCTCCTCTTTATATCCGGGCTACAATATGCTCCGCGAGCTGCTAGGTATGCCTCCATGAAGTTTTGGGAGCAAATGGAAAGGGGGGAAAAGAAGTGGTGGGGGGCTTGGCCTCCCTCCTCCCTCTCCCCTGGTGCCCTTTATATAGGAAAGCCCAGGGGACAAGCCGGGGACAAGGGGAAAGGAAACACTGTTCACTGCGCACTGTAGCTGAGATGACTACTGGGGTCTTGTCGGGACCGTTCACTGTGTCACGTGCAGTGTACTATTGTCCCATCCGCGCCACTGTAGCAGCGGCTGCCCATGCACTGTATCATAACCGTGACATGTCTTTTCCTTGGCTTTGTCATGTAGTGTTTGGCTTGATATCTTCTATGCTCAACCCGACATGGGTATGCCGGATAGCAGTCTTCTCCCGGAATCCGACATGGGTATGCCGGATAGCAGTCTTCTCCCGGAATCCGACATGGGTATGCCGGATAGCAGTCTTCTCCCGGAATCCGACATGAGTATGCCGGATAGCAGTCTTCTCACGGAATCCGACATGGGTATGCCAGATAGCAGTCTTCTCCCGGAATCCGACATGGCTATGCCGGATAGCAGTCTTCTCCCGGAATCCGACATGGGTACGCCGGATAGCAGTCTTCTGCCTGAATCCGACATGGGTATGTCGGATAGAAGTCTTCTCCCGGAATCCGACATGGGTATGCCGGATAGAAGTCTTCTCCCGGAATCCGACATGGGTATGCCGGATAGCAGTCTTCTCCGGAATCCGACATGGGTATGCCGGATAGCAGTCTTCTCCCGGAATCCGACATGGGTATGCCGGATAGCAGTCTTCTCCCGGAATCCGACATAGTAATTTTGTACCAACAACCCCAGAGCCTCCTCTCACCCTTTTCCTATTTAAATTCCTCAGTTCCTGCATCATTTGCACAATAACCCCATACCTTCAGGGTACCGGGGAGGTACATCCCCGACACTAGTCCCCGAGTTTATGGGGGATTCACAGAATCGCGCATCAACTTAAAAATCAAATAGTTCTAGGAATTTTCCATACCGAAAGTCTTGTTAAAAATCACATCCCCGACACTAGTCCCCGAGGCTGCGGGGGACTCGCAGAGTCGCGCGCAGACTCAGAAAAAATCCAACGTCACCGTTCTCAATTGCTCCACTGAGTACCTACAAAAAATACAATCATATGCCGGTTCCTTAGCCACTCTGGGCGTTTTACCAACATAGATGTCTTCGGCCACCGCCGGTCTGACACAAACACACAACACATGCCGGCGTTTAGCCACTCTGGGCGTATACCGACACGGACGCCTCATGTGCCGGCGTTTAGCCACTCTGGGCGTATACCGACACAGAGTCTCATGTGCCGGCGTTTAGCCACTCTGGGCGTATACCGACACAGACGCCTACGCACACAATGTCACACAGGTATCTCGGTATGTCGGTATGTCGGCCCCTCTGGGCATATCACACATATTTTGGTATCTTGGCCATTCCGGGCGCATCACAAGTGTTTCGGTATCTCAGGTGTTGCCTTTGGCGAACTTTTGATATACTGAAATAAATAACGATCTGAAAATATCGCCCGATGCCATGATACATTGGCGAACCGAAATAAACGGGGATCTGGAGATATAGTATGATGCCACGATATATTGGTGAACCGAAATAAACGGCGATCTGGAAATTGTGCATGATACCGCGATACGTGGGCCAACTGATACCACAGATCATATGCAATGTATTTTGAGAAAATAACCAACCATAAGACGGATCCAAGACAATCAATATAATGACCGACATCCCCAGAATTTTTGACATTAATATCCTCTCGGTAAGGCGATTATCCAACATGGGTACCATCTCGGTAAAACCAACATCCCCTTTTAATGTTAGCGCAGACAGGTATGTATAAAAAATATTTGACGGAAGTGAAAACTTTAAACGACACGCCCAAGAGAATTTAACGCGAGACATAAGAGTACAACTAACCGGTGAGGCAGGCATGGGAATATCGGTTTCACCGAGTCCCCGGGTAAATTTTCAGATACAACAGGAAGACAAAGGAGTACGGCAGTCCCCGAGTCCAGTTTCGGGATGCCGGCTCACAAACTACACAATAGGAACCAAGATACGCCAAGCATATAAATAAATATAAACCCCGCTACTCCACCGACTAAGCATGCAAGGTAGAACTAATCAATAAGCCAGTCCCCGGGTCAAGACATCTTGCTCCCGGGGAAAAAACAGATAGATGACAAACAGGTGAAACAGGGCAGTCCCCGGGTTACGATATCTCGTTCCCGGGTAAACAATTAAACTAATCATGCATGGGCAGTTCCCGAACAAATTTAAGATAACGTAAATGTAAGGTACAGATGACGATACTCACGGAGCACAGGAGCGGTTGGGAATGTCGGAGGCGACATAACCCGGGTAACTGGTGTGCAACTGCCAGGGGTCCATTGATGATGAGTGTCGGGGTAGACTCCGGCGGCTGGTGCCTGTGATGCAGGGATGCTGGTTTGGGATGTCGATGACCGGTTTCCACGATGCGGGGACGTCGATGACCTCCACCCACGGTGCAGGGATGTCGGAGAGCTCTACCCGCAGCGCAGGGATGTCGGCGACCTCTACCCGCAGTGCAGGGACGTCGGCGACCTCAACCCGTGGCGCAGAGATGTCGGCGAACTCAACCCGCCGCGCAGGGATGTCAGCAACCTCAACCCGCAGCGCAGGGACGTCAATGACCACTGCCCGCAGCACAGGGATCCCGGATTTAGGATCCGGGATTTTGGGACGCCGGTGACCGCTACCCGCGGCGCAGGATGTCAGTGACCACTGCCCGCGGCGTAGGGATCCCGGATTTAGGATCTCGGATTTTGGGATGCCGGTGTCCGCTACCCGCGGCGCAGGATGTCAGTGACCACTGCCCGCAGCGTAGGGATCCCAGATTTAGGATCCCGGATTTTGGGATGCCGGTGACCGCTACCCGCGGCGCAGGATGTCAGTGACCACTGCCCGCAGCGTAGGGATCCCGGATTTAGGATCCCGGATTTTGGGATGCCGGTGTCCGCTACCCGCGGCGCAGGATGTCAGTGACCACTGCCCGCAGCGTAGGGATCCCGGATTTAGGATCCTGGATTTTGGGATGCCGGTGTCCGCTACCCGCGGCGCAGGATGTCAGTGACCACTGCCCGCAGTGTAGGCATCCCGGATTTTGGGATGCCGGTGACCGCTACCCACGGCGCAGGATGTCAGTGACCACTGCCCGCAGCGTAGGGATCCCGGATTTAGGATCCCGGATTTTGGGATGCCGGTGTCCGCTACCCGCGGCGCAGGATGTCAGTGACCACTGCCCGCAGCGTAGGGATCCCGGATTTAGGATCCCGGATTTTGGGATGCCGGTGACCGCTACCCGTGGCGCAGGATGTCAGTGACCACTGCCCGCAGCGTAGGGATCCCGGATTTAGGATCCCGGATTTTGGGATGCCGGTGTCCGCTACCCGCGGCGCAGGATGTCAGTGACCACTGCCCGCAGCGTAGGGATCCCGGATTTAGGATCCCGGATTTTGGGATGCCGGTGTCCGCTACCCGCGGTGCAGGATGTCAGTGACCACTGCCCGCAGCGTACGGATCCCGGATTTAGGATCCCGGATTTTGGGATGCCGGTGACCGCTACCCACGGCGCAGGATGTCAGTGACCACTGCCCGCAGCGTAGGGATCCCGGATTTAGGATCCCGGATTTTGGGATGCCGGTGTCCGCTACCCGCGGCGCAGGATGTCAGTGACCACTGCCCGCAGCGTAGGGATCCCGGGTATAGGATCCTGGATTTTGGGATGCCGGTGTCCGCTACCCGCGGCGCAGGATGTCAGTGACCACTGCCCGCAGCGTACGGATCCCGGATTTAGGATCCCTGATTTGGGGATGCCGGTGTCCGCTACCCGCGCCGCAGGATGTCAGTGACCACTGCCCGCAGCGTAGGGATCCCGTATTTAGGATCCCGGATTTTGGGATGCCGGTGACCGCTACCTGCGGCGCAGGATGTCAGTGACCACTGCCCGCAGCGTAGGGATCCCGGATTTAGGATGTCGGGTCCCGTCCGAAATTGTTCCCGCAAGCGCCACTCTGCCCCACGGTGGGCGCCAACTGTCGTCGTGGCGAACAGACAGATGCCATAGGATGGCTAATGTGTGGGGACGATGGACGCTAGGGGATCTCGGGGAGGGATTGCGCGATGAACTCGCGCGCGGGTAAACACAACCGACACGATGACACGAGGATTTACCCTGCTTCGGGGCTCTCGTGAGGAGATAAAACCCCTACTGCAGCATCTAGCCTACTCGGTATATTTCTCCTCTTTATATCCGGGCTACAATATGCTCCACGAGCTGCTAGGTATGCCTCCATGAAGTTTTGGGAGCAAATGGAAAGGGGGGAAAGAAGTGGTGGGGGGCTTGGCCTCCCTCCTCCCTCTCCCCTGGTGCCCTTTATATAGGAAAGCCCAGGGGGGGGACAAGGGGACAGAAAACACTGTTCACTGCGCACTGTAGCTGAGATGACTACTGGGGTCTTGTCGGGACCGTTCACTGTGTCACGCGCAGTGTACTATTGTCCCATCCGCGCCACTGTAGCAGCGGCTGCCCATGCACTGTATCATGACCGTAACATGTCTTTTCCTTGGCTTTGTCCTGTAGTGTTTGGCTTGATATCTTCTATGCTCAACCCGACATGGGTATGCCGGATAGCAGTCTTCTCCCGGAATCCGACATGGGTATGCCGGATAGCAGTCTTCTCCCGGAATCCGACATGGGTATGCCGGATAGCAGTCTTCTCCCGGAATCCGACATGGGTATGCCGGATAGCAGTCTTCTCTCGGAATCCGACATGGGTATGCCAGATAGCAGTCTTCTCCCGGAATCTGACATGGCTATGCCGGATAGCAGTCTTCTCCCGGAATCCGACATGGGTACGCCGGATAGCAGTCTTCTCCCGGAATCCGACATGGGTATGCCGGATAGAAGTCTTCTCCCGGAATCCGACATGGGTATGCCGGATAGAAGTCTTCTCCCGGAATCCGACATGGGTATGCCGGATAGCAGTCTTCTCCGGAATCCGACATGGGTATGCCGGATAGCAGTCTTCTCCCGGAATCCGACATGGGTATGCCGGATAGCAGTCTTCTCCCGGAATCCGACATAGTAATTTTGTACCAACAACCCCAGAGCCTCCTCTCACCCTTTTCCTATTTAAATTCCTCAGTTCCTGCAACATTAGCACAATAACCCCATACCTTCAGGGTACCGGGGAGGTACATCCCCGACAATAATTATCACTTGTCAAAGACAATGATTGTATGGAGATATTTCTCGGTGGTACATGACATATATGTATTTAAGATCATATTCACAAAACATAAGCATGTGGCAAAATAAAAGAATTGAAAAACATGCGTATCTAGATATTCTTTATGACTTCACATATTCAATGATCATTCTAAGCATCAAGAAACTTTCTCACAAACAAGATACCAAAAGATGGTTGATCAAAATGCATTTAAGCAAATATGGAACTTGTTTGAGTACCATACCACCTAGGAACAAGATAATCAACAATATCAACTCTAGGTGACACTACTTCTCATGTTCACATTTTCTAGGCTTATAATATGCACATAGCTTATTACTCCCCCATAATGTGATAATCCATTCTTTTTAACAAGAGGCAAGAGAAATGCAACAAGAGATAATTAATGAACATTAGAATTTAAAATTCTCATGAGTAAGTCATACCACAAAGAGAGTAGATAATATTGAAATATCACCACTAAGTGGTATTCCTCATGAATACACATTTTAGGGTGGTGAGTTACCAAAAAGCACATCACTCCCCCAAAATGAGATAGTCCATTAAAATCTCTAAAAGAGCCAATTGAGATGAAAGCAAGTAGACAAGAGGCTCAAAACATACATGGTGTGCAAACCAACATACACAAGCTTGATTACTCAATAAAAAGTAAGTAGAGTGCACAACACATATAAAACACTATTAAGGTACAAAACCAAACACATGCAAGGGTGCAAGTAACTTTCAATGTATACATATGAATTAAATACAAGTTACCGCAAGGAGGAGCATTAGATATATGCTAAGACAATATAATCAAATTGACTTGACTTAAGAGAATATGAGTGATGAAGATCCCTTAATTCTTCATGATGTAGTCAAGTCTCCAATGTCCTCCGCTTACACCTATTGATCAAGTTTTAGTTTGTTGGTCCCCAACCAAGTTGGGTCCTAAGAGGTTAGTCACAATAGGCTTGGCAACCCAAATGGTTATTTTATTGACACCACTTTGGAAATATTGCATCCCATAAATAGAGTAAAATCACCACACATGGCAAGGTGTGGGACTTTCCTCATAGTAGAACCGGCAATATTTCCGCCACCAAAAACGCAACAAGTTGTCCAAAGTAAAACCGATTTCGATGAACTAGAGCTTGTAATGGAGATGAACCAAGCTCTAATTCCTCACCAACATAAAAGCCAAATAAGAACCAAGAAATATGATATGCCAAGAATGCAAAGGTTTGAGCTCTCCACAAGAATGCGATCAAGTTACCAACTTGAGAGCCCCTCTTGATAGTACGCCTATCTATCCTATAGCCCTATCAAGATCATACCTTTGCCTTGAGCATTCCACTTGAGTTAGATGATGACTATCTTGATCTCTTCAAGTGGTTCATCTTTCTTGATTGTGCGTCCAAGCACATACTTGATGAAGACTTCTCCAAATACTCCCCCATGCTCACAATGGGAGAGTTTCACTAAGCTTCGTCTTCGTATATCCATAGCAAGCTCCAAGCATAGGATCTTTTTGAGAAAGCTTCTCTTGGTCTTGGTCTTGCACATCTCACTTTGATGACGATCACCACAAGACGTCATCCTCCATGAGCTATATGAAATCTTCATTTGATGCAAGCCCATGGGAAGATACCTAACCTCATATAAAGATACCACACACACATATATCATGGGTTAGTTCACAAAGCTATGCGGACAAGTGTTTACCATCCCAAGAGATATATGATCGCTCTTGGTACATCTTGTAGCTTTGTGTGTTGATCAACATCTTGATCAACCTTGTATCTTCCAACATTTCTTCACTAATATGATGTCTTGAATCCTTCAAGACATACTTGCAATATGCTCCACTCACCACATAAGCTTCAAGAGTCCAACACATGAACTCCACAATTCCATGGACATGATCTATAATGATATCTCAATGCAAACATTAGTCCATAGAGATTGTCATTCAATTACCAAAACCACACATGAGGGAAAATGCTCTTTCACGTTCCCTTGAGCGGCTTCTGCTACGCCTTCTCCTTCCTCCATCGACTAGTTCTTTTGCTGCGATCTCCAGGGCCTTCATTTGTTGTAGGTATCTTGCCTCAGCTGGATCACCTGCCGGTGGTTTTTCTGCTTGGAGGTATGCTCTTATGGATATGAGGGCCCCTTCTGTTGTTTTCGGCTGGATTATGCCATCAGAGTCGACGGTTAGGAACGAGTTGTTCAGGTTTCGAGTGACGTCTGCCCTTTCGTGTTCAGGGATTCTGTCGAATCTGGATCTGCGTCGTGCTTCAGTTGCTCCTGTAGAACTCATCGATAACTGTCGTCTACGAGCGCTTGATATGCTTGCTTGCCTTTTTCGCTGTTCGGGTGTTGCCCTGTATTGCTTTAAGCGTTGTGCTTCCTGCCAGTTGAAGTAGTTGTATGTTGCCAACTCGTTTGGAGGTGCATCTGCTGGCATCATTATGCCCTCTTCGATGAATTTTGTTATTTTCACCGCAGTCTCTGCTGAGATGTCTAGAGTGGTTGTGCCGTCTGGCAGGGTGACTGTGCACGGGTACTCGACGGGTTGTCGATTGGCCGCGTTTTCTGATGTTTCTGTTGCCGTTGCTACGTAAACTTGCCGTGATATGCGATATGTGTAGTCAGATCATTCTTCATATGCTGCTCCATCGTTACTACTCTGCTCTATGTTTTTGTTGCCTTTGTCATCTTTTTCCTGTTGCGTATGTTCATCATAGTCGACGGCAGTATGCTTTGGCGACTGGATCTCTGCACCGGTGAAGTCAGCTAGATGTATGCTGTCTTCTGTAGGCTCATCATACTCTGGTAGGTGAAAGCTTTCTTCTGGAGCGTCGATCTTCATACGATCTTCAGTTGGGTTGATATGGAAGGTCGACTGCACTTCTTCTTCCATCTCGTTTTGCCGTATGAATTCGTTGAATTCCTTTGTGGACATGGACCCTGATATGGATGAGATCCGATCGATCTGTGATGTTCGCACTCCAGTGCTTCCAGCCGAAGCTATCGATATGACCATGTCGTCAACTGAAGCAGTCGACCATTCTTCGTCTTCAGGGAACTCGTCCGCCATGAATTTGTTGAATTCTGTGGATGTCATTGACTCTGTTGGAGATTGTGGCGGCGGGATCAGATCGATCTGTGACGAGGTATTTTCTTTGTCTGCTGCAGATGCGATCTCAGTCAATTTCTCCTGAGGTGGCTGCGTTGTGATCTGTTCGACTAAATCATGCACACCTAGCTGATCAATAAAGAAATTATGTTCTCCAATAGTTAGATTAAATCCTGAATCGAGATTGGAGTAGATCTCCTGAGCTTCGGATGAGTATGGCCTGATCCTTGCTGGCGATGCTGCCTTTAGCGAATGGTCGCCTGTGATCTGGATAGGAGATGTTGTTGCTGATGTGGATCCTTTTGAAGTAGTCGGCGGATCGCCGTTTGAAATTTGGACCAAAAAATCCGTGGATCCAACACCACCTATGCCCACAGACGGCGCCAATTGACAAGGGATGTCCCCATCAATACCCATGGTTACTAGCCTAGGGTAAGAGTTATGAGGTAGAGAACGCGTGGTGTTGGTAGATTCGTCGGCTAACCAAGGGGAATTACCCAGGTTCGGGGCCCTCGAGTGAGGTAAAACCCTTACTCCTGCTTGTCTGTTATTGATTGTGTATATGCAGTGAGTACAGGGGTCTAGCAAGATGTCGATCTTGCTAGGGTTTTGTGATTCTGGTTGGGCGTGTCCCTATTCGTTCACCCTCCTGTCCCTTATATACAGGTACAGGTGTCGGGTCGTAACAGACTAGGACTACATATATGGAAAATATTACCGACTATGCTATCTATAGTAAGAGATCTTCGACTTTAAATAAGGCAGGTACCTGTGTATAGTGCAAATCCCTGGATCGATTCATTTGCACACACATTTTACGATGTAATATCACAACAAAGCGTCAATTTTATTACATCGATGATCCAGAATTACAAAGTATTCATTACAAGTTGCATAGCATAAAGCTAGCAATGAAAAAGTACACAGCGGAAATACAATAGCAGTGAGTCTCTATAACTTTCATGCTGCCACAGGCGAAAACATGTTGGTTGCAGACTCGAAACCTTTAACGAAACCTCACTCGTCATCTGATCACATCTGCAATAAGAAAAATATTGCAACAACGTGGGTCAGATTCCATTAAAAATGGAGTCTGGCAAGTGACACTATGGTGGACACTTATGGAATAACTCTAAAGCCTATATGAATATTTGGCTAGTGGAGCTCAAGGCTAATTTGCATAAAGCCAATTTTTCCTACTCTTTTGAAAACACTTTTCTTGAAATCCAGATGAGTATGGCATGAAAACCATAAATCTCATCTTCCCTTGTTCACCCATCAAGTTTTATTTCTGAAGTTGGAATGATGGAATCCTCCGTTGACGTCCGCGATCAGCTGCTCAAATTGTCCGTACCGGGGACACGGCTAAGTACTTAGTTTTACACTCTGCAGAGGTTGTGCACTTTCACCATTGTACCCATTCAACCCAAGGTATCCTTTACACACCATTTGTGATAAGGAAAGGAGAGAATGAGACGAGATCTTTCAGAAGCATTTTCCCTCCCACTCTGGCTTGACCCGTTCCACCTAACATCCCCCTACATCTGCTTGTCAAGCCGGAGAGAGTCCACGCAACATAGTTGATCAAGCCAGAGCCCATATGGCAACGGCTGCACTGGAAGCAATCGTCACTCGGAGTTCTTCAGATTCCTCTGTTCCTGAGTGGCCATTCACAAGTGTACATACTCCAGGAACCATAGAAATGGACCTGAGTAGCCACTCAACATAAACCATACAACAAATTACCATCCAGGTGTTTCATTAACTTAAGTGGATGTGCACTCTCAGGTAAAAATCACCATGCTCACAGCCCTAAGTAGAATAGAAATTCATCCTAGGCGAAGACAGCCATGAGCACAGTCCTGAGTAGTCACTTAACATTTTGTGAAAACCTTTCATCAATTGCATAGCATCAATATTTCTGCTAAGTATGATATAGGAACCTAGACACAGGAATAAGGGATTCTACATAGGTTTAGCATAGCAGCACATGCATATAAAAATACACTAAGTAATGCATATAAAAATAGGAAGTTTATGAGGTGTGCCACTTGCCTTTGAATGTTGTCGTTGTTCACAAAATCTTTTCAACAACGAACGTTTGCTCTCCGTTTAATCTATACAATAATAGCAAACCACAATCAACAAACAACAATCATCAACATACATGCTCATATCAAATGGACAACAAGTTTTGTAAAACTCCTAAGGAAAACATGTCATGTATGAGATGCAAATTATTTCTAAGGGCTAGATATGCATGTTATGCTATGAAAATCTCTTAAGTTAATTGCAAGGAAAATAGGTGGGTCAAGAATGACTAAGGACTAAGGTCTTAGGTTGGATAAAATACTTTGTTTTATATCCTCTTTAAACAAGCACTCTAATGGCTTAGCCATGATGTGCCAAATACTTAGAGAAAAATACTAAGTCATTTGTTCCAGATGATCACAATTATTATCAACTCTACGTAAGTTGGACATTCACTATAGTGAGAGAGACAGACACCCGGCCAGCCACTTAAATTGTGGAACAGGTCTCATGTACGTGGACATGTAAGGTTTGTTTCCAGGCCGCTTCATCCCACTATGCTGCTAGGATCCAACAACTTTAAGATGATAACATCATGATCAAAATTTGTTAAGTCTAAAAGACAAGATTAGGAAAGAGGGAAAAGATAGAAAGAAAGATGTGGTTGTCCTCCAGGCTTCATCTCCATACTTGTAACTTTCTTCTGGATGATGTCTTGATTGAGCTCTTGGTAGTCTTGATGAATTTTCAGACTTGATGGTTTTTGTATCCTCGAGGCTGGTCTTGGATTTACTTAGTCTTCATGAAGTCTCAGAGGAGAGGGAAAGATAGAGAGAAAGCCTTAGAGAATAAAAGGAAGGTAGGCCTTCTTGAACTTCTTCTCACTTTTCTTCTAAGTGCTTGACATCTTGGGGATGCTTCCAGAGTCTGTTTTCTTCTAAGCCCTTCATGAACTTCTTCTTGATTTTCTTCTAAGTGTTTCTTCTCCTTGAAGATACTTCTGAAGTCTTGTTTTTGGCTAAGTCCTTCATTGGTCTTCCAGCTCCATGTTGAAAATCCTAAATGTCTAAGCGTAGCACTTCACAAATATGCTAAGTTGAAATGATCCTAACTTAGAGAAAACTAATGGAGAGGGGTTTTCCTATGAGAATAAAATATGCTATGAATGAAATGAAAATTTAAATCACAAGAACCATAAAATAACTTTTGTGATTTCTTTATAAATATGCATGAATTTATAAATGCAATTTAATTAATTTCAAATTTTGGAAAATATAATAAAAGGAATAATTATAAGATTAAGTTTCCTATGATTAAATTTTTATAACAAAATTTTATAATTAGTGTTACTAGACAGAGAGCATTTAATTAAATCTATTGCAATTGGATTTAATCAAAAATAATGTTTCTATTAATAGTTATTTCAAAATTAGTCAAACTATTCAAATTAAACACACAACTATGAAATCATTCAAAATTATTCAAAATTATTTTATAGCAGTAGCATTAATTTACAAATATTCCAAAGTTTCTAAAACATATTTGTTTGCAATTTTTGGATTTATAAATTTAAAGTTATTACAAATATACTCATATTCCCCATCTGAAATTTGAATTTTTTATACTAAGTAAAATTTGAATTTTGTCAGATCCAAATTATTCTACATGTCAAGAGCTTCTCAAATATATAAAAATTATTAAATTTGGAGTTGTGGTTAAAAAGTTGTAGATGTTTCAATTACAGGGACTAATCTGCAAATTTTCCAATTAAAATTAAAATAGAAAAAGGATTTACACGCTGGCGCTGACTGAGCAGTGACGTGGCGCTGACGTGGCTGTCTACGTGGATAAGTTATAGATCTGGGCCGTCAGATCTGGATCTGACGGTCCAGATCGGATCGTACCGCTTCGTTTTAAACCATCTAATCTGCACCGTAAAAATTAGATCGGACGGTGGGGAACGGTGGACCATACCGTGGGCGGCGCGGCTCGCCGGAGATGGCGCGGATGACGGCGCCGGCGGCTCGCCGGAGATGGCGCGGATGACGGCGCCGGCCAGCTCCGGATGCGGCGCAGCACGGCGAAGGTGATGGTGGCGCTGGTTGGTGGCGGGGGGGCTCCGGAGCTCGATTTAGTCCTCGCCGGAGTTGCGGGTGGCGGCGGGGAGCTTCGGGCGTGGATGATTTGCTCGTCCTAGTGCGGGAAAAGCACAACGGAGGGGTCACCGAGATGCGCAAGAAAAGGAGAAAGCGAGGAGAGGGGTAGGGAGCGCTCGGGCGTTACCAGGGCTCACCGGAGCAAGGAAATTCGCCGGCGGCAGTGGCGGCGCGGCGGGGTGCAATGCGGGCAGCCTGGGGGCTCCCGGGCTAGGATCTGTTAGGGATTCGCGAGAGGAGTTTGCGGGGATTTATATAGGGCATCAGGAGATCGTATCCCGCAAGAATCGGCGCCCGATTTCCACCGTATTTGGATCGAACTCCTCCAGTTCGTTTTCTGTTCGTGGAGATAGGGAAGGAGAGGGATGACGCGTGGGTCCCGCGCGTCAGAGAGAGAGCGCGCGGCGCGGACGAAGCTGGGCCGCTGCTGGGCCAAGGCGAGCTGCGCGCGAGGGAGAAAAGAAATGGGCTTCGGCCCACTGGCTCGGGTTATTCTCCTCTCCTTTTTTTTTGACAAATCCTTTTCTGTTTTCTGTATTTAAAATAGCTTTTAAAATATAACTCCAATTCAACTCAAATTAGATTCTAAAAATTTGTAAAATCATTATCTCTCTGTTAAACCAGTTGTAGGAGTGTTTTGAACATTTTTCAAAATATTAATTTCAAACTATTGCTTAAAAGTAAAATTAGACACTTTATGTTTAATTTAAACTAGGGTTTAAATAAATTTTAATTCTGGCTAAATATATTATATGAAATACCCATATTGAATTATGTTTGGATTTAAGTTATTTAAACTCATTTTCAAATTCTAAATTCATTTTTGGCTTTGGTATAATTATTAATGATATAACACAACTATATGAAAATGGAAAAGAGAAGATATAATGTATTCATTTTTAATTTAAAATAATTTGTGCAACATTATATTTTATATTATGATAATTCATTTGAAAACTTCATATACACTTTGGAAAGGACTTTTGTTTTAATCCTAATCTTATTTAGAATATATTAATCATTTCATGTTTTAAAAATAGATGAAATTCATTTAAGCAAATGAAATGTTTATTTGGCTAATTCATTAATTTAAATTCTATGAAGTTTTAAAGTTATACACTATAGGCTTATAATTTCCAAACTATATTTTGAACTTAGTTAAAGGAATGAAAACCATTTAGTAATTATATAACCTTTTGAATAATCTTGTAATTAAGTGGTTTGATTCAAATACTTATAAGGAACTAATTTATTTAAAATAAAATGGATTGTAGTTTGTAGAATATTTCTCAAATTATATTTTAAGATTTTTGAAACACAGTGGATAATAAATTGTTACAATTGTGACATTTGAATTATTAAACTCTTTCTATAAGTTTGAAGTCTTTCATAGTTGGTTTCCTTATGCATTTAATATTTTATTTTTAATAAAAAAGAAAAGTTTTAAATTTTAGTGATTTTTGAATATTATAAAATGTTGGGATGTTACACCTGCGCAACCCTAATGCCACAGACCGTGTCACGGGATGGAACATAGAGCTGCAGCCATTCAACTTGCGCTTCGATACCACAAGGGTAATCAAAGGAAGAGCGCTGGCTGACTTTGTCGCCGAATGGACTGATCCAACCCCTGAAGAGCCTCTAGGAGAAGAGCCAGAGCCCTCTGGAGAGAAAATGCCCAGCCAGTGGACCATGAAGTTTGACAGAGCCTTCGCCTGCCGAAGTGGTGGGGTTGGCGTCGTCCTGATCTTGCCCAAGGGTGACAAGCTATATTATGCAGTCCAGTTGTGCTTTGTGATCGACAAGATCTCCAAAAACATTGCTGAATACAAGGGCTTGCTCGCCGGCCTATGGGCCGCAATCGCTCTAGGCGTCAAGCACCTACTCATCAAGGGCGACTCCCAGCTGCTCGTCAAGTTCTCCAACAAGAGCTACAAGCCTAAGGACGACCACATGGCCGCATACCTTGAAGAGGTCTGTAGGCTTGAGAAGCACTTCAGGGGCATGGAGCTCATGCACATCCCAAGGAAGGAAAATCAAGAGGCTGATGATATCGTCAAGCGCGCGTCAAGGAGGCAAGCTCAGCTGCCAGGCGTCTTTGAAGAGAGACTCGTCAAGGCATCCATAAAGCAACCTCAAGAGGCCATGCCCGCAAGCACAGATGAAGTGCTCCCGTCACCACCTACAACTGGGGCTCCCGATTGCGGCTCCCAGACAGGGGAACGCCTGTTGCTCACTGCGGTGCATCAAGAGACAGGCTAGATCGACGAGCTCAAGGACTACCTCGCCAAGGGAATCCTCCCTGAGGAATATGTCGAAGCAGAGCGAATCGCTCACGAGGCAAAATCCTACCACATCCTCGAGGGAGATCTCTACCGCAAGCACCCAAATGGCATCACGCTCAAATGCTTCCCTCCTGAAGAAGGAAAGAGCTTATTCAAGGACATCCACAGCGGGGAATGCGTCCACCACTCGTGCGCCCGCACCCTCGCAGGCTAGATCTTCATGAGTTGCTTCTACTGGCCGCAAGCACTCCAGGATGCAGTTGACATCGTTCAAGCTTGCGAAGCCTGCCAGTTCCACGCCAAGCAAATCCATCAGCCCGCGCTGGGACTTCAAACCATCCCGCTCTCCTGGTCGTTCGCGGTCTGGGGGCTGGACATCTTGGGACCGTTCCCAACAGTGGAAGGGAGCTATCGCTACCTCTTCGTGGCCATTGACAAGTTCACCAAATGGCCCAAGGTGGAGGCGACGCGCACAATTCCGGCAGGCGCAGCGGTGAAGTTCATCAGAGGCCTGGTCTACCGCTTCAGAGTGCCAAATCGCATAATCACCGACAACGGCTCGCAATTCACAAGCGGCATCTTCAGGGATTATAGCGAGAAACTGGGCATCAAGCTCTGCTTTGCCTCAGTAGCTCACCCGCAGAGCAATGGCCAAGCCGAGCACGCAAACGCAGAAGTCCTCATGGGTTTGAAGACCAGGACCTTCAACATCCTCAAGGGCCATGGGAAGGGTTGGATCAGCGAGCTCCCTTCGGTGCTCGTCCATCCGCACCACGCCGCCCAAGCCTACGGGGGAAACACCGTTTGCCCTCGTGCTTGGAGCCAAAGCAATCCTCCCTACAGAGATCAAGCATGGATCCCCACGGATCCTTGCCTTTAATGAGGACGAGTAAGAGGACCTCCACAACGATGACATGCTGCTTCTCGAGGGACTACGCCGCCGAGCCGCTCTCCGGGCGGCAAAATACCAGAAGGACCTGCGACGCTACCACAGCCGCAACGTGCGCTCGCGCACCCTGGCGACAGGCGATCTCTTCCTCAGGCGTATCCTCTCCAGGGAAGGCCTCCACAAGCTGCCACCCATGTGGGAAGACCCCTACAGGGTCACCCACATCGCCAGGCCTGGCGCGGCTCGCCTCGAGACTCAAGACGGCATCCCCGTCAAAAATATGTGGAACATCATGCACTTACGCAAGTTTTACCCGTGATCATTGTCACGCCTGTGATCATTGTCACGTCAAGACATCTGGCTGAAGAGGCAGCTTACGGCTCCACCTCTAAGCGTTTTTTGTCTCTAGAGGTTAAAAGCTCACGGCTTAAACCTCCAAGCCCTAAAGGCTTCTCTCGAGGGTCAACCCTCCGAGCTCTCCATGTAACGAGCCACCACAGGCCGTAGAGAGTCTCTGCCACTAATGGGTACATTAACTTGGCAACTCCAAGCATAATGAGACAATTTTGTTCCTAAGTGAACTTTGTGCTATGGCGCCGCTTTGTAATATTTTGGTGGTGAGTTTATTCCCGCATTATTGTTTTTCAGTGTGCGCTTACATCTTTCCCCATGCGCATCTCGCGAGCGGGGGCTAAGTACGGTGTCAGTGCCTCAAATGACACACCAGCAGCACTGCAAAACCCAAGGATCCGAGCTCTGGCTGGAGGGCAAGCTCCCACAAACACGCCATCTCTACAAATGACCTTGGTACTTACTCTCCTCGCGAGGAACGCCTGAGGAGATCTATAAGCGCGCATGAGTTCCCTCTACCATGTACAAGCGTTTGGGTTCGCCTCTCTAACATCTATAGGGAACAAGTACCCCGCAAGCCTGAGGAGGCAACAGGGGAAAAGCCCTTGGAGAGGACCTCCTCGCCAGGCAAAAAACCTGTACAGGGCAAAAGCCTCGAGAAGCTAAGTCCCGCACTCATGCCTCGAGAGCCTTTTCCCACCGCTAGCACGCGTTTGTCCCTCGAGTGATCTTGTTTTCCCTTGTGCTTCATGGACTACTCGCACGTCTAAGGGGGGCACTTGAGCATCGCGACTCGGGGCTCTTACCTCTCCAAGCCATAAACTCCCCCCGGCCTTGCTGAGTCATTGCTCTAGCATACCGCAGTGGCGGAGTCATAGCGCGAAGAGACCCGTCCTAACGACGCAGAGAAAACATAAACATGAAAATAAGACAAAAGGGGCCTCTCGAGGGGCACACAAGCTGACATAAATAGCTCAAAGAGTATATTACATGCCCAAAATGCGTAGTGTCTAAATATAAAACTGTTTCAGATACAAGCTCTCAAAATCGCAGTAATCAAGGTTTAGGCGGAGTCTGCGCCATCGTGCTCCTCCTCCGCAGCGTCTCCCTCCGTCTCGGTAGGGGCGGCCAACTCCTCGCTCTCGTCCTCAGCAACCTCCGCGCGCTTGAAGCGGTTGTTGAAGGCGTTGACCTGCTCGCGAAGGGAGTTGGAGACCCGCCACACCTCGTCGCCCTGGTGAGCCTCGGTCACCGTGGAGAGATCGAAGCCTGGCGAGAGGAGCTGGAGGTTGGCAAAGATGCGGTCCACGACCACCCCCAGGAGCTGGCGGCTCTCAACCTTGATCACCTCGTGGAGGTCAGCGACAGGGCTCTCGAGGGCCGTGAAGAGCTGGTCGAAGTAGACCAGGTACAGGGCAGCGTCACCGCGGCCTTGAGCCTCGGCGTGCGGCGCGTCGCGCCAAGCTAGGCAGCGAGTTCGTTGCCCCTGGTGACCAACGCCTGGAACATGCGTTCCCGTTGCTTCGTGAGCGCACGAGCCGCCTACACGGTGTCCGCTGCCTCCGCCACCTGCTCCTCCACGTCCCTGACAAGGGCGTTCAGGTCCAGGACGGCTGACCTGCACGCATCCTCCGCCTGGCGATAGGCCTCCCTGGCGCGCTGAAGGTGGACCCCAAGCTTGGAGTTGGCCTTCTCCAGCTCCGTGATCCGCTTGGCGGTGATAGCGTGCTTGGCCTCGAAGCGGTCATCCTGCTTCTTGGCCTTGTCGCGGTACGCCTGGGCGGTGGCCTTCCTGAAGTCCTTCTCGCGCTCCGCGAGGTCCGCCTCCGCTTCCTTCTTCTTCTCGGCGAACCGCTGCTGGAAGCGCTCCAGGGCTTGCTTCTGGGCGACGATGTTCTCATCGTACTTCTGGAGCGCCTGAGCCAGGTTCCCCTCGCGCGCCTCGAGCTATTCACGTAGGGTGGGGAGCTCGCCCTCATCCTAGAGCCTCTGCTCGTCACGTAGCAGCATGTCCTTCTCTTTAGAGGTCAGCTGCCGCTCGCGCTCTGACAGGCTCTTGCGGTCCTCCTCCAGGGTCTCCTGCGCGGCCTGGTGGATGGAGAGGAGTTGGGACTCCAGCTGGGACAGCTCGCGGCGTTTCTGCGCCAGCGAGCCCTCCATGGCTTCGCGCTCGACCCTCGCGTCTGCCAGGAGCTCAGCGGCTGCGTTGTGCTTGTCCTAGAGGGGCGCAAGGAGCTCATCGGCGTCGCGGATGGCCCCATCGCGGATCTCATTGGCGAAGCGGACGACCTCCTCACGTGCGGCATGCAGCGCCTGATCCTCCTGACGGCGGGCCTCGCCCGCGGCATGGAAGGAGGCCCACGCCCCCGAAAGCTCGTCGCATTGTCGGGCGAGCTGTGCGTCCTCCAGAGCCAGATGCGCCTCCAGAGACTCCCTCACGAGGCGAAAGGCGACCTCACGGTGCCCCGCGCTCCAGTCCCAGACCAGGTCACGGCGTGTGGAGGGCCCTGCCCCAGCATCAAGCCTGGAAAACCTGGCCTCAGGGCGCGCCTGGGGGCTAGGCCGCGTTCTGACGAGGGTGTAACTCGGGAAATCCCAGGGTTGTCCACCCCGGGTTGATTGAGGGGGAGAAAGATGAATGTTGGTGATCACCACGACTGACAAGCAAGGAGTTTACCCAGTTTTAGGCTCACGGAGGATAACACCCTACTTCCTGCTTGTCTGGTATTGATGGCGAGTTGTGGTTATAATGGCGAGATGGCGATCTCGCTAGGGTTTGTGGTGGCGGCTACAAGCTTATCTCCCTCTGTCCTTGTAACATCCCAACATTTTGGAATGTTAAAAAATCACTAAAATTTAAAACTTTTGTTTTGATTAAAATAAAACATTTAAATGCATAAGAAAACCAACTATGAAAGACTTCAAACATATTGAAAGAATTTAATATTTCAAATATCTTAGTTTAAACATTATTTTCAAAAGTTGTTTCAAGTTAAACATTTTATTATTCCATTGTATTTCATTAAAAACCTCAATATCTAATTTGATAAATGTCTTACAAAATTTCAAAATATTTTCATGTAATAAAAAAGTTTCCTTGTAGGTATTTGATTTCAACCACTTAGCAATAGGAATTCATAAATTAAAATAATAATTACAAGTGTTATATTAAACACTTGAAAACATTGTCTATTTGCCAAAAGATTATTATTTTACCTGAGTTCAAAACATAGTTTGGATATTACAAGTCTATAACTTTAATAACTTCATATATTTTAAAATTAATGAATTACCCAAATAAACATTTCATTTGCTTACATGAATTTCATTTATTTTCAAAGCATGAACTGATTAATATATTCTATATAAGAATTGAATTAAATCTAAAATCTTTTCCAAAGTTGTTTATGAAGTTTTCAAATGATTTATCTTAAATATAAAATATAATGGTGCACAAAATAATTTGAATTAAAAATGATTACATTACATTTTCTCTTTTCATTACAAATAGTTGTAATGTGATATTTAATAATCTATTAAAGCTAAAATTTATTTAATATTGGAATATGAGTTTAAATAACTTAAATTCAAACATTTTGAATATGGGTATTTCATAGAATTTATTTTAGCAAAAAATAAAATTAATTAAACCCTAGTTTTAAATTTAACATAAAGTGCCAATTTTGTATTTAAGCAATATTTCAAAATATTATTTTTCAAAAATGTTCCAAACACTCCTACAACTGGTTTAACACAAAGATAATAATTTTACAAATTTTTAGAAATTTGTTTGACCTCATTTGGAGTTATAAATCAAAAGTTATAAAAGAAACAAATAAAACAGAAAAGAAAAAGAGAAAAACCTGACAGTGGGACCCACCTGTCAGGGGAAGAGGTTGTCTTCAACCTCCCGCACGGGAATAACGCCCGAGATCGCTGGAGCTTCCAATCCGCGCCGTGATGGTCGCGGGGTGTTCCCCTCGGTCTCCATATAAAGCCCCCGAGCCCTCTGTTCTTTTCCCCCTCGAAACCTAGCCCAATCCGCCGCCAGGCCGAGGAATTTGAGCGCCGGAGTCGCCATTGCCGTCGCCGCGTTTTCTTCAACTCCCGGCGAGATAAGCCCCCTCCTGCGACCGAGACCCTCCCCTCTTCTACCCCGCTCTCGTACGCGTCCCCTGAGGCCTTCGGGCGATCTTTTCCTGCAGAAATTTGCGGAGGACAAGCACGACAGAAAACACACCGACGCCCCGCACGAATTCGCCCACCGAGGTCATCGCAGGAAGGAGCGTCGCGCTACACGGACGCGACCTTCGTCTCCACCGCAACAGTACGCGCATTTTCGAGGTCTTCACATGTCCGGGGAAGCTCTAGGACGGCTGGAGCCTCCACGCCCGAGCCGCCGGCGCCGTCGTCCTCTCCAACTCCGGTGAGAAGCGCCGCCACCTCCTCTCCATCGCACGGTGAGCGTCCGATCTATTTTCAACGGCCCAGATTAGAAGTTCTAAACGAACCGGTACGACTTGATCTGGACCACCAGATCCAGATCTGACGGCCCAGATCTATTCACTTGCCACGTCGGATCCGCGTCAGCAGCACAGTCAGCACAGTCAGCGCTGACGTGGAAATTGTTTTCTTTTAATTCTTTAAATGGCAGTTTTGCACAAAAGCCCCTGCCACTTAAATCTGTCATAACTTTTTAACCACTTATCCAAATTTAACAAACTTTATATTTTTGGAAAGCCCTCGATATGTAGAATATTTAAGATCTGCCAAAATTCAAATTTGACTAAGTTTAAAATATTCAAATTTCAAATGGATAATTTGAGTATATTTGTAATAACTTTAAATCTATAATTTAAAAAATTACAAATAAAATTGTTTTAGAAACTTTGGAATATTTGTAAATTGATGCCACTGCTATAAAATATTTTTGAGTAATATTTGAAGGAATTCATATTATATATTTAATTTGAATAGTTTGAGTATTTTCAACATAACTATTAATAAAAAAATTATTTTTGATTAAAGTAAATTGCTATAAATTTAATTAAAATGCCCCCTGTCTATTAACTCTATTTATAAAATTATGTTATAAAAATTTAATCATCGAAAACTTTAATCTTATAATTATTCCTTTTATTATGTTATAAAAAATTGAAATTAATTAAATTGCATTTATAAATTCATGCACCTTTATAAAGAAATCACAAAAGTTATTTTTATGCTTTCTTGTGATTAAAAATTTCATTTCATGCATAACATATTTTATTATATAATTATATCCCTCATAGGAAAACCTCTTCATTATTTTTCTCTAAGTTAGAAGTATTTTCAACTTAGCATTTTGGTAAAGTGCTACACTTAGACACTTAGGATTTTCAACATGGAGCTAGAAGACCAATGAAGCACTTAGCCAAAACAAGACTCCAGAAGAATCTCCAAGAAGTAGAAGCACTTAGAAGAAAAATCAAGAGGAAGTTCATGAAGACCAACCAGAAATATTTTCTATGTCTTGCTCCCTCTTTCTTTCTTTTCTTCCTCCTTCTCTGAGACTTCATGAAGACTAAGTAAATCCAAGACCAGCCTAGATGATACAAAGAAAATCATCAAGTCTGAAGGTTATTCAAGTCTACCAAGAATTCAAACAAGACATCACCAAGGAGAATATTACAAGTCTGGAGATGAAGCCTAGAAGATCAATTACATCTTTCTTTCTATCTTTTCCCTCTTTCCTAATCTTGTCTTTCACATTTGACTTAAACAATTTTTTATCATGATATTATCATCTTGAAGTTGTTGGATCTTAGCGGCATAGTGAGATGAAGCGGCCTGGAAACAAACCTTACATGTCCACGTACATGAGACATGTTCCACAATTTAAGTGGTTGGCCGGGTGTCTGTCTCTCTCACTTTAGTGAATATCCAATTTACAATGAGTTGATAGTAATTGTTGATCACCTTATAAACTTAGTATTTTCTCCAAGTATTTATGCACATCATGGCTAAGCCATTTGAGTGCTTATTCTAGATAATTTATAACAAAGTTATCTTGTCCAACTTCAAACCTTAGTCCTTAGTCTTTTGACCAACACATTTCCTTGCCTTAACTTAAAGAATTTTTCATGGCATGACATACATTTCTAGTCCTTAGAAATAATTTGCATATCATGCATGTCATGTTGTCCTTAGAAGTTTAAGAAACTTGTTTGTTTGTGTTGTTTTGTTTTATGATTGTTGCATTGTTGTTTGTCTTTATTGTTTAGATTGAACGGAGAGTTTCCGAGTAACGTTGAAAAGAGTTTGTGAGCAAAGACTTCATTCAAAGGCAAGTGGCACACCTCATAAACTTCCTATTATTTCTATGTGCATTACTTAGTGTATTTTTTTATGCATGTATAGGATAGTATTGCTATGCTAAACCTGTGTAGAATTCCCTTACTCATGTGTCTAGGCTCCTATATAATACTTGGTAGATAAATTGATGCTATGCAATTGATGAAAAGTTTTACAAAATGATAAGTGACTACTCAGGGCTATACTCATGGTTGTCGTCGCCTAGGATGAATGTCTATTCCACTTAGGGCCGTGAGCATGGTGATTTTTACCTGAGAGTGTACATCCACTAAGTTAACAAACCTCCTGGGTGGATTGGTTGTATATGGTGGCGAAGTTGAGTGGCTACTCAGGTCCATGTCTATGGTTCCTGGAGTATGTGCACTTGTGGATGGCCACCCAGGGAACAGAGGAATCTGAAGAACTCGTAGTGACGATTGCTTCTAGTGCAGCCATTGCCATATGGGCTCTGGCTTGATCAACTATGTTGCGTGGACTCTCTCCGGCTTGACAAGCAGATGTAGGGGGATGTTAGGTGGAACGGGTCAAGCCAGAGTGGGACGGAAAATGCTTCTAAAAGATCTCGTCTCATTCTTCTCCTTTCCTTATCACAAATGGTGTGTAAAGGATAGTTTGGGTTGAATGGGTACAATGGTGAACGTGCACAACCTCTGCAGAGTGTAAAACTAAGTACTTAGTCGTGTCCCCGGTACGGACAATTTGAACAGCTGATCACGGACGTCAACGGAGGATTCCATCATTCTAACTTCAGAAATAAAACTTGATGGGTGAACAAGGGAAGATGAGATTATGGTTTTCATGCCATACTTGTCTTGATTTGAAGAAAGTGGTTTCCAAAGAGATAGGAAAAATTGGCTTTATGCTCAATAGCCTTGAACTCCACCAGCCAAATATGCATATAGGTTATTAGAGTTTTTCCACTAAGTGTCCACCATAGTGTCACTTGCCAGACTCCATTTTTAATGGAATCTGACCCACGTTGTTGCAATATATTTCTTATTGCAGATTAATCAGATGACGAGTGAGGTTTCGTTTAAAGGTTTCGAGTCTACAACCAACATGTTTTCGCCTGTGGCAACATGAATGAGATGGAGACTTACTGCTATTGTATTTCCGATGTTTACTCTTTTAAAGCTAGCTTTATGCTATGCAACTTGCATCGAATAATTTGTAAGTCTGGATCATCGATGTAATAGAATTGATACCTTGTTGTGATATTACATCGTAAACTGTGTGTGCAAACGAATCGATCCAGGGATTTGCACTATACACAGGTATCTGCCTTATTTAAAGTGCAGGTACGCTACAGTCCTCTTGGACGAGCAACCCTCCTAGTCTTTATATGACAGGCTAGGTCTCAGGTGAACCGTGCCGATGGCGATTACAGGTATGGTAAGAGTCGTATGACCTAACCGTCTAGGACTAGGCCACACGCCATCCCTATTGGGCCTTCCTTGGGCCTTCGTAGTCTTGGCGTGACCCAGGTAGCCTCATCGTGGGGTAATCGAAGAGTAGCCCCACGTCAGTAGCCCCCGAGTGCATGGTCGAATCGCAGAGTCGGGCAAAGGACTCCTTCCTCCTGGGCACGCCGCCTGGTTGCTTGCAATTGAGATTGAACTCGTTTTCTTCAGTCGAACTTGTTTTCTCCACTCGAAGAGCCCGCTCCCAAAGGGAGTAAGATTTGCAGTCGACTTAGTGTAGTCGTGCCTTTTGTGGAACTTGCTTCTGTTCAGCCTGCTGGCTTACTTGTTAGTTTATTCAGCTTGTGAGGCTTACTTGGTCTTCTTGCCACCCGATTGCATGTTTCGAGTTACAGGATCAGCATTGTAGCTTACTGAAGTGATTTCAGTTGTGAAGCCTACTATATGTACCTGTCACTCAAATTATATGTTCGAGTTCTTCCTCAGCTCTGCGGCTTGCCTCGCGCACTTGTGTTGCTGATGTCAGTGTTGACGCTTCATAGCACGCCTCTGCGTCCGATGGACGTGATGAAAGTGGCCCCACAGTCAGTGTTGACTGCAGACAGCAGCTGCCCGCTTATTTTTGTCTTGGGCGCGAAAATTTCGTGGCGTGATGATAGTACCTTGATCCTCGTGCATAGTGGACGGAGTGGGCGGCGACGGTTAGTCTCTCCGTGCGACACGTGGACGGTTGGATGGAACTGCGGAGAGCAGTTTCTTCGGGAACGGCTGAGATGGACTGTGCGCGCGGTATAAATATTATACCACGACGGGAAAAATAGGTCATATTCTCTATTTGCCGTTGCTTTCTCTCATGCGCCATTCTTGCCTCTCTGAGCTCCTGTTCTTTCCCATTCCACCTTCCGCGGACACCAGAGGCGATGGGGAAGACGAAGGCTGCGACCAGCGCCGCCGCCGCCGCCGCCGAGGCGGGCGTGATGAAGAAGCCCGATGGGGACTGGCAGAAGTTGTAGCGTACCTGCACTTAAAAATATGACAGGTACCTGTGTATAGTGCAAACCCCTGGATCGATTCATTTGCACACACAGTTTACGATGAATATCACAACATTGTATCAATATTACACGAATAATCCAGACTTGGTAAAATAAATAGTTCGATACAACTTTGCATAGCTTAAAGCTAGCTCAAAACAATAAAGCAGCGGAAATAAATCTTCAATGAGCCCCCATCTTCATGATACGCCACAGGCGAAAACATGTTGGTGCAGACTCGAAACCCAAAACGTAATCCTTACTCTTCGTCAGATATTTCTGCAACAAATAATAATTTGCAACAGAGTGGGTCAGATTCCATTAAAAATGGAGTCTGGCAAGTGACACTATGTTGGACACTCAATGGGAATAACTCTAAAGCCTGTATGCATATTTGGCTGGTGGAGTTCAAGGCTATTTTGCATAAAGCCAGTTTTGCCTAACTCTTTGTAAAACAAACTTATTAACGTCATAATTGGCAACACTGGTAGGTTCCAGTGAACCAAAAGATATCACGTCCTTAGGTGTACCCTCAGGTGAAAACCCCCACATTCAATGGTCCTAAGTATAGTAGAAACTATCATAGGTGAAAACCCCCATGAACATGGTCCTGAGTAGTCCACTGTTGTTTATCAAAAATTTATTAAGAAATTAGAATGTTGGGATTCCTCCATGTTCCTTGATCAGCTGTAGTCTTCACTTGAAATACTTCTCCTTGAGTTCTTCACAATCTTCTCCATTTAGTTCTCACATCCCTTTGTTCCTGGGTGGCCTTCCACAAGTGTGCTCTCAGGTGAAAACCCCCACGTTCACGATCCTAAGTATAGTAGAAACTATCTTAGGTGAAAACCCTCATGGACATGGTCCTGAGTAGCCACTCAACATAAACCAAACAACCAATCCACCCAGATGATTCATTAACTTAGTGATGTGCACTCCCAGGTGAAAACCCCCACATACTATGATCCTAAGTATAGTAAAGACTATCTCAGGTGAAAACCCTCATAGACATGGTCCTGAGTAGCCACTTAAGATTTTGTAAAACCTTTCTTCAATCGCATAGCATCAAAATTCTACTAAGTCATTTCATAGGTACCTAGACACAATGGAATAGGGAATTATAAAGTCTTGCATAGCAAATCTACTAAGTCCTACACATGCATAGGAAAATAACTAAGTCATGCATAGAAAAATACTTAGGAATTTTATGGGGGTGTGCCACTTGCCTTGGCAACAAGAAGAATAGTAACAGCAACTGCAACTGTTGTCGTTTCCCTCCGAGATTTCTAACACATCAAACAAAAACACACATAAACATACTAACAAGTAACAATACAAAAATATGTTATGCATGATGTGCAAAATACTTAGAGCAAACACTAAGTCTATTCTTCAACGTGATCGACAATTATCAACAACTCTTTGTAAATTGGATATTCACTATAGTGAGAGAGACAGACACCCGGCCAGCCACTTAAGTTTGTGGAACAGGTCTCATGTACGTGGACATGTAAGGTTAGTTTCCAGGCCGCTTCATCTCACTATGCCGCTAGGATCCAACAAACTTCAAGATGGCAATAACATGATCAAAAATTGTTTTAAGTCAAGATTAGGAAAGATAGAAGAAAATGATGTAGGTTATCTTCCAGGCTTCATCTTCAGACTTGTAGTATTCTCCTTAGTGATATCTTGATCACCGTGTCTTAGAGAGAAGAAAGAAAAAGAGAAAGAAAGACTTAGAGAATAGAGGGGGTTGGTCTTCTTGGACTTCTTCTTGATTTTTCTTCTAAGTGTTTCTACTTCTTGGAGATTCTTCTGGAGTCTTGTTTTGGCTAAGTCCTTCATTGGTCTTCTAGCTCCATGTTGAAAATCCTGAGTGTCTAAGTGCATAGCACTTAACCAAAAATGCTAAGTTGAAAATATTCCTAACTTAGAGAAAATAATGGAGGAGTTTTTCCTATGAGAAGAATAACCATATAATAAAATATGTTATGCGTGCAATGCTCTTTTTAATCATAATAAACATCATACAAATTTGTGATATTTATAAAGTATGCATTAGGCCATAAATGTAATTTAATTATTTCCTAATTTTGGAAAATATAATAAAAGGAATTAGATGTAAGATCAAAGTTTTATGTGATTAAACTTTTATAATAAAATTTTATAAATGGTGTTAATGGACAGAGGCATTTAATTAAAATTTATAGCAATTGCATTAATCAAATTTAATATTTCTATTAATAGTTATGTCAAAAATAGTCAAACTATTCAAATTAAAACATACAACTATTAAATCATGAAAATAATATTCAAAAACATTTTATAGCAGAGGCATCATATTACAAATATTCCAAAGTTTATAAAACAATTTTATTTGCAATTTTTGGATTTATAGATTTAAAGTTATGACAAAAATACTCAAATGCACCATTTGAAATTTGAATATTCTAAACTAAGTCAAATTTGGATTTTGGCAGTTCTAAAATATTCCACATGTCAAGGGATTTCCAAAAATATAAAAATTATCTAATTTGGATAAGTGGTTAAAAAGTTATGAAGGTTTGAATATGCAGGGGCTTTTCTGCAAAAGTGCCAATTAAATTTTAATTAAGAAAATAGCGGAATCTCTTTGCACACGTGGATCCGACGTGGCGCTGACTGGGCAGTGACGTGGATAAGCGATTTGATCTAAACCGCACGATCTAGATCTAACGGTTGAAAAAGGAAAATAACTCTTCGTTGTAAACTTCTAATCGTGGCCATGGAATCAAGATCGAACGGCTCACCTCGCTTTGGTCAGCAGCTGGCGGCGCGACTCGCCGGAGACGGAGGCGACGGCGGCGGTGCTCTCGGACGAGGACGGCGCCGGCGTTGCGGTGTCTCCCCGGCCTCGAGGAGACCACGGAGAGGTGCGGCACGGCGTGCTGGAGGTGATGGTGGTGACGCCGAGCCCGTGCGCGTCTAGGGATGGCCGGGGCGTGCGGCTGGAGGTGCTCGGACGGCGACGAGCTTCGGAGGTGCTTTCCCCTCACGATTTGGTCGCGATAAAACTCGTCAAGGACGCGGGTGTGGTGCGCGATGGGGTGGGGAGTAGAATGAGTGGGGTCTCGGGGATGGAGGTGGCTTCCTCTAGCCGGAATAGGAGAATCTCGCGGCGGCGACGTTGCGGCTCCGGCGAGCAAATTCGCGAGCCTAGGGGCATTTGGCAGAGGGCTTTCGGGGGGAAAGATGGAGGAGGTCGAGGTCTACTAATAGCAACAAACGACGCTCAAATTGGTGGAGTGAATCGCCCGAATTGATGCGAGTAAAAACGACGGTTTCGGCGAGCTCGGGGGCGTGGTTTCCGGCTGAACGTTGAAGACGACGATGACGTCAGCAGTGACGTCATCAATTTTTCTTTTTCTGTTTTTCTTTTTAATTCATATCTTTTGATTTAATACTCCAAATGAAGTCAAACAAATTTCTAAAAATTTGTAAAATTCATATCTATGCTTTAAACCATTTGTGGGCATGTTTTAAAACTTTTTGAAAATTAATTATTTTGAAATATTCATAAAATACAATTTTACCTATTTTAGTTTAACTTTGAAATTAGGGATTTTATAAATTATTTGGAGTTAAATAAAATTTATGAAATTGCCCACATTCAAATATGTTTGAATTTAGATAATTTAAACTTATTTTACTGAAATCATTCACCTTTATTTTGGCATAAAAGTAGAATAATAGAATATAAATATTTTTAGAGTAATATGATATATAATGGATTTTTAATTTAAACCTTTTGTGATTTAATTAGATGATGAATGATGAGATGCATGTATGCATGAATGCAATGCTTAAATTTTCTTTTCAAAGAAAAAATACATAAATGTTTTCAAAAGTTTTAAATTTTAGTGATTTTTAACATTCCAAAATATAGGGATGTTACAGAAGTCGTCGGTGAAGAAGACCGAGTTCGAGGTCTTGCGCGCACAGGACTTGCTGCCGCCGGCGGACCAGGCGACGGTGCGCACGCCCGGTGAGGAGGTTTACCCTGCTCCTCGCGAGGGGGAGCGCGTTTGCTTCGTGGACTTCCTTCCACGGGGCTTCGGGTTCCCTCTCCACGATTTTGTTCGTGGTCTCTTGCATGCCTATGGGGTTCAGATCCACGATCTGACCCCCAATGGCGTCTTGAGCATCGCGAGCTTTATCGTGCTTTACGAGTGCTTCATGGGGATTTCCCCCCACTGGACCTTGTGGAAATCGCTCTTCCTTGTCAGGAAGAACGTGGGGAAGAGCGGGCTGACGTACCCGGTGGGCGGCTTCGGCATCCAAGTGCGGGGTGACACCTCGTACTTCCAGATGAAAAAATCGGACTCCGTCCAAGGCTGGCGGAAGCGGTGGTTCTAATTCAGGTGCGACCAGGAGGGGTTGCCTGACTTCAACGGCGAGCGTGAGTTGCGGAAGACGCGCGCGTGGGCGCACCCGCTCGCGGAGGAGGAGAAGGAGGTTGTTAAGCCGATGTTGAGCCTTCTCCGCAATCTGCTGAAGACCTTGGGGCGCGAGTCGGGCGGCGTTCATCTCATCGCCACCTTCTTCAGGCTCCGAGTCCAGCCGCTCCGTGCTCGCCCCCACCCGATGTGGGCGCATGATGGCGCGGCGACCCGCAGCTTGACGACGAGGAGGTGGAGTTGAAAGTGAGGAGCATCACAAGCCTCCGAGCCGCGGATCCCTGCAACGTCAAGTGCCCAGTCGCAGCTTACGGTTCGATGAACCCTGTTCCTGAGGTTAGCTTCCACCTTTTTATTTTTCCCATGTTTGATTTTTCGATCTTCTGCTTCTTGATTCGTCTGTCTTTATTGATTGCAGGGTCGTTCTTTCCTTGTCAGTCTTCCTCCGCTCCTGGAGAATGGATCTCACGACGAGGCGACGTTCTTGGAGGAGGAGGGTGATGACAAGGATATTCCTTCCATCGTCTCCCCGAGTGAAGAGGTGGGGGATGATGATGATGACGAGGAGCCGGCGTGGAAAAGGCAGAGGCGGCGAAGTGGCGACTCTGCCACTGCCTCGTCCCCTGTGAAGGATGCGGATGCAGACTTGGAGGAGGGCGGCTTGTCATCTTCGGGTGCCGAGTATCGGGGCGACTGGAATGAGCCCGTTGTTGCGCCTCATGTCAGTTCCGCACCGCCGCTCGAGTTCGCCAGGATGCCCTCCGTTTCCTTGGGAAGCGATGATTGCGTCGGAGCCACCAGGTTAGTTATACTGGTTCTTTTTTTATTTGTGTCGAGTTGTCTCTCTGAATGGCGGACTCCGTGGGTTAAACTTTCTTGCGTCATTTGCCAGTTATCACTCTGGTGGCACCAGCTCCCCCCCCCCCCCCCCACCCCACGAAGTGAAGCACACGTCTGCTCCTTCAACCGAGCTGACTGTGCGGGTGCCAGATGAGCCTGCGTGAGCTGGTGACTCCAGGGCGCTGAATGATGCTACCGCGGCGACTTCGGCGGATGCTGATCTCCTGGACCATTTAAGTATTCTTTGACTTGTTCTTCCGTAATTGCATCGGGTGCGCGAACAGTGCTCCCGATGGGAGTAGCCCCCGAAGGTGTGGGTGACTAGGATAGTCAGCCGCAACTTTATATATGCTTGTTTGTTTGCAGCCATACTACCGCCAGCAGCTTGAGGGAGCCGCTGCCTTCGTTCGTTTGGAGAAGGAGAGGGATCAGTTGCGCACCTCACTGGATCAGGCCACGAGGCGAGCTGCGGAGCTGGAGCAGAAGCTTCAGGCTCAGGTGGAGCTGGAGAAGGCATTGCGCGAGTCGCAGGAGCGCGAGCGTGCTCGGGTCGACCAGGAGAAGACCCAAGTCGACCGCCTACTCGCACTCGCTGGTGTCCTCGGAGGTAAGTTTTTCGACTTGGTGCCTACTTGTCTTCTTGCTTGATTTGTCTTGAATTGACTTCTGACCCTTGTTCAGAGAAATGCGGAGGCGCTCCCCCGGAGGGTTCGTCTAGCGACGACGTCGACCTGACGACTGCTGTCGGGTTCCTCGACCGCGTCTGCGCGTATGCCTCCACGGCGCTGCAGCAGTCGACGAATGCACTGCAGAAGTCGACCGGGGCGCTGGCGACTGTGCACCGAAGCATCTTCCCCAGCGTGCCGCCACCGTCTGCCGTGGACGTACTCGCGGCGCCGTTTGAAGGCGATGCGACCACCATCGCAGACTTCACCCGGACGTAGACGGTACGCGGCTCTGAGCTTACTTTCCAGCTTCTCCTTGGCCATCAGTCGCGGGCGACTTTGAGAGAGTTGTCTGCGGCTTCCCTCGAAGGCCCGACGACAAGACCACGTCCCTTAGCGGGGTGAAGGCGCGGGCGAGTCAGCTGGCCGCGAAGCTTGTCGCCACCTTCGAGAGCGGGATTGCCAAGGCGACCGAAGCGGCTGCTGCTAGGAGGAGTCGCTCCCAGTCAGAGTCTGTAGCTTAGAAGTCTTATAGTGAGGACTTGGTAGCTTGCTTTTGAGTCTGTAGGTTGTAATGAATTATGTTTTGCGGGTCTTCTGGCCTTGAATCATGTTGGTGCTGAAGTTTGAATTCTTTCCCTTCAAGTATGGCTTGAGTGAGAAATTTGCCTTTATTTTTCTGCTTTGACACTGTCGATTCTTGGCAGTCTGATAGGGGCGAGGCCACTCCGGTTGCTGCAATGGCTGGTGCGGGTGATGAAGGAGGTCCTCCTTTGGCTGAGCCTGCTCTCCGCCGTTGTCGAACAACTTCGGCTCCTACGCGAAGTGTGAATGACCAACGGTTGATCACTTATATGAGGAACAAGGTGATTGAACTCGAGGCGAAGCTGAAACATGCTGAATTGGAGCTGGAGCGGTCCAGGTTGCGTCCTGTTGCGGAGTTCTCTCAACGTGAGGAATTCCTGCTTGGCGAGATTGATCTGATCAGTCGACAGCTGCAAGGTTGGTAGTGTTGTGTTTTTTTGACTTCCTCTTTCTAGCGATGTGTTGATTGCAATGTCTTGATGCAGACGTGAACCCTGACTGGCAAGCTGAGCAGGCTCGGATTGATGAGCGGGTCGCCCGAGAGGCAACTGGCGAATCACACGAGGCGCGCCATTTTTGGTCGAACAGATCGAGAGGGTGGATCCTCGCGTGTATGCTTGACCGCACTTGGCGAGCTGCTTTTCTCCGGGAAGGGTGGAGGAAGACCCTCTAGCACATCCATCGCGTGTACTTCCCGCACAATGGGCAGCCCCATGAGCTGCCACATTGTTGGAGAGGTTCCGCGAAGGTGACGCGCTGAAGGAGGTTGTCGACGCCCAACTCGTTGCCGGGGCGAACGTGGCGTTGGCATACGTCCGACTGCATCGGCCGAACCTTCCTCTGGCAAGGTTGGTGGGCGGCCTGCCTGAAGAAGACGACTACGCCGAGACCTTGCCGGCTGCACGTCAGATGATTCAGCAGGTCCAGAGGCTGAGTGAGCGTCTTGTGGGGCCACTCGATGCGCCGAAGGATGAGCCTACAGAGTAGGAGGAGTAGGCTTCCGCTGTATAGCATAAATTTGAAAAGGCAAATTTGCTGTAGATATCAATGTATGTAAGCTTAGGTGTGGGGAGCTCCCGAGTAAGCAAATTGAGATTGTTTGCATTGTTATGTGAATCTCTGTGGCGTAGCCTCGAGCGGATCGAGTGCGACTTAGATATAATTGACTTGTGCGACGCAGCCCCCGAGTGTCTCGAGTGGCGATATGTGTGTTTGTCTTGACCTGTATGGCGCAGCCCCCGAGTGTGTCGGGTGGCGGTCTAGGATTAACTTATACCTATGTGGCGCAGCCCCCGAGTGGATCGGGTGACGGCCTAGGGTTTTGCCGTGGACCTGTATGGCGCAGCCCCCGAGTGCTTCGAGTGGTGGTCTAGGTTTTCAAGTGATACCTGTAAAGCGCAGCCCCCGAGTGTGTCGGGCGACGGCCTAGGATTTTTGACTTGACCTGTATGGCGCAGCCCCCGAGTGGTTCGAGTGGCGGCCTAGGATTTTACAAATAAGGCATGTATGGTGCAGCCCACGAGTGGTTCGAGTGGTGGCCTAGGCTTTTGGTTTGACCTGTATGGCGCAGCCCCGAGTAGTTCGAGTGGCGGCCTAGGATTGAAGTTCCTTTTTGACTGAAAAAGTAAAGGGGAGAGCTTGTTCCACAAGTCACTTTATTGATTTTTGCGAGCAGGCCGCCTCGTTAAAACCCTTCCAGTCCCCTTAGGTACCCTGGTAAGGGAAAGAGTGCGTTTGAAACCTGCCGCCTTGACATGTTGGTTTTGGTACAACGATGGAGTCGACTAGGCGTAGAAACGACGAAGTTGTGCGACGTTCCATGGGATGTTGCAGATTGCTCCTGTCTTCGAGTCCTTCAGGCGGTAAGCTCCGCCACCGATTGCTTCTGTCACAATGTACGGGCCCTCCCATGGGGAGGCGAGCTTGTGCACCTTCTTCTGCTTGAGGCGGAGAACTAGGTCGCCTGCAAAGAATGCCTTTGGCCGTAGCCTCCGTCCATGGTAGTTGCGCAGGTCTTGCTGGTATACGGCTGATCGTACGAGGGCGATGTCGCGAGCTTCGTACAGGACATCGATGTCGTCTTCGAGTGCTTCTTCTGCGTCAGACTCGTCGTAGGCCACCACCCGTGGTGCGTCAAACTTGATGTCGCAGGGCAAGACCGCCTCTGCGCCATACACCATGAGAACGGTGTGTATTGGGTGCATCTGTTTGGCGTGGTTCGCAGGCTCCAAAGTACTGATGGTAGTTCTTCGACCCAGGCGCCCGCGGCGCGTCTCAGCGGCACTCGCAGGCGCTTCTTGATGCCACTGCAGACTAGGCCGTTGGCTTTTTCGACTTGCCCGTTGGACTGCGGGTGCGAGACGGATGCATAGTTGAGCTTGATGCCTTGATCGGAGCAGAAGTCCTTGAATTCTTCGGCTGTAAAGTTCGAGCCGTTGTCGGTGATGATGCCGTTTGGTACCCCGAATCTGAAGATGATGGACCTGACGAAGTTAACTGCTGATGATGCAGTCGAACTTGTGATGGGTACTGCTTCGATCCACTTGGTGAATTTGTCAACTGCTACCAGGAGATGTGTGTGTCCTCCGCGTGATGATTTCTTGAGCGGGCCTACCATGTGCAGTCCCCATTGAGCGAAGGGCCAGGCTAGTGGTATTGTCTTCAGTGTGGATGTCGGCGCGTGTGGCCTGTTGGCGAACTCCTGGCAGCCAGGGCACTTCCTTACTAGGTCTTCGGCATCGTGCATAGCTGTTGGCCAGTAAAATCCTGCTCGCAGTGCTTTGGCCACCAAGGCACGACTGCTAGCGTGATGCCCGCAGATGCCAGCATGAATGTCGAGTAAGATGGCTTGACTGTCGACTGGATCTACGCACCTTTGCAGAATTCCTGAGATGCTTCTCTTTAGAGCTCACCGTTGATGATGGTGAAACTTTTGGAGCGCCAAATGATGCGCTTGGCTTCGACTGGATCGACTGGCAGCCTTTTCTAAAGCATGTAAGCTAGATATGGGCCTGTCCATGTGGCTTCGACTAGGATGACCTCCATGGGTTCCTTCTCTTTGCTTGGCGGGATGGCGGTGCTCGTTGAAGGTGTGGGGGGGACTGGTGCGGGTCGAAGCTTAATGGATCTCTGCGTAATACACTCGAGGAAGACGCCGGGCGGCACTGGCACCTCGTCTGATCCCATGTTGGCAAGGACGTCAGCTTCCTCGTTGCTTTCACGGCCGATGTGCCGCAACTCACAGCCATCGAAGGTGCCCTCCAGCTGGTTGTGCAGGTCTCTATAGGCGATCATGTAGTCAGCGATGGCGTCGCAAGCCTTCATAGTTTGTTTGTACGACGAGGTAGGAGTCGCCGTAGATCATGAGGTGAGTGGTGCCGCAGTTTTTGGCCATCCGCATGCCATGGATTAAGGCCTCATACTCTGCTTCGTTGTTGGAAGGTGTTGGGAAGTCCATCTGCAAAACGTACTTTAGCTTGTCGCCTTTGGGGGAGATGAGGACGACTCCTGCCCCGGCTGCTCTGAACTTCTTGGATCCGTCTAAGTACATTGTCCATGCGTTGGACAAGTCGAGAATGTCTGGTAGCTGGGCTTCTATCCACTCTGTGGTGAATTCTGGCAGGACTTGGGCCTTGATTGACTTCGGGCGAGCATACTTCAGCCCCTAGGGTCCTAGTTCGACAACCCACTTGGCGACTCGTCCTGTCGCGCGCTGGTTTGTGAGGATGTCTGATAGCCCGGAGGAGCTTACCACCGTGATCGGGTGCTCGGAGAAGTAGTGGACGACATTTCTTGAAGTCATGAAGACCCCGTAGGCTAGCTTCTGGTAGTGCGGGTAGTTTTGCTTGGACAGTGTTAGAACCTCGTTGAGGTAGTAGACTGGTCGTTAGATAGGGTGACTGTGTCTTCTTCTTCTCGTTCTACTACGAGTACCGTGCTTACCACCTTGTTGGTGGCTGAGACGTAGAGGTAGAGCGGCTCGTTCTCCTGTGGCGCCACCAAAACTGGGGAAGTCGTTAGGGTCTTTTTGAGTTGGTCGAATGCGTCCTGCGCTTCCTCTGTCCACTCGAACTTGTCTGTCTTGTTCATCAGTTGGTAGAAGGGCAGAGCCTTCTCACCCAACTTACTAATGAACCGGCTGAGAGCTGCGACTCGGCTGGCTAGGCGTTGCACCTCACAAAGCTTGGTCGGTGCTGGCATTGTGAGTATGTTTTGCACCTTCTCGGGGTTTGCTTTGATTCCTCTTGCAGAGACGAGGTACCCTAGGAGTTCTCCGGTTGGCACGCCGAAAACGCACTTATCTGGGTTCACCTTGATCTGCTACTCGTCGAGCGCGGCGAAGACCTTGCGGAGGTCGGCGACGAGGGTGTCTTCCTTGCGGGTGGTGACGACGATGTCATCGACATAGACCTGGACAATATGTTCGATGAGCCCTTTGTGGCATGCTTGCATTGTACGTTGGTATGTGGCACCAGCGTTCTTCAACCCGAAGGGCATTGTCTGGTAGCAGAAGACGCCGTCGGGTGTGATGAATGCGGTTTTTTTCTTCGTCGTCTATGTTCAGTCTGATCTGCTGGTAACCTGAGTAGGCGTCCAGGAAAGACAGGCATTCGCAGCCTGTTGTCGAGTCAATGATCTGGTCTATCCGCGGGAGCGGGAAGTGGTCCTTGTGGCAGCATTTGTTGATGGCAGTGAAGTCGACGCGCATGCGTAGTTTCTTCGTCTTCTTCTTCTCTACCAGGACAGGGTTGGCGACCCAGTCTGAGTCCTTGATCTCTCGGATGAACTTGGCATGCAGCAGTCGGTCGATTTCCATAGTGATCGCGTCCCGTTTGGGTCTGGAGAAGCGTCGCATGGATTGTTTGACGGGTCTGGCATCCTTGTAGACTTTTAAGGAGTGCTCGGCGAGATTCCTGGGTATCCCTGGCTTGTCAGAGGGTTGTCATGCAAAGATTTTCCAGTTCTCACGTAGAAACTCGACGAGCGTGCTTTCCTATGTGGGAGTCAGACTTGACGATACTTTGACCGTCTTGCTGCCGTCAGTCGGGTGGACATGATGGGTTGTTGTGTCGTCTATTGTGTTGAAGGCGGCGTCCTTGGCTGGCTTCTTGTGGGGCGGGAAGATGGTCTTGTCGTTGTCGGCTGCCATTGCCTCGAAGTGCTCTTCGACCCCGAAGAACTCGGAGACCCATTGCATCAGCTAGGCGTAGTGAGGTACTGCCATGAACCTGGCGAAGGTTGGGCGCCCAAGTATTGCATGGTATTGCGACTTCTAGTCGACGACCTCGAAGTCGATCGACTCTCTCCTGAAGTGCTCGGGTGTGCCGAGTATAACGTCGAGTGTGATCGTTCCCATGGGCGTGATTTCTTGCCCTGGTACTATGTCGTGGAAGGTGGTCTTAGACTCCGGCAACTTTTCTGTCGACTTGCTCATTCTTCTGAGAGTGTCAGCGAATATGATGTTAATGCCGCTGCCTCCATCCATGAACACCTTCTTCAGGTTGTAGTCTCCGATTAGAGCTTCCACTACTAGGGCAGCGTGCCCGGGTCGAGGTACGTTCGACGGGTGGTCTGCCCCTGAGAACGTGATCGGTGTCTCTGACCCTCTCAGGTAGTTTGGCACTGCGCGTGGGCAGGTGGTGGCTTGGAGAACTTGGTGGGCGATGAGCTTTTGGACTCTGTTTGAAGGGAATCCCTTCTGTATCATGTTGAGCTGTCCACGCGCGGCTGGGTGCGCGTTGTGTGCCATCGGCTGGGCTCCATGTTGTGGTTGTTGCTCCTGTTGTTGGAGAAAGGCTCCCGCCGAATGTGCTGGGGTGTTGTTCGCGGGTGCTGCCTGGATGGCGAGCTGTGTGGCTGGCTGCAGCGCCGGTGCAGGAGTGATGATGTGTTGCATGGCCTCGTAGATCTTGCGTGCTTTGCGACAATTGTAACATCCCAAATTTCACAAAAATTTAAAATTTTCAAATTGCATTCATACCATGCATCATTTCATTGCATTTGCACCTTTGTTATCAAATTCTAAAAGAATTGAAAATTTGGACTTTTAAAATGTTGCAAAGTGCTTCCAAATAGTTACTTTGTTAAAGAATAATTTTTCAAGAATTTACATTCTTATTTGAGTTCATTTGGAGTTGTAAAACAAAAGTTATGAAATATTTCAGAAAAGGAATAGAAAAAAAAAAGAACTGGCCGAGCCGACACTGCGGCCCATTTCTTTCTCTCTCGCGCGCGCAGCTCGCCTTGGCCCAGCAGCGGCCCAACTCCATTCCCGCCCGCGCCGCGCGCTCTCTCTCTCTCTGTCACGTGGGGCCCACAGCTGACAAGCCGTATCATCCCCAACCTCCGGCAGAGGATTTCTCGGCTCCGAACTGATCTCAAACTCGAGATCGATTCGGTGGTTTAAACAATCCTTATCCCGTGCCCGAGCACCCCATAAATACCCAGCCCTGCCGCCTCTCTCCGCACCCCAAACCCGAGCTCAAACCGCCCCCAGGCTATCCACAAACACCGCCGCCGTCCGTCCATTGCCTCCGCCGTCTTCTTCAGTTTCCGGCGAGTACAGATCGCCTCGGGCCACTCTCCGCTTCCTTGCTTCTTATTTTCTCCTTGCGCATCTTCCTGACTTGGTCCCGTATTTGTTGGTGCACCAGAACGAGCGATTCATCCCCGGCCGAAGCTCACCGCCAACAATGTAACATCCCAAAATATTAATATAATTATTAATGCAAAAATGTGGGCCAACAAAAACTTTTCTTATAAAAATTTGTGTATGTTTAATTCTTGAGTATTGTTGTTTGCTTTGCTTGCAAGATTGTTGAATTCTAGCTCTAATTAAAAGTTTGAAGAAAAAGAAAACAAAGGAAACAAATTACAAAAACATAACACCATGTGACACATGTCACATTATTTTCCAAAGTAAGAAACATAATTCTATTTCAAACCTAAAATCAGTGGAGTAATATTATAAACACTCCTAGTTGATTTCCACAAACTATTCCCTTTCAATTTTCAAATACAAAAAAAACTCAAATTCAAATTAGAAATTCATTATTGAAATATTTCCAAATATTTCAAAAAGACTTTGTATCACTTACCAATAATGTATTTAGCCTAGATCCTAAGTTTGGACCCAAAAGAATTAAGCAAAGTAAGAAAATTAAATAGCCAAAGTGCACACTGTTTTGGTTCAGGAATTTCATCAAACACCTGTTGAGCACCACCCTGTTCTTCCCAAACCCGAACCAAGTCGCGGATCAATCGAGCGAATGCGAGTTTGTTTTGTCAAATTGGAGCCCGCACTGCATTCCCTCATCACCACGATCACGCCGCACCCGAGGACGAGCCAAACGGTGGCTGGGATCGACGAGGAGACGCCGGCGACAGCAGCGGCCGTGCGCACGTCGCCGTGTCGGCACTGTGGCCGCGGCGACGCCGCGCCGTGCCGGCCGTGCTGCTCCCTCTCTCTCCCTCACTCACCTCCTGGCGCCCTCGCGCGGCAGCAGCACGCCCCAGCAGCCACCCGACCGCGCCGCGCCCGCGCCACGCCGTGCACGTCGTGCACCGCCCGAGCGCGCTCACGGCCGGCCCGCCCCATCGTGCACGCGCAGCACGCGCCACGCCTCCCCTCCTTGCCCACCTGGTCCCCCGAGCACCCCGCAGCGTAGCCGCACCCCTCCATTGGCCTACGGCAAGCTTGCACGACCGCGGGTGCCCTCTGCACCGCGTCCACCGTGCGCCGCCCGGCCGCTATAAAATGGCCCATGTGCCCCTCTTCTCCTCCACACCTCGTCACCACCCCTCCCCCTCACTCAGCACTCTCTCGTGCACCGCTAGGGAGCCCAGGCCAGGGCAGCAAGGCCTCAGGCCGCCGTGCCCTCCTCGAGCCGCCGTGCCCGAGGTAGGCGACGACCACGGCCGGGCCGTGTTGCTCCTCCCCTTCACTCCCCTCTTCCCCCAACCTTTTCCCCTCTGGTTCGTGCACAGGATCGACGCGGGCGCCTCGCCGGAGTTGGAGCACGGCCGAGGAAGAGGAGCAGGTCGCCGCCGTCGATTGGAGCCGCCCCAGCACGCGCCGCTCGTCCCTAGGCCTTCCCCGAGTCGCCGCCGTCGTTCTGCACCGCCCGCACGCCCTCCCGAGCCCCCTAGGTGAGCCCCCGTCCTCCTCGCCGTCGCCGGAGCCGCAGCGCCGCTCGGTTTTGGTCGCCGGCGACGCGCGCGATCTGAGCCTTGGATCTTGATCCAACGGTGGCGTACCGATTCGTTTTACATGAATCCCGCGCGCGCTCGCTGAGTCTCTGTCCAGTAGGCCCCACCCGTCAGGGTTTTCAACATTATCCACTCCTGGTTTTTATTTCGAATTTAGATTTAATTAGAAATCAGTACTGAACTCAATGTTAGAAAATCCATAACTTTAGATTTACAACTCCAAATGGAGAAAATCCAACTGTTCTGGAAAGCTTATGAAAATATCTTTCCAACCCAATTGGTTTCACTCCATTTGGATATATAATAAAAATACACTATTCAAAATACCATAAATGGTTTAAATTCTAAACTAGTTTGTTTCTGATACTCTGATAATCCAAATTAGTTGAAACTAATTTTATTAGGTCACATTTAACTATGGTTAGTCATCCCTAAAAGGGTTTAATTTTTAGATGAATATAATTTCAATAATAGCAAAAACCTTATTAATTGGCTTCTGGATTCAAAACAATGTGTAGGGAGTTTGGTAACTCCAAATGACCCAAATCCAATTGTGTCATCTTCTGCACATCATTAGATTTCTGTAGAATTTTAGTTTGTATTTTTGTGACAAACAGAACTCAAGCTATGCAATTAAACATGTGCAACAAGTTTCTGCCCTAATTAAAATACAATGGAATAATGGTTAAATCAATTAAACTGAAACCACATAGTGTTGTTTGATATGTGGAATGATTAATTAGAACCTCTAAGAGTGTAGTGCTATGATGATTGTTTGAATAGGCTAGTGATTGGTTGTATTGATTGCTTGTGTATTAGACGAGAACGTTGCCGGATATATCGAGGAGGAAGGATTTGTGGAACCTGAAGACCAAGACCAAGACCACTTTGTTGAGCAAGGCAAGCTACTCTTTGAGCTTGCACATAACTTATGCATCTAGATTTACAAATCATTTTTAAAGGCAAAGGTTTATAAAACCCTTTTTCAAAAGTATATAGAGGTTCTTTTGCCACCATATGTAGAAGTATATGCTAAAACTATAGGATGGAAAAACCAAGATTTGTTTATTCAAAACTCCTTTGAAACTTGTGTGGATATAAAGCACTATGATATGGTGTTGAAGTAAAGAAATGGAGAAAGGTGGTTTTTGAGAAAAGCACATTGTGTCATAGTACTTACGTCGATCAGCCGATACTCTGTGCGACCACATTTACCCACATATGGGAAAGGGCTTAGTCATATAGTTTGCTCTTATTAGTATGGGACACTACATCAACAGAGATGACTCTGTTATGCATGAGGGAATGGTTTGACGACCTACCCCTGACCTGGGTCCTCGCTCAACATCTATGAATAGATAAGGAGGAGGATAGAAGGATGTCCCCTATACACCGCCAGATAAAACATGTGAGTCCTCACACTTAGATCCCGACGGGCTGGGTTAAGTGTCGATGGAAAAATATCATATGGGCAGGATCCTGTACTAGCATGAGCAAAGGAAAGACTAGGGTCGATGACTCAATTTCGCATACCACTGGTATGGCGAAACGTGGCTGACACGATAGGTTATCGGATGAGTGTGGGAAAAGCGTGCTACCTCTGCAGAGGGTAATTAAACTATTCGAATAGCCGAGTCCTCGGATATGGACAGTTGAGAGGCCCTACTTTGACCATGTGCAAATTTTGGGAAAATAATTGAGTTTCAAAAGAAGAAGGAATTGGAGAATGTTCCATACACCTATACCAACGGATCGGTATGAGGTAGTTGGAGAGTGATTACCATAATGGTTTATGGTCGGAAAAAGGAGGAGTTTTAGAAGAAAACTAATAACATTGAGATATTAAGAGTAATTATAATTTCCTTATCTTCTTCAACAAAGATATAGAGATGTCTTAAATAAATAAAAATGTGAAAATAAAACTGAGACTAGTGCACTCATGTTGGAGTAGTTTGCGAGTACATTCAAATGTACTCATGCTAGTTTTGTCTCTGGCTATTGTCGTAGCCAGACATCGAGGAGTCCTACGTTCAGGAGGAGTATGGCGACATCTATGCCAACTAAGGATCTTCATAAGTCGACTGCCTGTCGGGTCATCGCTAGGATTTGATGTCTACTACGCCTTATTTCCGCTGATTGTTTAGGTTTGGCCCTTGAAGGCACCTATGTAAGCCTTGGTCTAAATGGCCATTTATGTAAGACTTTAATTCGGTATTGTAATGGATGTAAACTTTGGTATTCAATTCGGATTATGTGCAACGACAGACTGATCATGGGATCGTTGTGTTAAGCATAATCGGGTATTTCGGACAGCTAGTCCGGGGTCCCCACAGACAACAACTACTCCGGCGAGCAATCGGAGAAGGACCGAGACGCTCTGACCTCCGCCACCTCGCCATAGACATCGAATCGTCCCCCTGCACGTCGTGGTATGAACCATTCGTCCCATAGCTTCTTGGATCTTGTAGAACGTGCGTTGCCGTACGAGTCGCCGCCACGGGCACGTCGCCGGCGAGGTTTCCGGTATTCTAGCGCCGCTCGCGTAGGGGCATTAGATCTGGATCGTTAGATCTCCATCCAACGGTCCGCTTTGTTTCACTTACCCGAACCGGTACTAGCCAATGGGAGGAAACCACGTCATGCCTCGCCAGCGCCTCGTCAGATCCAGTCAGCGCCCAGTCAATGCCTCGTCAGCTGCCACGTGGAAAATGAATTTCTTATTTAGATTTAATTGGTAGTTTTGCAGAAAAGCCCCTGCCACTTAGATCTGGCATAACTTTTTAACCACTTATCCAAATTTAACAAACTTTACATTTTTGGAAAGCCCTCAACATGTAGAATATTGTAGATCTGCCAAAATTCAAATTTGATTAAGTTTAAAATATTCAAATTTCAAATGGTAGATCTGAGTATTTTTGTAATAACTTTAAATCTGTAAATTCAAAAATTGCAAATAAAATTGTTTTAGAGACTCTGGAATAATTGCAAATTGATGCCACTTTTATAAAAATATTTTTGAGTAATATTTGGATAAATTCATGGTTTTATATTTAAATTGAATAGTTTGAATATTTTCAACATAACTTCTAATATAAACATTATTCTTGAATAAATCCAATTGCTATGAATTTATTTAAATCCCCTCTGTTATTTAATACTAATTATAAAATTTTGTTATAAAAATTTAAATCACATAAAACTTTAATCTTATAATTATTTCTTTATTATATTTTGTGAAAAAAGAAATTAATTAAATTGCAATTATGGCTTTATGCATACTTTATAAATATCACAAAAATTAGTACTATGTTCCTTGTGATTTAAAATTGCATTTCATGCATAGCATATTTTATTTTGTAATTATATTTCCATAAGAAAACTCCTTCCCCATTTTCTCTAAGTTAGGATTATTTCCAACTTAGTATTTTGGTAAAAGTGCTATGCACTAGACACTTAGGATTTTCAACATGAAGCCAGAAGACCAATGAAGGACTTAGAAGAAAACAGACTCTGTAAGCATCACAAGATGTCAAGCACTTAGAAGAAAAGTGAGAAGAAGTTCAAGAAGGCCAACCTCCATTCTATTCTCTAAGCCTTTCTCTCTGTCCTTTCTTTTTCTCTGAGACTTCATGAAAACTAATTAAATCCAAGACCAGCCCAAGTGATGCAAAAATCAACAAGTCTGAAGATTATTCAAGTCTACCAAGAATTGAATCAAGACATCACTAAGGAGAATACTACAAGTCTGGAGATGAAGCCTGAAAGATAATCAACATCATTTTCTTCTATCTTTCCTAATCTTGACTTAAAACAATTTTTGATCATGTTATTACCATCTTGAAGTTTGTTGGATCCTAGCGGCATAGTGAGATGAAGTGGCCTGGAAACTAACCTTACATGTCCACGTACATGAGACCTGTTCCACAACTTAAGTGGCTGGCCGGGTGTCTGTCTCTCTCACTATAGTGAATATCCAATTTACAAAGAGTTGTTGATAATTGTCGATCACCTTAAGAATAGAATTAGTATTTTCTCTAAGTATTTTGCACATCATGCATAGCATATTTTTGTATTGTTATTTGGGTTTGTATGTTTATGTGTGTCTTGTTTGATGTGTTAGAAATTTCGGAGGGAAACGACAACTGTTGCAGCTGTTGTTGCTATTCTTCTTGTTGCCAAGGCAAGTGGCACACCTCATAAAGTTCCTAAGTATTTTCGATGCATAACTTAGTTATTTTCCTATGCATGAGCAGAGCTAAATAGATTTTGCTATGCAAGACTTTAGAATTCCCTATTCCATTGTGTCTAGGTACCTATTAAATGACTTAGTCGAATTTTGATGCTATGCAATTGAAGAAAGGTTTTACAAAATCTTAAGTGGCTACTCAGGACCATGTCTATGAGGGTTTTCACCTGAGATAGTTTTTATTATACTTAGGATCACAGTATGTGGGGGTTTTTACCTGGGAGTGCACATCACTAAGTTAATGAATCATCTGGGTGGATTGGTTGTTTGGTTTATGTTGAGTGGCTACTCAGGACCATGTCCATGAGGGTTTTCACCTAAGATAGTTTCTACTATACTTGGGATCATGAATGTGGGGGTTCTCACCTGAGAGCACACTTGTGGATGGCCACCTAGGAACAAAGGGATGTGAGAACTAAATGGAGAAGATTGTGAAGAACTCAAGGAGAAATATTTCAAGTGAAGACTACAGCTGATCAAGGAACATGGAGGAATCCCAACATTCTAATTTCTTAATAAAATTTTGATAAACAACAGTGGACTACTCAGGACCATGTTCATGGGGGTTTTCACCTAAGATAGTTTCTACTATACTTAGGACCATTGAATGTGGGGGTTTTCACCTGAGAGTGCACCTAAGGACGTGATATCTTATGGTTCACTGGAACTTGCCAGTGTTGCCAATTATGATGCTAAAAAGTTTGTTTTATAAAGAGTTAGGCAAAACTGGCTTTATGCAAAATAGCCTTGAACTCCACCAGTCAAATATACATATAGGCTTTAGAGTTATTTCCATTGAGTGTCCACCATAGTGTCACTTGCCAGACTCCATTTTAATGGAATCTGACCCACTCTGTTGCAAATCATTATTTGTTGTACAAATATCTGACGAAGAGTAAGGAATACGTTCTGGGTTTCGAGTCTGCACCAACATGTTTTCGCCTGTGGCGTATCATGAAGATGGAGGCTCATTGAAGATTTATTTCCGCTGCTTTAGTGTTTTGAGCTAGCTTTAAGCTATGCAAAGATGTATCGAACTATTTATTTTACCAAGTCTAGATTATTCGTGTAATATTGATACAATGTTGTGATATTCATCGTAAACTGTGTGTGCAAATGAATCGATCCAGGGATTTGCACTATACACAGGTATCTGCCTTATTTAATGTGCAGGTACGCTTCAGATGGTATCAGAGCACTGTGTTGCCTGTAGGTTCGAAACCCCTAAGTTTGGATAGAAATAGGTTTGACCATAGGATTGAAAATCTATTTTTATTCAGTTTGCTAAAACAAAACTTTACTAATTTTCCTTCTTGTAACTATCTTATCTATTTGCTTTCTAAAAATACTATATCTTCTTTTTAGATGACCAATCTCCTTGAATCACTCAAGAAGGGACCAGTGATGACCATGACCCTACAATGTGAGACTGATTTTCCAAAAGTACTTAAAGATAACATGAAGAGCTTGGGCTTTGAAGGAGAAGCAGTATACAAGGGATTTCCTTTCATGGGTGAAGGTCAAGAGTACTGGTGGGTGCAGCTCCATCTATACAAAAGCAAAGAAGATGACCACAAGACCAAGGACTACTGCATGTTCACCAACCCAATACTTTACACAGCATTCTTTGACTCAGCAAGAAGTGCAGCATGCGAAGCCATCGAGAACCTTGGAAGAAGACTTTGATTTAGGCTTCATAACACCCAAAAGTATCTTGATGAACTCAAGGAAATAGAAGAGGAACTTGATGCACTCAGGAAGGAGATAGACTAGACCACCCATCTATTAGAGTAATGAGATCCTAATGATGTATTGACCTATCAAATTGTGGTATGGCAGTATCATCGTATGTGTTCTCCATAATATCGGTGTACTACGTTCGAAAACGATTAGTTAGGCTTTTCAAAAACAAGTTTGGAAATTTAATGATTGTGGTTGATTGTGCAATTGCTTGTATGGGTAGGAATTTTTCTCCTAGATCTGTCTATCTTTTACTTATCTATGCTAAAACCCACAGATGCCTCCCCGACGTGCACCTGGGAACAACAACAACAACAACAACAACAACAACAACAACAACAACAACAACAACAACAACAACAACAACAACAACAACAACAACAACAACAACAACAACAACAACAACAACAACAAAAACAACAACAACAACAACAACAACAACAACAACAACAATAACAACAACAACAACAACAATGATGCTATGCAGCAACTAATGGCCGCTCAAGCTCAGCTGATGACTATGATGACTCAGTTTATTGCAGCAAGCAACAATAACAATAACAACAACAACAATCCTCCACCACCACCACCTCCCCAAGTGGACAGGCTTACCAGATTTCTGAGGCTTAGGCCAAACAAGTTCTCGAATGCAACAGAGCCAATGGTGGCTGATCACTGGCTACGCTCTGTACAAAAGGATCTGGTGACAACTGAATGTAATGATACTGAGAAGGTCAGGTTCACCGCACACCTACTTGAAGGACCTGCTGCCCAATGGTGGGAAACCTATCAGATTACTCACCCATTGGACACCTTGACCTGGGAGGAATTCAAGGAAGGATTTCGTAATGCTCATGTCTCCATGGGAATTATGAACCTTAAACGGGAAGAGTTTCGCAATCTGCGTCAGGGAAACAGAAGTCTTAAGGAGTATATGGATGACTTCCATTCCTTGTCTCGATATGCGCCTGAGGACATTGACACGGATGCAAAGAGGAAGTCAAAATTTCTCAATGGACTTAGTGATGAGCTGAAGATACCTCTGACAGTTGCGTATGCACCAAACTATCAGATACTTTTGGATCAAGCAATCACCCTTGAAGATACCATAAAGAAAGCTGAAAATAGGAAGAGGAAGATGGACAAGCACTCCTCTGAACCCTCATTCAAGAAGCACCTTGTTCATGATGTGAACAGTGGCCACAAATATGGGAATCACCATAATGGAGGAAGTCACCACAAGCATCATGATCACCATGGTGGATCCAAGGGAAGCAATGGAGGCCATAAAGGAAATGGATTTGCCGGCCATAACCATAACAATGGACACCATCGTCCAAATCCTGAACACAAAGATATCAGTCAGGTGCTCTGTTACAAATGCAAGAACAAGGGTCATTACGCCAACGAGTGTCCAGCAAAGAAGAAGGCCGAAGAAGCTGCCAAGTCAAATCCTTTTGATAACGGATATGTGAACCACATCACTGTGGAAGAAGTGAACGGTACATCCTGAATTAAGTTTTCATATTGAAGTTTCAATACCAACAAAGATTTCTTTTAAGGGTGGTAGCCCACCCGGTTAAACCAGTCACAACCTTTTGCTAGCCTTCTCGAATCTCGAGGACGAGATTGTTTTTAAGGGTGGTAGTCTGTAACATCCCAAATTTCACAAAAATTTAAAACTTTCAAATTGCATTCATACCATGCATCATTTCATTGCATTTGCACCTTTGTTATCAAATTCTAAAAGAATTGAAAATTTGGAATTTTAAAATGTTGCAAAGTGCTTCCAAATAGTTACTTTGTTAAAGAATAATTTTTCAAGAATTTACATTCTTATTTGAGTTCATTTGGAGTTGTAAAACAAAAGTTATGAAATATTTCAGAAAAGGAATAGAAAAAAAAAAGACTGGCCGAGCCGACACTGCGGCCCATTTCTTTCTCTCCCGCGCGCGCAACTCGCCTTGGCCCAGCAGCGGCCCAACTCCATTCCTGCCCGCGTCGCGCGCTCTCTCTCTCTCTGTCACGTGGGGCCCACAGCTGACAAGACGTATCATCCCCAACCTCCGACAGAGGATTTCTCGGCTCCGAACTGATCTCAAACTCCAGATCGATTCGGTGGTTTAAACGATCCTTATCCCGTGCCCGAGCACCCAATAAATACCCAGCCCTGCCGCCTCTCTCCGCACCCCAAACCCGAGCTCAAACCGCCCCCAGCCTGTCCACAAACACCGCCGCCGTCCGTCCATTGCCGTCGCCGTCTTCTTCAGTTTTCGGCGAGTACAGATCGCCTCGGGCCACTCTCCGCTTCCTTGCTTCTTATTTTCTCCTTGCGCATCTTCCTGACTTGGTCCCGTATTTGTTGGTGCACCAGAACGAGCGATTCATCCCCGGCCGAAGCTCACCGCCGACAACAACTACTCCGGCGAGCAATCGGAGAAGGACCGAGACGCTCCGACCTCCGCCACCTCGCCATAGACATCGAATCGTCCCCCTGCACGTCGTGGTATGAACCATTCGTCCCATAGCTTCTTGGATCTTGTAGAACGTGCGCTGCCGTACGAGTCGCCGCCACGGGCACGTCGCCGGCGAGGTTTCCGGTATTCTAGCGCCGCTCGCGTAGGGGCATTAGATCTGGACCGTTAGATCTCCATCCAACGGTCCGCTTTGTTTCACTTACCCGAACCGGTACTAGCCAATGGGAGGAAGCCACGTCATGCCTCGTCAGCGCCTCGTCAGATCCAGTCAGCGCCCAGTCAATGCCTCGTCAGCTGCCACGTGGAAAATGAATTTCTTATTTAGATTTAATTGGCAGTTTTGCAGAAAAGCCCCTGCCACTTAGATCTGGCATAACTTTTTAACCACTTATCCAAATTTAACAAAATTTACATTTTTGGAAAGCCCTCAACATGTAGAATATTTTAGATCTGCCAAAATTCAAATTTGATTAAGTTTAAAATATTCAAATTTCAAATGGTAGATCTGAGTATTTTTGTAATAACTTTAAATCTGTAAATTCAAAAATTGCAAATAAAATTGTTTTAGAGACTCTGGAATAATTGAAAATTGATGCCACTGTTATAAAAATATTTTTGAGTAATATTTGGATAAATTCATGGTTTTATATTTAAATTGAATAATTTGAATATTTTCAACATAACTTCTAATATAAACATTATTCTTGAATAAATCCAATTGCTATGAATTTATTTAAATCCCCTATGTTATTTAATACTAATTATAAAATTTTGTTATAAAAATTTAAATCACATAAAACTTTAATCTTATAATTATTTCTTTATTATATTTTGTGAAAAAAGAAATTAATTAAATTGCAATTATAGCCTTATGCATACTTTATAAATATCACAAAAATTATTACTATGTTCCTTGTGATTTAAAATTGCATTTCATGCATAGCATATTTTATTTTGTAATTATATTTCCATAAGAAAACTCCTTCCCCATTTTCTCTAAGTTAGGATTATTTCCAACTTAGTATTTTGGTAAAAGTGCTATGCACTAGACACTTAGGATTTTCAACATGAAGCAAGAAGACCAATGAAGGACTTAGAAGAAAACAGACTCTATAAGCATCACAAGATGTCAAACACTTAGAAGAAAAGTGAGAAGAAGTTCAAGAAGGCCAACCTCCATTCTGTTCTCTAAGCCTTTCTCTCTGTCCTTTCTTCTTCTCTGAGACTTCATGAAGACTAATTAAATCCAAGACCAGCCCAAGTGATGCAAAAATCAACAAGTCTGAAGATTATTCAAGTCTACCAATAATTCAATCAAGACATCACTAAGGAGAATACTACAAGTCTGGAGATGAAGCCTGGAAGATAATCAACATCATTTTCTTCTATCTTTCCTAATCTTGACTTAAAACAATTTTTGATCATGTTATTACCATCTTGAAGTTTGTTGGATCCTAGCGGCATAGTGAGATGAAGCGGCCTGGAAACTAACCTTACATGTCCACGTACATGAGACCTGTTCCACAACTTAAGTGGCTGGCCGGGTGTCTGTCTCTCTCACTATAGTGAATATCCAATTTACAAAGAGTTGTTGATAATTGTCGATCACCTTAAAGAATAGACTTAGTATTTTCTCTAAGTATTTTGCACATCATGCATAGCATATTTTTGTATTGTTATTTGGGTTTGTATGTTTATGTGTGTCTTGTTTGATGTGTTAGAAATTTCGGAGGGAAACGACAACTGTTGCAGCTGTTGTTGCTATTCTTCTTGTTGCCAAGGCAAGTGGCACACCTCATAAAGTTCCTAAGTATTTTCGATGCATAACTTAGTTATTTTCCTATGCATGAGCAGAGCTAAATAGATTTTGCTATGCAAGACTTTAGAATTCCCTATTCCATTGTGTCTAGGTACCTATGAAATGACTTAGTAGAATTTTGATGCTATGCAATTGAAGAAAGGTTTTACAAAATCTTAAGTGGCTAATCAGGACCATGTCTATGAGGGTTTTCACCTCAGATAGTTTTTACTATACTTAGGATCATAGTATGTGGGGGTTTTTACCTGGGAGTGCACATCACTAAGTTAATGAATCATCTGGGTGGATTGGTTGTTTGGTTTATGTTGAGTGGCTACTCAGGACCATGTCCATGAGGGTTTTCACCTAAGATAGTTTCTACTATACTTGGGATCATGAATGTGGGGGTTCTCACCTGAGAGCACACTTGTGGATGGCCACCCAGGAACAAAGGGATGTGAGAACTAAATGGAGAAGATTGTGAAGAACTCAAGGAGAAATATTTCAAGTGAAGACTACAGCTGATCAAGGAACATGGAGGAATCCCAACATTCTAATTTCTTAATAAAATTTTGATAAACAACAGTGGACTACTGAGGACCATGTCCATGGGGGTTTTCACCTAAGATAGTTTCTACTATACTTAGGACCATTGAATGTGGGGGTTTTCACCTGAGAGTGCACCTAAGGACGTGATATCTTATGGTTCACTGGAACTTGCCAGTGTTGCCAATTATGATGCTAAAAAGTTTGTTTTATAAAGAGTTAGGCAAAACTGGCTTTATGCAAAATAGCCTTGAACTCCACCAGCCAAATATACATATAGGCTTTAGAGTTATTTCCATTGAGTGTCCGCCATAGTGTCACTTGCCAGACTCCATTTTAATGGAATCTGACCCACTCTGTTGCAAATCATTATTTGTTGCAGAAATATCTGACGAAGAGTAAGGAATACGTTTTGGGTTTCGAGTCTGCACCAACATGTTTTCGCCTGTGGCGTATCATGAAGATGGAGGCTCATTGAAGATTTATTTCCGCTGCTTTAGTGTTTTGAGCTAGCTTTAAGCTATGCAAAGATGTATCGAACTATTTATTTTACCAAGTCTGGATTATTCGTGTAATATTGATACAATGTTGTGATATTCATCGTAAACGGTGTGTGCAAATGAATCGATCCAGGGATTTGCACTATACACAGGTATCTGCCTTATTTAAAGTGCAGGTACGCTTCAACAATCCTTCGACAGGCATGTTTCCGGGTTGCGGAACATGTGGTGTTTGCACGGTTGCGCCAGCTCCTCGGCTGGGTTCAATGCGCGTCTCCACTCGCGTTTTTGGCCTCCGTCGTTGCGGTTGATGCTACCGCCGCTTCGGTTGTATTGTCCTTGGTCGGACTGGCGACCTTGGTCACCGTTGCGACTGTATTGGCGACCTTGATCGTACTGGCGATTGCTGTCACGCGTGTCATCAAGGGGGGTTTGATATCCCGCCGCTACTAGCTCGATCGAGTCGAGGTTGGTGAAACGTGGCTTCTTCTTCTGGCGTCCTTCTCGCCAGTTACTTGTCCCGGCTTCATTTTTCGGGGAGTTGTCGCGGTCGTAGTCCTCTCCTTCCGCCCGCTGGTTGGCTATCTTCATGAGCTCGATCATTGTTTTCGGCTGGAGCCTCCCAAACTCCTCGCGGAGGTCGCGGCGAGAGACGTCGTGCATGAACGCATCCATCTCCCGATCTTCCGAGACGGTTTCCATAGTGTTGCGGAGGAGTGTCCACCGTTGGATGTATGATCGGAGCGACTCGTCTCGTCCTTGCTTGCAGGCTTGTAACTCGATGTAGGTTGCTAGCCTTGCGTATGTCCCAAGGAAACTTTTGATGAAAGTATCTTGGAATTCTTCCCTTCTGAAGGAGTCTTTAGGATGGATAGTAAGCCACCCGCACGCTGAATCCGTGAGCATGAGCTGGATGTACTACATCACCGTGGTCGAAGTTCCTCCTTGACAGGTGCAGGCGATGACGTAATCTTAGAGCCAAAGGCATGGGTCTTGTTTCCCGTCGTACTTGGGTGTTCCTGCTACGAGCTTGAAGCCTTTGGGCATGCGAGTGTCGCGGATGTTGAAGCTGAAGCACGCGGCGCCACACGGCTCAAAGTCGCGGTCGGCTCGATCGTCCAGGTCTGTCGTGTTGGTCGTACGACGGGTGCGGTTGCGGTCCACCGTCCTTTGTACGATGACGTTGCGGATGTCTTCGCCTGGTTGCGGCTGTCGTAGCGGTCTGGCTGCTGGGTCAGCGAGTGTTGTAGGCTCACGGACATGGTGTTCTCGCTCCTCTCGTGCCCGGTTACTTGGCGCTTTGCTTACCAAGGCGTCCTCGATTGCCTTCATGGACATGATTTGCTGCTTGTGGAGAAGGGCGCGCGCGTCACCCTCTGGTGGCTGTGTGAGCCGCAGGTATGTTTCGACTGCCATGATAGCGGCGTTGGCCGTTTTGGGGACGGGTATCCCGTTTTCATCCTCAGTTACGAAGGACGAGTCGAGGTTGCGGGTGACTCTGGCTCGATCGGCTTCTATCATAAGGGTACACGAGCTCTGTGGCGCCTCACTCCTTGGTTGACTTCCGTGGAGGAGGTAAATCAATAAGCGGCCCTCCTGACGCTTGATGCGTCAGCATCCCTCTTGCGCCGAAGGAGTTCGGCTTTTTCCACGCGAAGTCGTTCGCCTTCCTTGCGTAGCAAGTACTGGACTGCCAGCTGATCCTCTCGAGGCGCGTCGGGTGGTGGGAACGTGCCGTCGTCGACGTGCTTCATAGCTCTGATTGCCATGTCGCGCGTGATGGTGAGCCGCGTCACCTGGTCGGGCATGGTCACCTCCAGTGGATATGCGGGTTTGTCGTTGTTCTCTGGCGGCACCGTGCCAGCCATGAAGACTTGCGCGGGGTATACTTGGGTAGGGGTGTGTACGCTGCCGCTGCTGCTTCCGTCGTCCGAGCCTTGCTCGGGGTAAAAAATTGCTGCAACGTGATAGGTAGCGCAGTCGTCGTTGCGTCTCCTTTCCTGGAACTCTGCTATCTTTGCCGCGGACGTGAAGGGCGACTTCCCAGTCGCCGGAGCGAGTGCGATTGGCTCGGGGAAGACTTGGTGAGTCCATGGGCATGCGTGCGGCGCGGGTGACGGTAGTGCAACCCTGGTCGCACGTGTAGACGCTGTCGACGCAGTCGAAGTTGGTGTAGATCTTGATTTCGCCAGCAACGCGATCAAGATGGTCGGAGTAGACTCAATCTGCGTGGCAGTCGCCGAGGTGTTTGACGTAGTCGGCGTAGGTGCGGGTTCGTCAGTCGAAGATGCGATCTTCGCAGTCGCGGTGGATACGATCTCCGCGGCAGATGAAGTCGCTGGCGGCACGATGACGGCTGATGCGGGTGTCACTGCCGCGCGTGGCGCGGTCACCATGGACCTGAATATTCCACGACTGTCTACGAAACAGTGTATGGTATCGAAGGTGATGCACATGCCTACGTGCAGATCGGCGTACACTGAGCGCCTGGCCAGCGGGTGGAACGTGTACTCGAAGGAGCCGAAACAGATTGGCTCCTGGGTGATGCAGATGTCGATCTTCTTTGCTGATGCAGCCGGTGCGACCAGGATTCCAACGTTCGCTCTTTCCCACAGACGGCGCCAATTGACGAGGGTGTAACACGGCAAATCCAAGGGTTGTCCACCCCGGGTTGATTGAGGGGGAGAAAGATGAACGTTGGTGATCACGACGGCTGACAAGCAAGGCGTTTACCCAGGTTCAGGCTCCCGGAGGATAACACCCTACTTCCTGCTTGTCTGGTATTGATGGCGAGTTGTGGTTACAATGGCGAGATGGCGATCTTGCTAGGGTTTGTGGTGGCGGCTACAAGCGTATCTTCCTCTGTCCTCTTGGACGAGCAACCCTCCTAGCCTTTATATGACAGGCTAGGTCTCAGGTGAACCATGCCGATGGCGATTACAGGTATGGTAAGAGTCGTATGAGCTAACCGACTAGGACTAGGCCACACGCCATCCCTAATGGGCCTTCCTTGGGCCTTCGTATTCTTGGCGTGACCCAGTTAGCCTCATCGTGGGGTAATCGGAGAGTAGCCCCACGTCACGCTTCGTCCCCTGCGGCGCCCAAGCTGGCCTCGCCGCCCTTGCCATCCTGGCGCGCCCTCTCCTGCGGCTCGCCCCCTGCAGCGGGAAGCGGCGGAGACAAAGGAGCTCCCCCCCGCAGACTCGCCAGCGCCTGATGGCCCCTAGCTCGCCTCGGCCTCTGGCTGCGCGGGAGGCGTGGACGTGCGGGGTGGAATAGCCATGCGGGCCGGAGCTGCCTCACGTGGTGGAGTTGGCTCGCGCGGTGGCGTGGCCGCGCGAGGCGGAGTAAGAGCGCGTGGAGGGGTAGCAACCCGCTCCTCCTGCGTCTCCACCACCATCGGCTCGGGAGGCGGCGCAGTTGCCTCCGCCCGAGGAGCTGCTGTCTCCGCCTGAGGCACAACCGCCTCCGCTTGAGGCATCTCTTCAGTTGGGCCTGTGGAGGCCGTCTCCAGAGGCCTCGCGGCCTCTTCAGCCATGGCCTCAGTCGTGGCTCTCTTCACTTCAGCTGCCGTGCGAAGCGTAAGGCGCTTCGCAGGCACAAGGTCACTGGCAAGCACCAGGGAAAGATCTTCCGTGGTGGATAAAGAAGAAAAGAGCAGGAATCAAGTAACTAACAGCTAGAAGCTCTAACCCGGACTGCTTGGCGCCGGTGTCGACCCACGCCAAGCCTTGTGAGCGCCAGGAGGGCTTGGCCTTGGCACCTGACCCCTCCGAGGGCGCCTCGGCCTTCCTCTAGGACGGGACGCCAGACGGCCTCGCCCCAGACCGGTCCATGGCCGCCTTGGAGCGTGGCTCGCGCCGCCCCGGCGCGGCCTCCTCGTCAGAGGCCTCCTCCTCTGCCACCTCCTCCGCCACGAGGCGCGAGGGCGCCACCACGAAGGCGTCATCGTCATCGCCTGACGAGATATCGCAAATCTTGTCAGTAAAGGGCCCGGCCCTCGAAGAGGACACCTCCCCTGCCGCGGCCTCCTCCTCGCCTCGCTGGCTCCTGAGGCAGAGGGCGACTCTGCTCCCTCCGCTTCCTGCACCACCGGCACAGGCACCTCTTTCCCCGCTGGGCCTGACGGGGTGAACGAGGGCATCCCCTCCAGGATGGCCAGGTGTTCGGTCATGCTGTACTGGTGCAGTGGCCGGAGCGTGATGGGGAGCTGGTCCATGGCTGGCAGCACCGGATTGATGAAGAGCGCAGACAGGACGTTGTCGACTGCGTCCTTGTCGTTGTCCTCACGGTGGAGCCGCATCTTGTCCTGAGTGCCGGAGTACATCCACATTGGCGTCGAATGCCCCTGAAGTGGAGCAATGCGGCGCGTCACGAAGTCCGCGATGATGATCTGCCCCGTGAGGCCCTCCTCCTGGAGGTAGCTCAGGCGGCCCATCAAGATTGCGTTCTGCGCGCCGCTGAAGGGGGCCTTGCCCCAGTTCGAGTTCTTCACGGGCGGCGCGTCAGGGACCTCGAGGAAGGCGCAGGGCTGCTCCACCCCGACGAAGAACCACCTCTGGCGGAAATCATCCACCTTCTTCGTCACCGATGTGATGGCCTTGCCCTCGCACTACGACATGGGGATATAAACACTCCCCACGCCATCCACGATGCGGAATGAGACGTATCCAGAGCGCTCATTCTTTGCCGTGTTCCGGAGCGCGTAGAAGCACCGGAAGAGGCCCACCGTGGGCTCCAGGCCCAGGTACGCCTCGTAGAGGTAGGCGAAGACGGCGAGGATGAGGACGGAGTTGGGGTGGAGGTGCAGCAGCTGGATCTGATAGAAGGCCAGCACCGCCTCCAAGAATGGAGAGAACAGTGGCATCAACCCCGTAGAAACGCAGTGCTGGAAGATAGGGAAAAACCATCGCGGACGTTTCCCGTGCGCTGCGGCCTTGATCGCGGTAGGGCCGTTCTCGTTGGTCCGGTCCGCCACCAGGAAGCGGACCTTGGCGAGCGCCTTGTCGTTGACGTGCACCCCGAGCAATGCAGCGCCATGCGCGACCTCGGCAGGCGCCGCCTGCGAAGAGGACCCCACGGCCGCCTTGCCCTTGTTCTTGGCTGGACTCATCGCCGGAGAGGAGTTGGGAACAGCGGTGGAAGAAGCTAGAGAAGAAAGGAGTTGAGCGCGCCGGAGAGTAGGAGCGGAGAGCTCGAGACAGAGGAAGCTTCTGCGAGAAGAATGGGAAACAGTAACGGCTCCCTGCCTCGGCGCGCATGCTTTATGTCTCATCAAGGAGCAGTTACCGGGGCGTTGTGGGACCCCCCACGACGCGCGCCCCAGATCGTGCGCGACCGTTACTCATCTGAGTGACGCGTGGCTCGGGCCGACCGGACACTTTGGGCCCACGACGCTCCAACTGCGCCCATGGGCTCAGGCGCGCCCATCGTGGGCCCGGGGGCTACTGTCGGCCCAGTGAGGACCAGGTGTGCAGAGCCCATTTTCCACAGGCCTCGCACACGACAGATTTGACAAAACGACTAAGGACCAAGCCACCGCTTGGAGAGACCCTCGTGAGGCAACTCCTCTTGAGGGCCTGAAGAGGAAGCCGGGGCCTGAAGAGGACCCCGCGCTTCAAGAGACTCCCCAAGGCTCAACACGCCTGAAGAGAAGTCAACCGAAACCTCTCCACAGGCCACCACCGCCCTGTGGAGACACTTCGCGGCTAAGCAAGCGCTGCAGGACGCACATGGCCTCTGCAGCAGCCGCAGAGTGACGCGAGCACCCCAGTTGCCATTCTGGTGATAAAGGAGTCAACAACGCTGCGCCGCCCGTGCCAGGACAGCTAGTACTTTCCTCTTTCGTGATAAAGCGGCTGGACGGCGCAACGCTCCAAGAAGATCGTCATCGTGGGCTCCACCACGACCACTTCAACCCCTACGAGCCGTTCTGCGCGGGCTGCAGCTTGTCAGCCACCGTGCCCAACTTTAGCACGGATGGACCGCGTCCATGGACGTTTCGGCGATGGTGGACTCCCTCTTCTTCGCGCCACTGCCCTGTGGGAGCCCACCTTCGGCGTACAGCACAAGGAAGAGGCCCGAGGCGCCTATAACCCTAGCCAAGAGAGTAGGATAGCCACTGTATCAAAGGATCAGCTAATTGCTTTCTGAACCCTTGGAACCCTAGCCAAGCGAGTAGGATAGCCAACTGCTGGAGGAGGAAGACGACCATTGTGTCCCTCTCCAAGCACCGAACTGCCTCAAGAGAGCCCTCAGCAAGCTCATTATACTGTAATCTCTGCAGTGCAATACAGACAAGCAGGAGTAGCGGTGTTACCTTCTCCCGAGGGCCGTGAACCTAGGTACGGGCCGACGTTCATCTCTGCTATGATGGTCTCTCTCCAGGCCCGGCGAGTACTGTCGTCGTGCCTCTCGAGGATCGTTTGACCTCCGTGTTCAATCCCCTTTCAAACTACTCTTCATGGTGTGGCTATCCCTATTACGTGGAAGTCACTCTCCGACACACACTATGAGCAACTTGTGCTGAAATTCGTTGATTCGTTCTTCGAAATATCCATGCTTCATATATATTACATGTGCTTCTTCTATGTGTATAGTTTGCATCATGTCAACCATGCTTCGTTGTTTTCATATTCTTGGTCAGCAGAAAATATGCAAACAAATTAGATGCTTCTATGTTTTCATGCTTCCAAATGAATGATCAACCTGGTGACAATATCTAATATCGAGTGTATATGATATTTCTATGCTTCCAATACGAATTATTTATCTTGAGATAGCACTAATATCTTGACATGTACTGCACGGGAAAGGATATATGGAATTTATATGCTTCCATTACAAATGGTTTGTGTTTAGATAGTATTAATCCTTGCTTTAAAATAATTGTGCTTCCTATGTACACTGTATATTTTCTCTAGTCTAGATAGTTTTCTGCATATATAAACCATGCTTCTCACTTTTAAAATTCTTGGTACTTTCATTTTAGAAACAATGTAATTTCAATATTGTCCGTGTGCTAGTGCTATCTATGTATCGGCTTCAAAGTTTCCACGTGGTGCTAGTTTCTGTTGAGTTAGCATAACATGGATGCTTCCAATGCATATGTATGTGTTTCTTGCTGAAAGATTGTATAGATAGAAGGAATAGAATGATCATGCTTCTAACTATTTTGTATTTGTTGTTTAAATTATCAGTAGAATTGTATTTTAACATTCCCCCATGCTTCCTACGTATCTCATATATCTTGCTCATCGTTTCTAACGACACAATACATTTTTGTTGGTAGCTGCTTACGGCATGCGACGTTGAGCACACTGAGATGGAGATTATGATGGCCAATATCTTTTGTTTTAAGCACCATCGGTTGGGCCAACGACTTCTTCACGCTGTCGAAAAAACAGACTGATACCCCAGGAGGGAAGCGGGTTGCCAAATAGTTGTGGGTTATCGACGAGCACATGGCATTGCCATGAGGGTTGGTTGGCGCCTTGGCGGGCATTGTGGGGGACAAAAAAAACATATGAACGATTCTTGTTGTCTGTAGTCACAATTTCTTATACTGGAAGCAAATATATTTTATTTGGAAGAAAATTATGTCCTCCATGGAGAGCAACGATGATGGAAACAAATATCTGTTTCATTGGAAACGTATACTATTTCCTCTGGAAGCAAATGCCATGCTCTTTTCGAAACAATAATGTTGATGCAAACAAATATTTTTTACATTGGAAGCAAATATTATTTCCTTCCGTAAGCAAGTTATATTATCTGTTGGAGGCGAAGTTGATACAAACAATTTTTTGTGATATCTTTCCTATGGTGGAATAAAAGAATATAATGTAACAACCTCCAGTTATCTTTGAAGCAATCGAGCTGTCCAAGAGAAGCAAAATATTCTTGGTAGGAAGCAAAGTTTATACTGAATATTTTTTGTTGAATCTGCATGTTTTTTTTCTAAAAACTAGCAAGAATAATTTTCCTAAAGAAACATCGCTTCCAGCATTGAAAAACAATGCTTCCGTGGCACAAATCTATGTTCTTATAATTGACAATTATTCTACTTTATTAGTCAGCAAAAACATTTTCCTAATTTTTTCCTAATTAGGAGATTGTTTCTGGCATGAATCAAGGGGTCAGATTAAACGGAATCATGTTGATCTCTTTCCGGAATCAGGGGATCAGTTTACGGAAGCATGTAATCAGGCCTTAATCAACGGAAATTGACGTGTGGAACTAGTTAAAATCGTACGGTCAAGCTGTTTCGAATCCTACGGCCATACACTGGTCTGATGGGAAGCAAAAAAACAGCCTCCGATTCCTAGTAACACGTACCTGCGTTCAGTAAACAGCCACGACTACACTTCACTTGCTCCCACACAAGGACACACCACATAAAAATTGAACTAAAGAAGACCACTGCACCGCAGTACCCAATCCATGGCGTCCCACCATGAACGTCTCCTCGCCATCCAGGCCTTCGACGACAGGCCGGCGTCAAAGGCCTCGTCGACGCTGGCATCACCTCCATCCCCTCCATCTTCCACCTTCCGCCCGAATCCCTTCCCCTGGACGACGCATCTTCACCAGCTCATCGTCACGAGCAGCGCTTCAACATCCCGGTCACCGCAACGCTGGATTCTGCCGCAGTCGTGGTCGCGGACCTGTGAGCCTCTCCGCGCCCCTCCTCCTCGGATCTGGTTCCCCGTCGTGGTGGCGGGCGCCTCTTGCTGGTGGGAGTCGGCTAGGGTTGGCTGGCGGCGGCGTGGTCACGGCGGCGGACGGTGGGATGGGTCGTGGCGGCTAAGATCCTTCTGATCGGCGGCGCGGCGTGAGGTGGTGGTGCGTCGCTGTCACTTCGGTGTTGGCGCTCGGTGGAGGCTGCTCGTTGGCAGATCCAGCGTCATGCGGCGCGGCCAGTTGGAGGCGGGCGCGGAAGGTGATCGACTGCCTGACGCGCCGTCTTCGACATGGACTCTTTTTCGGGTAGATCGACGGCGAGTGGGGCGGGCTAGCCGGTGAGAACCGGGCTCCGTTTTTAGAGCCGACGATGGTGGCGTCCTCGGGCGTCATCACCTTGTTGAAGGCATCGTTGCTCCGCCCTCTACCGTGTCGTTCCAGGGGAAACCCAGATCTGGTTTTCTAGATCGGACGATGGCGTCACCTATGGTGTCGTGCACCCTCTTAAGGGCATCGTTTTGGAACACGAACTACCTGGAGGAGGGTCAGCTGGCGGAGCGATTGTCATCTACCACGTCGAGGTCGGTGTGTCTCGGCGGCGTGGCGCCGCGTGGTCTCGATTTTGGGCCGATAGACTCACGCTTGAAGGCGCTGTCCGGCATCGTGGCGATGCTGACGGTAGACCGGTTTTGCGAGGTCATGGTGTTGATCCTTTCTGAAGATGGGTTCGTGGAAGACGGCGGCAGCGACTAAAGCGTACATGTCGGTGTGCGCTGAGTGTTTAGCTGAACTGATACTTCAGTTTTAGATGATGTGCGTTGGTGTTAGTCACCCCCATCATAGTGGTAGCGACCCTTGTTGTCGAGAGGTTGATTTCAGTTTCTCAACATTGTACTTTGTAAATCTGGTTGGAATTAATAAGTGCGTATGGCTGTGTGCATCACTCGATGCAGAGGCCGGTGAATCGCACCCTCCTTTTATAAAAAAAAAAACATCCCGGTCATCGACCTCGCAGCCGGAGAGCGAGCCGGGCTCGTCGCCCAGGTGAAGGAGGCTGCGGAAACTTTCGGCTTCTTCCAGGTGGTGAACCACGGCGGGCCGGAGTCGGTCATGTCGGACATGCTCGCGTGCGTGCGGCGGTTCCACGAGTCGCCGGCGGAGGAAAAGGCGCCATACTAAACCCGGGACCCCGGGCGGCGCGTGCGCTACCTGAGCAACTTCGATCTGTTCCAGTCGCCGGCGGCCAACTGGCGCGACACCCTGTTCATGGATAGTGCGGCGCCAGCGCCGGAGGAGATCCCGCCGGCGTGCAGGGCCGTCGTGCCGGCGTGCGCGAGCCTGGTGCGGGAGCTCGGGCGCGCGCTCTTCGAGCTGCTGTCGGAGGCGCTGGGCCTGGATCCGAGGTACCTGGAGCAGGAGTGCATGGACGGGATGAGCGTGGCGGGACACTACTACCCGGCGTGCCCGCAGCCTCAGCTCACCCTCGGCACCACCCGGCACTCCGACCCCAGCTTCCTCACCGTGCTCCTCCAAGACGCCGTCGGCGGCCTCCAAGTCCTTGTCGACCGCCTCGAAGACGGCAACAAGCAGCCTGCGGTGTGGGTGGATGTGCCGGCGGTGGCTGGGGCGCTGGTGGTGAACATCGGCGACTACCTGCAGCTCGTGTCCAACGACAGGTTCAGGAGCGTGGAGCACCGCGTGGTGGCCAGCGGCGCAGGGCCCAGGGTTTCCGTGCCCTGCTTCTTCCGGACAGACACGTCGATGAGGGTGCTCGCGCCGGTGGTCAGCGACGGCCATGGCGAGGCGCGGTACAAGAGCACGACGGTGGCGGAGCTGATGCAGCACTTCAGGGCCAAGGGCCTGGACGGCAACTCTGCACTCGAACACCTCAGGATCGGAATGTGCTCTGGCTCAACCCTAATGTCACCCTCGGATCGATGTCCTTCTTCTCCAGATTGTGTGAAAATTTAGATTGTGTTGCAACATAATTACTCAAATGAAAGAATACTGAAGATCCAAATAAATTCAGTTTGAACTTAAATGAGATACACCATTTTAGTCAGTTTTCCATCAAGATTCAGTGTACCATTGATCCCTTGTTGAACTTTCACCGTATCAACGGTATGAGAACATTTGATCATTTTTCATGTTTCTTGTCAGAGAATGAAATTGTGCTTCGACAGCACTAATCAAACCAAAGACTACTGAACAATTCTTAAGCAGAGCAGGTTTGATAAAACGGAAAGACACCAAGTTAAACCATTGTTCCATCTAGATTCAGCAAAGCGTTGATCCACACTTGAACGTTTCACTATGTCAGACTACCCAAACCTAAGCAGGCAGTGCACATGCATTTGCAGAAATAAAATATCCAGTTTGTTGACTGAAATGACAGCACAGATCAGCCTGTTAGAATAGATATGATTCAAAAAATAAACCAACACTCAATGTATATTACCGGTACAAATAGCATTCATGACTGTAAAACCTTTAATGTGCAATTCTAGAACTGATATATACATGTACTATGCAGAGTACAATGCTGGCATACACTAACCTTGATGGCTCAGTTCATCGTGACAGCACGATTCCACGACGGCGGCAATTTTGATAAATTTGACCCTTATTTGAATTCAGCTCACAAAATGGACCAAATTTCAAATAAAAATGAATCTGACCCTTTTCAAGGCGCCCGACTCTCCCACTGGGCGTAAGTTCGACGCCCTAGGTCAAGGCGCCGTACCACTGACCATGGCACCCCGGGCCAGGGCATCGTACCACTTAAATAGATAGTGCGGTGTCCGCCTTCTCCCGACCACCTACTCTTTCCTCCCCCTCCAACCCGAAGTTCAAACACAATCCCTTTCACACCTACTCCATTTCCACTCAAATCCCTCCGGATCGGAGGGGTTTCTCCGTGTAATTCGTCCCCTCTACATTCTCCACGGTATTCTCCTCAGTTCCCCTCGTTTTTATTCAACTAGAAACTTAGCTTTGTTTCGATATCTTGGTCTTGTTTATGAAGGTTTTTGGTTTAGGATTTGTATGACATGGCTAGGGATTTCATATGTCTGAACCCTAACCCTAGAAAATATATTGCTATGATTATGATTTGTAGTAAATGTGTTATGTCCAATTCCGAATATTACATGCATGGTTTGTAGCAAACGCGGTAATATAATTGTGTTGTGATGGGATTTGCTCTTTGTTTACATTTAGATGTCAGGAATCGTGAAAGTTCATCATGTGGACTTTGCGGCTTTAAAAAAGGAGATTTCGATACAACACGGAGGAGCCAATGAGGTAGTGATTGTTTTTGACACTACTATTCCTAGCTTAAAAAAAAGGAGATTTCGATGACCCATTGCCTGCTTCACATGTTCGTATAATTCTCTTACTCTCTTACGGTTCTTACATATACGGAAGATGTGTTTGCTCCTTGAACACCATTTTTTTTTAAAGAAACGGAGACAGTGATGCCAAAGGTCCATATGTTCTGGAACCACTGAAACATAGGAAAGAAACTGAAGAACAATGTTGGCAGCCATACCTTTAGCAAGCATATGTCGACTGTGGCTAAAGCTAAACTTTTGATTTATGTCAGGTGAAAATATAAATCATATATCTTATTAGGCCATTGTATATTGGTGGTGGGGGTATCTTATTGAATTTAATAACCGAGTAATCTTTACTATTAAGGTGCAGTCAGTCCTTACACTACCCGCGGTGAGTTCTCTTTTACTCATAATGAAGGTACTGATTCATATAAGGACTATCATCCATAGTGTGAAATCATTAGAAGACGTATATTCCTGAGACAGAGAGACCACTGCCTTGCTGCGTCTTGGTTACATTCCTGGCTTCAGTTGACACAGGTGCACCAAGGTGAGCTTTACTACATCTCTCGAAACAGGCCGAAGCCCCGCTATATTAATATAGCAACCAACCGATACAATTAACAAGAGTTTTCACCCACACGAATTGCTGGGCAACAACAACCACAAACACCGAAAGAAAAGAAAAGAAGAAACAAAAGGAGACATAGACGGAAAAGACTAAACGATGGAGATCCGAAGCCACTGCGCCCTCCGAAGAATTACCACCACACTCCTAACATCGAATCGCCGTCGAGTACCAGGTAGCACCTTCAAGAAGGAAAGCATGTGCTGCCACGCGGCCCAGCGAACTGGTCCTAGGGTTTCCCCCGACACATAAACGGGAGCGGATGGAGGGTAGCCACAACGCCCTTTAAGAAGGGACGATTCCACCAGGAGGCGACACCGCGTCGGTGTCGGCCGAGCCGACAAGGATTTCTCCCGAACAAACCCTATCCACAACCCTCGGACGATTCAACGCATAGAGCCCCGCAAGGACGAAGCCTCGACACCACCAAACAAGCCACCCACCAACAAGCGCCACCATGGTCACGAAGTCGCCGTCGCCGTCGTCTCACCAAGGTAGCCTCCACGAGGTCCGCAAGACATTGTCAAGGAGTAGATACCAGGGTCAGCAATACCGCGACCGTGCAGGAGGGACCTTCCTCCACCGCCACTGGCGGTAGTCGACCGGACGTGTCGACGCAGCACACCAGTCCCAACCTGAGCCCGTAAAGCCTCCGCAGAGGCACACCATTCCGAGCAAGGTCCGACCGGGCCCAACCTAGGCCCGTAAATCTCGTCACCACGCTGCAACAAGCCGGTCACCGTCGCTGCTCACCCCTGCATCCACTACCTCGCCGCCATCTACGGAGCCAGCGGCCAGGCAGGCCAGCCCGCCACGACCCAGATGGGCCCAGATCTGGGCCACCGGGCGCTGCCGACGCTGACACCGGCACGCCGCCGCCCGTCAGCCCTGCGTCGCCCCGCAGCTCGCCGCCAGCGCCGTCGTAGAGCCACCCCCAGCCAGAGCTGCGCCGCCGCCACCCTAGGAAGCACCGCCGCTGCAACAGGGCCGCCCCGTGAGGCCTGCTACAGCGCGGGTAGAGAGCATCCGCCGCCGCCGGCCCCTGCCCGAGCAGAGCTCGGCGGGCGCCCCGACGGCGGCGGGAGGGGAGAACCGGGGCGGGGTCCGGCAGCGGAGAAGCGGAGCCGCGCCGGCCGCCGCGGGGGCGGCGCGGACACGGAGGAGAGAGAGAGGGGGAGGGGCGCCGGCGGCGGGGAGGGACGAGAGCCGGCGGCGGGGTGGGAGGAGAGGAACCCTAGTTTCCTGCCGATAGGACTAAAGCTCGAATCGTGAACTCTAACTTTACTACATCAGAAAGCTGGTATGGAAAAGTATTAATGTCTAAGTATTAAGAGAAAGTGTTCTTACTTCTTAAGTATGTGCATCTCCAAGTATTAAGATAAAGTAAGTATAACATGGTTCAAATGTTCTAAACTTAGCAAGTATCACTGTTCTTAATTTAAAAAATGGTCTCATCTTATACTAAGTGCAGGTATGGTATACATCCAAATTGTCACAGATATTTCTAATGTGGTGATAACTTAATATATATTAAGCCGTGTGGTTTCTGTTGATGGATTATTTTACACATTATCTTACATTATTACAGTGGCTAACACTAAAATTTACTTGGGAATTAGCCTGCGTGCAATTGTAGACTCACCAAATTTGTAGCTAAAACTTTATTTGTTTTCTCTCGGATTCCTTTGCGCAATATTTGAAGAATTAAGATTTAGTATTATATGTTGGCATTGCAGAGTATGTAGAAAAGTCTAACACAATAACTTGATGGAAAAACTTCATTAAGCTTGTGCTTAAATTGTGTTTTATAACTACGAAATAACATTTGACCTGTAATGTTACCTTTCTTGAACGTACTGGTAGTATTCCCTAATCTTTCTCATGCTTATATTTGCAGATACTTACGTGTATGTGATTGTGGTGGAGGTTGCTTCTCTCACAACTTTTCTTTCGTTTTCCATCTAGGATAATTGACCATACAAGCCAGGATTAGAACCATTATTATAGTAAAATGCAAAAGGATTTGCGCCTAATGGTGAGGCTACCAAAATAAAATGACCCACTGTGAATCTGTGATGGTGGTCTTCTTTGCTTCTTGGAAGAATACCAAATATGCTAGCCTATGGATTCTCCTGATCCTTTTATTTTATGCTAATGTACTTATGGTGCAGCTGTATGCCATAATTCTATATAATGATATAGTTTCTGTAAGCCACTATTTGTAGTTTATGTCTGGAAATATATGCCTTCATATTTGCAGTTGCAGAGGGCAGGGGAAGCATCACTGCAAGATTAAGCCCAGCTAGATATCAATCCTAAGGGCATCCACAGTGTGTCGCTATATATGGTTGCCAAATGTGTATTTGGCTTTTGGCTACCACTTTATACGTTGTAGAGATGTTGCCAAAACCAAAAGGTTTGGCGTCGACGCACCTACAAGAGCGGCTCTCAAATTGGTTCCCGGAATAAAAAATTGATACTTGTGCTGGAGTTGTTTGAGGTGAGAAGGAAATATTGAATTGTTGAATATTTTTATACTGAAATGTGTCAGTGCTTTGGCGATGGCCACACTGCATGGTACAAACAATTTTGGCAACGATTGCCAGTACTGCGTAGTTGTCAGATTTGGCGATGGCAACATTGTGTTTGCCCTAATATATCCATCATCTTAACTTTGTTTTTTCAGGCAATTATTGTTAGCAAGCAATTGTTGTCATAGGGGATGCTTTACATTTTTGGCGCTCAGTGTAGTTTATGCCCAGCAAGCAACTATTGTCAGCAAAGTCCCCTGCTACGTTTTTATAACTATAGAACATGTTTACGTGAGTCAAATTTTTTTTTGCATCGCATGTTTCTGAAAGCTAGGAATAGGTTTAAGCTTCTGTCTGAAATTGTGGGTTCAGTACATAAAAAAAAGTCATGTTTATGACCCTCTGTCATAGGTTCCTCCTGGGCTGTACGATATTAATCTGACTCAGCGACAGAAAAATAGAAGCAATGCATAGAGAGGACCAGATCATTTGCATCTATAAGTTTTTAAGGCAATCACAGTTTAGAAGCCATCGTTTCCTTCTTTTCTGTGGATAATTGGGGCTGGGCCCATTGTCCATCAGGTGACATGTAAACCTAAAGATTTATCATTCGTCTTCCCTAAAGATTTGGATCATATGGACTACTTCTCTCAGAAATGTGAGTAAAAACTAAGACATATCCTTTTTTTTTCATCCTTGGTCATCTGCTAATCACCTGAAGTTTCAGTCATTCTTCACATTGGTGCTGAGTATCTGGCTATTAAGCTATCTGGCTTACATTTTCAGATATTGGTGGGCTGACAATTGTTATCACGGACCTCCAACGTTCTGTTTATTACGAGAATAAAGAGGCCACTGATACGTCCATTTTGCATCACTATTTTATATCATAATTTACTGCTATTCATTAATATATATCGTATTTGGAGATGATACTTATGTTATTTCATCTATTTTACATGATTGATGATCATTGGGGGATGGAACTCCGGAGTCTGAATTCTGCTGGAAAAAGCAACGTCAAGATACAATATTTGCGAAGACCAGAAGAACAAAGTGGACATCTTGGATTTATTTCTGAATTATTTCTAGAAGGAAGCCAAAAGGAGAGCCTGGTGGGGCCCACCCCACCTCCCAGTGCAGCCAGGAAGCCAGCCACGCGAGCAGGTGGTGAGGCCACCCTGGCCCACCACTTGGCGCACCCCTTCGCGTACTTCTTCCCCCCCCCCCCCAAGACCTAAAATTATTACATTGTCTAGAAACCATCTCCGCCGCCACCACGAGGCGGAGAAGACAGGGAGAGAAAAGCTCTCCGGCAGGCTGCGTTTCCGCCGGGGAAATTCCTTACCGGAGAAGGAAAATCGTCGCCATCGTCACCGTCATCGAGCTGCACTCCATCACCATCGCCAACACCACCATCTCCACCGCCGACGCCGTCATATCCATCCATCCACTCCGTTCACGTTGTAACATCTAGGGTTAAACTCTGTGTATTTGATAGGGGAAATTCTCCTGGTGTTGATTGCTATTGTATTGATGCTATTGAGTGAAACCGTTGAACTAGGGTTTATGTTCAGATTATTATCCACCATTATATCACCTCTGATCATGTTTATTATGGTGTGTTGTGAGTAGTTCGTTGTGTTCTTGAGGACATGGGAGAAGTCTAGATGTTAGTAGTGAACTATGTTGAATAATATTTGATGTTTTGATATTTAAGTTGTGGTGCCATTCTTCTAGTGGTGTCATGTGAACGTCGACTACATGACACTTCACCTTGATGGACCTAGGGGAATGCATCGTGTTCTCGGTTATCATTTGTGGGGTTGCCGGAGTGACATAAACCTAAACCCACGTTGGTATTCCGATGCACGAGGGATCACAGCATCTCAGAGTTTAAGGCTATGGTTAGATTTATCTTAATTACTTTCTTGTATTTGCGGATGCTTGCAAGGGGTATAATCATAAGTATGTATTAGTCCTAGGAAGGGTGGTGCATTAGCATATGTCCACCCACACGACACTTATCTAAACACTAAAGATTATTCATCAATATGAAGCGAAAGCACTAGACAGAGACTTCGTGTGTCCTCAAGAACGTTTGGTCATCATAGGTAAACAAACCGACTTGTCCTTTGCTCTCAAAAGGATTGGGCCACTCGCTGCAATTATATTTGTCGCGCTCTATTTACTCGCACTTTATTTATCTGTTATATCAAAGTCTGCTGAAAACTTGTCTGCTAGTGTTTACAGTGAAATCCTCATCAAAACCACGTGTCAACACCTTCTGCTCCTCGTTGGGTTCGACACTCTTATTTATCAAAAGTACTGCGATACACCCCCTATACTTGTGGGCCATCAGCCATTGCTGAACATGAATCCGACACCTAGAGGGGGGGGGGGGTGAATAGGTGCTATTACAAATTTTAGGTCTTTTCAAATTTAGGTTCAACACAAAGGTAAATTCTCTAGATATGCAACTATGGTGAATTTACATAAATGACAAGCTAAGCAATAACAAGATAAACAAGAGTACAAGACAAGCAAGTAAGGGAGTAAGGATAAGGGGAACCAAGTGAAGCACGCGGAGACGAAGATGTAATCCCGAGTTCCACCCAAGGGTGTACGTCTCGTTGGAGAGGTGTGCGCTACCACAACAGGTTAGCCGCAACGCCACAAAGGCTCACCTTCTTCTCCGATGAACTCAACCACAAAGGTTGCGAGTTCACCTTCCACTATTGATCTCCTTTTAGGGCGGAGATCGAATCCCTTACAAACGCTTAAGGCACTCACCCACAACTTAATTGGGGGCTCTCAAGATGACCACAAAAGGTCAAGGCAACACCAAGATTACAACAATGGTGAACTAGGTTTTCCCACCGGAAACCCTAGCCACAAAATGCCCAAGTGAATGGGGGAGAAATGCAAATCGCTTCGGTGAAGATGTAGATCCGGGCCTTCTCCTCCAATCCTCCAAAGATCAACGGATTTGAGTGGGGGGATTGGGAGATCTTGATGATTTGAGATTTCAAGAAATGTAGGAGAGATAAAAACTGAGAGCTGGCTGTTCTTGAGTGAGTGAGGGGGTATTTATAGCCCCTCCCCTTTTTTGGCTGTTGGGTGTGTTGACCAGTCGGAAATTCCGGTATAAGTCATAACCGGAAATTCCGGTCACTCGGAATTTCCGGAGAAATGAAATTTCCGACAGGAATATCCGGCTGGAGTCAGAACCTTTTCCTCTTCTTTCCTTAGCAGATTTCTTCATTGTTCTTCAAGGTGCACTCGGAAATTTCCGAGCACAATTTCCGGTTTGCATTGGGGTAGAGGCACCCTTGAGCTCAAGCAACCCATACTTCTTGAGCATGTCTTGAATGTACTTTGCTTGGTTGATGAAAGTTCCTTCCTTCAATTGCTTGATCTCGAATCCGAGAAAGAACTTCATCTCACCCATCATAGACATCTCAAACCTGTCAGTCATAAGCTTGGAGAATTCTTCGTCAAATGCTTTGTTAGTAGACCCAAATATAATATCATACACATATAATTGACAAATGAAAAGCTCTCCATTTACTTTCTTAGTAAAAAGGGTGGGGTCGATTTCCCCAACTTGAAACCCACGGTCTACAAGTAGTTCTCTAAGATGCTCATACCACACACATGGGGCTTGTTTAAGGCCATAGAGTGCCTTATCCAACTTATAGATATGGTTCGGATACTTGAGGTCCTGAAACCCCGATGGTTGCTTAACATAAACAAGTTCACTTACTGGACCATTAAGAAAAGCGGATTTAACATCCATTTGTTGCAACTTAAGGTTATGGTGAGAGGCATAGGCAAGAAGAATACGAATTGACTCAAGTCGAGCCACGGGCACATAGGTTTCTCCAAAGTCAATGCATTCAATTTGGGAGTAACCTTGAGCCACCAATCTTGCCTTGTTCCTCACTACCATGCCATGTTCATCTTGCTTGTTCTTGAATATCCTTTTGGTGCCGATAACATTGCGGCAATCTTTGGGTCTTTCCACCAACTTCCACACCTTGTTGTGCTCGAAGTTGTTGAGTTCTTCACGCATAGCATCAAGCCAATCTTTATCTTCAAGAGGTTCAAAGACTTTCTTGGGTTCCACCATGGAGATGTGAGCTTGATGTTCACTAAAGTTTGCAAGTTGTCTTCGAGTAGAGACCTTGCTTCTCACATCACCAAGCACCTTGTCAAGAGATAGAGCTCTCAATTCTTGTGAGGTGCCAACCCTATTCAAGCGGCGGATCTCGATATCCTTCCTTGTGGTGGGAGGGATTGCTTGATCATTCATGTCTCCGCCTTGACTGTCTTGATGGCCTTGATCAACCATAGGAGTGATGACCAGAGGTGGGGGAGTAGGTTGATCTTGGCCTTGTTGAGAGCTGCCACGGGGAATGTCAGCAGGACCGGATATTCCGAGTTCATTGTGGACCGGAAATTCCGAGTCACCGGAATTTCTGACTCCAGTTTCAACCGGATTTTCCGGCCCTCCGGAAATTCCTGGAGCAGCTGGAGGTTCTTGTGCTTCTTCTTGGCTAGGCGTGTTGGGCACGGTGTTGTTGTTGGGTGTTTCTTGTGTTGGGGTAGCCAGCACTTGCGTAGAGCTTGATCCTTGTTGAGCAACCTCATAATAGACTTCGACGGGGCGGTGGACTCCCAACCCCATCCTTCGGATAGCATCTTGAGGTTGATCATCAGCTACATCGGAAACACCACTTTGCTTCATAAGGGAGCCGTCATTCTCATCGAATACCACACTACAAGTTTCTTTGATAATGCGCGAGGCCTTGTCATAGACTCTATAAGTATGGGATTCGGCACCGTAACCAACAAAAGTCCCTTCAAGAGACTTAGAATCAAACTTGCCTAAACGAACACATTTGATGAGATAGAAACACTTACAACCAAAAACTCGGAAGTAAGAGATGTTGGGCTTGTTCCCGGTAAGCACTTCATAAGGTGTCTTCATGAGTCCTTTGCAAAAGAAGAGCCGGTTGGATGAATCGCAAGCGGTGTTGACGACTTCGTCCCAAAAGTTGTGAGGGGACTTGAACTCGGCCATCACCGATCTTGCCATCTAAATAAGTGTGCGGTTCTTCCTTTCGGCTACACCATTTTGTTGGGGAGAATAAGCAGCGGAATATTGATGACGAATCCCTTCTTCACTAAGGAACTCGTTCAAGGTGTAGTTCTTGAACTCGGAACCATTGTCACTTGTTATCACCAAGATTGGGACATCGTGTTGACGTTGAGCTTCATTGGAGAAGTCGATGATAGTTTGTTGAGTCTCCACCTTCGACTTGAAGAAGAAAACCCATGTGTATCTTGAATAGTTATCAACAATCACGAAGCAATATTTCTTGCCACCAAGACTAGCTTCCGGAATGGGACCAAAGAGGTCTACATAGAGAAGCTCCAAAACCCTCGTTGATGAAATGATGGTCTTGCTTGGATGGTGGATGTCATGCATTTTTCCTTCAACACAAGCGCTACACATTCGATCCTTCGAGAAAGAAACATGATCTTTTAGTCCTAGGATATGGCCACCCTTTTGGAGACTTTGCAAAGTCCTCATATTGACATGGGCTAGTCGGCGATGCCATAACCAACCCAAGTCCGCCTTAGCGAATAAGCACATTGCATGGGAAGTGGTGACTACGGAGAAGTCAACCACATATAACCCATTCTCAACGTACCCAACGAAAGACACTTTGAGAGACTTGCTCCGCATAAGGATAACCATTTCCTTTTTGAAGATAACGGTATAACCCAAACAAGTTAAAGAATGCACCGAGATCAAGTTGAAACCTAGGGACTCGACAAGCAAGACATTCACAAGTGTGAAGTCCGGTGCCACTACCACCTTGCCGAGCCCTATTACCTTAGACTTTGAATTGTCACCATATGTAACTGTAACATCCTGGGATTTGAAAAATCAGAAAAATTTAAAACTTTTAAAAATTACTTTGTATGTTACTTTTAAAAGAGTATTCAAGCATTGCATTCATGCACTCACGCATTCATGCATCAACATCATTTCATCTTGTTGCCTAAATTAAATAAGAGTTTGAAATTAAGGTTTATTTATATGTTTGTTTTGGAAATTATTCCATAAACATGTTATTTGTATCTTTTATAAGATTCCAATTTATTAATTTTTATTTTGGGAAAGAATACTACCAAAAATTTCTAAATTAAACAAGCTTTCCAAAACATATTTTTATGATTTTTTCTGAAAAGTTTTGGTTAAGTTTAAAAATCAAATTTGAATTAAAAGTTTGAAAACAGAAAATGATTTGTCAAAAAAAAAAAGAACAGCCCGAGTCATGTGGGCCGAAGCCCATCTTCTATCTACCGTGCGCGAGCGACACTTAGCAGCCCAGCAGCGGCCCATCTTCGACCTCCCTCTCAATGACGCGCGGGACCCACATGTCATCCCTTCCAATCGTATCGTGAACGAACTCCAGAACACGATTTTCTACCGGTAGAGTTCGTTTCAAAATCGGATCAATCCAATCCCGTTTCTTGTAGAATAATCCATCCCGTGCGCCCCCCATAAATACCCTAGCTCCCGCCGCCTTTCTTGCCCCCGAAACCCTAGACTCATCGCCCCCAGGCTGCTCACAATCTCCCGCCGCCGTCCGCCGTTCCACCGGCGAAAACCGTCGAGTTCCGGTGAGCCTCTTCAACCCCGAGCCCTCCGTCTCTCCCTTCCTTCTTATTTGCTTCTTGCTCATCGTTGTGACACGGTGGCGTGACTTTTCCCGCAGCTTTTCGACGCACTCGTCCACACCCGTAGCAACCGCCGCCGTCTACTACTCCGGCGAGAGATTACCGGCGACCGTCGATGCTCCGAAGACCCCATCCTCGCCATCGACACCGCCTCCTCTTCCTCTACACTCTGGTATGACTCGTTCATCTCGAGAACTTGTGTATCAGTGGATCGTGCGACGCCGGCGATGGCGCCGCCACGGGTAGAGACCACCGGAGCTTCTCCGGCCACCGGCGCCGCTCGAATTTGGTCCATTGCTCGAGAGCCGTCCGATCTCAATCCCACGGTCCATAATAGATCACTTATTGAAACGGTATTGTCCAATCAGAGGAAGCCACATGGACGCTCCGTCAGCAGCACAGTCACCGCCAGATCAGCGCCACGTCAGATTTGATTTTTCTGCGATTTTCTTAAATAGATTAAAACTGGCAGTTTTGCAGAAAAGCCCATGTACCTTAAATCTATTATAACTTTTTATTGGTTTGGCCAAATTTAACAAACTTTATATTTTTGAAAAGCTCTCGACATGTAGAATATTTTAGCACTGTTGGTTTTCTGTTTTGAGTCTGTTTAAATTATTCAAATTTCAAATTGTGAGTTTAAGTAAATTTGACTTAGATTTAAATCTATAAGATCAAAAATTGTAAATAAAATTGTTTTGGAAACCTTATAATATGTGTTATATGAATACACTGTTAGAAAATATTTTTCAGTATTATTTGGAATATTTCAAAATCATAATGTTAAATTGAATAAAGTTTGAGTAATTTTTACATAACTTTTGATAGAAATATTATTTTTGAGTAAATCCAATTACTATAAATTTGAATCACTAAGTATTTGCAGTAGTATTTTTCTACTAATCTTTGTGGAATAATTTTCTGTTTATTTTGTAAATAATATTGATTTAATACTTTTAAATGATATTTTAATGAATAAAAACTAATTAAAAATATATTAAAATTTACAGGCATATTATGAACACTTTGGTCACAAAAAGTACTTAGAAATATTTTGCCTTCTTAAAACAAAGTAAATTTCTCTCTTAGAAAATATTTGATAAATATTCGAGAATACTTTCCTTAGAAAAATTTCAACACTTAGAAATGCTAAATCTTTCCTTAGAGAAATTTAGCATCTACAAACTTAGTTGTTTTTATTTTGTTAAGTGTTGTCCTTAGAAATAAAATTGCATTGCATACATAGCATATTGTATTGTATAGTTATTGTTTTTCTCTAAGTTAGGATTATTTGAGCATAGTGTTTTGGTAAAGTGCCGCAATATAAAGACTAGAAGGCCAACAAAGACTTAGAAGAAAACAGACTCTGGAAGCAGCTCCAAAAAGTAGAAGCACTTAGAAGAAAATCAAGAGGAACTGCAAGAAGACTATTCCCTTTTATTTCTCTAAGTCTTTCTCTCTTTTCTTTTCTTCTCTCTTAGACCTCGTGGTGGCTAAGTTATATCCAAGACCAGCCCTGGTGATATACAAATCATCAAGTCTGAACCATCAAGTCTACATAATCCAATGAAGACATCACCAAGGAGAAATTACAAGTCAGGAGATGAAGCCTGGGAAATCAACTCTATCTTCTCTGTATCTTTTCTGCCTTCCTATTCTTCTTCCACTTTGGACATAAACCAAATCCTTAGTGAGGTTGACCAAGTACTTAGACTGCTAACTGAAGATGAAGGAAACTACAAAGGAATAGAAGAATTCAAGATCAAACATGATGAAGACTAGGAGCAGTCTTACAACCTTGGTCCTTAGTCATATTCGACTAACACACTTGCCTTGCATTAACTTAGAATAATGTCTTGGCATGGCATGCATCTCTAGTTCTTAGAAATATTTTGCACATCATGCATAACATATTTTTGTATTGTTATTTTGTGTGTATGTTTATTTGGTCTTGTTTGATGTGTTAGAAATTTCGGAGGGAAACGACAACTGTTGTAGCTGCTGTTGTTATTCTTCTTGTTGCCAAGGCAAGTGGCACACCCTCATAAATTTCCTAAGTATTTTCTATGCACTACTTAGTGTATTTCTTATATGCATTGTTGGATAGTATTGCTACGCTGAAACCACTATATCCCTTACACTAGTTGTGTCTAGAATCCTATGGGTAACTTGGTAGAAATATTGATGCTATGCAAAAGTTGTTTTGTGAAAAGTTAATTTCTACTAAGTTAAAGATACTTCTGGGTGGATGTGGCAAGAGGATGGAGGTTAGAGTTGAGTGGCTGCTTAGGCTCATTTAGGTGGGTGCATCTGGCTAAGACCCAGGCTCATTTAGATGAGTGAACCTGAGTACGTACACTTGAGGATGGCCACCCAGGAACAAAGGGACCAAAGTTTCTCCAAGTGAAGATGCTTCCAGTGCAACCACGTGGTATAATGGCTCTGCCTTGACCTTTCCCCAAAGGTCTCGTCTCAGGCTTCTCCTTTCCTTTTCACTACATGAGGGTCAAGGACAGAAGGGTTGTTTGAGTCTCGTGGTGAAAGTGCACAACCTCTGCAGAGTGTAAAACTAAGTACTTGCCGTGTCCTCGGTTTCGGACAATCTGAGCAGCTGATCAAGGATTCAACGGAGGCTCCCAACATTCAAATTTCTAAGTTAAAAGTTGATGGGTGAACAAGGGAAGATGAGATTATGGTTTTCATGCCATACTTGTCCTGATTTCAAGAAAAGTGTTTTCAAAAGAGTAGGAAAAATTGGCTTTATGCAAATTAGCCTTGAACTCCACCAGCCAAATATGCATGTAGGCTATAGAGTTATTCCATTAAGTGTCCACCATAGTGAACGGGAATCCGGCACCTAGAGGGGGGGGTGAATAGGTGCTATTACAAATTTTAGGTCTTTTCAAATTTAGGCTCAACTCAAAGGTAAATTCTCTAGATATGCAACTACGGTGAATTTACCTAAATGAGAATCTAAGCAATAACAAGAAGCAAGTAAGGGAGTAAAGGGTAAAGGGAACCAAGTGAAGCACGCGGAGACGAAGATTTATTCCCGAGTTCCACCCAAGGGTGTACGTCTCGTTTGGAGAGGTGTGCGCTACCACAACAGGTTAGCCGCAACGCCACAAAGGCTCACCTTCTTCTCCGATGAACTCAACCACAAAGGTTTCGAGTCCACCTTCCACTATTGATCCCCTTTTAGGGCGGAGATCGAATCCCTTACAAACTCTTGAGGCACACACCCACAACTGAATTGGGGGCTCCCAAGAAGACCACAACAGGTCAAGGACCACAAAAGGTCAAGGTAACACCAAGAGTACAACAATGGTGAACTAGGTTTTCCCACCGGAAACCCTAGCCACGAAATCCCCAAGTGAATGGGGGAGAAATGTAAATCCCTTCGGTGACGATGTAGATCTGGGCCTTCTCCTCCAATCCTCCAAAGATCTATGAATTTGGGTGGGGGGATTGGGAGATCTTGATGATTTGAGCTTTCAAGAATGGTAGGAGAGAGAAAATCTGAGAGCTGTCTGTTCTTGAGTGAGTGAGGGGGTATTTATACTCCCCCTCAAATTCTGGCCGTTGGCTGTCTTGGTCACCCGGAAATTCCGGTATAAGTTGCACCGGATAGTCCGGTGCCCCGGAATATCCGGGCCTTTGAAAATATCCGGGCTGAATTTCCGGTTGAGATCAGAACCAATTCTGAACTTGACTTAGTCGATTTTCTGAGGTTGACTCGGAATATCCGAGTCCTTGAAATTTCCGAGCTGAATTTCCGATTGGAGTCAGTGCCACTTCTGAATCTTGACTTAGCAAATTTCCTTGAGGCTGACTCGGAATATCCGGTTGGTGAACCGGAATATCCGGTCCTTGAAATTTCCGGGCTGATTTTCCGATTGAAGTCAGTGCCACTTCTGAATCTTGACTTAGCAAATTTGCTGAGGTTGCTTCGGAATATCCGGTTGGTGAACCGGAATATCCGGGTCCTTGAAATTTCCGGGCTGATTTTCCGATTGAAGTCAGTGCCACTTCTGAACTTGACTTAGCCAAATTTCTGGGGTCGACTCGGAATATCCGGTTGGGGAACCGGAATATCCGGGTCCCTGAAGAATTCCAGAAACTCTTTTTCTTTACAATTTGGCTTTAAGATTTGTGATATGAGTTTCACCCAAACTGAAATACTTAGCAATAGGATTAGTATATCATTGGTATTGTTAACTAACACACAAAACACTAGGGATTAAGAAATGTTCTTTCAATCTCCCCCTTTTTGGTGTTAGATGACAATACCAAGATTTGCAAAGAAACAAACAGCAATATCATGTTTTTGGCAGAAAATGGCTCCCCCTAAATAAATGCAAGTATGCAACACAAGATAACAGAGGATAGGAGCAATTTTATAACAACAACCACACGATATCACAAAGGAGAGACGAGACAAAATGTAAGATAATGGAAGCACTTGAGACTAGATAGATTTTCATACCTTGTGCATATAGAATATGAAGAGAATACCAACACAATCAATTCCAAGTCTCAAGCACAATATAATGATAGCATCAAACATTGTCTCAATACAAAGATATCACAAATGACAAAAGGAGAGTTTCACAAGTAACTTAAAACACGATAAATGGACACAAGCGCAAATAAATGATAAACGCATAAGCTTGTGCCCGACCCTTGCAAATCCCCGAAGAAGTCCTAGTAGAGCAACTTCTCCCCCTTTGGCATCGAAACGCCAAAAAGGAAGAAGAGCGATGCTACGTCCCATGGAAGTCTTCAGTACGAGGGGTCCTCCTCATCATCATCAGCATCAGCCTCCTCCTGATCATCATCATCGTCCTCATACTCATCAGATGCTGCCTCCTCATCATCATCCTCCTCATCATAGTCATAACCTGTGGTGTACGAGCTGCCACCCAGGTCCTGGTCAATCAGGGTCCATGGAGCGAAGGAACCCTCGTTCCACTGAGCAAAGGACAGAGGCTCAGACAGATCAGCAGGAGCAGGAGAGCCAGAAGCATGGTGAAGGATCAAGTCTTGCTTGTAGTTCTGCTGACGGCGATCCTTGTAGGCATTGTATTGTTCCTTGCGGATGTCCACATTCATGCAGAGGATGTTGCGCTGGAACCAGTTCAGCTTCTTCACATGCGCATGAGTGGTGGGAACATGAGTAGAGGTAGCAGCAGCCCTCCTCGCATCACCCATGAAAGATCCACCTGGAGCTGAAGTAGTCGAAGGCCTAGGAGGGGGCTTGACCACAGTCTTCTTCTCATAGAGCTTCTTGAAGTCATGAGGCACCAAATCACTGTTGCTGCTGGCGTTGAGGTTAGGGAACTTAAACAGGAGAAGCTTCATGATGTATGGAGCATATGGAATGGAGACCCTGGTAGTTATAGCCTCATACATCTCATTGTAGATGTAATCCATCACATCTACTGTCCAGTCAGTATCAGAACCCGAGTCCTCCACAATATGGTTGGCGTGGAGGAGCAGGTTGCAGAGAGGGGTGACCACATTGTCATTGTTGCCACCACTCGGTGCAATGTTCTCACGCAGGATGCGCACAAGAACATCATACAAAGGCAGCAAGTTGCGAGAGAATCCAGGGGTGGCTCCCACACCATATAAGTGAGCTGTCTCCTTCTTGTTCAGCTTGTGGGGGTGGTGCATGCGAGCGCCTTGGGGATGGTCCCCATCAAATCTGTAGCCCAGTACCTTGCCAAACTCCTCAAAGTTGGACTCACAGTAAGTTTCCCCAGTCATCCATTTCATGGTCTTCTTCGAGTCACCCTTGATCACTAGGGTGGCGAAGAACTGCATAACAAACTGCGCGTTGTAGGCACAACGGATGAGCGCCAATGTCTCCAAACCCATGGTCTTCACAATGTGGATGGCCTCAGAAAAAGCAGGTTTCTTCTGAAGTGTTGCAAAGTCAAATGGGTGCATGGGTCGAATTGGCTTCGTCAGAGAGAGGTATAGATCCACAAGTATATGCTCCTGTGCTTGGCACCAATAACTGCGATCATCGAGAGATGTGTCTCTTGCGTTGAGGTACCAGTCCCCCTGCATCAGCTGAGAGTAATCAACAGCATGCATCTTGGAATAGTTCGGACGTTCGGAACTAGAGGCACTCTTTCTCTTCTTAGTTGAGGGCTTGCTGGCAGCAGATTTCTTCCTCTGAGGTGCAATGCCCTTTCCTTTGTTGACTGATTGCTTGGAAACAGGAGCTCTACCAGTGTGCCTTGACCCCCCTGCGGAAGGACTTCCACCTGAACCTGTGAATTTGAGCATAGATGGTAGCATAAGGTAAGTGCACACAAGCCAGGAGGTAATACACACATTAGATAGGCATTCGATGGATCATATGTAGTTAAACAAGAGTTAATCTTAAAACTGCTCTGTTTGGCTCGGAATATCTGGGTCAGCCATGACCGGAAATTCCGGGGGACCGGAAATTCCGAGTCACGATGGACCGGATATTCTGAGTCAGACAGAAACTACAGATCTGAGATTTGACTCGGTCTAAAACTAGATCGATCCAATGTAATGCAAAACTAATGTATGTACAAGGCAGGGAATAGTCCTAGGAACAATCTCTACCAAGCAACATTGAAACAAATAACTCCACATCAAGATCCAAGTGCAAGCACATTAGGAAGAAGAAAAGTGAAGTTACCCTCATCCATGGAGGCCATTGCTTGGAGGAGAGAGTTCCCGGAGCGGAGGAGGAGCAGATCCGGCCGAGAACGAGGTTCCCCGGCGAACGGAGTGCTCCGGAGGGAGTTGGGATCAGCAGGGGCGGCGGCTGGAGGAGAGGGAGGTCGGGGGTGGAAGAAAGGCACTAATGAGCCCTTCACCCCGAGCCTGCCCTTATATATCTGGACAAACTGCCAGACTGGATATTCCGGTATAAGTTACACCGGATATTCCGAGTCACCGGATATTCCGGTTCAAAATGAACCGGATATTCCGACCTGCTGAACCAAAATCCCAGTTTTCAAAAGGATGACTTGTGTGCAATAGAGAGAAATGTTTTCAGGGGAAAGTAGGCTTGGGATAGATTTCCAAACTGATATTGGTACACCATACTCAACTCACAACAACCAAATCGAACCAAAAGAGCCAAGTTGAGTAGGTTTCCCACATGCATGAAAAGGAGAGCAAATAGCAACATAAAGCTCCAAATAACAACAACTCTTCAAGGAGAAGAGGTCGGTGGCCGAGGCCACCATGTAGGAGTGTATGGCATGTTACCGCGAAGATGTATCTTGGGTACATAACCACTACTCGTCGTTTTAGCTCATTAGTCACAAGAATGAATATAGAGATAAAAGAACACTTGCTATCGGCATAATGGGGGGAGGGATGGTCCAATGTATTAGGACCGCACTCCCCCTATTTCCATGCCTACATCTAAACTAGATAAGATGCAATTACGCCCTAGGTGAGTGTGCAAGCGATCAAGCCAAGGACCTCGAATCAATGATATTTAGCTCATTCCTCAAAAAGCAAAACCTTCCTTCCTCAAGGGGCTTCGTGAAGATATCCGCCAATTGATCCCTTGTGCCCACATATGATAAGTCAATGTCTCCACGGGCCACATGATCTCTTATGAAATGATGGCGGATCTCAATATGCTTGGTTCTTGAATGTTGCACCGGGTTGTAGGCAATCTTGATGGCACTTTCGTTGTCACATAGAAGAGGCACTTTGTCACAATTGACACCGTACTCCTTTAAAGTTTGCCTCATCCATAGCAACTGAGTGCAACAACTTGCGGCGGCAACATACTCGGCTTCGGCGGTGGAGAGAGATATACAATTTTGCTTCTTAGAAGACCAACTCACCAAGGACCTCCCAATAAATTGACAAGCACCGGAGGTTGACTTCCTATCATCATGATCTCCCGCCCAATCGGAATCCGTGAATCCACATAATGAGAAATTTGCATCCTTGGGATACCACAATCCATAAGTTGGGGTATAAGCCAAATATCGAAAGATTCTCTTGACCGCCACATCATGGCTATCTTTAGGAGCCGCTTGATATCTTGCACACACTCCTACGGCTAGCACTATATCCGGTCTAGATGCACAAAGGTAGAGGAGAGATCCAATCATGGAGCGATATACCTTTTGATCCACATCCTTACCCTTCGGGTTGAGCTCAAGGTGGCATTTGGTTTGCATTTGACTAGAGGCACCCTTGAGATCAAGCAACTCGTACTTCTTGAGCATGTCTTGAATGTATTTTGCTTGGTTGATGAACGTTCCTTCCCTCAATTGTTTGATCTCAAATCCGAGGAAGAACTTCATATCGCCCATCATAGACATCTCAAACCTGTCAGTCATAAGCTTAGAGAATTCTTCGTTAAATGCTTTGTTAGTCGATCCAAATATAATGTCATCCACATATAATTGACAAATGAAAAGCTCCCCATTAACTTTCTTAGTAAAAAGTGTGGGGTCGATTTCCCTAACTTGGAATCCACGGTCTACAAGTAGTTCTCTAAGGTGCTCGTACCACGCTCGTGGGGCTTGTTTAAGGCCATAGAGTGCCTTATCCAACTTGTAGACATGGTTCGGAAACTAGAGGTCCTCGAACCCCGGTGGTTGCTTAACATAGACAAGTTCATTTAGTGGACCATTTAGAAAAGCGGATTTAACATCCATTTGTTGCAACTTGAAGTTATGGTGAGAGGCATAGGCAAGAAGAATACGGATTGACTCAAGTCGAGCCACGGGCGCGTAGGTTTCTCCAAAGTCAATGCCTTCAATTTGAGAATACCCTTGAGCCACCAATCTTGCCTTGTTCCTTATCACCATGCCATGTTCATCTTGCTTGTTCTTGAATATCGACTTGGTGCCGATAACATTGCGGCAATCTTTGGGTCTTTCCACCAACTTCCACACTTTGTTGCGCTCGAAGTTGTTGAGCTCTTCATGCATGGCATCAAGCCAATCTTTATCTTCAAGAGCTTCAAAGACCTTCTTGGGTTCCACCATGGAGATGTGAGCTTGATGTTCACTAAAGCTTGCGAGTTGTATTCGGGTAGAGACCTTGCTTCTCACATCACCAAGCACCTTGTCAAGAGATAGAGCTCTTAATTCTTGTGAGGTGCCAACCCTATTCAAGCGGCGGATCTCGATTTCCCTCCGAGTGGTGGGAGGAATCGCTTGATCATCTTGATCATTCATGTCTCCGCCTTGACTGATTTGATGGCCTTGATCAACCATTGGAGAGGTGTCCATTGGTGAGGGAGAGGGTTGATCTTGGCCTTGCGAACTGCCACCGGGAATGTCAGCAGGACCGGATATTCCGGGTTCAGGAACCGGAAATTCCGGGCCACCGGAATTTCCGGGTCCATCTTGACCCGGATATTCCGGTCCTCCGGAAATTCCAGGAGCAGCTGTAGAGTCTTGTTCTTCTTCTTGGCAGGGTGCATTGGGCACGGTGTTGTCGATGGGCGTTCCTTGTGTTGGGGTGGTCACCACTTGGGAAGAACTTGGTCCTTGTTGATCAACCTCATAATAAAGTTCAACGGGGCGGTGGACTCCCAACCCCATTCTTCGGATAGCATCTTGAGGTTCATCATCACCTACACCGGAAACACCACTTTGCTCCACGAGGGAGCCGTCATTCTCCTCGAATACCACACTACAAGTTTCTATGATTATGCGCGAGGCCTTATCATAGACTCTATAAGTGTGGGATTCGGATCCGTAGCCCACAAATGTCCCTTCAAGAGACTTAGAATCAAACTTGCCCAAACGAACACCTTTGATGAGGTAGAAGCACTTACAACCAAATACACGGAAGTAGGAGATATTGGGCTTGTTCCCGGTGAGCACTTCATAAGGTGTCTTCATGAGTCCTTTGCGAAAGAAGAGCGGGTTGGATGAATGGCAAGGGGTGTTGACGGCTTCAGCCCAAAAGTTATGAGGGGACTTGAACTCCGCCATCATCGACCTTGCCATCTCAATAAGAGTGCGGTTCTTCCTTTCGGCTACACCATTTTGTTGGGGAGTATAAGCAGCGGAATATTGATGACCAATCCCTTCTTCACTAAGGAACTCGTTTAAGGTGTAGTTCTTGAACTCGGACCCATTGTCACTTCGTATCACCAAGATAGGGACATTGTGTTGACGTTGAGCTTCATTGGAGAAGTCGATGATAGTTTGTTGAGTCTCCATCTTCGTCTTGAAGAAGAAAACCCATGTGTATCTTGAATAATCATCAACAATCACCAAGCAATATTTCTTGCCACCAAGACTAGCTTCCGGAATGGGACCAAAGAGGTCAACATGGAGAAGCTCCAAAACCCTCTTTGACGAAATGATGGTCTTACTTGGATGGTAGATGTCATGCATTTTTCCTTCAACACACGCCCTACACATTCGATCCTTCGAGAAAGAAACATGGTCTTTTAGTCCTAGGATATGACCACCCTTGTGAAGACTTTGCAAAGTCCTCATGTTGACATGGGCTAGTCGGCGATGCCATAGCCAACCCAAGTCCGCCTTTGCGAATAGGCACATTGTATGGGAAGTGGTGACTCCGGAGAAGTCAACCACATAGAGTCCATTCTCAATGTACCCAACGAAAGACACATTGAGAGACTTGCTCCGCAAGAGAATGACCATTTCCTTTTCAAAGACAACGGTATAGCCCAAACAAGTTAAGGAATGGACGGAGATCAAGTTGAAACCTAGGGACTCGACAAGCAAGACATTCACAAGTGTGATGTCCGGTGCCACTACCACCTTGCCGAGCCCTATTACCTTAGACTTGGAATTATCACCATATGTAACGGTCATTTGATCATCATTGGGCTTCAACTCCGTTACAATATCCTTGCTTCCGGTCATATGACTAGTGCACCCACTATCAATTATCCATTTCGATCCTCTGGAAGCAAGGCCCTACACACAATCAATTCTTGGATTTAGGTACCCATTTTGCAATGGGTGCCTTTTGGTTAGCAACAAGGGTCTTTGGAACCCAAATAGTATATTCAATGTAACCATCAAAAGGTCCAATGTATCTAGCATAGACATCCCCATAATAATCAACATATAAAGAATAGTTGGGGTTAGATTTGCCCGCAAAGTCATTACGAGTGGGAGTGCCCCTTGGGGCATTTCCACTCGCAATATCAATCTTCTTGGCTTGTGCGGGCTTGGTCTTCTTCTTGGTCTCCTTCTTCTCCTTAGCAACATAGCCTAGACCTTCCTTACCCTTGTGGGGCACTCGCTCATGAAGAGGAGTAGTGAGTGTCCCCTTACCTTTGTCAAGAGATGTCTTGGGCTTGGTTGCCATAGAAGGAACAAAAAAAACCTAGCAATACCCTTCACAACATTTGCATTAGCATTCAAAGGAGTAGAGGTGCTAGGTTTCTCAAGAGTAGATATCCGAGATTGGAGTTGATCACGAGACTTGAGAAGACGTTCGTGATCACTTGTCAACACCTTGTGAGCATAGTCAAGTGACTCGAAGTCTTCGCAAAGTCTAGCGTGAGCAACTACAAGCTCGGACTTTTCATTTTTGCATAATTTTACATTTAGCAAAGTAGAGATCGCGATCCTTAGTGATCTTAGCAAGTTGCTCCTCAAGGAGAGCATGAGCTTCTTGTTCATCTTCAAGAGAGGATTGGAGAGACACCTTAGCGTGTGCATCCTCTCTCTCAATCTCACCTTTGAGCTCAAGCTCATCCTCAAGCTCACCTATACGACTCATGATTGAGCCAAAGTGTTTCTTTCCTTCTCCTTGCAAGTTAGTCATGAATTTATCAAAAGCAATGATTTCTTCCTTGACTTCTAGGCTCATAGCATCATCAATGTCATGTGATATGGAGTTGAGGGATAGTTGTACCTCGGATGTCTTTGCCATAAGACATCTTCCATTCTTGACGATGGGGCTCTCATTTGGTGAGGAGAAGAGTGATGGATTTGTGGAAGACATGGCTAGTGCGGCCACTTGCGTTGGAGTATCCTCCTTGTCACTATCTTCATCATCGGTGGGATATTGCTCTTGAGTCACCAAGACAATCTTTTGGTTCTTCTTGAAGAAAGGCTTCTTCATGGGCATGGGCCCCTTGCCCGGCCACGAGCCTCCCACCATGATCCTCTCTTCTCTCCCATGGGCAATCGGCAACAAAGTGGCTCTTGTCATCGCAGTTATAGCATAGTCTCACTTTGTTGAATGGCTTTCCTCCGTTGGGGGGAAACTTCTTGTCAATCCTTGCTTTGGCCCTTCCGGGGTTCTTCCAAAAGGTTCTTGCCGCAAGACCCATGTGTTGAGTGAGAGTGCTTGAGAGAGCTTCACTAGATAGCTCGACTTGATCATCACACTCCTCTTCATCCTCCTCTTCAACGGTGGCCTTCAAAGCAATTGAGGCATGCTTGTGCATCCCTATGGCTCTAGCTCTTGCATCTTGTGCAATCTTGGAGGCCACCTTGTATGCGGTCATCTCTTGCATAACTTCATTGGATGTCATCTTTGCGAAGTCATGTCTCCCTTGGAGTGTCTTCAAATCCGTGTCCTCAAAGGGCATGAGAGCGGTCACGAACTTCCTCTTGATCCAAGCATCATTGATGTACTCCGCCCCGAGGTTCTTGAAGGAGTTGGCAACCAACACCAACCTCCGGTACATGTCCTCGTGGCTTTCTCCATCCAACTTGTAGAACCCTTCCACCTCATTGCATAAGGCATCATACCGGTTCTTCTTCATGCTCTCATTCCCAACGAAGATGTCGGAAAGAGCATTCCAAACTTCCTTGGCGGTGGAGAATTGTTGAATGAGCGCCATGTCCTTCTCTCCAACGGCCATTTGGAGTTGATGAAGAGCGGTGGCGTTGAGTTGGCTATCAACCACCTCTCTTCTTGTCAAGTTGGTTGGATCATGGGGCTTGTATCCTTCTTCAATGATGCGCCAAAGCTCAATGGAGGCACTACATAGATGAGACTTCATTAGAAACACCCATTGAGAGAAATGAGTAGGTTTAAGCTTAGGAGGATCACTTCTAAAGTTTACATGAGGGTGAGGGATAGGAGGGTTAGGAGAGCAATTATGGTTGACATTATGAAATTCCTCTCCTTTGGGGGTGTTAGAGGAGCTAGGTGGTTCATCCTTTTCCGCCATCCCGGGAACACTTTAGGTAACATCTTTGGACCCATCCGAAGATGACTCCTTAGAGTTCCCCGCATGTTCCTTAGGTGGAGGAGAGGGAGAAGTAGCCTCGGACTCCTTAGACTTCAAGAGTGCCATGAGCATCTCATTCATCTTGAGGAGTTGGGCCTCCAAGGACGATCTCATATCAATAAGATCGGCCATGGTTGCCCCTTTAGCTAACACCTCCTTCTCCGCCTCTAATTTTTCACGGGCGGCCCTCTCGGCATCGGATTCCGTCATCGTTGCACTTAGGCGGTTAAGCCCTTAAAAGTGAACTTGGCTCTGATACCAATTGAACGGGAATCCGGCACCTAGAGGGGGGGGTGGTGAATAGGTGCTATTACAAATTTTAGGTCTTTTCAAATTTAGGCTCAACTCAAAGGTAAATTCTCTAGATATGCAACTACAATGAATTTACCTAAATGAGAATCTAAGCAATAACAAGAAGCAAGTAAGGGAGTAAAGGGTAAAGGGAACCAAGTGAAGCACGCGGAGACGAAGATTTATTCCCGAGTTCCACCCAAGGGTGTACGTCTCGTTTGGAGAGGTGTGCGCTACCACAACAGGTTAGCCGCAACGCCACAAAGGCTCACCTTCTTCTCCGATGAACTCAACCACAAAGGTTTCGAGTCCACCTTCCACTATTGATCCCCTTTTAGGGCGGAGATCGAATCCCTTACAAACGCTTGAGGCACACACCCACAACTGAATTGGGGGCTCCCAAGAAGACCACAACAGGTTAAGGACCACAAAAGGTCAAGGTAACACCAAGAGTACAACAATGGTGAACTAGGTTTTTGAAGGGGATCGTGTGCAGAAAACAAAAAAATTCCTACCGACGATATCCTTAAACTAGCCAAGATCTATTCTATGCAGATATAGTAATACGAACGGAGATCGGAATACGTACCCTTGTAGACCGAAAGCGGGATTACGTTCCCGCACAAACGTTGTCGATGAAGACCGACGTAGCCGACCTCAAGGTCGTGTAGAGGAAGCAGGCCTCCGAGTACCGCTAGCGCAGCACCTCGCAGGGAGTCGCACACGTACGGTGGAGACGACGCCTCCGAAGCTCCAGTCCAGGACGAGCAGCGGAAGACTTGGACCGGAACACCAGCAGCGCGGCAGCGGGCTATGGTGGAGGAGATCCCCGACTCCTCTTGCTCGGCGCGGCTCCGACTTGGGAACCACGAGATCGAGAGAGAAATCGGGAATTAATTGGTGAATTAAAAGGCTGGGGGTGCCCCTTCTTATATAGGCTCCCAAGGGGAGCCAAACTTGCTAGCCTAGCCATGTGGGACTATTCCCACATGGCTGGTTCGGCTAGAGGGGTGAGCCGGCCCCCTGGTGGGCCCCTTGTGGCCCACCTAGGCCGGCCCCCTTGCTCCCACCGAATTCCCCAAGGGGGTTTCCCCCCTCTTGGGCCTTCTTTCGTCCGGAAGGCCCATTTAGGGAAATCTGCCTTAATAAATTCGAAAATAAATATATAAAATCATATTTGCATATTAATAACACTAATTAATATCAAACATAATATATAAAATATTTCCTAGCTCCGAAAACTCTTTCGGCGCCGCCCGATCTCCATCGGACCTCTCTCGGGACTGTCCCGGTGATCTCCTTCCTTTCCGGTTGTCTTGTCGAAACCCCTTAAGTGTGTTACCCTAGCGGTTCGATATAATATCAGGTATGATCAAGACTCCTCAATGATCAACGACTAACTCGTAGGCCTGGACCCCCTGAATTAATCCCTGAGATATAACGAATGACTTTCATCTATCAAACCTGAACGTGAAGTCTTAGACCCTTTGCCATGGCGATACTTAGCATGTCCGAGCGTCGTTCCATAGATATCTCCATACCTAATCCCGACCTCGTTATCGACGACGCTATCTTCTACTCGTTCATGATCTCATGTCTCCGTGACCTAGTCACATGCTTGCAAGCTCATTAGACATGATCTCACCGAGTGGGACCGAGAGTATCTATCCTGCTATGCGGACTGGCAAATCCCGCTCTTGACCCCTCGTCTTAATACTCCCTTCCAATACCCAAAAGTATCACCGTTATTGTCATACTAAATAAGATACGACGTTTGGTGCAATCAAAGTATCTTCCGGAAATATCAATAAGAGTTGATCTCACGGTCAAAGGTGTATCGACTACGTTCTCCAAAACTGGGTATGTCCATCACATCGCTCTCCATCGATATGACTCTCATTGCCGACCGGCGCCATGCCCCATGACCGGGAAACCTCGATTGTAACATCCCAACTTTTGGAATGTTCAAAAATCACAAAAATTTAAAACTTTTCTTTTTAGTAAAATAAAATATTCAATTCATAAAGAAACCAACTATAAAAGATTTCAAAGTTTAATATTTCAAATGTCATAGTTTAAAACATTCTATTATCTCATGTATTTCAAAAGCCTTAAAATACAATTTGATAATTATTTTACAAACTACAAAACATTTCATTGGATTAAATGAATTCCATCTATTTATTTTCAGAACATGAAATGATTAATGGAATTTAAATAAGAATAAAATTAAAATAGAAATCTTTTCCAAAGATGTTATAAAGTTTTCAAATGAATTATCATAAATAAAATATAATGTTGCACAGATTATTATCAAATAAAAATGAATACTTTATATCTCCTCTTTTCCATTTTCATATAGTTGTATTATGTCATTGATAATTATACCAAAGCCAAAATGAATATAGAAATTGAAAATGAGTTTAAATAACTTAATTTCAAACATATTGGAATGGGGATATTTTTACAAATTTATTTTTGCCAAAGAAAAATTTAAATAAGAAATATATCCAAATTTGACTTTAAGTGTCAAATTTGTAAATTAGCAATATTTCAAAATATTAAATTTCAAAAATGTTTAAAACACACCTACAATTGGTTTAACAGAAAGATAATCATTTTACAAATTTTTAGAAATTAATTTGACATCTTTTGGAGTTATAAATCAAAGATTATGAATTAAAGGAATAAAAATCAGAAAAAGAAAATAGACGCTGACGTCAGCAGTGACGTCAGCAGATCGTCTTCCTCCCCTAACAGAACGAACGCAGATTGTTGGAGATCGAATCGTGGACGGATTCCTCTCCGATTCGTGCGGGAACTGGACTCCGATGCCTCCTATTTATACCCCGAACACCGCCGCACCTTTCCCCCTCGAAACCCTAGTTGAATCTCGCCTCCAGGCCACGGAAACCGAGCTCGGTCGCATCTCCATTACCGCCGGCGAAAAAGCTCGCCCTCGGTCAGTTTCGTCGACCCCGAGCCCTCCTAATCCCTCTACTCTCCTGCCCTTCTGTTGCGCTTCGTTTTGACTTGGTTTCGCAGTGGTTGCTGCACCAGAACGAGTATTGCGTCCACGCCCGGAGCTGGCCACCGCAACCCGCAACTCCGGCGAGAAGTAATCAAGCACCGGAGCTTCCCCGCCACCAACCGATCTCCCCTTCGCCTTCACCGAGCCGCGCCGCGCTCGGGGACGCTCGCCACGCATCCGGGGAGCCACGGAAACGCCCGGAACATCCACGCCGGGGCCGCGCCGTCGTCATCCGCGCCATCTCCGGCGAGCCGCGCCGCCACGGTACGGTCATCCGTCCTCCACCGTTCGATCTGCGATTAATGGCTAGGATTAGAAGGTTTAAACGAACGGGTATCCTCAGATCTGAGCCCTTAGATCTAGATCCAACGTCCCAGAGCAAATCACTTATCCACGTCAGCGTACAGTCAGCAGCACAGTCAGCAGCCACGTCAGCGCCAGCGTGTAAATACATATTTATAATTAATTTTAATTGGCAACTTTGCAGAAACACCCCTGGAACTTAGATCTCTCACAACTTTTCAACCACAACTCCAAATTTAATAATTTTTATATATTTGGAAAGCTCTGGATGTGTAGAATAATTTGGATCAGACAAAATTCAAATTTGACTTAGTATAAAATATTCAAATTTCAAATGGTGAATTTGAGTATATTTGTAATAACTTTAAATCTATAAATCCAAAAATTGCAAATAAATATGTTTTAGCAACTTTGGAATATATGTAAATTAATACTACTGATATAAAATAGTTTGGAGTAAATTTTGAATAATTTCATAGTTGTGTGTTTAAATTGAATAGTTTGACTAAATTTTGAAATAACTTTTAATAGAAACATTATTTTTGATTAAATCCAATTGCACTAGATTTAATTAAATGCTCCCTGTCTATTTATATTAATTATAAGATTTTGTTATAAAAATTTTAGTCATAGGAAACTTTAATCTTATAAATGATTTCTTTTATTGTATTTTCCAAAACTAGGAATTTATTTAAATTGCATTTATAAATTCATGCATATATTTAAAGATATCACAAAAGTTATTTTTTTTATGTTTTCTGTGAATTAAATTGCATTTCATTCATAGCATATTTTATAGTGTAGATAAAATTCTCAAAGGACAACCCCTCTTCAATAGTTTTCTCTAAGTTAGGATTATTTTCCAAACTTAGTATTTTGTGAAAAGTGCTATGCACTAGACACTTAGTAGTTTTCAAGATGGAGCTAGAAGACCATTGAAGGACTTAGCCAAAAACAAGACTTCAGAAGTACCTTCAAGGAGAAGAAACACTTAGAAGAAAATCAAGAAGAAGATCTCCAAGTCTTGCTCTCTCCCTCTCTTTCTTTTCTCTGAGACTTCATGAAGGACTTAGAAGAAAACAAACTCTAGAAGCATCCTCAAGATGTCAAGCACTTAGAAGAAAAGAGAGAAGAATTTCAAGAAGGCCAACTCCCTTTTATTCTCTAAGTCTCTCTCTCTGTCCTTTCCCTCTCCTCTGAGATTTCATCAAGACTAAGTAAATCCAAGACCAGCCTCGAGGATACAAGAACCATCAAGTCTGAAGATTCATCAGGACAACCAGGACTTCAACCAATACATCATCCAGAAGAAAACTACAAGTCTGGAGACAAAGCCTGGAGGAGAACTACATCTTCCTTTCTATCCTTCCCTCTTGCCTAATCTTGTCTTTTAGACTTAATCAAATTTTGATCATGATGTTATCATCTTGATGTTGTTGGATCCTAGCAGCATAGTGAGATGAAGCGGCCTGGAAACAAACCTTACATGTCCACGTACATGAGACCTGTTCCACAATTTAAGTGGCTGGCCGGGTGTCTGTCTCTCTCACTATAGTGAATGTCCAACTTACAGAGAGTTGATAATAATGGTGATCATCTTGAACAAATGACTTAGTAATTTCTCTAAGTATTTTGCACATCATGGCTAAGCCATTTGAGTGCTTGTTTCAAAAGATATAAAACAATGTATGTTTATTCAACCTAAGACCTTAGGCCCTTAGTCCTTTTGGACCAACCAATTTGCCTTGCATAACTTAAAAGATCTTCATGGCATGAAAATGTATTCCTAGTCCTTAGGAATATTTTGCACATCATGCATAAACATATTTTCATTAGAAAGTTTTATAAAACTTATTTAGTCATCTAGTAGGTGTTTGTTTGTATTGTGGATTGGTGCTTGCTGTTGATTGTTGTATTGTGTTTGCTTATATGGTTTAGATTAAACGGAGAGCAAACGTGCGTTGTTGAAAAGAGTTTGTGAACAACGACAACATTCAAAGGCAAGTGGCACACCTCATAAACCTCCTATTTTTATATGCATTACTTAGTGTATTTTTATATGCATGTGTTGCTATGCTAAACCTGTAGAATCCCTGATTCCTGTGTCTAGGTTCCTATGCAATACTTAGTAGAATTATTGTTGCTATGCAAATGATGTTTTGTGAAAATCTATATTCTACTAAGTTAAGAATGAAACACCTGGGTGGTAAGTGGTTGTATGGTTTATGTTGAGTGGCTACTCAGGTCCATTTCTATGGTTCCTAGGGTATGTACACTTGAGAACGGCCACCCAGGAACAGAGGAATCTGAAGAACTCCAAGTGACGATTGCTTCCAGTGCAGCCATTGCCATATGGACTCTGGCTTGATCGATTATGCTGCGTGGACTCTCTCCGGCTTGACAAGCAGATGTAGGGGATGATAGGTGGAACGGGTCAAGCCAGTATGGGGAGGGAAAATGCTTCTGAAAGATCTCGTCTCATTCTCTCCTTTCCTTATCACAAATGGTGTGTAAAGGATACTTGGGTTGAATGGGTACAATGGTGAAAGTGCACAACCTCTGCAGAGTGTAAAACTAAGTACTTAGCCGTGTCCCCGGTTACGGACAATTTTGAGCAGCTGATCAAGGACGTCAACGGAGGATTCCACCATTCCAACTTCAAAAGTAAAACTTGATGGATGAACAAGGGTAGAATGAGACAGTGGTTTTCATGCCACGGATGTCTCAAATAGAAAAAAAGTGTTTTCCAAAGAGTAGGAAAAATTGGCTTTATGCAAATTAGCCTTGAGCTCCACCAGCCAAATATTCATATAGGCTTAGAGTTACTGTCTTAAGTGTCCACCATAGTGTCACTTGCCAGACTCCATTTTTAATGGAATCTGACCCACGTTGTTGCAATATTTTTCTTATTGCAGATTTGATCAGATGACGAGTGAGGTTTCGTTGAAAGGTTTCGAGTCTACAACCAACATGTTTTTCGCCTGTGGCAGCATGAAAGTTATAGAGGCTCATTGCTATTGTATTTTCCGCTGTGTACTTTTGCAATGCTAGCTCTATGCTATGCAACTTGTATAACTATTTTGTAATTCTGGATCATCGATGTAATAAAATTGACCTTTGTTATGATATTACATCGTAAACTGTGTGTGCAAATGATTCGATCCAGGGATTTGCACTATACACAGGTATCTGCCTTATTTTAAGAGCAGGTACGCTTCAGATGGTATCAGAGCACTGTGTTGCCTGTAGGTTCGAAACCCCTAGGATTGGACTAAGACCCCAAAAGTTAAATAGTTAACTAAACTAGGTTCCCAAAACATGAGTAAATTTTGAACCTTCCTTTAAAATTGTTTTACATTATCTTGTCTTGCATCTTTCCCTTTCTCTTAAATTCTAATACTCTTACCTGTTCAAAATTCTAGATGGGAGAATACAATGAGCCTGCGTATGCTGGAGCTGTGTCGGGTTTCATCTTTGGGAGGCAGCTGGCCAGGTTGACAAATGTTTTGAAGCTACCACCACCCTATTTCCGAGGAAGGAAGGAGGAGACCGACATACCCCATGTGATACGTTGGGAAATACGCACCATCATGACCCCGGATCCAACTATGCCAGACTTCGAGCCCGTGGACTATGTCACCTACTACCCAGAGTGGATTGAGGGAGTGAACATAGCTATGGAGGACTTAATGGCTCGTTTGTGTTACAAGTATCGATTCAAGCTAGCACCAGGATCGCCCTTCCGTGCCTTTGGGAAGAGGAATGCACATGGTCTCTCGATGGCGCATACAGGAAATCGACTGGACGTGCCCCTCGTTAACAAGACATTTGAAGACTTGGATATTCTCATCAACTGTCTGACCAGGAGAGTCCAACAGACTCAGGACGTCGCAGATCAGGCACAAGCTGTCATACACGCAAAAACCCAAGAACTCCAGACTTCTGAAAATCTTATTGGTCTGTTAGAGGAACTTGTCCATGATCTACATTTGGAGAACCTTGGCAAGGACCAGCAAATTGCCATGCTGGAGGCTCAACTCATTCCACCTCCACCACCGCCAGTAGCTGAAGAAGGAAGTGACCAAGGCACTGGAAATGTGACTGTATCTGCAGCTACAAATAAGGAAGGACCAGTGGAAGAAGACCCCGAAGAAGTGCTGTCTGAAGAGTCAACTGAGGACGAAGTCACGCCTGTGGCAAATAACCCCGCAATAAAACGCAAGCGTAATAATTAGGAAGGATCAGTGTAAACAATCAAAACCATGTTAGAGAGACCACCATTTATCTTATTTAGCTTATCATATCGATTTAGTGTATTGACCTATCAAATTGTGGTATGGCAGTACTGTCGCTCTTGTATTTGGACCTTCCCTTCGATAAACGATTAGTTCGATTTCTTAAAATAAGTTTGAAAATTTCATGTAGGTGTTGCTTGTGTTTGAACTTTGTTGCTTGATGTTTGTTAGATGATGTTTGAAGTGGATTATATTGATTGTTGGTTGTGCATTAGAATGTTGAATTATTAACAAAACTTTTCTTTTAAGGGTGGTAGCCACCCAGAGAAATTCAAACACAGTCACTTAAACCCAGAGATCTCAAACTATCTTTCCTTTCATCTTTCTCATCAGAAAACCCATTCACTACAAGTTTTCAAGTTTCCATGTCAGAAAATCCATTTCTCAAAACATCTCGAGTTATTAAAATCATTCAAGCCTTGCTTTCTTTTCTAGCTTCTCCGAATCTCGGGGACGAGATTCCTTTTAAGGGTGGTAGTCTGTAACATCCCAACTTTTGGAATGTTCAAAAATCACAAAAATTTAAAACTTTTCTTTTTAGTAAAATAAAATATTCAATTCATAAAGAAACCAACTATAAAAGATTTCAAAGTTTAATATTTCAAATGTCATAGTTTAAAACATTCTATTATCTCATGTATTTCAAAAGCCTTAAAATACAATTTGATAATTATTTTACAAACTACAAAACATTTCATTGGATTAAATGAATTCCATCTATTTATTTTCAGAACATGAAATGATTAATGGAATTTAAATAAGAATAAAATTAAAATAGAAATCTTTTCCAAAGATGTTATAAAGTTTTCAAATGAATTATCATAAATAAAATATAATGTTGCACAAATTATTATCAAATAAAAATGAATACTTTATATCTCCTCTTTTCCATTTTCATATAGTTGTATTATGTCATTGATAATTATACCAAAGCCAAAATGAATATAGAAATTGAAAATGAGTTTAAATAACTTAATTTCAAACATATTGGAATGGGGATATTTTTACAAATTTATTTTTGCCAAAGAAAAATTTAAATAAGAAATATATCCAAATTTGACTTTAAGTGTCAAATTTGTAAATTAGCAATATTTCAAAATATTAAATTTCAAAAATGTTTAAAACACACCTACAATTGGTTTAACAGAAAGATAATCATTTTACAAATTTTTAGAAATTAATTTGACATCTTTTGGAGTTATAAATCAAAGATTATGAATTAAAGGAATAAAAATCAGAAAAAGAAAATAGACGCTGACGTCAGCAGTGACGTCAGCAGATCGTCTTCCTCCCCTAACAGAACGAACGCAGATTGTTGGAGATCGAATCGTGGACGGATTCCTCTCCGATTCGTGCGGGAACTGGACTCCGATGCCTCCTATTTATACCCCGAACACCGCCGCACCTTTCCCCCTCGAAACCCTAGTTGAATCTCGCCTCCAGGCCACGGAAACCGAGCTCGGTCGCATCTCCATTACCGCCGGCGAAAAAGCTCGCCCTCGGTCAGTTTCGTCGACCCCGAGCCCTCCTAATCCCTCTACTCTCCTGCCCTTCTGTTGCGCTTCGTTTTGACTTGGTTTCGCAGTGGTTGCTGCACCAGAACGAGTATTGCGTCCACGCCCGGAGCTGGCCACCGCAACCCGCAACTCCGGCGAGAAGTAATCAAGCACCGGAGCTTCCCCGCCACCAACCGATCTCCCCTTCGCCTTCACCGAGCCGCGCCGCGCTCGGGGACGCTCGCCACGCATCCGGGGAGCCACGGAAACGCCCGGAACATCCACGCCGGGGCCGCGCCGTCGTCATCCGCGCCATCTCCGGCGAGCCGCGCCGCCACGGTACGGTCATCCGTCCTCCACCGTTCGATCTGCGATTAATGGCTAGGATTAGAAGGTTTAAACGAACGGGTATCCTCAGATCTGAGCCCTTAGATCTAGATCCAACGTCCCAGAGCAAATCACTTATCCACGTCAGCGTACAGTCAGCAGCACAGTCAGCAGCCACGTCAGCGCCAGCGTGTAAATACATATTTATAATTAATTTTAATTGGCAACTTTGCAGAAACACCCCTGGAACTTAGATCTCTCACAACTTTTCAACCACAACTCCAAATTTAATAATTTTTATATATTTGGAAAGCTCTGGATGTGTAGAATAATTTGGATCAGACAAAATTCAAATTTGACTTAGTATAAAATATTCAAATTTCAAATGGTGAATTTGAGTATATTTGTAATAACTTTAAATCTATAAATCCAAAAATTGCAAATAAATATGTTTTAGCAACTTTGGAATATATGTAAATTAATACTACTGATATAAAATAGTTTGGAGTAAATTTTGAATAATTTCATAGTTGTGTGTTTAAATTGAATAGTTTGACTAAATTTTGAAATAACTTTTAATAGAAACATTATTTTTGATTAAATCCAATTGCACTAGATTTAATTAAATGCTCCCTGTCTATTTATATTAATTATAAGATTTTGTTATAAAAATTTTAGTCATAGGAAACTTTAATCTTATAAATGATTTCTTTTATTGTATTTTCCAAAACTAGGAATTTATTTAAATTGCATTTATAAATTCATGCATATATTTAAAGATATCACAAAAGTTATTTTTTTTATGTTTTCTGTGAATTAAATTGCATTTCATTCATAGCATATTTTATAGTGTAGATAAAATTCTCAAAGGACAACCCCTCTTCAATAGTTTTCTCTAAGTTAGGATTATTTTCCAAACTTAGTATTTTGTGAAAAGTGCTATGCACTAGACACTTAGTAGTTTTCAAGATGGAGCTAGAAGACCATTGAAGGACTTAGCCAAAAACAAGACTTCAGAAGTACCTTCAAGGAGAAGAAACACTTAGAAGAAAATCAAGAAGAAGATATCCAAGTCTTGCTCTCTCCCTCTCTTTCTTTTCTCTGAGACTTCATGAAGGACTTAGAAGAAAACAAACTCTAGAAGCATCCTCAAGATGTCAAGCACTTAGAAGAAAAGAGAGAAGAATTTCAAGAAGGCCAACTCCCTTTTATTCTCTAAGTCTCTCTCTCTGTCCTTTCCCTCTCCTCTGAGATTTCATCAAGACTAAGTAAATCCAAGACCAGCCTCGAGGATACAAGAACCATCAAGTCTGAAGATTCATCAGGACAACCAGGACTTCAACCAATACATCATCCAGAAGAAAACTACAAGTCTGGAGACAAAGCCTGGAGGAGAACTACATCTTCCTTTCTATCCTTCCCTCTTGCCTAATCTTGTCTTTTAGACTTAATCAAATTTTGATCATGATGTTATCATCTTGATGTTGTTGGATCCTAGCAGCATAGTGAGATGAAGCGGCCTGGAAACAAACCTTACATGTCCACGTACATGAGACCTGTTCCACAATTTAAGTGGCTGGCCGGGTGTCTGTCTCTCTCACTATAGTGAATGTCCAACTTACAGAGAGTTGATAATAATGGTGATCATCTTGAACAAATGACTTAGTAATTTCTCTAAGTATTTTGCACATCATGGCTAAGCCATTTGAGTGCTTGTTTCAAAAGATATAAAACAATGTATGTTTATTCAACCTAAGACCTTAGGCCCTTAGTCCTTTTGGACCAACCAATTTGCCTTGCATAACTTAAAAGATCTTCATGGCATGAAAATGTATTCCTAGTCCTTAGGAATATTTTGCACATCATGCATAAACATATTTTCCTTAGAAAGTTTTATAAAACTTATTTAGTCATCTAGTAGGTGTTTGTTTGTATTGTGGATTGGTGCTTGCTGTTGATTGTTGTATTGTGTTTGCTTATATGGTTTAGATTAAACGGAGAGCAAACGTGCGTTGTTGAAAAGAGTTTGTGAACAACGACAACATTCAAAGGCAAGTGGCACACCTCATAAACCTCCTATTTTTATATGCATTACTTAGTGAATTTTTATATGCATGTGTTGCTATGCTAAACCTGTAGAATCCCTGATTCCTGTGTCTAGGTTCCTATGCAATACTTAGTAGAATTATTGTTGCTATGCAAATGATGTTTTGTGAAAATCTATATTCTACTAAGTTAAGAATGAAACACCTGGGTGGTAAGTGGTTGTATGGTTTATGTTGAGTGGCTACTCAGGTCCATTTCTATGGTTCCTAGGGTATGTACACTTGAGAACGGCCACCCAGGAACAGAGGAATCTGAAGAACTCCAAGTGACGATTGCTTCCAGTGCAGCCATTGCCATATGGGCTCTGGCTTGATCGATTATGCTGCGTGGACTCTCTCCGGCTTGACAAGCAGATGTAGGGGATGATAGGTGGAACGGGTCAAGCCAGTATGGGGAGGGAAAATGCTTCTGAAAGATCTCGTCTCATTCTCTCCTTTCCTTATCACAAATGGTGTGTAAAGGATACTTGGGTTGAATGGGTACAATGGTGAAAGTGCACAACCTCTGCAGAGTGTAAAACTAAGTACTTAGCCGTGTCCCCGGTTACGGACAATTTTGAGCAGCTGATCAAGGACGTCAACGGAGGATTCCACCATTCCAACTTCAAAAGTAAAACTTGATGGATGAACAAGGGTAGAATGAGACAGTGGTTTTCATGCCACGGATGTCTCAAATAGAAGAAAAGTGTTTTCCAAAGAGTAGGAAAAATTGGCTTTATGCAAATTAGCCTTGAGCTCCACCAGCCAAATATTCATATAGGCTTAGAGTTACTGTCTTAAGTGTCCACCATAGTGTCACTTGCCAGACTCCATTTTTAATGGAATCTGACCCACGTTGTTGCAATATTTTTCTTATTGCAGATTTGATCAGATGACGAGTGAGGTTTCGTTGAAAGGTTTCGAGTCTACAACCAACATGTTTTTCGCCTGTGGCAGCATGAAAGTTATAGAGGCTCATTGCTATTGTATTTTCCGTTGTGTACTTTTGCAATGCTAGCTCTATGCTATGCAACTTGTATAACTATTTTGTAATTCTGGATCATCGATGTAATAAAATTGACCTTTGTTATGATATTACATCGTAAACTGTGTGTGCAAATGATTCGATCCAGGGATTTGCACTATACACAGGTATCTGCCTTATTTTAAGAGCAGGTACGCTTCATCGATCATCAATCGCGCAACGAAACTAGTCTCAGTAGAGGCTACTAGGGACCTGGTTGTTCACGTATCACACCCGCATTAATGTTTCCGCTTAATACGGTTCCAGCATGATACAAAAACCTATTATGAACAAACGAGATATGATAAAGAATACACTTTATTAATTGCCTCTAGGGCATATCTCCTTCAGTCTCCCACTTGCACTAGAGTACAATTTAATCTAGATTACAACTTGGTAAAAGCCTAACACCCATAGCTAACTGGTGTTGTTCATGCTTATCAAGCGGAAGAGGCTTCGTCAGCGGATCTGCAACATTCAGATCCGTATGCACTTTGCAAATCTTCACATCGCCTTCTTGTACGTATTGACGTATCACGTGGAAGCGTCGGAGAATGTGTTTGGCGGTGGAGTGAGACCTTGGCTCCTTGGCGTTCGCAATGGCACCCGTGTTGTCGCAGAAGAGGATCACGGGGTCTTGCACGCTCGGGAACACTCCAAGTTCGATGACGAACTTCCTCAGCCACACAGCTTCATTCGCGGCCTCGCAGGCAGCAATGTACTCCGACTCCATTGTAGATTGTGCGACTATGGGTTGCTTCCCACTTCTCCAGCACACGGCGCCTCCATTCACCTTGAACACGTAACCTGTCTGTGACTTACTGTCATCGGGGTCTGAGCAGAAACTTGCATCTACGTAACCCGTTACGCCAAGTTCCTCATCGCAGCCACCATACACAAGGAACATTTCCTTTGTCTTATTGAGATACTTAAGAATGCTCTTAACAGCTACCCAATGCGGCATTCCAGGATTACTCTGGAACCGACTTGTCAAACTTAGAGCTAATGCCACATCTGGTCTAGTACTCAACATTGCATACATGATCGATCCTATGGCTGAAGCATAAGGATGTTTCGTCATTTCGGCCTTACCCAGTTCCGTCACCGGACACTGCGCCTTACGCAATATCTTATTCTTGATAACCGGCAGAGAACCCTTCTTTGCCTTCTCCATATGAAAACGCTTCAATATTTTATCAAGATAAGTACTCTGACTTAGTGCTAATAGGCGCCTTGATCTATCGCGATAGATTTTTATGCCTAAAACATACGCAGCTTCTCCTAAGTCCTTCATGGAAAACTTGCTGTTCAAATATCCCTTCACGCTATTCAGAAGTTCCACATCATTCCCTATTAGCAATATGTCGCCAACATACAGTGCTAAGAACACAACCGAGCTCCCACTCATTTTCTTGTAAATACAGGTCTCTTCTAAATTCTGGATAAATCCAAAACCTTTGATTACCTCATCAAAGCGAAGATTCCAGCTCCGAGATGCCTGCTTCAATCCATAGATGGATCGCTGAAGCTTGCACACCTTGTTAGCGCTTCCTGGATCGACAAAACCTTCCGGCTGTACCATGTACAACTCTTCCTCAATGTTTCCATTCAGGAAGGCCGTTTTGACGTCCATCTGCCCGATTTCATAATCATAGTAGGCAGCTACCGCTAACAAAATCCGAATAGACTTAAGCATCGCTACCGGTGAAAAAGTTTCATCGTAGTCAATTCCATGAACTTGTCGGAAACCCTTTGCGACAAGCCGAGCTTTATAGACGGTCACATTACCATCAGCATCAGTCTTCTTCTTAAAGATCCACTTATTCTCGACGGCCTTGCGCCCTTCGGGAATATCCACCAAGGTCCACACTTGGTTATCATACATGGATCCTATTTCGGATTTCATGGCTTCAAGCCATTTCTCGGACTCTAGACTCTCCATCGCCTCTTTGTAGTTCGTAGGTTCGTCTTGCTCAACTAGCATGACGGTGCAAACCATATTGCCATACCACTCTGGTGCGATCCGAGATCTACCAGACCTACGAGGTAGAACATCTTCCTCGACAGTTTCTCCCACTCCTTCCACGGAGGACGTTTCCGGAATTGCTTCCGTTGCGCCACTCGGAATCTCGAGTTCAGGATCAACGATTTCATCGAGGTCTACCTTCCTCCCACTTACTCCTTTCGCGAGAAATTCCTTCTCTAGAAAAGTACCGGTCTTCGCGACAAAAGTTTTGCCCTCGGCTTGGTTGTAGAAGGTGTACCCAACGGTTTCCCGCGGATATCCTACAAAGACGACTTTCTCCGACTTCGGTTCGAGTTTGTCGGGCTGTAGTTTCTTAACGTACGCCTCACAACCCCAAACCTTCAGAAACGATAACTTAGGCTTGTGGCCATACCATAATTCATACGGCGTCGTTTCAACGGACTTGGACGGAGCCCTATTTAAAATGAATGCGGCTGTTTCTAACGCATAACCCCAGAAGGACACTGGCAGATCGGTAAGAGACATCATAGATCGGACACTATCTAGTAGAGTACGATTACGTCGCTCGGACACACCGTTACGCTGCGGCGTTCCGGCGGGCGTAAGTTGAGGCACTATGCCACAACTCTTCAGATGTGTGCCAAACTCAAAACTCAAGTACTCTCCACCGCGATCGGAACGGAGATGCTTGATTTTTCTATTAAGCTGATTCTCAACTTCACTCTGGAATTCTTTGAACTTTTCAAACGTTTCAGACTTGTGTTTCATCAAATAGATATAACCGTATCTACTCAAGTCATCAGTGAAGGTGACGAAGTAACGATAACCATTGCGTGTCGAAACGCTCATTGGTCCACATACGTCTGTATGTATGATCCCCAATAAATCCGACGCCCGTTCAACGAAACCTTTGAACGGTGTCCTGGTCATTTTGCCCATGAGGCATGGTTCACATGTATCGAGGGATCCGAAATCCAACGAGTCCAAGAGTCCATCGGAGTGGAGTCGCTTCATGCGCTTTATACCAATATGACCAAGACGGCAATGCCACAAAAACATGGCGGTATCGTCACTACACTTAATTCGTTTGGCTTCTATGTTATGGATGTGAGTACTACGATCGAGATTCAACAAGAATAAACCATTACTCTCGGGAGCATCAACATAAAAGATATCATTCATATAAATAGCACAATTGCTTGACACTGATTTAAATGAATAACCGTCTTGTAACAGGCAAGACCCACTTATAATGTTTACACTCAAGGATGGCACAAAATAACACTTATTTAAAACCAAAACTAATCCCGATGGTAGATGCAGAGGGAGCGTGCCGACAGCCACCACGTCGACTCTCGATCCGTTGCCGACGCGCATCGTCACCTCATCCTTCGCCAGCCGCCTTCTATTCCGTAACTCCTCCTGAGAGTTACATATATGAGCAACAGAACCAGTATCAAATACCCACGTATTGCTCCGGGCGGATGTAAGGTACACATCTATAACATGTATATCAAATATACCTTGCTCTTTGTCGACCGTCTTGCCAGACTTCCTATCCTCCAGATACTTGGGGCAGTTGCGCTTCCAGTGACCCTTCCCCTTGCAGTAGAAACACTCCACGCTAGCTCTGGGACCAGATTTGTTAGTCCTGGACTTGGCAGCCAACTTGGCCTCCCTCCGGGACTTCCAGCTCTGCTTTCCCTTGCCACCGGACTTCTTGTAGTCAACGGTCTTGTTGACCATCAACAGCGTGTGCTCCTTCTTAATCTCCACCTCAGCAGTCTTGAGCATCACGAATACTTCACCCAGGGACTTAGCCATGCCCTGCATGTTGTAGTTCATGACGAAGCCTTTGTAGCTTGGCGGCAACGATTGCAACACCCTGTCAATCGCCAGCTCATCGGGAATCTTACACTCCAGAGCATTCAGGCGTTGAACGTAGCCAGACATCTTGACCACATGCTCGCTCACACTGCTATGCTCTTCCATCTTGGCTGAGAAGAAAAGCTCAGAAGCCTCATATCTCTCAGCCTTAGCCTGCGGCGCAAAGACAGCCTTAAGATCCGAGATGATCTCAAAGGCGCTCATCTTCTCAAAGCGCTTCTGCAGGTCGGCTTCCATGGCGTAGAGCATGCCACTCTGGACAAAGGCAGAATCCTCCGATCGGGTCTGGAAGACCTTCTTCTCATCCTCAGAGGCATCATCTGCAGGAGGGTCACCTATGGCGGCCTCAATGACGTAGGCCACCCTATGGGGAGTGAGGAGGATCCTCAGGTTGCGGAACCAGGCCATGAAGTTTGACCCATTGGTCTTAAGCTTTTCTTTCTCAAGGAACAGACCTAGGTTAAACGAGGGGCGAGACATCTACAATGGAATTTGCAACAACATAAGACTTTGTTCATAATAATTTTGAGTTATAGTATTTTAGAAAATAACTAACATAACTCCCACTCAAACGAACATCCCTCCTGGTCGTTTAAGCGATTACACGACCCCCATTCATTGCACCACCCCTCATCATCAAAGCCGGCGGCACAACTTCAGGAGTAGACAAAATCGTCCGCCACACCAATTTTGTGACTCGTGCTCGACCTTTCGGTCTTCCTGTTCCGAGGCCATACTTCTGAGTATGCTAGGCTCGCCACCAAAGACCTCCACGCTGACGCTTGTGCAACATGGCTTACACCCACCGTATGCGAACGAAGATATGTATGACACCCGATCATCACGGCCTGCCTCATAACGTAGAACTTTATTGGTGGTGCGCGTTGGAGGGAGAACACTAGTGGTATTTTGAAGGGATCATCTTATTCAACTACCGCCGTGTAACACACAATCACACACAAAATAAGATGCACACAAAACATCAAATGTAATGCAATGTGATATAGTCCATCGCGCCATGGTCTTCTTGGCGCCCGCAGTTTATAAACAATTTAATAAACCTACCTTGACCATATCACATAGCCCCTGCAAAATAAAGTTAGACGCTTCTACTTTATCTTTTGCATATTTTACGTGGCTTGGGGCTTTCGTAAATAGAACTGCTTCATACCTACGAATCTTATGACCACAACAACGATCCAATAATTGCATGTTTAAGCATCCCTTTCGGGCCCTCCATTGAAAATGCGAAGACCAACTAAAGAGAGAGAAACTGACACCCGCCAGCCACATATACGGTACAAGCCGTATGTCAGTAGTGGAACCAGTCTCGCGTAAGCGTACGCGTAAAGTCGGTCCGGGCCGCTTCATCAACTCAATGCCGCTGGTATACACAAGTGCACGCTAGAGGGTAGCAAATAACAGGAACGGTGCCCCCGTGCAGAGCACGGGTTCTAACAGCGTACAGCTATATCTACGATAGATCGGCTCTGATACCACTGAAGGGGATCGTGTGCAGAAAACAAAAAATTTCCTACCGACGATATCCTTAAACTAGCCAAGATCTATTCTATGCAGATATAGTAATACGAACGGAGATCGGAATACGTACCCTTGTAGACCGAAAGCGGGATTACGTTCCCGCACAAACGTTGTCGATGAAGACCGACGTAGCCGACCTCAAGGTCGTGTAGAGGAAGCAGGCCTCCGAGTACCGCTAGCGCAGCACCTCGCAGGGAGTCGCACACGTACGGTGGAGACGACGCCTCCGAAGCTCCAGTCCAGGACGAGCAGCGGAAGACTTGGACCGGAACACCAGCAGCGCGGCAGCGGGCTATGGTGGAGGAGATCCCCGACTCCTCTTGCTCGGCGCGGCTCCGACTTGGGAACCACGAGATCGAGAGAGAAATCGGGAATTAATTGGTGAATTAAAAGGCTGGGGGTGCCCCTTCTTATATAGGCTCCCAAGGGGAGCCAAACTTGCTAGCCTAGCCATGTGGGACTATTCCCACATGGCTGGTTCGGCTAGAGGGGTGCGCCGGCCCCCTGGTGGGCCCCTTGTGGCCCACCTAGGCCGGCCCCCTTGCTCCCACCGAATTCCCCAAGGGGGTTTCCCCCCTCTTGGGCCTTCTTTCGTCCGGAAGGCCCATTTAGGGAAATCTGCCTTAATAAATTCGAAAATAAATATATAAAATCATATTTGCATATTAATAACACTAATTAATATCAAACATAATATATAAAATATTTCCTAGCTCCGAAAACTCTTTCGGCGCCGCCCGATCTCCATCGGACCTCTCTCGGGACTGTCCCGGTGATCTCCTTCCTTTCCGGTTGTCTTGTCGAAACCCCTTAAGTGTGTTACCCTAGCGGTTCGATATAATATCAGGTATGATCAAGACTCCTCAATGATCAACGACTAACTCGTAGGCCTGGACCCCCTGAATTAATCCCTGAGATATAACGAATGACTTTCATCTATCAAACCTGAACGTGAAGTCTTAGACCCTTTGCCATGGCGATACTTAGCATGTCCGAGCGTCGTTCCATAGATATCTCCATACCTAATCCCGACCTCGTTATCGACGACGCTATCTTCTACTCGTTCATGATCTCATGTCTCCGTGACCTAGTCACATGCTTGCAAGCTCATTAGACATGATCTCACCGAGTGGGCCCGAGAGTATCTATCCTGCTATGCGGACTGGCAAATCCCGCTCTTGACCCCTCGTCTTAATACTCCCTTCCAATACCCAAAAGTATCACCGTTATTGTCATACTAAATAAGATACGACGTTTGGTGCAATCAAAGTATCTTCCGGAAATATCAATAAGAGTTGATCTCACGGTCAAAGGTGTATCGACTACGTTCTCCAAAACTGGGTATGTCCATCACATCGCTCTCCATCGATATGACTCTCATTGCCGACCGGCGCCATGCCCCATGACCGGGAAACCTCGATCATCAATCGCGCAACGAAACTAGTCTCAGTAGAGGCTACTAGGGACCTGGTTGTTCACGTATCACACCCGCATTAATGTTTCCGCTTAATACGGTTCCAGCATGATACAAAAACCTATTATGAACAAACGAGATATGATAAAGAATACACTTTATTAATTGCCTCTAGGGCATATCTCCTTCAGTTTTCCCACCGGAAACCCTAGCCACGAAATCCCCAAGTGAATGGGGGAGAAATGTAAATCCCTTCGGTGACGATGTAGATCTGGGCCTTCTCCTCCAATCCTCCAAAGATCTATGAATTTGGGTGGGGGGATTGGGAGATCTTGATGATTTGAGCTTTCAAAAATGGTAGGAGAGAGAAAATCTGAGAGTTGTCTGTTCTTGAGTGAGTGAGGGGGTATTTATACTCCCCCTCAAATTCTGGCCGTTGGCTGTCTTGATCACCCGGAAATTCCGGTATAAGTTGCACCGGATATTCCGGTGCCCCGGAATATCCGGGCCTTTGAAAATATCCGGGCTGAATTTCCGGTTGAGATCAGAACCAATTCTGAACTTGACTTAGTCGATTTTCTGAGGTTGACTCGGAATATCCGAGTCCTTGAAATTTCCGAGCTGAATTTCCGATTGGAGTCAGTGCCACTTCTGAATCTTGACTTAGCAAATTTCCTTGAGGCTGACTCGGAATATCCGGTTGGTGAACCGGAATATCCGGTCCTTGAAATTTCCGGGCTGATTTTCCGATTGAAGTCAGTGCCACTTCTGAATCTTGACTTAGCAAATTTCCTGAGGTTGCTTCGGAATATCCGGTTGGTGAACCGGAATATCCGGGTCCTTGAAATTTCCGGGCTGATTTTCCGATTGAAGTCAGTGCCACTTCTGAACTTGACTTAGCCAAATTTCTGGGGTCGACTCGGAATATCCGGGTCCCTGAAGAATTCCAGAAACTCTTTTTCTTTACAATTTGGCTTTAAGATTTGTGATATGAGTTTCACCCAAACTGAAATACTTAGCAATAGGATTAGTATATCATTGGTATTGTAAACTAACACACAAAACACTAGGGATTAAGAAATGTTCTTTCACATAGTGTCACTTGCCAGACTCCATTTTTAATGGAATCTGACCCACTCTGTTGCAAATTATTATTTGTTGCAGAAATTTCTGACGAAGAGTAAAGACTACGTTTGGGTTTCGGGTCTGCACCAACATGTTTTCGCCTGTGGCGTATCACGAAGTTGGAGGCTCATTGAAGATGTATTTCCGTTTCTTTATTGTTTTGAGCTAGCTTTAAGCTATGCAAAGATGTATCGAACTATTTATTTTTGTAAGTCTGGATCATTGATGTAATAAAATTGATACTTTGTTGTGATATTACATCGTAAACTGTGTGTGAAAACGAATCGATCCAGGGGTTTGCACTATACACAGGTGTCTGCCTTATTTAAAGTGCAGATACGCTACAGTAACGGTCATTTGATCATCATTAGGCTTCAACTCCGTTACAATCTCGTTGCTTCTGATCATATGACTAGTGCACCCACTATCAATTATCCATTTCGATCCTTCGGAAGCAAGGCCCTACACACAATCAATTCTTTGATTTAGGTACCCATTTAGCAATGGGTGCCTTTTGGTTAGCAACAAGGGTCTTTGGGACCCAAATAGCATATTCAATATAGCCCTCAAAAGGACCAATGTATCTAGCATAGACATCCCCATAATAATCAACATATAAAGCATAATTGGGGTTAGATATGCCCGCAAAGTCAGCACGGGTGGGAGTGCCCCTTGTGGCATTTCCACTCGCAATGTCATCTTTCTTGGCTTGTGCGGGCTTGGCCTTCTTCTTGATCTTCTTCTTCTCCTTGGCAACATAGCCTAGACCTTCTTTACCCTTGTGGGGCACTCGCTCATGAAGAGGAGTAGTGAGTGTCCCCTTACCTTTATTAAGAGAGGTCTTGGTCTCGGTTGCCATGGAGGGAACAAACAAAACCCTAGCTTTATCCTTGACAACATTTGCATTAGTATTCAAAGGAGTAGAAGTGCTAGGTTTCTCAAGAGTAGATATCCGAGTTTGGAGTTGATCACGAGACTTGAGGAGACGTTCGTGATCACTTGTCAATACCTTGTGAGTATTTTCAAGTGACTCGAATTCTTCACAAAGTCTATCATGAGCAACTACAAGCTCGGACTTTTCATTTTGCCCAATTTTACATTTAGCAAAGTAAAGATCACGATCCTTAGTGATATTAGCAAGTTGCTCCTTGAGGAGAGCATGAGCTTCTTGTTCATCTTCAAGGGAGGATTGGAGAGACACCTTAGTGTGAGCATCCTCTCTCTCAATCTCACCTTTTAGCTCAAGCTCATCCTCAAGCTCACCTATACGACTCATAATCGAGCCAAAGTGTTTCTTTCCTTCTCCTTGCAAGTTAGTCATGAATTTATCAAAAGCAATAATTTATTTCTTGACTTCAAGACTCATACTATCATCAATTTCATGGGATATGGAGGTAGGGAACAATATTACCTCGGATGTCTTTTCCATAAGACATCTTGCATTCTTGATGATGGGGCTCTCATTTGGTGAGTAGAAGAGTGACGGAGGTGAAGAGGAAATTGCTAGTGCGGCTACTTGCGTTGGGGTATCCTCCTTGTCACTATCTTCATCATCGGTGGGATATTGCTATTGAGTTACCAAGACAATCTTTTGGTTCTTCTTGATGTAGTGCTTCTTCATGGGCATATGCCCCTTTCCCTTCGTCTTGGCCACGAGTCTCCCACCATGGTCCTCTCTTCTTTCCCATGGGCAATCTACAACAAAGTTGCTTTTGTCATCACAATTATAGCAAAGCCTCACCTTGTTGCTTGGCTTTCCTCCATTGGAGGGGAACTTCTTGTCAATCCTAGCTTTGGCCCTTCCGGGGTTCTTCCAAAACGTTCTTGCCTCAAGACCCATGTGTTGAGTGAGAGTACTTGAGAGTGTCTCACTAGATAGTTCGACTTGATCATCATACTCATCTTCATCATCTTCTTCAACGGTGGTCTTCAAAGCAATTGAGGCATGCTTGTGCATCCCTATGGCTCTTGCTCTTGCATCTTTTGCAATCTTGGAGGCCACCTTGTAGGCGGTCATCTCTTGCATGACTTCATTGGATGTCATCTTCACGAAGTCATGTCTCCCTTGGAGTGTCTTCAAGTCCGTTTCCTCAAAGGGCAAGAGTGCGGTCACGAACTTCCTCTTGATCCAAGCGTCATCAATGTAGACCACACCGAGGTTCTTGAAGGTGTTAGCAATCAACACCAACCTCTAGTACATGTCCTCATGACTTTCTCCATCCAACTTGTAGAACCCTTCCACCTCATTGCACAAGGCATCATACCGGTTCTTCTTCATGCTCTCATTGCCGACGAAGATGTCGGAAATAACATTCCAAACTTCTTTGGCGGTGGAGAATTGTTGAATAAGAGGCATGTCCTCTCCAACGACCATTTGGAGTTGATGAAGAGCGGTGGCATTAAGTTGACTATCAACCACCTCTCTCCTTGTCAAGTTGGTTGGATCATGGGCCTTGAATCCTTCTTCAATGATGCACCATAGCTCAATGGAGGCACTACATAAATGAGACTTCATTTGAAATTGCAATTGAGAGAAATGAGTATGTTTGAGATTACATGAGGGTGAGGGATAGGAGGGTTAGGAGAGTAATTATGGTTAACATTATGAAATTCCTCTCATTTGGGGGTATTAGAGGAGCTAGGTGATTCATCCTTTTCCGCCTTCACAGGGGAAGCATTCAGAGGAACATCTTTGGACCCATCCGAAGATAAATCCTTAGAGTTCTCACCGTGCTCCTTAGGAGGAGGAGAGGGAGAAGTAGCCTCGGGCTCCTTAGACTTCAAGAGTGCCATGAGCATCTCATTCATCTTGAGCAGTTGGGCCTCCAAGGACGATCTCATATCTATAAGATCGGCCATGGTTGCCCCTTTGGCTAACGCCTCTGTTTCCGCCTCTAATTTCACACGGGCGGCCTTCTCGGCATCGGATTCCGTCATCGTTGCACTTAGGCGGTTAAGCCCTTAAAAGTGAACCTGGCTTTGATACCAATTGAACGGGAATCCGACACCTAGAGGGGGGGTGAATAGGTGCTATTACAAATTTTAGGTCTTTTCAAATTTAGGCTCAACACAAAGGTAAATTCTCTAGATATGCAACTACGGTGAATTTACCTAAATGACAAGCTAAGCAATAACAAGATAAACAAGAGTACAAGACAAGCAAGTAAGGGAGTAAGGATAAGGGGAACCAAGTGAAGCACGCGGAGACGAAGATGTAATCCCGAGTTCCACCCAAGGGTGTACGTCTCGTTGGAGAGGTGTGCGCTACCACAACAGGTTAGCCGCAACGCCACAAAGGCTCACATGCTTCTCCGATGAACTCAACCACAAAGGTTGCGAGTTCACCTTCCACTATTGATCCCCTTTTAGGGCGGAGATCGAATCCCTTACAAACGCTTAAGGCACTCACCCACAACTTAATTGGGGGCTCTCAAGATGACCACAAAAGGTCAAGGCAACACCAAGATTACAACAATGGTGAACTAGGTTTTCCCACCGGAAACCCTAGCCACGAAATCCCCAAGTGAATGGGGGAGAAATGCAAATCGCTTCGGTGAAGATGTAGATCCGGGCCTTCTCCTCCAATCCTCCAAAGATCAACGGATTTGAGTGGGGGGATTAGGAGATCTTGATGATTTGAGCTTTCAAAAAATGTAGGAGAGAGAAAAACTAAGAGCTGGATGTTCTTGAGAGAGTGAGGGGGTATTTATAGCCCCTCCCCTTTTCTGGCCGTTGGCTGTGTCGACCAGTCGGAAATTCCGGTATAAGTCATAACCGGAAATTCCGGTCACTCGGAATTTCCGGAGAAATGAAATTTCCGACAGGAAGTTCCGGCTGGAGTCAGAACCTTTTCCTCTTCTTTCCTTAGCAGATTTCTTCATTGTTCTTCAGGGTGCACTCAGAATTCCGGTGAATGGAATTTACGAGCACAATTTCTGGTTGAGATCAGAACACTTCTCATTCTTGACTTAGCCGTTTCTGAGGGCTCTTCTGGGCGCAATCGGAAATTCCGGTGTATAGAAATTTCCGATCACAATTTCCGGCTCGCGTCAGAACACTTCCTCAATCTTGACTTATTCGTTTATGCGATGTTCTTCTTGGTCCACTCGGAAATTTTGGTAAAGTGAAATTTCCGAGTACAATTTCCGGTTGAGATCAGAACCATTTCTCAAACTTGACTTAGCCATTTTCTGTGAAGTTCTGGTGAACCGGAGATTCCGGCCCTGGAAATTTCCGGCTCAAATATTCCGGTTCCTGGAACAATTCCAGAACCACTTCTTCTTCGCATTTTTGGCTTTGATGCATATGAACTTAAATCACATACAATTTGAAATACTTAGCATTCTTTTAGTACATCATGAGTATTGTTAACTAACACAAAAAACACCAGTGATTAAGAAATGTTCTTTCAATTGTCAACAATATGGATGAACTAGACTAGGCCGTAGGTCCTAATAAATAAGAAGCAAAGTGCTTTGAAATTGTAAGATTTTGCCTCATTGGATTTAAGTCTTTGCTTGTGAAACTTTGTGATATTTAATGTCAGTTTGATTATGGATTGATATGTAAATATCTATTATGGTCTTGAAATTAAACAAGTTCTTCTATTTATACAAACCTCTAAATAATTTTGTTTTGCATCGATAAATGAAATTAGACTTTTGTAATGATTGAATAATAAAATTGTATTGCGAATTATAATTTTTTTTATGCATGGAATATTTATCTGTGGTATTTGCATTATGCGCATGTGATAAAAAAGAATCATAAGACGGAGGTGCCGAGACGTGGCAAATAAATTAATATAAGATTAAACGTGTGTGACGCGTGCACGATTACTAGTTCAATATAAGATTAAAAACTTTGGCTTTTATTGCATTGTTCAATTTTGGGGAAACCCTAGAAAGTGGAGTGTGTGTGGTGGTGGGGGGGGGGGGGTTCCACGGAGAAACCCCTCCGATCCGGAGGTGTTTAGCTTTGTTTTGATATCTTGGTCTTGTTTATGAAGGTTTTTGGTTTAGGATTTGTGTGACATAGCTAGGGATTTCGTATGTCTGAACCCTAACCCTAGAAAATATACTGCTATGATTACGATTTGGAGTAAATGTGTTATGTCCAATTCCGAATGTTACATGCATGGTTTGTAGCAAATGCGGTAATATAATCGTGTTGTGATGGGATTTGCTCTTTTGTTTACATTTTGATGTCTGGAATCGTGAATGTTCATCATGTGGACTTTGCGGCTTTTAAAAAGGAGATTTCGATGACCCGACCACGGAGGAGCCAAGGAGGTAGTGATTGTTTTTGACACTACTATTCCTAGCTTAGCCGATGTTATATAGAAGGTCCAAAATGATTTGAATTGGATGGACAAAAATGATGTAGTTCATTGGAAAGGAAGATACAAACAACGTTAGCTTTGATCATTACATTCGTTGGAAAATTTGACTCACGACTCCGAGAGTCGCTCGTAAGTGAAAGTGCATTCTTTGCACTCCCATATTTTGGTGACTAATGACAACACAAAAGGTGTTCTAATGTTTGTGATGAACTATGCAGGTTCTAGTACAGGTCGGTTGATAAGAGTGAACACTTATATTGCCTGATTTTCAGTACTGCATCACGTGGTCCTTCACCAGGAAATCATTCAGGAGATTTCCGGATCCCGGAGATTTCCGGTCCCCAGTCCGGAGATCTCCGAGCTACTCAAGATTTTCACTAAGTCAAGAACTCCAGCGCGCACTGACTACATTTCGTTTTTAGACGGAAATGCTCTAGGAGATTTTCGGTGCTCGGAGATTTCCGAGTCTCAGTCCGGAGATCTCCGAGTGACAGAAGAATTTCACCAAGTCAAGAACTCAGATGCGCAATGACTTCAATTTGAGTTTAGCCGGAATTGCTCTAGGAGATTTCCGGCGCTCGGAGATTTCCGAGACCCAGTCCAGAGATCTCCGAGTGACAGAAGATTGAGGTCCGGAGATCTCCGAGCTGACGGCTGTACAACGAGCAGAATTTGTGGAGGGGGTATAAATACCCCTCCACCTACCTCCAGCAGTTCAAGCTTCCAGATTTCTCTCTCCTCCATTGGTGCTGAAGCTTGTTTCTTCCGGATCTCCCAATCTAGCCACTCAAATCATTTGTTACTTGGGGATCTGAGGGAGAAGCCACCGATCTACAACTCCACCGAAGCGTTTTTGATTTCCCCCCTCTATATCTTGAGGGGCAACGAATCTAGGGTTCCTTTGTGGATAGCTAGGTTCAATCTTGTGTATTTTGATCCTTTGTGGATTCCTTTGTGGAAGTGACCTGTTGTGGTCATCGTGAGAGCCCCCAATTCAGTTGTGGGTGTGTGCCTCACGAATTTGTACGGGACTTTCTCCGCCCTTAAAGGAGTCCTTAGTGGAAACGTGGATTCACACCTTTGTGGTCGAATTCACAGGAGAATAGGGTGAGGCCTTTGTGGCGCTGAGGAAACCTTGTGGTAGCTCACACCCCTCCAACGAGACGTATACCTATGTGATGGAACTCGGGATAAAATCGCCGTCTTCGAGTTCCTACGGTTGTCTTGTTCCACTCTCCTTTACCGCATCTTCAATTCCTGTACTTGCTGAGTTCTTTGTTTGTCTTTCACTTGTATCACCTAGTGGCACATATAGACAACTTACTTTTCGCTAGCCTAAAACTGAAAAAGACATGAAAATTGGTCACCACCTATTCACCCCCCCCCCCCCCCCCCCCTCTAGGTGGTCAACTGCCGTTCAATTGGTATCAGAGCCAGGTTATCTCTTAAAAGCTTCACCGCTTGAGACCAACCTTGGACAATGCAAGTTGACCCGAAAGAGGTTACCGAAACAGATGCCTTGACTTTGGCGGCAATGCAAGAGAAAGGTGCCACTATGGCCGATATCAACTCTTTGAAAACAAAGTTGACATCGTCCATACAAACCGAGTTCAAGAAGTTTCATGATATGCTTGAGTCTCTCAAGACATCTAAGGAAACCTCTCTTGCATTGCCCTCAAAGCCTCCGGTGCTTCCGGGCATTACTCACGATGTGGACCCCGAATTGATAAAGGGAACAATTGCCTTTGGATGGGAAAGGTGATGCTAGTAGTTCCTCAAACCATCAAAACACTCCATCTTCCCAAGATGAAGTGCCTAAAGGCTACAATGCCACTCCTCCCCCATCCCAATACCATACCCCCGATCCCATTATTCCTCATCCGCAAGATTCTCATAGGGGTGATCCCCCATTGCTTAAAGATTATACATTTTCTCAATGGCAATATGTGATGAAGTCTCATGTGTGCAGCTCTTCAATCGAGTTGTGGCGCATCATTCAAGTTGGATACAAGCTGCATGATCCGGCCAACTTGACAAGAAGAGAAGTGGTGGAAGCTCAACTTGATACCACCGCTCTCTACATGATCCAAAAGGCGGTTGGGAACAAGGACATGTCTCTCATCCAACACCTCACCACCGCCAAGGATACATGGGATGCTCTATCCAAGTTGTTCTTTGGGAATGATATCATGAGGAGGAACCGCTATGACTCTTTGAGCAATGAAGCCGAGGGCTTTTTCAAGCTTGATGGTGAAGACCATGAGATGATGTATCGAAGATTGGTGACCATAGCGACAAGCTTTCGAGAAGTTGGTGCCTCTCATATTGATGATGCATGGATCAAGAGGAAGTATGTGAGCTCTATGATGTCATGTGAGCCAACCGACGTCAAGAGTCTTCAGGGAAGACACAACTACCATCTCATGACGTCTAATGAGGTTATTCAAGAGATGCCCACGTACAAGGTGGCCACGAAGAATGCTCAAGACGCAAGGGCAAGGGCTCTTGGAATGCAAAGAGGAACAACCAATCTTGCCTTGAAGGCTACCGTTGAGGAAGATAACGATGATGATCTTGGAAGCTTTGCCGCCATGTCCGAGGAAGCACTCAAGATTGCTTACAACGATCATCTCGCTCTTGCGGCTCGCACATTTTGGAACAACCCTTCAAGAGGCAAGATGCGAGTTGACAAGAGTCCACCTCAGGCCGATAGGGTCTCACCCTCCAAGTCAAGGACATGTTAAAATTGTCAAGACAAGTTCCATTTCGTCGCCGATTGCCCTTATGAGAAAAGAGAAGAGCATGGTGGACATCTAGTGCTCAAGGACAAAGCCAAGATGCCTCCCAAGAAGGCCTATGGAAAGAAGAGGCCTCTTCACAAGAAGCCTCGCATCGTATTGTTGACCCAAGAGGAGTACCCCACCGATGATGCAGAGTCGGAGGAAGAAATACCAAATGAAGTGGCGGCTCTTGCCACCACATCAACACCTACCGCTCCTTAATCAACGAAAAGAACTCCCTCATCAACAACAAGAACTCCTCCAACTACGACAAGTTCTTCATCATCTCTATTCACATCGCCAAATGTGTTGGGGATATATCAACTAGGGGTATAACCAACATGGATCAATCCGGCTAGTCCAGGGTGGCCCAAGGGTGGTAAGGCCAAGGCCTGCCGGGCGGCCCAGATAAGCCGACGTACAAGGAAGTAGGCGGACGGTCCAAGGAAGGCGGAAGGCCGAAGCCCATCAAGCCACCAAGCCCAAGACGGAAGGCGGCAACTAAGCCGGCTAAGTCTAGGACTCTGTTTACTTGCCGGACAAGTACTTACCTTGTACCCTGGGGTCTGGCCGCCTATATAAGTCGGCCACCAGGGAGCCTTTAGGGCAGAAGCTCAGAGACAATCTGATAGAGATCATACCCTTTGTAACCTGTTCACGGCTATTTGCCTCATAGTGAATTATAGCAGCACGTAGGATCCCGCCACCGCCGTGGGATCCGAAGCTGGGTAACTCGCCGTGTTCAATCCCGACCTCGACGACTCCAACCTTCTTCCCCACAATCCATACGTAGGCTAGAGGACCCCCGTCTTCTATCAATTATGCCGATACCACGACAGTTGGCGCCCACCGTGGGGCATAAGGTTCCTGGCGTCACGTTCCAGGCGGGAACACTTGGCGGCGTGGGCAAGCAGATCGCCGTCGGTCGCGTCACAAGGTATGGCGGCCACAGCTACGTCAACTCAGATGAGTCCTGGCTCCCGGCGGACGACTACCTTATCGGATGCGAAATCGTGCCGATCGGAGGGATCGACGTCTTCATCGGGTACACGCCAGAGGCGTACGGCCTACCGCGGTTCTACAACCCCACCCACCAACCCTTCGACCAAGCAGTCGACCGGCATGATGGATCTGAATCCGCCTACTCCCAGGAGTCGGCGGAATCTGATTTCCACTTCGTCGGAGTTGTCGGACTGGGATCCGACTCCCAGCCGGAAAACAACGATCCTGAATCAATCCTCCCTGCTCTACAGGAGGATGCGATGTCAGATGCCGGATCCAGATCTACCGTTCAAGTCAACGTAGATTCTGACTCCGATGATGATGCTAGTCTCTTCGAAGAGAAGATCAAAACCCGCTTTTCCAGTGGTAATCCGGCTCCCTCAGAGGGAACAGCGGATACAGACATGCCTGACAAGCTGGCTATGATGGTTGTTGTCGGTCACGATACAACCCCAGTTACTTCGGAGGCGCAGAACAAGCCGGCGGAAGAAGCCGGCGACACCACTGCCGGCCAACTCATTGAAGGTTCCGACAAGGTGCGCGCAAAGAAGAAAGCTGGCCTCGAGAAAGGCGGCAGCAGCAAACCCACGGATTTGCTCTCCGTCATCAAAGAAGTAGACGAGATCATGAACACTCCGGTGAGCAAAGATACCCCGCTCGACGCAGTGGAAGAACTTAGGCTTAACATGCTTAAGCACTCTGACTTCCTGAGAAAAAGAGAGGAGCACGTTGAGAGCCTTGCGAAGAAGATCGAGAAAGAGCAAGAGAAGATGTCGGCCAAAACTAGCCGGCAACTCTTCGAGGAGAAAAGGTCATCAAAAAACCGCCGTGGAAAAGAGCCGCCTGCGCAAGCAACAACAGCGGCTCAAGATCTCGGGTTCGACTGGCGTACGGCACCACAGCGCGTGGACAGAAGGGGGGATGTTGTCTTCTGTACCCCGGTCCTCAACGCGGCCGCCGCACTAGATACCCTAGACGACAACAATTACACGGCGGAAGAAAAGTTGGCCAACGCAAGACACTTCGTAAGCAAGGCCCTGGAACAACAAGCCCACGCCGATTCCTACGGCCATATGGCGGATGCTCGCGGGGGAGACCTAGAGTCTAAATCGGGAAAGTGCAAAGTTGCACCTGGCGCCGATCCCGAGGGCCCGTCTGGCTCCAGTAGCCATGGCGACAAAAGGAAGGCAACGCCACCTCCAAAGAAGACTCCACCGCCAAAAACAAGGCGGGACGAGAACTCAAGGACAGGAAGCAGAGGAAACCTGCCGCCTCCACCCCAGCCAAGACGCGACAATGGCGGTAGCCGGAACAACAGGCAGCCGCCTAGAAAAGACGACGGCAACGACCCTCCGAGGAGAGGCCGCAGTCGGTCTCCACAGCGCAGCACTGGCAGCAAGAGGAGAGAGGAGGTAGAAGGGCCCAGGCGCAGCGTAAGCCGGGCAGCGCAGGACGAGCCGAACGCAAACAGAGGAGCACGGCAGCTCGATCCAAAAGACGCACGACACCACCTACAAGACATAGCAAGAGGAAAGGAGCCGCTATACTCCGGACCAAAGTGTTTCGGTGACGCCATCCGCAGAGAGCCGTTCCCCAAGGACATGACATCAGTGTCAAAAAACTGTTCTAGGTACAACGGCCTCGTTAAGCCGGACTCATGGCTATCCGACTACGCCATGGCCATAGAGATTGCCGGCGGGAGCAGCCATATTGCCGTCCGCTACTTACCTCTCATGTTGGAAGGCACGGCAAGAGCTTGGATCGACAACCTTCCTGAAAAGTCCATCCACAGCTGGTACGACATGGAAAAGGTTTTCTCCCAGCACTTCCAAGGAACGTACAAGCGTCCAAATACCTACACGGATTTGCAGCGCTGCGTCCAAAAGCCGGACGAAACCATGACAGATTTTGTCAGCCGTTGGATATCTGAAAAGGCCAACTGTCATGGTGTTTCGGACGCACAGGCTATCCACGCCTTCTACACGGGCCTACAGAAGAAGTCCTTACTCCGTCATAGGCTCGTCCGCGAGCAAATCACGGACCTTGGTGAGATGCTCAACCTAGCCGCCCAGTACGCGGCCGCGGATGACGACGCCCGGGACGATGACCCAGACGTCAACATCATACCAAAGCGGAACAACAAGCGCAAGCAGGCGGCGGATGACAAAGCCGGGCCTTCCAATGAGGTAGCCGTAGCTTTCCAAGGGAACGCCGGCAAAAAGAAGTGGAAAAATAAGAAAGATAATCGCGAAGCCGGCTCAGGGCCTAAGGCGGCGCGAATCACTTATGAACAGGCAAAGCTCTTGCCGTGTCCCATCCACGCCTCATTGGGCAAGGTCAACCACATGCTTGGCGAATGTCGTTTCATGGACGACTTCAAAAAGGATCCCACAGTCGGCTGGAAGTCAAAGAAGTCAAAGAAGAACGACAAGAAAGACAGCAAGGAGGATGAGGACGACGACGACATGTCTATCTCAAGCGAAGACGACGCAGCCGCCAAGAAAAAGAAGCCATACCCGAAGGTCAAAGAATCTCTTGTGTGCTTTGTCGGCACGCCTTCGGCTAAGGCGGATAAGGCGGAGATGCGCGAACTCAACGCAACAATGCCAGACGTCCCTCAGTACTTAAACTGGTCGGAGGCAACAATCACTTGGGACCGGTCCGACCACCCTGATCACGTCCCTCACCCAGGCAAGTACGCCCTTGTCGTCGACCCCATTGTCGACAACTTCAGACTCACAAAGGTACTCATGGATGGCGGCAGCAGCCTCAACATCCTGTACTACGACACGCTAAGCCGTATGAACCTGTCAGAGGATCAGCTGGATCACAGCAACCTCACGTTTCACGGCATAGTGCCCGGCAGGCAAGCAAAGTCAATGGGAAGCATCAGGCTGAAGGTAACTTTCGGACCCAAAGAGAACTACCGCTCAGAGTTCCTTAGGTTTGAGGTTGTCCCCTTCAAAAGCGCCTATCATGCGATCTTCGGACGACCGGCTTTCGCCAAATTCATGGCAATGCCGTGCTACATATACAGCAAGCTTAAAATGCCGGGGGAAAACGGAACCATCACGATTTCCGGCAACTTCAAGAAAGCCAAGGAGTGCGAGCGTGGCATGGCCGCCTTCGCAGAAGCCGTCATCCACAAGGAAGAACTCGCGCTGCTCGGGACGGATTCAGACAACTCCATGCCAAAGCCAAAGACGGATGTCAAGAAGACTTTCGAAGCTTCAGAAGACACCAAAAAGGCGGACCTCATCCCAGGTGACAAGTCCAAGCAAGTTGTCATCGGCTCCAACCTTGACAGCAAATAGGAAGGCGCGCTCGTCGAGTTCCTCCGTGAGAATCGTGACATCTTTGCATGGTCGCCTTCCGACATGCCTGGTGTACCGAGGGAACTTGCCGAGCACTCGCTCAACGTCATAAAAGGATCCAAGCCGGTGAAGCAAGCAACAAGACGCTTTGGAGATGAGAGACGCAAGGCTATAGGAAAGGAGATAAATAGGCTGAAGGCCGCCAATTTCATAAAAGAAGTTGTACACACCGATTGGGTGGCAAACCCTGTACTTGTCCCAAAGAAGAATAAAGAGCTGAGGATGTGTATTGACTATACCGGTGTTAACAAGTGTTGCCCAAAGGATCCCTTTGCGCTGCCTAGAATTGACCAAGTCGTAGACTCCACAGCAGGCTCCGAGCTGCTTTGTTTTCTGGACGCCTACTCAGGGTACCACCAAATCAAAATGAGAGAGTCAGATCAGCTGAAAACATCTTTCACAACTCCGTACGGGACTTTCTGCTACATTACAATGCCTTTCGGTCTGAAGAACGCAGGGGCAACATACCAGCGCTGTATGCAAAATTGCCTGCACGAACAGATCGGCCGCAATGTTCACGTCTATGTAGACGACATTGCGGTAATGTCAAAAAAGAAAGCAGATCTCCTAGAAGACTTGGAAGAAACTTTTCAGAATCTCCGAAGGTATCAAATGAAGCTCAATCCCGCCAAGTGCGTTTTCGGCGTCCCAGCCGGCAAACTCCTCGGGTTTATCGTCTCAGAACGAGGGATTGAGGTCAACCCGGAGAAGATCAAGGCAATCCAAAATATATCCAGACCCACATGTCTGAAGGACGTGCAACGCCTAGCCGGATCGGCGGCAGCCGTCAGTCGTTTCATAAGCCGCCTAGGGGAAAAGGCAATGCCCCTCTACCGGCTACTGAAGAAATCCGACAACTTCGAGTGGACAACAGAGGCAGACGCCGCCTTGCAACAACTCAAGGAGGCCCTCACGTCCGCCCCAATATTGGCAGCACCTCGATCGCAGGAACCAATGCTGCTGTACATCGCGGCAACAGGAGCGGTTGTCAGCGTTGTCTTGGCTGTGGAAAGAAAGGAGAGCGAAGCCGCGGCATGTGAGCAGCGCCCGGTCTACTTCATCAGTGAAGTGTTCTCCGCCTCCAAGCAGAGGTATCCGCATTACCAAAAGCTGGCTTACGGTGTATTCTTCGCCGCCAGAAAGCTTAGGCATTACTTCCAGGAACACACAGTGACAGTAGTCAGCAAGGCTCCGTTGGGAGACATAATCAACAATGCAGAGGCAACAGGTCGAGTCGCCAAATGGGGCATCGAACTTGCCGCTTTTGATATAGTCTATAAACCACGGACCGCCATCAAATCTCAAGCGCTTGCAGACTTTGTCGCCGATTGGACAGAGGCTATGGAAGAAACAGCACTCCCCGAGTCAGAATATTGGGTCATGCACTTTGACGGATCAAAGATGCTCAAAGGCTCGGGGGCTGGAGTCGTTCTGCGTACGCCTAAAGGTGACAAACTTAGCTACGTGTTACAAATCCACTTCACAGCAACCAACAATGTTGCCGAATACGAAGCTCTGCTTCACGGGTTACACGTAGCAAATGACCTAGGTGTCAAAAGAATCCTCTGTTACAGCGACTCGGATTTGGTTGCACAGCAAGTAAGCGGAACATGGGACGCGAAAAGTACAACAATGGCGGCTTACAGAGCCAAGGTTGACGAATTCGCAAAAAACTTCGTAGGCTACGAAGTCCGACATGTTCCAAGAGCTGAGAATGAGGCGGCAGACACACTTGCAAGACTGGGATCGGAACGCAAAAAGGTACCAAAAGATATCTTCCTGGAACACTTGCACAAGCCATCCATTAAAGGCGCCGATTTGCTGGACCCGAACTCAGAAGAACCGGTAGAAGCGGCAAGTCTCGCCGTCTACTTAACGCAGCCGGATTGGACAGTCCCATATCTCGATTTTCTAATCGACCAAAAGTTGCCGGAAGACGATGAGGTATTAAGAAGGCAGATCATAAGGCGAGCCAAGGCATTCACGATAATAAAAGGCGAGCTGTACAAGCGAAGCACTTGCGGCATCTATCAGCGGTGCATACAGCCGGAAGAAGGCCGGGAAATTCTAAAAGACATACATATTGGCACCTGCGGGCATCATGCTTCCGCTAGGTCCATTGTATCAAAAGCTTTCCGCCAAGGTTTCTACTGGCTCACCGCCAAAGAAGATGCCGAGAACATCGTAAAGACATGCAAAGGCTGCCAGCTGTATGCCCGCCAACCTCACTTGCCGGCACAGGAGCTGAGGACAATCCCAATCACCTGGCCGTTCGCGGTCTGGGGCTTAGACATGGTGGGTCCCTTCAAAAAGGCGCGTGGTGGGTACACTCACCTGTTGGTCGCTGTCGACAAGTTCACCAAATGGGTCGAGGCCAAACCGATCAGCAAACTTGACGCACGAACAGCCACCAACTTTCTCTGGGGAATTATCTCTCGGTTTGGAGTTCCACACAGCATTATCACCGATAATGGCAGCAATCTGTCTCAAGGCGACATAGAAGAATACTGCAATGATCTGGGCATCCGGCTTGATTTGGCATCCGTGTCACACCCTCAATCCAATGGGCAAGTAGAGCGTACAAACGGCCTAGTCCTATCAGGACTTAAGCCTCGTCTCGAAGCTCCATTACATAGGGCAGCCGGCGCTTGGGCAGATGAGTTACAGTCGGTGTTATGGAGTTTGCGCACAACGCCAAACAGATCCACCACCTACACTCCCTTCTTCTTAGTATATGGCGCAGAGGCAGTGATACCTACCGACATGAAATATGACTCCCCAAGAGTACAAGCCTACATCGAGCAAGACGTAGAAGGTGCAAGACAGGATAGCCTAGACCTGCTAGACGAAGAAAGAGACGTAGCTCTCCATCGCTCCGCCTTGTACCAGCAACAACTTCGCCGCTATCATAGCCGGAGAGTGCGGAAGCGAAGCTTCAAAACAGGTGACCTGGTTCTCCGCCTTATTCAAGACAGAAAAGGCTTGCACAAGTTATCCCCGCCATGGGAAGGACCGTTTATAGTCACAAAGGCGCTGCTCAATGGTTCCTACTACCTAGCCGACATCCGCGACGAAGACGAAAGGAAGATGCGCAAGAAGGCGGCAGGAAAAAGGGGAACCAAGCGCAAGAGAGGCATTGACGACCCGTTTGAACAAACAAAGCGGCCTTGGAATATTGAGCAGCTACGTCCTTTCTACACTTAGCAATTTATAATTGTAATAAGTTAAATATGGTTATGAAATAAAAGTCTATGGTTCCTCATCTGTGTTGAGATGCATGCCATCTTTTGTCTTTTCTTACAATCATATTTCCCCTATGTATCTAAGTTACCTATTTGTTAGCTCCGTGCAAAGGTTCAAACTGGTAGATACTTGCAGCTTTCGAGCCAACCCAAAGCAAAAACAAACTTTTTTGCGCCGCCTAATTCCTTTACCTATGATTACTTATGTGTGGTTCGCCTAGTAGTATGTCTTTGACACCAACATGTTGGCTTTGGTCTCTGATTCTAAACAAATGGTCCAGCCCTGGTTGTTTCAGCTAAAGTTACCGGCTGAGGTTTCGTCAACATACAAAAAGTCAAGCATATAAGTCAGGGTAAAATTAAGGCGGGCCATAATTTCAAAGACAAAATAAAACTTGTCAGCCAGTTTCCGCCTAACAAGGCAACAGCAAAAGTATATACAAATGTTACAAATGTTGCATTGTTTCAGGAGCCGACAAAAGTAAGGCCAGTGGAGGGCAAGAACAGGAAAGAGATATGGCTCGGGGGAGCATCTACATCAAACTTGGGGGCTGACAACTTCAGCCCCAGAACTATCGCTCCCCTCCGCCTCAGCCGCGCCGGCAACTCCAGCTCCTTCTCCGCCAGGCACAGGATGACGCCGGTAGAAGATGGAAGTGTCCACCATGTCGGCAACTCGTGTGGCGTAGCCGGCAACGCTGTCCAGGACAGCGGCCGGATCAACCTCGCTGCCGTCTTCATACGTTGACGGCATGCCTTCAGTGACTGCTTCGATCTCCGCCTCGGGGTAGTGCGCCATGAACAGCCCAAGGGCAGTCTTGGCTCCTCCCCGCGCCGCCGACTTCAGCGAGCTTTTGTGCAACTTGGTCGCCTGCTCTAAGATGGCGGGCACGTCGCTGAACTGAGTTGGCTCCTGGCTGCCCGACGAAGTGAAGAACTTGGCGGCAAACCGCTTGGACGCCGCCAAAGTCTCGGCGATCAGCTCGCCCAGACGCGCAAGGCGATCTTGGCGGGGGCTGACAATCTTGTCATCGCCAAAGCCAGCGGGAACTGCATCAAGAATAAAGCCATAAGTTTGGCCCAGGCTAAAAACAACATGGCAGTATCAAAAAAGAAGCGAGAAGTTACCAAGGACCGAGTTATGGAAAGCCGACAACTCAATCATGTGAGTTGCCAGCGCGTCCTCTGCAGTTTGGGCGCGAGAAGTCTGCTTGGATATCTCTTCCGCAGCCATCTTCTCCGCCTCCGCCAACTTGTCGCGCAGGCTTTCCAGCTCAACAGTGAGATGGCTGGAATCCTGCGCAAACTTGAGTTGTTGGGCCTCCATCTCCTTCTGATGAGTCGCCCTCAACTCCAAGTTAGCGGCCGCCAAGTCTGAAGCTTCATTCATAAGAGCTTGCATATCAGTGGACGCCTTCAGGATATCCTGGGCGTGGTCTAGCAGTTCTACAAATATGGATGCGCTAAGCTAAAACGATTGGCGGAAACGTAAGTCAAAAGCATAGGTGGAGAAAGGGATAAAATCATACCTTCATCTTTTTTGCGGGCCGCCTCCAGCTCGGCGATCCGCTTGTCCTTGGCCTCGCACTCCTTCTTCAGGTCGCGGTGGCGCTGGTTTATATCGAGTCGCGAGGAGACAAGCTCGACATTGGCGGACACAAGGCCCTGTAACAAAAGCAAAAAGCATATGACATATAGTCGAAAAACCACTAAGCCGGCAGTCAAAACTTCTTTTGACCAAGCCATCTAAGCGCTCGGGGGGGAAGACTATGTATATGCCGGAAAGACTTACAGAGAGGTCGCCCTCCAAGTCGTCGAAGACTTGCGAGGCAAAGGCGGCAAAGGTCAAAGTTGACTCCTTGGCCTCCTTAAAGGTAGACCAAGGATCCCTGACCTTGCCGCCTCCCGCAGTCGGAGCTGCCTTCCGAGACCCGCCGGCAGTCGTCTCCAGCAACCCCTCGTTGGCGGCGCGCGATTGAGCGACATCATCGGCCGTAGCCTTAGCCAGTAATCGAGGAGTTGTCGGCGCGCGATCGGTGGAAGGGATCCTTAGCGGAGCACCCGAAGCCGGGGCTGGAGGTTGGCGCCGAGCGTTAGCCATAAGGCTGCCGGCGCGAGGCGAGGGAGTTGGCGGCACGGTGGCCGGCGAGCCGCCTTGCGGCCGCTTCCCTTTGCCAAGTAGCCTGGTCGGCAACCGGGAAGTTGCGACCCTTTCCCTGTCAAAATACAAAGCAAGCACAACAAGTCAGCCAATATTCAAGAAGCTCGCCATCTGGAAAAAGGCAAAGTTGAGTACCTTCGGGGGATGTTAATCCCCGCATTCTCGCCAATGTTGGCGAGAGTCGGCTCGATAGCCGATGCCATCCGTTTCTTCCTCTCGGCGTTCACCGTGGAGGAAGGAGCGCCGGACGCCTTGCGCTTCTTCGCCTTCCCGGCTTCCGACTCGTAGAAGTCGGGAGCCAGGTCATCCTCCTTCAACTCGGAGAGCTGAAAAAGAAGATACGTTAAAGGAACTCAATTTTAGCCGGCGAAGCTGTCAAACAAGGGGCAAGGCAAGAAAAATATTTACCTCGAGGGGAGGATTGTCGTGGGTGTGCATGGGCACGCCCTCGGCCGCCTTCACCGACCCCGCCTTGACAAGGCTGCGGAGCCGGAATGCCAGGTCGGCGACCGGCAATATCTCTTCGCTCACGCGAAGAGAGGTTGTGTCAGTAGGCGAATACTGACACATCTTGTGCGGGCTGTACCGCAGGGGGAGGATTTGCCGGCCGAGCCAGCAAATGACGGTGTCGACCCCATCTAGCTGGGGGGGCGCCATCGTCCTCGTGAGGAACTCGATCCGCCTTTGAACAAGGCGGAGTTCCTCCGTCAACTTGGGCACCGCCTCGTCCCAGCATGGACGAGGCATGGGAGGCGCAGTGACGAATGCCGGGATGCCGACTTGACGGCCCGGCGCTGCCATATCTTGGCAGTAGAAGAAGGTGGAGGTCCATCCCTTGACGGACTCGAGGTATGGTATCTTAGGATACCATTGGCGACCTTGGCGGCAGTTGAAGGTGACACTGCCGCAGGTCGCCAACCCGCCGTCGGGCACCGTCTGTCGCCGGCAACGGAAACAGTATCTAAAGAAGTCTAAACTAGGCCTAATACCTAGATAGCCTTCGAAAAGAGCGGTGAAGCCGGCTAAGACTAATATGCTATTGGGGGCGATATTATGGGGCTGGAGCCCGTAGTGATCTAAGACCTCACAAAAGAAGGCGGAAGGCGGCAAAGCCATTCCCCTGACTAGGTGGGAGGTGAGGATTACCCGTTCGCCGGCTTTGGGAGCCGGAATAATATCGCCCAAGGCGGATCTCCACCGGCAATCTTCCCGAGTGGGAAGGTAGCCGACGGCCTCCAAATCTTGGAGGGCCTCCTCGTCGACGATGGAAGGTAGCCAATAGCGGGACCCGAGGTCCGGCGCATCCTCTTCCTCCTCGCCGGGAGGGCTCGACGCCGCCGTCGCCGCGGTAGTTGGTGGAGGGGCGAAGGGGCCCGCCGCTGACGCGCGCACGGCGGAAGCACGAGCGGGGACGACGGAGACATTGCCCGTCGCCGCCGCCGGTGCGGGGCGAGAAACGGCGCCGCCCATTGACGCTGCGAGCACGGTCGCCGGACTGCTCGACGCCGTGGAGTGGGCCGGTCCGGTGGACATCGCTGCGAGAAGAGGTCGCCGGAGAGAAAGTTCGCCGGAGCTCGTTCGAAAGATGGGAGCGAGGAAGCAGAAGAGGCAAGGGCGCGAGGAGAGCAAAAGGCAGGGGGAGGAAATGGACCGTTTGGGCTACCTATTTATAGGGCCAGGCGTTGCTCCCTGTGCAACGGCATTTTAGTCGGACACGTGTCAAACATCCGTTGCTGCCCACGATTGCACGATCTCCACGCCTCCTCTTTTCCCGCGAATTGTGATCGTGGCGAGATTCCCGCCTAGTCAGTTTTCAAACTGTCGTGAAACCGGCTAGGCGGTAACCGTCAAGAAGAACGCTCGGCAAGTTTGTCGGGCCGCCGTCTTTTTCCATGTTGAATGAAGGCGGCCGCATGTCAGTGTCCAGACACGCGTGCCTCGTTGATTTTCAGAATGGTTCAAGTCCTGCAGCCGCCAACTTTGGCAAATGAAGAATCAAGAAGAAGCCGGCGCCTGGAGAACTTCAACCTTTCTGGGGGCTAATGTTGGGGATATATCAACTAGGGGTATAACCAACATGGATCAATCCGGCTAGTCCAGGGTGGCCCAAGGGTGGTAAGGCCAAGGCCTGCCGGGCGGCCCAGATAAGCCGACGTACAAGGAAGTAGGCGGACGGTCCAAGGAAGGCGGAAGGCCGAAGCCCATCAAGCCACCAAGCCCAAGACGGAAGGCGGCAACTAAGCCGGCTAAGTCTAGGACTCTGTTTACTTGCCGGACAAGTACTTACCTTGTACCCTGGGGTCTGGCCGCCTATATAAGTCGGCCACCAGGGAGCCTTTAGGGCAGAAGCTCAGAGACAATCTGATAGAGATCATACCCTTTGTAACCTGTTCACGGCTATTTGCCTCATAGTGAATTATAGCAGCACGTAGGATCCCGCCACCGCCGTGGGATCCGAAGCTGGGTAACTCGCCGTGTTCAATCCCGACCTCGACGACTCCAACCTTCTTCCCCACAATCCATACGTAGGCTAGAGGACCCCCGTCTTCTATCAATTATGCCGATACCACGACAAAATGAGAACTCCATCACCAAGAGTTCAAGATGTCTTATGGCCAAGGCATCGGAGGTACCTTCATCCTATTCCTCTCTCATGAATGAAATGAATGAGCTTGATGATGCTTATAGCCTTCAAATCAAGCAAGAGCTTGTGGCCTTCGATTCTTTTATCACTAACTTGCAAGGTGATAGCAAGAAACATGTGTGTGCCCTGATGGCTCGTATTGGTGAGCTATAGCATCTCAATGAAGAGAAGACGCTATTTCTATATCTTATTTGAAGTCCTCTCTTGAGGATGTTGAAGAGTCTCATGCCCGTCTCGAGGAGCAACTTGAAACTATTGAGGAAACTCATAACTCCTCACAATGCTAAGCTCATTAAGGATCTTGATATGTCTTTGCTAAATTTAAGGTGGCTCATCAAGATAAAGACGAATTTGCGGTTGGGCATGTTAGACTCATTGAGGACATGGAGAAGCTCGTCATAGCTCACAAGGCTTTGGAGAGTGAACATGCTCTTCTAAAGGAGTCTTATGCTCAACTCCAAACTCGGCTAACTAACCTTGACTCTCCTAGCATCTCTACCTCTAATTGTTCTTGTGATAATGCTAATCTTGTGAAAGAGAATGCTAGGTTGAAGAATGAGATTGCTAAGGCCTCCACATCCAAAATCATCCTTTTCAAGGGTAAGCAAGTTGTTGAGACTCCCATCGTGGAGCCTCACTCTCGACAAGGGAAGGAAGGACTTGGATATGTGCCTCCCATGAAGATGAATGCCAAGAAGGGTATTCCCAAGAGCGTCAACCCCATCCAAGCCAAGAAGGCCGACTCCATTCAATCCAAGGACGGTCTTGCTAGTAGGAATGCCTCAAGGGGCAAGCCTACTCGTAAAGATCACACCGGGGACAACAATCCTAACTTTGCATTATATGTCGATTATTATGGGAATGTTTGTGCTCGTTACATTGGACCCTACTATGGTTTTATTTCATATGCTATTTGGGTTCCTAAGTATCTTGTCGCTAACCATAAAGCACCCATTGTGAATCAATGGGTTGCTAAATGCAAGAATTGATCTCTTGTAGGACCTTGCTCCCGGTGGTTCAAAATGGATAATTGATAGTGGATGTACAAGTTATATGACCGGGAGCAAAGAACTCGTCACGGAGTTGAAACCTAATGTAATTCAAGTAACCGTGAGGTTTGGTGACTTATCAAGGTCTAAGGTAATCGGGCTTGGCAAAGTGGTAGTTGCCCCGATATTAGTCTTGTCAATGTTATGCTTGTTGAATCTCTTGGCTATAATTTGTTATCGGTTTGTGCCTTAACAAAGTTGGGGATCTCTCCCTTCTTTGATAAGGACGTTGTGGTCCTCTTGTGGAGCAAGTCGCTAAGAGTGGCTTTCGTGGGATACGTGGAGCATGAGCTTTATGTGGTGGACTTCTCCGGAGCCACCACTACTCAACCCATGTGTCTTTTCGGAAAAGCCGGCGTGGGTTGGCTTTCGCATCGCCGACTAGGCCAGGTATACATGCGCACTTTGCAAAGCCTTCACAAGGGTGGCCACATCCTTGGACTAAAAGATCATGTTTTCTTTTCAAGGGATCGAATTTGTAGAGCTTGTGTGGAAGGCAAGATACATGATATTTCTCATCGAAGCAAAACAATCATATCTTCATCCCGGATCTTGGAGCTCCTTGATGTTGATTTATTTGGACCAATTCCAGAGATAAGTCTTGGAGGCAAGATGCCTCGTGATTGTTGATGACTATTCAAGGTATACATGGGTCTATTTCTTCAAGACCAAGGATGAAACTCAACAAGTCTTCATCGACTTCTCCAAGGAGGTTCAACGCCAACATGACCTCCCCATATTGGTTGTTCGAAGTGACAATGGGTCGGAATTCAAGAACTACACCCTTAACGACTTTCTTAGTGAAGAAGGCATTCGTCACCAGTATTCCGCTTCATACACTCCTCAACAAAATGGCGTCGCCGAAAGGAAGAACCGGACTCTTATCGACATGGCAAGATCTATGTTGGCGGAGTTCAAGTCCCCCATCAACTTTTGGGCGGGCGCTCTTTCCACCGCATGTCAGTCATCAAACCGCCTCTACTTCCGCAAGGGCTTGAAGAAGACTCCATACGAGATCCTTATCGGCAACAAACCCAACATTGAATACTTCCGAGTGTTTGGATGTAAGTGCTATTATCTCATCAAGGGTGTCTGGTTGGGTAAGTTCCACTCTAAATCAATTGAGGGGATATTTTTTGGCTATGGTAGCGAGTCCCACACTTATAGAGTCTTTGATAAATCCTCCCGGATTATCATAGAATCTTGTAGTGTGGAATTTGATGAAAATGATGGCTCCCAAGTGGAGCAAGTTGGTGTTTGTGATGTAGGTGATGAACAACCTTTTGATGCCATCAAGAAGATGCGAGTGGGCTTTCTTCGCCCCATTGAAGTTCATCAAGAAGTTGTTCAAGAATGCTCAAACTCTTTTATCAAGGAGACCTCACCCTCACAAGAGCCACAAGGTGGCTCACCCATAGCAATTGATGAATCCCCTCAAGAACAATCTCAAGATCTTCCTCAACAAGAGCAAGCTACTTCTTCTCAAGATGAAGCCCATGATGAGCCTCACCAAGATCTTCATCAACAAGTAGATCATGCCTCCCCCACCAAGATTATCGAGGATAACTCCACTTCTCCAAGTTCTACTCAAGGGCAAGATCATCCTTCCCCACCACATGAAGAAGCTTCTCATGATGTTCAAGGCTCTCAAGAAGGTCAAGACGAGGATCCAAGGACCAAGATGGTCAAGAGATTGTCCCCACAACAAGGGGGGCAATTGAAACTTGTCGTCAAGCAAGCTTTGCAAAGTCATTGGAACTAAGAGCTTTATCTCTCGACAAGGTCATCAGCGATATACGATCAAATGTCTCTACACGAAGTCAATTGGCTCACTTTAGTGAGCATCAAGCGCACATTTCCATGGTCGAGCCCAAGAAAGTATTCGATGCTCTTGAAGACCCCGATTGGCTAGGGGCTATGCATGAAGAACTTAACAACTTCGAGCGTAACAAAGTGTGGCGCTTAGTTTAGAAGCCCAAGGATTGCCGCAACGTTATTCACACGAAGTGGATCTTCAAGAACAAGCAAGATGAACATGGTATCGTTGTAAGGAACAAGGTGTGGTTGGTGGCTCAAGGTTTTTCTCAAGTCGAAGGCATCGACTTTGGAGAAACTTCCGCGCCGGTCGCAAGACTCGAATCGATATGTATTCTCATCGCTTATGCATCTCATCATGGTTTCAAATTGCAACAAATGGACGTAAAAAGTGCATTTCTTAATGGTCCTTTGCAAGAACTTGTGTATGTTAAACAACCCCCGGGTTTTGAGAACCCCAACCATCCTCACCACGTCTATGTATTGGACAAAGCTCTCTATGGCCTTAAACAAGACCCCCGTGCATGGTACGAGCACTTGAGAGAGTTCTTGGTAGACCGTGCATTTGAGGTTGGGGTAATCGATCCCACTCTTTTTACTAAAAAAGTTAATGGTGAACTCTTCATTTGTCAATTATATGTCGATGACATTATCTTCGGTTCTACTAACTGTGTGTTCAATGATGAGTTTTCCAAGCTAATGACCGACAAGTTCAAGATGTCCATGATGGGTGAACTCAAGTTCTTTCTCGGTTTTGAGATCAAGAAAATTAGGGAAGGGACTTTTATTTGTCAAGCCAAGTACATGCAAGATATGATCAAGAAGTTTAAGTTGCTTGGACTAAATGGTGTGCCTACTCCTATGCAAACCAAGTGCCACCTCAAACTCAACCCCGACGGTAAAGAGGTAGACCAAAAGGAGTATCGTTCTATGATTGGGTCTCTCCTTTATTTATGTGCGTCTAGACCCGATATCGTTTTAAGCGTCGGAGTGTGTGCTCGTTATCAAGCCGCGCCTAAGGAAAGTCATTTGATGGCCGTGAAGAGAATTTTCAGATATTTGGTTCATACCCCTTGTTTCGGGTTGTGGTATCCCAAAGATGGCACCATGTCTTTTTGTGGATACACCGACTCCGATTGGGCGGGCGACATTGATGATAGGAAGTCTACATCCGGGACGTGTCAATTCCTTGGAAGATCTTTGGTGAGTTGGTCCTCGAAGAAACAAAACTGCATCTCATTATCCACGGCGGAAGCCGAGTACGTCGCCGCCGCAAGCAGGTGTACTCAACTTCTTTGGATGCGGCAAACTTTAAAGGACTCTTGGACAAAGTGCCGCTTTTATGTGATAATGAGAGTGTAATCAAAATTGCATACAATCCGGTGCAACATTCAAGGACCAAGCACATTGAGATTTGCCATCATTTCATCCGCGATCATGTGGCACGAGGAGATATTGATCTATCATATGTCGGTACAAGGGATCAATTGGGGAACATCTTCACGAAACCTCTTGATGAAGCCCGCTTTTGCTACTTGAGGAATGAGCTCAATATCATAGATTCTCGGGCCTTGGCGTGATATCCTTGCACACTCTCCAACGTTTAAGGCTTTATTAGAACTAGAGTCACGCATGGACTTAGGGGGAGTTTTTTCCTAATACATTAGATTCTCCCTCCCCCTATTATGCATATAGTGATGTATCATTGCTAAAACTTCAAATTAAATCTAATTTGTGAGATTCAATGCTGAGGTGTAGTTATGGACCCAAGATATATCTTCGCGGTGCCATGCTACAACTCATACACGGTGGCTTCGGCCACCAACGCTTCTCCTTGAAGTTTTTTGATGATATTTGGTTTTATTTTTTGATTTTCACTTGCATTGTCTTTGATTCGTTTGGGAAAACACACTCTTGTTGGTCTTCTCTTTTAGTTTATGTTTCTTGCAACTTGAGTGTGATTTCTTTCGTCAGTTTGTGTATCTATCCCAAGCCTTTCATTATCTTCAAACATGCTTTTCCCCACTCATGTCCTCATTTTGTTATTCTTGTTCCTAGAGTTTTGGAGTTGAACGGAAATCTCCGAGCCTTTCTCGGAAATCTCCGGTCTTCCAGAAAATTTCGAGACTAAGTATGTTCAAAATCAGCACTGACCTGTGATGATTTTTGACCGGAAATAGTTCCGGAAATATCCAGTGCCCGGAAATTTCCGACTGAGACTCGGAAATCTCCAACCCCTGCAATTTCTCACCACCTAAGTCTTTTTCAACTTCGGCACTGACCTCAGGTGAAGCTGAATCGGAATTAGAGCCGGAAATCTCCGGTTCGATGTCCGGACATCTCCGAGCGTGCAAAAATTTCCAGGGCTAAGTCCAAATCAGATTCGGCACTGATCTCAGGCGAATCCGATTCGGAAATAGCCCCAGAAATTTCTGGCACCAGGAGATCTCCGAGACTCAGTCCGGAAATCTCCGGTTCAAATTGGCCAGTCTATATTAGGGCACGGGTGGACTGGCCGGTTCGGCCAGTTCATCCACCCCGTGCCATAATCCTCTCTCTCCTCCGAAAATCTCCTCATTATCTTGATCCTTGCTGCGGGTGTTTCGTCCGAGGGATCGTCACGTGCTTCTCGGATCTGCTTCTCCTTGTCGAGGGCTTCGTTTCCATATGCACGCTTTTCGCAATGTCTTCCGGTAACTCCTCGTATTTCAAATCTAGGACAAAACTTGTTTTCGTTTAACCTAGCCGATTTAGGAGGTTGTTACTTGTTTCCTTTGGTAGAATTGCTCCCCTAGGCATGCTCTACCTTCCACGTGCACAGATCTGTTTTTCATTCATAGATTTTGTTCAAATCTGTCAAAATTTGTGCAGACCGGATATCTCCGAGTCAGACCCGGAAATCTCCATACCCCGGAGATCTCCGAGTCAGACCCGGAAATCTCCGGCCTACTCAGAATGAAATCAGCTAAGGACAGAAACTTTGATTGCTTAACTTCTCTAGTACGTTCCATTTGCCTTCTCGGACATGAGTGCTTACCACATATGCTTTCTATCTTCTCTATTATGTGTGTTTGCAGGTTCCAACCCTCGTGGCCGTGTCAAGCAAATAGCTCAGCGAGGGAGGGCCAAACCAGTTCATTCTCGCCCTCCCAGCGGGTCCTCGAGTGAAGATAGCACCCCAGCTGAGTCTGCAGCTCTGCTCAAGAGAGCCACAGGGCCAAGCAAGAAGAAGAGACCCGAGCTCCGCCTTGAGGACTTCAACAAAGGCAGTTTTCGCAAGTGGCGAAGTGAGCTATCTTACAACGTGGAATCTGATGATCCCAAGTTCTTCTGCACCGAGATGGCATGGCTCTACAGGGAAGTTTATCAGAAGTTCTCCATTGACAAGCCCATTTTCCCCATGAAGTGGATTGACTTCGACAAGTTGATGAAGAAGGCTGATTATTTTGGGGGAGCAGTCCAGGTCTGCCGAGTTCTGGGTTTCGAGCATTTGATGAGGACCGAGTGCAGCTACAATGTATCTCTCATCCATCAGTTTTATGCTACTGTGGTGTTTGACTCTTCTGAGGATATTGGGATGACTTGGATGTCTGGCAGGCAGCGCTTGACCTCCTCTTTCCGTGAGTTTGCTCAGATTCTTGGCTGCCCTTTCAGTGGTCTCTCTGTTCCAGCTGGTGCCTGGATGCACGTCCATGGTGTGTCCTACAACAAGCATGCCATGACTGGTCTATACCAGCCTGGAGGTAAAATTGGCTCGCAATATGGACTCCTACCCACTTATGACATATTGCTCCGCATGTTTCGGTGGACCATTGCTCCCATTGCCGGCAATGCAGACAATATTGCCGGGGCTCTAGTTAACTTGATGGCCAAGGCTCATGAGGCCTATCTTGGGGAGTATGAGGTTGAGCAGGACGCTTATAAGGTGGATGTCATGGACTTCATTTTCCAAGAGATGAACCTAGCAGTTTTTTAGAGGAAAGTTCCTCCATATGCTCCCTATGTGATGATGCTCATCAAGAGGCTCAACACGCTCTCCGAGGAAGATGGTGATGACTTTGATGCAGCTCTTGGTTGTCAGCCCCACAAGGCAGCCTTGCTAATCTAGAAATCTGCTCAGGTTGTCCAACAACAAGCCTCCATGCAAGATATCAATGAGGATGAGATTTTTGGTGGTCCATCTCGGGTTCCTACCAATCCCAACATCAAGAAAGCTGCAAAGAAGAGTCGCCCATGGGTTGTTCGAGCAATTGAGAAGATCCTCAATATGAACTGTTGCATTCATAGTGAGAACTACTCCATCTACTCTCAGAATCATCGCATTATGAAGCGTCAAGAGGAGATCATGTCTCATTTGCAGATGCCTGCTCCAAAGCACCCTTTGAAAGCCCGTGATTCCGTTCAAGGATTGGAATGCCGATGGACTCAACTTTGATTGGGATGATGCAGTTCCAGAGGACAGTGATCTTGAGTATGATGATGATGAGGAGGAGGAGGATGAGGACGCCGAGAAGGGTTCCGACTCTTGAGTCATGAGCCGTTAGTGGAACCTCCTCCCTTTTTGGTATCTTGATGCCAAAGGGGGAGAAGTAATTCTTTAGGACTCTCGGGATTTGCATGGGTTGGGAGCACTTCGTGTTGTTTTTCTTTTGTTTTGTCTTAAGTGCTCCCTCTTATTGGTTGTTTTATCTCGTCATGTGTGTGAGACATGAGTACCTTTGAACCTCTATTGTAATAACTATGTTGCTCAAGTTATTCGCTACTATTGTGTATTGTTATATTTTCTTGCACGGTTTGTAAAATCTAGAGGGAGTGTTGATACTAAGGAATGTGCATTTTGTATGAAAAAACATCCTAAAATAATACACATACTTAGGGGGAGCTCCGTCTATATTTTGCAAATCTGTTCTCCTTTCGTGTTGTCATCATTCGCCAAAAAGGGGGAGATTGAAAGTGCATTCTTTGCACTCCCATATTTTGGTGACTAATGACAACACAAAAGGTGTTCTAATGTTTGTGATGAACTATGTAGGTTCTAGTACAGGTCGGTTGATAAGAGTGAACACTTATATTGCCTGATTTTCAGTACTGCATCACGTGGTCCTTCACCAGCAAATCACTCAGGAGATTTCCGGATCCCGGAGATTTCCGGTCCTCAGTCCGGAGATCTCCAAGCTACTCAAGATTTTCACTAAGTCAAGAACTCCAGAGCGCACTGACTACATTTCGTTTTTAGCCGGAAATGCTCTAGGAGATTTTTGAGTCTCAGTCCGGAGATCTCCGAGTGACAGAAGAATTTCACCAAGTCAAGAACTCAGATGCGCACTGACTTCAATTTGAGTTTAGCCGGAATTGCTCTAGGAGATTTCTGGCGCTCGGAGATTTCCGAGCCCCAGTCCGGAGATCTCCGAGTGACAGAAGATTTTCTACCAAGTCAAGAAGACCAATCAGCACTGACATCGAGCTCCACTCAGCCGGAAATACTGCAGGCGGAGATCTTCAGATCTCAACCCGGAGATCTCCGAGCTGACGGCTGTACAACGGGCAGAATTTGGGGAGGGGTATAAATACCCCTCCACCTACCTCCAGCAGTTCAAGCTTCCAGATTTTTCTCTCCTCCATTGGTTCTGAAGCTTGTTTCTTCCGGATCTCCCAATCTAGTCACTCAAATCATTTGTTACTTGGGGATCTGAGGGAGAAGCCACCGATCTACAACTCCACCGAAGCGTTTTTTATTTTCCCCCTCTATATCTTGAGGGGCAACGAATCTAGGGTTACTTTGTGGATAGCTAGGTTCAATCTTGTGTGTTTTGATCCTTTGTGGATTCCTTTGTGGAAGTGACCTGTTGTGGTCATTGTGAGAGTCCCCAATTCAGTTGTGGGTGTGTGCCTCACGAATTTGTACGGGACTTTCTCCGCCCTTAAAGGAGTCCTTAGTGGAAACGTGGATTCACCCCTTTGTGGTCGAATTCACAGGAGAATATGGTGAGGCCTATGTGGCGTTGAGCAAACCTGTGTGGTAGCTCACACCCCTCCAACGAGACGTACACCTATGTGGTGGAACTCAGGATAAAATCGCCGTCTTCGAGTTCCTACGGTTATCTTGTTCCACTCTCCTTTACCGCATCTTAAATTCCTGTACTTGCTGAGTTCTTTGTTTGACTTTCACTTGTATCACCTAGTAGCACATATAGACAACTTAATTTCCACTAGCCTAAAACTGAAAAAGACATAAAAATTGGTCACCACCTATTCACCCCCCCCCCCCCCTCTAGGTGGTCAACTGGCGTTCAGTAAGCTTATATGGAGGTTGTCTTTGCCTCACAAGAAAAGTCTCTTAAGTTATTTTTCATGAAGAAGGTCGGTGCTCAATTGCACATTGACTTGAATCGTCCAATTACTGCAAGTAGGTCGGGTCAACTTGATGACCAACATGTGTCATTCAGTCTGTTCTCGCTATTGTTGAATATGCACATAGTGTCTCTTGCTACCAAATCTATCGTTTGTGGGAAATTGTCAAACTTTCCGTTTTTTTCTTTTCGGTGTGTTATGGCAAATGTGCCAAAATTGTAATGGTACTGGGCAAAGACATAATCGAACATCGTGTTTCGGCAAATGACGGAATATAACGGTGTCCACGGGCAAAGTTTCCCTATAAGCAACTATGTGATAGCAAGATATAGATATTACTTCAAACTCAATGGTTATCAAAAAGTTAATTTCGTAAGTAAGAATCTCGGGTATAGAAATACCAAGGCATTTGGAGACGATGATTTATACCGAAGTTCACTTCCTAATGGAAGATAGTCTCTGTTGTAGCGCTGCGGAGTCACACGTTGATCCACAAATAGGCGTAATTGGCACACCGTAATATCCTCCGTGATTCTACCAATGTAGAGTATCATGAACCACTATTGGTCACTTAAGGGTACCATGTTGTCATCTTGTTCATCATTGTGCTGGATATTCCTTTGGAGGCCCTCTTCAAGATTGATAGTATTCGTCAGGCTTACCTGTAGGCGGCTTGTGAAAAAGTCACAATTGGAAAGTGGAAGGTTAATTGGGAACAAGTTTGCAAGTCAAAGGATTGTGGAGGCCGCAATTCTTAACCCCAAAAATTTCACCTTGGACCTCCGTTTGAGGTGGCTTTGGCAAGAATGGAAAGCCATGATTTGGCCATGGATCCCCTTGCACACAAAAATAATCAAGACTTCTTCGCGGTGACTAAGGTGATCATCGGAAACGGAGAAATGCTATTTTGGGACTCCTCTTGGCTGCATGGATCGAGACTAAAGGATGTGGCTCTTTTGATTTATGATATCACAAAGAAGAGAAAATGCAAAATGCACAGTTCAGAAAGCTTTCGAAGTTCACAAACGACGAGAAGTACATGTTGCGATCAGCCTATAAGATGCAATTTTTGGGCCACACTTCTTCTTTGATGCTGGCTTGGTTTGGAAATCTTGTGTGGATGGCGGATAGACTAGCGAGGTGAGGGCAGCCGAATCGTAGTAGTTGCAAGCTTTGTAACCAAGTGTCCAAGAAACGGTTGCCCTTCTTCCCTTCAAGTCGGTTCACTTTGAGAATTTGGACATCTATGAAGAATTGGCTTTGAGCTCTTGAGAATTTGGACATCTATGAAGAATTGGCTTGGGCTCCGCGAACTTGCGCCAGATGGATCATGTTTGGCATGCTTGCCACACACAGTACAAAAATGGTGGAGCAAGGTGATGCACAAAAAGGGAGAAGCTCGGAAGGAACTTGCCTCTCTAGAGATGCTCGCCTATTGGGAGGTATGGAAAGAGAGAAATGCCAGTGTTTTCACCAACAAGTCAAGCACCGCCACCATGCTCATCGAGAAGATCAAGTAGGAGGCGAACATGAAGGTGTTGAGTAATGTAATGTCGCGAGAGTAGAACGGTTTCATCTGAGCCTTGATATCACACTCTTAGAACTTCTCCTCAATTAATGAAAATGACAAATAAAAAACCAGTTAAAAAATCCCCAGAGTATTATTTAAGGTTCGAACAGACAGGTGTACAAACCCAGGTACTAACCAAGAGGAAACTGAAGATTTCAAATTGCAAATATATGGATCCACCGGTCAGACAGGAAAATATCATACAGAGTCGTCTTACAAAGTCTAAAGACACAAGATTCGTATTGAGTTTCAGAGTTTTAGTTCCTAACAAAACCTAGAATTAGGAGTTCCTGCTAGCTCTAATTTCCAATGCGTCTCACTGCTCACAACCGCCAGGGCCATTCTTCATGAGTTCCCTAGCCACCCTGCAACAATTCAACCGGAAATGTGAGCTCTAACAAAATTTCCTCAGTTTGCGACTCAATAACTACAAGATTCTTCTCTACTGAGACATAAGTGGCACTTGAGAAACACAATATAAGTTCTTAAGAGGCGTGTAAGTAATTCTACTGGCACATGAGCAGTTGCTTCTCATGAACATAAAGGTACTTAGTGAACCTACAACCATAGTATGATATAAGCAGAAGAGAGTAGGTTACCGCAGTTCATTCTCAATCTCGACATTCCCAGGATCCATATTTTGCGCATCCAAGAGAGCATCACAGGCTTGTTTATACTCCTAGGTGTGCAGAGAAAATCAAGGAACACGGCCACACTGCAAGATCAGTATATGAAACAAGTAAACAAACTGGCAAGCTAGCAAGACATACCTTGAGTAGCATGTGCGCTGAAGCCTGGCGGTAGCAAGCTTTTGCCCAATTAGGTCGCAGCATTCTGCACCTTAGAGCATCTGACAAAGCACCCTGTCCATCGCCAAGATGCAGCTTACAAAGACTCCTGTTTGCATACAGTGTCGCACTCTCTTTATGATATATTGCCTACGGTCAAACAAGAGAGGTCATGAAAACAATGTTCTTAATTTAAAAACATGTCACAGAAAAGTAACATTTTAACGCTTATTCATGGGCTAACATGTCGAAAGCTGTCTACAAACTTTACTACTCAGTAATACTACTGCAGAATAGAGTTATGGAACACATTCTCTCACGACTTATTGTCTTGTTCTCTCTATATATATCTTCAACTGGTCTAGAGTTTAACCCTTTGATACGTAGTCATCAGTCATCACATCGAACGCACTAGATGAAAGAGTAATATACAAGTACAGCCATATCAAATATTAGATTCTTGAGATGTAAGAAACAGACTAGACAAAGTCGTCTCTTTTTGCAACATGTGCTGATGATGTCAAATAAGTTTCTTAAGTGAAGTCAAATTTGCTTACTATTCTTTTAAAATGAATGAAACTCCCTTTTGATCTACATTTGTTTACTATGCATATTAATATCTGTCACCTAAGACCAGTCCTGTAGCTTCCAGGATATCGGACAGAATTGAGATCAGTCCCAAGTAAGTCGTAAACCATGTGAATTCATTTTAAGTAAAATATGGCAAACTTAAAAGTAACACGTCTCTAGAAAAGTATGGAGTGCTAAATAACATCTACATGTGGACCGTTTGTTATTTCAGATATATAATTATATGCATCGATAACAAAACAACCGTTGGTTTTATCCATTCCTGGCTGCATGGGCTCTATGAGGGGACCTACCATTCCACCTTGAATTTTAGCGTACTTATAATATATACTGGCCTCAGATTACATCCATTTTAAGATGTAATTTGTCATAATTTTAGTTGGTATTTAGTCGTGCATATTCATGGCTGTGTGCATAGCACTTCATTTCTAATATGAAGCTCAGAGAATGATTGTGTCCTAGTACGTGGACTCAGAGGTAATTTTTAAATAAAGCCCGGAAGCTAGGACTCGAACTCAAGACCTTGACTCTGATACCATGTCAAGCTTCATGCGCTAACCACAATTCCATAAGACCGATCTGATGAAAAGGGTTAGCACAATCCACATATACTGTAACACCATGCACATGATGAATTACCTTGTTGTTTTCCATTGGAAGCTCATATTTTACATTTCAAACAAGTCAAATATCTAAGTGGTTAGATGTAAATTAGATTGGATAATAAGAAACCGAGTTAGCAAACAAAGAAAATGCTCTCCGGTTGGTTCTCTGTGACAGCAAAAAATTACCTTCTAAACCATTAAAGATATGCGCAAGAGACTTACCATATCATAAAACTTTGATGCCATCTTATACTCTTTCTGCTTGAATGCCGTATCAGCCTGTGATTTTAAAAATACTTTTCTTCTTTCACGGTCCCTCTGCTCCTGGACAAGAAATAAATGGAAAATGTTGAATGTTTGAATTATGGAAATAATTATCACTTGCTACAGTAACAAAATTACAAGAGAAAGTAAGCAATTTCGTGTTCAACATGCTTATGCTGTAACGTATAATGCACATGCTGCTTCGAATGGAGAATTTATTTGAGACAGAGATCAGCAACCGGTTCAAATTTAAGCTACCAAACCAGCGTAAGGGCCAAATGTTTCATTGAGACAGAGATCAGCTGTTTAGAATGTATTATTACCAACCCCAATTGTCAAGGTCTAGGTAGATAGAGTACACTAAAAATGACAAAGAGTATCATTCTTTTGTCTACTTCAAAGAAGTGTGCTACTGGCTGGAACACCATCATCCCTTTCCTAATCACTGAGTTGTCGGCAAAGTTAGAATATTGTTACAATCTACCAAACACCAGGTGAGGCGTGTTGTCTAAAGTAGTTGGCAGGGAATGGGAGATATGAGTAAAAAACCAAGGAGAACACATTGCACGTGTGCTCAACAGTTAGGTACATGATGGGATAAAAAGACTCGAATATATTCATGAAAGATAGCACTTGCCCAGGCAACAAGAATTTATTCCCACGAGAAAAGAGTGCAACATTATCTAGAACTAGCATGTCAGTGAAATAAAATACATTATTGTTCATGTGACATTGTTACTAGATACCAAAGAATTGCCACACTGTCCATGATACTGGTGTACTTCACAACCGTGGTATAACATACATAAGACCGTAACTACAAGCCATATTCAAGCATTCCAGCACCAAAAAGCATCTAACAATTCTACAGCATCAGAAGAGTTGCTTCAATGCTTTGCACAAGGTAATCTTACGACAGTTTTTGTTTTTGCGGGAAGAGTGCGACAATTGCCTTGTCTTAAGACTTGATCTTATCTGGTGAACTCTTTTACCAAATGATTTCTACCAATTATTTAGCCTGGAAACCGAGTTTGGTTAGCACTTTGTAATCACAACAAGTCAGGGCATGCTCGTATTATTTTTAGCACACAAACAGCATAGAACAGAAAAGAACATACCATTGGCTTTTTATCTTCAATTTTTGCATAAGAAATTATCCCCTCAATACTCCAGTTTGGGACATTTGGAATTGGTGTAGTCACAGGAAACAACATTTCAACCTCTTCTTTGCAATCACGTAATGCAGCGAGCTCTACTGGCAACCTGCCTAGCTGCGCGACAAAAGTTAAAATGTCATTTGTTTTACAACTCAATGACATCATTCAAGAGCGGAACAATTTAGAATTAGAAAAAGAACATAAACATTACTAATGTACGATAAATGTAAAAACTATAATATTGAGGGTAAGAACTATTATCTAAGTAGTATCTTTATCAAATATTTCAACACTGATTTTACCCAGCAAGAATTTCATATTTTGCTAAGCAATTCAAACTGCCAAAAAAATAGGAATTGCAAAAAAAAAAATTGGCATCCCACTTTAGCCCCCATTAATTATTTAGATAAAACACGGACAAGTAGCAGTACACTTTTTTTGGTATGTTCTTGACTGATGGTAGCATCAAGCTAAAGGTTGTTGGCGTAAGAGAATGAAAATATAATACCAATATTTGAGATGAAGAACATAAAGTAAGCTAAAACGTCAATTAAGTGTTCATTGCATGAGTACATTTGAGAAATGCTGATTACCCCGAATGGTACATAATATTCCCCCCTTGTCCTAACCAGAAACAATATGTCTTAACTTTACACGGGCGGAGGGAGTAAGATCCCATCTAATTTTAGTGTTTATTGCATGAGTACATTTAATAAATGCTGCTACTCAGAATGGTATATAATGAGGTCACACTATCTCATCAACTGTTAAGCTATGCACCGTCATGACCCTCTTTCAAATAGGGAAAATATGTTGGGTTTTGTTGATACAAACAAAGATATATGCAGGAACAGAATATGCATGGGCATTCGATAGGAACATGAACTTAATAATTCACTATTGACAGAAAATAAAAGGTTGATTGATATTTATTTTTCTCAAGCATGCATCAAAATGGGTGTCATTCTGTATTAAGAACATGCCTAGAAGGCGAAGTACAAAAGGGCCAACAAACGAAAAATAGCAATGGCTGAAACAAAAACAATAAGCCAAAGAATAAGGAGGTCAGGCCAAAACTTCGACATTAGCAATTGTCACTGACGGCTCCGATCCCAGATCAGGAGGGTGGCAGCGCTGTGCAACCTGCTTAGTTTTTTTTGGCCCCGATGAGTCTCCCATGGTACTCCATCAACAGCCAAACAATCTGGCCGTGCATCCTCGAAGATGCACGTGCTGCACATACGCTAAATGCGCCTACTGATGATGACCATGAATAATTGGGCTGTATGCTTGATGTGCAGTCGTGAAGTGGTGTCACTGCGCCCACGAGGGATCAATTCCACAAGGCGGATTAATAGTATATTAAGGAAGGAGCCCTCGTAGGTCTGTTTTAAAGTATATGCTGTTAGGATGAAAGGCCAAGATAACTTTACTAGTCATATGGGTGCAATTTTTTGTTAGCATAGTTAACGACACAAAGCAACCTAAACTCATTTCAAACATAATATGAAGAGTTTTATAAAAGTATCATCATAATGTTTAACATAACATAGTGATATACTGCATACCAGGTCAAAAAAAATATCAAGAAATATACAAAACATACATCGTCAGGGATATTAGGATCTGCTCCAGCCTTCAATAGAAACTGAATGAAGTTGGTATAACCTCCATGCCCCGTAGCAAACACCAAAGGATTCATAGCGCAACCTTTGCCATTAACATCGGCACCAGCCTGTGAAAATGATTGTGCAATAGAATGCTCATAGTGCTATCTCCATGTATATCAATGTATAAGCATGACAGACATGGTGTGAGCAAAACCACAACATAGAAATCAGAGACTTCCCACCTTAAGGAGTAGCTTCATGCACTTCAATGAACGGTAAATAAGAGCCATACCCAGGGGATATCCAAGATCGCTGACAGTGGCATTTGGCTGAAATCAGGGTAGTCTGTTATTAAGAAACACAGGTAGAACTTTCAAAAAAAGAAACACAGGTAGCAAGATAAACTCAAGAGTTTCTTTTCCTATGAACAAGGATAACCTAATTTAAAAGCATGGCATCATATAATCTGCCCTTGTGTTTGGTGGTTCAAGGATCAGATGTTAAGTGGACCATTAAACCCTAGTCCAGACCAAACACGCTTGTTGGATTTAATAAACCTAATAAATGAGTAAGTACTGCAATATCAAATTATGCGCTAGTCCAAGCAACCAAAAGAACCCCAGTTCAAGACATATTTGTTCACGAACTAGTCGGCAAACTCAAAACTACCTATCCAAAGTGACTCTGAATGAAAAGACATTATAAATAGTGGAAGCGATATACATTTGCATGGTGGTCCAACAAAATCTTCAGTGTCTTATCCTGTTCATTTACAGAAGCCATATATGCTGGTGTTCCTCGGCCACAGTCAATGTCGACCGGCACTCCTTTTGAAAGGAGGAACTCTGTTACCTTGCAGCATCCTGTGGTGAACAAGATGATTTCGAAAGTCATGTGGCCATACATAATGAACAGACCGAGTGTAATAAAATACACAATGACCGGATTGCAGAAATTATGTATGTACGTGTGTGTCAAGGAGAGAACCTGCAACCACTGCATGGTGGAGAACTGTGCGTCCTTTGTCATCTGCTTTCATTAGATCACCACCATGATCAAGAAAATAGTTTACAGTTGGGACATCACCAGACTGAGCTGACAGCATGAACGGAGTTGCGCCTATAGTCAAAAGTACATCCTCAACACAATCACAAGTCTCATATTGGAAACCATTGACACGATAGCCACCAATTTGTTTTTAAAAAGAAGGGATAGAGAAAGACCTAGAGTTCCATCTCCGTATCCAGGAGCATTCACATCTCCCCTGAGCTCCTCCACCAAATACTTGCAGACCTCCAGATGGGCAAAGCATGCCGCGACATGCAACACAGAAGCTCCACCCGTGTTGAAAGAAAAAACCACCGACGTGTCACCATTTCCTTTGGTAAGAGTCTTTACAATACCTTTCTCAAAAGAAAAGTGTTCACATTACAGAAACAACTAGATAAATTAACAAGCTAAACAACCAAAAGAAAAGAAGTAAACATGTGAAATGGATGAGAACCTTAAGGGACCAATCTAACACATTGCTGGACTGTCAGGTGTCACCCATTGGGTATCCAGCTTGGTTCAGAGATTTTTTTTCCTAATTTTTCTTGGAAATTTTAGTAATTTAAAGCAATGTCTTGAGCCTATAATGGGATCCTGGCTCGACCCCTGTTCTCACCTAATGTGAAAATACTTGACAGCCATCATTTCAGAGTACTTGCCCAGACCCAGTTTTTCTAATTGATATGCCCATGTTTCTTTTTGATTCAGTCTATGAGAGCGCAAATGATCTAATCATGTGAGTGTGATGACCAGTCCTTAAAATTGCATGTCGTGATCATTCATCAGCAGAGTCATCGAATAGCAAACTGTGACGAGTGAAACATTCTACAGAAGTACTTCTTTATGGCGGTTTATATGAAGAAACCTGTACTGGGATGGGAGGCGGTGCTGCACACTGAAAGCACCCAAGATACCTGAGCCGCGGCGCACCAAAATGGAGGCAAAAAACAAAGTCATCCACTCGGCGGATTCAGCGCTTCTCGTGCAAATACCGCCGTTTTCACTAGATATAAAGGCCACGGCCGCTAATCTAACGCCCATGTTTCATGTTTGTTCCGAACGCATCACCAAATTAAACAAGCGGGCGAGGAGAGGAAGGGACTACTACCTTTGAGCCGACCGAGGTTGCCGTCGAGGGCCACCTTCAAGAGAGCCTTCCCATCTGCAGACGCGAGAGCACAAATCCCCATTAGAAACGCGGCCAGTCAGCCAGAGGCCCAGAATCGAAGGCAGTGCTCGACGACGTACCGGTGACGTCGCCGTCGGCGGGAGGCGGGCAGTAGACGAACGGGGCCGCCATGGCAGTCGACCTCTCTCTCTCTCTCGCGCGCGGCGGAGGGGAGGGGAGCGGAGCTGGGTGGGGTTTTCCGCTCTGCTCTGGGTTTTGCTTCTGCCCGGTGAAAAGGGAGGAGGAGGGCGAGGGCGCGGGACGGTGGATGAGCCCAGTGCACACCGCTACGCTCTTTGTGGCATGTGCGCCCACCACTGGCGCACAAAGACCAGGTGCATCCAGAACTCATCGCTCAGAGGTGGATGGGACGCGCCAGTCGCCGGGCGACACGTGTGCGCCAAGGACGAGCGAAAGGCTGCCGCACGGCACGGACTGGCATGGCATGGAGGAACCGTGGGCGCTACTCCGCTGGACGCCTCGAGCAGATCGTAGCCCTTGGATTTTGAAAGAAGGGTTCAGATCCAATGTCACGGTACATTTTGGAGAGAGATGATGTGCTACAGTAAACAATGATGGCACTAGTCTGTGCGTACGACATCCCTTCGTTTTTTTAGAAAGTACATACTACAGAGACCTGTATGAAAACCCTACCCCTACGAGCACCTCCGAGACACTGGTCCGGTAGATCTTGAGGTTGATGAAATCATCACAGGCGTCTCGCTTTTGACGGGCACGTCACCTACCACTGAAATCATAGCGCCGGATAAATCCTGAAAATTTTAGAAAAGTGTGAGCACTCATGTTAGTCTACATCTGGGTGGGCTAGTTTCATCACAAAGAACCAACCAGCTAAGTTAGGCCCACTTCAACCAAGAGTATCTCGTTGTTTTAAGTTTTAATGAGAAATTTACAAATAATACATCCTCGGTCACACAAAGCAGAGAAAATTGCAAATAACCACTACAATTGTGCCTAGGGTTTCAAAAAACCACCATGTCTTTATTTTTTAGCAAAAAACACTCTTTTCAGTAATAGTATGGCAAAAACCACTGATTGATCAATCGACACGCTCTAAGTGAGTTTCTGACCGGTGGGTCCCGATGTCAGGGCTTACGTGGCAGGACAAATAAAGACACTGGGTTGTTTTGCAAATTCTAGTGGGCCATGCTCTCCAAAAGGCAGTACGTGGTAGACCCCACCTCTCTGTCGGTCCTCGGCAGCTCTCATTGCAACGCCGCCTGACATGACGGAGCACACCACGGCGAGGAGAGACCATGGTAGACCGTCGTTGCTTGGCTGAGGGCGCCTCCGCACGCCACTTCTGAGGTTAGGGAGAGGAGGCCGCGCAATGCTCTTCCGCTACGAGCACCTCGACGTCCGCACCGTGCCAGCCAGGCCAAGGTCCGACACACAGAGGCGCGCTGGGCGCGGATGAAGGCGTGACAAGGCATGTACGGCACGGGGGGGGGGGGGGCGGCCGGAGCAGCACGGTGAGCCGCCGGCGGTGGGGATTCCCGTTGTTCCGCTCCCCTGACGTCTTCATCGTTCAGCGGTGTTGGCGCGGGCAACGGTGGCAACTGCTCTCGCCGGTCGGCGGTCGCGCTGCGCGTGCTTGGTTTCAGCTACCTCGTATGTGTCCAATCCATTTGAGCTAATTTGAGCTAGCTAGCTCGCTATCGGCAGTGCGCTAGCTAGCTAAATCGGCCGCCCGCACGCGCTCGCTCGCACGCCAGCTCCAACTCCAACTCCCACCGTGAGCTCAGAGTTGTAGGTACGCATCATTGGCGGGCAAGAAGGGAGCGACTGGATCTAGCGGACGGTCTCATCGCCATAAGCCGCATCCGCCTCCCGTCCTCCGGCGTGCGGATGAAGGCGCGACGAGGCATGAGCGGCCGGAGCACCGCGGGTGAGCCGCCAGCGATGGGGATTCCCGTTGCTCTGCTTCAGTAGCCCCGGAGGAGTAGTAGGTGGAGATGTGGGAGGAGATGGTCTCCTTGGCACGTGAGCGGAGGCGGAGGATGAGCACATGCAGCCTGCCCAGCAAGCTGGGCGGCGTGGCGAGCGCTGCCAGCGCGAAGGCGAGCGGCGCCCACACCTCCGCCAGCATCGCGGCCAGGCTCGGCGCCCACCCCGACCTCCAGCACGGCAAGGCACGGCCGCCGGCGAGGTCCGGCAATGGGGAATAGTTCGTTTTTCTTTAAAGATTGGCACTGACAACTCTGGTCCACTGTATTTTACAAAATAACCCAGATTTAAAATTACTACATCACAAGTGTCATTGGATCTTTCCTTTTTTGTTCCACGTCAGTCTGACAATGGGGTCCACCAGTCAGATTCGTCATTACAACGGGTTTAAAGAAATATTAGTGTTCCTTGCGACCGTCAGACCGAAAAAGAGTGTTTTTTGCTAAAAAATGAAGACATGGTGGTTTTTTGAAACCCTAGACACAATTGTGATGGTTATTTGCAATTTTCTTCACAAAGCAGACAGATACTTATCAGCCGCGGCATGACCGATTAGTATCTATCAGCTACGGTGTGGCCGATTAGTAGTCAAACCTAGATAAGAAATCAATCAGGTCCAACTCAGCTCCATAATGGAGATTGCAGAGATCGACAGTATAGCCAACCACATCGTCGTCAGGGACGAAACCTTTTGGGATGAAATCATCGTCGATCGTGAGCCTGTTGTACAAGAATTGAAGACCTTCGTTTTGGGATCCTGGCATACACGCCTAGAGCTTGAAGAAGACCGTCAATCACCACCTAGGAGAAGCCACTAACAGTAGCGATAAAGGCGGGAGTGGTCACCTTTGAATCACAACCACAAAAGAGCCACCGAAGATGCACTCTCATGAGAAGCACCATAGGGCTCGTGCTGCTGATACGTCACACAAACAAGCCAACCACACAAAAATCTCCATCTACCCCATCACCATGACTACGGATGGCAATGGGTACCCAATACTCACAAACCCGACGGGTACCCGCATTAAATGGGAAGGGTTTGGTGTAGAAAAAAACCCGCGGGGACGCTTAACGGTAAATATCCAAGACCCGCCAAATCTAGTGGAGGCAGGTATGGGGGTGCCTAACCCGGACCCGTGAACCCGCAAACCCGACTAAAACATGTGATCCCATCGCGTGCGCATCACAAACCTGGCTTGTGCAGCCGAAAGTCAGGATAACGCACAAACCATGCTAGCCACTAACGCACACACAAGGCCACCAGCACACGAAACCTAACCATCCAGCGGCCGCATCCAATCCAACCATCACCAATCCAATCGCTAGTTCGCCACCATCCTCCATCCGCTCCTCGCCGGCCGCCGCCACCTCCTGCGCACCTCCCTCCGCCAGCCGCTGCAACCTATCTCCCCGCCGGCCACTGCCCCTCCTGCGCGCTTCCCGTCGCCAGCTGCTCGTTGCTCCTCCTCATGCGCGCCTCCTCTTGCACGCCTCTCGCTGCTCCTCGCCGGCCGCGGCCACCTTCTGCGCACCACCCTGCGCCAGTCGCGGCTAGCCATCTCCCCGCCGGCCGCCGCGCGCCGCCTCTACCGTCCTTCCTCCGCAACTCCTCTGCCTGCCGGCGCTGCCTACTATACAGGATTTCACGGGTACCCGTCGGGTCTTATCAACCCGGCGGGTGGCAAGTATGGTGAAAAATAGGACCCGGCGGCGGGTATGGGGGCGGGTGACGGGGGCGAGGAGGAGGTGCGGGTGCGGGTATGGGGGTGCCAAACCCGGCCCCGAACCCGGCGGGTGCCATCCAGAACCATGACCGACAAAGGGAAGTGGGCGCTGGGCACCAGCAACAACATACCTGCAGAACGTCGTGGCCTTATTGAAAGAGGTGATGGCAGCGGCTTGCATCGTCGTCTTCGGCTCCGACCATGGGAGCACCATCATGAGCAAAACCCACTCCGGAGCAAAAGAACTCAACATCATCCTCTCAGAGTCGGCTTCCAAATTGTCTATCACGACGCCAATCCATCCCCTCCCCTCGATGCTAAGGGTGGCTAGAGGGAGCTTCAAAGACAGGGATTACAATATCAAGAGCATGCCAAATCTGCCTTTATTAAATAGGTTTCAGTCACCATAACACTCTCCCCAATCTCCACCTCAGAAGCTCGTCGAAGAGCGCCAAGGACGACCAACCAGGGCGAGAACAACTAGACCAAGATGGGAAAGGAAACTACCATAATTGTACAGAGAGTGGGGCTCCCTCCTCCCCCATTGCAATCAGATGTCATGGCATATGCGTTGGAAAAAGCTTTACATACGGTTAGACTGTACTATATTTTCAAGCAGAACACTCAGATCTAACGGCCTATTTGTTCATGTAGTACACTATCTTGTATCGTGAAATCTTGCGGCATATGTTTGGTTTTCCCTCAAAATAAGAAGATGTTTGGTTAGCCTTATATCTTAGATTTATATCTTGTTTTTTAACATTCTAAAGCCAAAACCAAAAAGATTAACCAAACCCAACACCCCGCAAAGGCACAGCTAAGCATATTGTGCGTGGCAGGCGACGATAAAATTAACTCACCATCGGGCCAATGGCCATGGTATGATGGTAGATTAGTGAACAAAATCAAAACAAAGTTTACTTACACTGAATTGTGGGACCCCTCCTGTAAAGGAGAGAACCCTTCAAAAATAAGCGTATGCTGCTTATTGTGGCGTGCACACGGTATTCTTTAGTAAAAGGCGAAAGAATAGTTCGCTTTGTGCTCACCACGCAGCTGCGTGCCTCTCACAGTGCAGCTGGCCGCCTTCTTATAGAGCTGCTGCCCGCCGCTCCTGTCTCGGCGAGCGGTGTGGGACTAAAAACGGGCGTGCTGAATCGTACAGCAGCGTCCACGGACGCGTTGCTCGCCCGGTCGCTCCTGCGCTACTACGACCAACTGTTGGGCCTGGGCCAGTGGGCCTCCAGGTTGGCTGAAATCCAGACCTCTTTCCCGTTCATTCACTGGCTATAACTTTTTGCTTCATTCAAGGACTTCGAAAATACTCAAGACCTAATGTGCTTGTTTTTGTCTTCATCCCACCCAGCACAACTTGCAACTCCCTTGAACAACTTTTAAGGAAGTCTAGCTGCAGACGTGAAATCAAGAAAAAAATGAAAGACTCTCGTAACATGGTATAGTTACTAAACAAAACATGTCCAGACGGAAATCATGCGAGGTGGAGGCGAATCATAAGATGATGGCTTCGCTAAAAATCCCTACCAGCATGGACACATATTTTGCGGTTCACAATAATCACTCAAGGCCTTCATCAACGGCAATAGCTTCAAGCAAACAGTGGGAACTATAGGTTACATTATTCTCCCTCCTAAATATAAGCAGTGAATTTGATTTACATTTTCTTTTCCTAACGACTGTCCCTTGTTCAGACTGCAGATCGGAATTCACAGACTGTATTTACAAACTGAAGAAGCTCGACAAGGAACTGTAAGATCTCAGGCATTTGAGCCACCGATTTGCGAAAAACAAACTCGGGTTGGATTAAAGTTGACAAAAATATCCGGATCCGACTGTGGAGTGAAGTAGCCTGCATGCTTACGCCGATCAAGAGTAGAAGCGGCACTTCCCAGTCCCAGCACATACCGTACATTCGTCAGCATCACCCGCAACGTGCCTCAGGCAGTACTTGATGCGATCGTTCATAATATCCTGCCAAACAAGTTTGTCATGCAATTAATAACAGATGTACTATGGTATTGGTATTGACAACAGAACTCATGCACTGCTGCTATTTTTAGTTGTTGTATAAAGAGGAAACTGCTTTGGATAATAAGAATCATCATGCACTGGTCATATTTTCCACAAAACTCACTTTCGTAGGGTAAATACCACTTTACTTCGCAAAAGAGAGGTAAGCACCGCATTCTCTCTATTTGTTATCGGTAGATACCGCATTCTCTCTTTGTTATTGGTAAATACCATACTGACAGATAAAAATTTACATACCAGAGTGATCTACCAGCAAAGTTTACAAGGACTTTGTAACATTTTAACTAGACGTAGTAAGTTTAAACTGATTGCACTTTTTTTGGCGGGTGTAACGTTTTAACTACAAGTAGTAAGTTAAAACTGATGGTACTTCAAGGAAATGAAATATTAATATGGTTTATTCAGTAACTTTTGCATTTAAGTTGAATGTTGTGTCAGCTACGGACAGAGGACAATCCCACTACATGCTGCATGTAAACAAGAATTGAAAAAAGAAGCATTCAATGACTGTAAACTATTTCATAATAAGAAACAAAAATCTGACCTCCCTTTTGAATAGAAAAGATCAATATTGCATTCCATACAAGGATGTAGCAAATAGTTAAAAAAGTGGTCGTTCCTGATCCCGTAGAGCTACTTATTAAAAAAAATCCAGAGTTCTCCACTTCTCCATAGACATCTAGTTTGCTTTTCTATTAGCAACAAATTCTTGTAAACATAGACTGCTCAATACAATTTAGTGTGATAGAAATAATCTAATGCATCCATAAGAGAACTAATGAGCACATACCACCATAAGCTCATGTAATCCAAGAGGAGCAGTGATGATGTAGGGCACGTTTGAGTGCTCTTTTGAGGCTTCTGATGCTAAAGAAGGGATATCCTGAGAGAAAAAACAGTGCCAAATTGCATGAGAACTCATGTCGAACTGTAGCTGTATAAGCAATAAACATAAGGTAGACACCGTTACCATCTTCTATATTAAACATTTAAAGAACTTCCTACCTATCTGAAAAGAAAATCGAGAACATACTTTGTTCCAGTGTCGTCCAGGGGAAAGGAAATATGGACTGACAATAATGCGAGATGCTCCCTGCTGCACACATTTTCCAAATGCTTCCTCAATAGAAGGCTCAGCCAATTCCTTCATTTTGTCAAAGCAGGAATTTAGCAACTTCGTGCATCACAAAGTGAAAAAATATCACCCAATCATAGAGACTAGAATTGATAGTGATATGATTCAGCACAAAAGCATCCAACCGATATAATTTGGTATTACAAATATATAGCAATTGGAGAATCGAGAAACAAATATCCAAGAAAAGTTTGTGATAGTGATGCATATTTACGAGAAATTTCAAGCAAAATAAGCACAAACTGCTAAATTATCGCTCAGTAACAAAAGCATACAGGTTTACTCTGTAAGGGACTGCAATCATCTGGGGATCCAACTGTACTATGTTTTTATAAATTCAGTTCCGCTGTTTACCGATGCTGTGCCCTATGTAAACATCACAATAAAATGGAAGATTATAATATTTTTATGTTGCTCAATCCAGATGGGCAACTGAATATATGTAATTAATTTATAAGAGAAATGCTCCGGTGCTTTCCCAAAAAACATGTTGCACGAATTTTAAAGCAAATCGATGGTTGTGATTAGGGGTGGGGATTAAAGGTGTTAATCCCACATGATTAGTACTCTCTTTGATCACTTTGTGAACCTAATCATAGCCGTCGATGCGCTTTAAAATTCGTGCAACTTATTTTTTGGGAAAACACCGGAGCACTTCTCAATTTATAATCAGATGTCCAAATAAACACATGCCTTATATTTTGACTGAACTAAACCCAAATATTCAAGCTAACTTTCTGGTCCTACATGTTTTTGTTAAAGATAAGAAAAAATGGTAATAATAAAATGAAATAATATCTCATTTCTGTTTTTCCCATGAAAGTTATTTCTTAAGTAATACAATTATCTCTTTTCGGCCCTTTCTTCACATCCTGAGCTATCCATTTACACACTGAAATTGGTTACGACATGGTTTTCTCGATCTAAGACAAGGCCATTGCAAGAAGTGAAATAAGAGCTAGCAACATGGAATGGAACCAAACGCTGGATATATAACAATATGTAGTTGGAACAGAAAGCTTTAAAGCTAAAAAAGAGAAATGGACAAATATACTACAACTACACGTGTATTGTCATGTGGCCTATGGGTAAACCAAGCAACGTTATACAAATACTCATAGATAAAGGCGAAGAGAATCACTGGAACTACTGCAAAAAATCATGCAGCCTTCTAACTGTGTGACACCTTGTGAGTTTACCAGATTAAAAAGTAATATCCACAACATTTAAAATCAAAAAATTGAAGTGATAAGTAAAATACTTTACTCGGTCTGCATGATAAACATCCTCAAAGATGACAAAATAAATAAACCTCAGAATTGCTGTATGTAACTTGAAAATCCAAAATTACAAGTTGAAATAATGACCGCGAATTTTTGCTCGAAAACATTGTGGACAGACAACCTAATGATAGAAACTACTTTGATGATAAGAAAATTTCAAGATAGCTACAAACTTCAAGCAAAGCTTAATAAGTTCATAATTTGCAGTTTCGCACCTCACTATTCAATAAATACAATTATAAAAAAATGCAACAAGCAATATAAATACCATATGAGCAGGCTCAACAATACTGTAGCAAGTCCTCTCCCTGAACATGCTGACAAAAGCATCTACAATTTTTAGAATAAATTAATTAATGTAGGTGCCATTATAAACAGCAGTAAACTCACAGAAAACAATTGTTCCATTACTTAGCATGAGATTAGATTCCTGTCGACGTGACCCATGATCGACTATGATCACACCATCATTCTCTCCCACAGTACAATCATGTCCTCCAGTGGCTTCAGGCCTAGACGCAGAATTCAGTCTGAACTTGGTGGCCCAGTGTCTAGTATTTCTTTCAATTGGAGACAACTTGATAAAATCACGGCAATAACTCACATTAGTGCTCCTAATGCCAATAAATAAGAAACAGAGTTAAAACCCAATACAGCACAAAAGATAGGAATGGAAAAAGATCAGTCGAGGCTGATAAAATTTGAATAAATGTCCATCAGAAACCAAATACCTTAAAGAATATTTGTTTGTTGAATTTGCGGCGAAGGGTTGTAAGACGATCGACATGAGGCACATGTATTTAAAAGGAAATGCAGAAAGTCCACTCAGTAAGGTAACAACAGTAGGGGATCACTCGAAGGAAACACAGAAGGTCGACTTAATAGGCACCTTCTGCATAACAGAACTTCAGTCAGGACAACAATATTCCTGATCAAAGTGTGATCTTTACATAATGTAAAATACAAAAGGATAGTAGTATCTAGAAATACGGATAGAAGGCCGGGTAGTCCTTGCATTTCCATAAGAGCATATCCACTTTAATTTCGAAAAAAAAAATAGTACCTGAATTTAGTGTCATTTAATTTTAATTTGGCACTAGTTGCTATAGATCAGCTCAAAAGCCAGTTGCTCTTGCTAAGCCAATGCCCGTATTGAAATTTGAATAGAAACAGAAGTATCATAAAAGTGAGGAAAAAATCTAATTCCTATCGGTTAAGAAAAAACGACTTCACGGCGAGGTTAGGTGGCCATGAATGAAACTACTCCCAAGAGACCGACCAGGGATATTCCCATTTCGGGGAAAAAGGACTAGTCTTACATAGTTACATGTGCATAGTGCCGGCAGTGACCAGCGTCCAATCATCGATTTAGCATGGAGCTAGCAACTATCAACATACAAAGGCCAAGCCGTGTTTTTCACAGACGCAGGAGGAGGAGGAAATCATAGCTCCGATTTCCCACAAATAAACGGCAGAAATTACCGTAGCATCTCAGATTCGGCGAAATAAGGGTAGTGGGAGGAGGAGGATGGGGGGTTGAAGGGGGCGACCAGCTATAGCGCGCCGGCGGACGGAGAGGCTCAGCCTCAGGGAAGGAGGAAAGGGAGAGGCAAGGTAGAGGGGGGCATGAGCAGTACCTCCACAAGCGGCGGGGCGCGCCGGGGAACGTGAACCACCCTCACCGCCGGAGATTGACTGACGACAGGCCAGGAAATAAGGAGGAGACGAAACAGGGGGAGCTGAAGTGTATGAGCGTGCGAGGTCATCGACTCGGCTAACCTGATGCTAATTTCGACATTTCTCGTTCCAAGATCTTACTGATACTACCATCGCATCCATGCAGAAATCCACAAATTCCAATCCAGGAGTATTTTCTTTTACAATTTCCAATCCAGGATCTTACTGATACTACCAAACCATGTTTGGCCTTCCTTTGCCCCGGCGTATGCTCTGCGCGTTGGGTTCCGCTAGAAATTCGTGGAATCGTCGATAGAAGATACGAGCCCAAACACAGCCAGCCCACGGCCAATGTTTGTTACACCAGGTGTGGCTGTTAGAGCATCCCGAGCCATCAAACACCCAAAAAAATCTTAAAACTCCGACGAGTCAAAGGGATTCGTATTTTTTTTGACCCATAGCAGAACCCGTAAACGCGAACCGGCACTCAAACGCGATAAGGGCATCCGTCGAGGCGGCGCGTCGATCCGTATTTATACCGGGCTCAGGCACATTTCTAGGTCAAAGTCCTTATACACCCGCACCGCCAACAAGAAATCCGCGGCGCCTCCTTTCTTCTCCGACGTGAAATCCGTCGCTGCCTGAGTCCGCCGTTGCCGCGTGATGGCCCCCAAGCGCGAGCCCTCCACGCCGCCGAACCGCCGTGACCCCTTCGACGGGGATTTCTCCGACAAGCGGCGCGCGCAGGCGGTGACGAGCGACGACGCTCGGAAGCGGGCGGCGCGCACCTACAGCAACGAAGGCCGCGAGGTCCCGCCGGCCTTCTTCCGGCGCGAGGTCGAGGAGTTCGACCTCGCACGCGCCAAGTATGAGGCCCGACGCCGCCGTGCGTGTCTGGACGGAGCAGGAAGCTCAACTGGCAGCGCCGGCACCTCCACCGCTCTAGCGGCGCTGCCTCCGGGTGGAGGAGTACGACGTCGCCGCCTTCGACTCCGCCGTCGCGGCGGAGGACTTCGTCCCCGAGAACGCACTTGACGTCATCACGGCGCAAGTGATGATGGACTCGAGACAGACGCCGTCACCACCTAGAAGAGAGCCTACTGGGCGGCGTACGCGGAGGAGGTCCTCGACCTCGTCTCCGACGACGAGTGAACATCGTTGTCGCCGACATCGTCGCCGTCGCACCTGGGCTTCGGTGAGCCACATTTTGGTAGTAGTTGGCTCCGGCGCGACGATTAGCAGTAGTTTTAGCTGCAGATTATATGTAAATTAAGTTTCAATCGGTGCTGAATGTATGTATGATATGAATTGGAGACGAACACTAGTTTGTTCCCGTCAAAATTATATATTTGCAGTCTTTTTTACGGTTCGTCGCGAGTTCATCCGGGCAGATTTCTTTAAAAAGCTGAACTTTATAGTGTTTTTAAGGTTCAGAGTTTAAGTGCTCTGTTAGAGATGCTCCTATGGCCCAGTTTGTGGTGACTGAACCCTAAACAGGATTGAGAGAGATAGAGGTACATAAATCGAGACTCGCGACTGGTGCTGGAAAAGCGTGACCTATTTGGAGGTGATGTCCACGGTTGGCATCCAGAATCCCTGGTCTTCAAGTCCAAGCAGGGACTGGTGCTGGAAAAGCGTGCCCTCACAACCGCCGTTCCACAGGGGTGAGAAGATCATCTCCTACGCTGGGCACCCGGATGGACACTCTATCTTCATATCTGCACGCTGCAAGTGCAACCTGTATCGTACCTTCTCCTTGGACACAAGGCATTTGGAGTGGAGGTGCTGCGGGGAATGGGCATTGCCTTTCCAAGGTGTCCTGGCTTGGTTGTACCTTGATGTTAAATTATGCTTTATATGAAAATAAAGACTTTGTTTCTCTTGTGATGTTCTTGGAATCTGAGCTGGCTATTAATTCTGTATGTCAGTTCTGAAAACCAATGAAGCCATGTGAATTTCAACAACTAAGAAACATCTGCATGCTAAAATGTTGATGACGGGATTATAGTATTCTCTAGGTAGACAAAGAAATTAAGAAATATTTACAAATGTAGGAACCAGATATTCTGCAGGTCTCTTTAGCTTATTAGTCTGTTTGGTTCTGGCACCAAGATACGCAGAATTAGAATAGAGTGTCCGGTTATAGCTTTCTCAAAGAAACTTGCAGATAATATTCGATAATCTTGTATCAGATTCAGGCTGTCTCCATTAACTCGTCTTATAGCAACTAAAAACCCCATGCCTTGTCTTATTTTTGGGATAAACCATGAAACTATTTAATCTGCCTTCTCACTACAGTACGACGAACCCAATTATACCAGTATTTCAGTACTTGTAATTAATCTGTCTCATCGAGACTACAAGTAGGTTGGTGTAATAATACCTTGATTGAGCTACATTTTCTGTTCTAACACATAAAATTGATGGAAGCCAAACTCTCCAAGTGGTCTTGATTGTAAATATGTGTTGCTGAGTAACAATCGTCTGCAGTTCCCTCTCTCCAAGTTGTTCGCATGCAATACCAGGTAGATTTATAAGCATTTAGACATTTTACTGCTTTATAATGGTTTGGAGCATAAAGTAGTACCAATGGCAGAAGACCAGAAAGTGTCGTGTCTTGCAAGCTGCAACAGTGTGTTGTGTTTATGCTCTGAAACAGTTAATAGTCTAACTGAAGGACCAAAGCAGTTGTATACCCATGAAATAACTTCAGTGCTAGATATCCAATAGAGGATTGGTGGAGTCAAAGCTAAACTGTATGCAACTATTATATCTCTTTCCTCAGTATACTACTTGTATTAACAGTTCAGCAACCTTGTTCTCTCTTCATGGTTGCAGGCTTGCAGCTAAAGGATTTGGCCTATGGTGTGCTGTGGTCTTATGATTCCCGGGGGGGTAGCCTGGGGCATTTATCTACCAAACGTCCTGGTAAGAACTAAGAAATGCTCCGTCCAGTGCATTCTCTAGAAAATTGCTACAACTAGGTCCATGGACAGCTGCTTGTATGGCCATGTTATGTGTAAAGGTTACCTTTTTCTGGGGTCCATGCTGGATTTCGTGGGGTTGCTGGAGTGACTTTTTTATGATTTTTGTTCAGAAATGCCGGCTGTATGATACATACATTTTTATCTGGGGATGAAGTGTTGCTGATTTAGTTCATGGATGGATGGGTTTGACCGTTTGAGGGTGCAATACGCCAATACAGTTGCACCTTATTTTATTTCTGGATGGCCACAGTTCCCAGCAAGCCTGACCTGATGAAGTTTGTCGCGCTATAATGCCCATCCATAGAATCACCATTGAACTGCATCAACTTCATCTGCTTGTAAGATTCAAGAAGGAACCTTTTAAAGCTCTCAGCGAGGTTGAGTCACCGCGAAGGTTGCCGCCGCCGGATATCTGCCCAGTCCAATCCGACGCGGAGCGGATCCTTGAATTCTGGCGGCATACTGGCTTCCCCTCGCCGAAGAGCCGGGTCTGGGAACGTGGTTCTACGTCAACGGCAGGTGAGTTTGCTGAAGGTTTGTCTGTGTGCAGGTCGGAGCCGGAATTGCTTCCTCCTTGGTCGCCGTCGGGGAGTGTTGGAGTTTCCTCGTCGCCCTCCAGCCTACGGCTGACCCGGAAGAAGCCGTGCATGGGGCCATGGCGTGGCCCTCTACCTCCGCGCCGGGTCACGCCGCTGCCGGTGTTGGGTGCCTTCCTCGACAAGGTGGTGGCGAAGCCTGGTCGGGCGTCCTTATCGGGCAAGCCGACGGCGGTGGCAACCTCGAGCTCGCCGACGCCCGCCGATCCGCTGATCACGGCGGAGGAGACCATTCAAAATTCGACGACAGCGTTGGTGGGGCCCAGGTGTCAGGCGGACAATCTCGTGCGTCCAAACCAGTGGGCGTACCTGTTCCGTCCGATGAGAGCAATCGTTCCGTCCTCAGCTGTTCGCCTTCAAGGGTTTGTGGAACGCCGCCGTCATCCTGTTTCCGCTTCTCCGTCGCCATCTCCTACGCCTTCCACGCATCCTGCGGCCAAGTCGTTCGCGTACGTCGCGGCCATGTCGGCGCCGCCGCGCCCGCAACCTGGAGGGCAGCCACGGCCGGGTCCTCGTGCACCAGACTCATCTTCGGTCCAGCTCCCGCCTTACCCGCAACAGATCTTCGGTGCAGGGACGTCTCAGGGAGGATCGGTCGCGCAGCAGTCTGGTGGTGCTGCTCCGGCCATGGGTACGCAGTACAGGCAGCCGACAGGGACCCCTCCGCTCCGTCCGTTACAGCAACCCTCAAGGCAGCCTGGCCTTCCGGCGTATGTGCCTCCGCCGCAACAGTTGTTGTACCCTCCTCTGATGCCAATGTTGTTGCCGCCTCAAGGGTACCAGCAGTTCCAGCAGCAGCAACTTGCGCCTCCGATGCCTAAGGCCGCGGGGCAGGCGCCGAGACCCAAAAGGAAGAAGAAGAAGGTGGTTCCGTTACAGCCGATTCAGCAGCAGTTTCAGCCTACGTTTCAACAACAGTTTCAGTCTCCTATTTTTCAGCAAGCTCCGGTTGTGACAGAGCAGTTTGTTGCGCCAATTCAACCCGTTTTGCAGGGTCAGTTGTCGCTTGGGCCTCTGTCCCTTGTGTTAAATTCTGATGCTTTTGTGGCTGCTACGGCAGCGGGTGTTTTACCGACTTTGGGGTCGGACAGTCTGGATGTGACAAAGGCGGGAGCCTCAGGCAAAGCAAAGAAATCTACTAAGTGCTGGAAGTGTGCGGTTGATACTCACTCGGCGAAGGGGTGTACGGTTACACACTACTGCCTGGTCTGCGATAACGAGGCTCATCCCACGATCAGGTGCCCGACACTTTGTCTACCACGACCTACGGCCTTCACTGCTGGCTATGGTTCAGAGGTTACTACTTTTCTCCAGTTGCCTGACAGCGTGTACAAGTCCCACTTGGCACCCACGAGTTCTCCAACGGCTTTGGTGAAGATAGTTGGAGTTCCTGTCCCTGCATCTGCTGTTCAGAATCTGCTTGCCAGGATGTGCCCTTCGAGTCACTCTTGGACATGGGAGGCTGTACCGCATGGGGTGGATGCCTTTCTGATTGGGTTTCCCTCCTTTGATGATCTCCAGCGGATGGATGGTATGCAGATGGGGGTTCCCTCTTTTGGTGCTCAGGCCATTATCTCTGTCTGGAAGAAACACGATTTCAAACCGATAAGGGTGCTTGAGCAGGTCTGGGTTCATGTTCATGGGGTTCCATATCCTGTTAGGCACTTCCATGGTATTTGGGCTGTTGGGTCTCTAATTGGGACGACTTTGGATGTCGATCTGGTCACGCTGAGGAGCAGAGGAATTGTGCGTATCTTGGTTGCGGTGCCATGTTCGAAGTTTCTAGACCGGCAACATGACAAGGATGGTGGTCCTTACTTTGGTACGGCTTGTGTGGTCAAGCTGAAGGAGTTCGCTTTTATTTTCCGCCGCGAGGCAGCGGATTTTGTACCCGATGCAACGTTTGTACCTTATTTTTGGTGACGCAAGGGTGATGATGCTGATGATGAGCTTGGGGGCGCGGAGGAGGGTTTGGAGGACTCCGAGCAAAACACTGGTTTCAATGGCCGGCAAAGTTCAAACATGGATGTTGATTCAAGCCTTCCGTCGAGTGCAGCTAATTCGTCTCACGCGAGCCACAAGATGTCACACTTGGTTACTTTTGTTGTTACTCCTTTTAATCCAAACCCACAAACTCCTCGTGGGATTGAGATAGTCGAGAAGACTAGACTGAGTTCACCGCATCTTATAGGTGCGGGCTGTTCCGACCTGCAAGCGACAGTGGAGTCCAATATGGAGCAGGCTTCAGAGTTCAGTACTACCGTGCCTGTTACTGCACCTTCTGCTTGTCAGGAGCTGGACGTTTTGTCCGTTGTGTACGAGACGGCGGCTGCGGGCTGCGCACAGGTGGTGGCTAGTAGCCCAGCAGGGCCAGTCCCGGCTCAGGTGGTCTATTGTTCCACGGAGGGAGTTTCTGGGCCGAGGGAAGGTAGTGGACACGCCAATCCGCTGCTGGCCGCGTGCGCAGGTTCTGGGATGAGCGAGCAGCCACTGCACCAAGTCACTCCCATGCATGGTCTGGCTGCTATCGCTGCGGGCTCAACGACTGAGATAGAGAGCCAGGTTGGTGTGGTTCGGCGGGCCTTCGGGGAGGGCTCTTCTTCGCCTGTACCTCCCTTGGATGGACTGCCGCCAAACGCTGCAGGGACGCGCGGGGTCTCGACTCCGATACAGACTGTCCCGTCACTTGAGCGGGATGCGGCGCTGGACGTTGTTGTGGGGCTGATCTCCGGGGGGGGTGTCTTCTTCACCGCAGCCTCCCTGTGATGGATCGGCCTCGCGAACGAGTGAGACGGATTTAGTTTTGACTACGACTCGGACTATTCCGTCTGACGATGATACTTCTATGGATGCGGGGGTGCTTGGGACGGCTCCTACTTTGACTCTGCTGTCCCATGCTGCCACGCAGAGCTCGGGCGAGATGGGTGTAGTCTCGACTACGACCCTGACTCACCCGTCTGACGCTCCTACTTCTCCGGATGTGGGGCCGTCTGGGACGGCTGCTACTTCGACTCTGTCGTCCCAGGCTGCCACGCCTATTCTGGAGCCGCTAGGTGTTGGCTCCGTCACGCCTTTCACCCCACCTCCTGCTGTGTCGGCATCCCCTGTTGGGGTCTCGTCACCTCGACGCAGCGGGAGGTTCGGAGAGGCGGCGGATGGGGCATCTGCGACGGATGAGGACTCCATGATCAAGGCCATGCGCCGCAAGGCTGCGCGCAACCTGGACTATAGTGGTACGGATTTGGGGTCTAAATCTTTTCTTTCTTTTTCTCATAATTCCATTCAGTCAAAACTTTCTAGTATAGGTTTTAATCTTGGTAGTGGTACTTTACAAGTTGATTTGTCAACTAAAGTCTTGAGGCATATGGAATTTGACCGTCTCACGGTTATTCCTAAAACTTCGACTGGGTTGACTGCCACCTATTTGGATGAAGAAGAAGCGAATGCCACATCAGATGGTCAGCTTTTTTCTCATCTAATTGGTGAAGTGTTGGATGGTGGTTTGGATGACGACGGCTTGAGTTCATTGTATGACTTAAAAGCGACTGGTCGGAAATCTAAAACTACCAACAACAAGTTTCGGAAACGTTCCAAGTTATCCAAATCCCCCATGGTTTCCCAATGAATGGCATGTTTGCAAATAGCAGAGGTCTTGGTGACTTGGCTAAACATTTGCATTTTGCTGGTTGTGTTCGGGACCATAATTTGGATTTCTTGGCTATTTCCGAGTCGGGTAGACGCGAGTTTTCTCAATCGCTTCTGAACCGTCTTTCGGGCGGTATAGAGTTTGATTGGTACTCACGTCCCCCTCATGGCCGTTCAGGGGGCATTCTACTCGGTGTAAGGACTGATACCATGGAAGTGTTGGAGGTCACGGATGGTGCTTTTCATATAAAAATGCACATCCGTAACAAATCCGACAATTTCATTTCGAGTCTTGTTGCTGTGTATGGACCGGCTCAGGAATCGGCTAAGTCTGCTTTTCTCTCCGAAATGGTAAACTTGGCAAAGGATAACCCCCACCCTCTTATCATTGGGGGGGATTTCAATTTGCTACGCTTTCCGTTTGAGAAGAGTAAGGGGAGGTTTGATAACCGTTGGCCTCTCTTGTTCAATGCAGTCATTGACAGCTTGGACCTTAGAGAGGTTACAATGGTGGGGAGACAGTTCACTTGGGCAAACTCTCTCCCTGAACGCACATACGAAAAACTAGACCGTGTACTCATGGATACTGATTGGGAAGCTAGGTTCCCACTGGTGTCGGTACGGGCTCTAGAACGTATTGAGGGTTTGTCGGACCATGCGCCTATTCTTTTGACTACTGGTTTACCTAGACCACAGTGTAGGCCACGATTCAAGTTCGAGCTTGGGTGGCTACATCGTGAAGGTTTTCATGAGATGGTCAAAAGGATTTGGGATTTACCGGTAACGGGTGATACGCCTATTCAGCGATGGAACAATAAGATACGTGCTTTACGCACGCACCTTGTTGGCTGGGCGCGCCATACCTCTGGCATACTTAAAAAGGAAAAGGTTCGACTTTCCTCCATAATTGATGCTCTAGAAGCATCAGCAGAAGTTCGTTTACTATCCGCGCAAGAGATTGAGCTCAAAAGCCAATCCAATGCACAAATAGCAAAACTTCTGCGAGAGGAAGAGTTAAAATGGTATCAACGGTCTAAAGCCCAATTCATTCTGGAAGGGGATTCGAATACACGCTATTTCCATAGTATTGCCAATGGCAGACACAGGAAAAAGCGCATTCATTCTCTAGTTCAGGACGAGGGAACGATTGAGGGCCATGAACAACTAAAGTCGTTCATTACAAATTATTATAAGGGACTGTTCGGCGACCCAGAGGAAGGAAACTTCTCTCTCGATGAGTCCCGAACAGAAGATATCCCCCAGGTTTCAGATGCGGAAAATAGTCTGCTAACTAAACTCTACACAGAAGAGGAAGTGAGGTTGGCGGTGTTCCAAATGAAACATAATTCAGCTCCTGGACCTGATGGTTTCCCGGCAGAGTTCTACCAGAACTTTTGGGATGTTATCAAGTCTGACTTGCTTAAACTGTTCGCCTGTCTTCACGTTGGACAACTAGATTTGTTTCGTCTAAATTTTGGTGAGATAATTTTATTACCTAAGGTTAACGAGGCAGAGAGGATTCAACAATTCAGACCTATTTGCCTCCTTAACGTTAGTTTTAAGATATTCACCAAAGTGGCTACGATACGGCTGAACAGTGTGGCGGATCATGTGGTTCGTCCGTCTCAGACGGCTTTTATGAAAGGTCGCAATATCCTTGACGGAGTTGCGATTTTACATGAAACAATTCACGAACTACATAGGAAAAAGCTAAACGGGGTAATCCTTAAAATTGATTTTGAGAAAGCATACGATAAAGTCAAATGGTCTTTCCTTCAGCAGACACTCAGAATGAAAGGTTTTTCTTCTAAGTGGTGCGCGTTAATTAATAGCTTTGTTTCGGAGGGAAGCGTTGCCATCAAGGTCAATGATGACACTGGCAAGTACTTTCAAACGAAAAAAGGCCTTAGACAGGGTGACCCGTTATCGCCAATGCTATTTAATATAGTGGCTGATATGTTGGCTATCTTGATCGAACGTGCTAAATCTGAGGGTCAATTTGATGGCGTGATTCCACATCTTGTTGATGGTGGTTTATCGATTCTTCAATACGCCGATGATACAATTCTTTTTATGGAACATGACATCGAAAAAGCTCGGAATCTAAAACTGATCTTGTCAGCTTTCGAGCTCCTTTCGGGTCTTAAGATAAATTTCCACAAAAGTGAATTATTCTGTTTTGGCGAGGCTCAAGAGGACGCCGCCTTGTACGCTGAACTTTTTGGCTGTCAACAAGGTCAATTTCCTATCAACTATTTGGGTATTCTGATTCATTATCGGAAACTTACAAAGGCTGAATGGAAAAAAGGTGGAAGAAAGACTGCAACTTCGGTTAAACAGTTGGAAAGGAAAACTCTTATCCCTAGGTGGAAGATTAGTACTCATAAACTCAGTGCTAACAAATATGGTACTGTATATGATTTCTTTCTTTCAATTGCCCAAAGGAGTCTTGAAAAGGCTGGATTATTTCCGGTCTAGATTCTTTTGGCAAGGGGATTCTGAGAAGAAAAAGTATCGTCTGACAAAATGGAGTGTGGTTTGTTGCCCTAAAGACCAAGGAGGGCTTGGAATTCACGACCTAGAGGTCAAGAATCGAGCCTTGCTAGGTAAATGGCTCTTCAAACTTCTATCAGAAGATGGAGTTTGGCAAACCCTCCTTAGGAGAAAGTATGTGGGAGACCAAGCTGTTTCCCAGATTCAGTGGAAACCGGGTGATTCACACTTCTGGGCTGGTCTTATGGCTACAAAGAAGTATTTTTTCCCACATGGTTCTTTCTCAATTAGGGATGGATCGGAAATTCGGTTCTGGGAGGACAAATGGCTTGGCCATGTTACCCTTAGAGAACAATATCCGGCACTTTACTCTATCGTACGAAACAAAAGCGACACGATCGCCAGGGTGTTGGGTTCCTCCCCACCGGATGTTTCGTTTCGACGAAGCTTATTTGGTACGAGACAAGCATCTTGGCATGCCTTGCTCATCCGACCGGAGTCAGTCCAATTGTCGGAAGGTCCAGATAAATTTCAATGGAATCACAACAAGAATGGTAAATTCTCAGTTGATTCTATGTATAGAGCACTTATCCTTCCCGAAGTCCCAGTCAATACTAAGGATAGTAATAAGATTTGGAAAATGAAAATCCCGCTTAAAACGAAGGTGTTTACGTGGTACCTTCGTCGGGGGGTCATACTTACTAAAGACAACCTTGCAAAGCGTAATTGGCACGGAAGTAAAAAATGTGTTTTCTGTCTCCATGACGAGACCATTACACACTTGTTCTTCCAGTGCGAATTCGCGAGGTCTATATGGTCAGCCATCCAGATAGGTTCTACCTTACATCCACCAAATACAGTTGCTAACATTTTTGGCAGTTGGCTAAATGGTGTGGATCCTAGGTTTAAACGTTTCTGTAGGATGGGCGCGATTGCCATTATTTGGTCGTTGTGGCTATGTAGAAATGACAAGGTTTTTAACAATTCAAATGTTACTGTTTTGCAGGTCATATATCGATGCACGGCTACCTTACGAGTTTGGTCCGCGCTGCAGCGTGTGGAGCACCGGGATCTTTTTTTGGAGGTGGCGGCGAGGCTGGAGTCCGCGGCCAGGGAGTTTCTCTGCCGGAATGGATGACAGCATAGCCTCCGGATAGACCTTCCAGTACCTTAGGCGGATCTACAATTTCTCATTATGATATGTAATTCGCCTACTTATTTATGTTTGAGTTGGATACTCGTGAACTGGTGGCTGTGTGCATCTTAGTTATGCAGAGGCCGGGTGTAATAACTCTTAAGTAATAAAATTATCTTTATCTAAAAAAATGTAGCGAAGATACGGGGAAGTGAACTGACTTGTCCCGATTCTTACGAATGGAAGCATACTGTCCAACGATATTGGCTCCTTCGATACTGGATCATCAGGAATTGTTTGCAGGCTGAACTTCAAACGCTTTTTGACGCTGGGACTTGCATTGTTCAATGATTCTGTCAGGGCCTTCTTATTGCCGGTTGAGTTGCAGTTCCTACATAGAAGAAATCCCAAATAAGAAAGGTCAGGATGTATTTAAAGCTAATTTATCTTGAATTGGTACTAAGATAACTATTTAACGCCCTTTTCACAAGAATATATATTAGCAAAATTACACACAACAAGATTAATTTATGACTTGGCATTGCTTTAGACATAAGAAAAGTAGTAAGCGACATGTGCTTGACGTATGGTAAGTGCTAAATTCTTCAACGGTGGAGCAAAACTATTGATTCAGAGATATCAGACCAGGAAAGAGAGAAGGTAGAAATTTCTAAGTTGCAAACTGTAACATCCCAAAATTTTGGAATGTTTAAAAATCACTAAAATTTAAAACTTTTATCTCATATTTAAAATAAAATCATCAATATCCAAGAAGGACAACTCAAAAGGATTATTTTGACCTAGTCAAATGTATTATGATATCAATACAATCAGGTAAACTTTATTTCAAGCTTCAGTGTGGATCTATAAATAAATATTCTAAATATTTCTTATACCCTAAAATCATATTTGCAAAGTACTTCAAGTTATCTAAAGTATACCTAATGCTTTAAAATGTTTTGTTTAAATTATAAATTTCAAAACAATATGTTTTGGGTTTTTGATAAACCCTAGATAAATATTTGTAGTCACAAAACTATATAAAACATCCGTTATCCTTAATTTGAACCAAGTGTTTGATTTTGAAAATGGGTTTAGAAAGACTTATGTTAAACATATGTATTGTGATAATTTTTCTTGATTTTATTAAGACACAAATCTCTTACTTGAGACCCCATTTTAAATTCTACAAAAGAAATGCCAAATCATGTCTTTTGAAAATTTTGTTTTTAGAAATGTATTGAAAACATGTATATGATAGTTTTAAATGAAAGATATGTTTTTTTACAAAACAATAGAAATTGGTTTGAACTCATTTGGATAAATAAAGTAAAAGATATAAAATAAATAAGAAAACAGAAAAGGGAAAAGAAAAGAAATCGGAACAAAACAAAATTAATTGGGCCAGCCCAGCAGAAGCCCAATACCCGCCGCAGCCTCTCTCCTCTCTCTCTCACCGCCAGGTGGTCCCCACTTGTCAGCCCGAATCATCCCCTACCTCCAGCAACTTCCCACGACCGGAGCACCGCGCCCACGACCTCCACTTCCCCCACTCGCCCGAGCCCCGGAAACTCGCCCCGTATTCCTCCCTAAATAGCCCGCGACACCGGGCCCCTTTTCCCCTCCGATTCGTGCCCCCAAGCCACGGTAAAAGCTCACCGGAGTTTCCACTTCCGCTGGCGCAATACGTCCTCTCCGGCAAGGTGAGTGCATACCCAATCCCGAGACCGTGCCCATCCGTTTTACCGCGTCCGTGCGCATCGCCTAATCCCCTTCGCCGTTTCTTTTCCGCAGCCAAACGTCGTGTTCGTGTGCGACCGGAGTTCGCCGGCGACCGAGCGCCTCCGACCACGCTACCACGCGCGTCCGGGAAGAACTGGACGTCGCCAGCACTGCCATCTTCTCCGCCGTGACGAAGGGCGCTTCGTCGTCCTCCTCTGGAGCTTGGAAGACCTCGGTAGAGCCGTATCCATCCACGCCCGTGCCGTCCGCCGCCATCCCCTCCAACTCCGGCGAGTTCCGCCGCCCACTGTTGGTCAAACGTCTCCGAGCCGTCCGATCTGTCGCATACGGTCGCGATTAGAAGGAATCCGCGAAGAGGTATTTTTTGTACTCGTCCCTTAGATCTACATCCAACGGCCACAATCAAATCACTTAACCGGCCGATCCAGCCAACCACATCACGCCACGTCACCCAGCCTTTCTGGATTATTTTTCCGAATTAAATTAAATGGCGAATTAGCAGAAAAGCCCCTGTAATTTCAAAACATCATATCTTTTTATCCACAAGTCCAAATTTGACAAACTTTATACCATTGGAAAGCCCTTGACCTGTAGAATCTTTTAGCACAGTAAAATTTCAAATTTGACTAGTTCAAATTCATTCAAATTTCAAATGGAAGATTTGAGTAAATTTTACCTAGGTTTAAATACACAAGTCCAAAAGTCGCAAATAAAATATTTTTGGAATTCTTAGGATCCATCTAATAATGTTGCACTGTTAAAATTAATTTTAGCAATGTCATTTACATTTAAAATCAGAAACCCTAATTGTATGGTTATAACATAGTTTAAATTCTATTAACCTTATTAAATTGTTTTCTTTTACAAAAATAACACAAGTATTATCTTTTAACCAGAGGTAACAGAACTAAGCCTACTCAACCACTTTTGAAATATAAACTTGTAAATATATGTTTAAAACCTATTAGATTTCAAGATGGTATTAGTTTAAATGTATTCAAATTTCAAATTGAAGAATTGCGTAAATTTGACATAAATATAAATTCATGGATCCTAAAAATGCAAATAAAATATTTGTTTAAACCTTGCAACTAGTATAACATGTTGCCACTATTAGAAATGATTTTGTCTAATTAAATATGGTTTTATAAACCAGAGATACAACTTGTGTAATTTAGATATAACTTAAATTTCACGAATCATTTTAATGTGAAATCTTCTGCAAAATGTCACTAAAATAACCATAGTCTTGGAGGAGCCAATACTAAACTTCATTAGATCCATATGATTCATAAACATGTGAAGTTGATTATAATCTTGTGCCTTTCTTAAATCACAACCATAGTTGGAAATGTTATTATTTCCTTTGATAAAAGTATTATGCAAATATTTTGAACATGACCAAACATTACAATATTGAAATAATATTTATACCTATTTGGATTTGAAATGATAAAATTTGAATTAGACCATACCTTGACCAAAATGATAAACCCTAAGTCCTATCACATTAAATTCTTTATGTAAATTGAATTATGAGATAAGTCTTGACCATAAACTAAATGAACTAAAACAACTGTTGATGAAGACATTATTGTGATGTTTGCCTTTATGTGTTATGTGTTTGTTCGAATTGTTTGTTTATTGTGTTTCTCTTTCATCGTATAGATTAAACGAAGTGATACGTTCTTCGTTGAAGAGAGTGTGAGAAACGACAAGTTTCAAAAGGAAAGTGACGCTCATAAACCACCTATTATTTTCACTATATGCATAGTAGTGTTTTTCTGTAGTATGCATATTAGGAGTTGTGTGTGGTTACTTTATTATGATATGCTCCTATGTAGTGTTTAGCTATCCCCCACCCTGAGCATAGAAGTAAGAACACTTAGTAGGATGCTTAGCCTAGCAATGAAAAATGTTTTGACTAGTTGGATAGTGAAAAATTAACGAAGTTAATTAATGAACTACCTGGGTGCTGGTTGGAGAACCATGGTGGGTGGCTACTCAGGGGGTCCATGTCTATGGTTCATGTCTATGGTAATTACCCTTGGTGGAAGCGCACACATGTGGAAAGTCACCCAGGCTTAAAGAGATGGTAGACACACCTTGCTTAGAAGCTTCCAGTGCAACCACAGGTCATATGGGTTTTGTCTTGACCACATAAGTTGCGAGACCCCGAGATCCGTGTGGCCAGCAGATGTAGGGTGATAGGTGGGGATGGGTCCACTTTATGGATTTTGGGGAATTGCTTCTGAAAGGTCTCGTCTCGGTCTTCTCTTTTCCATTTTATAATTGGGTGACATGGACGAGGGAATGATTGGGTCATGTGGTGAAAGTGCACACCCTCTCGAGAGTAAAAACTAAGTATACTTAGCCGTGTCCCCGGTTATGGACATTTGAGCAACTAGACAGGGCAGATGTTGAAGATCTCCTCATCCCAATTTCTATTATACAATTTGATGGGAGAACAAGGGTTTGGGAGAGCTCACCGTTTTCTATCGGTGGTGCTCGTTGTGAATAGTATTCAAAGTTGTTCACCGTTTTCTATCGGTGGTACTCTTTGTTGTCAAAGGTGTTCACTGTTTTCTATCAGTGGTACCCTTTGTCTAATATGAAAAGTTGTTTTATAAATGATAGGACAAAACTGGCTTTCTGCAAATCAGCCTGAAACTCCACCGAGCCAAATATGCATGTAGATATAGTCTTAGTAATTTTAACTACAAAGTGTCATCTTGCCACCACAATTCAATTGTGCTGACCCAATATAGTTTGGGCTGCAACTCACCATTGCAGGACCCTCTGACGAGGAGTAAGGATTGTTAGGGTCGCGAGTCTCCAACCAACATGCCTTGCCTGTGGCACATGATGAAGATGGAGCTCACTTATCCATTTGCTTTCCGATGTGTGTTTATTTCGGTTTGAGCTAGCCATGGGCTATGCACCTTGTATCGAACCCTTTTATTTCTGGATCATCGTGTAATGAATATTGATGCAATGTTATGGTATTTCATCTTAAACTGTGTGTGCTAGCAAGTCGATCCAGGGACTAACACTATACACAGGAGGTCGCTATCTTATAATAAGGAGGGCCTTTACACAAACATGGGCCTCCAGTTGGGATTGGGAGCTCCCGAACGGCCTCCAACAACAATCCGGGGCACAACCCACAATGGGATTGGGGGCTCCCGAACGGCTTCAAGTGACCACACAAGGGTCCAACCACCACAAAGGCGTCTAGGGTCCAAGGACCCAAGAGTAACAAGCTCACAAACTTTCAACTTCCACGAATCCTCGTGGAGAGCACACCGATGCACCAAATGCAAAAGGCAAGAGCACAAGTGCTCAAATCCTTCACTCTCGAATTCCAACAAAGCAACAAATGCTTATGGGGGAATAAGAGAGGAAGAACAAAGAGGAGATGCACCAAGAACTCCAAGATCAAGATCTACTAGGTTCCCCTCACTTAGAGGAGAGATGGATTGGTGGAAATGTAGATCTAGATCTCCTCTCTCAAATCCCTCAAAGATATGCAAGAATCATGGGAGGAAATGAGAGAGGGGCAAGCTTTCCAAGGTCAACAATGGAGGAGAGAGAGGGGAAAAATTCGTGCTTGGAAGAGCTACTCTCTCTGGGGAAGAAGGGGCCTTTTTATAGGTCCCACGAAAAAGAGCCGTTGCAGGAAAACTTCACACCGGAGTTTCCGGTCACTAGGGCCGGAAACTCCGGCCCCCACCAGGGGCTGAACACTGTCAACACCGCCGAGGCTTGGGCAAACTCTCCGGTGCCCTGGGCCGGAAAGTTCATCCAGGGGCGGAAACTCCGGCCTCTAGGGCCGGAAACTCCGCCCCCCACCAGGGGCTGAACAGCTTTGGAGAAAAACGTTGAGTCCGGAGACTCCGGTCCTGCACAGACCGGAGTTTCCGGTTCAGGACCGGAGACTCCGGCCTAGGAAAAACTGCAGCAAAACCGATAACGAAAACGTCAATATCTTTTCCATCCGGACTCCGTTTTCGATGATTTTTGGCTCGTTGGAATCACAACGAAGAGCTTTACAAGATCATGCAGATAAACCTCATAGTCCAACAATGGAAGATAAAACCAAATGGAGGAGGTTAAAACCTCTCTAAAAAGGAATGATCGACAAACCTCCAAAACCGAAAACGCAACAAGTTTTCCATATGAAATTCGTTTTCGGTGAACTTGGGCTTGTCGTGAAGATCACAACAAGCACCAAAACCCAACAAGGAGAAAAACCAAGTAAGAACCAAGAAAGATGAAATGGAAAGTATGCAAAGGTTTGAGCTCTCCACAAAGATGCGATCAAGTTACTCACTCGAGAGCCCCTCTTGATAGTACGCCATCTATCCTAAAACCCGGTCTCCCACTAACACCATGAGACCGGTAAAATAGAAAACCTATCAAGATCATAGCTTTGCCTTGCGCATTCCACTTGAGCTCGATGATGACGATCTTGACTCTCTCAAGTTGAAACACCTTTCTTGATTGTGCTTGCTAGCACATGCTTAATGAGGACTTCTCCAAATGCTCCCCCATACTCCATTATGGGAGGGCCTCGCTAAGCTTCGTCTTCATGTCTCCTTTGCAAGCTTCAATCAAAAGATATCTTCCGAGATGCATCATATTGAACTTGCTCTTCATCTTCTTCTCTTGATATGTAAGATGGCTTGGGGGTAAACATGATTGTTCACTCAATCTTCTATTCCAAGCCATACTTGCGATGAGCTCAACTCTATACATGACCATTCTTCATATTAACCCTTGAATAGAGCATTGGTCATTATGTCATCTTGAAGAGTCCAACACATGAACTCCTATATTTTCCCATGGACAAGATCTATAAGAATATCTCAATGTAAACATTAGTCCATAAGGATTGTCATTCATTACCAAAACCACGTATGGGGGCAACCATGCACTTTCACCTTTGATAAAAGTATTATGCAAATATTTTGAACATGACCAAACATTACAATATTGAAATAATATTTATACCTATTCGGATTTGAAATGATAAAATTTGAATTAGACCATCCGTTGACCAAAATGATAAACCCTAAGTCCTATCACATTAAATTCTTTCTGTAAATTGAATTATGAGATAAGTCTTGACCATAAACTAAATGAACTAAAACAACTGTTGATGAACACATTATTGTGATGTTTGCCTTTATGTGTTATGTGTTTGTTCGAATTGTTTGTTTATTGTATTTCTCTTTCACGAAGTGATACGTTCTTCGTTGAAGAGAGTGTGAGAAACGACAAGTTTCAAAAGGCAAGTGACGCTCATAAACCACCTATTATTTCACTATATGCATAGTAGTGTTTTTCTGTAGTATGCATGTTAGGAGTTGTGTGTGGTTACTTTATTATGCTATGCTCCTATGTAGTGTTTAGCTATCCCCCACCCTGAGCATAGAAGTAAGAACACTTAGTAGGATGCTTAGCCAAGCAATGAAAAATGTTTTGACTAGTTGGATAGTGAAAAATTAATGAAGTTAATTAATGAACTACCTGGGTGCTGGTTGGAGAACCATGGTGGGTGGCTACTCAGGGGGTCCATGTCTATGGTTCATGTCTATGGTAATTACCCTTGGTGGAAGCGCACAAATGTGGAAAGTCACCCAGGCTTAAAGAGATGGTAGACACACCTTGCTTAGAAGCTTCCAGTGCAACCACAGGTCATATGGGCTCTGTCTTGACCACATAAGTTGCGAGACCCTGAGATCCGCGTGACCAGCAGATGTAGGGTGATAGGTGGGGATGGGTCCGCTTTGGATTTTGGGGAATTGCTTCTGAAAGGTCTCGTCTCGGTCTTCTCTTTTCTATTTCATAATTGGGTGACATGGACGAGGGAATGATTGAGTCTTGTGGTGAAAGTGCACACCCTCTCGAGAGTAAAAACTAAGTATACTTAGCCGTGTCCCCGGTTATGGACATTTGAGCAACTAGACATGGCAGATGTTGAAGATCTCCTCATCCCAATTTCTATAATACAATTTGATGGGAGAACAAGGGTTTGGGAGAGCTCACCGTTTTCTATCGGTGGTGCTCGTTGTGAATAGTTTTCAAAGTTGTTCACCGTTTTCTATCGGTGGTACTCTTTGTTGTCAAAGGTGTTCACTGTTTTCTATCAGTGGTACCCTTTGTCTAAGATGAAAAGTTGTTTTATAAATGATAGGACAAAACTGGCTTTCTGCAAATCAGCCTGAAACTCCACCAAGCCAAATATGCATGTAGATATAGTCTTAGTAATTTTAACTACAAAGTGTCATCTTGCCACCACAATTCAATTGTGCTGACCCAATATAGTTTGGCTTGCAACTCACCATTGCAGGACCCTCTGACGAGGAGTAAGGATTGTTAGGGTCGCGAGTGTCCAACCAACATGCCTTGCCTATGGCACATGATGAAGATGGAGCTCACTTATCCATTTGCTTTCCGCTGTGTGTTTATTTCGGTTTGAGCTAGCCACGGGCTATGCACCTTGTATCGAATCCTTTTATTTCTGGATCATCGTGTAATGAATATTGATGCAATGTTATGGTATTTCATCTTAAACTGTGTGTGCTAGCAAGTCGATCCAGGGACTAACACTATACACAGGAGGTCGCTACCTTATAATAAGGAGGGCCTTTACAGATGGTATCAGAGCACTGTGTTGCCTGTAGGTTCGTGACCCTAGGTTTGGATTAGTATTTAGGAATGCCCATAGGAAATAAAGTCGTATTTTATTAAGTTTTGCATAAAATGTTATGTCATATTCTTATCTAATCTTTCCCCAAAATATTTTATAGATGTCCAGCCTCATCGACTCACTCAAGAAAGGACCAGTGTTTACCATGACTTTGGAATGTGAAACTGAGTTCCCAAAAGTACTTAAGGAGAGTATGAAAACCATGGGATTTAATGGAGAAGTAGTTTACAAAGGATTCCCTATAATGGATGAAGACCAAGAATACTGGTGGGTAGAATTACACTTGTATCAGGATAAAGAAGACGACCACAAGACAACGGGGCGATGGATGTTGTAGCGTACCTGTACTTTAAATAAGGCAGATACCTGTGTATAGTGCAAATCCCTGGATCGATTCATTTGCACACACAATTTACGATGTAATATCACAACAAAGTATCAATTTTATTACATCGATGATCCAGACTTACAAAATATTCAATACAAGTTGCATAGCATAAAGCTAGCATTGAAAAAGTACACAACGGAATACAATAGCAGTGAGCCTCTATAACTTTCATGCTGCCACAGGCGAAAACATGTTGGTTGTAGACTCGAAACCTTTACGAAACCTCACTCGTCATCTGATCAAATCTGCAATAAGAAAAATATTGCAACAACGTGGGTCAGATTCCATTAAAAATGGAGTCTGGCAAGTGACACTATGGTGGACACTTATGGAAATAACTCTAAAGCCTATATGCATATTTGGCTGGTGGTGTTCAAGGCTAATTTGCATAAAGCCAATTTTTCCTACTCTTTTGAAAACACTTTTCTTGAAATCGACGAGTATGGCATGAAAACCATAAATCTCATCTTCCCTTGTTCACCCTTCAACTTTTAACTTAGAAATTGGAATGATGGAATCCTCCGTTGACATCCTTGATCAGCTGCTCAAAATTGTCCGTAACCGGGGACACGGCTAAGTACTTAGTTTTACACTCTGCAGAGGTTGTGCACTTTCACCATTGTACCCATTCAACCCAAGGTATCATTTACACACCATTTGTGATAGGGAAAGGAGAGAATGAGACGAGATCTTTCAGAAGCATTTTCCCTCCCACCTGGCTTGACCCGTTCCACCTAACATCCCCCTACATCTGCTTGTCAAGCCGGAGAGAGTCCACGCAACATAATTGATCAAGCCATAGCCCATATGGCAATGGCTGCACTGGAAGCAATCTTCACTCGGAGTTCTTCAGATTCCTCTGTTCCTGGGTGACCATTCTCAAGTGTACATACTCCAGGAACCATAGAAATGGACCTGAGTAGCCACTCAACATAAACCATACAACCAATTACCACCCAGGTGTTTCATTCTTAACTTAGTAGAATTTAGATTTTCACAAAAACAACATTTGCATAGCATCGATAATTCTACTAAGTATTGCATAGGAACCTAGACACAGGTATAAGGGATTCTACACAGGTTTAGCATAGCAAAACATGCATATAAAAATACACTAAGTAATGCATAAAAATAGGAAGTTTATGAGGTGTGCCACTTGCCTTTGAATGTTGTCGTTGTTCACAAACTCTTTTCATCAACGAACGTTTGCTCTCCGTTTAATCTAAACAATAATAGCAAACAACAATACCACAATCAACAAACAACAATCTTCAAACACACATGCTCATATCAAATGAACAACAAGTTTTGTAAAACTCCTAAGGAAAACATGTCATGTATGATATGCAAATTATTTCTAAGGGCTAGAGATGCATGTTATGCTATGAAAATCTCTTAGGTTAATGCAAGGCAAAAAGGTGGGTCAAGAATGACTAAGGACTAAGGTCTTAAGTTGGATAAACATACTTTGTTTTATATCTTCTTGAAACAAGCACTCACATGGCTTAGCCATGATGTGCAAAATACTTAGAGAAAAATACTAAGTCATTTGTTCAAGATGATCAACCATTATTATCAACTCTTAGTACATTGGACATTCACTATAGTGAGAGAGACAGACACCCGGCCAGCCACTTAAATTGTGGAACAGGTCTCATGTACGTGGACATGTAAGGTTTGTTTCCAGGCCGCTTCATCCCACTATGCTGCTAGGATCCAACAACTTCAAGATGATAACATCATGATCAAAATTTGTTTAAGTCTAAAGGACAAGATTAGGAAAGAGGGAAAAGATAGAAAGAAATATGTAGTTGTCCTCCAGGCTTCATCTCCAGACTTGTAACTTTCTTCTGGATGATGTTTTGATTGAGTTCTTGGTAGTCTTGCTGAATCTTCAGACTTGATGGTTCTTGTATCCTAGAGGCTGTTCTTGGATTTACTTAGTCTTCATGAAGTCTCAGAGGGGAAGAAAAGACAGAGAGAGAGACTTAGAGAATAAAAGGAAGGTTGGCCTTCTTGAACTTCTTCTAACTTTTCTTCTAAGTGCTTGACATCTTGAGGATGCTTCCAGAGTCTGTTTTCTTCTAAGTCCTTCATGAACTTCTTCTTAATTTTCTTCTAAGTGCTTCTTCTCCTTGAAGATACTTCTGAAGTCTTGTTTTTGGCTAAGTCCTTCATTGGTCTTCCAGTTCCATGTTGAAGATTACTAAGTGTCTAAGTGTATAGCACTTTTCCCAAAATACTAAGTTTGAAAATAATCCTAACTTAGAGAAAATGGGGAGGAGTTTTCCTTATGGAAAATATGACTATAAAATATGCTATGCATGAAATGCAATTTTTAAATCACAAGCAACATAACCCTAATTTTTGTAAATTTTATAGCATATGCATAAAGTTATAGTTTGCAATTTAATTAGTTTCTAATTTGCAAAACATAATAACAGGAAACATATAGATTAAAGTTTTATGTGTTTTATATTTTATAACACAATTTTCTTTATAGATGGTGTTAATAGCCAGAGGTGGTTTAATTATATTTAATGCAATTTGATTTAATCAAAAATAATATTTCTATTAAAAGTTATTTCAAAATTAGTCAAACTATTCAAATTAAACACACAACTATGAAATCATTCAAAAATTACTCAAAAATATTTTATAGCAGTAGCATTAATTTACAAATATTCTAAAGTTTCTAAAACATATTTATTTGTAATTTTTGGATTTATAGATTTAAAGTTATTACAAATATACTCAAATTCCCCATTTGAATTTTGAATATTTTATACTAAGTCAAATTTGAATTTTGTCAGATCCAAACTATTCTACATGTCGAGAGCTTTCCAAATATATAAAAATTATTAAATTTGGAGTTGTGGTTAAAAAGTTGTAGATGTTTTAATTACAGGGATTAATCTGCAATTTTTCCAATTAAATTAAAATAGAAAATTGATTTACACGCTGGCGCTGACGCGGCGCTGACTGTGCACTACGTGGCGCTGACGTGGCTAGCTGACGTGGATAAGTCACAGATCTGGGCCGTCAGATCTGGATCTGACGGTCCAGATCAGATCGTACCGTTTCATTCGATACTTCTAATCTGGGCCGTAGGAATTTAATCGGACGGCGCTGGGGGCTTGACCATACCGTGGCGGCGCGCTTCTCGCCGGAGACGACAACGACGGCGGCGCTGGCGTCGGTCGAGGACGGGGTCGGTGCTGCGGAGCTTCCCCGGACGAACGGAGGCTACGGCAGCGTGCAGCTCGTCACGGCGAGGTGGACGGTAGCGATGGTGTCGAGTCGTTTCTCCTGGCGCGGCCGGAAGCGGCGGAAGAATACGGCAGCGCTCCGGTGAACTCGGGTCGAGCTCGGTCTCGTTGTTCTGGCGCCTAACAAATCACGAAAAAATTTAGTGAGTTGCGCACGGACGAAACAAGGAAGATGGGACAGAGGAGAGAGCACGAGGTGGTCTTCATTCACCGGAACTCGAGGAAACCACCGGCGGCAATGGCGATCTCCGGCGAGCTATTTCTCGAGCCTGGCGGCGCGATTTGAAGAGAAACGAGAGGGGAAAAAGAGAAGAGGGGGTGGGCTACTTGTAGGCGCACCCGGAAGCAACAAACCGCGCACAGATCGCTAGGTTTTGGAAACGAATCGGAGAAGATCTCTCGGGAGAAAATCCCGGACGGAGGTTAGAGACGATCACGTCATCGCTGACGTCATCCCATTATTTTCTTTTTGTTTTATTCCCATTTATTCATATCTTTTGATTTATTTGTCCAAATGAGGTCAAACAAATTTCTAAAAATTTGTAATATTATTATCTTTCTGTTAAACCAATTGTGGGAGTGTTTTGAACACTTTTCAAAAATAATATTTTGAAATATTGATTAATTACAAATTTGACACTTAAAGTCAAATTTGAATTTCTATCTCATTTAGATTTTCTTTTGGCTAAATAAAATTTGTAAAATACCCATATTTCAATATGTTTGAATTTAAGTTATTTAACTTGTTTTGCTGAAATCATTCATCTTTATTTTGACATAATATTAAAGAACTAAATATAAAAATGTTTAGGAAATGTGAAATATAGGGTATTCATTTTTAATTGAAAATAATTTGTGCAACATTATATTTTATATTATGACAATTCATTTGAAAACTTCATAACAACTTTGGAAGGGATTTTTGTTTTAATTCTATTCTTATTTAGAATATATTAATCACTTCATGCTTTGAAAATAGATGAAATTCCTTTGAGCAAATGAAATGTTTATTTGTTTAATTCATTAATTTAATTTCTATGAAGTTTTAAAGTTATACACTATTGGCTTATAATTTCCAAACTATATTTTGAACTTAGTTAAAGGAATGAAAACAATTTAGTAATTATATAATCTTTTGAATAATCTTGTATTTAGGAATAGATATGACTAAGTGGTTTAATGCAATTACTTATAAAGGAACTAATTTATTTAAAATAAAATGGATTGTGTTTGTAAAATATTTGTCAAATTATATTTTAAGGTTTTTGAAATACAGTGGATAATAAAATGTTTAAACTGTGACATTTGAATTATTAAACTCTTTCAATAAGTTTTGAAGTCTTTTATAGTTGGTTTCCTTATGCATTTAATATTTTATTTTAATAAAAAGAAAAGTTTTAAATTTTAGTGATTTTTGAACATTATAAAATGTTGGGATGTTACAGATGTTCACCAATAAAGTATTGGAAACATCATTATTTGATGCCGCATGAAGAGCAGCTTGGAGAGCCATAGAGGAACTTTCAAGGAGAATAAGGTTTAGAATGCACAATACTCAAGGATACCTCAAAGATGTGGAAAAAGAACTTGAAGAACTTAAAAAGGAGATAGAGAAGGCCAATGACTTGAAGACCCCTGTGAACCACTTGATGACTGACATGGTGAATGTGGATTCTGAACTATGCAATCAGGAAGACCAGATGCTGGCCAAGGATGCCCAGATTTCATCAATGAAGTAAAAGTATTGATCTCGGAAGAATCATCGCACTAAGTCCATGAAGGATAAGAAGACAAGAAAGTGCATCACTTTGTTTCCTTAGATCAGACCACCATTTAATTAGAACTACGACATCGTGTTAGTGTTATTGATCATACCAACTCGGGTTGTATGACAATAGTATACTGTTGTTTGATTCTGAACCTTGTTGCTTGATGTTTGATAGATGTTGATTGTAAAATGAATTGTCTTGAATCTTATGTGTTTGGGTAGGATCCTTCCTTAGTACCTTTCTATCCCTACTCATCTCTGCTAAACCCAATCAGATGCTCCACCAAACTACTAAAAGCAAGGAGATGCCAATAGGAATGCAATCACTTCTAGAGACTCAGAATAAGTTGATGCAACTTATGGCCCATAATCAAGTCAACAACCACAATAAGGAGTTACCCCCTGGATGGTAGCAGTTGTTGTGTAGCCAAACTCAAATAGTACAGATGATGAATCATACTATGAATGCAAATGACGACAATTAACTGGAAATAAACTATGACAACCACAATATCCAAGAGGAGGTGGTGAAAACACCTAGAGCCTGCAAGACTTGTGGGGAAATCGGACACACTTCCAAAGAATGTCAAGATGAGTGACCTCATTTGGATGCAACCAGTTCAGCTGAGGAATACTGCACCACTCAAGTTACTTGCTTTTTGTGTGAAGGAGACATACATGTTCCAGCTAAGTGTCAACTCTACCCCATAGTACAACAAGATAACCGACAAGTCGAGGAGAGAATGCACCAGACTTTGAAGAATATATTTGAAGAACAAGAAAAGAAGGGTAAGCGCAAGCGAGATGTTAGTCAAGTAGACTGCCACCAATGCGAAGGACTAGGACATTGTTCATGGTACTGCCTAGAGAAAAGAGATTGGCAATGTGATCAAACCCGATCAATTGCAGAAAAGAATTATGGATCATACCAAGGAGGAGAATAAGGCCAGAATCAAGACCCAACCTAACACGTCCAAAGGAACCACCAAATGTTGCTATTCATGTGTAGAAGAAGGACATTTTTCTCGAGATTGCCCAACAAGCAAACAAGATCATCAACCATAATGGTACAATACGACAAGTAGGATATAGAAAGCCTATTAGCCTTGGAAAGACTTAAGAAGAAGAGAAATTTGAACCAGATCATTTGCTTCGGGTGCAAAAAGGAAGGACAATACGTCAGTGATTGTCTAGAGGGGAAATCCAAGAAGAGTGACAACAATGTTGCACAAAACGAGACTTTTGCCAAGTCACTTGCTCAGGACGTAAGTACAAGGGACATTGGGCCAATAAATGCCCAGAGGATAAACATCAAAATTTCCAAGGGAAGAAGTTTAAGGAATGCCCCGCCAACTCCCAAAAGAAAGACATCAGTCATGTGATATGTTACAAATGCAAAGTTACAAGGCACTATGCTAGTGGATGTCCTGAGAAGATGAAGAATAAGTTACTCAATGGGTCGAGCAGCGGAAAGTAAGTTCCTAGACAATTCTTTTATCCACATGACAATTTGATACAAGTACAATTTTGGAAAGTTTATAAATCAGGAGAAAGATCGATGATGTTTTTGGAAAATTTCTAGTTAGATTTGGTTTTGTATTACGCTATCCCAATAGTTTGAGAGTTGATAGATTAGTAAGGTTTGTCATACATATAGAATAAGTGGGAGTTTCAAACTTTAGTCCGTGCCCATGGAAACTATCTACGTGTTAAGACAAGTGAGGATAACCACAAGCAAGGTTTTGTAGTTACCCTGAAATGAGAGTTTGTGCCTACCATGAGAGTATCGATAGAAATAGTTTCGTGTTTGCACTGAAGAAAGTCAACTACGAGTTGCAAGCCTGCCAAGGACATCAACGGAATAATGAGATGGTGTCATGAAAACCTCTCATATTGGACTTCATATATGCCCCAGGAGTGACCCTTCCGAGTCAAAGATATTCAACAGACTTCTTACAGTTGTTCACAACTCTGTCGTGAAGCAAAGTTTTACGCAAACCATCTTGAGGAAAACTACAAGTTGTATGAGAAACACCTACCTATTGAAGGGAACAGTGGATAATCACAAAAGCCAAGGTGTGGTACCAAGTATCAATCGGTTCAATCATGGTAAGGTGCTAGTACAAGCCTAGTATAATAAGGAACGAGGAAGCATCATCCAACAACTCCAGCTTACCTAACGAGGATTTATAAACCCATATGTGGCCTTATTTGAAGGAAGAAAGTTCAGACCATCCATGAAAGATTTCTTTTAAGGGTGGTAGCCCACCCAGTTGTCCTAACCCCGGATATCCAAACCTATCTTTCTTTCTAGCCTCTTCGAATCTCGGGACGAGATTCCTTTTAAGGTGGTAGAATGTAACATCCCAAAATTTTGGAATGTTTAAAAATCACTAAAATTTAAAACTTTTATCTCATATTTAAAATAAAATCATCAATATCCAAGAAGGACAACTCAAAAGTATTATTTTGACCTAGTCAAATGTATTATGATATCAATACAATCGGGTAAACTTTATTTCAAGCTTGAGTGTGGATCTATAAATAAATATTCTAAATATTTCTTATACCCTAAAATCATATTTGCAAAGTACTTCAAGTTATCTAAAGTATACCTAATGCTTTAAAATGTTTTGTTTAAATTATAAATTTCAAAACAATATGTTTTGGGTTTTTGATAAACCCTAGATAAATATTTGTAGTCACAAAACTATATAAAACATCCGTTATCCTTAATTTGAACCAAGTGTTTGATTTTGAAAATGGGTTTAGAAAGACTTATGTTAAACATATGTATTGTGATAATTTTTCTTGATTTTATTAAGACACAAATCTCTTATTTGAGACCCCATTTTAAATTCTACAAAAGAAATGCCAAATCATGTCTTTTGAAAATTTTGTTTTTAGAAATGTATTGAAAACATGTATATGATAGTTTTAAATGAAAGATATGTTTTTTTACAAAACAATAGAAATTGGTCTGAACTCATTTGGATAAATAAAGTAAAAGATATAAAATAAATAAGAAAACAGAAAAGGGAAAAGAAAACAAATCGGAACAAAAACAAAATTAATTGGGCCAGCCCAGCAGAAGCCCAATACCCGCCACAGCCTCTCTCCTCTCTCTCTCTCACCGCCAGGTGGTCCCCACTTGTCAGCCCGAATCATCCCCTACCTCCAGCAACTTCCCACGACCGGAGCACCGCGCCGACGACCTCCACTTCCCCCACTCGCCCGAGCCACGGAAACTCGTCCCCGCATTCCTCCCAAAATAGCCCGCGACACCGGCCCCCTTTTCCCCTCCTTTCCCCTCCGATTCATGACCGCAAGCCACGGTAAAAGCTCACCGGAGTTTCCACTTCCGCCGGCGCAATACGTCCTCTCCGGCGAGGTGAGTGCGTACCCAATCCCGAGACCGTGCCCATCCGTTTTACCGCGTCCGTGCGCATCGTCTAATCCCCTTCGCCGTTTCTTTTCCGCAGCCAAACGTCGTGTTCGTGTGCGACCGGAGTTCGCCGGCGACCGAGCGCCTCCGACCACGCTACCACGCGCGTCCGGGAAGAACTGAACGTCGCCAGCACTGCCATCTTCTCCGCCGTGACGAAGGGTGCTTCGTCCTCCTCCTCTGGAGCTTGGAAGACCTCGGTAGAACCGTATCCGTCCACGCCCGTGCCGTCCGCCGCCATCCCCTCCAACTCCGGCGAGTTCCGCCGCCCACTGTTGGTCAAACGTCTCCGAGCCGTCCGATCTGTCGCATACGGTCGCGATTAGAAGGAATCCGCGAAGAGGTATTTTTTGTACTCGTCCCTTAGATCTACATCCAACGGCCACAATCAAATCACTTAACCGGCCGATCCAGCCAACCACATCACGCCACGTCACCCAGCCTTTCTGGATTATTTTTCCGAATTAAATTAAATGGCGAATTAGCAGAAAAGCCCCTGTAATTTCAAAACATCATATCTTTTTATCCACAAGTCCAAATTTGACAAACTTTATACCATTGGAAAGCCCTTGACCTGTAGAATCTTTTAGCACTGTAAAATTTCAAATTTGACTAGTTCAAATTCATTCAAATTTCAAATGAAAGATTTGAGTAAATTTGACCTAGGTTTAAATACACAAGTCCAAAAGTCGCAAATAAAATATTTTTGGAAATCTTAGGATCCATCTAATAATGTTGCACTTTTAAAATTAAGTTTAGCAATGTCATTTACATTTAAAATCAGAAACCCTAATTGTATGGTTATAACATAGTTTAAATTCTATTAACCTTATTAAATTGTTTTCTTTTACAAAAATAATACAAGTATTATCTTTTAACCAGAGGTAACAAAACTAAGCCTACTCAACCACTTTTGAAATATAAACTTGTAAATATGTGTTTAAAACCTATTAGATTTCAAGATGGTATTAGTTTAAATGCATTCAAATTTCAAATTGAAGAATTGCGTAAATTTGACACAAATATAAATTCATGGATCCTAAAAATGCAAATAAAATATTTGTATAAACCTTGCAACTAGTATAACATGTTGCCACTATTAGAAATTATTTTTTCTAATTAAATATGGTTTTATAAACCAGAGATACAACTTGTGTAATTTAGATATAACTTAAATTTCACGAATCATTTTAATGTGAAATCTTCTGCAAAATGTCACCAAAATAACCATAGTCTTGGAGGAGCCAATACTCAACTTCATTAGATCCATATGATTCATAAACATGTGAAGTTGATTATAATCTTGTGCCTTTGTTAAATCACAACCATAGTTGGAAATGTTATTATTTCCTTTTGAAAGGACAATGATGTCGCCTAGAGGGGGGGGGGGTGAATAGGCGGTTTAATTTTTTTCCGGTTTAGACTTATTAATTGCGGAATAAAACTAGGTGTTTAAATTAACAAGCCGACAACCTAAATAAACTAGGCTCACCTATGTGCACCAACAACTTATGCTAAGAAGGACAAACAACAAGGTGATAGCTATAGAATACTTCAAGCGCGAAGGCTATCACAATGTAAATTGCATAAGTAAAAAGCTCGGGTATAGAAATAACCGAGCCACGTGGAGACGAGGATGTATTCCCGAGTTCCTCCTTGTTAAGGGAATATGTCTCGTTGGAGAGGTGTGAACCGACACAACGGTTCAACAACCACAAAGGTTTCACCTTCTTCTCCGATGAACCGCATCACAAAGGCTTGGTTCACCTTCCACTATCGGAATTCCTTCGAGGCGGAATCCGGAGCCTTTCAACAACAATCCGGGGCACAACCCACAATGGGATTGGGAGCTCCCGAACGGCCTCCAACAACAATCCGGGGCACAACCCACAATGGGATTGGGGGCTCCCGAACGGCTTCAAGTGACCACACAAGGGTCCAACCACCACAAAGGCGTCTAGGGTCCAAGGACCCAAGAGTAACAAGCTCACAAACTTTCAACTTCCACGAATCCTCGTGGAGAGCACACCGATGCACCAAATGCAAAAGGCAAGAGCACAAGTGCTCAAATCCTTCACTCTCGAATTCCAACAAAGCAACAAATGCTTATGGGGGAATAAGAGAGGAAGAACAAAGAGGAGATGCACCAAGAACTCCAAGATCAAGATCTACTAGGTTCCCCTCACTTAGAGGAGAGATGGATTGGTGGAAATGTAGATCTAGATCTCCTCTCTCAAATCCCTCAAAGATATGCAAGAATCATGGGAGGAAATGAGAGAGGGGCAAGCTTTCCAAGGTCAACAATGGAGGAGAGAGAGGGGAAAAATTCGTGCTTGGAAGAGCTACTCTCTCTGGGGAAGAAGGGGCCTTTTTATAGGTCCCACGAAAAAGAGCCGTTGCAGGAAAACTTCACACCGGAGTTTCCGGTCACTAGGGCCGGAAACTCCGGCCCCCACCAGGGGCTGAACACTGTCAACACCGCCGAGGCTTGGGCAAACTCTCCGGTGCCCTGGGCCGGAAAGTTCATCCAGGGGCGGAAACTCCGGCCTCTAGGGCCGGAAACTCCGCCCCCCACCAGGGGCTGAACAGCTTTGGAGAAAAACGTTGAGTCCGGAGACTCCGGTCCTGCACAGACCGGAGTTTCCGGTTCAGGACCGGAGACTCCGGCCTAGGAAAAACTGCAGCAAAACCGATAACGAAAACGTCAATATCTTTTCCATCCGGACTCCGTTTTCGATGATTTTTGGCTCGTTGGAATCACAACGAAGAGCTTTACAAGATCATGCAGATAAACCTCATAGTCCAACAATGGAAGATAAAACCAAATGGAGGAGGTTAAAACCTCTCTAAAAAGGAATGATCGACAAACCTCCAAAACCGAAAACGCAACAAGTTTTCCATATGAAATTCGTTTTCGGTGAACTTGGGCTTGTCGTGAAGATCACAACAAGCACCAAAACCCAACAAGGAGAAAAACCAAGTAAGAACCAAGAAAGATGAAATGGAAAGTATGCAAAGGTTTGAGCTCTCCACAAAGATGCGATCAAGTTACTCACTCGAGAGCCCCTCTTGATAGTACGCCATCTATCCTAAAACCCGGTCTCCCACTAACACCATGAGACCGGTAAAATAGAAAACCTATCAAGATCATAGCTTTGCCTTGCGCATTCCACTTGAGCTCGATGATGACGATCTTGACTCTCTCAAGTTGAAACACCTTTCTTGATTGTGCTTGCTAGCACATGCTTAATGAGGACTTCTCCAAATGCTCCCCCATACTCCATTATGGGAGGGCCTCGCTAAGCTTCGTCTTCATGTCTCCTTTGCAAGCTTCAATCAAAAGATATCTTCCGAGATGCATCATATTGAACTTGCTCTTCATCTTCTTCTCTTGATATGTAAGATGGCTTGGGGGTAAACATGATTGTTCACTCAATCTTCTATTCCAAGCCATACTTGCGATGAGCTCAACTCTATACATGACCATTCTTCATATTAACCCTTGAATAGAGCATTGGTCATTATGTCATCTTGAAGAGTCCAACACATGAACTCCTATATTTTCCCATGGACAAGATCTATAAGAATATCTCAATGTAAACATTAGTCCATAAGGATTGTCATTCATTACCAAAACCACGTATGGGGGCAACCATGCACTTTCACCTTTGATAAAAGTATTATGCAAATATTTTGAACATGACCAAACATTACAATATTGAAATAATATTTATACCTATTCGGATTTGAAATGATAAAATTTGAATTAGACCATCCGTTGACCAAAATGATAAACCCTAAGTCCTATCACATTAAATTCTTTCTGTAAATTGAATTATGAGATAAGTCTTGACCATAAACTAAATGAACTAAAACAACTGTTGATGAACACATTATTGTGATGTTTGCCTTTATGTGTTATGTGTTTGTTCGAATTGTTTGTTTATTGTATTTCTCTTTCACGAAGTGATACGTTCTTCGTTGAAGAGAGTGTGAGAAACGACAAGTTTCAAAAGGCAAGTGACGCTCATAAACCACCTATTATTTCACTATATGCATAGTAGTGTTTTTCTGTAGTATGCATGTTAGGAGTTGTGTGTGGTTACTTTATTATGCTATGCTCCTATGTAGTGTTTAGCTATCCCCCACCCTGAGCATAGAAGTAAGAACACTTAGTAGGATGCTTAGCCAAGCAATGAAAAATGTTTTGACTAGTTGGATAGTGAAAAATTAATGAAGTTAATTAATGAACTACCTGGGTGCTGGTTGGAGAACCATGGTGGGTGGCTACTCAGGGGGTCCATGTCTATGGTTCATGTCTATGGTAATTACCCTTGGTGGAAGCGCACAAATGTGGAAAGTCACCCAGGCTTAAAGAGATGGTAGACACACCTTGCTTAGAAGCTTCCAGTGCAACCACAGGTCATATGGGCTCTGTCTTGACCACATAAGTTGCGAGACCCTGAGATCCGCGTGACCAGCAGATGTAGGGTGATAGGTGGGGATGGGTCCGCTTTGGATTTTGGGGAATTGCTTCTGAAAGGTCTCGTCTCGGTCTTCTCTTTTCTATTTCATAATTGGGTGACATGGACGAGGGAATGATTGAGTCTTGTGGTGAAAGTGCACACCCTCTCGAGAGTAAAAACTAAGTATACTTAGCCGTGTCCCCGGTTATGGACATTTGAGCAACTAGACATGGCAGATGTTGAAGATCTCCTCATCCCAATTTCTATAATACAATTTGATGGGAGAACAAGGGTTTGGGAGAGCTCACCGTTTTCTATCGGTGGTGCTCGTTGTGAATAGTTTTCAAAGTTGTTCACCGTTTTCTATCGGTGGTACTCTTTGTTGTCAAAGGTGTTCACTGTTTTCTATCAGTGGTACCCTTTGTCTAAGATGAAAAGTTGTTTTATAAATGATAGGACAAAACTGGCTTTCTGCAAATCAGCCTGAAACTCCACCAAGCCAAATATGCATGTAGATATAGTCTTAGTAATTTTAACTACAAAGTGTCATCTTGCCACCACAATTCAATTGTGCTGACCCAATATAGTTTGGCTTGCAACTCACCATTGCAGGACCCTCTGACGAGGAGTAAGGATTGTTAGGGTCGCGAGTGTCCAACCAACATGCCTTGCCTATGGCACATGATGAAGATGGAGCTCACTTATCCATTTGCTTTCCGCTGTGTGTTTATTTCGGTTTGAGCTAGCCACGGGCTATGCACCTTGTATCGAATCCTTTTATTTCTGGATCATCGTGTAATGAATATTGATGCAATGTTATGGTATTTCATCTTAAACTGTGTGTGCTAGCAAGTCGATCCAGGGACTAACACTATACACAGGAGGTCGCTATCTTATAATAAGGAGGGCCTTTACACAAACATGGGCCTCCAGTTTATCTGATTGGAAGCATTTCAGTACAAGAAAAAAACATAGAAATAAAAGCTAGAGGTTACCTGCTGGTACTAGCTGGTCTGGAAAGCTTGGCAGGTGGAGTTGAAAATTTGTTCACAACAGCCACTCTGTCTTTCTCATTTGCCAGGCATTTTGGGATGGGAAGATTTTTCCAGTTATTTTTTAGAAAATTAAGGCAAAAGTTTTGCCTTATATTTATTAAGAAGAAGGTGCCCGGTTTATTAGTGGAAGAAACCAGGCGAAAACCATACAACGAACATCAACACCAAGCACCCACACAAACGCAAAGACCAACCCATATGGCACTCACAAACTCGCCCAACATAACCCAACCACGAAACGACTACCTGCTACCATAAAAGGTCTTAACAATCAAGTAGAAACAGCCGCAAACGCCTTACCAATGGCGCCACTCTTCATGCCTATGCTCCTAAGAGCCTTCTTTACCTTCTTGATCTTTCCAGTAGGAGACTCCTCTGTTAGGAGGCAAACAATCTCCTTACTAGACCCAGTGCTAGCTGCCTCCAAGGAAGCGAGCAAACCACCAAGTTTGTCCAGGAAAACCGCCTCCGCAATACTTGCCAACATACCATCACAATCAAAGGGTGACCGGATGGATTTCAACGCTTCAGAATTAGGTGCCAAAGCACCGACCTCATCAACCTCATCCTCCATAGACGCCACCTGGCCAACAACCATGGGTGAGGGAGCAACACCCATACAGGGCGTCGAGGCCATCGTCAAATCCTCCACCGAGCTGAACTCCACCAGAGACACACTAGATGAATCCTCACACGACTCCTGAAACACTGGAGCCAAGATCTCGCCTATGTCCTCGCCCTTAGGGGCGGACGTGGCAACAAGCTGCGGCAACGGGCAAGGACTACCACGAGGAGAGAAACAACCAAAGTGAAGTGCTTCCTCAACCACAGACGGCTGCATAGTGGAGTCAAGCGGAACCGGAGCCTGCACAAGGGCGAGCCCTAGGTCACCAGAGGTACATGTCTCCATCGGCTGCAAAGAATCACCATCACGTGCCAACAACAGATTGAGAGTTGCAATCTCTTCACGAAGGGGGCGAGACGCCTCTTCAACACGGTCAGCAACCAGCTGACGAAGCTCCATACGCAGCAAGGCAAAGTGCGACTGAAAAACAGAGTCATCAAACTCCTCGCAACACCTAGGAGAGGGCCTTGGCTCCACCGGAGCACATCGCAAGCAGGGAGCATGAGTGTCCGGTGAATGAGCCCGAGCATCCGGAGATCGAGAGCGAGCAGCGGGAGAGCGCGCACGGCAGAAACACTCCCGATGACCAGGACGACGACATCGAATGCATCTGAAAGGCCCTCGACATGTGCTGACCAGGTGACCACCCGAAAACATCTACCTCGAGCCCAGTGCTTGAAGGCGAGACCACGGTCGATACCTTCGTCCCAAAGCGGAGACGATGTTGCGCGGACGGGATGGCCACCCGACCAACTTGCACCCAACCTTCCTCATCAACAAGAGGGGCATCCATAGAGAGGTCGCTGCAGAGCTCCACATGCACCTCGTCACCTGCCTTATCAACATGGTGCACATTAGCATTGCCACCAACCAAGCCGGAAACATTGCAACTGGTGGAGGCCATCAACTTCGGCGGAGCGAACTGATCCTCAACGAAGCTCCTCTCCGCAAAGACCGAGCCGCAAGAGGCAGCAGACGACAACGACAAGGACCTGAGGCCCTCGACAATCACAGCAGGATCAAACCCAAGCACATCGTCTGACAGGGAAGCCGAGGTGTCACGGAGCGTAGCGGAAGAACAGCGGCCAACATTGGTCGGGTCGGCCTTGCGAGAGGCCAGGATAGCCATCGCAAGAGCATCAGCGGTGGTGGCCGGTTGAGCTGCAGCAGCCGGTACGAGAGTGATTTCAGCTTCAGTGGCCATGTCCAAGGATGATGGACGGTGCAGCGGTGCAGGGGCCGATGGAGGAGGTCTGGAGCCGGAGAGGCCGGCACTCGTCGTCGCGGGGGCAGGGGCAGTCGAGGCCGGAGGGCGGCGACGGCGCGCGCCCGCCCGGCGCGGGCGAGAAGGCGAGACCGCCATGCCCACTTTACTGCCAGCAGCTGCGCCTAGCTCCCCATCTTCTTCCTTCACAACAGAGCCCGCAGCGTACACAACCTTTCCGGGAGAGCCAGCAGTCTGCAAGAAAGCTTCGCAAGAAAAGCAGAGACGAGGAAGAGGAGCCCGGCCTCCGCAACCCTGTCGACAACAGCGTTGGGCTTCAAGCGGGCTGGAGAGAGCGCGCGAAGAGGATTCCGGATCTGGCCACGGCGACGGCGGAGGAGGCCAGCGGAGGGAGATCACCGCGGTGGCGGTGCGCAGTCACCAGCCTGCCATTTTCCAGTTATTGATGCTGAACCATCAAACAAAATATTTCAGTAATCATGCAGACAGAGCTGTGTTTTAAAATTTTAAATTAATTATCATACCAATCAAGGATCCACTGCTTTGTGATCAATGTTGTTCCCCAACTCCTTTTGTTATCCACATCAGCACCTAAACATTTTGTAGAGATTATTTCATCATTCTGGACATGCAAGAAATCATAGTATATATCTAGAAGTACAAAAATAGTATACCATCAAGTTTGTTGCAAAGGAGATGGGTTGCTTCCTGCGTCCATTCCTCTAAGTATTTTCCTCCCAGTATGTCTACCAGATGCTACATTAAAAATAAACGTGCTTTACCATACCAAATTTAACGGTGTAGAAGAGTAAACATATGCTCAGAATGTACCTTTAGTTCTTCATTTTCACGATTTCCATATCCCTTAGATGCTATCTTAAATGACTTAAATCCTGGTACATGACCAACTCCAGTTCTTGGACTGTACATGATCTGTTTAGGGGGTATTTTTGCTAAAAGCACATGATTCTACTATTTTAGGCCCATAATTCTTCCTAATCTTTGAATAGTCAGGTAACTCCTTGTATTTCAGGGCGTCAATGATCCATAGCTCTGTCACAACTGGGATTGGAAGATTCATTGGGCTAACAGCCTAACACAGAATCCTTAACCCTATTAAATTTCGACTTGAATGTAACCAAACGAATTCAGACAATTAAATACCAAGGAATACATCTCTGATTAAGCTTACTGAAGTGATGGTTTTCCCATTCATTTGCAAGGAATTTTACGCATGTTCCGCCTTCATTTTCAATCGACTTCATGGAACTTCCAAACGAAAAGGAATATGAACTCGTGTGAAGGGTAATCATTTGGCTGTTAATAACCAACAGCTATTGCAGTTCATCGAGATGATACTACCGACAGAAAATTGAAGCCAAAACAGGCACCATAAAATACCAAGCTCTGTAAGACCTTAGAAACCATTTCGCCATGATTCATTAGATGTCTTATGACAGTACACATCATATATGTACTATAAAATGCCCTGAGCAAACAGAAATCTGAAATCCAAACGAGAAAACTGTTCCTAACCTGAAGTTAACAATTGTTACGGTGAAACTGACAGACTAGCAACACTGCAGGTTGATGAACGAAAAATAAAAAATAATCCCAGATGATATCTCGAGATTGACCATGCAATGATAGCCAAGCACTCACAGATCAAACACTTCTGCTTGGTCGGATATTCCGATCAGCAGACAACTCAAGCCCTCGTAATCCGATAGCCAAGAATTACTTCCGCCGATCGCTCAACTCCGCCCCGCACCACGTCCACATTGCACATGCTCTATAACTAGATGAGAGGCAATACCTTGTCGATATCAAGATCAAACAGCTTGAATTTGAGCTGTTCGAATGAGCGGGGGTTTTGGTTTGGTGTCCACTTTTTCACGCCGTGTGGCCCTCTTGTGGGTGGGGGCTGGGGAACATGTTTTGTAACTTGAATGAAACTGAGGTTTGTCCTCTGGTGGGGAGGGAGAAGGAAAATTGCTTTCTTTTGTTTCTCGTTTACGTTGCTACCGTGCAAGTTACGTCGATGGAAGCAAATTCCCATTTCTTTCTATATAAACAGATTCGAATCTGTCTAAAAGAAAAGTAATCCCTATTGTTTTAGGAGTAGGAACGAATTTCAGTTCTGTTTGAAACAATTTTCAGTTGCCACGGAAGTAAATGGACAAAAATGAACGAAACCGTTTTCGACTTAAAAATCTGGCAAATCGCTGGCATTAGCCAAGGAAGCCAGAGATACTGGCGGTCATTACTAGACTGGAGACAGGAGTATAATCTTTCATCATCCAAGTGGAAACAGCTTCAGGAATACAAGGAAGCAGAAACAAAATAACCGGATCAGTAGAACAAGTTGCAGACATAGTAGGATTGTAAATGCTAGCACTTCAACTCCATACCATCCCAAGTGACCATAGTTCACCTCCAACAGAAAACGAAAAAAGGTAGTTACATGCGCCTTTCATCTGTTTATCCAGGTCTGTCTAGCAGCTTCGCAGTAGCCTAAGCTTTAGGTATGCCAATTACGAAGTTCACCAGGAAAAGTTAACCGCGAGTCTATCCTGCACAGTAGCCTCCAAATAGGCTGATCCACATTACCGAGCTCAACTGTAACACGTGAAGATCAACCGCTGATGTTGCCAAGCCAGAACAGCATCGGGAACTGCACAACCGCTAGGAAGAGCAGGAAGTAGTGGTTTCTGCTTGGGTGCCTCTCGTAGCTCCTCGGTCCACCCAGGAGAACCCTCTTCATGGTCTTCACAAGGAACACACCAGTGCAGAGACAGAACCATGGCATGATGAAATAGTATAAGTAGCTCCAGAAGATGCGGGCCAGCATTGCAAGAGATGTGCCAGCAAATCCATATCCAGCGTACGCCACTATGTCTAGCAACGGCGCTTCACCGCTACCCAGGGTGTATAGCAAACCTTTGATGAGGATGACTTGTAGAAACCAGCCCACTAGACCTCTTGTGAACTGTAGGGTCAGTGCCTCAGGGGTAAACCTGCATGACAGAACATATCACATTTAAATGATATACACAATTAATTAACAGATATAAGACATGCAGTAGTTCACAGTATATTTACCTTCCAAGAACTCCCAAGGCACATCCAGCAATGACAATGTAGGTGCCAAACGCCATCAAAGGAATGTACAGGTCTGGTGCATTGATATCCTGAACTGGAGGTTTGTAGGATAGCCTTCCTCCTACTGGTTCAGTTATTCTTGTCCAGTGACCCTTGAGGAAGACAAAAAAAAGGCAATATACATGTTATGAGAGTTCCCAATATGCAAATCCTGCAGTAAAAAAAGTGCCAACAGCTCTTACCCTGTGAAAGAAAGGGAACAAGATGACCTTCAGTTTGTTCCTCACATACTGGCTGTTTACTTGAAAGTAGTATTGTGGGTCGGACAAATATTGAGTAATCTGAAACAATCGAGTGAGGTTTAGCTTGTCTAGTTTCAAAATATTATTGAGAAAAGTAACTTGTGTTAAGATCAAAACATACATTGCTCTGCATGAACTCGGAACTTGAACCAAGAAACTTCTCTCCATATGCTCCTAGTCCAGAACGGATAAGTCCAGGTCCAGCACCATACATGGCACTTTCAAAAGGATTTGGCTGTGCATTTGGAGGCCTACCAGCTAAGCCACCCAGATCACTATTTATCGCTGCCATGATAATAGCTGAATAGGCAGACAGAGAACAATACATTCAGAACAGAATAACAAAAGAGAACTGTACTATAGAAGTCGAAAGTAATACAGAATTTATGATCCCAAGAGAAGGGACTAGCAGAAACGAATCATAGCTCAGTAAGCTTCATGCCCTGACACCAATCCTTCCAAGATGATGTGCTGGTGCTAAGGAGAATGTGTCACAGAAACTACTTCCACAGAAGAAAAAAATAAAGACATGTGGTCTACATCGTCACATCTCAGTTTGGCTGTTGCAGCCTATTGCCTAGCTTAATAGTTAACATTGCACAGTAATATGCCAGCCTAAAAGTACTCCATTCAGAATTTTTTTCTCGGCCTGAGAAAAACACACGAAATTACTATTGGACTAATTAGAGGTCATTCTATAATCCCTAACTGAATAAATAAGTCAAGAAATAAAATAAATCACCATGGCAATCGAGACTCCGGTCTCAAATTCAGGAAATTGCAAATTGCCTGCACAAAACCGTGTGTTGTGGGTGGTACATACTGGTCAGTTTCAATGTCCCTAGAATTAATTGATTGTTCTAATGAACTACAGAAGTAAAGAAACATGATTCTCCAGGCCTACCTACTGCTCCCATGCACCAATCCAATTATGCCCAGATCCACCACGCTAATCTAAACCCTCTTCCCCAAATGACAATCCGTAGCAAGGCAGTGGCCGTAAACAACATTTCTCCCTGATCTTCTGATCCCTAACGTCAGGCGCGGACCAAACGTGGGGCACTGGGGATCAGTTGAAACCCCGATTAGTTTTTGTTTTCGAAACGAACCGCCGTTAGTAGTAGTCAACGCAGCGAGGAAATGATACGATTGAAAATCGGAGTATTCGTTCGAGAAAGGAAGGAAGTTCCGCATGATCAGATTGCTCGCAGCGATGCAAAAGGACCACCACAAACCTCTCGGAACAGCACCAACAACGTTGAGGTTCCTGGCAGAGAGGAGCGGAGCGGATCTAGATGGCACCGGCTCACGCAGAATCTGGCGAGATTAGTTTGGGATCTTACCTCAGAGCCAATGTCGTCAAGTTCGCGGACGGGGCGGAGACGGCAGGGGCGCGGCGAGGAACGGCGATGGCGGCGACGCGGGGGAGAGACGGCAGGGGCGCGGTGAGGTAGATGCGGCACGGCGGTGGTAGACCTCTCTCGAGTCTGGACTCTGGAGCCGCGTAGGCCGTCGGACTGGAACTTGGACTGTTCGACTCACGCGAGTCAGTTTTTTTTTCCCTCTGAACGGGTGAGCTTTGAGCTGACTGCTGAGCGTGGCAGTCATGCCACATCTGATACTTAAATCTTATGCTATTGTAGCAATTTCTAATTCGCTTTTACATCCCGCTTTTGCTCTTTAAAAATGAAAAAATAGTTCGAATAAGAATTTTATGTTGCATTAACAAATGGTTAGGCCACAAAAATAAAAGGACATGTCAGATATAGAACTCGTCGCAGATAGAGACCTTGCTGGAAACCTCGTCGAAGACCTCGTAGCAAAAAAAGTGTCCTATTATTAGCAAAACCGGTAAAGACTATAGCAAAACAATTGTTATAAGGCTGCATCATACTGAAAATTTTGTCCTATTGTAGTAAAACCGTTGATGTCGGCAGCACCGTCGACAAGTGCTTGTACCGGTGGTGACTGACCTAGACATCACTAGTGGAAAGGGCATGTAGCAACAACGACAAACTCTGACAGTGTCGTCGTCGAGCGTCGGTAGCAACGCCGACGAACATTGATAGTATTGTCACCAAGTGCATGTAGTAGTGGCGACCGATCGCGGCAGCACCGGTGGCAAGACGTTGCAGCTATGACAGCGAACTCTAGTAGCACCAACAACTTCTATTGGCAGCACCGCCGGTGAGCATCCGTACTAGTGGAGACGGACAATGGAAGCACCACCCGCAACGGTTTGTGCATCAGACGCAACCACTCGCAACACCTCCAGCCATGACCGACAGCGTTGTCGTGGGGGGAATAGCGACAATGCTGCGTGGGCGAGTGGGGTACTTGCGGACGGTGGTTGTTGAAAGATCAAGGATGCCGTCTAGAAGAGGGTGAATAGAAGGATTAAAATAATTAGAGCTTATGCTTGAATAAATGCAATGCTAATTTATCAAGCTCAAGTCGCCTACACACCACAAAAGACGCTCGAACATACCTTCTACACAACTAGATCTACGGGAAAACTGACATCTTCAACTGAATACACTACAATGCTTACCCACCTAAGAGAGGAGGGAGGTTTATAGGATCAGAAGCAAAGAAATAGCGGGAAACGATGGTGGGAGCAAGGTGGGAAAAACATGGTTTGAGAAACAGTGGCGGAAAGGGAAAGGAAAGATGAGTGAAACGGTGACGGGAAATTGGGAGAGTGTAGCGTACCTGCACTTTAAATAAGGCAGATACCTGTGTATAGTGCAAATCACTGGATCGATTCATTTGCACACACAGTTTACGATGTAATATCACAACAAAGCGTCAATTTTATTACATCGATGATCCAGAATTACAAAATATTTGATACAAGTTGCATAGCATAAAGCTAGCACTGAAAAAGTACACAACGGAAATACAATAGCAGTGAGTCTCTATAACTTTCATGCTGCCACAGGCGAAAACATGTTGGTTGTAGACTCGAAACCTTTAAACGAACCCTCACTCGTCATCTGATCAAATCTGCAATAAGAAAAATATTGCAACAACGTGGGTCAGATTCCATTAAAAATGGAGTCTGGCAAGTGACACTATGGTGGACACTTAATGGAATAACTCTAAAGCCTATATGCATATTTGGCTGGTGGAGTTCAAGGCTAATTTGCATAAAGCCAATTTTTTCTACTCTTTTGAAAAACACTTTTCTTGAAATCAAGACGAGTATGGCATGAAAACCATAAATCTCATCTTCCCTTGTTCACCCATCAAGTTTTATTTCTGAAGTTGGAATGATGGAATCCTCCGTTGACGTCCGTGATCAGCTGCTCAAATTGTCCGTACCGGGGACACGGCTTAGTACTTAGTTTTACACTCTGCAGAGGTTGTGCACGTTCACCATTGTACCCATTCAACCCAAATTATCCTTTACACACCATTTGTGATAAGGAAAGGAGAGAATGAGACGAGATCTTTCAGAAGCATTTTCCCTCCCACTCTGGCTTGACCCGTTCCACCTAACATCCCCCTACATCTGCTTGTCAAGCCGGAGAGAGTCCACACAACATAATTGATCAAGCCAGAGCCCATATGGCAATGGCTGCACTGGAAGCAATCGTCACTCGAAGTTCTTCAGATTCCTCGGTTCCTGGGTGGCCATTCACAAGTGTACATACTCCAGGAACCATAGACATGGACCTGAGTAGCCACTCAACATAAACCATACAACCACTTACCACCCAGGTGTTTCATTAACTTAGTGGATGTGTACTCCCAGGTTGACAACCACCATGCTCACGGTCCTAAGTAGAATAGAAATTCATCCTAGGCGACGACAACCATGAGCACAGCCCTGAGTAGTCACTTACCATTTTGTAAAACTTTTCATCCATTGCATAGCATCAATATTTCTGCTAAGTATGATATAGGAACCTAGACACAGGAGTAAGGGAATTCTACACAGGTTTTGCATAGCAATACTATCTTACACATGCATATACAAATACACTAAGTAATTTATATAGAAAATAATAGGAAGTTTATGAGGTGTGCCACTTGCCTTTGCATGTTTTCGTTGTTCACAACTCTTTTCAGCGATACTCGGGACTCTCCGTTCAATCTAACAGTATAGACAAGCAACAATACAACAATCAACAGTAAGCACAACTCCACAATGCATACAAACACATACTAGATGAATAAATAAGTTTTATAAAACTTTCTAAGGAAAATATGTTTATGCACGATGTGCAAAATATTCCTAAGGGCTAGAAATGCTTTTTCATGCCATGAAAATCTTTTAAGTTAATGCAAGGCAAATAGGTTGGTCCAAAAGGACTAAGGGCTAAGGTCATAAGTTGAATAAAATATTTTGTTTTATATCATCTTGAATAAGCACTCTAATGGCTTAGTCTTGATGTGCAAAATACTTAGAGAAAATTACTAGCTCTATTCTTCGAGGTGATCAACAATTATTATCAACTCTTTGTACATTGGATATTCACTAAAGTGAGAGAGACAGACACCCGGCCAGCCACTTAAATTGTGGAACATGTCTCATGTACGTGGACATGTATGGTTTGTTTCCAGGCCGCTTCATCTCACTATGCCGCTAGGATCCAACAACTTCAAGATGATAATATCATGATCAAAATTGTTTAAGTCAAATGTGAAAGACAAGATTAGGAAAGAGGGAAAAGATAGAAAGAAAGATGTAGTTGTCCTCCAGGCTTCATCTCCAGACTTGTAATATTCTCCTTGATGATGTCTTGATTGAAGTTTTGATAGACTTGATAAATCTTCAGACTTGGTGGTGCTTGTATCCTCGAGGCTGGTCTTTGATTTACTTAGTCATCATGAAGTCTAACAGAAGAAGGAGGGAGAAAGAAGAAAGAGGGAGAAAGACTTAGAAAATATTTCTGGTTGGTCTTCATGAACTTCTTCTTGATCTTTCTTCTAAGTGCTTCCACTCCTTGGAGATTCTTCTGGAGTCTCGTTTGGCTAAGTCCTTCATTGGTCTTCCAGCTCCATGTTGAAAATTACTAAGTGTCTAAGTGTAGCACATCACAAAAATGCTAAGTTGAAATTATTTCTAACATAGAGAAAACTAATGAAGAGGGGTTTTCCTATGAGAATTATATCTACAAAATAAAATATGCTATGAATGAAATGAAATTTTTAATCACAAGAAACATCAAAATAACTTTTGTGATTTCTTTATAAATATGCATGAATTTATAAATGCAATTTAATTAATTTCAATTTTTGGAAAATATAATAGAAGGAACAATTATAAGATTAAAGTTTTCTATGATTAAATTTTTATAATATAATTTAATAAATAGTGTTAATAGACAGGGGTATTTTAATTAAATTTATAGAAATTTACTTTAATCAAAAATAATATTTTTATTAATAGTTATGTTGAAAATAGTCAAACTATTCAAATTAAATATATAACTATGAATTCATTCAAAAATTACTCAAAAATATTTTATAGCAGTGGCATTAATTTACAAATATTCTAAAGTTTCTAAAACAATTTTATTTGCAATTTTTGGATTTATAGATTTAAAGTTATTACAAATATACTCAAATTCACCATTTGAAATTTGAATATTTTATACTAGGTCAAATTTGGATTTTGTATGATCTAAAATAATCTACATGTCAAGAGCTTTCCAAATATATAAAAATTATTAAATTTGTAGTTGTGGTTAAAAAGTTATAGATGTTTTAATTACAGGGACTATTCAGCAAAACTTCCAATTAAATTTAAAATAGAGAAGGAATTACACGGTGGCGCTGACGCGGCGCTGACGAGGCACGACGTGGCGCTGACGTGGCTGCCACGCGGGCGCTGACTGGATTAAGTGATCAGATCTGATCCGCACGATCTAGATCTAACGGTCGGTAACCAACCATACCGATTCGTTTTAGTCAATCTAATCCTGGCCACGGGATGTGTATCGGACGGCAGAGGAGAGATGGTGCTCGCCGGGCGGCGCTTTGGTCGCCGGAGACGGAGCGCACGGCGGCGACACGAACGGCAAATGCGTTCCCGCCTATCTACGACCTACGAGGATGAACAGATCGTACCGTGGGATTCGGTAGGTCGAGGCGAGGTTGGTGGCGTGTCACGGATCCTCGGCGTGCTCCGCTTCTCCTCCTAATGCTCACCGGAGTTGCGCACGGCGGTGGGGAGCTTCGGGCGTGGATGAATCGCTCGTCCTAGTGCGGGAAAAACACAACGGAGGTGTCACCGAGATGCGCAAGAAAAAAAGAATGCGAAGAGAGGAGTAGGGAGTGCTCGGGGTTGCAAGGGCTCACCGGAGACAGAGAAATTCGCCGGCGGCAGTGGCGGCGCGGCGGGGTGCAATGCGGGCAGCCTGGGGGCTCCCGGGCTAGGGTTCGTTAGGGATTCGAGAGAGGAGTTTGCGGGGGTTTATATGGGGTAGGAGGGAGCAGATAATTCGCGTTTAAACCAACTAATTTGGTCCGGATTTGGAGCTAGGGTTCGGTAGGAGTTCTTGTTCATCACGATTTGGGGGAGAAGATGACGTGTGGGTCCGGCGTGTCAGCGATAGAGAGAGGTGAGAGGTGGGCTGGGCTGTTCCTGGTCCGCTGTGAGCTGCGCGCGGGGGGGAAAAAGAAAACGGGCTTCGGCCCAATGGCTCGGGAGGCTGGTTCGTTTCCCTTTTTTGTTGTTCTTTTCTTTTTCTGTTTTCTGTATTTTAAAATAACTTTTAAAATATAACTCCAATTCAACTCAAATTAGATTCTAAAATTTTGTAAAATCAATGTCTTTCATTTAAAACCTTTGTGGCATGTTTTGAACACTTTTTTTAACCTTAATAAATATGAAATATTGATTAACTACAAATTTGACACTATATGTTAAATTTGAAACTAGGGTTTAATAATTTTTATTTTTGGCTAAAATAAATTCTATGAAATACCCATATTCAATTATGTTTGAATTTAAGTTATTTAAACACATTTTCTTAAACATGCATCTTTATTTTGGTTTAATAGAAGCATAATATAATATAAATAATTTTAAAGTAATAGGAAATATAATGGATTCTAATGTTAATTAAATTTTATTTTGTGTAACATTATGTTTTATATTAATATAAATCATTTGAAATTTCATAAACAACCTTGGAAAAGATTTTAGATTTAAATCTTTTCTTATAAAGAATATATATTCATGAAAATCATTTTATGTTTTAAAAAATAAATGGAATTCATTTTAAGCTAATGAAATGTTTATTTGGATAATCCATTTATAAACTATATGAATTTATTAGAGTTATAATCTATAGGGTGTAATTTCAACACTAAGTTTTGAACTAGTTGAAAGAATGAAAAACTATTTGACAAATAGATCATGTTTTAAATAGTTTAAAAAGAACACTTGTAAATATTATTTTAATTTATGAATAGCTATGGCTATGTGGTTGGAATCATATACTTATGAGGAAACTATTATTTCATGAAATCGGTTTGAAGGTTTTTCAATCATTCATCAATTTACATATTAAGGGTTTTGAAATACAATGGATAATGTAATGTTTAAAGTGAGACATTTGAATTATTAAACTCTTTCCAATAAGTTTTGAAGTCTTTCATAGTTGGTTTTCTTATGCATTTAATATTTTATTTTTAATAAAAGAAAGTTTTAAATTTTAGTGATTTTTGAACATTATAAAATGTTGGGATGTTACAGAGAGAGCAGCGGAGGTCCCTAGTAACCTCTGCTATTACTAGTTTCATTGCGCGATTGATGATTGAGGTTTCCCGATTATGAGACATGGCGTCTGTTGGCAATGGAGTCATATCGTTAGGTGGAACGATGTCGGGGGGCTGCCCCCCGGGTAGGGGCAGATCCCGGTAAATTATAAGGAGTAGCAACAGTGCTTGACCTTTGGCGAACAGCAAAGGACACCCCTTGGTGTGTCGAAAGGGCGGCTGGACACTTGGACGCAGGGAAAGGCCAAAGTGCCCCGTGGCGGCAGTGAGGGTCAGGTCTTGCGCCTATAAATAGACACCCCCGACCCTCACATTTGCAGCACGGGCGCGAGCGGGTGGTTCCTCTAAGAACTAGCTTCTCGAAGATGTCTTTGCTGGTTAGGCTAAGACATCTTCGGGAGGCTAGGCCTAGAGTTACTCATCCTGAGATAAGTTCGGATGTCTCCAGAAAGGATCCCGGATCGGGGACACCGAGGAGATTCCCGGATGATTGATGTACTCGGCTTTACCGGATAGGTATATCCGGGTAAGCACTAACCGGAATGTATGTGTTGATCTTATGCAGAGGAAGTTCTAAGTGGCAACCGAGGAGGTATCCGGCGAAAGAGATTCCGGTAGGCCGTCAACGGTCTAGAGCAGGCTTTCCCGTCTATAGCGGGGGGAAGTACCATTCCGCCTGACACGGAAGCATGGTCACCTCCCGCCTGACACGGAAGCATGGTCACCTCCCGCCTGACACGGGAGCGCGTCAGCCGGTACGACAACGGTACGACAAGACCGGACATGCCTAGCCCGGCAATCCGGAAAAGGCTATCCGGGATGGGCAAAGACATGTCCTGTCTCTGACAAGGGGACAATGATGATGCAGGACGGCGCCTGCCGTCCTTAACGAGATGATGACGCAGGGGCTACACCGGATAGCCCGGCGACTAGGTCGCACTAGCCGGTGACGACATCCCGGCTAGGGCTGTCCGGTGGGGCCAAGCCGAATTAGGGTTTCCGGCCCTCCTGGCCGGAACCCTATAAAAGGCGCCATAACTGCTCCAGAGGGAGAGAGACCAACTTGAGGGCCAAAGCTATAGTCGCATTTACTCTTAGAGCATTCACTCTCCTTCACCTTGGGTTCATCTTGTTCTTACTACTCACTCCTTTGAGAGATCTTGTAGCAACTTGTAACCCTTATACCACCATTATATAGAGAAGAAAGGCAGGAGTAGGGGTGTTACCTCCTCACGAGGGCCCTGAACCTGGGTATATCGTGTGTGTGCTTGGTGCCTTCGTGCATTTGTTTGTGTTTATTAGATCTTCCCCTTTGCACTTAGTTCTTATTTCGTGTTCTTGGGAGATCTCGGTCACACCGGGATCTACTCCGTGTGAGTTCTTCAACTCGCTAGCCCTCCCCGGATCCACCAACGTCCATCGGCCCCACACATTAGCCATCCTATGGCATCTGCCGTGACACCACCACGACAGTTGGCGCCCACCGTGGGGCTGACAGTGGCGTTGGCTGGTACACACATCCGGACGGGCTCCCCGGTGCGTTTCGACGTTCGTGTTCGCTCTGGCCTAGTCGTAAGACTTGGGGAGATGGACTTCGTCGCCGACAACGCCGGTTGTTTCCGGAACAAACCGTTCCCGGTGAACGGATGCCTTATCGACTTCGGTGGCTTCACCACCTACGTGGCCACCGAGGTTGTCTGTGGCTACCCGGACCTGATTCTGGAAGCTGAGGACCCGCCCATGCTGTGCGCTGCCCGGGGTAGGCGTACCGATCGCTCCCCGAGTTCCGTCGCGGTCATGATGGTCGGAACCACCGAGGAGGAATACCAGGATGCTGATGGCGAAACCGACGGCGTCCCGCGCTTGGCCAAACCTCCGCACGAGAGACCTGCGGCTCGAGATGGTGATCCGCAGCAATCCCAGCCACGACGCCGTCCGGATCCCCTCTCGGGTCTGGTAGCCAAATTGACGGTACCTATGGGCACCGGGGCCGATACTCAGGCTACTTCGGCCGAGCTAGAGGAACAGCGAAAGTTGTTACTTGCCGAGGCAAAGGAGATCGCCGAGCTCCGTCGCGAGCTCAGCGTAAGCCTCCGCGAGTACAATGCTGCTCACGGATTCACCAAATTAGACTCCCGGGAAAAGCGCATAGCAGATCTGCGCAAAAAGGGAAGAATGGTGAATGATGAGTTGGCTGGTGGAGCCACCACTAGCCACACCGAAAGTCGGATCACTGCGGGGAAACCAGTGTACAGCTCACCGGCAAAAACTCTTAGGGCCGCAGAAGCCGCTATGGCCGAGTTGGTGGGGCTATCCGGCGAAGCCCTACGCAAGCAACAGGAGAGAGTTAATGAGCTGGTGATTGAGGCTAACCGGCAGAACCAGGCCTTCAAGAAGAAGAACCCCGGGGCAGGGTCACAAGTGCACTCGGCCAGGCCTAATAGCCGGATGTCGGATGGAGAGGCTTCTTCCCCGCATCCGAGCAGGAGCAAGAGCAAGAGCAAGAGCCGGAGCCGGAGTAGAGGTTCCGGGAGAAACAAGCAGCTGCAGACATATGACCCGGCTTTCGCCGGTATCCAGCAGGCCGGGCAAGCCGGACGAAACAACCCAGGACAGGCGGGAAGTACCCGTGGGGATGGTAATCTGGGTCTGGGAGACAATAACCCGGTTGGCCGTGGTAGCCCACACCGGAATCCTCCCCATGTACAGGGAAACCCGCATAGAGAAATCGTCTCGGCCCCCCGCCAAGCCGGAATCCTTATGCAGGGTAGGCTCAACGGTGGTGACTCGAGGCAGCAACTCGAGTATCAGCAGGGCGAGAACCCCTTGGGATCTCGGATAGGAACAAGGCAGCTGAATCCGGCAGATGCAAGATTCCGGTTGGACCGAATCCATCAGTCCGAAATGGTGGAAGAGCAAGGACCTCCGGGACCTGCTTGCTTTGGACCTCGGATCATGCGGGAGCCGCCTGTCCGAAATTTTCAGCTCAACAGGGGTGCCAAGACCTACGATGGCAGCAAGAAACCAGAGGATTGGCTGACCGACTATGTAACTGCAGTAAGCATAGCAGGTGGGAACAGACGCTGGGCAATACGTTATATCCCGCAGATGCTGGAAGGACCAGCCCGGATTTGGTTGAACAACTTAAGGGCTGGCAGCATAGACTGTTGGTTAGATTTTGAGGAAGCTTTCATCAGCAACTTCACCAGCACATACAAAAGGCCCAACAGACCTCAGCAGCTCGCCATCTGTAGGCAGAGGAGTAATGAGACAGACCGGGAGTACCTTACCCGGTGGAGCAATATTCGCAACTCTTGCGAAGGAGTGGTGGAAGCACAAGCCATCTCCTGGTTTGCGCAGGGATGCCGGCATGGCTCCATGCTATGGCAGAAGCTGCAAAGGAAGATGCCAACGACCTTGGCAGAAACCATGCGCATCGCCGATACCTATACGCTTGGAGATCCCATGCAACCCCTGGTGGATGTCGGAGACTCCAACAGGAGGAATGCGGGACCTCAGCGTTCGGGACCGAGCAGGAGCCATGATCGCCAGGAGTTCGGCCACAAGAGGAATCAGCCCGAGTACCACCATGCAGCGCAACATGTCGCAGCAGTCACCCGGGAGCAGGAAGCAGGCCCCCGGGACCAGGAGGATGCCGGCAACAGTCAGCGTCAAAAGACAAGTGGCCCGGCTTGGGGGCAAAGTCAGGAGGTGCAAAAGACCTGGGTGGAACAGAAGAAGCCCCTGACATATGAGGAGATGCTGAATAAGCCATGCTGCTACCACACTCTGGAGGCCAACAAGCCCGCAAACCATTCTACTCGGCAATGCAGCTGGTATCAGCGCACGCTGCAGGAGGGAAGCTCGGGAGGTATTCGGCCGAATGCTCCGGCATCTCGGCCCAATATTCCGAGACCCCCTCCTCCGACATCAGGGGCCAACAATGTCCGACCTCCCCCTCCTCCGAGAGGTCCGCCTCCTCGCCCAGTGAATGTGGTGCATACCCGGAACGATAACGGCAACCAAGCCGGACAGCAGCAGGGTAACTACCGGGAGGCGCATCAGAGCTATGTGGTCTTCGTGACCGAGCCTACGGACCGAAAGAGTGTCCGGCAGCGTGCCCTGGAGGTAAACGCTGTGATCCCGGCAGTGCCCAAATTCCTGCATTGGTCAGAGATGGAGATCACCTGGAACCGGAAGGATCATCCCCGGGTTATGCCCAAGCCAGGAGCGTATGCCTTGGTGGTGGACCCAACTTTTGTCGGACCCAACCTCAACGTCCGCTTCAGTCGGGTTCTGATTGACAATGGCAGTGCCATTAACATCATGTACAAGGACACTATGCTGAAGCTGGGAGTGTCCATGAACACCCTGCTACCTACCGAGACAACCTTCCACGGCATTGTGCCCGGAGTCTCTTGCTCGCCCATGGGAAAGATCTGGATTGAGGTGTTGTTCGGAACTCGGGAGAATTGTCGAACCGAGAGTCTGGAGTTCGAGGTCGTGGACCTCGAGAGCCCATATCATGCACTGATCGGCAGACCGGCCCTCGCCAAGTTCATGATCTCAACGCACATGGGCTACCTCAAGATGAAGATGCCGGGACCCAACGGCATAATCACCATCTCGGGAGACCACAAGCGGTCCATGGAGTGTGCCTCGGCGGGATCGTGCTTAGCGGAATCCCTGGTCATCGCGGAAGAGAAGAAGAGGATCCAGCAGGTGGTGGCTATGGCCAAGACCTCTCAGCTCGGGATGCCCGGGATGGTGAACCCGGAGCAAGGTGCATCATTCCAACCTCCCAAGGAGACCAAGAAGGTATCCGTGGACCCCAGCAACCCGGAGCGTCAAGTTATCATTGGCAGCAACCTGGACAGCAAATAGGAAGGCGAGCTCGTCGACTTCCTCCGTGAGAATCGGGATGCCTTTGCGTGGTCGAGTGACGATCTGCAAGGCGTCCCGAGGGAGTTGGCTGAGCACTCTCTGTTTGTTCGACCGGATGCGAAGCCGGTGAAACAACCAACCAGGCGCCTCTCGGATGAGAGAAGAGCTGCTGTCATGGAGCACCTAGCTATACTGCTAGCCGCCGGGTTTATCATGGAGGTGCTGCACCTGGATTGGATTTCGAATCCGGTCCTGGTAGAGAAGAAGAAGGATGATCCTCTCCTGCTTAAGGTGTGGCGCATGTGCATCGACTTCACCAACCTCAACAAGGCATGCCCGAAAGACCCCTTTCCGCTGCCCCGGATAGATCAAGTAATAGACTCCACTGCCGGGAGTGAACTTTTAACTTTTCTAGATGCTTATTCTGGTTTTCACCAGATACCTTTGAATCCGGATGATCAATTAAAAACTGCTTTTATCACCCCGTATGGGGCTTATTGCTATCGTGTTATGACTTTCGGGTTAAGGAATGCTGGTGCTACATATCAGAGATGCATGCAGAAATGCTTGCATGACCAGATAGGTAGAAATGCCGAGGTCTATGTCGATGACATAGTTATAAAAACAAAGGAAAAAGCCTCACTAATAGATGATCTGAGGGAAACATTCAAGAACCTGAGAAGATTCCGGATGAAGTTGAATCCGGATAAGTGCACATTTGGTGTTCCAGCAGGGAAACTACTCGGTTTCCTCATCTCAAGCCGGGGAATAGAGGTCAACCCGGGTAAAATTCGTGCTATTGAGAGCATGAAGTTGCCGGTGCGTCTCAAGGATGTGCAGAAATTTACCGGGTGTCTGGCATCCCTAAGTCGGTTTGTGAGCCGACTAGGGGAGAAGGCCTTACCCCTGTATCAGCTGATGAAGAAGAGCAGGACATTTGTGTGGACCCCGCAGGCAGATGCGGCGTTCAACGATTTGAAGAGGATGCTCTCAACAACACCAGTATTGGCATCTCCATTGCCCAAGGAACCCATGCTGTTATATATCGCGGCAACCAACCGGGTAGTTAGCGTGGCAATGGTGGTAGAAAGAGAAGAGGGGGGTAAGCTGATACAGAGACCGGTGTATTACCTCAGTAAGGTAATCTCGGAATCCAAGCAGAACTACCCACACTACCAGAAGATGGCATATGGGGTATACATGGCTGTAACCAAGCTCAAGCACTACTTTCAGGAGCACCCGATCACAGTGGTATGCGAAGCTCCTCTCGCCGAGATCATCGGTTGCAAGGATGCTAGCGGCCGAGTAGCTAAATGGGCCATCCAGTTGTCGCCATACGCTCCGGCGTATGAGAGACGAGATGCCATCAAGTCGCAGGCGCTGCCGGACTTTTTGGTAGACTGGGCCGAGATGCAGTATGAACCTCCCTTGCCAGATTACAATTTCTGGAGGATGCATTTCGATGGCTCAAAAGCTAAGATCGGATTGGGTGCCGGAGTGGTTCTCACGTCCCCGAAACAAGATGTACTGAAGTATGTGCTGCAGATTCATTTTCGAGCGTCCAATAATGTCGCGGAATATGAGGCTTTGGTTCACGGACTCAACGTCGCCAAGGAGATCGGTATCCGCCGGATAGAGTGTTTCGGGGACTCCGACCTTGTCGTACAGCAAGTATCGGGAAATTGGGATGCACTGGATGCAAACATGGCATTATACAGATTTCATGTGCAGAAAATTTCCGGATTTTTTGAAGGATGCGAGTTCAAGCACATACCAAGAGGAGAAAACGAGGCAGCGGATGTCTTGTCCAAACTAGGGTCGTCCCGAGATGCCATCCCGCCCGGGATCGCCCTGGAACATTTGAGGAAGCCATCTATACAGCCATCACCCGAGTCAGATTCTATTTTCATCCCCAAGGAGCCCGGTTCAGAGGCAGTACCCATGGAAGTAGATGTCGGGAGCATAACATCGAACCCGGGGACTACCTCCCAGTGCTCGGAAAGGCAAAGACAGATGATGATAGAGGTGATGTCGGCAGAACCAATGAACATAGACGCTCCCCCGTTCCCGGTGCGACCTGTACCAGGATGGGCACAGCCCATTATGGCGTACATCTTGGAGGGAGTCCCCTCGGAAAATGAAGTAGAAGCCCGACAGATAATGCGAAGATCAAAAGCATATACTGTCATCAACCAAGAGTTGTACAAGAGAAGTGTCACCGAGGTACTTCAAAGATGTGTGGAGCCAGCAGAAGGGCAAGAAATGCTCCTGGAAATACACCAGGGGGAATGTGGGCATCATGCATCATCCCGAGCCCTGGTGGCAAAGGTGTTCCGGCATGGGTTCTACTGGCCCACTGCATTGCAGCAGGCGGAGGATATCGTCAGAAAGTGTGGAGGATGTCAAAGATTTGCTCACCGAATACACATGCCGGCGTCAGCACTGAAAACTATCCCCATCACTTGGCCATTTGCAGTATGGTGTTTGGACATGGTCGGGCAGTTCAAACCGGCACGGGGCAACATGACACACATACTGGTAATGGTGGATAAATTCACTAAGTGGATAGAGGTCAAGCCAATCCGGAAATGCGATGGACACACCGCTGTGCAATTCCTGAAAGACATCATCTTGAGATACGGATACCCACACAGCATTATCACAGATAATGGAACAAACTTTGCTGTGGGGGAATTCGCTCGATTTTGTGCTGAGAAGGGAATCCGGCTGGATGTAGCATCAGTCGCACATCCGGAAGCAAATGGACAAGTCGAAAGGGCTAACGCCTTAGTCCTAGCTGGTATCAAAGCTCGTTTGATCGAACCATTGTTGAGAACTCCGGGATGTTGGATAGAAGAATTGCCGGCAGTACTATGGGGTCTCCGGACCACTCCGAATAGATCTACCGGATACACGCCATTCTTCATGGTGTACGGTGCGGAGGCAGTGCTCCCGACCGACATACAATATGACTCCCCGAGAGTGACAATGTTCACCGAGACTGAGGCAAAGGAAGCCTGAGAAGATGATGTAGACTTGCTCGAAGAAGCAAGAGAATTGGCACTATCTCGGTCTGCAATTTATCAGCAAAATCTTCGCCGGTATCATAGCCGGAAAGTACACCCGAGGGTGTTCCGGGAGGGAGATCTGGTGCTGAGGCTCATCCAACGCACGGCCGGAATGCATAAACTGTCACCTCCATGGGAGGGTCCTTTTGTGATAAGCAGAGCATTGCACAATGATTCCTATTACCTTGTAGATGCACAGGAGGCTAGAAAAGGTGTAATGGACAAATCCGGTGAGGAAACCAAGCGTCCATGGAATGTAGCTCTACTCCGCCCCTTTTACACGTAAAGGGGTCAGTGTATGTTGTATTTCAATTCTCAATATTAATGAAAGAAAGGCACCCCGGGAGGAACCCGGGGACTGCCCGGTTACATATTTATCTTGTTATTTTTTATCAAGTTCATTTCCTGTTTTTTTTACCGACATCCCGGGAAGGAACCCGGGGACTGCCGGGTAATTATCTTAGTTTTTATTTGTGTGCATGCCGGGGAAGTTCCGACTCCAACGCTCCAAGTCAAAGTAATGTATGTCATGTGAAATCATCTTGTGACTCGACTGACGAACGCCGAAATGGTAGTCAAGAGCAAAGAGAGGGAAGATGGGGAACACGAAAATGGTCTCGGGGACTCGGGGCAAGAACTTATCCGGCATGCTTATTTTTTACTAAGTTATTTTTTATGTCGGGAATTCGGGTAATAGGTATGCGGGTTGTTCTAAGTAATGTATACCGTATGTGGAGTTTTGTGACTCGACTGTCGAACGCCGAAATGGTAGACAAGAGCAGAAATTACCTAAGTACGGTGCACATGAAAGGCAACTCGGAAAACCAAAAGCTGAATACATCGACATAACTTGTTCGAATTAAATGGTTCACGGTGAAATAGAAATAGCATAAGTGTACGATACATATGGCACCCGGCATCCCGGGGATCTAACAAATTTGCGCCAAGGTATTTTAGGCAGTGGGGGAAGAAGGCTTCTCGGCGGCGGTTTCCGGAGCAACCACCTCGGGAACAGCGATCTCGGGGGCAGCAGTTCCAACAGCAGGAAGGACTTCACCCTCCGCAGCACCACTCGCGGCGTCGGGATGCACCTCGCTCTCGGTGGCATCGGGTGTCGGAGAAGATATTGCCTCTCGGGAAGTCACCTTCTCGGGCGCGGCACCGGAGGCATCGTCCTCTTCGTCCAGGATCTCATCCTCCCCGTCACCGGAAGCGGCTTCATCCTCGTCAGAGTCCGCATAGTCTGACTCAGACTCGGAGGAGATGAGGCTGTCGGTGAAGGCCCGGATATTGGACCACTTGGCAATGCGATGCGCCACCGCTTGCCGTTGTCGGATCTTCTCCGGGTCAGTGAGCCATGTCGACACCGTCCGCAGACGCTGGATCGCTTCCAGGTCAAGACTTTCGTACCAGCTGAGTACTTGGGCCAGGACCTGCTCGGCACCAGCCCGCGCGCCGGAACGCTTCCATGCGTGAAGACGGCTGCCGGCACCCTGAAGTGCTAGCAAGAGCTGCGGGATCGAAAGAGTCCCGCGGACGTTGGGCCATAGCACGCCGTGAACGTGGATCGCGGCGCTGACGAGCTCCGTCCCGATAGTCCGGAGGGGTACTATCCGGGCCTTCAGGGCAATGAGGTGATCCTCAATGTCCCAAGCGTCCGAGAAGGGACCCTTCCCGGCGCGCTTCTCGCGTGCGGCGGCAACGGCTTGGATGGCAGCGTCGCGGGAGTGCTCGAATTCCCTTTAAAAAGAAGAGCTGTCAAAACGGATAAGTTACAAGAAAAACAGCGACAGATAAAGTAGCAGGAGGAAGAGATTGTCGGATTACTCACTGTTGAGATCCCGGTTCAGCACGGTAAGCTCCGAGAGCCAAGTATCGGAGCGCGACCGAAGAATACCCAGATCAGCCGCGGCATTGTCCGCGCGTGCCATTGACTGATCAAGGGTTTCCTTCTGCTTCTTGCTCGCCTCGATGAAGGTCTTCTTCATCTCCGACATGGTAGTCTGGGCCTTGGCGAGTTCGGCGTTGAGGCGCGAGATCTCGGCCTGCGCGGTACCGAGAGCAGCCTTCTGGTCCACCGAGACCTGGCGCGCGACATCCCGCTCGTCCCGGAGGCGCTCTTCGCTCTTTTTCGCCTGACCGAGTTCAGAGAGAACCCGGTTGAAGATATTGCGGCGCTGTTGACTACACTCCTGATAGCAAAGCAAAAAAAGGCAAAGTCAGTATGGAAAAGGAAATAAGGAATCCGGTTGGGAGGATCTCGGGGACTTGGTGTCCCAGCCCTAGTTTTTCTCTCAGATTGGAACTTAGTAATCTGCTATTCGGTGGAATCTGGTTCACTAAGCACCAATCTCGGGGACTAGTGGGGATGAAGCAATTTTTCAATCAACCTATCCGGGTGGGAGGATCTCGGGGACTTGGTGTCCCAGTCCTAATTTTTTCTCTAAGATTGGAACCTAGTGATCGGCTATTCGGTGGAAGCTAGCTCACTAAGCACCAATCTCGGGGACTAGTGATGATGGAGAACAATTGCATTTGCGGTATAAGAAGGGAAATTTACCTCGGTTACTCGGGTAACTTCCAGTGCGGCCACCTGGAGAGCGTGCAGGGCTTGAGCACTACGGCTCGGGCCTGCAGCGTGCAAGTCCCCCGCAGTCTCGGACGCATCGGCGGCAAGCCAGGTCTTGTTGAACTCATCAACAACCCGGATGCCGGAGCTGCCGGTAGCGCGGGTGGCGGCGATGTCCCGAGGTCCTGGAGATGCAAACGAGCTGACCGTTGCGCGCAACATCCACAAAGCAGCAGTAGGGATCCCCGCAGGAGGTAGTGGTAACGGTGAGAACTTACCCGAGCGCACTGCCAGATCCTGGGAAGAAGTTGTCGGAGCAGCCGCGGGCGGAACAGATGGCGTTTTCTGTCCGGAAGTCTTCCCGCGAGACTTGGAGGGTTGTTCGGCTGGCCGGGGAACCACAGGCTGCTTTTCCGGGATGGCCTTGGGCGCAGCCGGCCGAGAACCTCCCCGTGGCGCAGGTTGACAGCGTGGGCTAGCGGTCTCCGCCTCCAACTCGGGAACCAGGCGCGGGCTATCCGGCAGAAGGACATCTCCCGAGGTGGTCCTGGCCGGAACCTCGACCTCGTCGATCACCGGGGGTGCATCCGGAGTCGCAACGCTTGTCGGCGCGGCACCGGAAGCGGCAACTTCGCTTCCTCCAGCAGGACGAAGGGGCGAAGAGGCCCGGACTGGGCTGGAAGTTCCAGTACCCGGAGGAGGAGGAGTAGCGGCCGTCGGGACCTCGAGCGCGTCGCTGAAAGAAATGGTCTTAGTAAAACTCGGGGAAAAGGCAAAATCTAACAAGTTGAGGAAGGGAAAGCGTACCCGGAATCCACAAGGGGAGGACCCCGTTGCCGGCGTCGAGGAGGCTTCTCGGATGTTTGCTTACTCGGCCTGGTCTTTTTTGGGGGATTGCGGGAGTTGTCGGCCTCCTCTGTCTCGGAAGCTGCGCGCTTCCGACTCTCGGCGCGTTTAGTCCCGGTTGCCGGTTTTGGAACCACTGCTGGGGCCCAGTGCAGAGGGAGAGCGTCAATAACGTCAAGAATCTGGCAGTCAGCCTCATCCTCGTCATCCGAAGAAATCAAAACTGCCTCTGAAGTCGAAAGATTACCCGGTGCCTTAACAAAAGGGATGGCGAGATGGTCCTCGCCGTCGGGATCTTCTCTCGGCATCTTCTCCGGTTCCGGGAAGTCCGGCGCGTAGTTGTTGTCGGCGTAAGCGGCGTCTTCGTCGTGTTGACGCTCGAACAACTGCGCAAACAAGTTAGGCCGTGTTGGTGTCCAGGTGAACGCATGAACAAAGGCAAAGGCACGGTAGACTGATATGAGCACCTGTTTGCACGGTCTCGACCGGGAACCCCCTATGACCCCCCACTCGTAATCCTCCGCCATCTCCGTCCGGGCAATGGCTTTGGCGCGGCGGACGATCGACGCATGACTTAACTTGTGAATGCTGGTCCGAGTAGGGTCGAACTTCCCGGACATGTGGCACATCTTGTGCACTCGGTGTTGGAGGGGGCAGACCCGGCGAATGATGAAGCAGCGTAGGAGGTCGTCCCCGGTCATTTTCTCGGTCAGGGTACGCAGAACGTCGTGCATGGTGTCGAGCTCTTCTGTACTCGGGAAGTACTTCCAGTTGCGGAATTCACGCGGAGGACCCATGACGAATTCAGGCAGGTTGATGAAGTCCGGGGTCGAGGACCCCGGACCTTCTCCCGAGGGTTCCCGGTTCTTCACGTAGAAGAAACTGCGTTGCCATTTCCGGCAGGACTCCAGCCCCTTGACGATGGGGAATCCGGAGTCCGCCCGAGGGATGACGGTGGCCGCTCCACAATCCACCAAGTCCTTGATCTTCTGATCCGGGTTGGGGATGGCTTGTCGGCGAAGGATGAAGTACTTGGCCCAAAGATCCACGAAGGGCCATATGCCAAGGTACGCCTCGGCATAGGTCGTGAAGACGGAGAGCATCATTATGGCGTTGGCGGGAAGGTGGTGAGGTTGCACCGAGTACTCTTCAAGGAATTCACGGAAGAAGGGGCTAGCCGGAAGCCCAAACCCGCGCTCGAAGTGTGATAGAAATACCACATATTCGCCGGGTTGGGGTTCCGGCGCAACCTCTCCTCCCGGAAGACGGCTCTCGACTTCCGGAGGGATCCGATGAGTCCGGTAGAGCCAATCGAGATCAGATTGTACTGTCTCGGAGCCATCCCAGCACCCCCGGGCACGTTCTTCGCCCATCGCGGAGAAGTACTCGGAAACTCTCGGGCTACTCTGCAGATGCGGTGGCAGTCAGTCGAAGTTAGACTACCCGAGTACAGGGATGTCGGGGCACAAACTGCTATAAGCTACCGGGTACATAAAAACAAGATCTACCGTGGGTTATTTAATCGAAGTTAAAGGACGAAAAAAGAGGTCGCACTAGGCATGAACGAGGTACGAATGTGGATGAATGATCTATACCCTATCGCCGTAATTCATCCCCCTATGCCGCGCGCGCGCCGCTCAAGTATGGTCGCCGACGGCGGCGTAGCCGTGCTCGTGCGTGTTAGGGCACGGTGGAGCCCGTGCGGCTAATCTACCGAGGAAACGCATCGAAGTGGGGAGGAAGAACTTACCGGTGAGCGAGGAGGCCGGTGGCGTGCGAGGACGGTGACGGAGCGTGAACTCCGGCGAGCAGCGAGCGGAGCAGCGCGCGGGCAACGGGAGCGGCGGCGACGACGAACTCGAGACGGAGGAGAAGAGGTTTGGAGTGCGAAGGAGAAGAGGGAAACCGTTCCGGTCCCCTATTTATGGGGGGGGGGGGGTTTCCGGAGCGGTTTCCGTTTTTCCCGCCCACGATCTCCACGATCGTGGGTGGGATCTGTTTTGTGCCATGAGACACGTGGCGCTATCCGGAGCGACCGATCCGAACACACCGAGGGCCACACAACTCCAACGGTTGGATTCCGGATCGGGTGCGGCTGCTCGGCGCGGGAACCCAAGCGACATCGCGCATGCGCAAATGCACTCGAGTGCGTTTCTGCGCGGACGGGACGTCGGGTGGGCCCAGGTGCGCTGTCTCGAGTTCCTCGGGAAATCAACGGTCAAGATTTGCTGAGATGGGGCTACTCGGTCGCAGGCTTCGCCTCCCGGGTGAGATCATCTCGGGGAGAAGATGTCGGAAGGAATTAAGCTCGTTGCGGAATAAAAGTCCAAGGTCGTGTGTTCTCGGAAGAAAGTTTGTTATTAAAGCTGATCCCGCACATCATCCGGGGCCGCTGTGCCGCACCAGCTTCGGGGACTAGTGTCGGGGGGCTGCCCCCCGGGTAGGGGCAGATCCCGGTAAATTATAAGGAGTAGCAACAGTGCTTGACCTTTGGCGAACAGCAAAGGACACCCCTTGGTGTGTCGAAAGGGCGGCTGGACACTTGGACGCAGGGAAAGGCCAAAGTGCCCCGTGGCGGCAGTGAGGGTCAGGTCTTGCGCCTATAAATAGACACCCCCGACCCTCACATTTGCAGCACGGGCGCGAGCGGGTGGTTCCTCTAAGAACTAGCTTCTCGAAGATGTCTTTGCTGGTTAGGCTAAGACATCTTCGGGAGGCTAGGCCTAGAGTTACTCATCCTGAGATAAGTTCGGATGTCTCCAGAAAGGATCCCGGATCGGGGACACCGAGGAGATTCCCGGATGATTGATGTACTCGGCTTTACCGGATAGGTATATCCGGGTAAGCACTAACCGGAATGTATGTGTTGATCTTATGCAGAGGAAGTTCTAAGTGGCAACCGAGGAGGTATCCGGCGAAAGAGATTCCGGTAGGCCGTCAACGGTCTAGAGCAGGCTTTCCCGTCTATAGCGGGGGGAAGTACCATTCCGCCTGACACGGAAGCATGGTCACCTCCCGCCTGACACGGAAGCATGGTCACCTCCCGCCTGACACGGGAGCGCGTCAGCCGGTACGACAACGGTACGACAAGACCGGACATGCCTAGCCCGGCAATCCGGAAAAGGCTATCCGGGATGGGCAAAGACATGTCCTGTCTCTGACAAGGGGACAATGATGATGCAGGACGGCGCCTGCCGTCCTTAACGAGATGATGACGCAGGGGCTACACCGGATAGCCCGGCGACTAGGTCGCACTAGCCGGTGACGACATCCCGGCTAGGGCTGTCCGGTGGGGCCAAGCCGAATTAGGGTTTCCGGCCCTCCTGGCCGGAACCCTATAAAAGGCGCCATAACTGCTCCAGAGGGAGAGAGACCAACTTGAGGGCCAAAGCTATAGTCGCATTTACTCTTAGAGCATTCACTCTCCTTCACCTTGGGTTCATCTTGTTCTTACTACTCACTCCTTTGAGAGATCTTGTAGCAACTTGTAACCCTTATACCACCATTATATAGAGAAGAAAGGCAGGAGTAGGGGTGTTACCTCCTCACGAGGGCCCTGAACCTGGGTATATCGTGTGTGTGCTTGGTGCCTTCGTGCATTTGTTTGTGTTTATTAGATCTTCCCCTTTGCACTTAGTTCTTATTTCGTGTTCTTGGGAGATCTCGGTCACACCGGGATCTACTCCGTGTGAGTTCTTCAACTCGCTAGCCCTCCCCGGATCCACCAACGTCCATCGGCCCCACACATTAGCCATCCTATGGCATCTGCCGTGACACCACCACGACAGTTGGCGCCCACCGTGGGGCTGACAGTGGCGTTGGCTGGTACACACATCCGGACGGGCTCCCCGGTGCGTTTCGACGTTCGTGTTCGCTCTGGCCTAGTCGTAAGACTTGGGGAGATGGACTTCGTCGCCGACAACGCCGGTTGTTTCCGGAACAAACCGTTCCCGGTGAACGGATGCCTTATCGACTTCGGTGGCTTCACCACCTACGTGGCCACCGAGGTTGTCTGTGGCTACCCGGACCTGATTCTGGAAGCTGAGGACCCGCCCATGCTGTGCGCTGCCCGGGGTAGGCGTACCGATCGCTCCCCGAGTTCCGTCGCGGTCATGATGGTCGGAACCACCGAGGAGGAATACCAGGATGCTGATGGCGAAACCGACGGCGTCCCGCGCTTGGCCAAACCTCCGCACGAGAGACCTGCGGCTCGAGATGGTGATCCGCAGCAATCCCAGCCACGACGCCGTCCGGATCCCCTCTCGGGTCTGGTAGCCAAATTGACGGTACCTATGGGCACCGGGGCCGATACTCAGGCTACTTCGGCCGAGCTAGAGGAACAGCGAAAGTTGTTACTTGCCGAGGCAAAGGAGATCGCCGAGCTCCGTCGCGAGCTCAGCGTAAGCCTCCGCGAGTACAATGCTGCTCACGGATTCACCAAAATAGACTCCCGGGAAAAGCGCATAGCAGATCTGCGCAAAAAGGGAAGAATGGTGAATGATGAGTTGGCTGGTGGAGCCACCACTAGCCACACCGAAAGTCGGATCACTGCGGGGAAACCAGTGTACAGCTCACCGGCAAAAACTCTTAGGGCCGCAGAAGCCGCTATGGCCGAGTTGGTGGGGCTATCCGGCGAAGCCCTACGCAAGCAACAGGAGAGAGTTAATGAGCTGGTGATTGAGGCTAACCGGCAGAACCAGGCCTTCAAGAAGAAGAACCCCGGGGCAGGGTCACAAGTGCACTCGGCCAGGCCTAATAGCCGGATGTCGGATGGAGAGGCTTCTTCCCCGCATCCGAGCAGGAGCAAGAGCAAGAGCAAGAGCCGGAGCCGGAGTAGAGGTTCCGGGAGAAACAAGCAGCTGCAGACATATGACCCGGCTTTCGCCGGTATCCAGCAGGCCGGGCAAGCCGGACGAAACAACCCAGGACAGGCGGGAAGTACCCGTGGGGATGGTAATCTGGGTCTGGGAGACAATAACCCGGTTGGCCGTGGTAGCCCACACCGGAATCCTCCCCATGTACAGGGAAACCCGCATAGAGAAATCGTCTCGGCCCCCCGCCAAGTCGGAATCCTTATGCAGGGTAGGCTCAACGGTGGTGACTCGAGGCAGCAACTCGAGTATCAGCAGGGCGAGAACCCCTTGGGATCTCGGATAGGAACAAGGCAGCTGAATCCGGCAGATGCAAGATTCCGGTTGGACCGAATCCATCAGTCCGAAATGGTGGAAGAGCAAGGACCTCCGGGACCTGCTTGCTTTGGACCTCGGATCATGCGGGAGCCGCCTGTCCGAAATTTTCAGCTCAACAGGGGTGCCAAGACCTACGATGGCAGCAAGAAACCAGAGGATTGGCTGACCGACTATGTAACTGCAGTAAGCATAGCAGGTGGGAACAGACGCTGGGCAATACGTTATATCCCGCAGATGCTGGAAGGACCAGCCCGGATTTGGTTGAACAACTTAAGGGCTGGCAGCATAGACTGTTGGTTAGATTTTGAGGAAGCTTTCATCAGCAACTTCACCAGCACATACAAAAGGCCCAACAGACCTCAGCAGCTCGCCATCTGTAGGCAGAGGAGTAATGAGACAGACCGGGAGTACCTTACCCGGTGGAGCAATATTCGCAACTCTTGCGAAGGAGTGGTGGAAGCACAAGCCATCTCCTGGTTTGCGCAGGGATGCCGGCATGGCTCCATGCTATGGCAGAAGCTGCAAAGGAAGATGCCAACGACCTTGGCAGAAACCATGCGCATCGCCGATACCTATACGCTTGGAGATCCCATGCAACCCCTGGTGACAATGATTTTTTTGAAAAAAAGAGAGTCTCCCCTCCGATTTCTATTACCAGAAACCAGGGTAGCTAGAGGTAGCATTACAACAGGTAAAGTAGAGAGCTGAAAAGCAGGAAATTACATCCCGACACGAAACAACCAAGACAAGGAGTTCGAACAGAGGCCTACAACACCACTAAGCAGCAACGCAAAGCTTCCTGAAAACACATCCTACAGGGCCACAACTTCCGCCAGCTATGAAACGTCATTCCGCAATTCTGAGTATCCCTGGTCTCCATCCATTCGAAGAGCGAAAAGATTCATTTGCCACCTGCTCTATTAGTCTTGCCCCCCACATCAGCGCCTCTTGGTTTGCTTGTTTTATCTGTAACACAGCCCAAGATTTAATCGAACTTGTCATCAAATGAATCAGTGATAAAGGATTTTGCAGCTTCTTTTTCTCAAAACAGATTGCATTCCTTGCGTTCCATATAGCCCAAAGAATGGATGCAATCCCCACCAACATCATTTTCTTCCCCTCTTTATCAAAATTACAAAGCCAAGGGCCATATACACCATTGATACTATCAGGGATTGTTCCAAAATTAAAGGCACACCGGACAATACTCCAGATTAGCCTAGCCATTGAACAAGATAAAAACAGATGTTCTACAGTTTCGGGTTTACCACAGAAATAGCAATCTGGGCTCCCAACCCAGCCTCTTCTCAAGAGATTATCTTTTGTGAGTATACTATTCTTTAACACCAGCCAAAGAAAGATCTTTATATTTCTGGGATTTTGATCTTCCACATAAAAGCATGTGGGAATCCTATCTCATTTTGGCTCAGCTTTCTATACAGAGATCTTACAGAGAAAATCCTATTTTTTGTAAGCGACCACCTAACCTGATCAGGACCCTGTCGTAGAATTACCTCATGACAGGATTGCTTAATATTCTCCCACAAATGCATGGTATCACCAAACAACGTTCTCCTAAAAGTTATACATCCCCAACCATTGCTCATAACAAAGGCTACAGTGATGTTCTTCTCTCTGCAAAGGCCATATAATCTAGGGCAGCGTAATTTAAGTGGTTTATCATCTACCCACCAATCTTCCCAAAACCTAGTATTTTCACCATTGCCGACAACCTTCTTACAATAGCTGTAAAAGGTGTCTTTGACCCCAAGAACTCCATACCAGAACTGTGAATCTCCTGGTTTATGCTTAATCCCCGAGATGCATTTATTACCAATATACTTATTCCTAATAATTGTCTGCCAAAGCCCCTTCTCTGTTTCCAGTTTCCAAAGCCATTTGGCTAGCAGGGCTTGATTCATTAAGTCAATATTAAGGATGCCCAGACCCCCTTGATCCTTCGGTTGGCATACCACATCCCACCTAACCAGATGATATTTTCTTTTATCTTGTTCCTCCTGCCAAACCATCCTAGCTCGAAAATAGTCACATCTTTTTCTTACACCAACAGGCACTTTATAAAAGGACAACATGTATAGAGCCACATTGGAAAGGCTATATTGGACCAAAGTAGCCCTTCCTGCAATATTTAATATCCTTCCATACCAACCAGCACATTTATTCTCAATTTTTCTTTCTACAAAATTCCAATCACTGTTCCTAATTCTCACTTTATGCACAGGTACCCCTAGATATTTCATAGGTAACAATCCATTAGGGCAAGTAAAAATTGTTTTGTATTCCTCGCTCTTACCAATTGCCTTTCCAAAAAGGAAAAGTTCACTTTTATGAAAATTAATTTTCAACCCCGACATTTGTTCAAAAGCGCATAGGATAAACTTTAAGTTTTTTGCACTCTCTATGTCATCCGGCAACAAAAAAATTGTGTCATCCGCATATTGTAACATATTTACTCCTCCATTACTTTCATCCACTAGCATTCCTTTCACAATCCCATTATTCTTAGCATTAAGAAGCACGATGGCTAGTGCATCTGCCGCCAGATCAAATAACAAAGGCGACAAAGCATCACCTTGCCGCAATCCTTTATGAGTGGTAAAATATTTTCCAAGGGAATCATTGACCCTCACAGCCACATGTCCCCCTCTCATTGTTTTCATGATCCAATCAATCCAAACATCAGGATATCCCTTCATTTTCAGGATTTTACAAACAAAAGGCCATTTGATTTTGTCGTACGCTTTTTCAAAGTCTACCTTAAAAAGCATAGCATCAAGTTTAGCCATATGAATGCTGTTTAAGGCCTCATGTAAAATCAGTACCCCTCCCATGATATATCTGCCTTTAATACAGGCAGTTTGGACCGGTGAAATGACTTTGTCCACAGTTTTCTCCATTCTATTCATCAATGTTTTTGTAAATATTTTGAAGATTACATTTAGTAAACAAATAGGTCTAAACTTTTGGATTTGTTTTGCATCCTTGCTATTTGGCACCAAAGTAATGATACCATAATTCAAACTAGCTAAATTAAGATGACCTCTATGGAAATCATCTAGCAATGCCATCAGATCCCACTTAATCATATCCCAAAAGTATTGATAAAACTCTGCAGTGAAGCCGTCCGGGCCTGGCGATTTATTGTGTTTCATAGAAAATACCACCTCTTTAATCTCCTCCAAAGAGAAGGATTTGATCAGCTCCTGAGCTTCCAAACTACTAATTTTCACATTACTCTCAATATTTATATTAATGGTAGACACCTCAGGCTGACCAAAAAGATTTTTATAAAAGTTAGTTATGTACCCCTTTAGTTGTTGTTCCCCTTTAATAGTGCCTTCTTCCTGTTCTAGGGATAGAATTCGATTTTTCCTATGCCTCTCATTAGCCTTGGCATGAAAATATCTCGTATTTAGATCCCCTTCTTTGACTTCCCTCTCTTTATATCTTTGTTTCCATTTTAATTCCTCTTGACGTAAATGAAAATTCAAACTAGATCTCAACTGCAATTGCTCCTGTCTCATAGAAGAAGTAATGCCAATATTTTCACTAAGTTTATCAATCTCATCCAACCTTTGTAAGATATTGCGCTTACATTTCTTATATTCAGCGTCCATGTTTCTATTCCAGCCTTTCAAAAAAATTCTAAGGGCACGTAATCGTTGTTGTAATTTATCTACATTATCACCCGACACTTGGTCTGCGGATTAAATTAAAATCCCCCCCAATGAGACAAGGATAGGAATTATCATGACACACCCTCGCCAATTCAGCAAGGAATTTAGCTTTTCCAGAAGGTTGTGCATCTCCATAAATAATAACCAGATTCCACTTAAAATCTTCATTTTTATCATGTACCAGGACTCTCACAAAATAGTCGCCAATTGCATGCTCAATATACTCTAGCATATCCTGATTAATACCTACCAAAATACCTCCCGATCTTCCTTTAGCCGCAGCCCATTTCCAAAGGAAATTTCTGCCTCCACCCAGCTTATGTAATTCATTCTTTGAAAAATCTTGCTTGATTGTTTCCTGTAATCCCAGGAAATCAACCCTTTTTTCCATTACTGTTTCTCTTACTAATAACTGCTTCCTATCATCTCCAATCCCTCTCAAATTCCAGATAAAACCTATCATCTTTTTAATTTATTTTTACTTATTCGTGGGCTTTTTTTTTCCTTTTTTGGCCGAAGCCAGACCAGCAACTTTCATACAGCCCATTGCTGCAGCATTGCTAGTCCATTTTTTCTTGCCCGAAAAGAGATGCTTTAATTCACCAAAATCCAAACTTTCAATATCCTCCTCAATTCTTTCATGATCCGAGAACAATTCTTCCACATCAGCATCCCTTGTCTCAATGTGAACAGGGGAGCTCGGCTCCATATCATCATCATTTTTCTTTAAATTTTGTTGCATCAAATCATGTCTAGCATTCTCCAAATTCCTCATAATTTCTAAATTGACATCAATCATATATAAGGAGCATCCTAAATCAATTCCCACACATTGTGCCATATTTGCAAGAGAGATATTGGAACATTCAAAGATATCAAGTTTATTGTAATTACCATAGTCATTTTTGGCAGCCACACGTTCCTTCGCTAATTCTTCGACCCTTGTATCATCCTTGTTCTTGAACCTATCACTCCTCCTCGGGTTTTCCTCGGTCTCCTTCTCACTTGTGTCATCATTTCTATAACCAGTAATCTTCTCCATCTTGGATCTGAAAGAATCAGCAGACTCCTGACTAGCTGTATAGTCCAGCAGCTCTGCATCTTCTTTTTCAACATCATCTTCCAAGTTATTTGACACATGCTCCACATCCTCATCATTATTCTGCTCCAGCTTCTTCTGTTCCAGCTTCTCCATTGCTTGTTGCAGCAGTTTCCCCTGTATGGCTATTTCTTTCTCTAGATCTTCTTTAATTTTCTCAGCCTCCCCCCTTTTCTTTTCCTCAAAAGCTATCCTTGCTGCTTGCCTTGCAAACTCCTCTTCCATCTGTCTGAGTTTTTTGAGCATTTCCTCATTCTCAGCAGCAATTTTTTTCTGCATATCTAGCGGCACATTGTTTAACTCTTTAATTAGCATCGATTCCACAGTCACAGGGTCCTTATTGTTTTGCATTTCTTCAAACTGAGCCAAAGACATGCTTCCCAATGTGATTTTGCTTTGTTGCATCCCATCAGTTTTTGCTTTTTTACTTGCCTCCTCTTGTTTACCTGCATCTCCTCCTTCATCCATTACACTACATGTGCCATGTCTCTTGTAGTTGCAATTATACCACCCTTGTTCTACCACTTTATCCACAACAAAGATGACATCAAAGAAGAACAGATCTCTAGTTGTTATCTCAGTGTAATTGGGGATCTTATTGACATATCGAACCCCAACTTTGATATGAATCTCTTCATGCTGAATGGTATCCATGTCTATCTCCAGGACAGGACCAAGAGCCGATCCAATCTCACACATGCCAAAGAAGTGTCTCATACAGTCTGGCACTCCCCCTACCTTAACCCAAACAGTATGAAGCTTCCCCTTAGCCTGGCTCTCTGGTGTCCAACTGGAGACACAAATCATAGCATTAGTGCCCAACAGATTGAAATTCTTGAATTTAATCAGCTCTAACAACTTTGCCTTGTTTGGGAACCTCATCAAATATATTCCCTTCCCTTGTGGTTTGGTCCTCCACTGCCAATTCCAGCTAAACATGTAACTAAACGCATGTAACAACTGCGTCTCATTAAGATCCCCAGACAACACCTCAATCTGAGCCATAGGGTTAGCATGTTCTGTAGCAGCTACCTCTTTAATATTCTGAACCATCAAACACCCCAGCCCTTTTGCAGCATACCCAACATACTTAGCCACCGGTTTGATTTGCTTCAGCCAAGAGCAATCCCCAGACTTGTGCGACTCCTTACCACAAACAATACAATGAACTGAGACCCTGCATTCCTTGGTAACATGCCCAAACAGCTTACACTTGCCACACTGAATTTTCTGCCCCGGAACAGAAATATCAGCTCGCTGATTTTGTTGGTGCAGATTCTGATTTTGTTGTTGCGGGTTCTGATTTTGCTGTTGCACAAGGTTGGCCGTGCCGCCACCAGATTGCCCCATCTGTGTCACCTGTCCTAACCTTTTTCCATTGTTGATAGCTTGTGCAATTCCATTCTGAGGATTAACTTGCACAATATTTTGATCCAAGCTGATAAGGTATTGCTGTTGAACAATTGGTGTATTCACGGTTTGCTTTACCAGAGTAGAACCAATTCCTACTTTCTCCACAATTGTCTGCTGATTAGGCATCCCTGGGATAATATTGGACTGGATCTGAGATGACCCACCCTGTCCTTCACTCTGTGCTTGGATCGTCACAGGAACTGAGCCAATCATCTGCGCAGCTCCACCTCCTGCAGATCCAACGCCACTCCCTCTACCAGAATCGGCTTGAGTCAAGGCAGGAGCCACTCCCTGCTCCCCACCAGTGCTAGAGCTCTGGGCTTGGTTGGAGATCATACCTTCTCCATTGTTGTAAGCCCCAGCATCACGATTGTTGTTGTTGATTGGAGGAGCAAATTTCCTCCGCTGGTAATTCCCCCGCCCTGGCTGGTAGTTGTAGCCGCCCCGACCAAAGCGGCCATAGCCACCGCCCCTTCCTTGATCGCCAATCATGGCTGCCCCCTCCGCCGCCAGCCGCCAGGAATCGTCGATGTCTGAGTCAGAGGCTAACCCTAGCGGAACAGAATCCCCAATCGGAGCTTCCTCTGTTAGACAGAAGACTTCACCCAGATGCGCAAATGGCGTCGAACACGTATCCACAGTGCCCGTGTCCCAGAATGGTGGGATCTCCGAGCCCAATAATGAGGAGCGGTCCAGGACGTGGCCCAAAAACGGCCCATCGCCATTTCCTAACTCCACAGACCGAAACGCAGGTTCCCACCAAGGTCCATCAATGGCGGTTCCCCCAAAATCGAAATCACAGTGATCAAAAAAGGAAGGTATCGCAGGAAAAGGATCCAATCTCAGCGATTCCATGATCGTTATACCAGACCCCTCCTTCCCAATCATCAGCTCAAAACCAAGTCCCTCCCCATTAGGATAATCCATGGCGGAAAAATCCAAAACGCAGGGGAAAATCCGATGGGAGTGTTTGTCCTTACCCCCAGATCTTCGAAGCTCCGATCCTTTGCTTCGCCTCGATGAGGGAGGGGACATCAACGGAGACAGCAAGTATCTCCGTCTAGCTTCTCCATCTTCATCCTCCAATGATGGTGTAGGGAGCCCCCTCCCGAGTTGGGCGCCTCCCCCATCACCGCCGTCGCCACCCTCGTCATCACCCTCCGTAGGCAGCGCCCAAAACCTATTCACCCTCTTGATCCCCTCTCCAGAATCCCCGGATGCGCGCCCACCGCGGGGAGCGGGCCTGAGCTGTACGGCCAGTACGCGCCGCCGGCGAAGGCGGAGAGGCGAGGCTTGCCCGCGGCGGTCATCAACTAACTTCCTCTTGAAGTTCCTCGCCGCTTGTAGGCGTGACAATGATAGGTGATACTTTTGGGTATCGGTAGGGGGTAGTTGAGACGAGGGGTCAACAACGGGATTTGTCAATCCGTATAGCCGGATAGATACTCTAGGGCCCACTCGGTGAGATTATGTCAAATGAGTTTGCAAACATGTGACCAGGTCACCAGCTGACATAATATCATAGACGAGTAGAAGATAGCGATGTCGGTAACGAGATCATGCTAGGTATGGAGATATCTGAGAATGATACTCGGACACACTAAGTATCATTATGACAAAAGGTTTAAGACTAGACGTCCAGATTTCATAGATGAAAGTCATTCGTTATATCACAGGGATTAATTCATGGGGTCCAGGCCTACGAGTTAGTCATTGATCGGAGTGGAGTCTCGATCATGTTTGTTATTATATCGAACCGCTAGGGTAACACACTTAAGGGGTTTCGACAAGACAACCGGAAAGGAAAGAGATCACCGGGAACGTCCCGGGAATGGTCCGATGGAGATCGGGCAACGAAGAAATGGTTTTCAGAGCTAGAATAAATTATATATAATATGTTTGATATTAATTAGTTTAATTAATGTTTAAGTATGATTTTATATATTTATTTTCGAATTTTTAAAGGCTGATTTCCCTAAATGGGCCTTCTGGTGGAAAGAAGGTCCAAGAGGGGGGAAATTCCCCCCAGGGCTTCGGATTGGATGAGGGCCGGCCTAGGTGGGCCACCTAGGGCCGACAGACTCCCCTAGATGCACCAAGGCATGTGGGATAGTCCCACATTGCCTGGCTGGGGAGGTTGGCTCCCCCGGGAGCCTATATAAGAAGGGGCACCCCTGACATTTTAATTCAACCAGTTAATTCTCTTATTTCTCCTCGATTTCGTGATTCCCTTTGTCGGAGCCGAGGAGGATGAGGGGATCTCTCCACCATAGCCCGCTGTCGTGCTGCTGGTGTTCCGGTCCAAGTCTTCCGCTGCTCGTCCTGGACTGAAGCTTCGGAGGCCGTCGTCTCCACCGTATGTGTGTAACGCCCTGCGAGGTGCTGCGCTAGCGGTGCTCGGAGGCCTACTTCCTACACCCGACCTTGAGATCATCTTCGTCGGCTTCGTCGCGCCAAGTTCTTCGCGACCTAGAGGTCGGCTACTGAAAGTGCATAGTTGCCCCCATGCGTGGTTTTGGTAATTAATGACAATCCTTATGGACTAATGTTTACATTGAGATATTCTTTATAGATCTTCTCCATGGGAAATTATAGGAGTTCATATGTTGGACTCTTCAAGATGACTAAATGACCAATGCTCTATTCAAGGATTTATATGATGAATGTTCATGTGTAGAGTTGAGCTCATTATAAGTATGGCTTGGAATAGAAGATTGAGTGAACAATCATGTTTACCTCCAAGCCATCATACATATCAAGAGAAGAAGATGAAGTGCAAGTTCAATATGATGCATATCGGAAGATATCTTTGATTGAAGCTTGCAAAGGAAACATGAAGACAAAGCTTAGCGAGTCCCTCCCACAACGGAGTATGGGGGAGCATTTGGAGAAGTCTTCATCAAGCATGTGCTAGCAAGCACAATCAAGAAAGGTGTTTCAACTTGAAAGAGTCAAGATCTTCATCATTGAGCTCAGGTGGAATGCGCAAGGCAAAGGTATGATCTTGATAGATTTTCTCTCTTACCGGTCTCATGGTGTTAGTAGGAGACCGGGTTTTAGGATAGATGTCGTACTATCAAGAGGGGCTCTCAAGTGAGTAACTTGATCGCATTGTTGTGGAGAGATCAAACCTTTGCATACTTAGCATATCTTATTTCTTGGTTCTTATTTGGATTTTATTGTGGTGAGAAATTAGAGCTTGGTTCATCTCCATGTCAAGTTCTAGTTCACCGAAAACGGTTTTACTTTGGAAAACTTGTTGCGTTTTCGGTGGCGGAAATATTGCCGGTTCAACCGTGAGGAAAGTCCCACACCTTTCCATGTGTGGTGATTTTACTTTTAGTTGGATGCTTTTCATCGCTATCTTTCTAACAAAAGTGGTCTCACCTCATTCGGAGTTCATTCGCAAAAGTTATAGCACTTTTCGTGTTCAGTTTTGCAACAACTTTTTCTTAGGCCGGAGTTTCCGGTCCCCAGGACCGGAGTCTCTGGACTCAACGTTTTTTCTCCAAAACTGGTTTGAAGTTGTTCAACGCCTGGTGGGGGGCGGTGTTTCCGGCCTCAAAGGCCGGAGTTTCCGCCCCTAGATGAACTTTTCGGCCCAGGGTACCGGAGAGTTTGTCCAAGCCTCGGATGTGTTGACGGTGTTCAGCCCCTGGTAGGGGCCAGAGTTTCCGGCCCTAGTGACCGGAAAGTCCGGTGTGAAGTTTTCCTGCAACGGCTCTTTTTCGGGGAACCTATAAAAAGGCCCCTTCTTCCCTAGAGAGAGTAGCTCTTCCAAGCACGTTTTTTTCCTCTGTCTCTCCTCCATTGTTGACTTTGGAAAGCTTGCCCCTCTCCCAATTCCTCCCATGATTCTTGCACATCTTTGAGGGATTTGAGAGAGGAGATCTAGATCTACATTTCCACCAATCCATCTCTCCTCTAAGTGAGGGGAACCTAGTAGATCTTGATCTTGGAGTTCTTGGTGCATATCCTCTTTCTTCTTCCTCTCTTATTCCCCCATAAGCATTTGTTACTTTGTTGGAATTCGAGAGTGAAGGATTTGAGCACTTGTGCTCTTGCCTTTTGCATTTGGTGCATCGGTGTGCTCTCCACGAGGATTCGTGGAAGTTGAAAGTTTGTGAGCTTATTACTCTTGGGTCCTTGGACCCTAGACGCCTTTGTGGTGGTTGGAACCTTGTGTGGTCACTTGAAACCGTTCGGGAGCCCCCAATCCCATTGTGGGTTGTGTCCCGGATTGTTGTTGTTGAAAGCTGTTCGGGAGCCCCCAATCCCATTGTGGGTTGTGCCCCGGATTGTTGTTGAAAGGCTCGGATTCCGCCTCGAAGGAATTCCGATAGTGGAAGGTGAACCAAGCCTTTGTGGTGCGGTTCATCAGAGAAAAAGGTGAAACCTTTGTGGTTGTTAAACCGTTGTGTCGGTTCACACCTCTCCAACGAGACGTACTCCCTTAACAAGGAGGAACTCGGGAATACATCCCCGTCTCCGCGTACCTCGGTTATTTCTATACCCGAGCTTTTTACTTATGCAATTTACATTGTGATATCCTTCGTGCTTGAAGTATTCTATAGCTATCACCTTGTTTGTCTTTCTGAGCATAAGTTGTTGGTGCACATAGGTGAGCCTAGTTTATTTAGGTTGTCGGCTTGCTAATTTAAACACCTAGTTTTATTCCGCAATTATCAAGCCTAAACCGGAAAAGTTTTAATCCGCCTATTCACCCCCCCTCTAGACGACATCATTGTCCTTTCAGCTACCTCGTCTTCGTCGTCAACGCTTGTGCGGGAGTGTAATCCCCGCTATTCGGTCTACGAGGGTATGTATTTTGATCTCCTCCGTACTTCTATATCTGCATAGTGTAGATATTTTCTAGTTTAAGGATATCGTTGCTAGCAAATTTTTTTATTTTCTGCATGCGATCCCCTTCAGTGGTATTAGAGCCGATCTATCGTAGATATAGATGTACGCTGTTAGAACCCGTGTTCTTCACGGGGTTACCATTCCTGTTATTTGCTACCCTCTAGCGTGGACTTGTGATTCCAGCGGCATCGAGTTGATGAAGCGGTCCGGGCCGACTTTACGCGTACTCTTACGCGAGACTGGTTCCACTACTGACATACAGCTTGTACCGTATTTGTGGCTGGCGGGTGTCAGTTTCTCTCTCTTTAGTTGCCTTTGCATTTTCAATGGAGGGCCCGAAAGGGATGCTTAAACATGCAATTATTGGATCGTCGTTGTGGTTACAGGTTCGTAGGTATGAAGCGGTTATATTCACGACAGCCCCAAGCCACGTAAAATATGCAAAAGATAAAGTAGAAGCGTCTAACTTTATTTTACAGGGGCAATGTGATATGGTCAAGGTAGGTTTATTAAATTGTTTATGAACTGTGGGCGCCAAGAAGACTATGGCGCAATGGAGTATATCACATCGCATTATATTTGATGTTATTGTGTGCATCTTATATTGTGTGATTATATATTTAGTATATATTAGTTACACGGCGGTAGTTATATATAAGATGATCCTTTCGAAATACCACTAGTGTTCTTCCTCCAACGAGCACCACTAAGAAAGTTCTACATTATGAGGCAGGCCGTGACGATTGGGTGTCAGACATATCGTCGTTTGCATACAGTGGGTGTAAGCCATGTTGCACAAGCATTACGTGGAGATTATTGTGACGAGCCTAGCATATGCATATATGGCCTTGGAACACGGAGGCCAAAAGGTCGAGCATGAGTCATAGAGTTGTTGTGATTGACAATTGTCTACCCTTGAAGTTGTGTTGCCGGCTTTGACGGTGAGGGGTTGTGAAATGGATGGGGGTCGTGTAATCGCTTAAACGACCAGGAGGGATGTTCGTTTGAGTGGGAGTTCTGATAGTTATTTTCTAAAATACTAGAACTCAAAATATAATGAACAAAGTCTGTTTTGCAAAACCTTTATAGATATTAACCAATGTAATAGCATCTTATAAAATTAGGCGCATTACTGCGATTGAGAAACTTAAAAGTTTGGGTCCAAACTTCATAGTTTTATACTTTAGCTTGAGGATACTCCTTGTTTAAACCGTTAGCTCTTTGTGATACAATACCCGCTAGGAGATAAACCCAGAGATTCCGCTAACAAAAGGATAATTTGAATTATAAGGTTTTGTGCGGATGATATCATCATAGTCCAGTGTATGCTATGATCTCTTCCATGGAGAACCAACGATGTGTACGAGTTGTTAGATCGCGAACATATGAGATGATCGCTAAACTCGGGGTACACCTAAAGTTGGGTTGATGAAGTTTATCAGTATGTTGACTGATTGTCTTCTCAACCAAGATGGAAGAGAATACACACATTGAAGGAGCACGTGGCAGTCATACTTGATGACACTGGTCATACTTGATGACATTGGTCATACTTTATGACATATGGTCATACTGGATGACATCATTAGAACAACTTAACAAGAAAATCAAATTGGTAGGAAATATGGTCATACTGGTAGGAAATATGGTCATACTGGATAACATCATTATGACATATGGTCATACTGGTAGGAAATAAACTTAACAAGAAAATCAAATTCCCTCGATACAGATCGAGGAAATAAAGATTTGAGTTATAATGTTGGCACATCATTAGAAGACTTGTGAGAAAAGTTCCACAAATTACGTCGCATGGAACACCATAATGTTATGGTATGTTAAGGACGTCGTAATCACACCCTATCGGATAGTGTGTGGTAAATAAATCTCTTATCGAATTATTGTAATCATTAGAGTCATATGGTAGAAACGCAGCATTCACGTTAGATAATAGGGAAACCATTTGAATCCATGGAGACAATACCATATAAGTGGTGGCATGGCTTTGAGCCTAGATTGTCGTTTTAGCAATTTAGTGTTTCGATATGATCAAACCTAAAATGGATTAATCTTTGTAGTGTACCGTACCTAAATAGTTAGTTGGGTACATGTCTCACGACATAGGCAAAATCGTTGCCGGGATATACCCTGCGAAAGAAATAGTTTCTTGTCCAAGTGTATAAGTGAGAAAGAAACTAGAGCAAGGAAAAGTTGATGAACTTTCTCTCCAGACATCAGAGTGGCGCAACCGAAAGTGTTTCCGTTTTCATGCTCCACAACTTGAAAGAAGTTGATGATAAAAGATCATGATGCTCTGCGCTCATACTAAGAACGTAGGCGTAGGTTGTGTTTCACACTGTGTTACGACAATCTTGTTATGAAGGTCATGTTAATGGAATATGACATACCTACGAACTACAAAGAAGAAATGGTAGACCTAAGTCCAAGAAATGTCTATGAGTCATATATGATCTGAAATAAAATCCATGTACGATTACCAGGTAATGACTTGGGATATCTTCTTGATGGCATCTAGGATGTTAACAGAATATGGAATTTTATGAGAGAGTAGATACTGATAAGGATCGATTTGTCATGAAACGGTACCGACATATTCAAAAGTTGACCACAACGAGATTTTTTCTCAAGTGGCGAAGTCTAAATCTATTCTGGATCGTTTAGCAATTACTATAATTTTGAATGAGAAATTGATAAATGGATAAGGAAATCATGTTTCTTAATAGTGTCATTAAGAAAGAGTTGTAATCAGTATAATAATGGTTTTGTGATCCTGAGGATGCTAAACATGTATGCGACGAGTTCAAAAGTGAAAACGGTTCATAAATCGGATAAACGGTTCTCAAGATATTTCATGTTGAAAAAACGAATCTCAAAATAAATGCTTGTACAACCCTCTGCCCACCAGTGAGCCGCCACTTGTCACCACATGGATAAAAGGTGGGAGAAAAAACGAACGAAATTGCGACACTTGTCAGCACCGTAGCGCAAGGGGAGGGACCTTCGCTAAGGTTTCCTTTCGTCGGATGTGGGTAAGATAGACTATGGCCGCGGGTGCAATATTTTTTAAAATTCTTCAAAACATGTATTATTTCTGTAAATTGTGAAAAAATATATTAGAAAAAATAGGGTCTGAAGTCTGAACATATGAAGGGTCCTCAGGGCATCTCCAGTCGTTGCGCCCCCCTAGGGCCCAAAACGCCGGATTTTTGCGCCCGCCACGGCGCGAAACGACGCTATTCTGAGACTTGGGGGGCTAGGTTTCCAGTCGTTCCCCAGCCCAAGATTTGGCCCACGCAATTCAAAAACGGCGCAACATAAATTGGCGCAAACGAAGACGATTTCATTCAAATAGGCGCACAAGAGGCGATTTCATTTTAGGCGCTTACATAGGCGATTACAGAGATTTAAACTAAAACATAAAAACAGGCCGGCATAGTCGAGCATGCCGAGGCTGGCGGCGATCGCCTGGCTGTAGTCGGGGTCGCCGCCGTCATCGTCGGAGCTGTCGTCGTACTTGCACAGGTGGCTCGGGCCTGTGCCGGCGTCGTTGCCCCACCCGCTCGGGCCTTCGCCATCCTCGCGGAACCATCGGCTCAGCTGCAGGGTCCGCTACGGCCCCTCTTCTTCGTTCTCCTCCTGGCTGTCGGCGTCGAGGATGATGTACGGTACTGGCGCGGGGGGCGGCGGGGGGGGGGGAGGGATGCGGCGGCGGGCGGAGGCGCGTGCGCGTTCGCCTCCACCTTGGCGAGGAGCAGACGCTGGCGCTCCAGCTCCTGCTCCGTGTACTCGCTGACGAGGGTGTAACTCGACAAATCCCAGGGTTATGCACCCCGGGTTGATTGAGGGGGAGAGAGATAAGCGCTGGTGATCACGACGGCTGACAAGCGGGGAATTTACCCAGTTTCAGGCTCCCGGAGGATAACACCCTACTCCTGCTTGTCTAGTATTGATGGCGAGTAGCGATTACAATGGCGAGATTGCGATCTCGCTAGGGTTTGTGGTGGTGACTATTGGCGTGTCCTGAGACGAGCAACCCTCCTGGCTTTTATAGGACAGCCAGGTCTCGGGTGATCGATGCCGACGGCAATTGCAGATATGGCAGGTTATGAGACCTAACCGACTTGGACTAGGTTACACGGCACCCCTAGTGGGCCTTCAGTTGGCTTTCTCCAACTCCGCGCGGCCCAGGTAGCCTCATCGTGGGCTAGTCGAAAGGTAGCCCCACGTTAGTAGCCCCCGAGTGCTTGGTCGGATCGTAGAGTCGGGCAAAGGACTTCTTCCTCCTAGGCCCGCCGCCGGACTGCTTGTTCTTGAGCTTGAACTCGCTTTCTTCAGTCGAATAGGACACTCCCGATGGGAGTAACCTGTGAAGTCGATTTACTTTGTCTTGATCTCCTTGTGAAGTTTGCTTCTATTCGGCCTGCCGGCTTACTTGTAGATTGATTCGGCTGCTTGAGCTTACTCAATGTTCTTTGTCACCCGAATAATTGTTTCGGGTTCTCTGATCGGTGCACTGACCTACTCTGTTGTTTTCAGCCATGAATCTTGCTACTCGAATCGTGCGTTCGAGTTGCCTTGTTTCTCCTTGTCTTCTCCACACTGTCTTGCTGACGTCATTGATGACGCTTCGTGGCACGCCTCTGTGCACGATGGGACGTGACATAGTGGGCCCCGCTCAGAGTTGACTGTGGTCAGCATTTGTCACGTCTCCCGAACTAGGCGCGAAATTTTCGCGGCACGATGATGACACCTTGATTCCCGTGCGTAGTGGACGAAGTGGGCGGCGACGGTTAGCCTCTCCGCGCGACACGTGGACGGCTGGATGTAGCTGCTCGGAACAGTTGTTTTGCGGACGGCTGAGATGAGTTTCTTCGAAGCATAAGTACTGCGCCACAGCGCGAGGGCATCATCTTCTCCAATCGCCCGTGCCTCCTTTCTCTGCTTTCTACCATTCTCGCCTCCATCCAAGCTCTGTGCCTTTGGTCCTCCCACCTTCTACAATCCTTCGAAGCCATGGGCAAGTCGAAGACCGCCGCTGGCACCTCCGCCGCCGCCGCCGAAGCCGGGTTGATGAAGAAGCCCGACGGCGACTGGCAGAGATCGACGGTGAAGAAGACGGACCTCGAGCTTCTTCGCGCGCAAGGCCTCCTGCCACCGTCGGACCAGGCCCAGGTACGTGCTCCTAGCAAGGAGGTGTACCCCGCACCCCGCGAGGGGGAACGCGTGTGCTTCGTGGATTTCCTTCCGCGGGGCTTCGGGTTCCCTCTCCACGATTTCGTTCGTGGACTCTTGTATGCCTATGGGTTCAGATCCACGATCTGACCCCCAATGGCGTCTTGAGCATCGCGAGCTTCATCGTGCTCTGCGAGTGCTTCTTGGGGATCGCACCCCACTAGGCGCTATGGAAGTCGCTCTTCCTTGTTTGCAAGAACGTTGGGAAGAGCGGGTTGACATACCCAGTGGGCGGCTTCGGCATCCAGGTGCGTGGTGACACCGCGTACTTTCAAATGAAGAAGTCGGACTCCGTCCAGGGGTGGCGGAAGAGGTGGTTCTACATCCAGTGCGACCAGGAGGGCCTGGCGCACTTCGACGGCGCGCGCGAGTTGCGGAAGACTCGTGCTTGGGCGCACCCTCTTGCCGAGGAGGAGAAGGAGTCCGCGCGACCGCTGCTGAGCCTGCTGCGCAACCTCCTCAGGACCCTGGGACGCGAGTCGGGTGGCGTCTTCCTGATGGCTACCTTCTTTCGGCTTCGCGTCCAACCGCTTGGCGCTCGGCCCCACCCAATGTGGGCAGTCGAGGGCGTCCGCTACCAGCCACTCGACGACGAGGAAGTGGAGACCAAGGTGAGGGGCATCACGAACCTCCGAGCCACGGACCTCTTCAACGTCAAATGTCCTGTTGCTGCGTATGGAGCAGCGAACCCTGTTCCCGAGGTTAGTTCTTGACTTGTTCTCTTCTTTGCTCCGTTTCTTGATTGTCTGTTTCTTGATTCGACTTGTGCTTGCTTGTTTCAGGGTCGATCTCTGCTGGTCAGCCTTCCTCCTCTCCCCGAAAACGTCCCCGACGACGAGTCGAAGATTGTGGAGGAGGAGGGTGACGACGACGACCTCCCGTCTGCTATCTCTCCTGGCGAAGAGGTGGAGGACAACGACGACGAGGAGGAACCCGCACGGAAGAGGCAAAAGCGTCGAAGTGGTGGCGATTCTGGGACTGCTTCGTCGCCCGTGAAGGATGCAGATGCTGATTTGGAGGGAGCTGGCGCAACATCTTCGGGTGTGCGGTCCCCGGGCGATTATGACGAACCCTTGGCCGCTCCTCCAGTTAGCTCGGCGCCACTACACACGTTTGCTCGGATGCCGTCTCTCTCCCTGGGGAGCGACGACGAGTTCGAGACCACCAGGTGAGTTTCTTTTTACCTTGCTTTTCCGTGCTGTACTTTGGAGTTTCGACCTCCGAGTTGAGCATTGCATTGTTTTTTACTCCAGTCACCAATCTGGCGATGTCAGCTCCCCTCGACGTGAAGTGGAGCACACATCTGCCCCGTCGACAGAGCTGGTCACTCAGGCGGTGATCGAGGAGCGTGCGCTGACTGGTGGTCTTGCGTCGTCGAGTCGTGCTCCCCCAGCTGCTTCGGAGGATGTCGACCTGCTGGACCACGTAAGTCCTTTATGCTTGTACTTGTAGTCTTGAATTTTCATCGGGTGCGCGAATAGCGCTCCCGATGGGAGTAGCCCCCGAAGGTGTGGGTGATTAGTATAGTCGCCCGCAACTTTATATAACTTGTTGTTTTCTGCAGCCGTACTACCGCCAACAGCTCGAGGCAGCCGCTGCCTACGTTCGCCTGGAGAAGGAAAGGGACCAGCTGCGCACCTCTCTGGACCAGGCTACCAAGCGGGCTGAGGAGTTGGAGCTGAAACTTCAGGCTCAGGCGGAGCTTGAGCGAACCCTGCACAAGTCCTAGGAGCGCGAGTGAGTGCGGGCCATCCAGGAGAAGACCCAAGTCGACCGCCTTCTCACACTCGCCGGTGCCCTTGGAGGTGAGTTTTCGGCTTTGGCGCCTACTTGTATTTGCGTTGCTCCTTTCTAACAGTTGGTGTTTTTGCTCAGAGAGATGCGGTGGTGCCCCTCCGGAGGGTTCGTCGAGTGACGATGTTGACTTGGCGACCGCTATCGGCTTCCTCGACCGCGTCTGCGCGTATGCGTCCGATGCGCTGCGGAAGTCGATGGTCGCGCTGCAGAGGTCGACAGGTGCGCTCGCGACGGTGCACCGCAGCATCTTTCCGAGTGATCAGCCGTCGATTGCCGTTGACGCCCTTGCCGCTCCGTTTGAAGATGGCGCGACCACCCTCGCGGACTTCACTCGGACGCAGACGGTACGCGGCTCCGAGCTCACCTTCCAGCTTCTGCTAGGCCATCAGTGAAGGGGTTACGGGGCAGAAAACAATAATTTTCTAGCGTACGAAACCCTAACTAGCCAGGATCTATCTATCTAGTACATGTGATAACGGTGGCGGAACGGGTTACATTACCTCCATGTAGACCGATAGCGGGGATTACGCTCCCGCACAAGCGTTGACGATGAAGTCGTACGTAGCCGACCTCGAGGTCGCGAAGATCTTGCCGCGATGTCGAAGTCGATGACGCCGGGGTGTCGACGATGATCTGCGTCGACGGGCGTCGGGCGGAAGAAGCAGAGCACCAGCGCCAGAGGGGGTGGCGCGCCGGCAGGGGGAGAGGAGGTGCGGCGGCTGCAGGGGGCGAGACGACGTCGCCCAAGCTTCTCAGCAGAGTAGCCTCCGAGCACTCGCAAACATACGGAGCCTAGCGACGACTCCCGGTCATTCAGATCCAGCTGAAATCGCAGGAGCAGACCTTTTCTGGAATCCCGCAGAGCAACGGCGCTCTGCGGTATTGGCTTAGGTGGAGAGAGACCTTCTTCCTCTACTCGGCGCGGCTCCGACTTGGGAACCACGAGATCGAGAGAGAAATCGGGAATTAATTGGATTTTCCTATGAATTAAATCAATTAATATGCCTTGCTATATAAAGGGGGAAGGGGGTGTGCAAACCCCTTGGCTCCCCCATGTGGGACTAAAGGTTGGGGCAAGGGAGGGGGGTTCGGCCCCCACATGGGCTGGCCGAACCAGCCTATGGGGCCCACCCCCTCCGGTGGTGCGGTTCCCCCTCTTGGGCCCTCTTAGGGCCCATATAGGTGGGAGCCCCCTTTTTCCTTTATTTAATTAATATTAAATTAATATAAAAATCCCATTAATTCATAATTAATATATTTATATATAATTCAATATCCCATGACTCCGAAACTATTTCGGAACCACCCGAACAACTTTCGGACATTCTCGGAACCCTTCCATAGCTCACCGGAACTCCTTCCGGACCACCGGAACTCTTTCCGGATCATTTCTTTCTCTCCAATAAAAACCTATAAATTCCAGAACCTATCTCTAGCATCGCTAAGACCTTAAGTTTGTTACGCTACGGTTCGGGAACACTCCAGACATGGTCGAGACACTCCGCTCACCAATGATCGTCAGGGATACCTGGAAATATATGACGACCCCTGTGCATTCCACGAATATCGTCGTTGAACCATAAATATGATATTCATTCCCTTTGTTTCTGCGATACTACCTTGTCCGAGATATGATCGTAGACACACCGATGCCTTTGCTGTATCTCGTTACCGACGAAGGTTATTAACTCGTCCGCGATATTACATCTCCATGACCTAGTCATAAGCTGCGCAGCTATATAGATGCAATATCACCGAGTGGGCCCAGAGTATCTTTCCATTACAAGAATGAACAAATCCCGCTCTTGATCCTCACGTCTCGATGCTCTTTCGGAATACCCAAGATGGACACCGTTATTGTCATGCTATATAAGACACAACGTTTGATGCTCTCAAAGCACCCCTACGAAGCAACAATAAGTGCGGTCTCACGGTCTAAGGAATAAGCTATCACACTCTTAACTATTGCAAATGACAAACATCGTAATACGATCTTATTGCAATACTTTGCGTATGTCCACCACCTTATTCTACTAACAAGATGACCCCATTGTCAACCGACGTCATTGTCCTTGATCGGGAATCTCGATCAACTGTTGCCCAATGGACTAGCTCAGATAGAGGCTTGCTAGGGACCTGGTTGTCTGTGTATCACACGTGTATTAATGATTCCGATTAACACAGTCACAGCACAATACACAGACCTATTATAAACTCATGAGATAATGCAATAAATAATACTTATTTATTTGCCTCTAGGGCATATCTCCTTCAATCAGGTTGCTGGCGACTTTGAGAAGGTTGTAAGCGGCTTCCCTCGAAAGCCTGATGGGCGGACGACATCTCTGAACGGGGTGAAGGCACAGGGTACACAGCTGGTTGTGAAGATTGTGGCTACCTTTGAGAGGGCGCTTGCCAAGGCAACCGAGGCGGCTGCTGCTCGGAAGGGCCGCTCCCGGTCGGAGTCTGTTGCCTAGGGGCCATTATAATGAAGATTTCCAGTAGTCGCCGTGGCCTGTACTTTTGTCTTTTGCTTGTAATGATTGATGTTCTGTATGGTCCTCTGGCCTTGAACAGTATTTATGCCGAAATTAAGTGTTTCTTTCCACCATCTTTGCTTTTGCTGAGCAGTCGTATTTTTGTATTGACTCTGCACATTGATGGCAGACTAACGTGCGCGGAGGCACCTCCTCTGCTTCGGCAGCTGGCCCGAGTGGCGAGGGCTCTTCTTCGGGTGTGCGCCGTCGACGAGCGACACCAGCTCCTCCACGAAGTGCGAACGACCAGCGAATAATCACTTGTTTGAAGAATAAGGTGGTCGAGCTTGAGGCGAGTCTTAAGAATACCGAGTTGTTGTTGCATCGCTCCAGATCGCATCCTACTGTGGAGTTCTCTCAGCGTGAGGATTTTCCAGCTCGGGGAGATCGATCTGATCAGTCGACAGCTTCAAGGTTGGTATCATTTTCGGCTTTCTTCTTCGTTGAAACTTGCTTGTTTTGACATAGCTTTTGTGCCCAGGCGTGAACCCGGATTGGCAGGCTGAGCAGGATCGCGTTGAAGAGCGAGTCACCCGGGAGGCAGCTGGCGACTCGTACGAAGCTCGTCAATTCTGGGTGAACAAGTCGAGAGGGCGAGTCCTTGCGCGCATGCTTGATCGGACTTGGCGTGCTGCCTTTCTTCTTGAAGGTTGCCGGAAGACCCTCTGGCACATTCACCGTGTGTACTTCCCACACAATGGGCAACCGCATGGGCTGGCCGCCTTGCTGGAGAGGTTCCGCGAGGGTGATGCGCTGAAGGAGGTGGTCCACGCCCAACTCGTCGCCAGGGCGAATGTGGCGCTGGCCTACGTTCGGCTGCACCGTCCAGCTGGAGGGGTTGATGGGTGGCCTGCCCGGGGATGACGACTACGCCGACACCTTGGCAGCTGCGCGCCACATGATCGAGCAGGTACAAAAACTGAGTGAGCGCCTTGTAGGCCCAATCGACGCGCCGAAGGACGAGCTTGCAGATTAAGAGTAGTTGTCTTCTGTTGTACAGGGTTAGCTATAGAGGGCGAACTTGCCAATGTAAATGATAGTGTATGAGGTTAAATGAGATCTCGAGTAATGAGAACGAAACTATTTATATTACTGTGTGAGTATCTGCTGTGGCTTTGACCTGTATGACGCAGCCCCCGAGTACCTTGGGTGACAGCCTAAGTCTGTGTTGTGAACCTGTGTGGCGCAGCCCCCGAGTTCTTCGGGTGGCGTCCTAGGATTTTTCAAGTGAGACCTGTATAGCGCAGTCTCCGAGTGTGTCGGGTGGCGACTTAGGGTTTTAGGACTTGACCCGTATGGCGCATCCCCCGAGTGGCCCGGGTGGCGGCCTAGGATTTTTCAAGTGAGGCCTGTATGGCGCAGCCCCCGAGTAGTTTGAGTGGTGGCCTAGGGTTTTTCAAGTGTTACCTGCAAGGCACAACCCCCGAGTGCGTCGGGTGGCCACCCAGGATTTTGACTTGACCTGTGCGGCGCGACTCCCGAGTAAGTCAGGCAGAGGCCTAGGATTTTTGTGAATTGTGCCTATACGGCGCAGCCCCCGAGTTATTCGAGTGGCGGCCTAGGCTTTTTGCAAGTGTTACCTGAGAGGCGCAGCCCCCGAGTGCGCCGGGTGGCGGCCTAGGATTTTTGACTTGACCTGTGCGGCGCAACTCCCGAGTAAGTCAGGCAGAGGCCTAGGATTTTTATGAATTGTGCCTGTATGGCGCAGCCCCCGAGTGATTCGAGTGGCGGCCTAGGCTTTTTGCAAGTGTTACCTGAGAGGCGCAGCCCCCGAGTGCGTCGGGTGGCGGCCTAGGATTTTTGACTTGATCTGTGCGGCGCAACTCCCGAGTAGATCGGGTAGAGGCCTAGGATTTTGTGAGTTGTGCCTGTATGGCGCAGCCCCCGAGTGATTCGAGTGGCGGCCTAGGCTTTTCTTTCAACCTGTATGGCGCAGCCCTCGAGTGGTTCGAGTTACGGCCTAGGATTTTTGCTTGCCTTGATTGAGAAGGTAAAGTGGACAACATTTTCTTCAAATCACTTTATTGATTGTTGCGAACAGGCCGCCTCATTAAAACCCTTCTAGTCCCCTTAGGTACCCTGGTAAGGGAAAGAGTGCGTCTGAAACCTGTCGCGTTGACATGCTATCCTTGGTACAATGAATGGGTCCGCTAGGCATAGAACCGACGAAGTTGTGCGACGTTCCATGGGTTGCTGCAGACTGCTCCTGTCTTCGAGTCCTTCAGGCGATAAGCTCCATTGCCAATTGCTTCTGTCACAATGTATGGGCCCTCCCATGGGGAGGCCAGCTTGTGCACCTTCTTCTGCTTGAGGCGCAGGACTAGGTCGCCTGCGACGAAAGGTCTTGGTCGCAACCTCCGTCCGTGGTAGTTGCGCAGGTCTTGCTGGTACACGGCTGATCGTGCCAGGGCGATGTCGCGGGCTTCATCCAGGATGTCCATGCTGTCTTCGAGTGCCTCTTCTGCATCTGACTCGTCGTAGGCGACCACCCGTGGTGCGTCAAACTTGATGTCGCAGGGCAGTACCGCTTCTACACCGTACACCATGAAGAATGGAGTGTACTGGGTGGATCTGTTTGGCGTGGTTCGCAACCTCCATAGGACTGATGGAAGTTCTTCCACCCATGCGCCTGCTGTGCGTCTCAGCGGTACCCGCAGGCGCTTCTTGATGTCGCTGCAGACTAGGCCGTTGGCTTTCTCGACTTGCCCGTTGGATTGCGGGTGCGAAACGGGCGCGTAGTTTAGCTTGATTCCTTGATCTGAGTAGAAGTCTTTGAATTTCTCGGCTGTGAAGTTCGAGCCGTTGTCCGTGATGATCCCGTTTGGCACTCCGAACCTGAAGATGATGGACCTGATGAAGTTGACCGCTGATGATGCAGTCAAACTTGTGATGGGCGCGGCCTCAATCCACTTGGTGAACTTGTCGATTGCGACCAGGAGGTGAGTGTGTCCTCCGGGTGAGGATTTCTTCAGCGGGCCCACCATGTCTAGTCCCCATTGGGCGAAGGGCCAGGCTAGCGGTATTGTTTTTAACTCGGACGCCGGCACGTGCGGCTTGTTGGCGAACTCTTGGCACCCGGTGCGTTTCTTTACCAGATCTTCTGCGTTTTGCATAGCGGTTGGCCAGTAGAACCCGGCTCTCAGCGCTTTGGCCACCAATGCTCGACTGCTGGCGTGATGCCCGCAGATACCCGCATGGATGTCGAGTAGGAGGGCTTGGTCGTCGACTGGGTCTATGCACCTTTGAAGGATTCCTCAGATGCTTCTCTTGTAGAGTTCTCCGTTGATGACGGTAAAGCTTTTGGAGCGCCTGATGATGCGCTTTGCTTCGACTGGGTCTGCTGGCAGTCTCTGGTGTAGCATGTATGTCAGGTATGGCCCTGTCCACGTAGCTTCGACTAGCATGACTTCCATGGGATCCTTTTCTTGGCTTGGCGGGTTCGCGGTGCTTGTTGCTGGTGTGGAGGGGATTGCTGCGGGTCGAGTCTTGATGGACCTCTGCGTGATGCGCTCGAGGAAGACGCCAGGTGGTACTGGGACCCTGTCTGACCCCATGTTGGCGAGGATGTCGGCTTCCTCGTTGCTATCGCGGCCAATGTGCCGCAGCTCGCAGCCGTCAAAGGTGCCCTCCAGCTGGTTGTACAGGTCTTTGTAGGCGATCATGTTGTCGGCGATGGCGTCGCAGGATTTCATGGTTTGCTGTACAACCAGGTAGGAGTCGCCGTAGATCATGAGGTGTGTGGCGCCACAGTTCTTGGCCATCCGCATGTCGTGGATCAGGGCCTCGTATTCGGCTTCGTTGTTGGAGGGTGTTGGGAAGTCCATCTGCAGGACATACTTCAACTTGTCGCCTTTGGGGGAGATGAGCACAACTCCTGCCCCAGCCGCCTTGAATTTCTTGGAGGCGTCGAAGTACATCGTCCATGCGTTGGACATGTCGGGGACATTTGGTAGCTGAGCTTCTATCCACTCGGTAGTGAACTCAGGAAGGACTTGGGCCTTGATGGACTTCGGGTGAGCGTATTTCAGCCCCCAGGGTCCTAGTTCGACAACCCACTTGGCGACTCGTCTTGTCGCACGCTGATTTGTGAGTATTCTGCTAGGCCGGAGGAGCTTACCACCGTGATCGGGTGCTCCGAGAAGTAGTGGACGACCTTCCTGGAAGTCATGAAGACCCCGTATGCCAGCTTCTGGTAGTGCGGGTAGTTTTGCTTGGACAGTGTTAGAACTTCGCTGAGGTGGTAGACCGGCCTCTAGACAGGGTGACTATGCCCTTCTTCTTCCCGCTCGACTACGAGTACCGTGCTCACCACCTTGTTTGTCGCTGAGACGTATAGGTATAGTGGCTCGTTTTCCAGTGGTGCCACCAGGACCGGGGAAGTCGTTAGGGTCTTTTTGAGCTGGTCGAACGCCTCTTGCGCCTCTTGTGTCCACTCGAACTTGTCTGTCTTCTTCATCAGTTGGTAGAAAGGCAGGGCCTTTTCACCCAACTTACTTATGAACCGGCTGAGAGCTGCGACTCGGCCGGCTAATCGTTGCACTTCCCGAAGTTTGGTGGGTGCTGGCATCGTGAGTATGTTCTGCACCTTCTCAGGATTTGCTTCGATTCCTCTTGCAGAGACAAGGTACCCCAGTAACTCTCCGGCTGGCACGCCGAACACGCATTTTTCTGGGTTGAGCTTGATCTGATATGCGTCGAGTGCCGCGAAGACCTTGCGGAGGTCGTCGACTAAGGGGTCTTCTTTTTGGGTCGTGACGACGATGTCATCGACGTAGACTTGGACAATTTGCCCGATGAGCCCTTTGAGGCATGCTTGCATGGTGCGCTGATATGTGGCGCCAGCGTTCTTCAACCCGAAGGGCATTGTCTGGTAGCAAAAGACACCGTCGGGTGTGATGAACGCCGTTTTTTCTTCATCTTCGACTTTCAGCCTGATCTGTTGGTAACCTGAGTAGGCGTCCAGGAAAGACAGGCGCTCGCAGCCTGCTAGTCGATGATCTGGTCTATCCGCGGGAGCGGGAAGTGATCCTTTGGACAACACTTGTTGACTGCGGTAAAGTCTACGCACATGCGCAGTTTCTTCGTCTTCTTCTTTTCCACCAGGACAGGGTTGGTGACCCAGTCCGAGTCCTTGATTTCTCGGATGAACTTGGCGTGCAGCAGTCGATCGATTTCTGCGGTGATTGCGTCCCGTTTGGGTCCTGAGAAGCGTCGCATGGCTTGTTTGACTGGTCTAGCGTCCTTGTGGACTTTTAAAGAGTGCTCGGCGAGATTCCTGGGTATTCCTGGCATGTCAAAGGGTTGCCATGCAAAGATTTTCCAGTTCTCACGTAGAAACTCGACGAGCGCGCTTTCCTATGCAGGGGTCAAGCTCGATGATACTTTGACCGTCTTGTTGCTGTCAGTCAGATGGACTTGGTGGGTTACGGTGTCATCATTTGTGTTGAAGGCGGCGTCTTTGGCTGGCTTCTTGTGGGGTGGAAAGATGGTCTTGTCGTTGTCGATTGATATGGCCTTGAAGTGCTCTTCGACCCCGAAGAACTCAGAAATCCTGCTGAACTCGCGGTCACAGCTGTTGGAGCGGTCGAAGTCGCCGCGCACAGTGATTACCCCTTTGGGTCCAGGCAACTTGATCATCAGGTAGGCGTAGTGAGGCACTGCCATGAACCTGGCAAAAGTTGGGCGCCCAAGTATGGCGTGGTACTGTGACTTCCAGTCGACGACCTCAAAGTCAATCGACTCTTTCCTGACATGTTCGGGTGTGCCGAGGATGACGTCGAGTGTGATTGTTCCCATGGGTGTGATAGCTTGCCCTGGTACTATGCCGTGGAAGGTGGTCTCCGACTCCGGCAACTTCTTCGTTGACTTGTTCATTCTTCTCAGGGTGTCGGCGAATATGATGCTGATGCCGCTGCCTCCGTACATGAATACCTTCTTCAGGCTGTAGTCACCGATTAGGGCCTCGATAACTAGGGCGGCGTGTCCGGGTCGAGGTACCTATGACGGGTGGTCTGCCCTGGAGAAGGTGATTGGTGTCTCTGACCCTCTCAGGTAGTCTGGTACTGCGCGCGGGCTGGTGGTAGCCTGAAGGACTTGGCGGGTGATGAGCTTCTGGGCCCTGTTCGAAGGGCGTCCTTTCTGGATCATGTTGAGCTGCCCTCGTGCGGTCGGGTAGGCGTCGTTTGCTGCCGACTGGACTTCATGCCGCGGCTGCTGTTGGGGGAAAGTCCCGGCCGCGTGCGTCTGGTTGTTGCTTGCGGGTGCTGCCTGAATGGCGAGCTGTGGGGCTGCCTGCAATGCTTGCACATGGGTGATGATTTGCTGCATAGCCTGGTAAATCTTGCGAGCTTTGCGGCAGTCCTTCAGCAGGTGGTTGGCACCCCACTTGCATGTGTCCGGGTTGCGGAACGAGTGATGCTTGCAAGGTTGCATCAGTTCCTCAGCTGCGGTCAGCGCGCGCTTCCACTCGCGCTTCTGGCCTCCATCATTGTGGCTAGTGCTACTACTGTTGCGGTTGTACTGTCCCGAGCTGGACTGTCGACCCTGATCGTATTGGCGACTGTTATCTCGTGTATCATCGCGGGGGGTTTGTTATCCCGCCGCTACTAGCTCGATTGTGTCAGAATTGGTGAAACATTGTTTCTTCTTCTGGCGTCCATCTCGCCAGTTACTTGTTTCGGCTTCCTTCTTTGGAGAGGTGTCGCGGACGTAGTCCTCTCCCTCGGCCCACTGATTTGCTATCTTCATGAGCTCGATCGTGGTCTTCTGCTGGAGCCTACCAAATTCCTCGCGGAGGTCGCGGTGAGCGACGCCGTGCATGAAAGCATCCATCAGCCGGTCTTCTGATACGGGTTCCATGGTGTTGCGGAGGAGTGTCCACCGCTGGATGTACGAGCGGAGCGACTCGTCTCTTCCTTGTTTGCAGGCTTGCAACTCGATGTAGGTCGTCGGCCTTGCATATGTTCCAGAGAAACTTTTTATGAAAGTATCTTGGAACTCTTCCCAGGTTCGGAAGGAGTCCTTGGGTTGGCTGGTGAGCCACCCGCGCGCTGAGTCCGTGAGCATGAGTTGGATGTACTGCATAGCCGTAGTCGACGTCCCGCCTTGGCAGCTGCAGCCCTTCGGCATGCGGGTGTCGCGGATGTTGAAGCTGAAGCATGCGGCGCCGCACGGCTCGAAGTTACGATCGGCTTGATCGTCCGGTTGCGTCGTGTCAGCCGAACGCTGGCTGCGGTTGCGGTCCACCGTCCTTTGCGTGATGACGTTGCGAAGGTCTTCGCATGGCTGGGCTTGTCGTAGCGGCCGCACTGCCGGGACCCCTATGTTGCTGGCTCGCGGGCTTGGTGCTCTCGCTCTTCACGTGCCCTGTTGCTTGGCGCCCTGGTCGATGGAGCTTCCTCGATTGCTTTCATGGACATGATCTGCTGCTTGTGGAGGAGGGCACGCGCGTCTCCCTCCGGTGGCTGTGTGAGCCGAAGGTATGTTTCGACTGCGATGATGGCCACGTTCGCCGTTTTGGGGACAGGTATGCCGTTCTCGTCCTCGGTGACGAAGGACGAGTCGAGGTTGCGGGTGACCCTGGCTCGATCAGCGTCTGTCATGCGGGGGACACGAGCTCTGTGTCGCCGTCCTCCTTGGTTAACTTCTGTGGATGAAGTGAACGAGATGGCGGCCCGTCTGGCACTCGACGCATCTGAAGGGGTTACGGGGCAGAAAACAATAATTTTCTAGCGTACGAAACCCTAACTAGCCAGGATCTATCTATCTAGTACATGCGATAACGGTGGCGGAACGGGTTACATTACCTCCATGTAGACCGATAGCGGGGATTACGCTCCCGCACAAGCGTTGACGATGAAGTCGTACGTAGCCGACCTCGAGGTCGCGAAGATCTTGCCGCGATGTCGAAGTCGACGACGTCGGGGTGTCGACGATGATCTGTGTCGATGATCTACGTCGATGATCTGCGTCGACGGGCGTCGGGCGGAAGAAGCAGAGCGCCAGCGCCAGAGGGGGTGGCGCGCCGGCGGAGGGGGAGGAGGCGCGGCGGCTGCAGGGGGCGAGACGACGTCGCCCAAGCTTCTCAGCAGAGTAGCCTCCGAGCACTCGCAAACATACGGAGCCTAGCGACGACTCCCGGTCATTCAGATCCAGCTGAAATCGCAGGAGCAGACCTTATCTGGAATCCCGCAGAGCAACGGCGCTCTGCGGTATGGCTTAGGTGGAGAGAGACCTCCTTCCTCTACTCGGCGCGGCTCCGACTTGGGAACCACGAGATCGAGAGAGAAATCGGGAATTAATTGGCTTTTCCTATGAATTAAATCAATTAATATGCCTTGCTATATAAAGGGGGAAGGGGGTGTGCCAACCCCCTTGGCTCCCCCATGTGGGACTAAAGGAGAGAGGGGAGGGGGGTTCGGCCGAACCCCCCCTTGGGCCCTCTTCTAGTCCAATTCGGACTAGGGGGGAGGGCCCCCCTTGCTTGGTGCGCCTCCCCCTCATGGGCCCTCTTTGGGCCCATTTAGGTGGGAGCACCCTTTTTCCTTTATTTAATTAATATAAAAATCCCATTAATTCATAATTAATATATTTATATATAATTCAATATCCCATGACTCCGAAACTATTTCGGAACCACCCGAACAACTTTCGGACATTCTCGGAACCCTTCCATAGCTCATCGGAACTCCTTCCGGACCACCGGAACTCTTTCCGGATCATTTCTTTCTCTCCAATAAAAACCTATAAAATTCCAGAACCTATCTCTAGCATCGCTAAGACCTTAAGTTTGTTACGCTACGGTTCGGGAACACTCCAGACATGGTCGAGACACTCCGCTCACCAATGATCGTCAGGGATACCTGGAAATATATGACGACCCCTGTGCATTCCACGAATATCGTCGTTGAACCATAAGTATGATATTCATTCCCTTTGTTTCTGCGATACTACCTTGTCCGAGATATGATCGTAGACACACCGATGCCTTTGCTGTATCTCGTTACCGACGAAGGTTATTAACTCGTCCGCGATATTACATCTCCATGACCTAGTCATAAGCTGCGCAGCTATATAGATGCAATATCACCGAGTGGGCCCAGAGTATCTTTCCATTACAAGAATGAACAAATCCCGCTCTTGATCCTCACGTCTCGATGCTCTTTCGGAATACCCAAGATGGACACCGTTATTGTCATGCTATATAAGACACAACGTTTGATGCTCTCAAAGCACCCCTACGAAGCAACAATAAGTGCGGTCTCACGGTCTAAGGAATAAGCTATCACACTCTTAACTATTGCAAATGACAAACATCGTAATACGATCTTATTGCAATACTTTGCGTATGTCCACCATCTTATTCTACTAACAAGATGACCCCATTGTCAACCGACGTCATTGTCCTTGATCGGGAATCTCGATCAACTGTGGCCCAATGGACTAGCTCAGATAGAGGCTCGCTAGGGACCTGGTTGTCTGTGTATCACACGTGTATTAATGATTCCGATTAACACAGTCACAGCACAATACACAGACCTATTATAAACTCATGAGATAATGCAATAAATAATACTTATTTATTTGCCTCTAGGGCATATCTCCTTCAGCATCCGCATCCCTCTTGCACCTAAGCAGCTCGGTCTTTTCGGCGCAAAGTCGCTCGCCTTCCTTGCGTAGCAAGTACTGGACCGCCAGGTGATCCTCTCTAGGTGCGTCGGGTGGAGGGAATGTGCCATCGGCGACATGCTTCATGGCCTTGATCCCCATGTCACGCGTGATGGTGAGTCGCGTTTGGTCAGGCATGACCACCTCCAGTGGGTATGCGGGTTCCTCGTTGTCTTCTGGGGGTGCTGTGCCAGCCATGAAGACTTGCGCGCTGTAGGCCGGGGTAGGAGTGTTTACGCTGCCACTGCTGCTTCCGTCGTCCGAATCTTGCTCTGGATCGAAAATTGCTGCTACATGGTGGGCATCGCAGTCGTCGTTGCGTCTTCTTGCGATTGTCGCCGTGTTCGTGGAAGGAGACTTCGCAGTCGCCGGGGCGAGTGCGATTGGCTTGGGGTAGACTTGACGGGCCCACGAAGATGCGCGCGGTGCGGCCGTCGGTAGCACGTCCATGGTCGCACGCGCGGATGCAGTCGTGGTTGAGGTAGATCTTAACTTTGCCGGTCGTGCGACCGAGATGGTTGGAGTAGACTCGATCTGCGCGGCTGTTGCCGAGGTTGTCGATGTAGTCGACGCAGGTACGATCTTCACGGGTGTGGCAGATGCGACTCCCGCGGTGGAAGACGGCGAGTGCAATGTGAGGGTGACCGGTGCGGGTGCCACCGCCGCGCGTGGCACGGTTGCTGCGGACCTGAATATTCCGTGATTGTCGACGAAACAGTATATGGAGCCAAAGGTGATGTGTATACTTTTGTACAGATCAGCGTACACCGAGCGGTGGGCCGGCGGGTGGAAGGCGTACTCGAAGGAGCCGAAGCGGATGGGCTCCCGAGTGGTGCAGACGTTGATGTTCATTGCAGATGGAGCCGGTGCGACCATGATTCCAAAGCTTGTTGTCTTTCCCACAGACGGCGCCAATTGACGAGGGTGTAACTCGACAAATCCCAGGGTTATGCACCCCAGGTTGATTGAGGGGGAGAGAGATAAGCGCTGGTGATCACGACGGCTGACAAGCGGGGAATTTACCCAGGTTCAGGCTCCCGGAGGATAACACCCTACTCCTGCTTGTCTAGTATTGATGGCGAGTAGCGATTACAATGGCGAGATTGCGATCTCGCTAGGGTTTGTGGTGGTGGCTATTGGCGTGTCCTGAGACGAGCGACCCTCCTGGCTTTTATAGGTCAGCCAGGTCTCGGGTGATCGATGCCGACGACAATTACAGATATGGCAGGTTATGAGACCTAACCGACTTGGACTAGGTTACACGGCACCCCTAGTGGGCCTTATGTGGGCTTTCTCCAACTCCGCGCGGCCCAGGTAGCCTCATCGTGGGCTAGTCGAAAGGTAGCCCCACGTCACTCGCCGAGTCTCCATTCCTTGGCGAACGTCGGGTCCGCCGGCTGGACCGTGTTGAAGGAGGCTTCTTGGGCCTCCTTCAGGCCGTGCCATTCCTCCTCCTTATCTTCCTCCTCCTCCGACGGCTCACGCTTCGGCCTGACGCGTCGCGGGGGAGATGCTGGACGGCACGTCGCGGTGGCGCGGGGCTCGCCGATGCGCAGGGCGCCTGGAGTTGAGGATGGGAGGGGTGAGGGAGGCGTAGCGCGTCCCTGCCAGCGGAGGAGAGAGGGACACGTACCTTGTGCCCACCAGCGTCGCTGCGGTGCCTGAGGAGGAGCCCGCGCCCATCCGGCGCGACATCCACGAGCGCGGCGGCATTGTCAGCCGGGGCTCGTTCCGCACTCGATGTAATCGAGCACCCACGGCAGCGTGCGGTGCTCGTCGCTCCACCCCGGTGGAGTTGCAGCGCCCCTCCACTGGTCTGTTCCTGCCGCGGTCGGCGACGTCCTCGTCGTGGCGGCGCCTGAAGTAGTCGGACCAGAACCCGTCATTGTCGTCCGCCCTCCAGCGGCGTTCGACGGCCTGGTGCGGGGTGAGGGTTGCGCGGACCTCCTGGATCGCCGCCTTGAACTGCTCGCCGGCAGGAACAGGGGCACGGGGATGCCGCCAGCGCTGAGCTGCCACGGCCCCTGCCGGCGGAAGCGCTGGGGACGCGCATGTCCGGCGGGCATGGGTAGCCCGCGCGGTACAGCGCCCATGTTTCATGCTTGTGGAGGTGGCGGCGGACCCAACCGTTCACGGCGGCAGCGTCGTTGTAGGCCATGCTGCTAGGTTACGCTGGTGTGGAGGAGAGGGGAGAGAGGTGTGAGGCAGAGGCAGGCGAGAGAGGAATGACGATGGGCGGCCAGGCTCGGGGAGATTTTATAGCGGCGCACAGCCAGGCGAAGGGACGGCGGTGGGTAGCCATTACTGATGTGTGCCGCGTGTTCACGCCACACCATTAACTCCGGCAGCATTTGACTGGGGTAGCTCACTGGCCGCCCGCCACGCCATTACTCCGGCAGCTTTTGACCGACGCATGATCCGAGAAGACGAGCACGGGCAGTTTCTGTTGGCACCATTTTCTCCCGCGTCGCTGACAGCGCTATAGCCCGCATCACGTTTCGCGCCATTTGCTGGGTTCAGCCTGGAGCGCCGGCGCTATTTTTTACCGAAACGGCGCTAACTGGGATTCCGGAGGGGCCGGCTGGTGAAAAAACGACACTTTTTCCTTTCGACAGCGCTAAAAATGCCTTTACTGTTTGGATTGATTAGTACGGTTACTTTTTCCTTAGGTTCTCTATATGCTAATCGGAAATTCCAGGGGGGGGGGGGGGGGGGAGCGGTGAAATTCCTAGCAACGGAGGATTGCCAAATAAATTACATACACAAAATTAGAAAAGGATGCCCGAGTAAAACCAAAAAAAGGCTTGTCATTGCTTGGCTTCCTATGTTCTCTGTATATCTTCTGTCTAGGATCTGCAAAATCCTCCAGGAAGCTGCTCCCAGCATGTACATTTGACATTTCTCACCCAGTATGGAGAAGAGAAGGTGTAAATACAACTAGCTCTCTCACATCTTGATAGAATACCTGCAGAAAAAAAAGATTGAAGAATGCAATTGTACGAGCCATCAAAGTCTCTGCAAATAGATACACTGCACTACTGAAGAGCAGAGGGAGAGCACTTACGGCTTTAGATTTAGTTTGGAAGCACCCTTCCGCAAGGTTGAAGAGCTCAGCTGTTTAGTGATTTCATCGGTAGACGATCCCTTTTCATGTACAAATTTGACGGATTCTGACAGCCTATTCAGAAGATTTACTAGTGCAATGACCTCGTTTCGCTGCAGCTGGAACTGAATAATTGCCAAGAAGAGACATTGTTAGACAAATCATTAATGAAGGAGATTCGGTCGGAAAACAATCAAAGATGCATGTTTTTTTGCTCTCGTGTTTTCCATAAATCTGCCTGATTTTAGTTACCACAGTTTGTTATCATGAAACATTTGAGAAATAATGTAGCCAGCTCACACGGCAAAGCATCATGTGCTGGGAACTTGGGTTGTGTAAAGACAACATGACGAACAATGCTCTCACTAGACCATGGACTAACCAAGTAGTAGCAGGTAAAAGCGAAATGAACAGCATACCTGTTGATGCAAATGGTTCTCTCCATCCACAGAGAATAGAATCTTCAATGCAGTTCCAAGACCAAGCACTTGGAGCTTTCCCCATAATCGGCACTTCTCACATCCAACACAGTCCATAATTGCACTACAAACATAATGTTGTGGTGGGGTCAGATTTCAAGTTACTGAAATGCAAGATATGAATTGAAGGAGATATTAAGGCACTCACCTAATATTTCTAAATTGCTTCTGGATCTCCTGCTTTAGCTCAGGGCCATTTTCACCTTGCCAGAGTTTTGCTTCATCAAAAGGTAATGGACATGCAGATCTTAACTTGTGGTTATAAAGCAGTTGCTTTACTAAAGACTGTGTTTTCAAGTCCTCTTCAGGATTGCCAGTGTTGTACTCTGCCTGCTCAAGGTAATCTGCTGCCTATAAGATGGGAAACGAATTTTGGTCAGAAGCTTTAGTGCAAAGCAAGTCGACAGATTAATCCTTGAAACAAACAGTAAAGTTTTAAGTCAGGAAGAAATACGAACCTTTGTCACTGCCCGAAGAACAAACAGGTACGTGAAGTACAGATTTTGAACACGCTCAGGGTACTTAAGAACACGGTCATGCAGCAATGGAAGATTTTGTCCCCACTGTAGTCATTTACACCAGAACTATCAAAATAACTACACAAGATGGTCTAATAAACACCAAAGTGAAATGTAGGGTAAATACCAAGTTAGTAGACTCATCGAGAAGATAATCACAAGCAATGTGTACAGAAATAGAGGAGTGCAATCCTGAGATTAGCTTGTACAATGCCTTCTTCTCCTGGCACATATCTTCTGAAGGATCTGAGAAAAATACACGGCAATTTTTAAAAACGTGTATCAGGATAATTATACTGATGGCATACCATAGATGAGAAATAAATTAAACAGTGTAAAACACACATAGCCAGGCATTCATGCAATGGTGATGTTGAACAGCGTAAGCGGTTGCTTAAAGCAGTGACAGCTCGTCCGTCTATCCGTCACCCGTTTTAAGTATGACATCAGAGCAGACTAAAACTTCAAAGTACCCCTTTTCTTGTAAGTATATATTCTTTTAAGGTATCATCCAATCTTAATTGCAGAATACAAAGTGACCTTAATTTGAATTGCTGAGCATTCTCGAAGAGAAGGATCATGCAACAATTAAGTCAGAACCAATTCCTTTACTATGTCGTGGTCACACCAGAATGTAGTTATAAACTAAGGCACTCAATAGAACATGATACAAGTTGACAAGAAAAACAACAATATAAACAACTCAGCTGCATTAAGATAAGACACCAGGCATGGTCAACACAGAATTTAATCAGAGTGGACATGTGCAAAAAAAAGAAGAAGCAGATGTGATTACATTTTGGGCAATTTTCTTTGTAGATAGAGTCCCATATCCTTCTAGCTGAATCACCAGTATAACCAGTGTAACGTTCAGGATTTAGTAGAAGATTCACATAAGTCATCTCAGCTGGTACAGGACATAAGTTTGTTAATCACAAGGTATTTAGAGATGATAATAAACAAGAACCAAAGGAAGCAAAATGTACAAAAATGAGGCAAAATAATGTACTGTTATCCGTCTCATCATCAGCTGTCCATGGATTATCAGTTTCGACCCATCCCTTGAAAACTTTGGTGTCGAGGGTTCTATCAACAGTTGCCTCTGGTTTTCCTTCTTGACAGATCATATTTTCTGGAGAAAGTCCACTGTAAGGCTTCTTGAATGGTTCAGGAAATTCATTATCCGGGCACTCACAGACACTACAGTCCCTAAGCCGACACATTCCATCATCAGGCCAAAAAGGACAGTCACACCACAATTTAGCCTAACAAAGAAAACATCATAAAATTTATAATGAATCATGATATCTAATGCTTATTTCAAGGATAACATTTGGGTACAATTACAATATAATTAACATTTGTAGTAGATTTTTTTTTAGTATGATCCATTTTGTTGAGTAAAAAATTCTAACATTTTAGTAGGGTGAAATTCTGACAGATTTTCATTCCAAAAACAAACAAAATTATCTAATTAAAGAGTAGCCACACCTAGCATTTTAGGACGGTGACATTCTGACATACGGAGGTACCATGATTATCTGCAAGATGTTAGTGTTTTGTGGTTGAGCAAGCTAATTAAAGAGTAGCCACGCCTAGCAGTAGTAACATCAAACATATAACTATGGCATCTCCTCTACAGCACTATCAGCTGCTCTAACATTTAGCTAAAACGCCATCAAACCTTAGTTTTAGGTACGAAATTGTCATGGTAATGGAATGTACAGAAGAAAGGGATTGGAACCGCGAGTGACCCTATGAGAGCCAAAAATAATCGTCACAGGATCATCTGTCCTGCAGATCATGGCATGTTTCATATAGTGCTGAAGTCCACATGCCATAGAGTGATGATCCTTAAGCTCAATGTTCCAAACTTCCAATCAAGCAGCCCACACTATATTTCTATGTTGAGCCCAATTGTCAACAACTGAAATAACAGGACCACATGAATGAAATCCAGAACGATCTAGTAAATGAAGTATAGTTGACCCAGTACACAAATAACGCAGATGACACTGGTCTCCCTCCCACATATCCAAGTCCACATACAAACCTCGCGGAGCATACATTCGCAAAAATCCACTCCATGGTTATGGAACAAATGCTCGATCAAAACATAGATCACATAATAGTTCTAGCATGTCCAGCTGGCTATGATAATTGATAATTCTCATCATCGCAACATACATTTTCCATAAGCCTGCCAAGTCACGCATAAAAAAGACAGTTAAAAAACAGAAGAACCAAAAATTTCCTTACCTTGAAGTATCTGAAGAAGGGTAGAGCGACGAGGTCGTGCAGGATCGGGTTAAGCACCTCCTCGTTGATGGCGTCCACCGTCTCGTAGTCGCAGCAGCAGTCCTCCACCATCCCGGTGTACTTCCTCGCACCCTGACGAGGCACGCACGCAGCACCGCCCCCAAAAACCCCCACTACCGTCAAATCAAATCAAATCAAATCAAAACCTCCTAAATCACAAGGAACAAAACAACGGCGGGGAGCCTTACCGGGCAGGCGCAGGGTCCGCCGCCGCGCGAGTAGTTCGTCGAAATGGCCGGGAAGCTGCGGGAGCTCACGGCCACGGCGAGGAGCGCCGCGAGGAGAGCCCCCGCGACTGCCGCCCATCGCCTCGGACGCCGGCGTACGGCCCCTCCGGCATCGGCGCCGGTCGCCGCGGGAGCGGGCTCCGCCGCAGACATGGCGCGCCGGAGTGGAAGCTTCTAGAAGCGAGATCTGATCGAATGCCACGGCGGCAGAAGAATTTTCCCCGTGTTTCCAGTTGGGGAGATTGGCGGTGTTGGAAATTTCGACGAGGCGCGTGCGTGCGCGCGTGTACTGTTTGGGGGCGCTGTCGGAACACCGTTTCTGAGCGGATCGAACGGCCCGCGTAGACCCATGGACGGGTTGGACGGCTAGATGTGATTCGATGACGTGTCCGTGAGTTTTGTTTTGGGACCTGTGGGCTGCGCCTTTGACCTGCTGCACAATTCATTGACTGCCCCACACGCTACGATTATTAAGTACATGTGCACCTGTATACCTCGCATGTCAGCGTATCCCTCCCGTTTCACAATATAAAATGATATAAATGTTACAAATTGTCTAAATTTGGATTAAAACGAATGAACATGTGCACTGAAACATGTCTAGATATATGTGTATTTATAAATGTAAAAAATAGCTAAAAATATTTTATATTGTGAAATAGATGGAATAAAATCTAAAAGGAGAGAAAAAGGTTCACAAATTATCGGCGTAGAATCCCGAAGGTTCGAATTTGTTTTACCCGATTAGAGTCACAAAATTATAGATTTAATTTACCACCGGTTTTGGAATTCTGGATACTAGCACGGTTCTACCTTTTCTTTACGTAGTTACATGTGCACCTTTTTATTGCATACCTGACTATATCGAAAACATTGATTATCATAATGGTTACATACGCGCACGTAGCCTTGAGATCAAAACATTGTAGATCAAAATTAAAATTACTCCCTCCAAACTGAAAATATTGTCGCGAGTGTAGCGTTGAAATTGAGCGTACATTAGTTAGATTCCTCGGACACTTAGAGGTAGCATAGGAGAATCCTCATTGGTATTCACATGTCTATAATTCGATTTGATATCTTTATCAGTTTACGTTGCCTTCAGACAAATATAAGAATGTGTCTTGAAGAAGAAAGAGTTTAAAGATATACAAAAGTTGCTTGTATAATCACCTTAGTAACTCATTTATTTCTATCCTGTACTATCGGCTACTATAATACTTTTCATTACAGCTTTTAAGAAAAAAAAATGAAGAGTTTCTTAGCACACGGATCATCTAACTTCGAACAAATGTAGTTAGCACAAGTCACCTAATTTGGAACGGTAATTTGGAACCGAGGGAGTATCACCAATCACGCCACCATAAGATTTGTGATGCACATCTTGAGTACTGATTAGGTAATACAAACGTACATAGCCAGTATTCAAACTTGAGAAAGAACACCGTCTTTATTAGCTCAAAGAGTTCTTCTAGACATCATTAACATCAGCAGATGTAGCTACACACAAATATAACATACTACTCTAGAGCTAACAGAAGAAGATATGAAACTTGGAGTTCGTCACAGGATTCCAGCAATATCACCATTTTTGCCATGGATGAACGGAGCTCCAATCCTTACAGCACTCCCCTGCTATTGATGAAAGGTCCATTTGATTTAACCAGTGATGATAACCGGTTTTGGTTTCTCCTCCTTGTACTCAGTAACCACAGGGTGAGGTCTGCGCTGATGCTGCACAACCGCAAGTTGGTCAAGAAAAAGCAATTCCCGTAGATGATGGAGCTGCTGCCTCTCTTTCTCCATTAGCAGCTCCTTCTGCTCAAAACGGCTTATCTTATCTTGGATTTCCTTCATCTGAAAAGAATTTGAAACAATTCGTCACAAGTCAATATAAATACCATTTTTAGCAGTATTATCACAGAACTCAGATATTCGTACCTGGACATCCACTATGTCGGATAAAGATTGCTCTATATCCTTCCGTTCCTTTTCAAGCTGCACTTGTGCATTTGCAGATGCTTCTTTGAGTAAATCATTGGCTGAAAGCCCATTGGTGTAGGGAGATTCTGTGCAGACCGATAATAATTAAGCCAAGAGAGCCATTTTAACAATTGCAATAAATATTTGAAGGAAACAGTGATGAACTAGGAAGCACGATGTGCATTTTAGCATGTTGCAGCAAGAATTTATAAGTTGAAAGTTCATCAATTTTTTACACACATGCCACACAAGGAACTTGAATACAAGTCCACATACTATTATTTGCAAATGGACCAATTGTGACCAAGCTTATTTTTCCTAGCACATTACTCGAACATTTCTATCAATGTGCTAGTGAACCATGAACCATCATAGTTTGCAGTGACATGCAGATACTGTGTTTAGCAACAATGCAACATCAATATGAGAGAAGTTATCAAAGAATATGTCAAACTCATTAGGGGTAGGAGAGCAGCTACCTTCTTCCTTGGTGCCGCTGATTAAAGAATCAACCAGGCTGTCATCCATATCAACCTGTGATTGTGCAGAAATAGCTGCTTCAGCTGCTGCCGCCGCAACGCCTGAGCCAACAATGGCCGACAAGAATGCCACCTGGTAAAACAATGCAGTTCCTCATCTTGCCCTTCAATAATTTTCTTTGTGAACTAAACGATCGTATAAGGAAGCTATCAAGACATGGTTGAGACCAGCATGTACACTTGTTTCGTCTACACTTATGTGCAAAAGTTCTATGAATATCAAATTCAGAAATTATTTTAAATTCTTTGTCACAGCCATCTTAAAGTTCTCATAGTGTTTCCTGTCTGAAGAAACATAGCTTATAATACATCAGAGCCTAAGGCTATTCAGTTAGTGTTTTCCATCTATTCAAATCAAAGCGAACTATAAATGTAATGCTATGCTCCACAATTCCAGCCCAAATAACATTCTTGGATAGACAGGTCTTCCAGTTCCAATATGCGTGTCTTTTGCATGAGAGGACGAAAGAATAATCGGTTTGATGAGTGGCAAGCAGTGTTGATGGCTTTGGCCCAAAAATTGTATGGAGAATATGATTTTCTTGGCCACTCTGATTTGCAGCTTTTGCTTTCAAGTACGCGCAGGTGGCATGCTCAACATATACAGCTAAGCTACTAGCCTACTACTAAAACTAAGTTGTACCAGGTAATTTAGGAACATGTTACATCCACATATGGTAGCTATACCGAAATTATAACAGGTTAACATAGCATGATTTCAGCAAACTGGCCATTACACGTTACTATTTCAGGTACAAGGCGTGTTAGACGTGTTTACTCAACATTAATTTAGAATACTGAACTGCCGGTACGACCGTACGAATCAAGGGGATTAGTAGCTACGGCACCAGGGTACAGACAAAGTTACACACCTGAGCCATAATTGGATTGCTTGCATCTGCCAGTGGCGTGAGACGAAGTCGTTTTGAGACCTCTGCCCTAGATTCATCAGTAACGTCATCATCAGTCTCAAACTGCAATTTTTGCTCCTTGGATCCCATGAACTGTTCTCCAAAAGGTAATCGGATGAGTCTAGCAACACAGTCTTTCTCTGATCGACTACCAACATGTTCAGAAACCTTCTTCCAATTTTCTCCGTAATGCAAGACAGCCTCAAGCAGGTGAAGAGTTTCCTTGTCTGTCCAATCTGATTTTGCATCTTCGCTAATTTCAACTTTCTTGAAATCTGCTGGAGTAAGCCCAGGCCGGTAGTTGGCACGGACATAGCATCTACAGCAGATACTTATATCCGCCTGATCACAAGCAGAAGTCAAGAAGAGAAAATGACAACTCTTGTAATAAAATTTGATAACAAACTAAAGAAACTTTCAGCTACAATACAAGCATGATATGATGACAATAGCTCCGATATAAATACAATAGTTCATGCACATTTGAGCCAAATCAAGAGGCAAATGCATGACAGCCAAAGAATTCCAATGAACTTCAGAGACTTGAAATGGATGCAACTACTATCTTGTTTGCAAATATTTATTATAATAATGCCCCCCACCTCCAGTCCTATATCACCTGGAGGGAGTGGTTCAAAACGAATTATAAAGCAGAGCTGCCAATCCTGGCTATGACGCACAACAGTACAAGTTAAAACAAAAAAACTGACATACATTGACATTGTTCACATGAAGACCAAGTACCCCTGAACTTAAAATTTGTAAGAAACTACGCTACATATAAATGGTAATTGCCAATTACCAAAACAAAATTATATACATGATTAACTTTTTATCAACAAGCTTGTTTGCCAATCTGTCCTAATGCCCTTTCTATGGAACATATCAAGCCAGCTAAACTAAAGCCAATGACCAACCAGGAATATCTGCAATCCAACAAACGCTCCCCAAGTTACGTATTTGCGGCCTGGGGTAGTGCTTTCTATATGGCACCAAACCAAACAGATCGCCATAGCCAAATGGAAACTGTCATACGGACGAGCTAAGATAGTTCTAACCAGATATTAATGAATGCAACATATAGCCTAAGCCACAACGCAAGTTTCCGCATACATATACTCATATAAATCAAAACAATGGCAAATCACTCACCTTCTCACAGGTGAAATAGGCAGAGCCGCAGACGCTGCGGCACCCTATGCAAAGCTTCCTGGATGTTGTCGCCCCAGCAGGCAATGAAGACTGAGATGTCGCCGCCAACTCCTCCCTCTTGTCCCTTCCCTGCTTCACGCCCAGCGCTGAAGCACCATAGTTAATGAGCCCCCATTCCTCAAGGAAGTCGAACACCCGGCGCACAGAGCCTACATCGCCGATAAGACCGCGTCTGGCCTCGGTGAGCGTCAGCCGCCGCGCCGGCCTCGCCCGGAACCTCTTCACCAGGGTGTCGCGGTAGTACTTGTACGCTTCCGGGCCTCGGGACCCAGACGCAGCCGCGGCCTCCCCTTCGAAGAACTCCGGCATCAGGCGGCGCTCCGTGTCGCTGACGCTGTCGTAGGAGAACCACCCTGCCAGCGGAACCCTAGGTTAGGCAGGGTTCTAGGTCTCAGCGTTTAGAGGAGCGGTTTCCCGCGGGGGTGGGAGAGGGAGTCACCTGAGTAGCTAGGTATGGCGATTACGTACGACGAGTCCTCGGTCGCGGCTCCCGCGCCGGCAACTCCGGCGGCAGGGGCGGTCGAGGTGGAGGCGGGAGGGATCTCTGCCTTGGCGGTGCCGGCAGTGGAGGGGGGCTGGGAGAAGGGTGGCGCCTTATACGGCGGCTGCGTAGGCGTCTGCGCGGAGTTGGCCGCCGGCGCCGGCGCCGGAGCTGGCGGTGTGGCCATCGGAGGCGGAGCTCTCACGTTTTTTTTCAGGAAGAAGAGAAAGAACCTCTGTTTGCTTTCTCCGTGGCTACGCGTGGGCTTGACTTTGCTCGCAGAGAAGCCGTTGTGTTGTGGGCCTTGGGCCTTGGGGGATTTGCTTGTGAGCCCAGTTACGTGGGCACGCGGACGGCACAGAGCGTTCCTTCGAGTTTAGTCCCACCTCGCCCCCGCAGAGGGGAGGGAGCCGAGAGAGCTGTATAAAAGGAGGGGCACAGGCGTGGGAGAACTCATCCCTTTCTCGGCCTTTTGGCTAAGATCAAGTGTAGTATCTGTTCTTATCAGTTTAATATCTGATATGTGGGCCATGTGCCCACAAGGATATTAAATTTACTAGCAAAATACCCGTGCGTTGCTACGGGTAGATCGGATGCTACGGGTAGATCGGATATTCAGCCATGTATTAGCAAAACAAAACAATGAGAGATGGTTTTAGATAGCTTTTACTAAATGCATGAAGGAAACCATGTATTTTTTATATTTTCCAATTAATACATGTTCATGTTAAAATGTTTCGTCGAGAGCTCTATTGCTTTCACCATGCTTCGATTGAACTAAAATGAATTTCATGGTCAGACTCCAAAATAACATCAGGAGACAAAGCAATTTGACATAATATACATGTCATTTGTAAGAAATTATATGCTGATGTTTTTTATATGTATTTACCTCGAGTGCCCTCCTTTTTTAGGTAAAGGCGGTCGTATTCACCGCCCGAATAGATAGAAAGAGTTTACCCAGTTTATAAGGAAAACCGGGTTCAAAAACCATACAGTCTATAAAGATTATGCATCAGGAGTGAATAAAGATTCAGTGCAACCTTACTATTGTGTACTATTTTTTAAGGCACGTCCATCTAAAGTTCAGAAAGGGCTAGTAATTCAGCTATCGCACTCATGTAGCTAAATATTTTGTATAATCCCTTGCCAAGTTTAGAAAAAGGTTGTTGGTTCAAACTCTTCATAAGCCAGATCTTCTACCGTCGTTCATCCTCAAATCGTTTCATTATGGACAGTGGTTCCTGTTATTGACAACTCCATGTTCCCCAATGAAATATCCATATTGATATTTTTGTCTGTTCTATACCAAAGAGTTGCCCGTAACCATGGATGCAGGTACCAAGTCCTTAGAACTGAAGGTGATGGCAAACTGCATCCGAGTAATATCTCAGTGGAATCTGCAGCATGAATGATGACCGAACAACTGTTTGGCTCCTCTTGTGCGGATGCAGCGAGCTTAAGACGGCCACATGATGAGTTTCAGGTTGGGAGGTGGGGGATCTGCATCTGAGGACAGATATAGCATCAACATGCTATATAAATGCAATTTGGGAGGCAAGCGATGACAGAGATCCCCGTGGTGAAGGCGAACTGCAGGGCTAGGACGGTGTACGCCTTCCGTGCGAACGCCCAGCGGAAGCTGCCACGAGGAGCAGATTGGGGAGGAGCACCAGCAGAGCCACGATTCACCTGATTCCCGGAGGGTGGAGGAAATCATGCGCGAGCGAATCGTCCATAGCGAGCGATGCAGCGCGTGTGGGCGGAGGTGCTCGCCTCCTCGCCGGCCGGAGCTAAAGGACGAAGAGCGGCGCCGGAACGCGGGCACAGCCAAGACGAAGCAGAGGCGGATGCGCACGCGGAGGCGACGTAGCCCCGTGGCCGTCGCGCGGTGCAGGCAACACGCCTGGCTCAGACACGATGCGGATTAGGGAAAGGCTTTGCGACGAGGAGATCGCTGAGGGAGGGAACGAGATCCTCTGACGTACGAGAGACTACTGCAGAGGGATGTAAATGCACGATCACCGTTCGTTTTGCATCCAACAGCTCCTGCACAAACCGGCCCGCTAGCTCAATGGTAGTTGTCAGCTACACACCGTGGTTGGCGGCCTGCAAGCAGCGGCGACTCGACGTGATCGGCGAGCGCGTGGTGGTTAACGAGCAGCGACGACTCGACACGGCCGGCGAACGCGTGGCGGCCAGCGAGCAGTGCGGATGGCGAGCGCGCGGCGGCCAGCGAGCAGCAGTGGCAACTCGACGCGGGCGGGGCGCCGGGCGAGCGCGCGGCGGACAGTGAGCAGCGGCGACTCGACGCGGCCGGCGAACAGCGGCAACTCGACCGGGACGGCAAGGGCGCGGCGCCCAGCGAGCAGCGGCGCGCAACGACCGGCGAGCTTGCGGCTGCCGGCAAGCGTTTGCTCGCCGTAGGGCTGCTCCAGGGCACCGTCCGCAGTCCACGCTGCTCCTGGACGTTCGAGCTGCTCCTGCTCCTGAACGAGCTTCTGGCCTTCTGGGTACTGGACCTGCTCCTGGACGAGCTGCTCCTGGGGGCTGGGACAGCACGCGTACCCCTGCTCGGCCTGTTGGAGACGAGGAAGATGGGGGCCATGCCGTATGGGTGCGCCTGCTCGACCGCCATGCCTGCCCGTCCTAGGCCGCGAGCCCGTTCCTGAGGGAGGGAGAAACACGAACCGTTTTTTCCACTTACCGGTGGCAGTGGTGGGTAAAATTTCAGAAACCACAGGGATAGAATCGGAATAAAAAGTGACGTACCATCCTCACCTTAAGAGATATTATATAGTAGAGATTTTTTGTGGGGGAGGACCCACCACGGTAGCTTGCTACTGGGGCCCTCAAGCGTCGCCTGGGCTTTGCATTTCTGCCCTGGCCCGGCGCACCCCAACCAAAACTGAATTCAACAATTTTGGTGACTGTTTCGCATTACTTCAGATTGTGTTTGTTGTTAACTGAAAAGCTTCATTAGCAGCACTTTTAAGCAACGAACGGCTCCTTTAAATTCCATGTTTCGCATCCTATAATCCGTGGCTAAAATGATGTCTCAGATTCTTCATGGTAGTGTTGTTCCATACTTCAGTTATCAAAGATTTGTTGGCTGATTTATACAAAAACTTAAATTGTCACCACTAATCCCTGACACAATACGGCTGGAGAATGGACTTTACTATACTGAGTTTGAGCAAGGGCAACATGAATCTGCTGCTACCAATTTATTTGTTACGAAGTCTGCATTGCAGCTCATATAATAAAATGCAGTATCATTTGCCACAACAAAACTTTCTTTGAATGAGCAGACAAAGAAGGTTAAGTGTAATACTGAGAGTTAATTTACCAGCATACCAAATTTTGCAACATCATTGATTAAATGGCTCGAACAATACTGAGCACGAAGAATAAACAGGGCAAAATAAGTCAGATCAGAGTAAAAATGGCACCACGATGTTGTTTCTACCACTTCAACTGGCTAGAAGTACAGACCAGCATGTCACTGCAATGCCACATACAGAGATACAGTTGACAAGGATTTACAATATTTTAGCACCACCACTTGACATGAGCGAGGCAGCAGCAGCGCCAGCAGACGGGACGATTCCGGTAGAGTTACCTGGTTTAGAGAGATGCAGCAGCCTGCAGCATGTTCATGTTCTCGCGTGAGTGAAGATATTGTTTAAAGGAAGAACCAAATGAAGATTATCTAACTGGAGTACTGGAACATAAGCTGAGGTGTACTTACGGCGCTAAGTATTCACAGAACGAGGTGAGGGCTGAAACAACATCATTGTAATTGTTATTAGTGGCGGGAGCTGTGATTTCTACTAGCTGTATTCCAGGAGTGACCTGCACAGCTTCATCGGTCGCATGCAGTTTTGGCATCTTGTTAGTAGAAGTGACGGTCACGGTGAACTGGGCACCTCGCTGGAACCGAAACGCGAAGCCCACCTTCAGAAGTTCATGATCTAACTTGTAACCTATGCTATAGAAGTAGCGCAACACATTGCTGCTGGCTTTGCTTTCTAAAATTGAACGCACAAGAATCGAGATTTGCTCTGCAATAGCGCCTCTCAGAGGACCACCAACATGTCTTATGGTCCTACATGAATATTACCAGTCGCAGATTAGTGTAAAAGATTACGAAGTAGAGTAAGTTTCAGCAGCTTAACAGTTCACACAACCATACCAGGATGGTGTGGGCTGTGCTAAGTCACACAACAAACGAACCTCTGATGGCACAACTCCTGTATGATTGAAAGAGATCAGTAGATCTAACAATTGCTTATCACACCAGGAATAGATAAATAAACACTAACCGAGATTTGGTCCACTTTTAAGACAGAGCTCATGCACCCTAACACGTTCTTTTGGGACACCAGAGAGGCCCTGGAGAAGAACCTCCAGAGCTTCAACATGCTGCATAATGAAAAAAAAGGCTAGAGTAATGGCATTCAAATAAAAATTAAAGGAAGTTCAAATGAATGTTGTGATGCATCAGATCTCCCTTCAATGTAGAAAATTAAATTAAATAATCATGCGATTCTTCGGACAAACAAGATGCCCGAAGAATGGAGGCGGAGTACATTAGTGCCAATCTTCAAGAACAAGGGGGATGTTCAAAGTTGCACTAATTACCGTGGGATCAAGTTGATGAGCCATACAATGAAGCTATGGGAGAGAGTCATCGAGCACCGTTTAAGAAGATTGACAAGCGTGACCAAAAATCAATTTGGTTTCATGCCTGGGAGGTCTACCATGGAAGCCATCTTCTTGGTACGACAACTTATGGAGAGATACAGGGAGAAGAAGAAGGATCTTCATATGGTGTTCATTGACTTGGAGAAGGCGTATGATAAGATACCACGGAATGTCATGTGGTGGTCTTTAGAGAAACACAAAGTCCCAACAAAGTACATTACCCTCATTAAGGATATGTATGATAATGTTGTGACAAGTGTTCGAACAAGTGATGGCGACACCGATGACTTTCCAATTAAAATAGGACTGCACCAGGGGTCAGCTTTGAGCCCTTATCTCTTTACTTTGGTGATGGATGAGGTCACAGGGGATATACAAGGAGATATCCCATGGTGTATGCTCTTTGCGGATGATGTGGTGCTAATTGATGATAGTCGGACGGGGGTTAATAGAAAATTAGACCTATGGAGACGGACTCTAGAATCGAAAGGTTTTAGGCTTAGTAGAACCAAAACTGAGTACATGAGATGCAGTTTCAGTACCACTAGGCACGAGGAGGAAGAGGTTAGGCTTGATGGACAGGTGGTACCTGAGAAAGACACCTTCCGATATTTGGGGTCTATACTCCAGAAGGATGGTGACATCGATGAAGATGTGAGTCATCGAATCAAAGTTGGCTGGATGAAGTGGCGCCAAGCTTCTGGCGTCCTCTGTGATAGGAGAGTGCCACAAAAGCTAAAAGGCAAGTTCTATAGGACGGCGATTCGACCTGCGATGTTGTATGGCGCAGAATGTTGGCCGACCAAGAGATGACATATCCAACAGTTAGGTGTAGCGGAGATGCGCATGTTGAGATGGATATGTGGCCACACAAGAAAGGACCGGGTTAGGAATGATGATATACGTGAGAGAGTTGGGGTAGCACCGATTGAAGAGAAGGTTGTCCAACACCGTCTAAGATGGTTTGGTCATATAGAACGTAGACCTCCGGAGGCGCCATTGCATACCGGACGGATAAAGCGGGATGAGAATGTTAAGAGGGGTCGTGGTAGGCCAAACTTGACATGGGAGGAGTCTGTTAAGAGAGATCTGAAGGATTGGAATATCACCAAAGAACTAGCCATGGATAGGGCTGCGTGGAAGTTAGCTATCCATGTGCCAGAACCATGACCTGGTTTCGAGATCTTATGGGTTTCAACTCTAGCCTACCCCAACTTGTTTGGGAAAAAAGGCTTTGTTGTTGTTGTTGTTGTTGTTGCGATTCCTCCAGCTGTACATCAATATTTTACATTATATCATATAAGTAGTGCTCTTAAAGTGGAGAAATATGGTTGGCATATCACTTGTGGTGGTCAGCATAATCTACCCATCATTGTTGTGAAATACGTTTTGTTCTAAATTCATGCCAAGTGACTGCCAACTTGTCATGGAGTACAATGAATCAACAAACAAATATAGCATTAATTATTATTCTCGATCAACATAAAATTCAGATATCACTTCAAGGTTAAGAAAGAAATAACAAGTTTATTACACTATGAAGTACAGTACATATTAAGGAGATTTAAATCAGCTGAGCTCAACAGGCGATGGATTTTACACGTACTTCTAGTTTAGCATGAGGTGTATGGCTGACTGACCCATGATTAGTACCTTTTAAGGGATTCATGAGAAGTCAACTGGTAAACTAGTGCAGTGGGATAGTTATACAGACAATTCCAACACCAGAATAGTACCCTAAATGAATGAAGTCTAAATATGTGGACTGAATTTCCTTTTACTGCAAACAAGCAAATTATGAGATTCCTCCAACTGTACAGTAAATCTGTTCTATTATGATATCAGAAGTAGTGCCCTCGAAGTGGAGGAATGGTCAACATGATCTAGTATCAATTTTGTGGCATTTTCTTTAAAACTGCGGTGTTGATGTTATACAGACAATTCCAACACCAGAATAGTACCCTAAATGAATGAAGTCTAAATATGTGGACTGAATTTCCTTTTACTGCAAACAAGCAAATTATGAGATTCCTCCAACTGTACAGTAAATCTGTTCTATTATGATATCAGAAGTAGTGCCCTCGAAGTGGAGGAATGGTCAACATGATCTAGTATCAATTTTGTGGCATTTTCTTTAAAACTGCGGTGTTGATTCATTCTGATAGAGCAAACAATAAGTGACTAGTGATTACCAACTTGTCATGGAGAGTTCGAGATCAATAATCAATGAGAAACTCTAGCATTCATTTACCATTCTCTATGAACATAAAGTTCTGATGCCACATCACGCTTATAGAAGAAATACAAAGTTAACTATATATCCTCCTAAGAACAGACCAGGGAGAGTTAGTTAACTACTTCTGGATCTCAACATGATGTGCACAAGTAATAACACAACAGGGAGAGTTAGTTAACTACTTCTGAATTAAAACTACAAGGAGTAGGTCTGAGCATGGCAGTTGCTGGTTTTACAGGAAACTCAACATGATGTGCACAAGTAATAACACAAGGAGCCACAATACCTGGGTCTCGATGATACCCTGCACCACGCACTCCATCAGCCAGGGGCGGATCCAGATGCCGCTACACCTTGAAACTGTGAAGGTCAGTGGGATTTTAACTACGTACTAATCGATGGATGAAAGCAGCCTCATGTACCTCGAAATCCAATTGAAAAATAGTGGTGCGGGGTGGGGACGGCAGGAACGGGATGCCCCGGCGGAGGAAGAACGGGAACGGCGGCGGCGGCGGCGGCGTGAGAGGCTGGAGCGGTGGGGCCGAGGTCAGGACTCAATTCAGGCGGAGGAGCGAATACAAGAAAAAGTATAGGGAGCAAAGTGCTAAAGAGCAGTTCGGTAACGCCCGCCCAGGAAAGTCTCACAGTTTTTACCCCGTGGAAGCTAGAAATCCCAGTCCTACCCCTCCTCCTTCCTCTCTTCCTTGATTTCCACTTCCACCCCACGCGCCCACGCACGGAGACCCGTCACCACCTCCCTCGCATTCCCATTTCTTCCTCCTCCCTCCCAGATCTCTCTGCCTCCAATGACCACCACGACGGCGAAGACCAGCGCGTAGAGGCATCCCCGCCATGGCGTCCCCCACGTCGCCGCTCGGCGGCTCGACCCCGTCGGGCCGCGTGCTCGGTCCGGCGCTGGACCGCATCATAAAAAACGCCGCGTGGCGGAAGCACTCGGCGCTCGTCGCCGCGGCCAAGTCCGCGCTCGACCTCCTCTCCTCCTCCTCCTACCCTCCGCCCGACCCGACCTCGCCCAACCCCTCGCCGCTCCTCGGCCTGCCCGTCGCCGCCGCCGCCGCCTCGCTCCACGCGCTCATCCTCGCCCTCGACTCCGCCTCCCCCAAGGTCGCCGACCCCGCGCTCGACTGCGTCTCCAAGCTCCTCTACCACCGCCTCCTCCTTGGCGACCTCGGCGCGGCCGCCGACGACGACTCCCCCGCCTCCAAGCTCCTCGCGGCCGTCCTCTCCTGCGGCGCCCTCAACGATGACGCCATGGAGCTCTCCACCCTCCGCGTGCTGGTCGCCGCGGCCCGGTGCCCCTCCATCGCTATCCGCGGGGAGGGTCTCGGCCAAATGCTCAAAACCTGCTACAACATTTACCTTAGCAGCAGCAGCAGCGCCAACCAGCTCTGCGCCAAGCTGGCGCTCGCGCAGGTGCTGGTCATCGTGTTTGCGCGTGTGGAGGCGGACTCCATGGATGTGCGCGTGCAGACGGTGTCCACCGCGGACTTGATGGATGTGTCTGATCGCAGCCTCAACGACTCCAGCATTGTGCTGGTAGCGCAGGGGTTTATAAACGAGGCCATGGAGGGGAGTTATGTCCCGGAGCCAGGGACTCCGGTGGCCACAGCGGAGGTCGATGAGACGGAGGACGGGGGAATGAGCAAGATCAGGGAGGATGGGCTGGCATTGTTCAAGAATCTCTGCAAGCTGTCAATGAAGTTCTCAACTCCAGATAACCCGGAGGACCAGGTGCTGCTGCGGGGGAAGGTCTTGTCGCTGGAGTTGCTCAAGATGGTTGTGGACAATGCTGGGCCATTCTGGAGAACAAATGAAAAGTATGATCATACTTGCTCTTGTCTCAGTCATTTGCATCTTTCTATTGAGTTTGTGGCATTTTCAATCTATTATTCATATATTGTTGTTGCACTGAATTAGAAGAATATTTGAATGACCGTGCGAATTACAGACAACATAGATACATACTCTCTCCATTCCAAATTACTTGACACACTTTTTGTCTAGAAACAGATGAACCTAGACAACAAATAAGTATAGACACATCAGTATATGGACAAGTCTAAGTCAACTAATTTGGAACGGAGAGAATATACAAAAATAATAGTAGCTCATGAATGTTTGTCTCAACATATCTGTATGAGCTTTAGAACATACTGTCAACGATGAGAACGTGATACAGAAAAGGGGTGATGGGTATTAGTCTATTATGATAGATACAACTTTGGAAGGCCAAGATAAAATATTAACTTTGAGGGAAAAAAAAACTTCGTTTAATAATGAATGAAAAGTGTAGAAACAAAGGAACTAGGCTAACATCAATCTTATTTATGATATTAATAAATTAATTACTTGTCAGAAACTAGTATGGATATGTATTCTTGATAAGTACAGTATTACCATCAACCTTTTGAAATGTTCCAAATAATATCCTGATGATAGTCTGTAACTCTGTATCCAAACATTAGTATCTTATAGTCTGTGCAAGTTACTAGAAGACCTAAGAAAAAAAAAAGGAATACAGTAGTATACACGAGAGGAAAATTCATGCTCTTATTGCTGTTTCAGCTGCATATGTGATAGGATTGACACAAGAGGGAGGCAGAATGAATTCCATTTCATCCATATTATAAATGACTAGAACTTCTACGTTGATAAACCAGTTGAATGTCTGTATTTTGCTATGGAAAACATTTGCCCCAACTTATGACTCCATGGCTCCTATTCTGCGGTGCCACCTTGCTGATTTCCCAGCTTGTATCACGTCTCTGCCACTGCTCATCTTATGCCACATCCTCGGTTTTGCCACCACCCACACCATGATACTTGTTGAAGTATCTGTTTACCGGGAGGTACTTTTGATTTCTTTTTCTGTAGAGAAATTTAAGTAAGGTTGAAGGGGGTGGGAGAAGTGAATGCAGCAACCACTACAGCCACCGCTCTCACCACTCCCATGCTTCATTTCGTAGTAGTATTAATAGAAGATTTTCATAATTTATTAGAAGGTAGAAATGGTAGTGGTGAAGATACGCTGTTTGTTCAGCAAACTTGTTGGAAGTGCATACATAAAAATTTTAGCCTCTATAATTGTGTGTCCATGGAAATGAAAAAGAATAGTTCCAACAGAACATTGAAGCCCCCCAAGTGGCTGTGGTTGTACCTGTACTTGCAGGATATGAGAACTCACTGTCAACTCTGACTCGGGTCGATAGTAAGGTAATGTTTGTTTCATAAACTGCGTCAGATATCCCCTTACTCTGATTTGGGTCGATAGTAAGATAATGTAAGAGAGATTACTAGGTAATTTTTGTTTTCATAAAGTAGCATTCCTTTTGAATGTGATCTTGATAGAGAGTAAAAGATATATGCTGAAGATACTTTTCTGTTGCTGCAGGTACCTTGGAGCAATCAAGCAGTACCTTTGTCTGTCATTGTTGAAAAACAGTGCCTTGTCAGCAATGAGTATTTTTCAGCTTCTTTGCGCCATATTTGTAGGTTTGCTGTCAAGATTTAGATCTGGGCTGAAAGAGGAAATTGGAATATTCTTTCCTATGCTTGTCCTAAGGGTTCTTGAGAATGTCCATCAGCCTAGTTTTCTGCAGAAAATGACAGTTCTAAACTTGCTGGAGAAGATCTGTAAAGAATCTCAGGTTCTTATTGATATCTTTGTGAACTATGATTGTGATGTTGATGCACCAAATATATTTGAGAGGTATGTAAAACTCTTCCTGATGAATAGTAAATTTCAGTTGTGTAAGTTGTGAAAGATGAATCCAACCGATAGTCAACGTAGCTTGTAATCTGCTCAAGGTCCCTAAGTCGGTGGAAGTAGTGATACAATGACCTTAGAGCACAATTCTGTGAGAATTGTAATTCTCTCTCTTTCCATCATATATTAAAGCACTTCTAATTCCAGCAGATATTTGCAGGTCTGTCAATGGGCTTCTAAAGACTGCTCTAGGGGTTCCTCCTGGAGCTACAACAACATTAACCCCAGCCCAAGACCAAACATTTCGGATTGAGTCAGTCAAGTGCCTTGCAACCATACTCAGATCCATGGGTTCATGGATGGATCAACAGTTGAGAATTGGTGATTTTTCACCCAAAATTTCTGAAGTTTCTCTAAATTCGATAGACAGTCCTAACACCCTTATTGGAGAAGATGGGATGGGAATTGATTATGAACTACAATCAGACTCTTATAGCCCAGACACATCTGATGCTTCCTCGCTTGAACAACGCCGTGCTTATAAAATAGAACTTCAGGTATATAATGTTTGTGTGCTTGGATTATTTTCTCTCCATTGTTAGTGCGTCTTGAGGAAGATTCACATTTTAATTACTGAAGTAAACATTTTGTTTTGCAGAAAGGAATTTCCTTGTTTAACAGAAAACCTTCTAAGGGTATTGACTTTCTCACTAAAAGCCAGAAGATAGGTCAATCCCCAGAAGACGTTGCTTCTTTCTTGAGAAACACTGCTGGTTTAAATGCAACAATGATAGGGGACTATTTAGGCGAAAGAGATGAATTCCCTATCAAAGTTATGCATGCATATGTCGATGCACTAAATTTTGAAGCTATGGACTTTGGTGAAGCCATTCGGTATTACTTGCGAGGTTTCAGGTTGCCCGGCGAAGCACAAAAAATTGACCGGGTCATGGAAAAGTTTGCTGAACGTTACTGCAAATGCAATCCAAATTCTTTTACTAGTGCAGATACTGCATATGTTCTTGCTTATTCTGTAATCATGCTCAATACTGATGCTCACAATATGATGGTCAAAGATAAGGTTAGTCAAATGATGATTTGCCTCCATTGTCAGTAAAAGAATGCATACTCACTACTTGGATTTTCTTGTGCAGATGTCTAAATCTGACTTCATTAGAAATAACCGAGGAATTGATGATGGAAAGGATTTGCCTGAAGTTTATCTGAGTACATTGTATGACCAAATTGTAAAAAATGAGATCAAAATGAGTGCTGATTCATCAGTTCCACAAAACAAGCAACCTAGTAGTGTGATGAAGCTCTTGGGCTTGGACAATATCATAAACCTTGTCAACTGGAAACAAGCTGAAGACAAGGCACTTGGAGCAAATGACTTGCTCATCAAGAACATACATGAGAAATTCAAAGCGAAGAGTGGGAAATCAGAGTAAGACCATAACAACTATTCATAGCCAATATATTTTGCATATGCTGGTATATATGTATATTCAACCTTGTGCTACATGCAGATCTATATTTCATGTTATTACCGAGACAACCATTTTACGATTCATGATGGAGGTTTGTTGGGCCCCTATGATGGCTGCATTCAGCATGACGCTCGACCAATGTGATGATAAGGCTGCCACGTCACAGTGTTTGCAGGGATTCAGATCCGCAGTGCATGTCACCTCCGTAATGTGCATGCAGACGCAAAGAGATGCCTTTGTGACGTCTGTAGCCAAGTTCACATATCTTCACTGTGTTGCGGACATGAAACAAAAGAATGTGGATGCTGTGAAGGTAGGTCCTTGGAAGGCCAAACAGTACATTCATGCTCTTTTGCAAATTCGGATCAATGCATATCTTGACTAGAAGGATCTTATCATGCAAGGCATCACATACACGGCTTCCATTGATCAATTTAGCATGTTTTGAGTTTGCGCAAAGCTACATGGGGTGGTTAAATTTTTTAGGACACTATGAGAGAGTATGACCTATGTTGCTTTTGAGAGGTAAACTGGTAATGAATAAATACGTTTAGGTGCATTTCTGAGCAAGCTTTAAAACTATCTGATTTACGTTTTTCAGTGGAAGTAATGGAATGATACATTAGGAGTCTATATATACAAGCTTTTTTCGTGCAGAGTCTTTTTCATTACTTTATTCCTTTGTTTCCATATCTTGCACTATGAAATCGAAATTCCTGAGAACAAATCTGCTTATGCGTATTTGATCTCTTGATTTATTTATAAAAGCACACTTAGATGACGTCAGCAGTGCTTGAGAGCTTGAATTTATACAAGCATGTTGAAATTGCGGAGAACAAATTTCTTATGCCTATGTTTTTACCATTTTTCTTATACAGGCTATAATATCCATTGCCATCGAAGATGGTGATTATCTGCAGGAAGCTTGGGAACATGTGCTAACCTGTCTTTCACGGTTTGAGCATTTACATCTTCTTGGAGAAGGGTCACCCACCGATGCTTCGTTTTTGACGGTACCTCTGGTCGAGTCGGAAGAAAAAACGCAGAAATCTACAGCTTCAAAGCGAACTAACGCTCTTCAGAATCCAGCTGTAATGGCCGCTGTTAGAGGTGGTTCTTATGACAGCATAACAGCAAAAAACAATGCCTCGCCATTAGCTACTCCTGATCAGATTAATAATTTTATATCAAACATAAATCTGTTAGACCAGATTGGCATTTTTGAGTTGAATCATATATTTGCTCATAGCCAAAGGTTGAATAGTAATGCAATTGTTGCTTTTGTGGAAGCTCTTTGCAAGGTCTCAATCACAGAGCTACAGTCACCTACAGATCCTCGTATCTTCTGTCTAACAAAGATAGTGGAGATTGCGTAAGACTTCTTTCACATCTAGTTTAAGAACCTGTTTCCAAATGCAAAGTTTTGTCATAGCAAGCAGCTATGGTCAACAACTTTTACAAGTGGTTTTATTTAGAGCTTCATTTGTGCAGGCATTACAATATGAATCGCATACGTCTGGTGTGGTCTCGTATTTGGAAAGTTCTATCAGACTTCTTTGTGTCAGTCGGATTGTCAGAAAATCTTTCTGTTGCAATATTTGTTATGGACTCTTTGAGGCAGCTAGCTATGAAGTTTCTTGAAAGAGAGGAACTGGCCAACTATAATTTCCAGAATGAATTCCTGCGACCTTTTGCGGTCGTTATGCAGAAGAGCAATGCTTCAGAAGTACGAGAACTTGTAGTTCGATGTGTCTCCCAAATGGTTTTAAGTCGTGTTAACAATATAAAATCTGGATGGAAAAGTGTTTTCACGGTATGTATGGTGTTCTATGGTTACTTTGCCTTGATTATTCTAGCATAATAATTTTGTACAGAAGCTAAGCTAGTTCTTGAGAAACAACCAACTGGAACTGTCCTACATTACCACTCAATATTTGCGACATTTCATCTTACAGGTTTTTACCGTAGCTGCTGCTGATGATCGGAAAAGTATTGTTCTGTTAGCATTTGAAACTATGGAAAAGATTGTTCGGGACTATTTTCCGTACATAACTGAGACTGAAACCACAACATTTACAGATTGTGTTAGATGTCTTATTACATTCACAAGTAGTAAGTTTAGCAGCGATGCTAGTCTCAATGCTATTGCATTTCTTCGGTTCTGTGCTGTCAAACTCGCCGAGGAAGGATTTGTTTGTCATGACAAGGATACCGACCAGCAATCAAATAACTTAGATTCTTCAGATGGGAATGCTGCAACGCACAAGGATGATCATGTGTACTTCTGGGTTCCTTTGCTTGCTGGTAGGTTACCTTTTCTTACAGAGACAGATGGATAAGTTTGGAAATGCATCACATTTGTAATATAGATCTTGTTTGATTTTTTATCTTTTGCAGGTCTAGCTAGATTGACAGCAGACACACGGCCAACTATCAGAAAAGGTGCAGTAGAAGTACTCTTTGACATCCTGAAGGATCATGGACAACTCTTCTCGCAGTCCTTTTGGACCAATATATTTGAATCTGTTATTTATCCTCTATTTAACGGTGAAATCAGTACACCCAACAGCCAGAGTAATAGCACTGAGGACGAGTCTTGGAATTTTGAAACTAACACAGTGGCTGTGAAATGCCTAGTGGATTTGTATGTCACATTTTTTGATGTGATGCGGCCAGAACTCACTAGAGTCACTTCTATTGTTACCAGTTTTATCAGAAGCCCTTATAGACAATCTGCTAGCACAGGTATGTCTGTTTTTCAGCGTTTAACAGAAGGACTTGCGAGCAAACTCTCCAAGGACGAATGGAAAGAGGTGTTGTTATGCTTTAAAGAATCAGCAGCAGATACTTTTGGTGTTTTCGAGAAAATAGTTAAGATGATGCAAGATATTGAAATTCCAGAAAAAAATGAGTCTTACTCTGAAGCAGAACAATATTCAGAGCATGACATATACAATGAGGATGAAGAAGAAGCTAATATGGAAACATCATCTTATGCTATTGTCAAAATGAAGAATCATATGTCTCTGCAACTCCTAATTGTTCAGGTACTTCAAACATTTTGTCAGTTGAATTTGACACTGTTCCTTTTTATATGCATGCCTTGCTTTGTTTATTTGGTTTAAATTTAAACTCTGTTTTCCTTTGCACACCGATCTAAAATAGGAATTAGAACAAATAAATTACAACATGAAGTTTTGCCTTCATGTTTGACATGCCAACAATTATGTTAAGACCACACTCACCATTTACTGGCTTCTCTTCAGGGGATTGTTAAATTGTACGAGACACACAGGAGATCCTTTAGTGCTGAGCATATGGGCATAATGTTGGAGATGCTATCAGCCATTACATCCCATGCCAGTGAAGTGAGCTCTGAATCTGCTTTGCACATCAAATTGCACAAAGCATGCTCCCTTCTGGAGGTATCTGAGCCCGCAGTCATCCATTTTGAGAACGAGTCTTACCAGAGCCACCTCAAACTTCTGCAAGCTTTGCTTCACGACAACCCATCGTTGTCACGAGACATGAACATTGAATCACAAATTATGCTTGTTTCTGAGAAAATACTACGGACATATTTGAACTGTGCAGGTCATGAACCATCCAAGGATGTTTCTCGTAGAGATCCGGTTGTACACTCTGTGCTGCCTTTGGGTGCTGCTAAGAAAGAGGAGCTGTCTGCTAGAACCTCGTTGGTCCTTCATGTAATGCGGTTACTGGGTGGCCTGGAGAGGGAATGCTTTAGGAGAAATTTGCCCCTCCTTTTCCCCTTGTTAGCTAATCTCATTCGCTGCGAGCATAGCTCTGGAGAGGTTCAAGTTGTACTGTATGGTATCTTTCAGTCATCTATAGGCCCTATAATACTAGTATAGCATTACTTGTCCGTCAACTGTACAATTTTGTCACTACACCGTGGTAGGGTAGCTTGATTGATGGTGGATATATAGAGATGGGATAAAGAAAAATTACAGCTTGACACTGCCGTAAATGATTGAAACCTGTTTCTCCAGAATACTTGCGTTGAAGGTAGAAACCTGTTTTCTTTTTTCTTGGCAACTTTTTTCCAACATGTAGCAGGATATTAATCTGCTTGTGTCAGTTTTGCAGCATGTAACATCGGTTCAGATACCTGGAGGCAGAAGGTCTTTCAAGGGGCATTTTGCTTCTTTCCTAACATTAATTTCGATTCATGGGTTCACTCTGAAGGCAGAAAAATATCTGTGGAGTTCTCCAAGGGAGTGGTCTGCTCGCCGGTGACCAAAATTTTGGGATGTAACTTTTTTTTTCCCTTGTGACAATAGCCTTGTATAGTATTTTCCTCTGAACCAACACTATAATAAAGTGCTGTTCATCATGTTACTCCTCGCCCTATCTTTAAGCTCTCGTTGAATTATTATTATTATCATTGTATCTACATGGCAATAAATATGAGGTTTACATTATTAATGGTAATAGAGGAATAATAATGTTGTTTTGACTCTTAAGAGAATAGACGTTTCTAATAGGATGACCCTAGCAGTCCCAAGCTGGCCTGATCCTCCAATTTGTTTGTGCTAGGGCCAACTGCTCTGGAAAACGAAGCTTGGACATCTAAACTTTGGAGGTCACTATCCATGACGCAGGTTCACCGACTTGCTTATTGAAAACTACCGCCCATCTAGGCATCAACACTTAAGTTCTTAGGAGTTAAGAGCGTAAGAGTGCCATCACAGGCCATTTAGTTAATTCTGATCTGCTTCAGGAAAAAATGTCTTGTTTGGAAGCGTAAGAATTTTGCAGGATTTCTTTTCTAAGATTATGATGGGTAACGTTTCAATTCTTGCATGATTCAGAATGAAAACGCTGCGTTCTGGACACGCCCTTACATTTGTTATGTTTTTAATAAAAGAAACAGTTCTTCAAGCTTCGGATAAGGAGTGGCAGAACACGAAAGTGGTAGGAAGGAACTAGCAAAACTGAGATACACAAATTTTCACCAAGTACACGTCACAAGAAACTTAACTAAATACTACTTCTACTAGCAAGCAGAACTAGTCATATGGTCATCCTTCACAGGCTGCATATAGGATCTCTTGATGAACTCCAGGCAATCAGCGATGGCCTGATCAGCATGGAAAGTACTAGAACTCTCCCTGTGCCCCGCCGGCACTCCTGCAGGCCGGCGACAGCGGCTCGGCTTCTGCACCGATCTTGCGGCCGTTGGCGTGGGGCGCCTCCTGGGGCAGCAGTTGAGCTCTTCTAAGCACCGGACGACGAGGCCGGCCAGGCGGAAGAGGCGCACGCGCAGCCGGAGCAGCGACCCCAGCCGGACATGCCGCACCCGGCGGCCGCCTCGCCGGCCGTGCTTGCAACTGCTCGCCTGATGGATCATCATTGTAACGACAGATAGATCAAAGACCCTTGGTGTTGTCAGTACTGGCTTGAAGCTCTGAATGGAGCGTGTGTGAAGTTCGCCATGTTATGGCCTCTTATATAGGTGTGTGGCACGACTGTACAAGCAGTACTGAGTGTTTGCCCGTAGCTTTTGGATGAACTTGTCGTTAAACGAACTTTCAATAACTAACGCCGCCAGGCTCAGCCAGCCGGCCCAGCCGTTCAGGTCATACAGTGAGACATTGTGTGATGCAATGGTACGCAAGATGTGGCCAAGCGTGTAGCCAGACAGTGTTTTTAAATACATTATCATCTACATAAACTACTGGCCTCACCTGGAAAATTCTCTTGGCTCCGTCTTCTTTCTGAATGCTTGTCATCATGTCATGCTAATCCTGATTTGCTGTCCTCTGGTATTAGTATAATACACTGCTTCCCAAACTGATCGAAATCTATGTGCCTTCCACGGTTTCATACGGTGTTAATTCAGAAACAAATGGATAGTATAATGGAAAGATTAAGCTTAACCACAAACATGTGCTCAAGTACTTACCAATCTGGGAATGGTGGCTGGCTTGTGCACACTTGCGTTTGTGAGTTGTGACATGTCTTATCTCTCCTGTCTTCATCAGGATCCTTCAGAAAACGAGGCCAAAATGGGAATAATCACTTTTTAGTTTCGTCGCGTTCTTCTGTACCCTGTGGTGGCCGCGGGGGCCTTGACAGGACCTGAGAAAGTTTCCAGCAATGGAGATCCATGGAAGAAAAACCATGTTTTGATTGGCATGCGAGCAAACAAATTTATGCGAGCTGTTGCCCATGGCAGCTTGCCATGACTAGAATATTTGATCAAACGTGTCATGTATCCACTTGCACTAGTGTTCAGCCACGTTTTGTTTGCTATGGCATTTGCATATTATTTGGAGAATCTAATGCCTTTAAGGTTCTTTATTTGCTAAAAACTAATTCTCGACATCGATTTGACCTCAATGAAGATTCCTACAAAATAAAGAGATAGTACCAAAAAAAGGTTTGCAAGATCAAATTACTGTGTGGACACTGTATGGAATGTACGGACATCCAAACAAAATAAAATTAATATACATGATTACAACACTCGAACAAGCCTTGAAAAATTGATGAAAAAACTGAAGATGTATTCATTCCTCACCTAAATGAGGATTAATCAATCAAATTACAATATTACAACACTCAAGCACACAGGCTTGCTGCAGCCTGCATCTGTAAGCTTTAGAGGCTAAAGCTTATTCTGGCAAAACGGCACAAATTCAAACAAAAGATCATCAACAATAGCAACACCGGAGTGAACTGCATCATTGTTAATTATCTAAGGCTGCTCAGCGGGAAGTTGCGCAGCGGGTTCTCCTTCAGCAATTCAGTTTCCCTGTTCAAAGAAAACAAACAGGGTTAACACTGACAAGAAAACATAACATGTGGAAAATGAAGGCGCAGCCGCAAGCTATTCTTACTTCTTAAGGTTTTTGCTTGTTGCTTGCCTAAGCTTCAGAACGGATGGTTTTGGACTCTTTGACACTTGAGGTGGAGCTGGTTGCCTAAGATGGTCAAAAGAATTTTTCTGTAAACTTATGTTTGTGAATTTAGAAAGAAAACGACAGTTTAAGGCTGTCATATAACATACTCGGCACATTCTTCATCAATGAAGACCTCAATAGAGCTGACACGAGCTGACTGAACTGCTGGCCGTGCTGCTACCTTAGGTGGAATCTGTTCAATGGAATGTCTCATCAGTTTATAACGATAGTAGTCATCCTTGGCAAAAGTTATCACCAGGGTCATCTTTGGAAATTTGAGTGGCTCCATAAGAGTACCTTGTGCGAAGTCCATCTGGCAGGCATCATGTTATTTTCTTTGTTTCTATCTGCTTGTGTTCCAAGGGTGCTCCAGGCCATGTCTTTGCTCTTAGTTCTGTCAAGACCTTGACTTGGCAATGAATTTTCCTTGTAAATCGAAATAGGCGCGTTGACATCGATCCTGAGAATGTGCAATAGCATGAGTAAAGGTACTGATTGTTTGATTGTGATCACATGGTAAAGGTACTGACCTTTGCAGCGCCTTAGGTTTTGCCAACAGGTGGGATCTCTCCATATTTTGACCTCCTGCCACATCAAATTAAATATTAGCTTGCACCCAACCAATTACTTGAAGTTCATACTGACTGACTCATAGAGTCATAGTATCACACAACAAACTTACTGGTTCCACCATGGTTCAAGGTACTACCGAATCTGCGTATTGGCTGATCCTCACTTGCTGTATCATCCTGTTATACCATAAGACAAATATAATCGTTCAGTGAAGAGTGGAGACCGGATAAAAAAATTGCAATCATCTAAATAGTGCACCTCGTGCTCCTTCTTTTTGGTTGATCTCCGAAGAAATGCCCTGTATGTGGTTTCCAACTTCTCAACGGGATTTGCTTTCCTGGTGCAAAAAAATAAAATTTGCCCGAAGATAAGAATGACGTACATTAGTGAAAGAAAGGTAAAGTAACAGCAAACCAATTCCTTCCATGAATACAAAGAGATACAAGTCAAGAACTCTTTAGATATTCTGTTGTAATGGTATATAAGTTTCATATGATGACTAAATCTTAAGAACAGTCGCAAAAAAATAAAAATTGCCCGAAGATAAGGATGAAGTACATTAGTGAAAGAAAGGTAAAGTAATAGTAAACCAAATCCTTCCATGAATAGAAAGAGATAAAAGTCATGAACTCATTAGATATTTTGTTGTAATGGTACATAAGATTCATATGATGACTAAATCTTAAGAACAGTCGCACATAGGACTCCAAGAAATTTAGGACATATTGCTTGCTGGAAACAGCTAAAACCTTTATTTGTATCGTCACACAGCAGCGATCTTTATACAACAGTTTCATTATCTTGATTGTATTAAGAAAACTGTACAAAAGAATCCTAATCCTAAAAGCATTTGAAATAGAGAAATTTCAGTGTCTTGTTATAATATCAAATCCAAGAACATTTCATATAAGAGAAGTTTTGGTGTCTTCTAAGAATCTCACCTAGCTATTCCAAGGCTAAAAACCTCGTCAGCTTTCTTCAGTTTGTTCTTGGACTCCAGCAGCGACGCATACCGAATGTAGAAAATAGCATGACCCTCACCAATCTGGTTGGCCTCCAGGAACCTGAATATCACCTCAGCATCGGCACAATTCCCAGCCTGCAAACCAAGCTGCAAGTCAAACATACATGCCTACACACTACAAAATGGGGATAGATCAAGCTGGATTCATTCAGCAACTCACGTATTCTAGCCACACTTTGAGGTACCGAAGGTCATCCTTGTACCGCTCGTCGTGCCAGAATGCACGCACGCACTGCTCGTAGATCACCACAAGGCCGGAGAATTCTCCGCCTGCCGGGAAAGACTCCTGAACCCATTTGATGCAGCTGCAAAGAGGCAAAGCGGAGAGCACGAGCTATGAGCAGCTAGCTTGGATAAATCAATCAATGAAGGGGCAACCTTTGCACTCCATTATCTAGCTAATGAGTACTGATCCGTCCCAAGAAACTACGCACAAGAAGCCAGAAGGGAGGGGGGATCAAGATGAACTTACTCTACCCACGGCTGGAGCGGATCTTCACCTTGGTACTCTTCGATTTCTTCGATCTTCCTCCTGAAAATCAGTCAATAAATCAAACACTGAACCCACAAGACATTGACCGGAGACTCCCCCCCCCCCCCCCCCCCCCCCCAAGAAATTCCCCAACCAGAACGAACCAAACCCAAGAACCAAGAAATGCCTTGCTAGGAAAGATCGGGGGTCGCCGTACCTTCGTTCGGCGAGGAGTGCGGCACGCTGGGCGGGGTCGGCGTGCGCCTTGAGGGCACGGTTGAGGAGGCCGACGTTGCGCCCGCGCTTCAGCGGCCGCACGTTCTCCTTGAACGCCTCCCACTCGCCGCACAAGGCCACCGGCGCCGTCTCGGCTCCTCCACCCAACAGCGCCAGAGTCTCCACGTCGAGCGCCGCCAACTCGCCCGCCGCCGCCGCCATCTGATGTAGGTCTGGGTCAGTGCTGCTCCGAAGCCGACCGTTGGGAGAGGAGAGGATTCGAATTCGTAGATTGGAGCGGATGCTGCTCTGGGTTGGGTTTTATACGATGGTTGGGCTCTTATTTATGTTGGGCTAGAATCTTTATCTGCGGCCCAGACACACGGGCCCGTGCGATGCAGTTACCCACGACTCTCATCACTTCCTTTAGCTACAGTTACCTTTACCACCCTTCCAGTAAGTGCAAGCCACTCCACTAAGTAGTAGTACTAAGTTAATTCAAAAAAAAGTAGTAGTACTAAGTGATGTTTAATTACTATACACCGACAACACTTTGAGCATATTGATCTGGTAACGAACTCCTTCAAGAGATTGCTAAACACCCATAATCACAAAATATATTTGGTAAGGCTATATATAGTCATACCAATGCCTTGGATTTGTTAATTATTAAAAGCATAAAGTAAAGTAAAAAATCTTTAAATAATGAATTTTAAAAAATAACACACGGTTTTAAACAAAAATAGTGCGTTGTCGACAAGGGCAATGCTTTTCGACACCCTCCTGACCGAAAGTTTGTTTCGGCAACCCTTGTGCGGAAAGGGCAGGTGAGGGTAAGGTCCGTGTTCCTTTCCTTGATTAATCAAATAAAAGTCACTTAACCAAGTCAAGTATATGGCTCCCGTACACACCTACTATCAATACTTTGTGACGACTCGCCCATGGATGTTCCCTACTCTCTAGTTGTATAAACGGAAACAACACATTATACTTGAGACTAAGAAATATATGTAGCGAAAATTTACTGTTCAAAGTGTCAAAAATAACAACCGGCCATTCTATATTTGTACACGAGATTTGGTGAAGATAGAGATTTTTTGTGGGTTGTGTAGAAAGCACGAATAAAAATTTCGTGAAAATTCTTTTAGTAGGTTCAGAATTTGTCTTTTTTAACACATGACACAAAAAATGTCATTATTTCCCCAGACTGTTTGTGCGAGCATAGAATATCAGGGTGTACATCAAAACAATTGTTTAGGATTTATTGACAGTTTAAAATGCAACTTTTGAGTAATGGGTGCTTATACATGCATCTATGAGCCAAACATGATTCTCCTAGCCTGTCTAAAAAATGATACTACATGGGTATACTGTATAGCCGGGAACTACACGATCGAGGTCGATCGGGTCAATCTTCCTCCCATAATAATGCCCATGCATGGGGATGAGTACCGGAAATCCAGAACAAACCGAAACGGCGATAAGGTTGGTTGAGTGGATGGAAGAGCCAGCGTACGTGCGTCTCATCTCTCTTGGTGATCGACTTCATGTCTTGTCCGGCTAGTTTTGTTCCATCTGGAATCTGGAGTGCTCCGATCGACGTCTCGCGTCATGTGGTTGGAGTAACAAGCTAGAGTACGCTCGCTTGTGGTTGCGGGCCCCGGAAATCCCAGCTCCGTTCAAATCCAGTTTTTCACGTAAATGGCAACTCGATCGATCCATTTTCTTTATTTTTCAGGCCGGAGAGGGTTACACCGTGAACGTACGTACATCTAGCGGCCTGTTGACGATCGATCTCACAAGTCACGGCTGCGTACGTAGTTGCTGTAGCCGGCCGTTATTGCAGCTGAGCGCCGCCGTGGACTAGGTGCTGCTGATGCTGCCGGCGCTGGAAGTGCTGCAGTCGTGGAACACGAGCCGCGGGGGAAGGAGTGATCATGTGGTGGTAGTGTTGGCGGCGGAGGTGAACAACCGGCGGTATGGGCCTGGACGACGGGGTGGACGGCGATAGCGGCGGCGTCGCCCTTGTTGGGAACAGAAACGCCCGGATCTTGAGCTGCTGGAGCCGGTCCCTGCTGGCGGCGTCGTACTCCGCCAGCAGGTTGCCGAGATCGTCGTCGCTGGTGACGGAGACGAGCGCGTCCAGGTCCTCCGTCGGCAGCTGGCACCGCAGGCTCACCGCCTCCCATCCGCACATGTCCCGCAGCTTCCGCTGCAGCTCTGGATCATGATCAATAAACCATTTTTCAATCGATCGGCGTCAAACAAACTGGCTGGACATGCATGATCACATATAAGGGACTGTGGAAGGACGGATCCTTTGGTATAGACATGTACTAACTACGTACCGTAAAACTGGAGGGATCGATCGACGGAGAGGACGCGGTTGTCGCCGCCGACGTAGCGGAGCGCGCCGTCGGAGTGGCGTGGAAGGATCATGCCGCCGTAGCTGCACAGGAGCTTGAAGCTGCTGCTCCCCTCGGCTGCCGCGCCGGAAACCGGCTTCACGACGCAGACGAGGTCGTCGTTGTCCACGGATCCCAGGTACGACGTGCAGGAGGAGGACGACGACCACGAGCCCGGCATGCCTTCTTTCTTCCCCATGTACGGTGGACAGCGGTGAGTGAAGAAAGCAAGCCGCAAGCTGTGTGTGTGTGTGTGTTTCCCTATGTTGTGGACGACCGGTGGCTCGAGCTATGCCGCGCCGCGCTGGCGTTGGCTGCCCCGCTAGATGCTTCAAACCATCGCCTCGTCCACACCTGCTCGCTTCCTTTTGTAATGTAACGTGGGCCGAAGGGGCATGTTTCGATTTAACGTGCAAGGGTGCATAATCTTAGGAATTAGTCTTTCTTTTTGAAGAAAAGGCCTAAGCCATATATTATGTGAAACCAATCCCTACAAAAACATTCTTACAGGAAAAAGAAATAATAATCAGTTTTTTAAAAAAGTTCAACACCATCTTCTTTCACGGCGATTGCCGTGAGCAAAGTTAGATGCCGCATCTAGGCTTCTGACGTAGTGATGGTCATGTCGGGAAAAGTTACAAAAAATTACACTTGTAAAAGTTGCGGCCAGAAAGTTGTCGATGTAGACCAGAAGAGGCCGGCGACCATGATCTCAAGAAATCGCCGTTCCGCGAAAGCTAGTACCGAGATGCATGACCGGGAGATGATCCCATCTCCGGCTAGGACGAGATGGGGTAAACCCAACTCGCAAGTTCCCCAACGAAGCCGTACCTGGACTGAGGCTCACCCGGCGAAGGCGGAACTTGTGGACACCATTACGATGCATCATCATCCCTTCACATAACCTCCCCTACAGGAGGACCAGACACACGTCTGAGGTTCCCCCACTCGTAGCCTTTGGGCCGAAAGAGGGCAGGGATGCAGCGGGCGACGACGCTGGCTGCTGTGGATATAGGTAGAGACAGCTCCTGGTCGCCTCTACGGAGGCACTGGAAAAAACATTTCAGACTGCACTAATGTCTGAATTTCTTCTTACGAATTAGTGTAAACACCGTAATCTTTCGGAAGTAGTTGAACCGCTTGCAGCTAGTCTCGCCGTAGACAATTGGGTTGTGTGTGCCTATGTCTCTGTCAGCTAGATAATCATAGATCTTCTTTTTAAGGGGGCAAAACCTTTGAAACAACTTTTTCCGTCGCACCAGTTGACATTGTTAGATTTAAGTACACCGCTAGTTTATAAGTTAGTTTATAAGTTTGCCTCTTATCGGTTTGTCATGTGTATCCTACTTCTTTCAACTTTTGTAACAAGTCCCCTCCATATGAGCTTTTTGGCATTCTTACTGCCTTGAAAGACCAGGATTTCTCATCTAATTAACCTCATCATCTCACGTGAATTAACTTACTACAAAGTTCTCCTCCTATGTTACCAGCAAGGTTAAAAAAATAAAATGCTACGATAAATGCCGCCGGCAGCCTCAAATGCAATAGACGCTATAACATGCTATAATATCATGCTTTCTTAAAATAGTGTTTAAAGAAGATACAAGATATATGTCAAAAGTAAAGAATTTCAACAAGAAAACATGAAGCATAACTACATATAAAAATTGTTATCCAATTGCCTAGAAGCCTAACATCAACATCCCACGACAGCGGGCGGACACAGGAAAAAAATTCAAGGGTGAGCACACTCTACAAAATGTTGGGCCAAGAGTCCTTATTGGGCCTAATCTGCTTCATATCTAGGCGGTCCATTTTTTCTCAAAATTCTGGGTGGGCCGCTGCCCACCCTACCCACCCTCTGTGTCCGCCAATACCCATAAGGCTACAACATACAATAAAATACTTGTTCGGAGTCATCAGCATTAGTCGTGTGAAGCCATGAGATTGCGCTCATAACCACGACATACCGAAATCCACTTCTTGTTTTTCCCAAGGTAAAAAACTTGGGTCTTTGGGTCGATAAGCTAGAAAAGAAAATAGCACGCTGATGCTATGACGTTTCAGTGTGATATTTCGCAAATAGCATCATATCGAGTAAAAATACTAAAATTTAACGTGGACTCTCCGGATATGTTGTAGCGTGGTATTTAGCGTTGAAACATAGTGCTATTTTTTCCCATGGTTACGATCTTGTTTTTTTATCACAAATGTTTACGGGCCCTGCATCTTGGCCCGAAAGTCTCTGTTTGCTGAGGAGGTTGCTAGTCCTAGGACTCAAGTAAATGGGCTGTTGGCCGTGATTGGCGAGTATAACATGACCCTCGGCCCGGACGGCCGTGCCAACGGTTTCCTTTAGGCTATGCGTTTTTTTTGGTTTGGTAATCTTAGGCTATCAGCATTTTCATTCCAAACCAGACAGTGCACAGATCATATCACGCTGTATCCGTCCAAGGCTCACCGGGAGAAAGAACTGCAGTCAAATACTCCCTCCGTTCTAAATTAGATGACTCTCTTTTCTCAAAAAGTGGATGTATCAAGATTCTAGATATATCTACTTTTTGACAAAAGAGAATAATCTAATATGGAACGGAGGGAGTAGAAATTAGCAGAGTCTGGTTGACAGCACACGAATCATCCGTGATGCATGCATCTTATAACTCTACTGTATACTGACATGAAAGTTGAAACGTGAAAATGCAGTCGCAATTCATCATTGTAACCAGAATGGGAAGTTCTTTCATAGAAAACAGGCACTGAACACATACTAGTAGAAGTAAAACCAATCTGAGTTGAGCAAAATTCGTTGCACCAAATGCGCCACTGCCATCAGGATCAGATGGCAAAGCTTTGCAGACAGACTGCGAATTTCAGAGGAACGAGAAATATGTACACCTACCTACACTGCTTACTCTGAAACTGGAACCTTTTATATACCGAAACCAAGAGTACATTATATACAACAGCTCAATATGTACACCAAATGATCATCTCCTCTTATTCTCCTAATTACATGTCTGGCACCCAGCCTAACAGGAGTAATGAGTGGCGTGCATGATCCTCTTCAGCTTGACTAGGATCCCAGCAGCCTTCCGACGCGCTCGTGTAGTGCCATTCTGTGCGAGCCAAGCAAGCGACCTGTTCAGATTCTCGTCCTCTGAAACCTCCCTAAGCTTGGTACGGTCGTACGTACAGATCGAGAACAGAACTGCTACAGCGTTCTCTTTGTTACGCTTGCATTGATCCTCCTCCCTTATAATGCGGAGCATGCAAGGCACACCACCAGTCTCACCGATCTCCTCCACTGTTTCATGGTCACTTGATAGCAAGGCGAGGATAGCCATGAATTCATCAATAAGTGATTCACCGCTACTAATGGCCTTCAGCGTCACATCGATGACTCCGCTCTTTGTAGCTCTTGATTTATTCTCATGCAACATGCAAAGATTAAAAATAGCTGATGCCGCATCCTTCTTTGCTATCATGCTGCCGTGTTCAAGAAGATCAACCAAAGGCCCTATTGCACCTGCCTCACCAATCTTTGACTTGTTGGTGTCAAGAGCTGACAAACTGAAGATGGCAGCCGCAGCATTGCTGCGAGCATCCATTGTTCCTGACTCTAAGACCCTCATGAGGAATGGGATTGCCACTGGGTCATCTCCAATGATCTTCTTATTGCTCTCATGGATTGAAAGATTGAGAATCGTAGTCACCGTATCCTCAAGAACTTCTGCACTGTTATCTAATTCTGAGTTGGTGACAACTGAAATCATTTGTGCGATGGAATTGGGATTTTCTCCAATGAGTGCTCGAAATGAGCTGTTGCGCTTTGTTAGAAGGCGGAGATCCTTAATTGCTTGCCTCTGGTCAGATATGTTTGATGAGAATGAGATCCTATCAAAGATTTCACTGCATGCCTTCCGCTCATTGTTGGTAACTAGATCCTCCTCTTGGTCTTCAAGTGGTGGAAGAGTGACCCCATTTTCTGTGCACCATTGCGAGATCATGCTTCTAACAAGGTGGTTTGAGATGACGTTTGTATTCGAGAGAACTTGCTGAGTTTGTGGGCAAGTTCGGTTCCCTGCACTCAACCATTCTTGAATGAAACGACGATCATATGTCTGCAGGGAGAGTACAGTGTAATAGTTATCTCAAGCTTGGAAATTAAAAAGTACATAGAAAATAGATAATTTGCTCTCAGCCCCCACACAAACACATAAAATGAATATTCAAGTGCAATTTATTTGACATTGCAGCCGTGAACAAAACATTAGCTATCAAACATATTGATAAGCTAAATAGTTTTGAATCAAGCAAACATGACGATCCGTGTGCAGGATAATGATTGATAGTTGATTTATGAATGTTTGTTCCAGTTCATGCCAAACAAAAGGGTATGAAATGAATATAAAGATGTCAAGATCAGGACCACAGAAAGTAGGGAACTACTATAGAGAGAATCTTGCTGAAGCCTATCAATCATCAATACACTGTGCCAAATCTGGGACCGCACGAAAATGATGTTGGCAGAACAATAATATTGTTCAAGAGACTAAATTGACCTATTTTAGAATTTTCCTGAACAATGGAATAAAATTTTGAGTACGACGTGAAAGGTAAAGCTCAACTGATTCCGCCCTGTCTATTGTCAGATGATGCAGATACGGATGCCTCGAGCTGGCGGCCTCCACCGCTGGGCTGGACAATGGCAAATGTTGACGCAGCTGGTGTGAACACATCAAAGAAGGATGGCATTGGAGAAGTGATAGGTGATGAAACTGGGAAGGTTCTTTTTACGGAGTGGAAAGTGGAAACACCTACCGATCTTTCCGATCTTTGCAAATGCCAAGGAAGCTGAAATCCTAGTGCGTTTGGAAGGACTAGAACATCTCACGAGTTTGCGGAGACCATCTCAACAGCAGTGTCGGAAAATCCGTCTTGCTGGAGTATCTACAGGGAAATACACGAGCTTCTTTGATTTCATCCAAATATCGAAGTTCGGAAGGTAGATCCCATGAGTAATAAAGTGGTGCAGTGTCTGGAGCAGTTAGGTAAGCATGACAAGAATGCGTAAGTCAGGTCCGGCCTGTGAGCTTGATCACAAATGGCTGTGAACGCTATTTACCTAATGAATAAAGCTCACATTTCCTTTAAAAAAGCTGAGTAAGACGGGCCGGCAAGGTAGGATTAGACTGTAATGCACTATGGTCTACATCTGGGATTTATTTTCAGAATTTTTTGTAACTTTGTAATATGATTTTCGAATTTTAAATAAAGGGCTATGTGTACCTCGGGTTCCAAATGCACTTTCCCATGTACTGTAGTGCTAGTATGGAATACAGAACATCTCTGAAAGGGACAAGTAATAAATGTGCTACAAACCTACTACACGAAAGTACAGCTAGAAGTGGACCTTTCAACTGCCACTTTGACATAGTTTAGCAGCACGACTAGTTGCACCTGCACCCCATAACCCCATTGTTATGTTGTGCTACTTCTGAGTTTTTAAAAATAATGAAAGAAATCATGGGCATAGATTATGTTGTGTGTTGTTTACCGGCAAATTTCATCCAAAAATACGGTCATATTTTTGGACGAAATTTGTCGGCACACAAGACACAACATAATCTATGTCCATGATTTATTTCGATTATTTTGAAAAGTCTGAAGTAGGACATCCGACAATGGGGTGTGGGTGCAACTAGTTGCAAAATATTCACATTTCATGACTCTCTTCTTTCTACCTGTCATCTTATTCTTAAAGTTACAAATTGTCTTGATGAATCCAAGATAATACTTCAGGTGAAATTGTTTTAGTGCTAAATGCCACCGAAGCCTAAGACTGCGGAGGAAATTAGGTGAAGTACTCCAGATACAAAGTATGGGAAGGTATACCGACACTCCAACAGACAGCAGTACCATCAGGTAGCCATGAAATACTTTGTCAAACAATGTCTATAAATTACAACATTAGTGTTGCAATAAAATTCCAATTCAAAACACAACACATGTCAAGAGCACAATAAGAGAAATTCTGCATGGAATAGCAGCTTCACATTTTCTTGTCCTCAGGCTAATGTTAACTCTGAATGTGCCTTTTTTATATCTCAATGTGTAGATAAAATAGAGATCTTAAATTTATGGCATACTAGATACATCCTGTTGCCATCCTAACAAAAAGATTCAGATTTTTTCATGACTATCTTGTTGCCATACTAACAATAATATTAAAAAATGCACCAAAAAAGTAGTACTAAGTACCCATGGCCTACAAAAACGTCTTATATTTTGGAATAGGGGTAATAGTACCCATGGCATGTGCACATGAAAAAAATAGCTGATATTAGCCATTAAATTCACTTTTCACTTGCTGATATAGCTGAATTTTTCTATGACTTTGCAAAAAAAAGCAGGATCGGGCAGACATGGAATGCCAATAGCTCAATTCACGTGGTCCTAGCATGGGGTGTCAGATGGATATGCATCTGGAGTTAATTTTTCTGATTCACATGATAAATACTCCTAATTTCGAATCCACACAATAAAAGCATTTTGATATATAGTACTTTATATTCATTAACTGGAATAGAGATCCACATGACGTGTCACTCTGTTGTGCATTCAAGAAGATCAAGCACCATGTGGAATTGTGGATTCATATGTACTACTGAGAAAATAGAGCCAGTATGACACAGAAACAATAACTGACCTATCTGTCGGCCATTTCACCAAAATAAAATATACTACTAGTACTAGTAGTCTAATACTATACATATTTGCAGATGAAAAACTAAATCAACTTAAGAACTACTCCCCCGTTCCAAATTACATGTTTTGGTTATCTTCGTGTGGGCATCTTATATTTAGGAACGGAGGGAGTATGTAGGTAGTCCCCATTGTATGAAGAATGGTCATCAATAAAAGAAAAGAGCAAAATAACAATCAGGTTTCAGAAACAACAAGAGAGTCGAAAAGGAGGTAATCTTAAATCTTACTGTACCAAGCTGAACAACAGCCCACAATAAAATGAAAGAAAACGGATCACCAACCAACGGCAAACACATCACAAAAAAAGCAGCGAATCATGAGCACGAAATTGTTACAGAAAAACAATAAATCAGCATAAGGAAATGAAGTATGTCCAAAACAACAAAAAGGACAGGTGAAGGTATCATCTGAATTCTGAAGCTGATACGCCACAGAATCAATTGCCCGTATTTGACGATCGAGGCATCCTGGAAGCATCAAGAATTCAAAAGGCCATGACAGAAGCAGGAGAGATAACACAAGAACAGCAGGTACAACCCAAAATGGGCACCATGCGAGAGAGCAATAAATCTATTTTAACGTTCACGCGTTTGGCGAGTTCTTGGACGGCGAATGAACGAATTAATATTTCGCAAAAGAAAAAAAATGACCGAATTAATAACCCTAAACCAAACGAGGACCTGATATTGACCACCGACGGGCGGCGTTGAATTGGACCCTGAATTAAGGGAAAACTGCAGGGCGGCGGGGAAATTACCTGGCCGGACGCGAGGACGACGGGATCCCTCATGATCTCGGAGGAGATGGGGCAGAGGAACTGTTCCGGCACGGAGGCCGACCTCCCCCCACCGCGAGCAGCATCCTTCCGGCGGCCTAGTTCCGCGGCCCTAAGAGCGGCGAGCGCCGACTCGGCCTCGTCGAAGGCGTCCCCTTCCGCGCCTCCAGCCGTGACGGCCGCAACCAGCCGCCGGAGCCGTCGCCGGAGCGCCGCCGCCTCCTCTGCCGCGGCCACCGGCGTCGGCTTCGCCATGCCGCAACTAGTAGGGCCCGGGATGTTCGTATTCCCGGTCACGGTCACGGTTGCGCTGTGCTCCGGAGTCCGGCGGGCATGGACCTCGGTGGCGAAGAGCGGCGAGTGGTGGTGGCCTGTAGGCTGTAGCAGATGCCTTCTGTCACGGTACCGCGAAAGCTTTTAGAAGAAGGGACTGGTAATCACACACGTGGACGCACGTCTCCGCCTATAAACTTAGACAATACTTCAAAGAGTTAGAAGTTTAAAAACCCACCTCGAGCTACACGAAGGACGTTACTTTGAAAAAATTGAAACTTCAAATTTAAGCTTCACAAAGTTTTAAACAAATATCATGATCTAGTCAACTATGTTTAAAAACCCCAAATGGACCTCGAGCTACACGAAGTGTGCAAAATTTTAATGTGAAATACCTCATATTTTAGGCTGAGCAAAAAGGCAAATCAGTTTTTTTTGTAAGATTCAAAATTTGCCCTATTCACGTTCCCCAGATGTGCACATTTGTCGTTTTTGCTGAGGTTAGAAAATATGGTTTTTCGCATTGAAACATGGACTACATCATGATATTTTATTTTGAAACATCAAATTTGTAAAATTTTCGACAATTTTGAAATTGGCTACCTCGAGGTCGAGTTGCATATTGTTGCATTCTCATATAACCCCATATAGGCGTGGACGCGTGGTTATGTTGTGCTCCGGCGGGCATGAACTTTCGTGGCGATGAGCGGCAAGTGGTGGTTTGCTAACTGGTTGAAAACATTGATGCCCTATCTCACGGCATCGTAAAAGCTTTTTTAAGAAACTAGTAATCACGCACGATGCATGCACTCTCCGTCTATTAAGTTGAGTTGACCATACTTGGGGTCTTTTTGATTCAAATAAATTTGTGTATGATTTGCACTCTTATCAAAATGTTTCTATAGTGAACATTTGATTTAAAGAAATGAATCCTTCAAGATTTTATGAATTGCTTTCATACGCTAGAATACGACATGATTTCGAACATGAGGTGAGACCTCTGGGGTGTGTTTACAACCAACTACAACAACTATAACGTGTACTCAACCCTATTTAAATTTCGTGTCGTGCAACCAAACAACATATGTTATTGATCATTCATGTATTTTATCCTGGGAATCGAAGAGGACCTTGAGACCATCCACTGTGTGGTTGCCTGTGGCAAGATGGTTAGGTGGATGGTTGTATCCCCAGCCCACTAGAGTTCAAACCTTAAGTTTGACGTTGGTGTTTCTCATTTAGGTGAAATATTCTTTCGGTGGGAGGCGACGTTCCCGTCGACAGCGAGGCGCCTGTGGTGACTTCGTCAATCTCAAGACCTGACCAACCGGCTCAGTCTCTCGGAGGTGCTCATATGGGTAGGGTGTGCGTGCGTACGTTCATAGGGGTGAGTGTGTGCGCGTGTATATGAGCGCTTGCGTTGTACTGTATTTCTCAACAAAAAAAGACACATATCACTCTCTCCTACCTTTAAATCGGTTTAACACATAGTAGTGGGTTGACTCGAAATTTCTAACAACAAAAATGAATTAGCATTTTTCCGGTTCAAACAAAATAAACAATTGATTTTCTGCATGCATAACTTGTTCACACAAAGGAACAAGAGAGAGGAGACCTTTTTTTTCAACAGGGCCCATGGTTATAGTTGGTACAGTTCAACATATATTCAATTCACTACGGATTTGAGGTTGAAAACTTTAATACACAAAACCAAACACACAAAGTGTATATCTTAAAAGGTTAGAAGTTTAAAAATCATCTTAGAATTCTAAGTGTTGTGAAGCAGCTCTCTACCATTGACCGTACATACGGACCATCTTATTGAACGCAACAGTTCTGGTGTGGAGCCCACCACTTAACCTCATCTCCTTCCAATCTTCGTGTCTCCTCGACCGAACAGCCGTCTCCTTCCTTGCACCTAATGCACCCGCACGAGCACAAGAGATGAGGGTTGTTGCTCCCACGTCATGGCCTTCCACTACAGAGGTCGCCACTCGTCCACCACCCACCATCAAGATGGTGTAGGAGACATCACCACGACCACCAGGCAGCCGCAGTGGAGAAGACAAGTTATGAACTTAAAGCTCATGGATGGAGCGAGTTGTGGCAAGTTATGAACTGAAAGGGGGGTGTGACGATGCGCCGGAGAAGAGACCATCGGCCCGGTTTGCAGCGGATCTTCTAGGGAAGGCCGGAGTAGTGGAGGTTCAGCGGAGGCCGAGATTTGATGAAGTGGTGCGGTGAGGCGCCTGTGGGCCGCCTCCAACCACGGGCGGTCCTGCAGGTGGTTACTATGGGGATGGAAGATCTGGTGGCGGCTTCTTTCTTGTCTCCGACTATGCCTTCTTCGGATCACCCATGTGTATGGGCCGGGTGATCGCAATTTAGAATTGCCCTAAGAACAATTTTCTCTAATTGTTAGGTTTTGCTGACATGATGTACTACTTGGACAAATAAATTTAACTATGATCAACTGCAAAAATATCACTGAATAATTCATAGATTTACATTGGCAAGTGTTTTAACATGATAACAAATTCAGGAAATAATTTAGTGCCTTGAGTTGTTAATTTTTACACTGGTCGCATAAATTCAAAAACTTAGCCCTTTTTTTCTTTAAATGGAGGTTAAAATTTCCTGTCTCTGTATTGAATCGATGCACACAACGTTTTTTAACTCGCAACTTTTTACAGAGACACTTTTTGTAATTCAATCCTATGGGCGGGAGCCAAGGCCCAAGGGGGTTGGCCACCAAGAAGCTAGTTGGTCAAAACAAATACAGTTTGTTTCAACGGAGCATCGATGTCTAATTATGAGCTAAACTAACAATGCATGTCTGCTAGGGACTTCTGTTGACGTGTGTCGGTAATTCATTTTTTCGGAAAGGGAAGTAGATCGAGGTTCCGGCTTATACATCAATCGATACATACAGCAACGGAGTGAGACGTGCATCGACACCGAAAGAATAGGTCTAGTGTGGCAATTTGATGGCTGGAAACTTTTGGCACATCCGTCGACACGGTTAGCCACGACATGATGTCACACTTGCCTTTCCTTTGACCGATAAGAATCATTGCAGCTGTTTTAGGGACGTTGCTGCCCTGACCGTCCGAGGAGCGTGAGTTGTTTGGCTAGCAACATCATAGGAAATAAACGCGTGCTACTTTTTTTTAGATAAAAAGTTAAAAGCCCAGCTTTGAATTGACAAAGCTCAGGGTTTGCAAAACGGTTATAATGTTTGGGCATACATTTTAACCAAAAAAGAAAGCAAACTATGATGGATAGGTCGCAAGCTAGGAGGTGCTCGGGAGAAACTCAGAGTGAATATGCTTCTGCTTGCTAGTCATTAGACTAGTCACAATGGAATTATCATAGGTCTTATCATGTATGTCATATTGGGAAAATGATGACGTGTCACAATAATTAATGAAAAAAAGATGATAGTGGTATCATAGATAGATATCGTAACATAACTGATTTCAATGCAATACGAGTCTAGTACCTAATAAATTTAGTGTCATATGATACCACACATATGTATTATGTATTGTAGAAGTAGTATTATACACTAGTATTATATGTATGATACTAGTATATGATACTCCCCATTGTGACTAGTCTTAGTTTTGCGTCCTCCATGATCTGCTATTTCAGCGGCCTGCTGCTTCTGCTTGCTAGCAATTAGTTATGCGTTCTCCACGTTCTGGGATTTTATTGCGCTCCTCCTCCTCTAGGACTGCAAGAAAATCATAATTTTTAAAGACCAGGTCAGCCATTTTTTGATGAATTTCCCTTCAATAGCGCTTTTATTGCAGGCATGCCAAAGTGCCCAAGATTAGGCTGCAAACAACACTGAAGTAAGGCGTCTCTCTTATCCTGAGAGAGACGACAAAATAGAGAAGAACTACGCAAAGTTGGAGGGGCACAACGAAGCATGCTCCAGGAGAACCGGTCCAAGGAACCGTAAAAGAAGATGCGGGAAACGTCCTCGTTAACGCCACACAACACACATTTGTCGTCAGATGGGCCTCTACGAGAAGCCAGATTTAGACCCGACGACAGCCGGTCGATAATGAGGCAAACATTTTGAATTTGAGTTGGAGTTTCGATTTCTAGAGGTACTAGAATTGCGTCACCGACACAGCCGAGCTAGTTTCTTGTACATCGGGGCTGACCGTATAAATGGATTATGAGATATAAATGTACTGCATACTAAGCATGGGGAGCTCATGCTTAGACAAGCTATGCTGACGGAATTCTTGTTGCCTCATAACTCTATATCATGTATGATTGTGGCAGCCTCTTGTTATTTGACGTAAACTTTTCATGTGTTCCTGTGCGATCGACTATAGGTCTATGATTCATTCTTTTGCAGAGAGCTCCTTTTACCGGCACATTTTGGTATTATTAGGCTTTCTAAGTAAGAAGAAACTATGAAAGAACACTGGAATAACAAGTGTGACCTCGAGGATCATTGCTATATATAGATGTTCTCTTCCTAGTCTCCTACCACCGTACAGTTAATTTATGGTAAACGCAGGCCACCCAACAACTGCTAATTATTGGTCACATACTATACACACTGTCCGCACATGCATGCGGCTTTCGACAAGCTACTAAACATTCATAATTACAAAATGTATTGTATTTGATACGGAGGTCAATAGTTCATATCAGCCATATTATATATTAGAATATTACGCTACTTACTCTTAGAAAATACTACTGTGTGAATGGAAGGGTATAAATGCATACAATACAACATGAAGTTGTCTACAGAATCATAAAAGATCCAATGGATAACAGTAGCGAGGCACTACATTTAACTCAGGTGAAATGATAGTGTATGCAACCAATTAAATCACGTTAAGGTTCAGAAATGTATCTTCCGGAAATTGTTTGCAAATTAGTTAGAGATATGGATTAGGTGAAATCAAATGTCAAAATAAATTGATGATGTTGATAGCTTGCATGATGAGATGACATGCATATTGCTACATAAATTTTTAGAGCAGTCTTGAACGATCACGTATCAAAGAGCATGTGTGATCTCGAATACCAGTTACGAGATTTTACACTGAAAAAATGGCAGAAACATAGTTTGGTTGGCTTAAACAATCATGGATGAAACAATCTGATTCAAACTTCCACGATGCACCTCATAATCCATCGACTAGAGTTGTAGGGTATGGACATGGAAGATCAGAGGAAAGATTTGAGGGAGCCCTGCTTAGTTGCGTCGACAATTATAGGACCTCTTTGGATTGTAGGAATTTCAAAGGAATTTCACCGGATTCCAATCCTAAGGAATTTTTTCTATGAAATTTTTTTGGTTTAAAATGAATGGTGCTACCAAAATGCTATGGATTAGATTCTTAAGCCTCAATTCCATAAGAATGTAAATATCCACTCCAACCTTTTTTTTACATGCAAGTGCGTAGGCTCGAGAAACTTTTTATGTGTTTTTCCTGCGTTCTATCCAAATGACAGTTCTCAGATTGTTCATGTGTTTTGTTATCCTCTGTTTTACACTTCAAATCTGTAAAATTTCTGTGTTTTTCAACCCTACGTTCCAAATAGACACATAGTTTCTGACGTGGTCGGATCAGAGGAGTCGTGTCCTATGTTTTGCAGGATCGACGACCTATGGGTCGATGGATGGATTTTTGGGAGCCTACAGAAGCTTTCGTTGAAAGGCTGCACGTTGGACACCGGGCGAGGACTACTTGAGAACTTCCATTTGACGACTATAGATGATTAATATCTTGATAGTCAACCGATTCAACTATTCATAGAGAATGTCTTGTTCGCAGAGTCTTTGTAGAAAACCGTTGACACATATGAAAACGTAATCTGGTAGATATATAGACCCTGGCAAACGAAACTACATAGTTACTAATTAATAGTCTTTTTATTAAATATTAAGCACTAGTTACGATGATGTGTAATAATGTGGTGTCTCTATTTTAAAATTTTGTATCTTGATTTTAATATATAATAATAGATAGATAGATAAAGGAGGCGGGTTTAAGAATACAACTGTGAACGTGGTTGTGGCCAAAGCTAATGTAGCTTAATGTTGGAGATGACAGTCAAGGAAAGGACGACGAGTTATGGACGGAAATACCTTGACATTACGCTCCGTCCGAAGCTCTATTGAGACTTGCATAACGGTGGATGGCATAAGCCTTTCTTTGGGTGCCGATGGAAAGAGTGACAAGGGTCCACCAAATTTTCACACTGGAGAAAACTTTCGAAGAATATGTCTATAGAGGTTGAGGCTTGCAATCCAATTGGCGACTAAGTTCCAAATTCTGATGGAGATGTGACACTGGAAGAGGTGGTGTGTCACCATCTCCGGAACAGAAGATCAAAGCAGGCAAACCTCATAATTTGTACACACCCAACGCTGAAGACGGTCGGAAGTCCAAATGTGGTTCAGGAGGGTGAACCATGTAAATAACTTAAATTTAAAATCTACACTTCTTTTTTAGAAAAATGAAGTGAAGAAATTTTGTTACGAAGAAGTAAATTTGACAGTGCTTAAAGAAGCATTTCAGTACTAGACCAGCTGACTCATGATCCACTGAAAATTAACTATAACCCTCATTGCTTAGTTGACTGTGCTGTACCGGTACAGTTAAAACAGCTGACAGCTTAACCACTATACTGGAAGCAGGCATAACAATCTTCACTTCGTTTCAGCATACCTCTTAATCCAGAGTGACATCAGTACAGTCGAGTTGGTCAACACATAAATACAGATCACTTACTGAAGCATCACCATCTCGTTACTCTGTCAAACACTCAAACCAGACAGTTCTAAGCTATTTTTTGCATGGAAGGAAGAGAGGAGCACCGCAGAGGCACTTGTTGTGCTGGTAGTCGTAACGATCAAACTCGGGCATCTTCCCGCCGGCCGGCAGTGCACCACAGAGCCGGTTGTAGCTGACGTTGAAGTACCCCAGGTTGTCCAGGTAGGCGACCTGCGCCGGGATGCGGCCATGGATGGCATTGTGGCTCAGGTCGACGGACTCCACGCCCTGCGGGAATACGACGCCTGACAGGTCAAAATCCAAGGAGTTGCGAGACAGGTCGATGTTGCCCAATTCTTTCCCACGGCCGAAGACGCCCGAGGCGTCGCCGGTCAAGGCGTTGCGCGAGAGGTCGAGGGTCATGAAGTTCACGGCGGCGAACTCGGCCGGGATGGGCCCTGTGAGGTTGTTGTGTGACAGATAGAGGTAGACCCGGTCCGCAGACAAGCTGATGAACGGCGGGATGGCGCCGGTGAGGCAGTTGCGGCTGAGGTTGATGCCAACAAGGTTAGAGATGCTCCCCAACGAGGCCGGGATGGCTCCGGTGAGGGAATTGAAGGAGAGGTCGAGAACGGTGAGCTTCTTGAGCCCGCCGAGGAAAGACTGTTAGATTGATCTCGTTTTTAATGAGATTAATACCGAATTGATTAGCCCAACAGTCAAATCAATCCTCTTGATTGCGCCCTAATCGGGGGCGTCTGTTTCCTGTTATGGAGCAGTGGGCCCCTGTGACCTGTGCTATATAAAGAGGTGGGGGGCCGGGGCACACGGTACGAGGTTCACCGCGCCGCCAGCCACCCCACCGACACACCCCTCCGATTAGGGTTAGCGCAGTGCTCACGGGAAGCACCACCGTGCCGCCACTGCTCCTTCACCGCCTCCATCGACCATCATGGCCGATTCCTCGAGCTCCTCTGGACAGAACCAAGGTATGCCCTCGGATCCTCCCTCTCCACACATGATCTACATGCTGTACACATTGATCTACCGATGCAAGCAATAATAGGATCTAACAATGGTATCAGAGCATGTTTATGATCTTATTTTTGTTTTGGGTAGTGATTGAAAAAGAAAAGGAAAAGAGCGCCGCCGTTTCGGCCGCACCAGTTCCGCTCGATCCAAATGCGCACCCGAGTGGGGCATTTGGACGAAGAACACAACCTCCTCGGAGGAAAAGAAAAGAAAAAATCGAACCCTAACCCTAATCAGAAAAGAGGGGAAGGGGAAAGAGTCTCACCTGCGCCGTCGTCGGAAAAGGGCGCCGCCGCCTGCGCCACTTGACGGTGCTGCGCCCACCCTCGGGTGCACGCACGCGCCGGCAAGGGGGCAGGGGAGGCGCCGGTCGTTCTTCTCCGAGCAGTTGGCCTTCGGGCTCCTGTTTTCGGTGGAGAAGAAGGTAGGAAGAAAGAAGAGAGGTGGGAGGGCTCGTCGGAGCTAAGCGCGGCGCGGCCGCTCCTCCTCGTCGCCGGCGCGCCGTCGGCCAAAGTTTTTCCCCGCCGTATTCGGTCGGGAGAGAGAGAAAGAAACGGCAAAAGAAAGAGAAAGGCGGAGGGGGGGCTCGTCGCGGCCTCGAGCTACGCGGCCCGTCCTCGCCGTCGCCGGCGCGCACACCGGCAAGGGGGTCAGAAGGGGCGCAGCCGCGTTTTTTCTCTCTCTAGCCATATGGCGGCGGTAGAAGGAAAGGGGAAGGGCGCTCGCGGCGCCGTGGCGTTCTTCGCCGTCGCCGGCTTGCTGGCGGCGCACCGGAATCGCGCGGGACAGAGGGGAGAGCTGTGGGAGAGAAAGAAGAAAAAAAATGGGGGCTAGGGTTCGGTCGGGGTCAGCGACGTCGTTTTGATCCGGCGAAATGCACGCTGGACCGTCGGATTCAATCCGACGGTCAGGAAGCAAACCCTAGCCTGCGGCGGGCCTTTTGGGCCAAAAGTAAAGGGGTCGTGGGCCGCGTCGCCAGCGTCTGCATCGCCGCGCGCGGCAGATAGCGCGCTGTGGGCTGGGCCTTAGGCAATTTTTTTTTCCCTGAGTGGTTTTCTGACAGTTTTATTTTTACAGAAGCAGTTTTTATTGTTTTTTGTTCAATTTTTTGAGCAAATTTCATTCAGTTTTTTCTATTCAATTTATTCCAACGAAAATTTGTTTAGGAAATACAAAAGTATACAGAATGTTTCTGAAAAGTATAAAGTTTATGAATTTTTAGTTATTTTTTCCGCTGCAAATAGTTAAAAGTAATAATTGCTTAAAAGCAATAAAGTGAGAATTAAAAGCATGCTTAAAAGTGATATTAAAGATGATTATGATTTTGTTATTATATGACCAACGTTGTTAATAGCATTATCATGATTCATATATAGTATGTTAAATGGTGCATTTATTTCTTTTATTGCCCAACGGTGATATTATTTAAATGCACAACAGTTGTATGATTTAATTTATACCAACGTTGGATTAAATGTATGCAATTGTTTTTGTTATCTTATATCCTTGTGGTTTCAGGAAGTTTTCATCTGATGAGCTGCCTGAAGGATGTTCCTACGCTCAGAGGTGACAACTACTCTGAGTGGTGGAAGAAAGTCGAACTGGCCTTTGTCTGTGCTGAGGTAGACTGGGTTGTGACTACTCCACAACCAGTCAAACCAGCAAGGCTAGTGAGAGCATCTGATGATGATGATTCTGCTTGGCAGAAAAAAGAGCTGGACCATGCGCCAGTAGAGATGGGCTACACCCTAGAGAACCAAAAGTGGGTGAACGCCAATAAAAAGTGCATGGCATTCATAAAGAACACAGTTGAGACCGCTATTGTGGGCTCAATTGAAGAGTGTGCCTCTGTAGGAGAGTATCTCCAAAAGATAAAGAGCCAGTTTACTGGTTCTTCAAAGACATATGCTACCCAGTTGCTCAGACAGCTGGTGACAGAAAACTATCATGGAGGTACACATGGTATAAGGGAGCACATTCTCAGAATGAGCAACATGGCTGCTAAGATTAAGTCCATGGAGGTTGATCTGGAGCTCAAGCCTGCACTTATAGTTCACTTGGTGATGGCTTCACTGCCGCCACAATTTGAAAATTTCATCATCAACTACAATGTGTCACCTGAAAAGTGGGACATTGAAAAGACAATTGCGATGCTGTCGCAAGAAGAGGAAAGGTTGAAGTCCCAGAATGGGGGCTCCTTAAACTACGTGAAGGACAACCAGAACAGGAGCTACAATGGTTCTCCTTCTAAGCCGTATGGCAAAGGCCCTCATCAGTATAAGCCACATGGCAAAGGGCATCAGAAGTATGAGAACCAACTTCCAGTGGACAAAGATACATGCCTCCACTGCAAGAAGAAAGGACATTACAAGAAACATGCCCTGATTGGCTCAAGAGCATAATGGCAAAGAAAGGTATTGATACAGTTTCTTTTGTAAATGAATCCATGTATACACAGTTTTAAAAATCTACTTGGTGGATTGACTCAGGTGCAACTGTTCATGTTGCAAATTCTTTACAGGGATTCCATTCGACAAGGACTTTGCAAAGAAGCGAAAGACACATTGAAGTCGCGAATGGAGTTCAAGCAGAAGTTGAGGCTGTTGGCGACGTCTCCTTGGAGCTAGTTGATGGTTTTAATATTGTGCTTAGAGATGTGTTATTTGTTCCTTCCATTCACAGAAATTTAATAAGTGTATCGTGCTTGGATAAAGACAATTTTGAATGTTATTTTGGTCATGGCAAGTGTGCCATATGGATTAAAGATGCTTGTGTGGGTATTGCTTTACTTCATGATAAGATTTATTTGTTATCCTTGCGTCAAAAAGTGCATTCTGTTTGTCATGTGAATGAACAAATTCCCTTGTCGAACAAAGAACAAAAGAAAAGAAAGCGAACTCATGACTCTTCGAAGTTATGGCACTGTCGATTAGGCCATATTTCGAGGGGAAGAATAGAAAGCCTCGTTAAAAATGATATTCTTCCTCCGTTAGAGTTCTCAGATATTGAACAATGCATAGATTGCATAAAAGGAAAATACGTAAAGAAAATTAAAAAGGGTGCAAACCGAAGCACAGCGACACTAGAAATCATTCACACCGATATTTGTGGACCATTTCCGGTGAAAAGTGTGGATGACTATGACTCATTCATAACATTCACAGATGATTATTCCCGATATGGCTATATTTATCCAATTAAAGAAAGATATGAGGCATTGGATAAATTTAAGATATTCAAAGCTGAAGTTGAAAATCAGCATGATAAAAGAATTAAAATAGTCAGGTCCGACCGTGGGGGGAGTACTACGGTCGGCACACTCCATATGGTCAAGTACCTGGACCTTTTGCAAGGTTCTTACAGGAAAATGGAATAGTCGCCCAGTATTCTATGCCGGGCGAACCGCAAACAAAATGGAGTAGCTGAAAGGCGTAACCGTACTCTTATGGATATGGTGCGCAGTATGATGAGTTATTCCACACTGCCATTGGGATTATGGATGGAGGCGTTAAAAACCGCCATTCACATTCTCAACAGAGTACCAAGTAAATCGGTGCCCAAAACACCGTACGAGTTGTGGACAGGGAGAGTTCCTTCTCTAAGCCACTTGAAAGTCTGGGGGAGCCCAGCTGAGGCAAAAGTTTTTAATCCACATATTGCTAAGTTAGACCCCAAAACAGTGACTTGCCATTTAATTGGCTATCCTGATAGATCAAAAGGTTATCGTTTCTACTGTTCAGACAGACACACAAAGTTTGTAGAAACGAGACACGCGGTCTTCTTAAAAGACGAAATGATGAGGGGGAGCATGGTAGGCCGGAAAATTGATCTTGAGGAGAAGAGGGTGTGTGCACCTTTTCCGATGATCCATGAGCCATTTTTCGCCCTACCTGTTGTACCTGCACCGACAATCCCAGAGGTTGTGATGCAAGCACCTGTTGTAACTCCACCAGTGACTTCAACGCGGCAAGATTCGGAACCTGTCCGTCAGGAGCCGACTCAACCCGTTGTTGAGCATGAAAGGGAGCGGCGACAACCACAAATACAAGAAGAGTCGCAAATTGAGGCACATAATGTGCCAGAGAATGAGGCTCTTAGAAGGTCTACAAGAGCAAGGAAATCAGCTATTTCTTCTGATTATAAAGTTTATAACACGGAAACAGTTCATGTGGAAGGAGATCCCACTTCATATGAAGAAGCCATGAGTAGCGTCCACTCTTCGAAATGGCTGGAGGCCATGGAAGATGAGATGAAATCAATGAGTTCTAACAATGTTTGGGACTTAGAGGAAATTCCTAAAGGAGCCAAAACAGTAGGCTGCAAATGGGTCTACAAAATAAAGTATGACTCCAATGGAAAAGTAGAAAAGTATAAAGCAAGACTTGTGGCAAAAGGCTTTACGCAAAGAGAAGGAGTAGATTACAATGAGACTTTTTCTCCGGTCTCATGTAAGGATTCTTTCAGAATCATCATGGCACTAGTTGCTCATTTTGATTTAGAGTTACATCAAATGGATGTAAAGACGGCATTTCTAAATGGAGATTTAGAAGAGAATGTTTACATGAAACAACCGAAGGGTTTTTTCATGGAGGGGAAGGAACATATGGGATGCCGCCTAAAGAAATCCATTTATGGGTTAAAACAAGCCTCTAGACAGTGGTATTTAAAGTTTAACAATACAATTAAAAGTTTTGGATTTAAAGAGAATGTGGAGGACAACTGCATTTATGCAAAGTTTAAAAGTGGGAAATATATTTTCCTAATTCTGTATGTGGATGATATTCTGCTTGCGAGCAATGATGTCAGTCTACTACTAGAAACAAAGAAGTTCTTGTCCTCGAATTTTGATATGAAAGATCTTGGTGAAGCTTCTTATGTTTTGGGCATAGAAATTCACCGGGATAGAAATAATGGAGTGCTAGGACTATCACAAAAGGCATATTTAGAAAAGGTCCTAAAGAAGTATAATATGCACAAAAGTAGTACTTCACCTGCTCCTATAGTCAAGGGCGACAAGTTTGGGAAATTTCAATGTCCCAAAAACCAATATGAGATCGATCGAATGAAAGCAGTACCATATGCTTCGGCTGTTGGAAGCTTACAGTATGCACAAGTGTGCACTCGCCCTGACTTAGCTTTTATCACCGGGGTACTCGGTAGATATCAAGAAAATCCAGGCCAAGAGCACTGGAATATGGTAAAGAAAGCTTTGCGTTATGTGCAAGGCGCAAAAGACCTCATGCTAACATATAGAAGATCCGATTCCCTAGAAATAAGAGGGTATTCAGACGCAGATTTTGCGGGAGATAAAGATGATAGAAAGTCCACGTCAGGATACGTGTTCACTCTCGCAGGAGGGGCTATTTCGTGGAAAAGCTCTAAACAGTCATTAGTTGCATCGTCCACGATGTATGCATAGTTTATAGCATGTTATGAGGCCACGGGGCAGGCAGTATGGTTAAAGAAATTTATACCCGACTTGAAAGTGGTAGATTGTATTGACAAACCACTAAAGATGTACTGTGACAACCAGCCCGCAGTATTCTATGCTCACAACAACAAGTCGAGTAATGCTACAAAGGCAATAGATATAAAGTATTATGTTGTGAAAGATAAAATCCAGGATCAAACTATAAGTCTCGAGCATATAAGGACAAAGGAGATGCTTGCAGATCCGCTAACGAAAGGCTTACCACCCAGTGTGTTCCAGGAACACACAACCGGCATGGGTTTAATGGAAAGCCTATGATTTCTGGATTACAGAGGCCCAAAAGTAACAGAATTTGTTTTCAACACAGAAAAGTATATAGTGGCTGTCTGATTCTATCAGCAATTGAGCTGTGACGATGAAACATGCTCTATGTATTAATCCGTGCTGAAACGAGTAAGGTAAAAGTTAACAAAGTAAAAGTTGAGATCAAGGGGGAGAATGTTAGATTGATCTCGTTTTTAATGATATTAATACCGAATTGATTAGCCCAACGGTCAAATCAATCCTCTTGATTGCGCCCTAATCGGGGGCGTCTGTTTCCTGTTATGGAGCAGTGGGCCCCTGTGACCTGCGCTATATAAAAAGGTGGGGGGCCGGGGCACACGGTACGAGGTTCACCGCGCCGCCAGCCACCCCACCGACACACCCCTCCGATTAGGGTTAGCGCAGTGCTCACGGGAAGCACCACCGCGCCGCCACTGCTCCTTCACCGCCTCCATCGACCATCATGGCCGATTCCTCGAGCTCCTCTGGACAGAACCAAGGTATGCCCTCGGATCCTCCCTCTCCACACATGATCTACATGCTGTACACATTGATCTACCGATGCAAGCAATAATAGGATCTAACAAAGACGGCACGAGGCCTGACACGCCCGTCCAGGAGATGCGGAGCATCGTGAGGCTGGAGAGCTTGCCGATGGCCGGCGGTATGGTGCCCGACATCGCCGGGAGTTTGTGCAGGAAGAGGTCCTGCAGGTGGGTGAGGTCGCCGACGGCGTCGGGGATGGTGCCCGCGAGTTCGGGCTGCTGGTAGAGGGTGAGGCCGACCACGCGTCCCGAGTGGTCGCAAGTGACGTCGTACCAGTCGCAGCAGTGGTTGGCGGGGTAGGGCGTCTCTGGCTGTCCGAGGGCGGCCGTGATGGCGAGCACGGTGGCCTTGTCGCCAGGGTGGCAATCCTTGTTAGTTGGATCGCGATCGGGATCGGCATTGACTGCTCCGGCGAGGAGAGTGCAGAGGATGAGGAGGATGAGCAAAGCCCGTGAGTGCATCGGCATCCTCATCCTGGCTTTGTGTCTATGATGTGAATCCACTCTGTGTGCTGCATCCTCCATGTCGTTGTGCCCTACTATATATGTACAGATTTCATATGGACTTCTACTGGAGGGGGCATCTATCCATTATTGTCAGAGAAGAAAGACTAACCATGTGGATATGGATCCCTCAAGAACACCAGAGGATAGGATGCAGATACGCCTGACCCGCGATGTGCCGACTTTCCGGACGACTGGAAAAAACATGCTGAATTTGCTGCCTCTCGCTGACAAGTACAAATAGATTCAACCAGGAATAATTCATGGCAGTATCCATCCCATATGTCGTTATAAGCAACAACATCTCACTAGTGGAAATTGGGGCTCTAGTCCCGGTTCCAGAGGGCCTGTAGTCCCGGTGTAGCAACCGGGACTACCAAGGCGGGACTAGAGCCCCCCCCCCCCCTTTCGTCCCGGCTCAGCACAAACCGGCACCGGAGCCCCCCCCCCCCACCAATTAGAGCTCCGCACGTGGAGGGGGCAGGGGCGCGCAAGGGCGAACCCTTTAGTCCCGGTTCGTGTTACGAACCGGGACTAGGTTTTTTTTTTACATTTCAGGGTTTTGTTTTTATTTTCATTTCAGTGCTTTGCTTTTTTTTTCGACCGGTTTTCTGGGTAGGGGTTTCGGATGGTACCATGTCGATGCGTCGGGGGTAGGGGTTTCGGATGCTACGGCTTCGAGTGCGAAAAACACGTATAAATTATTATACGAACCTAGATAAAATTGCATCATGCATATATACAATTACATGAAGATCATGTGTTGATAACACATACACATTTAAGTACGCGTGGTACATGAATATCACGTTTCCCGGTTCCAGAGACTTAGAAATATTTTGTTACATGGAGATCACTATATATTACATGTCCGCACTAGTCAAAATAGTGGTACTCTCCGGTCTCCGGTATGACATCGGTGAGGTAAAATCCTGTCAACTCCTCTGCAATTGCCCTGAAGCGGGTCTTTATTGGTAACTCGTTGCGCTTTCCAAACGCTGCATGACAAGAAATTGAATGAATGAGTCATAAATTCCTTGATATTAGGAAATGAACGAAAGAGGCGATAAGAAAAGAAAGTACCTTGCCACCAAATCAAAACAGGTCTTGTATTGTTTAGGGCATCTTCTTAACGAGTGAAGGACAACAATTTCTCCTTTCCGCAAGTCAATAACGATAAGAATGTAGTGGTAGCTGCGCACGTTTATAAATAGTCATGCATAACTAATCAATTAAACTTAACATCGGGTGAGAAAAATAGAATGTGTAATAAGCAGTAACACTCACTTGAAGTTGTAAGGCCATAATATATATTTTTTGTAAGCTTGTCGCTTGAAAAACATTAGCAAATTCCCCGGTGTATCCTTGTTAACTAGTGGATCAATTATGTTTTCTTCATGCATTATAGAGGGGTCAATGAACCCAATGTGGTTGATTTTGTTCTTCTTGCATTCGAGCATCTTCATTCTGCGTAATAAAGCACACAAAATATTATAGAGAGTGAAGGGGATCGTGTGCAGAAAACAAAAAATTTCCTACCAACGATATCCTTAAACTAGCCAAGATCTACACTATGCAGATATAGTAGTACGGCGGAGATCGGAATACATACCCTCGTAGACCGAATAGCGGGGATTACGCTCCCGCACAAGCGTTGACGATGAAGACGCCGTAGCCGACCTCTAGGTCGCGGAGAACTCGACGCGACGAAGATGACGAAGATGACCCCGAGGTCGGATGGAGGAAGTAGGCCTCCGAGTACCGCTAGCGCAGCACCTCGCAGGGAGTCGCACACATACGGTGGAGACGACGGCCTCCGAAGCTCCAGTCCAGGACGAGCAGCGGAAGACTTGGACCGGAACACCAGCAGCGCGGCAGCGGGCTATGGTGGAAGAGATCCCCCTCCTCTACTCGGCGCGGCTCCATCAAGGGAACCACGAGATCGAGAGAGAAATTGGGAATTAATTGGTGAATTAAAAGGCCAGGGGTGCCCCTTCTTATATAGGCTCCCAGGGGGAGCCAACCTTGCCAGCCAGGCAATGTGGGACTATCCCACAGCCTGGTTCGGCCAAGGCATGGTGCGCCGGCCCTAGGTGGGCCCCATTTGGCCCACCTAGGCCGGCCAAGCCTCCCCCACAAAAATCCCTTGAGGATTTTCCCCCTCTTGGGCCTTCTTTCGACCAGAAGGCCCATTTAGGGAAATCAGCCTAAATAAATCCGAAAATAAATATATAAAATCATATTTGCATATTAATTACACTAATTAATATCAAACATAATATATATAATTTTTCCTAGCTCCGAAAACTCTTTCGTCGCTGCCCGATCTCCATCGGACCCCTCCCGGGACGCTCCCGGTGATCTCTTTCCTTTCCGGTTGTCTTGTCGAAACCCCTTAAGTGTGTTACCCTAGCGGTTCGATATAATATCAGGTATGATCAAGACTCCTCAATGATCAACGACTAACTCGTAGGCCTGGACCCCATGAATTAATCCCTGAGATATAACGAATGACTTTCATCTATCAAACCTGGACGTATAGTCTTAAACCCTTTGTCATGGCGATACTTAGCGTGTCCGAGTATCATTCTCAGATATCTCCATGCCTAGCATGATCTCGTTACCGACATCGCTATCTTCTACTCGTCTATGATATTATGTCAGCTGGTGACCTAGTCACATGTTTGCAAACTCATTTGACATAATCTCACCGAGTGGGCCCTAGAGTATCTATCCGGCTATGCGGACTGACAAATCCCGCTGTTGACCCCTCGTCTCAACTACCCCCTTCCGATACCCAAAAGTATCACCGTTATTGTCATACTAAATAAGATACGACGTTTGGTGCAATCAAAGTATCTTCCAGGGATAACAATAAGAGTTGATCTCACGGTCTCAAGGCGTAACGACTATGTCCTACAAATACTGGGTATGTCCATCACATCGTTACTCCTAACGATATGACTTCCATTGCCGACCGGTGCCATGCCCTATGATCGGAAAACCTCGATCATCAATCGCGCAACGAAACTAGTCTTAGTAGAGGCTACTAGGGACCTGGTTGTTTATCTACCACACCTGTATTAATGTTTCCGCTTAATACAGTTAGAGCATGGTATAAAACCTATAATGAACGATTGGGATATTGCCAATAAACTATGTTTATTAAGTGCCTCTAGGGCATATTCCCTTCAGTCTCCCACTTGCACTAGAGTAACACTTAATCTAGTTTACAACCTGGTAAAAGCTCAACACCCATAGCATCTTGGTGCCTGCTCGCCTCGTGGAAGAGGAATACAGTCAATAGACCTCACACATTGAGACCTATATGTGCTTTGCAACACTTCTATGTCACCTAGTTTGACATCATCCCGTATCTTACGATGACGGTGAAATATATCCCAGTGGATGGAGTGAGACTCGAGCATTCGCGTAGCATGCGCCTTAAAAGTCTAAGAGATCTATTAAGGGGACCACCTACGCTCGGAAAACTGCTCAGTCCAATCACACTTGCTACTTCTAAAGTCGCGATATATTTCTATACCTATGTAGATTGTGCGACAGTGCATTCATATGCGACTTCGCAAACTAACCATTTCTATCTTCAAAATAAAGGACATCTCCTATATGAGATTTCTAGTCGTATGGGTCAGTGTAATAACTTGCATCATCGTAACCGCTTTACGGCAAGTTGCCATTCCACTCTTACCCGTTACTAGAAAACCTATCTTCAGTTCTCATAGACACTGAAGAATAAACTTAACGTTTGTTCATTGATCCACACAAGGATCACTCTAGAACCTGTTCTTGAACCAAGAACTCGGGTCACACCAAGTCGAGCTTTCAGCCTGATAGACTCTATGTGTGATACATAGAGAATGTCGAACATCATTTTCTATCACTGAAAAAGCCAAGATTAACTTAATCTTTCACCTAGTCATACAAGCAAGAACCTCTTTCTTCGCTTGTCCTTTTCTGAAACACTTCAGAATCCTGACTTAGGAAATACTCCGACTTAATGTTATTAAGCCCCCTCTGATCTATACAATTATAAATCGGATGCCTAATACTCCTAACTTCATTTCATAGAAAATTTAATCACTTAAATAATCCTTTACACTCTACTAGAGGATCTGTGTCATTCAATATGTCGCTACATACAGAATCACAAATGACACCTAGCTCCCACTCAAAAATGCCTTCCGCATATAAGATCAAGGAAAAGCTACTTAGCTCCCACTCAAATATGCCTTCCGCATATAAGATCAAGGAAAGCTACTTTGCTCCCACTCACTTCTTTGCAAATGTAGGTTTCTTCAACCATTTTGGACAACTCCAAAATCCTTTGATCACATTATCAAAGTGAAGATTCCAGCTCCGATATGCTTGCTTCTGCCCATGAATGGACAACCGAAGTTTGCACACATGTTTAGCATCCTCAGGATTACAAGCCATTCTTAATTACACTATTAAGAACCATGGTTTTCTCATCCATCTATCAATTTCTCATTCGAAATTATAGTAATTGCTAAACGACCCAGAATAGATTTAGGCTTCGCCACTTGAGACAAAGTCTCATGTGGTATGTCGGAACTGTTTCACGACAAATCGAATCTGCTCAATATCTACTCTCTCATAAAACTCCATATACTATTAACATCCTAGATGCCATCAAGAAGATCTCCCAAGTCAATACCTGGTAATCGTATATGGATTTTATTTCGGATCATAAATGACTCATAGCCATTTCTCGGACTTAGTTTCACCATCTCTTCTTCGTAGTTCGTAGGTCTGTCATATTCCATTAATATGACCTCCGTAACAAGATTGTCGTAACACACAGTGTGGAACACAACCTCGTATGCCTACGCTCTTAGTATGAGCTCAGAACATCATGATCTTGAATCATTAGCTTTTTCAAGCTGTGGGGCCTGACACCGAAAACACTTTCGATTGCGCCACTCTGATGTTTGGAGAAGAAGTTCACCAACTTCGTCTTGCTCTACTTTCTTTCTCACTTATACCCTCGGACAAGAAACTATTTCTTTCGCAAGGTATATCCCGGCAAAGATTTTGCCTATGTCGTGAGACATGTACCCAACTAACTCTTTAGGTAGGGTATACTACAAAGATTAATCCATTTTAGGTTCGATTACATCGAAACACTAAATTGCTGAAACGACAATCCAGGCTAAAAGCCACACCATTACTCATATGGCATTGTCTCCATGGATTCAAATGGTTTACCTATTTGCTAACGTGAGTGTTTACGTTTCTACCATATGACCCTAATGATTACAATAATTCGATAAGAGATTCATTTACCACACACTATCCGATAGGGTGCGATTACGACGCCCTAACACACCATAACACTAGGGTGTTCCACGCGACGTAATTTGTGGAACTCTTCTCACAAGTCTTCCAATGATGTGCCAACATTATAACTCAAATCTTCATTCCTCGATTTGCATCGCGGGAATTTGATTTTCTTGTTAAGTTTATTTCCTTCTTCATTCTGAACTTCGTTTGATCGAATCAAAAATTCAGACTAACATTCCCCGGAGTGGATATCCATATATCTACTCGGAATATTCATGAAGTCTATGAAATAAAGACTTCCACTACACGTTAAAGTACTTCATTGATTCACATACACCCATATGCATGATTCTCAACAAGCTATACTCAAAACGTTCAGTGAAGTTCACGAAATAAAGGTCTCCACTACCCGTCAATTACTTTATTGAACCACATACATCTCCATGTATGACTATCAATAAGTTATATGCCCGTTTTCCGAAAACGGTGTCACAGTTATTTTGCAAGTGTCAAAAGATCAAATCTTAGGACTTGTAGGTCCATCCAGTGTGGAGCTAATGCATATAACATTGACATGACTAAACGGTAGTGCCACACATATGTGGTGTCTTTATTAAGTTTGTATCCTTTGGCATTAATATTATGAATGTGGGAGCTTCTACCATCTAAATTCAAACCGGCATATGATCATTACTTCATAAATATAGGACACCAATTTGTCACTATCATGTATGAACAAGTGTCTCGCTAGAGGAGACACACTCGTAACGATCATACCAACACCCGATCCTAAAGAATTTATTCAAATGGTAGATCTAGAGGGATAGTGTCTATGGCCGTCACAACAACTTGACTGCCGTTATCAACACGCAATGTCGCCTCATCCTTTCAAGCTACTCAAGCAGTAAACCTGGTTTTTCACAAAACATGACTAGTTCAAGACTTAGTCACTACTGCGAGCACTTGCTTAGCTAAAACATTCATAACATGTACATCATATATACACCATCATCATTGATGACTTCCGGCGATCTGTTTCATCTTCTTGATACTTCCACCGTAATCAAGAACCATGAAGGTGAATGATTCCCCTTGCATGACATAGTCTATGACAGAGGGTTTGCACTTGGCAACGATGTCTGTCATCCAGTGATTGAGCTGAGCGAGGCGTCTCAATGTTCATTAATCATGAACATACGTCATTAAGTATGACCGCCACGTGCTCCCTCAATGTGTGTATTCTCTTCCATCTTGGTTGAGAAGACAATCAGTCAACGTACTGATAAACTTCATCAACCCAACGTTTGGGGTACCCCGAGTTTAGCGACCATATCATATGTTCGCGATCTAAAAACTCGTACCCATCGTTGGTTCTTTATGGCAGAGATCATAGCATACACTGGACTATGATGATATCATCCGCACAAAATCCGATAATCAAAATTATCTTTTGTTAGCGGAATCTCCGGGTTTATCTCCTAGCGGGTATTGTAACACAAAGAGCTAACGGTTTAAACAAGGAGTATCCTCAAGCTAAAGTATAAAACTATGAAGTTTGGACCCAACCTTTTAAGTTTCTCAATCGCAGGAATGCGCCTAATTTGAAAAGATGCTATCACAATGGTTAATATCTACAAAGGTTTGCAAAACAGACTCTGTTCATTATATTCTGAGTTCTAGTATTTTAGAAAATAACTATCCGAACTCCCACTCAAACGAACATCCCTCCTGGTCGTTTAAGCGATTACACGACCCCCATCCATTGCACCACCCCTCATCATCAGAGCCGGCGGCACAACTTCAAGAGTAGACAAAATCGTCCGCCACACCAATTTTGTGACTCGTGCTCGACCTTTCGGTCTTCCTGTTCCGAGGCCATACCTCTGAGTATGCTAGGCTCGCCACCAAAGACCTCCACGCTGACGCTTGTGCAACATGGCTTACACCCACCGTATGCGAACGAAGATATGTCTGACACCCGATCATCACGGCCTGCCTCATAACGTAGAACTTTATTGGTGGTGCGCGTTGGAGGGAGAACACTAGTGGTATTTTGAAGGGATCATCTTATTCAGCTACCGCCGTGTAACACACAAAAATAAGATGCACACAAAACATCAAATGTAATGCAATGTGATATAGTCCATCGCGCCATGGTCTTCTTGGCGCCCGCAGTTTATAAACAATTTAATAAACCTACCTTGACCATATCACATAGCCCCTGCAAAATAAAGTTAGACGCTTCTACTTCATCTTTTGCATATTTTACGTGGCTTGGGGCTTTCGTAAATAGAACCGCTTCATACCTACGAACCTTATGACCACAACAACGATCCAATAATTGCATGTTTAAGCATCCCTTTCGGGCCCTCCATTGAAAATGCAAAGCCAACTAAAGAGAGAGAAACAGGCACCCGCCAGCCACAGATACGGTACAAGCCGTATGTCAGTAGTGGAACCAGTCTCGCGTAAGCGTACGCGTAAAGTCGGTCCGGGCCGCTTCATCAACTCGATGCCGCTGGAATCACAAGTGCACGCTAGAGGGTAGCAAATAACAGGAACGGTGCCCCCGTGCAGAACACGGGTTCTAACAGCGTACAGCTATATCTACGATAGATCGGCTCTGATACCACTGAAGGGGATCGTGTGCAGAAAACAAAAAATTTCCTACCAACGATATCCTTAAACTAGCCAAGATCTACACTATGCAGATATAGTAGTACGGCGGAGATCGGAATACATACCCTCGTAGACCGAATAGCGGGGATTACGCTCCCGCACAAGCGTTGACGATGAAGACGCCGTAGCCGACCTCTAGGTCGCGGAGAACTCGGCGCGACGAAGATGACGAAGATGACCCCGAGGTCGGATGGAGGAAGTAGGCATCCGAGTACCGCTAGCGCAGCACCTCGCAGGGAGTCGCACACATACGGTGGAGACGACGGCCTCCGAAGCTCCAGTCCAGGACGAGCAGCGGAAGACTTGGACCGGAACACCAGCAGCGCGGCAGCGGGCTATGGTGGAAGAGATCCCCCTCCTCTACTCGGCGCGGCTCCATCAAGGGAACCACGAGATCGAGAGAGAAATTGGGAATTAATTGGTGAATTAAAAGGCCAGGGGTGCCCCTTCTTATATAGGCTCCCAGGGGGAGCCAACCTTGCCAGCCAGGCAATGTGGGACTATCCCACAGCCTGGTTCGGCCAAGGCATGGTGCGCCGGCCCTAGGTGGGCCCCATTTGGCCCACCTAGGCCGGCCAAGCCTCCCCCACAAAAATCCCTTGAGGATTTTCCCCCTCTTGGGCCTTCTTTCGACCAGAAGGCCCATTTAGGGAAATCAGCCTAAATAAATCCGAAAATAAATATATAAAATCATATTTGCATATTAATTACACTAATTAATATCAAACATAATATATATAATTTTTCCTAGCTCCGAAAACTCTTTCGTCGCTGCCCGATCTCCATCGGACCCCTCCCGGGACGCTCCCGGTGATCTCTTTTCTTTCCGGTTGTCTTGTCGAAACCCCTTAAGTGTGTTACCCTAGCGGTTCGATATAATATCAGGTATGATCAAGACTCCTCAATGATCAACGACTAACTCGTAGGCCTGGACCCCATGAATTAATCCCTGAGATATAACGAATGACTTTCATCTATCAAACCTGGACGTATAGTCTTAAACCCTTTGTCATGGCGATACTTAGCGTGTCCGAGTATCATTCTCAGATATCTCCATGCCTAGCATGATCTCGTTACCGACATCGCTATCTTCTACTCGTCTATGATATTATGTCAGCTGGTGACCTAGTCACATGTTTGCAAACTCATTTGACATAATCTCACCGAGTGGGCCCTAGAGTATCTATCCGGCTATGCGGACTGACAAATCCCGCTGTTGACCCCTCGTCTCAACTACCCCCTTCCGATACCCAAAAGTATCACCGTTATTGTCATACTAAATAAGATACGACGTTTGGTGCAATCAAAGTATCTTCCAGGGATAACAATAAGAGTTGATCTCACGGTCTCAAGGCGTAACGACTATGTCCTACAAATACTGGGTATGTCCATCACATCGTTACTCCTAACGATATGACTTCCATTGCCGACCGGCGCCATGCCCTATGATCGGAAAACCTCGATCATCAATCGCGCAACGAAACTAGTCTTAGTAGAGGCTACTAGGGACCTGGTTGTTTATCTACCACACCTGTATTAATGTTTCCGCTTAATACAGTTAGAGCATGGTATAAAACCTATAATGAACGATTGGGATATTGCCAATAAACTATGTTTATTAAGTGCCTCTAGGGCATATTCCCTTCAGAGAGGATTATCACAGACAATGAACGAGTAGAGCTAATTAAAACATTAAATTACAGGAATAGATGACTTACAGACAATAGGAACTCATGATGCCTTTGTCGAGGGCCCGGAGATTGTATAACTGAAAGATTTCGGCGAAGTAAAGGACAACAGAGTATTCTTGGAAATAATGCTCTTCCTTAACTGCCATCATGAGAGCGACATTATTCGTCTCCTTTACGGTATCCTTGTACCAGGCTTGAAATTGACGCATTCTTGTGGGTAAGTCGCCGTCAACAAAATTCTCCCCATGAACATAAGTACGAACAACATCCGCGAAGGGGATATCATCTCCCGAATATACCAGCTCCCGCACATTGATGTTTTTGAGAACTCTGTCATCAAGCACCTTGAGCGGGGGGGGGGGGGGGGGGGGGGGACTGTGCGTCTTGTTCTCCGAGTTGGGCAACTTGTTTCCCTTTTTTCGATCGATCATCCATCTCTTCGTCATATGACTTACCAATGTTGCGATCATAGTCTGTTGGCGGCGATGGTGGGGGGTTGTATAGGGCATCGATGCAACGGTCAATTTTTTCCTGATGAATTCCGGCAGTAAATTTTGCAGGAGGCAATTGTTTCGCTAACGCTTTCTGTTTCACGCCAGCAAGCCAGGCATCCGTGTGTTCTTTGCATGCGATATCGTTTTCCTCGACGGTTCTCTCCCAAGGTAACTTTGGAGTAAGCGGCGGTGTTTTCTGCTTTCTAGGTTTCTTCCTAACAGGAGAACCAAACTGGCGCCTACTCGAGAGCGACTTAACATTCTGGCGGACTGGCACAGACTGCGATGGCCTCGCGCTAGGAACCCTCTCGGGGGGCGGTTGGCTTTGCTGTTGAGCTGGAGATGGACTCGGGCTGGGGTCCCTATCGGGGAGGTGTGGGCTTTGCTGATGGGGTGGAGATGGACTCCGACTTTGATCCCTCTCGAGGAAGAGTGGACTTGGCTGGTGAGCTGGACTCCTAGAACGAGGAGTGGACTTTGCTTGTTCTGGAAGGACGATGTATTTCTTGGGCCATAGGGCGAAGGCATGCTTGACGTCTGCCAACGTTTTCTCCTCGTCACCTCCAGGTAACTCAAGTTCCAAGGATTCAAATCCCGGCATAATTTCGTCCACCCCGACACGAGCGTAGCCATCTGGAATTTGACCACAATGGTAGAGTTCTCCAGGTTGAATTACTAAAGCTTGCCCCACCGCCACCTTCAAAGTTATGTTTTGCATTGCTATATGTAGCTCACAACCTGTAGGCTCTGTGATGTCATCCACTGGGTAGGCACCAACGTCGACCTGACGCGTGGAACCAACGCTGCTTCTACGCTGAGATGGGGCGGCATGCGCTTCATGGTCTAATTGGTGCCGCTCCTGAGGTTCCGTTCTTTGCTCCTTCAATGCTTTTATTTCCGCCCGTTGCTCCTTCATTTCACGTTCCAATTGTAATATCCGGTCGGCCTCCTTCTTCTTACCTCTGCTACGGCTTCTATAAGTGTGAGCGGATTCCGGCCACGCAGTCTTAAACGTAGCACCGCCAGGAAAGCCTCGAGCTCGTCCAACATGTTCAGGATTCCCCAGTGCCCGTGTCAGCTCGTCATCCTCTCTATCGGGTTTGAACACACCATTGCGAACATCATTAATTGCTTCTTCAAGCTTCTTTTTTATACGATTAACGAGAACCTTCCATTTCCCCTTCCAACATTCTCTCCGGTTTTAGGGTCCAACATTGCCCCATGCGCGAACAACCAGAATTTTGACCTCTCGGGCCAGTCAAGTGTCTGTGGACGGACCCCCGATTGAAGCAGTTTTTCTTCATAGGCTAACCACTTAGGAATGCGCTCTTGTAGCCACCTGTCCCCAATGTATGGCGGTGTTCCTTCAGCCCAGCATTCAATTTATTTATCGTCGATCGGTCCACAGCCATAGGTGATTCCCTATACGCCTTAAACGCCGCCCATTCAGATTCTAACTTCTTCCCTTGTGCTCCACTGAAATCTGGCACTTCTTTTGTTTCTACATATTGATTCCATAAATTTTTCTTCCAGTTCCGGAATTGTTCCGCCATCTTAATTAGAGTCCACTTCTTGAGGTTGTCCTTCTTCACTTTAGAGAGATCTGGCGGGAGGGTGAAGTGTGACAACAGTGTGTTATAGACCAAATCCTTAAGAACTTGGTGGACATAACATGAGTCGTCCACATCTGCGACCGCCGGCTTATTCCATTCGCGTATGCTGATTGGGATCATGTCCCTAACAATAACTCCAGCTTGACTTATAAATTTGTTGCGGTTCTGTTTTGGTTCGAGCGGTTCGCCGGAATCAGCAATTTCCTCAATCGGTAACTTTGGATCCTCGCTCGTCATTCTTTTTGCCTTGCCTCGAGGAGCACATGGTGGCTGCTTTTTTGCAGATTTGCTCGATCCGGATGGCTAAAAGAAAAATAAGTCGTTAATAAATGCAACATAAATCAATTAATGCATGTAGTTAACAACAACATATCGCCATATTTATTATAAACACATATACACCTCTCCGCCGGAGTTTGCTATCACCACATCAAAGTCTTGTGACTCGATTCCAAAGTCGTTCAAAAATTGGTCGAAATCATAATCATCTACATCTCCTCCAGCTCGGGCATCATTAAAAATAAGTTGTTCCATTTGGTCTTCCATCTCTTCGTCTCGTTGAAATTGTGCTTCTTCTATCTGTTCGTCTCGCAAGTGCTCCATAGCTCTACCTGCAATCCATAGCTCGGGCATTATAATCAAGTTTACATTTATTCATCTGAAAAACATATACAAGTACAATAATTGCAACAAGTATGGATCATATAGCACAACAAGGTGGCAGCCAAGAAAACAGTGTGTGCTCATCTTGCATACCTAACACAAAACTATATATATGGATCATATTTTATAATTGTGCATATCTAACACAAAATCATCTTTTTTCGTACACATTTACAATCATCTCAATTTTCATATCCAACACACCATAATATATATATACGGATCATATATTACAATTTCATATCTAACACATTTACAATCATCTCAATTTACAAAACAAAGATAGCCACTGAAGCAAGACCTCCTGAAAAGCCATGGACACAAGGACCCGAGCAGCAGACCTCCTGCAAGTTGTATAATGAATTGTATATCAATCAAATTAGCATTGAGTCACAGAGAGATATAAGAGTCAAACACAACAAGTTAGCAAATAAACGCATGAGTCGACCGAAGTTCATAAAAAGCCTCATCTGATACATACACAAACAGTAAGTACAGCAAAGACATATCATAGGTTGATTCTAAACATTAGCTATTGTTACTAAGGTTGTGTATTGCTCCTTGATCAAAAGAACCACACAAAACACAAGTAATGAGAGTAATGCAAAATAAAGACATAATATGCCAAAAACTGGACAGCCCGTAAAGAGTGAATTTTCAGAGGCACTTACGGTGCTCAAATCAGAAAACTTCGAACTAATGAAATGTGTATTAATAACTGAATATTTCGGTCGTAAAATATCAAGTCAATTTTCCTTTTCTGTGATTTTATACCTTTTTCCCAGTAAAGATCAGGAATCTGTTTTCTAGACAGCCATGATAGTTTTAATGATGCTCACATAGGAATAATGATTAAAACGCAAAAGAGAGCATCGAGGGGAAATATGAAACATATTTGATTCTAACCCACTTCCTATGCATTGGGATCTTGTAAGAAAATAAATCATTGGAACACAAAGCAAGTAGCATAGGAAGATAAAAAAAGAGCAATTTCCATACTTTCAACTTAAAGAGAGGGCATGTAATAATATTGAAATATTTAGAACCATGTTTTCCCTTCTCATAATAACTTTCAGTAGCATCATGAATAAATCCAACAATATAACTATCACATAGAGCATGTCTTTCATGATCTACAAGCATAAAAGTATTAATACTCTCCACATAAGTAAAATCCTTCTTATTAGTGATAGTGGGAGTAAAACATTCATAACAATCATTATAATCATCATATATAGGATGCATATTATAATCATAATAAACTTTATCCTCAATAATAGGTGGACTGAAAATATCATATTCATCACTGTAATCATTATATATAGGAGACATAGTATCATCAAAATATATAGGAGACATAAATCAGTGCATGAACTCTATATAACCCTAATGCGCCGGAGGGCGGCGTGGAAGGAGGCGCCGGAGCCCGAGGGAGGGAGGCATACCGGCGTTGTAGGGGCGTTGCGGCGTAGCAGACGACGCGGCGACGCGTCGGAGCGGCAGGGCTACGGCGCGGCGAGCGGCAGGGCGACGGCGCGGCGAGCGGCAGGGCGACGGCGCGGCGAGCGGCAGGGCGACGACGCGGCGAGCGCGAGGCGGAGCGGCAGGGATTTGGGAAAGATAAGAAAAATTTGAGCCACGACCACCCGAAACCGGCGCGGACAATACCTTTAGTCTCGGTTCTAGCCACGAACCGAGACTAAAGGGTCTTTAGTCGCGGTTGGAGTTACCAACCGCGACTAAAGGGTTCTGGCTGGAGCCCGAGCGCCTCTTTAGCTCTTTAGTCTCGGTTGGTGTTACCAACCGAGACTAAAGGGTTCTTTTTTCCTTATTTCTTTTTACTGATTTTTGTTTCTGTTTTCTTTTAAATTGTTTGAATTGCTTACTTTTCTATTTCTTATTTTGGTTTACTTATTTTTTGAATTTTTTTGGTTTCTAGTTTATTTTTATGTTTTGTTTTATATTTTCTAACATTTTAAGATGCCAAGGTGATTTCTTCAAATTATATCATAAATATCATTTTCTATGTTTTAAGGTTTTTTGTGAAGTAAGTACATAAAATATGATTCCAAATGGCACCCAATTATTTTTCACTAAGAGTGGTGCACATATGATGGATGATCCCCAAGTTTGAGTTTTTTCTTAGAATTATAGCTAATTTTCCCTAATTAATTAAGTTTATGTTGATTTATCGAAAGTAATTCAAATTTGAACTACAACTATTTGATAGTTTGGTCTGAAACTTTTGGAAAAATAATTTTAAGGTACACAACTAGTGGTTGTATCACAGAAACATTGATAGTTCTAGAAAATATCACCTCTTCCGATGATTAGTCGTAGCGACCGTTTTGATCGTTTTTAAGAAAAAATGTAATAAAGTGATAAACACCTCAAAAATCAAATCCTTTGGCATGGGATCCTTATATGTGTACTAGTTGCTATGAAAAATGATAAACTTGATTTTTGCCTACATTTGCAAAAAAAGTCTTCACAGAAAGGTCTATCATGTATGAACCTCTAGAAGTTTCAAGCCAAATGACCAAGTTATGGTCATTTCGACGACATAGTTTGTGATAAAGATCTCATACTCCACACATAGGTGCATATTGGTATATTAAACAACAATGCCAAAGGGATTCTTCAAATTATTTTCATAAATATCATTTTCCTTTTTTTGAGTGCAAAAAATGAGGTTTTTTGTGAAGTGAGTACATAAAATATGATTCCAAATGGCACCCAACTATTTTTAACTAAGAGTGGTGCACATATGATGGATGATCCCCAAGTATGAGTTTTTTCTTAGAATTATAGCTAATTTCCCTTAGTTAATTGAGTTTATGTTGATTTATCGAAAGTAATTCAAATTTGAACTACAACTATTTGATAGTTTGGTCTGAAACTTTTGGAAAAATCATTTTAAGGTACACAACTAGTGGTTATATCACAGAAACATTGATAGTTCTAGAAAATATCACCTCTTCCGATGATTAGTCGTAGCGACCGTTTTGATCGTTTTTAAGAAAAAATGTAATAAAGTGATAAACACCTCAAAAACTCAAATCCTTTGGCATGGGCTCCTTATATGTGTACTAGTTGCTAGGAAAAATGATAAACTTGATTTTTGCCTACATTTGCAAAAAAAGTCTTCACAAAAAGGTCTATCATGTATGAACCTCTAAAAGTTTCAAGCCAAATGACCAAGTTATGGTCATTTCGACGACATAGTTTGTGATAAAGATCTCATACTCCACACATAGGTGAATATTGGTATATTAAACAACCATGCCAAAGGGATTCTTCAAATTATTTTCATAAATATCATTTTCCTTTTTTTGAGTGCAAAAAATGAGGTTTTTTGTGAAGTGAGTACAGAAAATATGATTCCAAATGGCACCCAACTATTTTTCACTAAGAGTGGTGCACATATGATGGATGATCCCCAAGTATGAGTTTTTTCTTACAATTCTAACTAATTTCCCCTAGTTAATTGAGTTTATGTTGATTTATCGAAAGTAATTCAAATTTGAACTACAACTATTTGATAGTTTCGTCTGAAACTTTTGGAAAAATCATTTTAAGGTACACAACTAGTGGTTATATCACAGAAACATTGATAGTTCTAGAAAATATCACCTCTTCCGATGATTAGTCGTAGCGACCGTTTTGATCGTTTTTAAGAAAAAATGTAATAAAGTGATAAACACCTCAAAAAATCAAATCCTTTGGCATGGGCTCCCTATATGTGTACTAGTTGCTAGGAAAAATGATAAACACCTCAAAAAATCAAATCCTTGAACATCTAGAAGTTTCAAGACAAATGACCAAGTTATGGTCATTTCAAGCCAAGTCAAATGACCGTGGCAAGACATCTCTGATGATCTACAACCGTCCGACAAGACATCTCTGATGATATGCAACCGTTTGAAACGGTCGCAGATCATCAGAGACGTCTTGCCGCTGGTTGCCCAGAGATGCCTCTGTCGAGGGGAGGGTTCACCTTCAGCCTTCACTGAGTGCTCTCTGCTACCCGTGTGCTGCCAAAATGAACTACAATGAGTAGACACTGAGTGCTGAACATGTCCGGGAGGGGGGATATATATAAGGTACGTGTGCTTCTTTAGTCCCGGTTGGTAACAACAACCGAGTCATGTGGGTCACGAAGTGGTCGTCATACTGCTGATCCAACAGCTCAGAATCTCTCAAAAGAAACACACCTCAGATCCAACATCTCACAAGCACTAGAAAGAAACACACGATCCATGTGCTTCTTTAGTCTCGGTTGGTAACACCAACCGGGACTAAAGAAGCACATGGATCGTGTGTTTCTTTAAAGCACTTGTGAGCCGTTGGATGAATAGATGTGTTTCTTTTGAGAGATTCTGAGCTGTTGGATGGGCACTATCATGACCAGTTCGTGAGTCACATGACCCTATATATAGCCCCCTCTTGAACATGTTCGGCAGTCATTGTCTCCTCATTCTACTTCATCGACAGAATACAAAGCATTCGGATTCCCTGCATACGTCCAACGGTGCATTTCATATGCAGGCACTCACGAGCCACCGTTGGGCTGTATGCAGGTGAAATCGTGTGTTTTGTTCCATGCATCTACAAAATACTTCAGTTCACTTGTTCTTCTGATACAAAGCATTCGGTTACACATCAACAATAATATCCCTCTCTAGTGTTTACTTGTTCTTCCGATTGCGCCGTAACCACGGACAATCTTCTTCATTTAACTTGATACTTGGATCAGTGTTGACTTTAAAGGGCGGATGTCATGAAACTTATCGTAATCTTCTGACATGTCTGTCTTGTCCTCCACTCCCACAATGACTCTTTTCCCTGAAAGAACTATGTGGCGCTTTGGCTCATCGTATGATGTACTCGCTTGCTTATCTTTTCTTTTTTTCGGTAGGGTCGACATGTCTTTCACATAGAAAACCTGAGCAACTTCACTGGCTAGGACGAATGGTTCATTCTCGTACGAAAGATTGTTGAGATCCACTGTAGTCATTCCGTATCGTGGGTCTACCTCTACCCCGCCTCGTAGGTTGAACCATTTGCACTTGAATAAAGGGACCTTAAAAGTAGGTCCATAGTCAAGTTCCCATATCTCCTCTATGTAACCATAATATGTGTCCTTTGTCCCGTTGCAGTTTGTTGCATCAAAGCGTACTCCACTGTTTTGGTTGGTGCTCTTTTTATCTTGTTTGGCTGTGTAAAATATATTTCCATTTATCTCGTACCCTTGAAGAGTCAATATAGTTGAAGCTGGTGATGTGGCCAACAAGTATAGCTGTTCTTCAACACTGGTGTCATTAATGAGACGTCTTTTTAACCAACTGCTGAAAGTCTTCATGTGTTCTCCATCAATACAATCTTCAGATTTCTCCGGGTACTTGGAGCGTAAAACATTCTTGTGTTCCTCGACATACGGACCCACCAAACTGGAATTATGTAGTACGGTGTCGTGTGCTTGAGTGAAAGAATCCCCGTCTTGACATATTGTTGCTTTCTTTCCAAGGGTGCCTTTTCCATGCAGTCTCCCCTCATGACGTGATTCAGGAACACCGATCGGTTTCAGATCAGGAATAAAATCTACACAAAACTCAATGACCTCCTCTGTTCCATAACCCTTGACGATGCTTCCTTCTGGCCTAGCCCGGTTATGCACATATTTTTTTAAGACTCCCATGAACCTCTCAAAGGGGAACATGTTGTGTAAAAATACAGGACCGAGAACAGAAATCTCTTCGACTAGGTGGACTACAAGGTGCGTCATAATATTGAAGAAGGTTGGTGGGAACACCAACTCGAAGCTGACAAGACATTGGACCTTCTGAGAAATTGCATTGAGAAATGCACATAGCTTCACAATGGGTTCTCGAACATTTTCCGGTAGAAGCCCTCTCAATGCAACCGGAAGTAATTGTGTCATAATCACGTGACAGTCATGAGACTTTAGATTCTGAAATTTTTGCTCTGCCATGTTTATTATTCCTTTTATATTTGATGAGAAGCCAGATGGAACCTTCATACTGCGAAGGCACTCAAAAAATATTTTCTTCTCTTCTTTAGTAAGAGCGTAGCTTGCAGGACCTGGCTGATTCTCTGAATGAGTATCGTCTCGATGCATCTCTTCGCTCATACGTTGATGGGTCTGCCTTCCTTTCAGTGTACCTTTTTTTGACTTCCCATCTTTTGACTTCCCATACACGCCTAAGAAGTTTAGCAAATTGCAACAAATGTTCTTTGTCACGTGCATCACGTCGATTGCAGAGTGAATCTCTAGCATTATCCAATATGGCAGCTCCCAAAATATAGATTTCTTCTTCCACATGGGTACGTGGTTGTTTGCGTCATTCGGAACAGTGAGACCGCCAGGACCCTTTCCAAAGATTACATTTAAATCCTTGACCATATCATGTATAGCAGAACTAGAAGGGCGGGTAGGCCTCGGCCGATGATCTGCCTCACATTTGTAATGCTTGCCTTTCTTCCTTAACGGATGCTTGGGTACAAGAAACCGACGATGACCTAGCTACACATTCTTGTTACCTAAATGTATACTATTAGTCTCAGCTAAACAGTGCGTGCATGCATTGTATCCCTTGTTTGACTGTCCTGAAATGTTGCCTAGAGCAGGCCAATCATTGATGGTTACAAAAAACAAAGCTCGTAGATCAAATTCCTTCAGTTTGTGCTCATCCCACACACGTACACCTTCCTCACACCACAACTGCAAAAGTTCTTCAACTAATGGCCTGAGGTACACATCAATGTCGTTGCCAGGTTGCTTCGGGCCTTGAATGAGCACGGGCATCATAATGTACTTCCGCTTCATGCACAACCAATGAGGAAGGTTATAGATACATAGAGTCACGGGCCAAGTGCTGTGACTGGAGCTCTGCTCTCCAAAAGGATTAAAGCCATCTGTACTTAGGCCAAATCTTAAGTTCCTTGCGTCATCTGAAAATGTCGGGAACTCTCTGTCAATTTTTCTCCACTGGGACCCATCCGCGGGGTGTCTCAACATCAAGTCTTTTTTACGATCTTCTTTGTGCCAACGCAACAACTTGGCATGCTCTCTATTGCTGAACAAACGTTTCAACCGTGGTATTATAGGAGCATACCACATCACCTTTGCAGGAATCCTCTTCCTGGGGTGCGGCTCGCCCTCAACATCACCAGGGTCATCTCGCCCGATCTTATACCGCAAAGCACCGCATACATGACATGCATTCAATTTTTCGTGCTCACCGCGGTAGAGGATGCAGTCATTAATGCAAGCGTGTATCTTATGCACCTCTAATCCTAGAGGGCATACCACCTTCTTTGCTACATACGCACTAGACGGCAATTCGTTATCCTTTGGAAGCATCTTCTTAACTATTTTTAACAAATTTTCAAATCCCTTGTCAGAAGTACCACTCTCTGCCTTCCATTGCAACAATTCAAGTGTGGTACCTAGCTTTTTCTGGTCATTTTGACAAGTTGGGTACAACAATTTGGCGTGATCAGCTAACATACGCTCCAACTTCAACCTTTCGTTTTCACTTCCACAGTCCATTTGTGCATCACGAATGGCCCGACGAAGATCATCGTCGGGCTCATCAATAATGGGATCTTCTTCAGTTTCGTCTTCTCCCATTGTAGTATCACTGAACCAAGGATACTTGTCATTATCCTCCTCTTCTTCATTTTCTTCCATGATAACCCCTGTTTCTCCGTGCTTGGTCCAACAATAATAACCAGGAATAAAACCATTATGCAAGAGGTGTGAGTGAATGACTTTTGAGGTAGAGTGATCACTCATATTCTTGCAGGCACTACATGGACAACGAATAAAACCGTTCTTCGGCTTGTTTGCCTCAGCCATATGGAGAAAATTATGCATGCCATCAATGAACTCAGGACAAAATCGGTCACCGTACATCCATTGTCGGTTCATCTGTATTACATAAAAGTATATCGAACCCCATTATTACACTACTGTCATAAATAATATGTAAGAGCAAATTAATTAATACAATGTCATCCATTAAAATAAGAGTAGAGTATTGACAAGCGGTAATACATAGTTCTCATAAAACATACATTAACTGAAACAAATATAAAAATTATCTAAAGAATTTAAATCCAACAACAAATGCGATCAAAATCGCAACTAAGGTAAATACTGAACCCACAGCATAATGATACCAAGCCTCCCGATTAATGGCATATTTTCTAATCCTTTTTTATCTTCAAGCGCATTGCATCCATCTTGATCTCGTTACCATCGACCACGTCGGCAAGTTTGAGCTCTAATTTCATCTTATCTTCTAAGCATTGAAGATAAAGAGCTTCACTTCTTTTCAATTTTGCTTTCAAATCATTGTTTTCTTTATCCAAAAACTCGACAATAGGGTCAGGTTCAATTTCTGGTTCAACTACCTCCTAGATAAAAATAATTCTATGTCAAGTTGGTCGCCATAATTGCCAGAAACATAGAATGAAATAAATAGTTTTGAAAATATACCACATCCGAATCATAAACCGGACGAGGACCGACGGGGACGGATATCAGAACCATGACACTATGCATATAATACAAGTTAGAAAATTATACAAGTAGTAACTATGCATCTAAATCATAAAAGCTATGTTTTTAAAATAAAATAAAATAAAATATAGAGGCTCACTGAGGTGGTGACGGGACGGCGCGGGCGATCGACGTCGATAAGGCTCCTCACCACACTAAAACACATAAATCATTATTTTAGTTTGAGAACAAATTGCACATATACACAAATGAGATCATAACTTAGGCATTACATCGAACACCTTGTTTGCACAAAAAAATTGAAATGAGCAAAATGAGCTAAATAAGCAATGCCGGAAAGAGGATGAAGAGGCTAACCGTGGGGTGGCTTCAATCTTGCCAAATGGTGTAAAATATTATGGATTATCTAGTCTTGGGGAGAGGAAATGGAGAAGAAATGGAGAGGAAATGGTTTTGAGCTCGGGCTCGGTGGGAAAAATGGAGTGAGCAGGGGTGGAAGAAGCTGATAAAGTGAGGACCTTTAGTCCCGGTTTGTGTTACGAACCGGGACTAAAGGTCTCTGGCGCTGGGGCCCGCCTCTGCTGCCGCATGCGGTGAACCTTTAGTCCCGGTTCGTAACACGAACCAGGACTAAAGGTCCCTCACAAATCCAGCGGTGTGGCTCTCACCCCTTTAGTCTGGGTTCAAATAATGAACCGAGACTAAAGGGGTGAACCAAAGGCTCGTTTTCTACTAGTGCATCTCCATCATCAAGATCGAGAAAAACTTGAAGATGGTGTCGGGAAGATCAAGATGGTCTTGCGAGAGATCGTCTCTTTTTGGCATGGCTGAGCTCCTGCTACGGCCAGCCTCACAAACTCATGCTTCCATGATGCCGGGACGTTTTGTATGTTCCTCAGTTCCTGCCTGAAGTGCTTTCTGTATAGGGCGATAAAATTTAGTGTAATATGGATATGGGCTCTAGCTTTATGCTTAGGCGTGGGCTTCCATAGACCCCCAGCCTCACAATTGCATAAACGTACCCGCGAAAGAGGGTAGGGTCAGGGTAGCCCTCCGAAACCCGGGTCCAAAGACCCTAAGCCCATATCCAAATATCCATGTATTTGTTGAGAGGTTATATTGTGTATCTACGTACAACTAACACTAGTGGAAAACATACAAGCAATACCGGTCAGGGAGGGGCATCAGTACCGGTTGCAAAAACGGTACTGCCCAAACAGTACTATTGACCCCAGCATCAGTACCGGGCGTGTTGCGACTGGTCCAAAAGGCCTCCACGTGGGGCGTGGAGTGAGGTTTCGACTGAGGTTTCGACTGGATACATTTAGTACCGGTCGGTGTTACCGACCGGTACTAAAGTTTTTTTAAAACAAATATTTTCTTTTTAAAACTTTCAGAAAAAATATTTTTTAAAACTTCGAATTTTCTCACTTAACTATCGTCCTGGCCTTGTCTTTGATGTGAATCCACTCTGTGTGCTGCGTCCTCCAATGTCGTTGTGCCCCCACTATAACTGTACTCCGCATCTATCCATTATAGTCAGAGAAGAAAGACTAACCATGTGGATATGGATCCATCAAGAGGACCAGAGGATAGGATGCAGATACGCCGCGATGTGCCGATTGGCCGGATGACTGGTAAAAAACATGCTGTATTTGCTGCCTCTCGCTGACAAGTACAAATAGATTCAACCAGGAATAATTCATCACTATGGCAGTATATATCCATCCCACATGTCGTTATAAGCAACAACATCTCCATCATCAAGATCGAGAAAAACTTGCAGATGGTGTCGTGAAGATCTTGCGAGAGATCTTCTCTTCTTGGCATGGCTGAGCTCCTGCTACGACCAGGCTCACAAACTGATGCTTCCATGGTGCCTGGATGTTTTGTATGTTCCCACCTGAAGTGCTTTCTGTATAGGGCGATAAAATTTAGTGTAATGGGTTCTAGCTTTATGCAAAGGCGTGGGCTTTCATAGACCCCAGCCTCACAATCGCACAAACATACCCGTGAAAGAGGGTAGGGTCAGGGTAGCCCGCTGAAGCCCAGGTCCAAACACCCGACGACCAGATCCAAATACCCGTGTAGATGGTGTATCTAAGTACATTAAGGTAGGATTTATGAGTAAAGATCTTTACAACATGTGTTGCCGGGAAAAGAGGAAGATGATCGCAAAGGGTGACGCCAACCAGGGTTTTGGTTCCCAAAAGAAAAAAAAATCCCGAGCCCCCGGTTACTGAGGTCACCGAGAAATCCCTGTTAGAGTATAATACGGTTTAGATATATTTGGTAGTATTAGGATTGTAATCCAAGTCTATCTCTATTAGGTTTCGTAGTCTCCAAGTCTTGTACCCCTTTATATACAGCCCACCGTGGCTCATTGTAATCAATCTAGTATCAATCAATACAATAGAACATATTCCGCAATCTTACATGGTATCAGAGCAGTTCGTTCCGCAGCCTAGGATTTAGCCACCACCACTTCCACCGCGCCGCCCCCGGCGAAATCGATCTCCATGATCGCCGGGGGCGTCGCATCTCGTAGCTAGTTTTTTCTTCCAATTTCAATAAATCAGTTCGTAGGTTTAGCCAATTTCGTTTTGCAATTAGATCAGTTTCTTTTTAGCCACCAAAATACATCTAGTTCCGGTGAAAAAGCCTGCAGATCCCATCAAAGAATAGCAGCGTGAGATTGTCCGTTCACCCGGCCGCCAGCAGTCATCCAGGCACCAAGCTGCATGCAAGAAGCGACCCCATGTTTGCATGTTCATGCATGTTCGTATGGGACATGAACGGATGGGCTCCAAGCTAGCTGATCTTCCCCGGCCAATCTACGCCACCAAATCGTCTTCATCGTCTCGCCGTCAACACAGGGCTGCATCAAACAACGCTCGTGGTCATCATCGCCGACAAGTTCTACCCCAACAACACCTCGACATCTTCTACCTCTACATCGCTGACAACGATCTACTACATCAACAAACGTCTTCAACAACCACCACGCCATCTTCGTCCACCACAACCTTGCCACCAGAGTTGCAGTCTATTTTTATTTTGCACAATTTACTAGTTGCAACTTCCTTTTTCGTCTACTCCGGCAACAAACGGCGGAAAATCTGCGCTACGCGCCGCCGACCACGGAGATCTCCTCTGCTTCTTCATCCAGCTCTGGCTCGCATGGTTAATGGTGGTCCCTTTCTTCGCATGCCCGGTACTGGCAACATCGGCGCGTGCCTTCGTCCCCGACGCGCTCCCGAGTCTGGCAAGCTCGGCAAGGCGTGCCGCCTATCTCAACTACATCGACTCCATCCAAAAGTCTACCTCACCTTTACTCAACAAACGACAACATCGACCACAACTGCATCGCCCACACCTCGGCTACATCGACATCGGCATCAAGGGCTATCAACTCGGCTCCTCTTCAGTTGGCGACTTCGGATTATGCTCCAGTCAGACCGTCCGCGACGCTCCAGTTGTTCGCGTCACTACCGATCCGACTGCGGGGGGATGCTAGAGTATAATACGGTTTAGGTATATTTGGTAGTATTAGGATTGTAATCCAAGTCTATCTCTATTAGGTTTCGTAGTCTCCAAGTCTTGTACCCCTTTATATACAGCCCACCGTGACTCATTGTAATCAATCTAGTATCAATCAATACAATACAACATATTCCGCAATCTTACAATCCCAAATGGTTACCGGATGAATTTAAAAAACAAATTTCAAATTCGAATGTTCTCAAAAGTGGTAAATTAGAGTGTAAACTGAATGCTGACACATCCGCTATAGCAGCGCAGCGGTTAAGCCCGCATTCCGATTGTGCAAATGGCAGGTCTCGGGTTCGCACCATGAAATCCCAACCGGTAACCAAAACCTTGTCGCCAACACATCCATTGGGTTATGCTTCTTCGCTTTTTGTTAGGGTTAGGGTTCTCCGCTTTTTCCTAGAACGATAAATGGTTGAGGAAAAGGTACGATGCGGCAGAGGTTACCTCCATCAAGATACGTACGGGTGTGGCGCCTATGAATACGGTAATCTCTCGTCCAAATGGCCCCACAGAGGCCGACTATGGGGTTGAACCAGATTTTGGAATATCCAGATGAGGGGATAGTAACCATAACCGGATCAACCAAGATTTAATCTCAGCCGTCCTTGTGTTCTTGCACATAATACCCTTTTGAACTTGGAAGTCTATGGAAGCACACGCCTTGTGTATAACCGTTTTTTATTTTAATTTTGCTTTTGTTTACCTATCTTTTGAGTTCATGTTTTATAATCTAGTGGTGTGGTTTCTATAATGGAAATATTTACCTCCCAGTTTGACATTTTTGACAATAATTACCCTGATTAACAAGTTTTGTCAGTTTTTGCGACACCTAAGGTTTCACACATGATTTGTCATGTGGGTCCCAATCGGCAATTTTCCTCCTGCTATTTGGCACCAAAAAATATTTAAGGGAAACAAAATATGTCCATAACCAACATCTTCTAGGAAATAATCATGATATCGTTAGGTCATGTATATGTGTGTCTGCCTAAGTTGAGTTAGATCCATCACTCTAAAATTTCCTAGAATAACGAGGCTCCGGATATCGGATCGATTCGGACATGGAAAAAATGTCAGGAGAAAAACAGAAATGTCGAACGCCACATGTACCTGTCAGATGGGACCCACCTAGCAAATCACTCTCAAATTTTAGAAGGGGAAGCAACATTCGCTAAATGGGGGTAATACAGATGAAAAATATGTTAAATAAGGTAATTAGTGTTTTAATTAACAAATTATGGGGTAAAACTGGAATTTACTCCGTTATAGAAGAAGAAACATAAAATAGTCGAGGGGTGAAATCTACGCTTCTTTTCTAGAGAAAAGAAATGAAGAAACTTTCTAATAAAAAGGTAATTTGGCCTTTCTTAAAGAAGCTTCTCAGTGCAAGAGTACCAGCTTGATTAGCTTATTCATGAGTCACAATGTCCACTGAAAAATTACCTAAATCTTAGCCGAGTGCAACATCACTACAACTAAAACAGAAGAAGCACTACTAGAGCTATATGTCGGCTTAGTGCTAGCTCAGTGGCAAGGCGCGCAGGTGTGTTGGGTGATCTCCGAAGAGGTCTCATCTTATAATTTGGTCCCATGAGTGAGAAGTCCAATTAGCAATTTCTGAAATCTCAAACCCCATGAAAAAATGGCAGCACATATGAGAGTGGAGTGGGAGCTAAAGTTTAGTCCCACATTGCTAGTTTAAGAGGAGTGACACCACCTTATATAGTGGAGTGTTGTGCTATTTGCTAAACTTGTGAGAACATAAGGCTCTCTTACGCGCTTCTCCTCCGCCGCCGCTCGCACGCACACACGCACCGCCCGCCCGTCTCGTCACGACGCGCCGCAGGTTGCGGGAATCGTGGGCTACTGTAACATCTAAACGTGCGGGACGTGGACTTGGCCCATGTTGTACCCGTTAGGGTTTTTCCCTAGCCGCGCTATATAAAGTCGGGCACTGCATGCGCTGCAAACACCCCCGAACCAATCTAGGTTTTGCCACCTCGTGCCTTGCGCCGCCACCGTAGTCTACTCCATCCCGAGCGCTGACGTGCACCGGTGAACGGGACAGCAGGTCTCCGAAACCCTCGTCCTTGTGATCCTGTACGGGAGAGGGCGAATAAGGTTTTTGGGAAGCGCTCCGCGCGACTGCTCTCAAACTCTTCATCACGGCTCGCCTTCCTGTACGCTCGCCGGACTCGCGGGCTGCTCGTCAACAACGTCGCCATCGCCTTCAGTAAGCTGCTGCCGTCGCTGCTGCTGCTGAAACAACTACCACGACTACTATGACTACTACTACTTCATCTACAGTTGTTCGGTACGTTCATCACGTGCCTATCTGCCGATTTAGTATGTCTATATGTGTAGACGTTTTACTGTTGTTCATGTTAATTAATACATCTAGTATTTGCGAGATTAACATGCTAGTAGCAGTTGTAGTAATGTTTAATATACCGGAATTAATCATGAAAATTGTGCCTAATATTTCAACATCATCTAACCTAACAACGTATATAGCTAAGGAGGCATCATTCCCTCATTGGTAAACGTTTTTCTGTCGGCTTCACCGCTATACTGGAAGGCAGGCATAACCATCTTCCCTAACTTTATTTATTTCAGCTTCACTCTTAATCCAGAGAGAAAAAACAACATGTTGAAGCATCATCTCGTTGCTCTGAGACTCAAACAAGGCCATTGTAGCTATTTCTTACATGGAGGAAAGAGGGGAGCACCGCAGAGGCACTTGTTGTGTTGGTAGTCGTAGAGATCAAACTCGGGCATCTTCCCGCCGGTCGGCAGTGCACCACAGAGCCGGTTGTAGCTGACGTTGAAGTACCCCAGGTTGTCCACGTACGCGACCTGCGCCGGGATGCGGCCATGGATGGCATTGTGGCTCAGGTCGACGGACTGCACGCCCTGCGGGAACACGACGCCTGAAATGTCAAAGTCGAAGGAGTTTCGTGACAGGTCGATGCTGTCCAATTCCTTCCCACGGCCGAAGACGCCCGACGCGTCGCCGGTCAAGCCGTTGCGCGAGAGGTCGAGGGTCGTGAAGTTCACGGCGGCGAACTCGGCTGGAATGGGCCCTGTGAGGTTGTTGTGTGACAGATAGAGGTAGACCCGGTCCGCAGACAAGCTGATGAACGCCGGCATGGCGCCGGTGAGGCGGTTGCGGCTGAGGTTGATGTAGGACAGGTTTGGGATGCTCTCCAGCGAGGCCGGGATGGCGCCGGTGAGCGAGTTGAAGGAGAGGTCGATATAGGTGAGCTTTTTGAGCGCGCCCAGGAACGACGGCACGGAGCCTGACACGCCCGTCCAGGAGATGCTGAGCATCGTGAGGCTGGAGAGCTTGCCAATCGCCGGTGGTATGGTGCCCGACAGCGTCGGGAGTTTGTGCAGGAAGAGTTCCTGCAGGTGGGTGAGGTCGCCGACGGTGTCGGGGATGGTGCCGGTGAGTTCGGGCTGCTGGTAGAGGGCGAGGCCGACCACGCGTCCCGAGTCGTCGCAAGTGACGTCGTACCAGTCGCAGCAGTGGTTGGCGGGGTAGGGCGTGTCTGGCTGTCCGAGGGCGGCCGTGATGGCGAGCACGGCGGACTTGTCGCCGGGGTGGCAATCCTTGTTAGTTGGATCGCGACCGGGATCGGCATTGGCTGCTCCGGCGAGGAGAGTGCAGAGGAGGAGGACGAGCAAAGCCTGTGAGAGCCACGCGCGCATCCTCATCTTGCCTGCTGGCTGTGTGACTGTGTCTTTGATTGGAGTCCACTGTGTGTTGTGCGTCCTCCATGTCCGCGTGCGCCATCTATATATTTACAGATTTCAAATAATTGGAGTGGAGTCCATTACGGTCAGAGAAGAAAGACCAACCATATGGATCCATCAAGAAAAGGAGGTGAGGATAAGATGCTGATACGCCTAAGATGCGATGTGCCGAATGGCCAGATTATGACTGGTCAAAAACATGCTGTATTTGCTGCCTCGGCACACAGCGTCAATCCGAAGTTTTCTCATTTGTCTGCACAATTATTTAAACACGTCACATTCTGAGGGCAGAGCTGTTTACAAAAGGAAAATGCCCTTTGATGATCTGGTCTCAATCCAGCCTCCAGGGCTGCAATGCCTGATACGATGGCGAATCCTAAATGGAGTTCTCCGGATGCTGGTCTGATCAAAGAAAATGTTGACGCAGATACTGTACAGGCTTCAACGGGTATTATTTTCAGAGACCATGTTGGCAAGGTTATCCTGGCTGCTACCGAAGCCCTTCCATGATGCGGTGACGCTGAAGCTACAACCTTCCTCCGTTGGCTCAGCCTTCAGCACACCAGTATTATCGAAACTGACTGTTCGGAAGTGACTGCAGCGCTGAACTACCCTGATCCTAGACTCTCAAGTCGGGGATTTATAAGGAAATAGAAGCCCTAGTTAGGAGAGATTGTACAAGCCTCATGCACATGAGTTAACAGCAAGTGCTATTTTATCGAAAAAAAAGCAGCAAGTGCTAGATTACGAGGCCTACATGGCACCTGGTTGGAGGTAACAAGCCTGCAGATGAATTAGCAGCAAGTGAGCGACTGTAAGCTTGTTATCAGTGAATGAATCTCTCCTTAACCTTTTGTGAGCTTTTTTTGCGGGTTTATTGTTATTAACTCACCCTATCAACAGTTTTCGATTTAAGTATTTGTGTAGTCTATTTTTCAAATTATATATGAGCAGCAATACTAGCTACTTTCCACTTCCTGTTGGCATGTTCACCAAGATGACAATTCCTACTTAGTTTATGTCGTAAAGCAATTGTACTTCCAAATAAATGACACTTTAGTTTGTATTAGTGTCCGTAATGCTGATCACAATATGAAAAATGTGTCACTCTTTTGTATTTTAGATTTAGCACCGAGTGCATCAAGCTAAAGGTCTATCTCTTTTCTACACTACACAGGTTATCAAACCATGCATGTGCGGACGGTGTGTAAAGTATCTGACCATTAATTAGCAGTTGTTGGGTGGCCTTTGTTTTTACCATAAGTTAACTGTATCGGTGGTAGGAGACTAGGAAGAGAACATCTATATATAGCAACAATCCTCGAGGTCACACTTGTTATTCAAGTGTTCTTCCATAGCTTCTTCTACACTTACTTAGAAAGTCTTATAATACCAAGACTAGGAAAATGCCCGTGCGTTGCAACGGGAGAACCTTGTAAGAGAGGATAAATGTCCTAAAATATACGTTTCATATTTGAAACTTCATACAACAATAAGAAAAGTAAGCAGTATTAAATGAACGCAAATAATTTCACATAATCATATTCAAGTGTTGAAAGGAGAGAAACAAAATACGAAGCCTTTAAATTTCTATGTTCATATTATATATAAAAGAATCTGCAAGAAATTGAGCTTCTCTGATGAAAATCCCTAATTTCCTGTCAGGGAAATCTGTTTCTTCATCGATTTCGTGTTTTACTCATATGTGGTTGCTCTCCTCCTTCAGCTGAAGTAAATTATCTCTTGCGTCTACAAGTCTTGCAGTTGACAGAAGGCGTAGGTTGGCTTTTGCCTACAGCTATCTTAATTCTATCTTGATTCCGACTAATGAAAAAGGCTGCAAACTACAGGGGCTACATGGCACAACTTACTGAAACTGTTACATGCCGAATGAGTGAGGATATTAGACCTGAACCTATTACATGCCCAAAGGGCAATGACATGATATTCACACATATGCCCAATGACAGAGGATATTAGCACTGCATGTTAAACTTAGACCATCCACTATGTGCTATAAAAGCGAACCAAAACAGCCCATGATTCGACTCATAACATAGCATGGCATCGGCGTAAAACTTTCGACAAGAAAAGCGAACCGTGTGTTGTTGGTTTGATTCATAGTCGAACCATGTGCTGTTCATGGCCCTACACGTTTTGGTTTTGGATGTACTGCATGCGGGTGCTATTAGGAAAAGATTTCCTTCGAGAATGTTACCTCCGTCACGCGCGTCGCTCGTCGTGCTGCCACGTGGCTGATTAGAAGCTAAGCCTTCCGCAGATTGATCAGTAGCCGCGCATGTATAAAGTCGTGGGCTAGACTAGTTTGTACCAAGCCCCAACATGATTGATCGCTAGCCGTTAGCTTGCATCTTGAAAGGAACACGGGATTACAGATCGATCGATAGCAAGCATCGAACTGATCGGAAGTTGTGTACAAGTACAAGCACCCGTGATGTGTTTGTACAAATCATTCGCGACGATGTACGAAGCCCATGTGACATGTACAACCAATGATATATTCTCTCGTATAACTACATAGACTTTGTCGTACACCTAGTTATACTTAGTCGTACAAATCACACAACATCAGGTACAAACATAAACTTAACACATACAACTACACAGATCATGTTGTACAGATCATGTTGTACAACTACACATATCAGATTGTACAATATCAGGTCATACAACTATACAGATTAGGTTGTACAAAACATGGTTGAACGTACAACAGAACATGTTATACATATCAGCTTGTACGTACAATTACACACAGTTTCAGTTGGAAGTACAACTACACATATCAGAGTGTACGAACTATACACAATCCGAACTAAAAAAAAAGTTCGTCGAAACCTATCAACAATGGATTTAGTTTTGTGGATCTCGACGCGAGGAGTTCAAAAGTAAAAACGATTCGTAATTCGGATAAACAGTTCTCAAGATATTTCTTTTTGAAAAACAAATCTTAAAATAAATGCACATCTGCACACCATCAGAAAGCCGACACGTGTCGAAAGGGGAGCGGTCAGAAATAGACATTCGCAAAGGGAAGCCTTTTTCTAAAAATTTCCACTGCATGTGCATGTAAGATGCTAGTTTTGTGAAGAGAAAAGACACATAAAATAAGATTGTATGGCTGACACACGGATCAGACTCCAAATAAAAAGCGACTTCACACATAGCAGCCAAACCATGCCGATTCCTAATTCTGACACATTTTCCGGCGCAACATAGTGTATGGTCTTACTCTGAAATTGGACCTGAACCTGTTACATGTTGTCCTTTTAAATCATGTTAGTACAGTAATAATCTCAAAATCTTGTTAAGAATCATGTTCATGTGTAAATCATGTTATTAATAATCTTAGAATCTTGTTAAGAATCATGTTCATGTGTAACCAAGGGGGTGCTCTGAGATCGTGATGGCGACCAGCACGCGTGGTGCTGGAGCGGTGGCGCGCCGTCGCCGCCTGACTCTGGCGCCAGGAGGTCTCGTGGAGCGGATTGCGGTCTCTCCGGCAATCGGTTCGGCGGGATCCCGGTTTTCTTGTCTCGAGGAAGACGACCTCGTCGAGGTGGAAGACTCTGAGTCCGACTGTTCTTCTGAGGTTCCCTTTGAGGCCGCCTTGGAAGTACTCGCCGAGGACGGTACTGGTACAGGGTGGAAGACGGTGTCCAGGAAAGGCCGGAAAACGGATGCGGAACTTGCTAAGGATTTCTGGTACGAAATCGGCTTCCCCACTCCGGCGTCTAGGTTCTGGGAGCGTACATCGAGTGCGTCTACGCTGACTCGGCTGAAGGATCCGTCTGAGGATGGTGTGATCTCATCCTCGCCGCAGTTGGGGATGCCGAAGTCGAAACCCTCTTCTCCGACTCCAGCTCCTCGGGTCGTGGAGGTGTCGCGGCCGCTGCGCCTTGGTTGGCGCGGCCCTATCCCGCGGCCTCGGTTGACACCACCAGCCACGCTCGGAATGTTCTTTCCAAGCTCGCCGGCGTCCCCTCCCACACCAGTTTCGTCTAGAAGGGCAGTCCTGGCAGCCATTCCAGCCGGGTCTCTGGTGGTCGTCGATCTTGCCGGCGAGGCCGGGTTTACCGCTCCCGAGGTGGCGGTTTCTCCGCGAATACGAATCCCGATCGCTGGCGAACCCACCTCTGACTGCTCGCAGATGGTTTCGGACAATCGGGACCGTTCCTCTCCGTGGGCTCATCTCCGTCGTCGTTTCGCCCGAGTATGGAAAGTTTCAACCGAGGCGGCTAGGTTTTCCTCGGCGGCCTGCGCTTTGCGATCTCCACCGACATCTACGCCTTTCGCTTTGTCGCCTAGTGTCGCAACGCCATCTAAGAGCTTCTCCACAGCATCCCATCACACTCCTACGCCCAGGTCGCCGCATCTCCCAAGGTTATGGCGGGACAGGCTGATTCACGCACCTCGGCTGAACTCACTGTTCCTGCTGGGGCCGGGGCAGCTTCGGCTCCGGCTGCCGCGTAGCAGATGGCTCCTCCTGCGTTGCCTACAACTCGCCCTCTGATGCTTTTCGGCCGGCGGGCGGGACCAGGTACCGGGCGTGGCGGCTCGGCGGTTGCGAGAGGATCGAACATGGCGACGCGGGCACCAGCTCTTTTTGCCGCGTCTCACGTGTCTACGATTCTTTTTGTTTTGGGGGCTGGAGCTAATGTAGTCAACAAAAACAAGCGTAAGAAGAATGAACAAACCAGCCAGGTCGCTCCAGGAAGTGGCAGGGCCTTGCAACCAGTTGCATCTCATGTGTCGGCGGTAAATGTTGAGGCCGTGTCGGCGGTGCTTGAACAAGAGCCTTTGGTCGCTCCGGCGGCAACAGTGCCGAAACAGAAAAAGTGTATGTATTGCAAAGAGGATACACATGAGTCGAAGGACTGCACCGTTGATCGATATTGCTACATTTGTGACAAGATCGTTCACCCTACTAAGAATTGTCCTGGACTGCGTCTTCCGAAGCCTTATGCTGGTCTAGGAGGTATTGGGAGTGAGGACACTATGTTCAGTCATCTTCCAGATGGGATCTTCAAGCCACAGCTTGCACCGACAATTTGCCGGTGGCTCTGGTGACAGTCGAGGGAGACCCTGCAGCGCTGATTTTGTGCATACTTTGGTGGCACGTTTTTGTCCAGCTGAGTCCTCATGGTGTTGGGAGGCTATGCCACATAAAGATAATTTGTATTTGGTGAATTTCCCAACATTTGCTGACTTGGAGAGAATAGATGGTTTTGAGCTTGGGGTCCCGGGGCAAAAGTCCAAGATATCTTTCAGTGTATGGAAGACAGAGGATGTTATGCACACGAGTGAGTTGATAACCACGTGGGTGCATGTCGATTCGTCACTTTCTGGGCATTTGGGCTGTCGGTACTCTCATTGGGAAGACTATGGACGTGGACCTCCTTGCTTTGCGAAGCCATAATACTGTGCGAATTTTGGTGGCCATGTCTGCTCCTGAGGTTTGGGATACTAGGATTGTCAAAGCTGATGCCTTTGTTCTCTTAAAAGGCTATGTCTTTCACTACACAAGAGAGGCATCAGATTATGTGCCGGAGCCGGATTTTGCTCCTTTTATGTGGAGAAAGAATGAGAAGGATGATGAGGGCAAAGGTTATGAAGATGTGCAGCGTACAAACCCCGACATGCAAGGACATGCTACGGAAACGAATGTTGATACACCTATGCTGCAAGCAAATGCTCCTGGTACGGGAACGGCGTCTTTGGGGTTGTTGGATCCATGTATGCTAAAAGATTTTGCGGTGACACCATTCAACAACAAACCACAGACACCGAGGGGTAAAGAAATTGTGGCTATGCAGCAAAGGAGGGGATCGGTGCACCAAAGGAGTTCTACAAGTCTTCTACCAGCCAGCCAGAACCTACTGCAAGTGCAATCGCTGGAGTGCTCTGAGAAGATGCTGGTACCTGCCTGTACCACGGTGCAGGCTCAACATGCATCTCAGCACCAGGCGTTGGTGTGCTGTTCTACGCTAGAGGGCACTGCGCTAGAGTCTGGTGCTGCTTTGCCGAACCAACTGCGCACGCTGCCGCTGCGGGAGCCGGAGGCCGGCTGCGCGTCACTAGCCAACATGCAGTCTGCGACCGGCCGGGCGTCCCAGTCCACCACGCTGCTTCCACACTGGGCGGCGCCTAGCGAACTATCGCCGACGAGTGTCGCTGTCCACGAGCAGCCCAGCAGCGCTTCGTTGGTGCATGCTACCGCTGCAGCTGGGCAGCCAAAGGCCATGTTCGAGGTAGACGGACGGGAGCCCTCTAGCTAGTGGAGGGTCAAGCGATGGTGGAGCTTCGTCTTACACACATCGCCTGGAGCGTTCATTGGTACGGGCGGATGTGAAGCGGTCTTTGTGGAGCCTAAACCGCAGAACATGGCGAGCACGCAGGTGGTCACACCCGGGGTAGACTCTTCGTCGCCACCGTTAACCCCGGGGTCGATACCATTGAGGAGGAGCGGGAGACACGCCGTGGCTTCGGACGGGTCCTCTCACTTGAATGAGGACTCCATGATGAAGGCTATGCGGCGCAAGGCAGAACAGAACCTCGACAATGCTGGTATGGATAAAGCACATAAGTCTTTTCTTGCATTTTCAAATTTAGGAGTTATTTTGGGGAGCGATTTAAACAGCATTGCATTATCGACTAGAGCATTGAGACATTTGGAATATGACCGGTTAACAGTCATTCCAAAAGTCTCGTGTAAGTCGTTTACCCCCACCCGGATGAACAGGAGCTACACGACACACTTGATGTCCAGCTCCTTGCTAATCTAGTTGGGGAGTTCACGGAGGGGGGCTTGGATGAGGCGTTGCAAAGTTCATTATATGATCTTAAAACATCCAAGTGGAAATCTAAAGCTAACTCCTCCAAGAAGAATAATAAAACAACGCCACGAAAAAAGGCGAAAATAACCACACCCCTAATTGTTTCCCGATGAATGGCATATTCGTGAATAGCAGAGGTCTTCGAGACTTGGCTAAACACGCTTGCATCACTGATTCCATCAGGGATCATAGATTGGATTTTGTGGGTATTTTGGAAACTGGTAAACGGGACTTCTCGGTGAGTCTACTTAACCGCCTATCTGGTGGTGTAGATTTCACATGGGTATCCCGTCCACCACGTGGTAGATCTAGGGGCTTACTACTCATTGTTAGAAAAGACACCATGGATGTGTTGGCTAGTTCGGAGGGTGACTTTCATATAAAGTTCCATATTCGTAACAAAGCCGAAAATTTCACATGGAGTCTAGTATCCGTGTATGGAGCAGCCCAAGATGAGCAAAAACCTACTTTTCTTCGTGAATTAGTAAATCTTGCAAAGGATAATCCATACCCTATAATTATAGGTGGTGATTTCAGTTTTCTTAGGTTTGCGCATGAGAAGAGTAGGGGGAGATTTGACAATAAGTGGCCTCTTTTATTCAACGCAGTCATTGACAGCCTTGATTTACGAGAGGTAACCATGGTTGGGAGACAATTTACTTGGGCAAATAGTCTCCCAGATCCAACATACGAAAAGTTGGACCGTGTACTAATGGACTCGGATTGGGAAAATAAATTCCCAATGGTCTCGGTACGGGCACTTGAACGTATAGAGGCAATGTCAGATCATGCTCCCATACTTATAACTACTGGGAATCCTAGACCAATATGTAAACAACAATTCAAATTTGAATTAAGTTGGTTACATCGGGAAGGATTCTTTGAGATGGTTAAAAAGATATGGGATACACCAGTCAGTGGTCAAACCCCGATCCAAAGGTGGAATAATAAAATTTACGCATTACGTAAACATCTACGTGGATGGGCGAGACATATGGCTGGCCAATTAAAAAATGAGAAGCTTCGTTTGTCTACAATTATAGACGAGCTGGAGGTTTTAGCGGAAATGCGCCCTCTGTCTCTGCAAGAGATTGAATACAAAAATAAGTCCAATGCGGAGATGGCCGGAATTCTCCTTGAAGAGGAGCTCAAATGGTACCAGAGATCAAAGGCCCAATTCATTTTGGAGGGAGATTCGAATACAAGATACTTTCATAGCCTTGCAAATGGCAGGCATAGAAAGAAACTCATTCATTCTCTTAATCAAGATGAGGGCACGATTGAAGGACATGAACAGCTCAAATCTTATATCACGAGTTATTATTAAAATCTGTTCGGTGCACCCGATGAGAGTGATTTATCAATGGATGAAACTCGGACGTATGATATCCCGCAAGTCTCCGATGAGGAGAACACCCACCTCACTTCTCAGTACTCTGAGGAAGAGGTGAAAAAGGTTGTTTTCCAAATGGAACACAACAAGGCCCCAGGTCTAGATGGTTACCCTGCTGAGTTTTATTAGAAGTTTTGGGAGATAATCAAGATGGATTTGCTTGAGTTATTCCAAGCGTTACATGCCGGACAACTCGAGTTTTTTCGCCTAAATTTTGGAGAGATAATTTTGTTGCCAAAGCTTAATGAAGCAGAAAGGATCCAACAGTTTAGACCTATCTGTCTTCTTAACGTTAGCTTCAAAATCTTTACCAAAGCAGTAACTATTAGGCTAAATTCTGTGACTGATCATGTGGTATGTCCAACTCAGACGACTTTCATGCAGGGCCGCAATATCCTTGACGGTGTTGTGGTTTTACATGAAATAGTTCATGAATTGCATCTGAAAAAGCTTAATGGGGGTAATCCTCAAAATAGACTTTGAAATGTCTTATGATAAAGTCAAGTGGTCATTTCTTCAGCAAACACTTAAAATGAAAGAGTTTTCTGATGAATGGCGTGCTATGATTCATAACTTTGTTTTGGGAGGGAGTGTAGCCATCAAAGTCAATGATGACGTTGGCAAATATTTCCAAACGAAAAAAGGTTTACGACAAGGCGACCCATTATCACCTATACTATTTAATATAGTTGTTGATATGCTAGCTATTATTATTGAGCGTGCTAAAACATACGGTCAAATTGAAGGGGTAATCCCACATCTAGTTGATGGGGGATTATATATTCTCCAATATGCAGATGACACGATTCTCTTTATGGAACATGATATGGAAAAATCGAAGAACATGAAATTAATATTATCAACGTTCGAGCAACTTTCTGGTCTTAAAATCAACTTTCATAAAAGTGAATTGTTCTGTTTTGGTGAGGCCCAAGACGAGGCTGCCCAGTATGCTGAATTATTTTTTCAAAGTGGCTTTGATTGCGGGATGCTGGAGTCTTTGGAATCACAGGAATAAGATCATTTTTGAGGGTGACAACAGAAATCTAGATACTTGTTTTAGTTTCTTTAAAGATTCAATAAGCCTTGTTAGGCATAGAGTCAAGCCTAGCCTCAAAGAGGGTATGCAAAACTGGCTTGATTTGTTGTAATTTGGACTTCTAAACTCTGCCCCCCCATTTGTAATTTTCCCCCATTTATAAAATGAGAAAATGACGCAGTGGGGACCTTACCCACTGTTCACAGCGTCAAAAAAAAGTATGCTGAATTATTTGGCTGCGGGCAAGACCAGTTTCCAATTAACTATCTAGGCATTCGGATTCATTTCAGAAGCTTATGATCGCACAATGGAAACACATCGAGGAAAGGCTTCAGAACAGACTATCTAGCTGGAAAGGAAAACTATTGTCCGTAGGTGGTAGACTGGTACTTGCTAATTCAGTTCTAACCAACATGGTACTTTACATGATTTCCTTTTTCTAATTGCCAAAGGGAGTCTTATATTGATTGGATTACTTTCGATCAAGATTTTTTTGGCAAGGGGACAATGAGAAAAAGAAATATCGACTGGCTAAATGGATTATAGTATGTGCCCCAAGGAATTTGGCGGTCTAGGGATCCATGATCTTCAGGCCAAAAACCGGGCTCTTCTAGGTAAATGGTTGTTTAAGCTATTATCTGAGGAAGGGGTATGGCAAACTATACTGAGGAGACAGTACATTGGAAGGAATGCGGTTTCCCAGATTTCCTGAAAATCAGGTGATTCGCATTTTGGGCTGGCCTTATGGCTACGAAGAAATTCTTCTTCCAATATGGTACTTTTTCCATTAAGGATGGGTCGGAGATAAGGTTCTGAGAAGATAGGTGGCTAGGTTATGCCTCCCTCCGAGAACAATATCCGGCTTTATACAATATAGTCCAGGGACGTCACAAAAGTGATACACTTTCTAAGGTGTTGGAAAATTTCCCACCGAATGTGACGTTCAGACGAGATCTTATTGGTCCCCGACTAGCATCTTGGAATGAGTTGCTACAACGGTTGGTTTTGGTCAACCTGACACAGGGGACTGACGAGTTTCGGTGGAATTTACACAAATCTGGTAAATTCACAGTGGACTCTATGTATAAAGCTCTAATCCAACCGGACGTGCCAGTGGAGAATAATAAAAGCCTCTGGAAGATGAAGATACCACTAAAAAACAAGGTCTTTGCGTGGTATCTACGTCGAGGGGTGATATTAACAAAGGATAACCTTGCAAAACGCAATTGTCATGGAAGTAAAAAGTGCGTGTATTGTCACAAAGATGAGACAATTAAACACTTATTATTCGAGTGCAAATTTGCTAGTTCTATATGGTCAATCATCCAGATAGGTTCTACCTTATACCCACCCACAAGCGTCCCCAATATTTTTGGTGCATGGCTCAATGGTGTGAACGATAGGTTCAAACAACTTGTTAGGGTGGCAGCACTGGCCGTAATATGGTCGCTTTGGCTTTGTATAAATGACAAGGTTTTTTATGATAAAAATTCTTCTCTTATGCAGGTTATCTACCGGACTACTGCTACACTCCGTTCGTGGTCTCTGTTGCAACGTGTGGAGCATCGAGGCCTATTTATGGAGGTGTGTACAAGACTGGAGGATACATCGAGAGACTTTTTATCCCAACATGGATGACAACATAATTTGCGAATCGGCCCTCCTACACTTTATGCGTTTTTACACTTTCTCATCTTGATATGTAGTACGTCTAGCGTACTTTTTATTTACACTGAACTTTAAATTTTGCGGTTGTGTGCATCTTTGTTATGCAGAGGCCGCGTGTAATGCTTAAGACTCTTTAGGTAATAAAACTCTCGTTATCGAAAAAAAATGTTCATGTGTAAACTATCTAACAATCTGTCACCTTCATGTATTTGTATTGTATGCCACAACGGCATGTTCATCAACTAACATCTGACGGAAGACTATGAGTGGGAAAAAATCAGTTGTGTTCTTTAGTAGAACATATACTCTGGTTGATGCAGCAAAGCGAAGTGACCGTCCAACTTCAAGCTCACCAGGGTTGGTTTTAGTTAGTCTCTCATTTGCAACAAATATACCATGAACAGATCATAAATCGATAACATAGCCGCTGAAAGAAAATACAGAAGTTAGTTATGCACCTAAGGCACAATGTACATAAAATAAGAACACATCCCAGCCATATTAATTAAAGAATCCAGCTGTTCAAAAATACAGAAGTACAGTAAAAAATACATAAGCATTACACTCCCTTGAATCTTTGAAGCAAACAAGCCGTCAAGTAATAACAAGATTCATATAATGAGGACTCATGGCCAGTAAAAATAATTTCATGTCAAGATTTAAGGTAACAACAAAATCCATATACCGCAAAAATCATGTTAGCATCAATATGAAACCTAGAGCATCTGAGCAAAATTGCAAATGTAGGCAGCATCACATGGTGCAAAACCATGAGTCCAACATATGATTAATCCGTAGGCTAACATACAACAGAAATGATGTATCAGACAATCAAGATATTGTATATTTAGTAATAGACATAGATACTAAAGCAGCTCATCTGCATTGGGCATATAAACGCAACGATCTGTTGGTTGTCAGCTAGAAGCAAAAGCCATGACTCACCTCCACCCATGTTTTCATGGTGTAAGAGAACCCGGGAGGCTTGTCTGACGCACCAAACCCGAGCAAATCAATCGCATAAACTGTGTTGGATTCAGATAACACATCGGTGTTCCTGAAAACAAAAATATCCAGTTCTATTATAATGATCCTGTCATTGAAGTTCAGTAAACGTTATTAACATCTGAAGGACATCCGTTGGTTCATCGATTGAGAACACTAAGAGCACAAATATTACTACAAGCAAGCTGTGCTCGATGTTTTGTTTGTTTCGCAGCAAAGATCGCCGGCCGTCGTCGGGCTTGCTCACCTGCGCTAGTGTGCGACGGAGTCGCCAAAGCCGTGGAAGAGCAGCCCGGGCAGGCCCTTCCTCTGACCAGGTAGTTCATCTGCAGCGAAGGGAGTTGTTCTTGTGTCTTTGCCGTCATCAGCATCGTGAGGCTCCTGGGGCACGTGGATCTCGATGAGGGAGACGACGGAACGGCCGACGAGGTCGAGCACCGCCGTCAGCCGTTGGAACGTGACGTCATGGAGGGAGATGTCGTCGAGGTGGGCCCAAAGGCCGCGCCATCTGCGAGGGAGGCCGCTGCTGCGCGCGGCGGTGCAGCCGAGGCTTGCGAGAAGGAGCGGGATGCGAGGACGCCCTCCTGGAGCGAAGCCGTCGCTGTCATCCTGTTGCTGCTTGGCGGTGGCAGCCCCGACCTGGAGGCTGGAGCTCCTCCGCTGGAGGATTTGGGGTCGCGGAGGATTGCGTTGACCGTTGGGATTGCGGGTTGATTTTCCGAAAGCTGAGAGACTAAAGTGTAAAACAATCACGACGTACGACCGGGTCGGGTTAGGAGGCAACAGGAATTCCGTCATCATGGCTTGTCTAAGCATGAGCTCTAGATGCTTAGTACGCAGTACGTATCTCCAACAATCCATTTATACGGTTGTCATGACCGTGGCCACGTAGAAGCCAACAGGCCAAGTCATGACATGGACTGGGCCCGTACTAGGCTTGGACCCACTGGAGTTGTTCTGGAGCGTTATAAACGAAGCAAGATACAACAGAAATGATCGAAGAGTTGAATCCTGTCCAAGCTTCTCGTCTTCTGCTCCAGTTCCTCACCCTACTGGTCTAGTTTCCCTCCTAGCTTTTGCTGATTTCTCACCCCAAACTCCGTTATATCCCCAACTTGTATCCAAATATTGGCACTGATCTTGTTGTTCGTCACATCCCATGTGTTGGGTCGTGACAATGATCAACTCGATGTACAAGAAACTAGCTCAGGCCTACTAGCTCAGGCCTCATGGGGTGTCGGTGGCGTACTTTAAGTACCCCTGAAAATCGTAACTCCAGCTCAAAATCAAAACCATTGCCCGACAGCTCATTATCGACCGGCTGCCGTCGGATCTAAATCTGGCTTCTCGTAGAGGCCCCTCTGACGGCAAATTATGTGTTGTGTGGCGTCAACGAGGACGCCTCCCACATCTTCTTTTCATGTTCCTTGGATCGGTTCTCCTGGAGCATATTTCTTTGTTTGTGCATTCGATGTTTCATGCTCGATCACTTTCTGACGTATACTTTATAAAGAAGGCAATGTTAGTTTGGATACCTATATTTCTAGAGGCATACAAATCTATCATTTTCTCCTAGGTTAATTGTACTTACTATACATCGTGTATTTTTATTCTAAGGTATTTACTTCGTTGTACTGATGTTGTTGATGAACACATAATAAATTAGCACTTGAGGTGATTAAACTCTGAGGCATCATGGAATAGATTTTCTATTCCATTTTCTTAGGTTTTGTATGTTCCTTACTATGAACTGTGGCATCATGAGGTAGCATTCGATAATACACGTTACAGCTTGCGATTATTTATGTTAACTCTGCACTGAGAAATATGATTTAATTACACTGTGAAAGGGGGCCAGATGACATCCCACACTGCATGTATCATCACCAGTTTGTAGACGAATTAGATAGATGACTAGCTACTCATCTTTTGATTATATAACTCTGCTTTTATAGAAACACAAAGGGTCCTAATTATAAGCAATATGCAGGCTATGTATATATGATGAAAGTCTATTTATGTAAGAGTTACATTTGTAGCATCACTCTGCTTTCCTTTGGAGACGTGTAAGTAGATAGTCCTACGTGTAATATATTTCCGTATTCCCATTCTGTTTGCTTAACATGTATGACTTAGCTGTTTTTTTTTTGCTACTGTATACCAGCCTATGTATTGCAATTGCTTATCTATATTCTTTTTATCAGCTGAACAAACCGCCAAAAATCGGGTGGAGCTCAGCAAGACTAGTTTGTCATAATTTGTCCATGTGTGATCCATGACATATTATTTTGCATATTGAGCTCCCTTGACCAGCACAATTTGGTCTTATAAGGCTTCAAAATGTGGAAAGAAGAAATTATTGAAGAAATAGATAAATAATGTTTGCTTGCAGCATCATGAGGGAGAAATCAGTTAATATTTGGTTTTGATGATCAGCAGATTACAACGAAATTTCAGATTACCCCAAACAGTTTGCATAGTACGATATACAAGTTTATGTTCACTAGATCAACTGATCTTGAGGCGTGCATCGCAGATTTGAGCTCATCTCTGCTAAACCAACCGAGAGATGAGTAATCCTCTGCATATATGTAATGTCATTTTCCAAATGTAGACATAAGATGAAATAAGTAGCCTCATGTATGACCAGAAATTTCCACATGAAAATGGTTGTTTTAGACATAAACAATGGTGATCAGCAAGTGTAGAGATAAATTATCTAGTTCAATTGCATCATTCACAAATTCCTTAGTTCTTACATCCTGGACTGAACGTGAGGCAAGCTTCACATGTTTTATTCCAAAGTATCAAAAGTAAACCCTTTCATCCTGATCACCCGCATAGTTACCTCATCTAGAGCTAGCTTTCATTCTTTTCCACTACAATTGGCTACATCTGGAAAGGAGCAACAGCTACAAATAACAGTTGCAGAATTACACTATGAACAAACAAAGGTCGCACATAAAATGGCATTATAGCCTTCGCTGTGGCTTCAGCTGTGAAGGCTCCACAAGGCCTTCCATGATAACAAGCTGATCCAGGAGCGCAAACTTCTCATCCTCGAGAGTTTTGGCTTCCTCTTCTACCATGCCTAATTGTTCGTCCAGCGTGTAGTTCTCTTCCTCCAGGAGCAGGTACTTCTTCCGCAAAGCCCGATATTCATCAGCGGGGCTGGAATCCGGCAGCGAACTATCAGACTGCGGCGTGGGAGGGCGAGGTTCGCTCTTGACGCCTCTTTTAGGTGGCTTTGGTATATTGGCCGAAGAGTGTGTTAGTGGAACCTCCCTCCGCAGCAGCAGTTCGGGTTCCATTTTGATCTGGCCAGGAGGCAAAGACCGATACTCAGCCTTCCTCTTATGTGACTTTGAGGCGGGCAAGTCCTCCCGTTCCATGCCTCTAGGGTATTGCATCCTGTCACCTGACAAGCACAACTCAAGTGAACCACTCTACAAAAGCAGTAATATCGATTGTGAATAGTAAAGCAGGCCATTTGATGGAACTAAGCAGAATTCAGCACCACGTGAACCAAGCTAGTCCATGTATCCCTCAAACAATTCTGCAACTATGCACTTTATTATCTTCAGACATACTGTATGTGTCAACTAAGGACCGGCTGAAGTGAAACCCCGCTCAAATAATATAACCCTCGTTCAACAGAAGCTGGGTATTGTTAATTTCTACACAGTGCCAGCATTACCCGTGCCAGATTCAGTTGTTTAGCTGATATATTTCCTTCCACTACTCATCCATGATTCCAGCACCTATCTTTTCACACCACCGAAATCGTACGAATCACAACAGCGAGTGCCACCGAGCAGACCTAAGCCCTCGGGTTTTACAACCTCGAGCGGCGTCGACAGCCCTAGCGGCATGGCGTTGTACGAGATCTCTATATTCTCTAGCTACTACATCCATCGACACGACAGGACAAAGATAGAGACCGCCGGAATCGAGTGAAGTCGGAGAACACAGGAATCCGGACAGCAGGAGTTCACCACGAACCAACGGCCATGTGCATGACTCGCCCGCGTAGATCCGGAACGAGATGGGGGAGAAGGGAAAGAGAAGGGGGTCTTACCTTGCTGCCGGTAGTCGTCCTCCTAGGGCAAGCTGTTCCGATGATCGGGGCCGGACGTCCTCAGGCCCGGCTGCTCGCTGCCGCGCCGGCGTCGAAACTCCAAAGGGATTTGCGGTGTCGGGTTCTCCGGTCTGGCGTCTCGGCGGAGGAAGGGAGGAACAGACGAGGAAGAGTAGGTTCTCCGTCGCAAGAGTTTTTTTTCTCTTCTTTTTTTTGTGTTTTATTTTTAGAATTATCCTCCTTTTCTTCTGGGAGGAGACGGGAAACTGGAAAGGAGGGCCGTGAAGTATAGCTGGTCAAACGGGCCGGCCCGTGCTACGTGCTAGGCACTGCTCGACTAAGACACGGCCCGTTAGACACGGTTACCATTTACCATTTGTGTCGTGCTTGGGCCGGCTCGCGTGCCGCAGCTTGAGATTGGGCACGGGACAGCGGTGGGTTGGACTAGATAAAGGTCGGAAAACGCTGTACTACAGCCGGAGGCTCGCAGCCTCCGGTCTGTGCGTGCGCCATGCGTCCGCTGCTAGCGGAGACTGCTAGCGGAGATAACATAACGTATCCCGATCTTATCCTCTCAACCTTAAGGCACGCGCAGACTACATTTTCGCTATCGCCGCCCATGACAGACCGCATCGGTCATGGCGCAGACCGCGTCGCTATTCGCTACCGCCGCCGCTGCCCAATGCACACGCCCCCGCCGAGCTCCGCGAAGCCTTACGCGCCGCTACGTTGAGCTCTCCCTCTGCCTCCTACTCGAGCTCGCCGCTGCATTGAGCTCTCCCTCTGCCTCCTCCCCGAGCTCGCCGCCGCCGTTCCTCTCCCACCTAACCATGCACCGCGGCCGAATCCCCATTGATGTTGGTCTGTGCTGCTTCAAGCTTTTCGCCGGAGCTGCTACCGCCGTCAAGCTCCCAGTCGCGATCGCCCGAGTGGTCGACCTCGTCATGGACCGTGCGACGTCTTCGTCGATAAGGGGCCGGTGCTGCAATCGGGTTCACGGACGAGCTGCTACCAGCCTTGCTACGAGGTTGCAGATCTCCAGATGTTATGAGGTTGAAGGCCACCATGGTTGCAGACTCGAGCTGGAAGAAGGCTACAAATATGGGAAGGCAGTGCATCCTATGAGTATTTTTTTTTGCAACCGATGTTCCGTGATTTTTGCATAAATTGAAGTTTTTTTCTTCCAATGCTAAAATATTCTGATGCTCTGTGATTTTTGCGAACAATTGTTCCGTGATTTGCTACACTTGTTCTCTGATTTTGCTTCTGCAACATTAAGTTTTTGCTACAGAATCTTTTGCTAAAAGAGCACAATTTTTTTTTACGAATGAAGCATTTTTGCTTCAGCGGAGCAATTGGAGCATTTGGGTGAAAATTGCTACCATAGCACATCTTTTTATTTTAAACAAATCGGGTTTGCTTCCCGGAAGCAATTGCGGGTTTGTGTGAAAAATAAGAATTGCTACAATAACACAAAAAAATTATAACAACCGAAACGTTTTTTGTTACATTGGAGCAAAAGCGGGACTGGGAGACATGATTGTACACGTGGCGGCAGAAGAAGCAGGAGGCTGGGAGGTTTTCAACCTCTGGAGGACGCTCAGCACTCCCCATAAAGGTCGGCCTTCGCGAAGGGAAAAGCGGGAGCGACGCGCGCACTGTCGTTACGACACGTGGCGCAAATTAAGCAAGCGGTCCCACGTATGTGCAGATCCAGATTTAAATCCAGATCTAGATCTATTATTAGACTTGTACAAAACACAAATTAAGATAGTACAGCAATGTAGAACGGGATGTACAGCAACGCAGATCGGCTTGTACAACAACGCAGACTGGGTTGTACAGCAACACATATCAGTTTGTACGTACAGCAATCCCGACCGGGTTGTACAGCAACACAGACCGTGTTGTACAGCAACGGACACCGCGTTGTACAGCAACGTAGACCGGGTTGTACAGCAACACATACCGGTTTGTACAGCAACACAGACCAGGGTGTACAGCAATACAGACCGGGTTGTACGTAGAAATACATTCGGGTTGTACAAACAACTACACGTAGCAAGTTGTACGTACAACTACAAAATTCAGTTTGTACGTACGACTACACTTAGGGTGTACAAAACATACACAATCCGAAGTACAAAAAAAAAGTTTGTCGAAACCTATCAATATGGAATCTAGTTTTGAAGATCTCGACGCGAGTAGTTCAAAAGTGAAAACGGTTCGTAAATTGGATAAACGATTATCAAGATATTTCGTTTTTAAAAAAGAATCTCAAAATAAATGCATATACAAACCCATACCCACCACCAGGAGCTGCCACTTGTCACTGCGTGGAGAAAAGGTGGGAGCAGAAACGAACGAAATTGCGACACTTGTCAGCACCGGAGCGCACGCGCGTGGACCTTTGTGAAGGGAACCCTTTTTCTAAGATTTGGACTAGATAAAGGTCGGCCTTCGCGAAGGGAAAAGCGGGAGCGACGCGCGCACTGTCGTTGCGACACGTGGCACAAATTAAGCAAGCGGTCCCACGTATGTGCAGATCCAGATTTAAATCCAGATCTAGATCTAGATCTATTATTAGACTTGTACAAAACACAAATTAAGATAGTAAAGCAATGTAGAACGGGATGTACAGCAACGCAGATCGGCTTGTACAGCAACGCAGATTGGGTTGTACATCAACACATATCAGTTTGTACGTACAGCAATCCCGACCGGGTTGTACAGCAACACAGACCGCGTTGTGCAGCAACGGACACCGCGTTGTACAGCAACGTAGACCGGGTTGTACAACAACACATACCGGTTTGTACAGCAACACAGACCAGGGTGTACAGCAATACAGATCGAGTTGTTCGTAGAAATACATTCGGGTTGTACAAACAACTACACGTAGCAAGTTGTACGTACAACTATAAAATTCAGTTTGTACGTACGACTACACTTAGGGTGTACAAAACATACACAATCCGAAGTATAAAAAAAAAGTTTGTCGAAACCTATCAATATGGGATCTAGTTTTGAAGATCTCGACGCGATGAGTTCAAAAGTGAAAACGGTTCGTAAATTGGATAAACGATTATCAAGATATTTCGTTTTTAAAAAACGAATCTCAAAATAAATGCATATACAAACCTCTACCCACCACCAGGAGCTGCCACTTGTCACTGCGTGGAGAAAAGGTGGGAGCAGAAACAAACGAAATTGCGACACTTGTCAGCACCGGAGCGCACGCGCGTGGACCTTTATGAAGGGAACCATTTTTTTAAGATTTCCCGACAGCGGCCAGTTAGGCATGTTTCAGCTCTTTTCTATTTTTGTCCTATAAAAAAATAGTTAACCTTTGCCGTGCTGGCCACGTGCTTCAAATCAAGGAGCGGCCGGGCAATAATGGGTCCGTATCGTGCTACAGCCCATTTAGTATTGTGTCGTGTCATGTTCGTGCTGTACCAAAAAAACCGTGATTCGGGTCGGCCCATTTAATCTGGCCCATTTTTCGGTGTTCTAGTTCCTGTTAACATGGGCATGGGCATGCAATATAACATGTCTACTGAGTCACATCCTCGTCGTTCCATATATACGACCTCGTCTCCAACACAACCTTCGATCAAGTCATTAAAAGAGGCTATTTCGTTGTTGTCGTGTTCTGTAGGATCAATGTATTGTTGTAGTGAACAAATATATTTGTAGTGTTGGTGTTTTTTCGTCCTCCGCATTCTATATATCCCTCTCGCACCTCACGATACACTCCTGTGTCGACAACAATTTCGCTCTACTTCATATGCCTTGTCGAGTTGCCGCAACACTCATTCATGTGGGGTGCCCCTCTTCGGCCGGAGCGAAAGAGCGCTTTCGGCCTCGAGCGGAACGAAAGCTCGCGGATAAGAATCTCCGCCCGCTCCTCCCTGGCCGACGCGCTCACTTTCCCCTTCCTTCCTCTCATGTTCGTGTTCTTCCTCTGTTCTTCATCTCCACCGAATGAGCAGCCGATTCAAGTCAAAAAAAATTGCTGCAAGTGATTAGATAGCTAAAAAGAAGAGAGAAGTGATGGGGTATCCAAGATTTGTTGATGTGTTAGGTTTTTTTGGACTCGTTTTGAGGGGTGGAGATGGAGGATTGGGAGCAATAGTGGTCAAGAATGGTGGAGGATAGTGGTGTTGTGCGCTGGTGTTTGACAAGGTGGTGTTGTGGTGGAGGGTGGAGGCGGTAGATTGAACCCGGAGAGCTGTGCCAACGGGATCCACACGCGTCAAGGGTAAACCCTAATTAGTCACTAGATAATTTATGTTTAGTGTAATAATAGTTTGTGAGCGGACGTAGCGTTAAATTATTTTGTTGGTGCATGCATTAGCGTAAATAGTGTAGCTATTTTTTGTTTTATTTGTTTGTATATTTTCTGAATAATTTATTAGATGGATACGTTAATATTAGTCATAGTGTAATATTAGTCATAGTCTAGACATTTTACCGGTGGTAGTAATATTATATTTTATCAACTAGATTTAGTAATATTATTAAGTGCTCGTAATAATGTTCGGTCATAAATAAATTTGTTTAGGTCATGGAAGTGGTTGATATTGTCGTGCACTATGGTGCCGGTAATGTCGGTGTAAATGAGTCAGGTGTTGATTTGAGTGAATTTGGTAATATGTCGATTCAGGTTACAGACCCGATGAATTAAAGAATAGTTGTCATTCAGCAGTATTTCACAATGAATTTCGGGTTTGATCCTAATATCTGGACAGTTAAGATTCAGCCAATATGGAGCAAATCCCGTACAAATATATTTTGGGAGTTGTTATCGTTGGATCAGACTAGTCTGTTGTAACGCTCTGGGATTTATCCCCATCGCATTGCATCTCATTAATTTAATTTGTTGCATTTAATTTCAATTCCCACAATTAAATTAAAATGCATTTCAAATTAATTAAAAATGTGTTATTTTTAAATCTTTTAAAAATGTTAAAAATTAGTTTATTAAATTGTCTATTCAAAACTAAAACTATTTTGTATAGTTTTCGTCTCCAAATTCCTTTTATATTTTGTTTTAAAAATATAAAACAGTAACAATTAAAAAGGAGAGAAATAAAAGCGCAAAGCCCACCTAAGAAAACCCTAGGTTTTCCACCTGAAAAATTCTTTCCCACCCCTGCCTTTTTGCAGCCACCCTCCTCCTTTTTCTGGTTTTTACAAAAAAAATCCTTCCACCCCTTCTTTTCTTTTTTCCCTCTTCTCCTTCTTTTTCTTTTTTTTTCTTCTTTCTTGTTTTCCTTTTTTTCCCTTCTCCTTTCCATCCCGCACGGGAGAGCCCAGCCCGAGCTTCCTCCCGGCCCGAGCTCGCATGCGCCCCGTCGCCCCCTCCCCCGACCCGCCGGCGCCCTGCTCGCCCCGCCGTACCGCGCCGCCTCGCACACCCACGCCGCCCGACGCCGCCGCTCCCGCACCATCTCCTCCCCCAGCGCCCCAGCCCGACCGCACCGGCCCCTTGCGCCGTCGTCGCCTCCCACCGCCGGACACGCGCCGCGCGTCCGCCGCCGCCCGCGCCGCCTCGGCCCCATGCCGCCGCCAGGTCCGCCCGTGCCCACGCGCTCGCTGCCGCGCTGCGCCCGCCGCTAGCTACCTCCACCCGACGCCTCGCGTCCCCGGCCACCGCCGCCCGCAAGGTGTTTGACGCAATGCCCGCAAGACGCCGGCTTCTTTTGTTGTCCGTGTTTGTCCACCCTTCGAGGTGTTGCCCCGTGCGCGTGCTCCTTCCGGTGTCCGTTGCCGTGCTCCTCCGTGTCCGTGAACCGCTTGTGTTGCACGCCTTCGTGCGTGACTTGACCGTTGTCGTGGCCCCGAAGACCGGATACGACAAGTGCGCCACCGACCCCGAAGCTGGTGCTTCGAACAACGACCACGCAGAGGACTACCCGGCCACTTCCACGACACCGACAAACGACGATGCCCCGGTTCCGCAGCAACTACTTCCTCTACGGACCGAAGACGTCGGTTTCAAACCCTAGTTCACCTGATCCGACGTACGAACCCAAACCCTAACCCTATACCTATTTTATAAAATGTCATCTATCTTGTGCATATCGCATCATAATTGTTTGTGTTGCATCTCTTGGGTTTGGTGGTGTAGCAAATCACCTAAATAATTCAATATGGAATGTGTGGGGTAATAAATATATAATGCCCTATTCCATTTAATTTAATTAGATCACCCATGCCATGTGTTGTCATGCTAACCAACATTTAATATTGCTGGTAAATAAATAACTTGCACCTAAATATTAATTGTCGGGGTTGCTTTCCCGCTTAATTTGGATTAGTTGCATTTGTTTTGCATCTTGCCATGCCATGCATCATTCTCATATGATCATGCTGGATCTTTTGCCGTAGTTGTAAAATGCATATTTTACGCTTTCCAGTGTTTGTTGCTTCTTCGCGGATACGACGTTGAGATGTGTGAGCAACGACAAGACCTGCTTCCATGCGGGATTCCAGGCAAGCAAAATTTGCTTGTTTACCTATACATTGTCTTTCATTCCTGTCGTTGATCTCTGCTACCCTAGTATTCGATTCTTTATCGCGATCCCATCACATGTTTATCCTGCAGCCTATACGGCTTTATCCCCACCTCCTAATACCTGTTGCATGTTTATCTGTTGGCCTTGCGAGTCGTAGCGCATGCTTAGAGATGTTTGTGCGAGTCGTCTGTATGTCTTATGTTTCACCTGCTTAGTATGATAGATTGTTCTACCTTAATAAAATGATGTCATATGTTGGGTATTATAATTAAAAGATAAGGCACCAGGCGGAAGGCCTTGCGAGGTGCTTTGTTCTGCTCAGTGTCGACCTAGGAACTGAGATTTGGTCCTCGGATCCAATTTTGAGCGCACTAACCACTTGTGGGTGGCCCTATGGAGCCCCCCTCGACTTTGAACAGATCTACAGCTTGTCCATGTGCCGCAAGTAGTTCGGGTTTTCCATTTGCTCATATGCATGTGCATGATGATGATGATGATGATGATGATGATGATGATGAGAGGTTATGTGATACGGGGGGTCATATAGGTGTGGTACGACACGAAGCGGACAGTTCCTACTTTGGTTTGAGCCGCATGTTGGCGTAGTCGCAAACTAATGAGTCCGCAATTGAGATTCGGCCAGACTCCTGACGCGGGTAACAACTCATATGGGTGGCACTTGGACTCGCTGTATTGAAGGAATGAGTCGTGTTGAGAGGCCCTGATGCTTGCTTGGGTTGATCATACGAGTATGGGTACAGTAGTGCACCGCTGCAGGGTATAATCTTATCAATGAGCCGTGTCCACGGTTATGGACGACTTTGGTGATGATGCTGGCTAACAAGATCTAGACAACTTGCACCTAATTAATGTTAATTAAATTGACTAGTAATATAGAATTACTTTCACAATAAATTATAATTAAAACTGTTCATTGTGTGAGTTTCTCGAATTGCTTCCTCATACTTGGTTGAGGGGGTTAATCTGAGAATGGGTTATGTTTGGTGTTAGTTGTAGTTGTTTACTTTTGCGCTCTCTTATCACTCTCTAATTAGACGGAAGTTGTAGCGTGTCTCTTTAGGTTGCTAGTGTTGTTGCCGCTAAGTCCACCTCCCCTATATTTTGAGAGAAGGTGTAGAAAGTAGGCAAGTCGGTTTTACTTATCAGGGAGTGCACTGACCCTCTTTTTGACTGTGCTTTATGTGCAGTCAACGGGTTCGAAGTCTGACGATGTTAGCTTGTGAATCCCTCCGGCTTGGCTGGGCAGGGATATGGCGCCATCGCTTATCTTCAGGACTCTTAGTCCAATTTGCATCTTATCCGTAGTCGGATACTATTTCACTTCCGCTGTCATTTGAATCTTTGTATTGTATCATTTATATCTTGACTCGTTCGAGTCGTTGTTGTATTATATATTTTTTGTTATATTTGTGGATGTATCGGAACTGTTGTAATGTTATCACAATTCCACCCACATAATGTGCATGTTTCGGCGTGCACATTATGTCTGGTGGGCGACCTAAAATCTTAATTATGCGGATTTCGGCGGGATCGCTTAAATCTACTTAGTACCGATTTTAGGGCGTCACATCTGTGGACATCTTGGCTGGCATCATGCCAACGCCGAGGTACACAACCAGAAATCTTGCTGGTGTTTTATCTGAAGCAGAACAATATGGAACACGGTGGCGAGGGTTCGGAGCATGGACAAAGTAGTGAGCATACTAGATTAGACAATGTTGATTTGTTTGGCTCTGTTGCAGATATTTTTGAAAATTATGAACCAGCACTTAGTAGTCAGTCGGCCGGATCAGCGGAAGTAGGGGATGAAGGGGATCGTGTGCAGAAAACAAAAAATTTCCTAGCAACGATATCCTTAAACTAGCCAAGATCTACACTATGCAGATATAGAAGTACGACGAAGATCGAAATACATACCCTCGTAGACCGAATAGCGGGGATTACGCTCCCGCACAAGCGTTGACGACGAAGACGATGTAGCCGACCTCTAGGTCGCGGAGAACTCGGCGCGACGAAGACGACGAAGATGACCTCAAGGTCGGGTGGAGGAAGTAGGCCTCCGAGTACCGCTAGCGCAGCACCTCGCAGAGCGTCACACACATACGGTGGAGACGACGGCCTGCGAAGCTCCAGTCCAGGACGAGCAGCGGAATACTTGGACTGGAAGACCAGCAGCGCGGCAGCGGGCTATGGTGGAAGAGATCCCCTCATCCTCCTCGGCGCAACTCCGACAAAGGGAATCACGAGATCGAGGAGAAATAAGAGAATTAATTGGTTAATTAAAAGGCCAGGGGTGCCCCTTCTTATATAGGCTCCCGGGGGGAGCCAACCTCCCTAGCCAGGCAATGTGGGACTATCCCACAGCCTTGGTGCGGCTAGGGATGGTGCGCCGGCCCCTTAGTGGGCCCCTTGGCCCACTTGGGTCGGCCCCCAAGCCCCCCACCGAATTCCCCTATGGAATTTCCCCCTCTTGGGCCTTCTTTCGACCAGAAGGCCCATTTAGGGAAATCAGTATAAATAAATTCGAAAATAAATATATAAAATCATATTTAGACATTAATTATACTAATTAATATCAAACATATTATATATAATTTATTCGAGCTCTGAAAACTCTTTCGTCGCTGCCCGATCTCCATCGGACCATTCCCGGGACGTTCCCGGTGATCTCTTTCCTTTCCGGTTGTCTTGTCGAAACCCCTTAAGTGTGTTACCCTAGCGGTTCGATATAATAACAGGTACGATCAAGACTCCTCTATGATCAACGACTAACTCGTAGGCCTGGACCCCATGAATTAATCCCTGTGATATAACGAATGACTTTCATCTATCAAACCTGGACGTCTAGTCTTAAACCCTTTGTCATGGCGATACTTAGCGTGTCCGAGCATCATTCTCAGATATCTCCATACCTAGCATGATCTCGTTACCGACATTGCTATCTTCTACTCGTCTATCATATTATGTCAGCTGGTGACCTAGTCACATGTTTGCAAACTCATTTGACATAATCTCATCGAGTGGGCCCTAGAGTATCTATCCGGCTATGCGGACTGACAAATCCCGCTGTTGACCCCTCGTCTCAACTACCCCCTTACGATACCCAAAAGTATCACCGTTATTATCACACTATATAAGATATGACGTTTGGTATGATCAAAGTATCTTCCAGGGATAACAATAAGAGTTGATCTCATGGTCTTAAGGCGTAATGACTATGTCCTATAAATACTGGGTATGTCCATCACATCGTTACACCTAACGATATGAATTACATTGCCGACCGGCGCCATGCCCTATGATCGGAAAACCTCGATCATCAATCGCGCAACGAAACTAGTCTTAGTAGAGGCTACTAGGGACCTGGTTGTTTATCTACCACACATGTATTAATGTTTTCGCTTAATACAATCATAGCATGGTATAAAACGTTGTAGCGCCCCATCTTTAAATAAAGATGGAACACCTGTGTTATGTGCTAGTCCCTGGATCACTGCTAGCACCACAGTACAAAATATATAGTATCATTGCATAAGTATCAAAATACTACATCGAGATCCAAAAATAGCCAAGTCTGGCTTTATTACAAAGTGCATAGTCATGAAGACTAGCTAAAATATTCAGAGTTCACAACGTAAATAAAAGCAATGGGCCTTCTCTTCTAGCATACGCCACGAGCAGACATGTTGGGTGTAGAATCGAGTCCAAACTTACTCCTCATCAGAATTACCTGCACATTTGAATATGCAGCCCCCGAAGGAGGTCAATACAATGAAGTATTGGCAAGTGACTATGGTGGATAAAATTATGGCAAGTCTAATTCTATATGCATATTTGGCTTAGTGGAGTTTGTAGGCTATTTTGCAGAAAGCCAGTTTTCTCCTATCTTTTGTAAAACACTTGTATATCTCAAGACTTGGCACCAAGGGATGAAGCCCAAGTGCACCAATAATTCTTTCCTTAGTCAAATTTTACTTTACAAAAACCATGTTGAGATTCTTTTGTCCATCCTTGTCCAGTAGCTCGAAGTTGTCCATCACCGGGGACACGGCTGAGTACTCAGTTTGTCGACTCTGCAGAGGTTGTGCACTTTCACCTTAAGACTCAATTTGTCCGAGACATCCTATACACGCGGAGTGTATTATGGAAAGGAGAGAATTGAGACAAGAACTTTCAGAAGAAGAATGCAACCATACTAGCAAGACCCGTTCCACCTATCAATTCTACATCTGCTTGTCAAGCTGACAGGTTGCACTCTCACAACTTAGTCGTTCTAGACAGAGCCCATTGTCAAAAGGCTGCACGGGAAGCTTCTAAACTTGGAGGGACTTAGTAATCTCTTTGTTCCTGGGTGGCCGTCCACAAGTGTACTTCTGGGTAAAAACCACCATACTCATGGCCCTAAGTAGAATAGAAATTCATCCTAGGCGAAGACCACCACAAGCATAGCCCCAAAAGCCACTCAACATAAACCAAACAACCAATTCCACCCAGAAGTATATTCAATGTTTTCAATACTTAGCAATAATTCCATAGCATGATAATAACTTCTTTAGCATAGCTAAGCATCTAATAAAACTTTTGGTGGCTGCAAGGAAGGGAATGGCTACACACTACTAGGATATTTTCAAAGTGTAGACTAACTTAGCATTCTAAGATAGTATCCAATTTTTCCCTATCATGCATACTACTCAAAAATCTACTAATAATGCATATAGAAAACATAGGATAGATGATGAGTGTCACTTGCCTTGGTAACAAAGGGAACAAGCACAACAGGAATAACAATCACAAGGACCTTCCTCCTCTTCACAATCTAGAGACAAAATAATAACACTCAATAAGCACTCAAGCATAACACTTAGAATATCAATACAAAAATATGTATGCATGCTTGATATGCAATGAATTTCACAAGATCAATTAATTACTATATTAAGTTCTCTGTTATTCATGCATAAAAATGAACTGATCAATATTTTAAATATTTTAATAAATCATTTAAATAATTGAACATATTAGTAGTTTTAAATTATAAAACCAATTTCTTTAAGTCTATTAGAAAGGTATCAAATAAATATCATGTTGCACTCTCTGGACAGAGGGCATTAATATCTCTGCAAAACAATTGGATTTATTTGGAGAGAAAATTATTAATTGAGTTATTGATTTAATATCCGAAAGTTAAACAATTAAATTTCACAATTTAATATGCTATAACAGGATAAACTAATAATACCATATTAAACTACACGAGCAGAGCTACAAGTGGATATAAAATTCGTCAACTTTGGATTAACAGATCAAAAGATATGATTTTTACAAGTTTGTGCTATTTTCTGTTTTTAAAACAAATCTCTGCCGAAAATAGAAAAAGAAAAAGCCACGCGGCAGCAGCTGATTGGCTGGTACCGGTTCGCGCGGATCGCGCGCGCTGGACCGTGCGATCTAACTTAGATCTAACGCTCCAGATCGGCCGACGAAGCGGTATAAGTGATCTGTTCTCGCCCGTTGGATCTAATCTAAGGGTCCAGATCAGAAGGGGGAGGTCGGGCGGCGCGGCTCGCCGGCGTTTTCGCGCCCGCGGCGGCGCCATCACCGGAAACGATGAACCTCGCGTTCTACGGCTAGGGGAGTGGTGAAACTCGTACCACTGGACGCGGGAGACGGCGGCGGACTCGATGGCGTGACGGACGTGGTCGAGGTGGCTCCTCTCTTCCTCTGCGAGTTCGTCGGAGAAGCGCGGCGGACGGCGGCGTCGGTCTTCGATGAATCAGCCGCTCTGGTGCACAAAACCACGCCGGAGCGAGTCCGTTAGACGCGTACGGTGAAGGGGAAGCGCAGAGGGGGTGTGAGGATGAAGCTCGGGCGTTGAACTCACCGGAAGGATGCGATTTGCGGCGGCGGCAATGTCGGCGACGATCTCGCGATTTGGCGAGTTTCTGTTAGGGTTTTTGGACGCGGGAGACGGAGGCGGAGGGGGGGTTTATATAGGGACGAAGGGGACCGATTAATCCGCGATTAAACAACGGATTTGATCCGATTCGAACTCGAGTTCGGTAGGAGTTCGTGTTCTACACGATGAAGGAGATGACAGGTGGGGCCAGGCCGTCAGCGGGAGAGGAGAGGAGGTGGGCTGCGGCGTGGGCTCTGTACTGCGCGCGCGGCGGATAGCGAGGGAGAGAAATGGGCTTCGGCCCAGTTGGGTCGTCTCCTCCCTTTTTTTTTTGACAAAACATTTTCTGATTTAAAACCTTTAATTCAAATTTGATTTTTAAAACTTATCAAAACATTTCAGAAAAATTCATAAAAATATGTTTTGAAAAGCTAATTAAATTTGTAACTTTTTGATATCATTTTTCTGAATAAATAAAATAATAAAATACTGATTTGTATAGAGCTCAATTAAATCTCTTAAATGAAAAGCAATTCTATTTAATATTATAATTACAATTCTATTTACTCCTTATGTGATTTCAGTATCATACTTTTATGATGCATGATGCATGAATGCAAAGTTTTAAATTTTTGAGAAATTTGGGATGTTACAGACTAACCCCCTTAAGAAGAAGCTCGCCCCCGAGCTTCGGAAAGGTCAGCAAAAAGGTGTGGGTGGTCTTCTCGGAGGTCATCCTCTCGTTCCCAAGTAGCTTCGTCTTCGGTGTGATGATTCCACTGGACCTTGCAAAACTTAATGGTTTTGGTACGGGTTACTCTTTCTGCGGTCTGTAATATCTTGATGGGCTTCTCTTCGTATGTCAGATCACTCTCCAATTGTACCTCCTCGAGGGGTACTGTATCCTTTAAGGGAACTCCCATCATCTCGGGATGACATTTCTTTAACTGACTGACATGGAACACATTATGAACAGCAGACAGTACTTCAGGTAGTTCTAACTCATAGGCCACTTCGCCCTTGCGAGAAAGAATTTTAAATGGTCCAATGAATCGAGGTGCTAATTTTCCTTTTATTCCAAATCTTTTCACACCCCGAAGTGGTGACACCCTTAGATAGGTTCTATCTCCCACTTCATAAGTGACTTCCCTACGCTTGGAATCTGCGTAGCTTTTCTGACGTGATTGTGCTATTTTCAATCTGTCCTTAATCAGCCTGACTTTCTCTTCAGCATCCTGTATTATATCCGGCCCAAAGAAACTCCGTTCTCCTACACCACTCCACAACAATGGGGTTGTGCATTTCTTTCCATATAAGGCTTCAAACGGTGCCATCTCAATACTGGCTTGGTAACTATTGTTGTAGGAGAACTCAGCGTATGGCAAATTATCATCCCAACTAGATCCATAGTCGAGCGCACAAGCTCTCAACATATCTTCTAAAATCTGATTCACTCTTTCAGTCTGTCCATCTGTTTGCGGGTGAAAAGCCGTACTGAATTCCAATCTGGTTCCTAAGGATTCGTGCAACTGCTTCCAAAAATGAGAAGTGAACTGGGTCCCTCTATCAGACACGATACTCTTAGGAACGCCGTGAAGGCACACAATTCTCTTCATGTAAATATCAGCTAGCTTAGCACTAGTATAAGTGGTCTTCACGGGTATGAAGTGAGCTATTTTGGTTAGGCGACAAACAATAACCCAAATAGAATCATAACCCGATCTGGTCCTGGGTAGTCCAGTGATGAAGTCCATCCCAATGGAATCCCACTTCCAATCCGGTACTTTCAAAGGTTGTAAGAGTCCTGCTGGTTTCTGATGTTCAGCCTTTACTCGACTACATACATCACACTTAGCGATGTATTCTGCTATCTCCTTCTTCAGGTTATTCCACCAAAATCTCTCTTTCACATCCATATACATCTTGGTATTTCCCGGATGAATGGAATAGGGTGTTTCATGAGCTTCTTGCAGAATTAACTTCCTAATATCAGGGTCATTGGCCACACATACTCGTTTTTCAAACCACAAAATTCCCTGCTCATCCTCATGAAATCCTTTAGCTTTTCCAGCTTCCAAGTTGACTTTGATCTCTTCTATTTCCTTGTCTCCTTTTTGAGCTTCACGAATCTTGTCCATCAAAGTGGGTTGTACAACTAATGAGGTTACAAACCCTTCAGGTACAACTTCCAATCTGAGGTCTTTGAATGCCTTGCATAATTCCTCGGGTAATTCTCCTGCTGTAAGGCCATTCACATACACCTTACGACTCAGAGCATCTGCTACCACATTAGCTTTTCCCGGATGGTATTGAAGGCTCAAATCATAATCTTTAATAAGTTCCAGCCATCTTCTTTGTCTCATATTCAATTCCTTCTGTGTGAATATGTACTTCAAACTTTTGTGGTCCGTGAATACCTCGCATCTTTTTCCCATCAGGTAGGGCCTCCAAGTTTTCAGAGCATGCACTACTGATGCTAACTCGAGATCATGAGTTGGATAATTTGCTTCATGTTTCTTGAGTTGTCTAGAGGCATAAGATGTCACTCTGCCCTCCTGCATCAATACACTTCCCAAACCTTGGCGTGAAGCATCACAGTAAACTTGAAATTCCTTCTCCAAATCAGGTAAGCATAGAACTGGGGCTGAAACCAGACGTTTCTTCAATTCCTGAAAACTGGCTTCGCATGCCTCTGTCCACTCAAATTTCTTCTCCTTCTTTAATAATTCCGTCAAGGCCTTGGCAATCTTGGAGAAGTTTTCAATGAATCTTCTGTAGTACCCGGCTAGACCCAGAAAACTTCATAATTCACCAACATTCTTCGGCGGTTCCCAATTTGTTACAGCTGAAACCTTTTCAGGATCCACTGCTATACCTTCCTTGGACACCACATGGCCTAAAAATCCAACTTGTTCTAACCAAAACTCACACTTGCTGTACTTGGCATACAACTTATGTTCACGTAGTCTCTGTAATACCAGACTCAAGTGCTCTTCATGTTCTTTGTGGCTCTTAGAGTAGATTAGAATATCATCTATGAACACTACCACAAACTTGTCCAGAAAATCCATGAACACTTTATTCATCATATTCATGAAATAGGCTGGTGCATTGGTTAATCCAAAGGGCATTACTGTGTACTCATAAGAGCCATATCTCGTAACAAATGCAGTTTTGGGTATGTCCATTTCTCTAACTTTCATTTGGAGGTACCCCGATCGGAGATCGATCTTTGAGAAAACACAAGCACCTTCCAGTTGATCAAATAGTTCATTTATCTTGGGTAACGGGTACTTGTTTTTGATAGTTTGCTCATTTATATCTCTGTAATCCGTGACTAGTCTCTGGGTTTGGTCCTTCTTCTTAACAAATAAGACTGGTGCTCCCCATGGCGATGAACTTGGACGAATGAATCCTTTCTGAATATGTTCTTCTAATTGCTTCTTGAGTTCCTTCAATTCATCGACAGCCATAGGATAAGGTCTTTTAGCTATTGGCCCGGTTCCCGGCTTCAATTCGATGAGAAACTCTACATCTCTATCAGGTGGCATTCCCGGTAGTTCCTCCGGAAAAACATCTGGGTATTCCTTGACAATAAGCACATCACCAAGGCTAACCCCCTTAAGAGAATTTAGCCTAACCTTCTTAAGTTCGAAAGTTGATCGGAACTTAATCTTCCTTTTCTCTGGAGTGGTGAGGGCGATCGCTCTATTTGCACAATCTATGATTCCTTCAAAACGAGTCATCCAATCCATCCCGATGATAACATCCAATCCTTGGGTCTCTAGGATGACTAAGTCCGTTGGGAAGGTGTGTTTTCCAATAAGCAAGTTTAACTGCCTACAACCGGAATTTACTAGCATCTCTCCTGCCGGTGAACTTACCCTAATAGGTTTTCCTAGACTTTCCTCAGCTAACCCATGCTTGTTAACAAAAGCTCTTGATATGAATGAATGAGATGCTCCAGTATCAAATAAAACTAATGCTGGAAAGGAATTGAGCAAGAACGTACCAATCACATCATCAGGTTCATCATGAACTTCTTCCACATTGATGTGGTTCACTTGTCCCTTCTGGAAAGGATTGGGCTTGGAATTTTCATCTGCCTTCTTCTCTGGGCAATCAGTTGCATAATGTCCTGTCTTCTTGCACTTGAAGCAGGTCACATTAGACAAGTCTTTCTTCCCTTCATGGTTAGGACGGTGATTTCCATTCCCATGATTATGGCCATGGTGATGGTTTCCCCTGGATCCACCATTATTTCCATTGTATCCTCCAGTGCTTCCTTTGTTCCCTCCATTATGGTTATGACCATGATGTTTTTGGCCACTACCAGTGTTGGAGTGATTCCAGGGTTTATGGCTACTGACTTCAGAGGTGTGTTTCTTATAAGTCCCTTCAGAATGAACTTTACTTGCACTGAACTTCCTCTTCCTATTCTCTTCCTTTCTTATGTTGTTGTCCAAGGTGATAGCTTGATCCAGCAGAGCTTGATAGTTTGGAGTATAAGCCACAGACAACGGTATCTTCAGTTCTCCCTTAAGTCCATTGAGAAATTTTTCCTTCCTTTTTGCATCAGTATCGATGTCCTCTGGAGCATACCCTGATAACGTACAGAAGTCATCCATATACTCCTTCAGAGTTCTACCACCTTGCCTCAAGCTGCGAAATTCATCTTTCTTCAGATTCATTATTCCTGAGGAGATGTGAGCATTACGGAAGCCTTCCTTGAACGCATCCCAAGTCATGCCATCCAAAGGATGAGTCACTTGATAATTCTCCCACCACAATGCTGCGGGTCCTTCTAACAAGTGTGCAGTGAACCTCACTTTCTCTGCCTCAGAACATTCACAAGTTACTAAGTCCTTGTTGACTGAGCGGAGCCAATCATCTGCCACTATTGGTTCAGAAGCATAGGAGAACTTATTAGGCCTAAGCCTTAGGAATCTGGCAAGTCTGTCCACTGGGGGTGGTGGTGGAGGTGGCGGGTTGTTGTTGTTGTTGTTGTTGTTGTTGTTGTTGTTGTTGTTGTTGTTGTTGTTGTTGTTGTTGTTGGTTGCTGCAATGAACTGAGTCATCATATTCATCAACTGAGCTTGAGCAGCCATGAGTTGTTGCATGGCGTCGTCGTTGTGGGTATCACGACGAGGAGGCATCTGTAGGGGTTTTCAGCATAGATGAGTGAAAGATAGACAGAACTAAGAGAGGGAAAATCCTACCCATGCACAAAACAGTCAAGTCAACACAAACCACACTCATAAGACAACTTAAAAGAAAAGTCTACTAAGCAAAACCAAACAAGCATTCTAAGTTGATCAATTAAAACACAAAGTCTGCAAACCAACGTTCTAACATTGTCACACCACAAGTTGGAGATCAATGTTTTTAAAAGAACGACGAACTAAACGAGAGAGAATATGGTGGTCCAACTACTAAGTCTAAACTTCGTCCATGACGTCCCCTTCATCTTCTTCGACTTCCTCGATGACGATGCCTTCCTTCGTAAGGATCTCCTTGTAGTCATTCACCTCCTTCTCCAAGGCCTCGTTCTTCTCTTGTAACTTTGTTGTCTCACGGTGCAGAGTCTCGATTGCTTCCTTCTCTAGGGCTTCAATCTTTTCTTGTAGCATTCTCTTCTCACGGCGTAGAGTCTCGATTAAATCTCGATCAGCTTCGAACTCGACGTCGTTGCTCTGAATTTCATCCTTCAGGGTCCTGATCTCCTTGTTCTTGTCTCTAATTCTCTTTTCTTGGCTTTGGAACTTCTTCTCTTGAGCTCGGAACTTCTCCTCTTGAGCGTTGGCCACCTCTTCTTGGGCTTCAATCTTCTTTTGAGTCTCCTTGACTTGTGCCATTATTTCATCATTCTTCAACAGCTCATTGCGTCTATCCTCTTCTAGTTGCCAGAGATGAAGTTCTAAGTCTTGGAGATATGGGTACAAAGATTCTGGTTTGTTTTTGTCTTCCTCACTAATACGGTAAGGAATCCCATGTTCGTCACGTTGGCCAAGGTGAGCAAAGTAGTGGTCTTTTAACTCTTCTTGGTATTGCAAGCAAAGACGTCCTATTAGCTCTTGCGTGACGAGATTCAGCCCTTTCTCCAGGGAGTCACTAATTGACTTGAACTGGATGTCTTCAGTCTTGGGTTCAATCTGGCGTCCTTGTTGGTAAAGGCGAATTCCCCATAAGTCTTCTCTTTTGAAGTGCTTCAGTTGGCTTGCCTTGATGATGGGTGTTGGAAGTGCCAACAGTTCTACCAACTCTAGAAGATATCTTCCAAAGCACATGTCCTTGAAGTCCTCCGCGGTTTGATAAGTGAAGAATGACATCCTTAAGTAGTAAAGTAGAATTTATTAGACAAGACAAAGGTAAGACAAACTAATTGTGGGGTACTTAGATACTTAGGGAAAAGAAGTTCTTTTCTAAAAGGTGATCAACACTATTATCAACTCTTTTGTAAGTCGGATATTCACTATAGTGAGAGAGACAGACACCCGGCCAGCCACTTATAACTGTGGAACAGGTCTCATGTACGCGGACATGTAAGGTTAGTCCCGGGCCGCTTCATCCCACTATGCCGTTAGGATCCAACATACTTTAAAGAAGGTAATATTATGATCAAAAAGCAGGCTTAACCAATCCTAAGGGCTCGAACCTACAGGCAACACTTTGCTCTGATACCATTTTGTAGCGCCCCATCTTTAAATAAAGATGGAACACCTGTGTTATGTGCTAGTCCCTGGATCACTGCTAGCACCACAGTACAAAATATATAGTATCATTGCATAAGTATCAAAATACTACATCGAGATCCAAAAATAGCCAAGTCTGGCTTTATTACAAAGTGCATAGTCATGAAGACTAGCTAAAATATTCAGAGTTCACAACGTAAATAAAAGCAATGGGCCTTCTCTTCTAGCATACGCCACGAGCAGACATGTTGGGTGTAGAATCGAGTCCAAACTTACTCCTCATCAGAATTACCTGCACATTTGAATATGCAGCCCCCGAAGGAGGTCAATACAATGAAGTATTGGCAAGTGACTATGGTGGATAAAATTATGGCAAGTCTAATTCTATATGCATATTTGGCTTAGTGGAGTTTGTAGGCTATTTTGCAGAAAGCCAGTTTTCTCCTATCTTTTGTAAAACACTTGTATATCTCAAGACTTGGCACCAAGGGATGAAGCCCAAGTGCACCAATAATTCTTTCCTTAGTCAAATTTTACTTTACAAAAACCATGTTGAGATTCTTTTGTCCATCCTTGTCCAGTAGCTCGAAGTTGTCCATCACCGGGGACACGGCTGAGTACTCAGTTTGTCGACTCTGCAGAGGTTGTGCACTTTCACCTTAAGACTCAATTTGTCCGAGACATCCTATACACGCGGAGTGTATTATGGAAAGGAGAGAATTGAGACAAGAACTTTCAGAAGAAGAATGCAACCATACTAGCAAGACCCGTTCCACCTATCAATTCTACATCTGCTTGTCAAGCTGACAGGTTGCACTCTCACAACTTAGTCGTTCTAGACAGAGCCCATTGTCAAAAGGCTGCACGGGAAGCTTCTAAACTTGGAGGGACTTAGTAATCTCTTTGTTCCTGGGTGGCCGTCCACAAGTGTACTTCTGGGTAAAAACCACCATACTCATGGCCCTAAGTAGAATAGAAATTCATCCTAGGCGAAGACCACCACAAGCATAGCCCCAAAAGCCACTCAACATAAACCAAACAACCAATTCCACCCAGAAGTATATTCAATGTTTTCAATACTTAGCAATAATTCCATAGCATGATAATAACTTCTTTAGCATAGCTAAGCATCTAATAAAACTTTTGGTGGCTGCAAGGAAGGGAATGGCTACACACTACTAGGATATTTTCAAAGTGTAGACTAACTTAGCATTCTAAGATAGTATCCAATTTTTCCCTATCATGCATACTACTCAAAAATCTACTAATAATGCATATAGAAAACATAGGATAGATGATGAGTGTCACTTGCCTTGGTAACAAAGGGAACAAGCACAACAGGAATAACAATCACAAGGACCTTCCTCCTCTTCACAATCTAGAGACAAAATAATAACACTCAATAAGCACTCAAGCATAACACTTAGAATATCAATACAAAAATATGTATGCATGCTTGATATGCAATGAATTTCACAAGATCAATTAATTACTATATTAAGTTCTCTGTTATTCATGCATAAAAATGAACTGATCAATATTTTAAATATTTTAATAAATCATTTAAATAATTGAACATATTAGTAGTTTTAAATTATAAAACCAATTTCTTTAAGTCTATTAGAAAGGTATCAAATAAATATCATGTTGCACTCTCTGGACAGAGGGCATTAATATCTCTGCAAAACAATTGGATTTATTTGGAGAGAAAATTATTAATTGAGTTATTGATTTAATATCCGAAAGTTAAACAATTAAATTTCACAATTTAATATGCTATAACAGGATAAACTAATAATACCATATTAAACTACACGAGCAGAGCTACAAGTGGATATAAAATTCGTCAACTTTGGATTAACAGATCAAAAGATATGATTTTTACAAGTTTGTGCTATTTTCTGTTTTTAAAACAAATCTCTGCCGAAAATAGAAAAAGAAAAAGCCACGCGGCAGCAGCTGATTGGCTGGTACCGGTTCGCGCGGATCGCGCGCGCTGGACCGTGCGATCTAACTTAGATCTAACGCTCCAGATCGGCCGACGAAGCGGTATAAGTGATCTGTTCTCGCCCGTTGGATCTAATCTAAGGGTCCAGATCAGAAGGGGGAGGTCGGGCGGTGCGGCTCGCCGGCGTTTTCGCGCCCGCGGCGGCGCCATCACCGGAAACGATGAACCTCGCGTTCTACGGCTAGGGGAGGGGTGAAACTCGTACCACTGGACGCGGGAGACGGCGGCGGACTCGATGGCGTGACGGACGTGGTCGAGGTGGCTCCTCTCTTCCTCTGCGAGTTCGTCGGAGAAGCGCGGCGGACGGCGGCGTCGGTCTTTGATGAATCAGCCGCTCTGGTGCACAAAACCACGCCGGAGCGAGTCCGTTAGACGCGTACGGTGAAGGGGAAGCGCAGAGGGGGTGTGAGGATGAAGCTCGGGCGTTGAACTCACCGGAAGGATGCGATTTGCGGCGGCGGCAATGTCGGCGACGATCTCGCGATTTGGCGAGTTTCTGTTAGGGTTTTTGGACGCGGGAGACGGAGGCGGAGGGGGGGTTTATATAGGGACGAAGGGGACCGATTAATCCGCGATTAAACAACGGATTTGATCCGATTCGAACTCGAGTTCGGTAGGAGTTCGTGTTCTACACGATGAAGGAGATGACAGGTGGGGCCAGGCCGTCAGCGGGAGAGGAGAGGAGGTGGGCTGCGGCGTGGGCTCTGTACTGCGCGCGCGGCGGATAGCGAGGGAGAGAAATGGGCTTCGGCCCAGTTGGGTCGTCTCCTCCCTTTTTTTTTTGACAAAACATTTTCTGATTTAAAACCTTTAATTCAAATTTGATTTTTAAAACTTATCAAAACATTTCAGAAAAATTCATAAAAATATGTTTTGAAAAGCTAATTAAATTTGTAACTTTTTGATATCATTTTTCTGAATAAATAAAATAATAAAATACTGATTTGTATAGAGCTCAATTAAATCTCTTAAATGAAAAGCAATTCTATTTAATATTATAATTACAATTCTATTTACTCCTTATGTGATTTCAGTATCATACTTTTATGATGCATGATGCATGAATGCAAAGTTTTAAATTTTTGAGAAATTTGGGATGTTACAAACGTATAATGAACGATTAGGATATTGCCAATAAACTATGTTTATTAAGTGCCTCTAGGGCATATTCCCTTCAGTCTCCCACTTGCACTAGAGTAACACTTAATCTAGTTTACAACTTGGAAAAAGCTCAACACCCATAGCATCTTGGTGCATGCTCGCCTTGCGGAAGAGGAATACAATCAATAGATCTCACACATTGAGACCTATATGTGCTTTGCAACACTTCTATGTCATCTAGTTTGACATCATCCCGTATCTTACGATGACGGTGAAATATATCCTAGTGAATGGAGTGAGACTCGAGCATTCGCGTAGCATGCGCCTTAAAAGTATAAGAGATCTATTAAGGGGACCACCTACGCTCGGAAAACTGCTCAGTCCAATCACACTTGCTACTTCTGAAGTCGCGATATATTTCTATACCTTTGTAGATTATGCGACAGTGCATTCATCTGCGACTTCGCAAACTAACCATGTCTATCTTCAAAATAAAGGACATCTCCTATATGAGATTTCTAGTCGTATGGGTCAGTGTCATAACTTGCATCATCGCAACCGCTTTACGGCAAGTTGTCTTTCCACTCTTACCCTTTACTAGAAAACATATCTTCAGTTCTCATAGACACTGAAGAATAAACTTAACGTTTGTTCATTGATCCACACAAGGATCACTCTAGAACCTGTTCTTCAACCAAGAACTTGGGTCACACGAAGTCGAGCTTTCAATCTGATAGCATCTATGACTGATACATAGATAATGTTGAACATCATTTGCTATAACTGAAAATGTCAAGATAAACTTAATATTTTACCTAGTCATACAAAGCAAGAACCTCTTTCTTTGCTTGTCCTATTCTGAAACACTTCAGAATCTTGACTTAGGAAATATTCCGACTTAATGTTATTAAGCCCCTTACGATCTATACAATTATAATCGGATGACTAATACTCCTAACTTCATTTCACAGAAAATTTAATCACTTAAATAATCCTTTACACTCTACTAGAGGATCTGTGTCATTCAATATGTCGTTACATACAAAATCACGAATGACACCTAGCTCCCACTCAAATATGCCTTTCGCATATAAGATCAAGGAAAAGCTACTTAGCTCCCACTCAAATATGCCTTCCGCATATAAGATCAAGGAAAGCTACTTTGCTCCCACTCACTTCTTTGCAAATGTAGGTTTCTTCAACTGTTTTGGAAAACTCCAAAATCCTTTGATCACATTATCAAAGTGAAGATTCCAGCTCCGATATGCTTGCTTCAGCCCATGAATGGACCACTGAAGTTTGCATACATGTTTAGCATCCTCAGGATCACCAACTCTTTCTTAATGACACTATTAAGAAACATGGTTTCCTTATCCATCTATCAATTTCTCATTCGAAATTATAGCGATTGCTAAACGACCCAGAATAGATTTAGGCTTCGCCACTTGAGACAAACTCTCATGTGGTCAACTTTTGAATCTGTCGGAACTGTTTCACGACAAATCGATCCTTCTCAATGTCTATTCTCTCATAAAATTCCATATACTAATAACATCCTAGATGCCATCAAGAAGATCTCCCAAGTCATTACCTGGTAATCGTATATGGATTTTATTTCGGATCATAAATGACTCATAGCCATTTCTCGGACTTAGGTCCACCATCTCTTCTTCGTAGTTCGTAGGTCTATCAGATTACATTAATATGACCTTCATAACAAGATTGTCGTAACACACAGTGTGAAAGACAACCTCGTATGCCTACGCTCTTAGTATGAGCTCAGAACATCATGATCTTGAATCATCAGCTTTTTCAAGCTGTGGAGCCTGACACCGAAAACACTTTCGATTGCGCCACTCTGATGTCTGGAGAAGAAGTTCACCAACTTTATCTTGCTCTACTTTCTTTCTCACTTATACCCTCGGATAAGAAACTATTTCTTTCGCAAGGTATATCCCGGCAACTGTTTTGCCTATGTCGTGAGACATGTACCCAACTAACTCTTTAGGTAGGGTATACTACAAAGATTAATCCATTTTAGGTTTGATCACATCGAAACACTAAATTTCTGAAACGACAATCCAGGCTAAAAGCCATGCCATCACTCGTATGGTATTGTCTCCATGGATTCAAATGGTTTCCCTATTTGCTAACGTGAGTGTTTACGTTTCTACCATATGACTCTAATGATCACAATAATTCGGTAAGAGATTTATTTACCACACACTATCCGATAGGGTGTAATTACGACGTCCTAACACACCATAACACTATGGTGTTCCATGCGACGTGATTTGTGGAACTCTTCTCACAAGTCTTCCAATGATGTGCCAACATCATAATTCAAATCTTCATTTCCTCGACCTGCATCGCGGGAATTTTATTTTCTTGTTAAGTTTATTTCCTACTTCATTCTGAACTTGATTGATCGAATCAAAATTCCAGGCCAACATTTCCCGAGCGGATATCCATATATCTACTCGAATGTTCATGAAGTTTTTGAAATAAATACTTCCACTACACGTGAAAGTACTTCATTGATTCACATACACCCATATGCATGATTCTCAACAAGCTATACTCAATACGTTCAGTGAAGTTCACGAAATAAAGGTCTCCACTACCCGTCAATTACTTCATTGAACCACATACATCTTTATGTATGACTATCAATAAGTTATATGCCTGCTTTCCGAAAACGGTGTCACAGTTATTTTGCAAGTGTCAAAAGATCAAATCTTAGGAGTTGTAGGTCCATCCGGTATGGAGCTGATGGATTGACTATAACATTGACATGACTAAACGGTAGTGCCACACATATGTGGTGTCTTTATTAAGTTTGTATCCTTTGACATTAATATTATGAATGTGGGAGCTTCTACCATCTAAATTCAAATCGGCATATGATCATTACTTCATAAATATAGGACACCAAATTTGTCACTATCATGTATGAACAAGTGTCTCGCTAGAGGAGACACACTTGTAACGATCATACTAACAGGCGATCATAATTTTTTTATTCAAATGGTAGATCTAGAGGGAGAGTGTCTATGGCCATCACAACAACTTGGCTGGCATTATCAACACGCAATGTCGCCTCATCCTTTCAAGCTACTCAAGCAGTAAACCTGGTTTTCACAAAACATGACTAGTTCAAAACTTAGTCACTACTGCGAGTACTTGCTTAGCTAAAACATTCATAACATGTATATCATATATACACCATCATCATTGATGACTTCCGGCGATCTGTTTCATTTTCTTGATACTTCCACCGTAATCAAGAACCATGAAGATGAACGATTCCCCTTGCATGACATAGTCTATGACAGAGGATTTGCACTTGGCAACGATGTTTGTCATGCAGTGATTGAGCTGAGCGAGGCGTCTCAATGTTCATTAAGTATGAACATGTGTCATTAAGTATGACCGCCACGTGCTCCCTCAATGTGTGTATTCTCTTCCATCTTGGTTGAGAAGACAATCAGTCAACGTACTGATAAACTTCATCAACCCAACGTTTGGGGTACCCCGAGTTTAGCGACCATATCATATGTTCGCGATCTAAAAACTCGTACCCACCATTGGTTCTATATGGCAGAGATCATAGCATACACTGGACTATGATGATATCATCCGCCCAAAATCTGATAATCCAAATTATCTTTTGTCAGCGGAATCTTCGGGGTTATCTCCTAGCGGGTATTGTAACACAGAGAGCTAACGGTTTAAACAAGGAGTATCCTCAAGCTAAAGCATAAAACAATGAAGTTTGGACCCAACCTTTTAAGTTTCTCAATCGCAGGAATGCGCCTAATTTGAAAAGATGCTATCACAATGGTTAATATCTACAAAGGTTTGCAAAACAGACTCTGTTCATTATATTCAGAGTTCTAGTATTTTAGAAAATAAATATCCAAACTCCCACTCAAACGAACATCCCTCCTGGTCATTTAAGCGATTACACGACCCCCATCCATTGCACCACCCCTCATCATCAGAGCCGGCGGCATAACTTCAAGTGTAGACAATTGTCCGCCACACCAATTTTGTGACTCGTGCTCGACCTTTCGGTCTCCCTGTTCCGAGGCCATATTTCTGAATATGCTAGGCTCGCCACCAAAAACCTCCACGCTGACGCTTGTGCAACATGGCTTACACCCACTGTATGCGAACGACGAGATGTCTGACACCCGATCATCACGGCCTGCCTCATAACGTAGAACTTTCTTGGTGGTGCGCGTTGGTGGGAGAACACTAGTGGTATTTAGAAGGGATCATCTTATATAGCTACCGCCGTGCAACTAATATATACTATATATATAATCACACAATATAAGATGCACACAAAACATCAAATGTAATGCAATGTGATATAGTACATTGCGCCATGGTCTTCTTGGCGCCCGCAGTTTATAATTTTTTTAATAAACCTACCTTGACCATATCACATAGCCCCTGCAAAATAAAGTTAGACGCTTCTACTTTATCTTTTGCATATTTTACGTGGCTCGGGGCTTTCGTAAATAGAACCGCTTCATACCTACGAACCTTATGACCAAAACAACGATCCAATAATTGCATGTTTAAGCATCCCTTTTGGGCCCTCCACTAAAAATGCAAAGCCAACTAAAGAGAGAGAAACAGGCACCCGCCAGCCACAGATACGGTACAAGCCGTATGTCAGTAGTGGAACCAGTCTCGCGTAAGCGTACGCGTAAAGTCGGTCTAGGCCGCTTCATCAACTCGATGCCGCTGGAATTACAAGTGCACGCTAGAGGGTAGCAAATAACAGGAACGGTGCCCCCGTGCAGAATACGGGTTCTAACAGCGTACAACTATATCTACGATAGATCGGCTCTGATACCACTGAAGGGGATCGTGTGCAGAAAACATAATTTTTTCCTAGCAACGATATCCTTACACTAGTCAAGATATACACTATGCAGATATAGAAGTACGGCGGAGATCGGAATACATACCCTCGTAGACCGAATAGCGGGGATTACGCTCCCGCACAAGCGTTGACGACGAAGACGATGTAGCCGACCTCTAGGTCACGGAGAACTCGGCGCGACGAAGACGACGAAGATGACCTCAAGGTCGGGTGGAGGAAGTAGGCCTCCGAGTACCGCTAGCGCAGCACCTCGCAGGGCGTCACACACATACGGTGGAGACGACGGCCTCCGAAGCTCCAGTCCAGGACGAGCAGCGGAAGACTTGGACCGGAACACCAGCAGCGCGGCAGCGGGCTATGGTGGAAGAGATCCCCTCATCCTCCTCAGCGCAACTCCGACAAAGGGAATCACGAGATCGAGGAGAAATAAGAGAATTAATTGGTTAATTAAAAGGCCAGGGGTGCCCCTTCTTATATAGGCTCCCGGGGGGAGCCAACCTCCCTAGCCAGGCAATGTGGGACTATCCCACAGCCTTGGTGCGGTTAGGGAGGGTACGCCGGCCTCTTAGTGGGCCCCTTGGCCCACTTGGGTCGGCCCCCAAGCCCCCACCGAATTACCCTAGGGAATTTCCCCCTCTTGGGCCTTCTTTCGACCAGAAGGCCCATTTAGGGAAATCAGCCTAAGTAAATTAAAAAATAAATATATAAAATCATATTTAGACATTAATTACACTAATTAATAACAAACATATTATATATAATTTATTCTAACTCCGAAAACTCTTTCGTCGCTGCCCGATCTCCATCGGACCATTCCCGGGACGTTCCCTGTGATCTCTTTCCTTTCTGGTTGTCTTGTCGAAACCCCTTAAGTGTGTTACCCTAGCGGTTCGATATAATAACAGGTACGATCAAGACTCCTCTATGATCAACGACTAACTCGTAGGCCTGGACCCCATGAATTAATCCTTGTGATATAACGAATGACTTTCATCTATCAAATCTGGACGTCTAGTCTTAAACCCTTTGTCATGGCGATACTTAGCGTGTCCGAGCATCATTCTCAGATATCTCCATACCTAGCATGAGCTCGTTACCGACATCGCTATCTTCTACTCGTCTATGATATTATTTCAGCTGGTGACCTAGTCACATGTTTGCAAACTCATTTGACATAATCTCATCGAGTGGGCCCTAGAGTATCTATCCGGCTATGCGGACTGACAAATCCCGCTGTTGACCCCTCGTCTCAACTACCCCCTTACGATACCCAAAAGTATCACCGTTGTTGTCACACTATATAAGATATGACTATTTGGTGCGATCAAAGTATCTTCCAGGGATAACAATAAGAGTTGATCTGTCGGTCTTAAGGCGTAATGACTATGTGTTATAACTATTGGGTATGTCCATCACATCGTTACACCTAACGATATGACTTCCATTGCCGACCGGCTGACGAGGTGTTAACTCGACAAGTCCCAGGGTTGTGCACCCCGAGTTGATTGATGGGGAGAGAGATGAGTGCAAGGTGGTCACGACGGCTGACAAGCAAGGATTTACCCAGGTTCAGGCTCCCGGAGGATAACACCCTACTCCTGCTTGTCTGGTTATTGATGCGAGTTGTGGTTACAATGGCGAGATTGCGATCTCGCTAGGGTTTGTGTCGTAGCTATGAGCGTGTCCTCTGGGACGAGCAACCCTCCTGGCTTTATAGGAAGCCAGGTCTCGGGTGATTGGTGCCGATGGCAACTACAGATATGGCAGGTTATGCTTCCTAACCGACTTGGACTAGGTTACATGGTACCCCGCGTGGGCCTTCTGTGGGCCTTCCTATCCTTGGCGCGGCCCAGGTAGCCTTATCGTGGGCTACCCGAAAGGCAGCCCCACGTCAGTAGCCCCCGAGTGCTTGGTCGAAGCGTAGAGTCGAGCAAAGGACTCCTTCCTCCTGGACGCGCCATTGGATTGCTTGATCTTGAGCTTGAACTTGATTTCTTCAGTCGAACCGGCCACTCCCGATGGGAGTAACCTTTGCAGTCGAATTACTTTGCCTTCATCTTCTTGTGAAGCTTGGTTCTACTCAGCCTGTTTGGCTTACTTATGTTTGGATTCGGCTGCTCGAGCTTACTATGTTGCCACCCGAATGGTTTCTTCGGGTTCTTGGATCATCAACCGATCCTACCTTGTTGACTTCAGCTTTGAAGCTTACTACTCTAATTACTCTGTCGAGTTGATTCAATTGATTTTTTGGAGCCGTTGGCTTGATGACGTCACTGGTGACGATCTGCTGCACGCCTTCTGCGCTCGATTGGACGTGACGTGGCGGGCCCCACTGTCAGAGCTGACCGGGGTCAACAGTTGTCACGTCTCCGAAGTGGGCGCGAAATTTGCGCGGCATGATGACGACGCCTCGGTTTTCGTGCGTAGTGGACGAAGTGGGCGGTGACGGTTGGTTTCTTCGTGCGACACGTGGACGGCCAGATGTGCCTGCTCGGAGCCCTTGTTCTGTGGACGGTTGAGATGATGCCTTTCGAGGCATAAGTATTGTGTCTTGACGATTGGGATTTCATCTTCTCCAATCGTTCTGTGCTCCCTTTCCTCTGCGCTCTACCATTTCCGCCGCCATCCAGAGCTCCGGGCAATCTGTCCGTAGACCTTGCGATCTGACCATGGGCAAGCCGAAGAGCGCCGCTGGCTCCTCTGCCGCCGCCGACGAAGCCGGGGTGATGAAGAAACCCGACGGCGACTGGCAGAGATCATCGGTGAAGAAAGCCGAGGTGGAGCTCTTGAAGGAGATATGCCCTAGAGGCAATTAATAAAGTGTATTCTTTATCATATCTCGTTTGTTCATAATAGGTTTTTGTGTCATGCTAGAACCGTATTAAGCGGAAACACTAATGCGGGTGTGATACGTAAACAACCAAGTCCCTAGTAGCCTCTACTAAGACTAGTTTCATTGCGCGATTGATAATCGAGGTTTCCCGGTCATGGGGCATGGCGCCGGTCGGCAATGAGAGTCATATCGCTGGAGAGTGATGTGATGGACATACCCAGATTTGGAGAACGTAGTCGTTACGCCTTTGACCGTGAGATCAACTCTTATTGATATTCCCGGAAGATACTTTGATTGCACCAAACGTCGTATCTTATTTAATATGACAATAACGGTGATACTTTTGGGTATCGGAAAGGAGTAGTTGAGACGAGAGGGTCAAGAGCGGGATTTGCCAGTCCGCATAGCAGGATAGATACTCTCGGGCCCACTCGGTGAGATCATGTCTAATGAGCTTGCAAGCATGTGACTAGGTCACGGAGACATGAGATCATGAACGAGTAGAAGATAGCGTCGTCGGTAACGAGGTCGGGATTAGGTATGGAGATATCTATGGAACGACGCTCGGACGTGCTAAGTATCGCTATGGCAATAGGTCTAAGACTTTACGTTCAGGTTTGATAGATGAAAGTCATTCGTTATATCTCAGGGATTAATTCATGGGGTCCAGGCCTACGAGTTAGTCGTTGATCATTGAGGAGTTTTGATCATACCTGATATTATATCGAACCGCTAGGGTAACACACTTAAGGGGTTTCGACAAGACAACCGGAAAGGAAGGAGATCACCGGGAGCGTCCCGGGAGAGGTCCGATGGAGATCGGGCAGCGCCGAAAGAGTTTTCGGAGCTAGGAAAAATTATATATATTATGTTTGATATTAATTAGTATTATTAATATGCAAATATGATTTTATATATTTATTTTCGAATTTATTAAGGCAGATTTCCCTAAATGGGCCTTCCGGACGAAAGAAGGCCCAAGAGGGGGGAGAACCCCCTTGGGAATTCGGTGGGGGCTTGGAGGCCGACCTTGGTGGGCCACATGGGGCCCACCAGGGGGCCGGCGCACTCCCTAGCCGAACCAGGCTATGTGGGGATAGTCCCACATTGCCTGGCTGGCAAGGTAGGCTCCCCTTGGGAGCCTATATAAGAAGGGGCACCCCCAGCCTTTTAATTCACCAATTAATTCCTGATTTCTCTCTCGATCTCGTGGTTCCCAAGTTGGAGCCGCGCCGAGCTGAGGAAGAGGGGATCTCCTCCACCATAGCCCGCTGCCGCGCTGCTGGTGTTCCGGTCCAAGTCTTCCGCTGCTCGTCCTGGACTGGAGCTTCGGAGGCGTCGTCTCCACCGTACGTGTGCGACTCCCCGCGAGGTGCTGCGCTAGCGGTACTCGGAGGCCTGCTTCCTCTACACGACCTTGAGGTCGGCTTCGTCGGTCTTCATCGACAACGTTTGTGCGGGAACGTAATCCCCGCTTTCGGTCTACAAGGGTACGTATTCCGATCTCCGTTCGTACTACTATATCTGCATAGAATAGATCTTGGCATGCTTTTAGGATATCGTCGGTAGGAAATTTTTTGTTTTCTGCACACGATCCCCTTCAGTGGTATCAGAGCCGATCTATCGTAGATATAGCTGTACGCTGTTAGAGCCCGTGCTCTGCACGGGGGCGCCGTTCCTGTTATTTGCTACCCTCTAGCGTGCACTTGTGTATTCCAGCGGCATTGAGTTGATGAAGCGGCTTGGACCGACTTTACGCGTACGCTTACGTGATCTGGTTCCACTACTGACATACGGCTTGTACCGTATATGTGGCTGGCGGGTGTCAGTCTCTCTCTTTAGTTGGTCTTCGCATTTTCAATGGAGGGCCCGAAAGGGATGCTTAAACATGCAATTATTGGATCGTTGTTGTGGTCATAAGATTCGTAGGTATGAAGCGGTTCTATTTACGAAAGCCCCAAGCCACGTAAAATATGCAAAAGATAAAGTAGAACCGTCTAACTTTATTTTGCAGGGGCTATGTGATATGGTCAAGGTAGGTTTATTAAATTGTTTATAAACTGCGGGCGCCAAGAAGACCATGGCGCGATGGACTATATCACATTGCATTACATTTGATGTTTTGTGTGCATCTTATTTTTGTGTGATTGTGTGTTACACGGCGGTAGCTGAATAAGATGATCCCTTCAAAATACCACTAGTGTTCTCCCTCCAACGCGCACCACCAAGAAAGTTCTACGTTATGAGGCAGGCCGTGATGATCGGGTGTCACACATCTCGTCGTTCGCATACAGTGGGTGTAAGCCATGTTGCACAAGCGTCAGCGTGGAGGTCTTTGGTGGCGAGCCTAGCATACTCAGAGGTATGGCCTCGGAACAGGAAGACCGAAAGGTCGAGCACGAGTCACAAAATTGGTGTGGCGGACGATTTTGTCTACTCTTGAATTTGTGTCGCCGGCTTTGATGATGAGGGGTGGTGCAATGGATGGGGGTCGTGTAATCGCTTAAACGACCAGGAGAGATGTTCGTTTGAGTGGGAGTTATGTTAGTTATTTTCTAAAATACTATAACTCAAAATTATTATGAACAAAGTCTTATGTTGTTGCAAATTCCATTGTAGATGTTTCGCCCCTCGTTTAACCTAGGTCTGTTCCTTGAGAAAAAAAAGCTTAAGACCAATGGGTCAAACTTCATGGCCTGGTTCCGCAACCTGAGGATCCTCCTCACTCCCCATAGGGTGGCCTACGTCATTGAGGCCGCCATAGGTGACCCTCCTGCAGATGATGCCTCTGAGGATGAGAAGAAGGTCTTCCAGACCCGATCGGAGGATTCTGCCTTTGTCCAGAGTGGCATGCTCTACGCCATGGAAGCCGACCTGCAGAAGCGCTTTGAGAAGATGAGCGCCTTTGAGATCATTTCGGATCTTAAGGCTGTCTTTGCGCCGCAGGCTAAGGCTGAGAGATATGCGGCTTCTGAGCTTTTCTTCTCAGCCAAGATGGAAGAGCATAGCAGTGTGAGCGAGCATGTAGTCAAGATGTCTGGCTACGCTCAACGCCTGAATGCTCTGGAGCTCAACATTCCCGATGAGCTGGCGATTGACAGGGTGTTGCAATCGTTGCCACCAAGCTACAAAGGCTTCGTCATGAACTACAACATGCAGGGCATGGCTAAGTCCCTGGGTGAAGTGTTCGTGATGCTCAAAACTGCTGAGGTAGAGATTAAGAAGGAGCACACGCTGTTGATGGTCAACAAGACCGTTGATTTCAAGAAGTCCGGTGGCAAGGGAAAGCAGAGCTGGAAGTCCCGGAGGGAGGCAAAGTTGGCTGCCAAGCCCAGGACTAACAGGTCTGGTCCCAGAGCTAGCGTGGAGTGTTTCTACTGCAGGGGGAAGGGTCACTGGAAGCGCAACTGCCCCAAGTATCTGGAGGATAAGAAGTCTGGCAAGACGGTCGACAAAGAGCAAGGTATATTTGATATACATGTTATAGATGTGTACCTTACATCCGCCCGGAGCAATACGTAGGTATTTGATACTGGTTCTGTTGCTCATATATGTAACTCTCAGGAGGAGTTACGGAATAGAAGGCGGCTGGCGAAGGATGAGGTGACGATGCGCGTCGGCAACGGATCGAGAGTCGACGTGGTGGCTGTCGGCACGCTCCCTCTGCATCTACCATCGGGATTAGTTTTGGTTTTAAATAAATGTTATTTTGTGCCATCCTTGAGTGTAAACATTATAAGTGGGCCTTGCCTGTTACAAGACGGTTATTTATTTAAATCAGTGTCAAGCAATTGTGCTATTTATATGAATGATATCTTTTATGTTGATGCTCCCGAGAATAACGGTTTATTCTTGTTGAATCTCGATCGTAGTACTCACATCCATAACATAGAAGCCAAACGGATTAAGTGTAGTGACGATACCGCCATGTTTTTGTGGCATTGCCGTCTTGGTCATATTGGTATAAAGCGCATGAAGCGACTCCACTCCGATGGACTCTTGGACTCGTTGGATTTCGGATCCCTCGATACATGCGAACCATGCCTCATGGGCAAAATGACCAGGACACCGTTCAAAGGTTTCGTTGAACGGGCGTCGGATTTGTTGGGGATCATACATACAGATGTGTGTGGACCGATGAGCGTTTCGACACGCAATGGTTATCGTTACTTCGTCACCTTCACTGATGACTTGAGTAGATACGGTTATATCTATTTGATGAAACACAAGTCTGAAACGTTTGAAAAGTTCAAAGAATTCCAGAGTGAAGTTGAGAATCAGCTTAATAGCAAAATCAAGCATCTCCGGTCCGATCGCGGTGGAGAGTACTTGAGTTTTGAGTTTGGCACACATCTGAAGAGTTGTGGTATAGTGCCCCAACTTACGCCCGCCAGAACGCCGCAGCGTAACGGTGTGTCCGAGCGACGTAATCGTACTCTACTGGATAGTGTCCGATCTATGATGTCTCTTACCGATCTGCCAGTGTCCTTCTGGGGTTATGCGTTAGAAACAACCGCATTCATTTTAAATAGGGCTCCGTCCAAGTCCGTTGAAACGACGCCGTATGAATTATGGTATGGCCAAAAGCCTAAGTTATCGTTTCTGAAGGTTTGGGGTTGTGAGGCGTACGTTAAGAAACTACAGCCCGACAAACTCGAACCGAAGTCGGAGAAAGTCGTCTTTGTAGGATATCCGCGGGAAACCGTTGGGTACACCTTCTACAACCAAGCTGAGGGCAAAACTTTTGTCGCGAAGACCGGTACCTTTCTAGAGAAGGAGTTTCTCGCGAAAGGAGTAAGTGGGAGGAAGGTAGACCTCGATGAAATCGTTGATACTGAACTCGAGATTCCGAGTGGCGCAACGGAAGCAATTCCGGAAACGTCCTCCGTGGAAGGAGTGGGAGAAACTGTCGAGGAAGATGTTCTACCTCGTAGGTCTGGTAGATCTCGGATCCCACCAGAATGGTATGGCAACATGGTTTGCACCGTCATGCTAGTCGAGCAAGACGAACCTACGAACTACAAGGAGGCGATGGAGAGTCTAGAGTCCGAGAAATGGCTTGAAGCCATGAAATCCGAAATAGGATCCATGTATGATAACAAAGTGTGGACTTTGGTGGATATTCCCGAAGGGCGCAAGGCCGTCGAGAATAAGTGGATCTTTAAGAAGAAGACTGATGCTGATGGTAATGTGACCGTCTATAAGGCTCGGCTTGTCGCAAAGGGTTTCCGACAAGTTCATGGAATTGACTACGATGAAACTTTTTCACCGGTAGCGATGCTTAAGTCTATTCGGATTTTGTTAGCGGTAGCTGCCTACTATGATTATGAAATCTGGCAGATGGACGTCAAAACGGCCTTCCTGAATGGAAACATTGAGGAAGAGTTGTACATGGTACAGCCGGAAGGTTTTGTCGATCCAGGAAATGCTAACAAGGTGTGCAAGCTTCAGCGATCCATCTATGGATTGAAGCAGGCATCTCGGAGCTGGAATCTTCGCTTTGATGAGGTAATCAAAGGTTTTGGATTTATCCAGAATGTCGAAGAGACCTGTATTTACAAGAAAATGAGTGGGAGCTCGGTTGTGTTCTTAGCACTGTATGTTGACGACATATTGCTGATAGGGAATGATGTGGAACTTCTGAATAGCGTGAAGGAATATTTAAACAGTAAGTTTTCCATGAAGGACTTAGGAGAAGCTGCGTATGTTTTAGGCATAAAAATCTATCGTGATAGATCAAGGCGCCTATTAGCACTAAGTCAGAGTACTTATCTTGATAAAATATTGAAGCGTTTTCATATGGAGAAGGCAAAGAAGGGTTCTCTGCCGGTTATCAAGAATATGATATTGCGTAAGGCGCAGTGTCCGGTGACGGAACTGGGTAAGGCCGAAATGACGAAACATCCTTATGCTTCAGCCATATGATCGATCATGTATGCAATGTTGAGTACTAGACCAGATGTGGCATTAGCTCTAAGTTTGACAAGCCGGTTCCAGAGTAATCCTGGAATGCCGCATTGGGTAGCTGTTAAGAGCATTCTTAAGTATCTCAATAAGACAAAGGAAATGTTCCTTGTGTATGGTGGCTGCGATGAAGAACTTGGCGTAACGGGTTACGTAGATGCAAGTTTCTGCTCAGACCCCGATGACTGTAAGTCACAGACAGGTTACGTGTTCAAGGTGAATGGAGGCGCCGTGTGCTGGAGAAGTGGGAAGCAACCCATAGTCGCACAATCTACAATGGAGTCGGAGTATATCGCCGCTTGCGAAGCCGCGAATGAAGCTGTGTGGCTGAGGAAGTTCGTCATCGAACTTGGAGTGTTCCCGAGCGTGCAAGACCCCGTGATCCTCTTCTGCGACAATACGTGTGACATTGCGAACGCCAAGGAGCCAAGGTCTCACTCCACCGCCAAACACATTCTCCGACGCTTCCATGTGATACGTCAGTACGTACAAGGAGGCGATGTGAAGATTTGCAAAGTGCATACGGATCTGAATGTGGCAGATCCGCTGACGAAGCCTCTTCCGCTTGATAAGCATGAACAACACCAGTTAGCTATGGGTGTTAAGCTTTTACCAAGTTGTAATCTAGATTAAGTTGTACTCTAGTGCAAGTGGGAGACTGAAGGAGATATGCCCTAGAGGAAATTAATAAAGTGTATTCTTTATCATATCTCGTTTGTTCATAATAGGTTTTTGTGTCATGCTAGAACCGTATTAAGCGGAAACATTAATGCGGGTGTGATACGTAAACAACCAGATCCCTAGTAGCCTCTACTAAGACTAGTTTCATTGCGCGATTGATGATCGAGGTTTCCCGGTCATGGGGCATGGGGCCGGTCGGCAATGAGAGTCATATCGCTGGAGAGTGATGTGATGGACATACCCAGATTTGGAGAACGTAGTCGTTACGCCTTTGACCGTGAGATCAACTCTTATTGATATTCCCGGAAGATACTTTGATTGCACCAAACGTCGTATCTTATTTAGTATGACAATAACGGTGATACTTTTGGGTATCAGAAAGGAGTAGTTGAGACGAGGGGTCAAGAGCGGGATTTGCCAGTCCGCATAGCAGGATAGATACTCTCGGGCCCACTCGGTGAGATCATGTCTAATGAGTTTGCAAGCATGTGACTAGGTCACGGAGACATGAGATCATGAACGAGTAGAAGATAGCGTCGTCGGTAACGAGGTCGGGATTAGGTATGGAGATATCTATGGAACGACGCTCGGACGTGCTAAGTATCGCTATGGCAAAAGGTCTAAGACTTTACGTTCAGGTTTGATAGATGAAAGTCATTCGTTATATCTCAGGGATTAATTCATGGGGTCCAGGCCTACGAGTTATTCGTTGATCATTGAGGAGTCTTGATCATACCTGATATTATATCGAACCTGTCGTGGTGGTGTCACGGTAGATGCCATAGGATGGCTAATTTGTGGGGCCGATGGACGTTGGTGGATCCGGGGAGGGATAGCGAGCTGAAGAACTCACACGGAGAGGATCCCGGTAGAACCGAGATCTCCCAAGAACAAGAAATAAGAACAGAGTGCAAGGAGGAAGATCTAACAAATACAAACAAATGCACGAAGGCACAAAGCACACACACGATATACCTAGGTTCAAGGCCCTCGTGAGGAGGTAACACCCCTACTCCTGCCTTTCCTCTCTGTATCTTGGTGGTACAAAGACTACAACTTGCTACAAGATCTGTCAAAGGATGAAGAACAAAGAACTAGATGAACTCAAGGTGAAGAGGAATAACTGCTCTAAGAGTAAATGTGACTATAACTTTGGCTCTGAAGTTGGTCTCTCCCTCTCAGGAGCAGTTATGGCGCCTTTTATAGAGGTCCGGCCGGGAGGGCCGGAAACCCTAATTTGGCTTGGCCCCACCGGACAGGCCTAGCCGGGATGTCGTCACCGGCTAGTGCGACCTAGTCGCCGGGCTATCCGGCGTAGCCCCTTCGTCATCATCTCGTTAAGGACGGCAGGCGCCGTCGTGCATCATCATTGTCCCCTTGTCAGAGACAAGACATGTCTTTGCCCATCCCGGATAGCCTTTTCCGGATTGCCGGGCTAGGCATGTCAGGTCTTGTCGTACCACGGTCGTACCGGCTGACGCGCTCCCGTGTCAGGCGGGAGGTGACCATGCTTCCGTGTCAGGCGGGAGGTGACCATGCTTCTGTGTCAGGCGGAATGGTACTTCCCCCCGCTATAAACGGGAAAGCCTGCTACGGACCGTTGACGGCCTACCAGAAGCCCTCACGCCGGCTACCTCCTCGCTTGCCACTATGAGCCTCTTCTGCATAAGATCAAGATCGACATATACATCCCGGTTAGCACTTACCCGGACTACCTATCCGGTAAAGCCGAGTACACCATCATCCGGGAACCTCCTCGGTGTCCCAGGTCCGGGATCCTTTCTGGAGATGTCCGAACTCATCTCAGGATGAGTAACTCTAGGCCTAGCCTCCCGAAGATGTCTTAGCCTATCAGCAAAGACATCTTCGAGAAGCTAGTTCTTAGAGGAACCACCCGCTCATGCTTGTGCTGCGATTGTGAGGGTCGGGGGTGCCTATTTATAGCTGCCAGAGGTGACCCCTGCGGCTGCCAGGAGGCACTTTGCCCTCTTCCAGTGCCCCAGGGTCAAGCTGCCCTTTTGGCACACCAGGAGGTGTTCTTTGCTGTCGCCAAAGGTCAAGCACTGTTGATATTTATTATAATATACCGGGATCTGCCCCTACCCGGGGGGCAGCCCCCCGACACTAGTCCCTGAAGCTGGTGCTGCACAGCGACCCCGGATGATGTGCGGGATCAGCTTTAATAACAACCATCTTCCGAGAACATATGACACCATCCTTTTATTCCATGCCGAGGTCGATTCATCCAGAGATCTTCTCACCGAGATGGTCTTAACCGGGAGGCGAAGCCTGCGACCGGGTAGCACCACCTCAGCAAATCTTGACCGTTGATCTCCCGATGAATTCGAGACAGCGAGCCAGGGCCCACCCGACGTCCCGTCTGCGCAGAGGCGCACTCGAGTGCTTCTGCGCACGCACGGTGTCGCTTGGGTTCCCGCGCCGGGGAGCCGCATCCGATCCGGAATCGAACCGTTGGGGCCGTGTGGCCCTCGGTGTGGCCGGATCGAGCGCTCCGGATAGTGCCACGTGGCTCGCGGCACAAAATAGATCCCACCCACGATCGTGGAGATCGTGGGCGGGAAAATCGGAAACCGCTCCGGAATCCCCCCCATAAATAGGGGACCGGAACGGTCTCCTTCACTTCTTCTTCTTCGCTCTTCTTCTCCTTCACTGTCTCGAGCTCGTCACCGCCGCTGCGCTCGTCGCCCGCACGACGTCTCGCTCGCCGTTCGCCGGAGCTCGCACCCCGCCGTCCCTCTCACACGCCGTCGATCTCCTCCACCGGTGAGTTGCTCTTCTCCGCTCCGATGCCTTTCTCCGGTAGAGTAACCTCCCGACGTCGGCCGTGCCGTAGCACGAGCACGGTTGCGCCGCCGCCGGTGAGCACATTCGATCGGCGCGCGCGAGGTGCACGGCGATGAACCACCGTGGCGCTAGGATGCATATTGGTCACCCGTATTCGTACCTCGTTTGAGTTTAGCGCGAGCCATTTTTCCTCCCTTTGTTTTGATTATTTAGCACATGACAGATCTTGCTTCCCACCAACTCGGTAGTGTTTAGCAGTTTGTGCCCCGACATCCTCGTTTCCGATAGACTAACTCCGACTAACCGCCGCAGCGTCTGCAGAGCAGCCCGGATACCCCTGCATACTTCTCCGACATGGGTGAAGAACGTGCTCGGGGGTGCTGGGATGGGTCCGAGACGAAGCAGTCGGATCTTGACTGGCTGTATCGGACTCACCGGATTCCTCCGGAAGTCGAGAGCCGTCTACCGGGAGAGGAGGTTGCACCGAAACCCCAACCCGGGGAATTCGTGGTATTCCTATCGCACTTCGAGCGCGGGTTTGGGCTTCCGGCTAGCCCCTTCTTCCGCGACTTCCTCGACACGTACGACGTCCAACCTCACCATCTTCCCGCCAACGCCATCATGATGCTCTCGGTCTTCACCACCTACGCGGAGGCGTATCTCGGCATATGGCCATTTGTGGATCTCTGGGCCAAGTATTTCATCCTTCGCCGCCAAGCCATCCCCAATCCGGATCAGAAGATAAAGGACTTAGTCGATTGCGGAGCGGCCACCATCATCCCTCGCGCGGACTCCGGATTCCCCATAGTCAAGGGACTAGAGTCCTGCCGGAAATGGCAGCGCAGCTTCTTCTACGTGAAGAACCGGGAGCCCTCGGGAGATGGTCCGGGATCCTCGAACCCGGACTTCATCAATCTGCCGGAATTCGTCATGGGTCCTCCGCGCGAATTCCGTCGCTGGAAGCATCTTCCCGACAATGACGAGATCAAATACATGCACAATGTTCTGCACGTGCTAACTCAGAAGATGACCGGGGATGATCTCTTGCGGTGCTTCATTGTTCGCCGGGTCTGCCCTCTCCAAAACCGAGTGCACAAGATGTGCCACATGTCCGGGAACTTCGACCCCACTAGGACCAGTATCCTTGGGCTAAACCACGGGGGGGTCGTCCGTCGTGTCCGAGCTATTGCCCGGACGGAGATGACGGAGGACTACATTTGGGGGGTCCTTGGGGGATGTCGAAGAAGACCATGCGACCAGGTGCTTATATCAGTCTTTCGTGCCTTCGCCTTCGTGCATGCGCTCACCTGGACACCGACACGGCCTAACTTGTTTGCGCAGTTGTTCGAGCGTCAACACGAAGAAGACGCCGTCCACGTCAACGGGAATTACACGCCGGACTTCCCGAAACCGGACGTGATGCCGAGAGAGGATCCCGACGGCGAGGACCACCTCGCCATCCCTTTCATCAAGGCCCCAGGTAATCCTTCAACTCCAGAGGCAGTTTTCATTTCTTCGGATGATGAGGATGAGATTGACTGCGAGATTCTCGATGTTATTGATGCTCTCCCTTTGAATTGGGCTTCAGCTGTGGTTCCGAAACCGACAACCGGGACCAAACGTGCCGAGAGCCGGAAGCGCGCGGCTTCCGACACCGAGGGGGCCGAAACCTCCGGCAACCCCCCCAAGAAGAGTAAACCGAGCAAACAGACGACCGAGAAGCCTCCTCGGCGCCGGAAGAGGGGTCCTCCCCTTGTGGATTCCGGGTACGTCTTTCTTGCCTCATGTTATTTGACTTTGTTTTCTCCACAACTTTTACTAAGACATTTCCTTTCAGTGACGCGCTCGAGCTCCCGACACCTGCTGTTCCTCCTCCTCCGGGAACTCGGACTCCCAGCCCGGCTCGGGCCTCTCCTTCACCTCTTCGCCCTTCTGCTCGAGGAAGTGAAGCCGCCGCCTCCGGTGCCGCACCGGCAAGCGTCGCGACCTCGGATGCACCTCCGGTGATCGACGAGATCACGGTGCAGGCCACGACCACCTCGGGAGAGATTCTTCTTCTGGATAGCCCGCGCCGGGTTCCCGGGCTGGAGGCAGAGATCGTTAGCCCTCGTCGGCAACCTGCGGCAAGCGGCCCCTCTCGGCCAGTCGCGACCAAGACCCTCCCGGAGAAGCAGCCTACAGCCTCCTCCCGGCCAGTAGATCAAGTTCCCAAGTCTCGCCTCAAGATTGTTGGGCAGAAAACACCTCCTGCCCCGCCTGCAACTGCCCCGACATCTTCCTCCCAGGACTTGGTGCTGCGCCCGGGTAAGTTTTCCTCGTTACCACCGCCTCCTGCCGAGACCCCTGATGCAGCCTTGCGGATGTTGCGAGCAACGGTCAGCTCCTTTGTATCTTCAGGATCCCGGGACATTGCTGCCAGCCGCGCTGCTGGCGGCTCCGGCATTCGGGTTGTTGATGACTTCAACAAGGCCTGGCTTGCCGCCGACGCTTCCGAGACTGCAGGGGACTTGCACGCTGCAGGCCCGAGCTGCAGCGCTCAAGCCCTGCATGCTCTCCAGGTGGCCGCGCTGGATGTCACCCGAGTAAGCGAGGTAAGCTTTTCCTCTTTCATCAAAAAATGCACTTGTTCCTTCCACCACCACTAGTCCCCGAGATTGGTGCTTAGTGCTCTAGATTCCACCGAATAGCAGATCACTAGGTTCCAATCTTAGAGAAAAATCCAGGACTCGGACACCGAGTCCCCGAGATCCTCCCAACCGGGTAGGTTGCTTCAAAAATTGCTCCATCACCACTAGTCCCCGAGATTGGTGCTTAGTGCTCTAGATTCCACCGAATAGCAGATCACTAGGTTCCAATCTTAGAGAAAAATCCAGGACTCGGACACCGAGTCCCCGAGATCCTCCCAACCGGGTAGGTTGCTTCAAAAATTGCTCCATCACCACTAGTCCCCGAGATTGGTGCTTAGTGCTCTAGATTCCACCGAATAGCAGATCACTAGGTTCCAATCTTAGAGAAAAATCCAGGACTCGGACACCGAGTCCCCGAGATCCTCCCAACCGGGTTTTTTACATCTTTTCCATACTGACTTCTCATTTGTCTTGCTATCAGGAGTGCAGCCAACAACGCCGCAAAATCTTCAACCGGGTTCTTGCTGAACTCGGTCAGTCGAAGAAGTGCGAAGATCGCCTCCGGGAAGAACGGGACGCCGCGCGCAAGATCTCGGTAAACCAAAAGGCCGCCCTCGCTACCGCGCAAGCCGAGATCGCGCGCCTCAATGGCGAACTGGTCAAATCCCATACTGCCGCGTCCGAGATGAAGAATTGCTTCATCGAGGCGACCAAGAAGCAGAAGGAGACCCTGGACCAGTCGGTGGCACGCGCGGATAACGCCGAGACCGAGTTGGGTCTTCTCCGGTCGCGTTCTGATACTTGGCTCACCGAGCTCACCGTGCTGAACCGGGATCTCAACACTGAGTAATCCGACACCCCTCTTCTCCTGTTACTTCCTTTATTTGCTGTTGCTTTTCTTGTGACTTAGTCGTTTTGACAGCTCTTCTTTTTAAAGGAGAGTTCGAGCACTCCCGCGAGGCTGCCGCCAAAGCTGTTGCCGCCGCCCGAGAGAAGCGTGTCGGGAAGGGTCCCATCTCGGATGCCTGGGACATTGAGGATCACCTCACCGCCCTGAAGGCCCGGATAGTACCTCTCCGGTCTATCGGGACGGAGCTCCTCAGCGCCGCGATCCACGTCCACGGCGCACTGTGGCCGAGCATCCGCGGGAAGCTCTCGATTCCGGAGCTCTCGCGCGCACTCCTAGGTGCCGGGAGTCGCATCCACGCTTGGAAGCGCTCCGGTGCGCGGGCTGGTGCGGACCAGGTCTTGACCCAAGTACTTAGCTGGTACAAAGGTCTTGATCTGGCAGCGATCCTGCGCCTGCGGACGGTGTCGCCTTGGGTCAACGATCCGGAAAGGATCCAACAGCGGCAAGAGGTGGCGCACCGCATTGCCAAGTGGGCCAGCATCCGTGCCTTCACCGCCAGCACCGTTTCTTCAGAGTCTGAATCAGATAACGAGGACTCCGAAGAAGATGATGCCGCTTCCGGCGAGGCGGAAGACGAGGTCCCGGAGGAAGATGACGCTGCTTCCCGTGGTGCGCCCGAGAAGGTGGTTCCTCGGGACGCTGCGACTCCGCCAAGATCCGAGGCCCCCGAGACCGAGGTGCGTCCCGACGTCCCGAGTAGCGCCGCCGGAACCGAAGCCGAAGTTGCTCCCGCTGCTGCTGGTGCTGCTGCTCCCGAGGTCGTTGCTCCCGAGGTCGTTGCTCCCGAAGTCGCCGTCGAGAAGCCTACTTCCCCTACTGCTTAAAACACTTAAGTAGCAAATTCGTTAAATCCCCGGGATGCCGGGTGCAAGATGTATCGTACACTTATGTTATTTCTGTTTCACCGCGAACAATTTATGTCAATGTACTCAGCTTTTAGTTCCCGAATTGCCTTTCATGTTTACCGTACTTAGGTAATTTCTGCTCTTGTCTACCATTTCGGCGTTCGACAGTCGAGTCACAAAACTCCACATACGGCATACATTACTTAAAACAATCCGAGTTCCTACTAACCGAATTCCCGACATAAAAAACAACTAAGTTAGTAAAAACAAGCATGCCGGATAAGTTCCTGCTCCAAGTCCCCGAGACAATTTTCGTGTTCCCCACCTTCCCTCTCTTTGCTCTTGACTACCATTTCGGCGTTCGTCAGTCGAGTCACAAGATGATTTCACATGACATACATTACTTTGACTTTGAGAATCGGATTCGGAACTTTCCCGGCATGCACACAGTAAAATATAAGATAGCTATCCGGCAGTCCCCGGGTTCCTTCCCGGGATGCCGGTAGAAAACAGTAAATGAACTTGACAAAAATAACAAGATATGCACGTAACCAGGCAGTCCCCGGGTTCCTCCCGGGGTGCCTTATTTTCATTCAAATCTGAGAATTGAAATACAACATACACTGAGCCCTTTACGTGTAAAAGGGGCGAAGTAGAGCTACATTCCATGGACGCTTGGTTTCCTCACCGGATTTGTCCATTACACCTTTCCTAGCCTCTTGTGCATCTACAAGGTAATAAGAATCATTGTGCAATGCTCTGCTTATCACAAAAGGCCCCTCCCACGGAGGTGATAGTTTATGCATTCCGGTCGTGCGTTGGATGAGCCTCAGCATCAGATCTCCCTCCCGGAACACCCTCGGGTGCACTTTCCGGCTATGATAGCGACGGAGGTTCTGTTGATAAATTGCCGACCGAGACAGTGCCAACTCTCTTGCCTCTTCGAGTAAATCTACATCATCTTCTCGGGCCTCCTTTGCCTCGGTTTCGGTGAACATTGTCACTCTCGGGGAGTCGTACTGTATGTCGGTCGGAAGCACTGCCTCAGCACCGTATACCATGAAGAATGGCGTGTACCCGGTAGATCTATTCAGAGTGGTCCGGAGACCCCATAGTACTGCCGGTAATTCCTCTATCCAGCATCCCGGAGTTCTCAATAGTGGTTCGATCAAACGAGCCTTGATGCCGGCCAAGACCAAGGCATTTGCCCTTTCGACTTGCCCATTTGCTTCCGGGTGTGCGACTGATGCTACATCCAGCCGGATTCCCTTCTCAGCACAAAATCGAGCGAATTCCCCCACAGCAAAGTTTGTTCCATTATCTGTGATAATGCTGTGTGGGTATCCGTATCTCAAGATGATGTCTTTCAGGAATTGCACAGCGGTGTGTCCATCACACTTCCGTATTGGCTTGACCTCTATCCACTTTGTGAATTTGTCCACCATGACAAGTATGTGTGTCATATTGCCCCTTGCCGGCTTGAATTGCCCGACCATGTCCAAACACCATACTGCGAATGGCCAAGTGATGGGGATTGTTTTCAGTGCTGACGCCGGCATGTGTATCCGGTGAGCAAATCTCTGACATCCCCCACACTTCCGGACAATATCTTCTGCTTGCTGCAACGCAGTGGGCCAGTAGAACCCATGCCGGAACACCTTTGCCACCAGGGCCCGGGATGATGCATGATGCCCGCACTCTCCTTGATGTATTTCCACCAGCATCTCTTGTCCTTCTGCCGGTTCCACACATCTCTGGAGTACCTCGGTGACACTTCTCTTGTACAGCTCTTGATTGATGACAGTGTATGCCTTTGATCTTCGCAATATTTGCCGGGCTTCCACTTCATTCTCCGGGAGCGTTCCCTCCAAGATGTAAGCCATAATGGGTTGTGCCCATCCCGGGACAGGTCTATCCGGGAACACGGGAGTGTCTATGTCCATTGGTTCTGCCGACATCACCTCTATCATCATCTGTCTTTGCCTCTCTGAGCACTGGGAGGCAGTCCCCGGGTTCGATGTTATGCTCCCGACATCTACTTCCATGGGTACTGCATCTGAACCAGGCTCCTTGGGGATGAATATGGAATCTGACTCGGGTGATGGCTGTATAGATGGCTTCCTCAAATGTTCCAGGGCTATCCCAGGTGGGACGGCATCCCGGGATGACCCTAGCTTAGACAAGACATCCGCTGCTTCGTTTTCTCCTCTGGGTATGTGCTTGAACTCGCATCCTTCAAAAAATCCGGAAATTTTCTGCACATGAAATCTGTATAAAGCCATGTTTGCATCTAGGGCATCCCAATTTCCCGACACCTGTTGCACCACGAGGTCGGAGTCACCGAAACACTCTATCCGGCGGATGCCGATTTCCTTGGCGACGTTCAATCCATGAACCAAAGCCTCATACTCCGCGACATTGTTGGATGCCCGAAAATGGATCTGCAGCACACTTCAATACATCTTGCTTTGGGGAAGTGAGAACCACTCCGGCACCCAATCCGATCTTGGCCTTTGAGCCATCAAAATGCATCCTCCAGAAATTGTAATCCGGCATCGGAGGTTCATACTGCATCTCGGCCCAGTCCACCAAAAAGTCCGGCAGCGCCTGCGACTTGATGGCGTCACGTCTCTCATATGCCGGAGCGTATGGAGACAACTGGATGGCCCATTTGGCTACCCGGCCGCTAGCGTCCTTGCAACCGATGATCTCGGTGAGAGGAGCTTCGCATACCACGGTGATCGGGTGTTCCTGAAAGTAGTGCTTGAGCTTGGTCACTGCCATGTATACCCCATATGCCATCTTCTGGTAGTGCGGGTAGTTCTGCTTGGATTCCGAGATCACCTCACTGAGGTAATACACCGGCCTCTGTATCAGCTTGCCCCCTTCTTCCCTTTCTACAACCATTGCCACACTGACTACCCGGTTGGTTGCGGCAATATACAGCAGCATAGGTTCCTTGGGTAACGGGGATGCCAACACAGGTGCTGTTGAGAGCATTCTCTTCAGATCATTGAACGCCGCATCAGCCTGCGGGGTCCAAATAAATGTTTTGCTCTTCTTCATCAGTTGATACAGAGGCAAAGCCTTCTCCCCAAGTCGGCTCACAAACCGACTTAGGGACGCCAGACACCCGGTAAACTTCTGCACATCCTTGAGACGCACGGGTAACTTCATGCTCTCAATAGCACGAATTTTACCCGGGTTGACCTCGATTCCTCGGCTTGAGATGAGGAAACCGAGTAACTTCCCTGCTGGCACACCAAATGTGCACTTATCCGGGTTCAACCTCATCCGGAATCTTCTCAGGTTTTTAAATGTTTCCCTCAGATCATCTATTAACGAGGCTTTTTCTTTTGTTTTTATGACTATGTCATCGACGTAGACCTCGGCATTTCGGCCTATCTGGTCATGCAAGCATTTCTGCATGCATCTCTGGTATGTAGCACCAGCATTTCTCAACCCGAAAGTCATAACACGATAGCAATAAGCCCCATAAGGGGTAATGAAAGCAGTTTTCAATTGATCATCCGGATTCAAAGGTATCTGGTGGAAACCAGAATAAGCATCTAGAAAAGTTAAAAGCTCACTCCCGGCAGTGGAGTCTATCACTTGATCTATCCGGGGCAACGGAAAGCGGTCTTTCGGGCATGCCTTGTTGAGGTTGGTGAAGTCGATGCACATGCGCCACACCTTAAGCAGGAGGGGATCATCTTTCTTCTTCTCAACCAGGACCGGATTCGAAATACAATCCGGGTGCAGCACCTCCATGATGAATCCGGCGGCCAGCAGTATAGCCAGATGCTCCATGACAGCAGCTCTTCTCTCATCCGAGAGGTGCCTAGTCGGTTGCTTCACCGGCTTCGCATCCGGTCGAACAAACAGAGAGTGCTCAGCCAACTCCCTCGGGACGCCTTGCAGATCGTCACTCGACCACGCAAAGGCATCCCGATTCTCACGGAGGAAGTCGACGAGCTCGCCTTCCTATTTGCTGTCCAGGTTGCTGCCAATGATAACTTGGCGCTCCGGGTTGCTGGGGTCCACAGACACCTTCTTGGTCTCCTTTGGGGGCTGAAATGATGCCCCCTGCTCCGGGTTCACCATCCCGGGCATCCCGAGTTGGGAGGTCTTGGCCATCGCCACCACCTGCTGGATCCTCTTCTTCTCTTCCGCGATCACCAGGGACTCCGCTAAGCACGACCCCGCCGAGGCACACTCCATGGAGCGCTTGTGGTCTCCCGAGATGGTGATTACGCCGTTAGGTCCCAGCATCTTCATCTTGAGGTAGCCCACATGAGTTGAGATCATGAACTTGGCGAGGGTCGGTCTGCCGATCAGCGCATGATACGGGCTCTCGAGGTCCACGACCTCGAACTCCAAGCTCTCGGTTCGGCAGTTGTCCCGAGTTCCGAATAGCACCTCCACCCAGATTTTTCCCATGGGCGAGCAAGAGACTCCGGGCACAATGCCATGGAAGGTTGTCTCGGTGGGCAGTAGGGTGTTCATGGACACTCCCAGCTTCAGCATCGTGTCCTTGTACATGATGTTAATGGCACTGCCATTGTCAATCAGAACCCGGCTAAAGCGGACGTTGAGGTTGGGTCCGACAAAAGTTGGGTCCACCACCAAGGCATACGCTCCCGACTTGGGCATTACCCGGGGGTGATCCTTCCGGCTCCAGGTGATCTCCATCTCGGACCAGTGCAAGAATTTGGGCACCGCCGGGATCACAGCATTCACCTCCAGGGCACGCTGCCGCACACTCTTTCGGTCAGTGGGCTCGGTTACGAAGACCACATAGCTCTGATGTGCTTCCCGGTAGTTGCTCTGCTGTTGTCCGGCTTGGTTACCGTTGTCGTTCCGGGTATGCACCACATTCACCGGACGAGGTGGAGGTCCTCTCGGAGGAGGGGGAAGTCGGACAGTGTTGGCCCCCGATGTCGGAGGAGGGGGTCTCGGAATATTGGGCCGAGAAGCCGGAGCACTCGGCTGAATACCTCCCGAGCTGCCCTCCTGCAACGTGCGCTGATACCAGCTGCACTGCCGAGTAGAGTGGTTTGCGGGCTTGTTGGCCTCCAGAGTGTGGTAGCAGCATGGCTTGTTCAGCATTTCCTCATACGTCAGGGGCTTCTTCTGCTCCACCCAGGTCTTCTGTACCTCCTGACTTTGACCCCAAGCCGGGCCACTTGTCTTCTGACGCTGGCTGCTGCCGGCATCCTCCTGCTCCCGGGTTACTGCTGCGACATGCTGCGCGGCATGGTGGTACTCGGGCTGATTCCTCTTGTGGCCGAACTCTTGGCGATCATGGCTCCTGCTCGGTCCTGAACGCTGAGGTCCCGCATTCCTCCTGTTAGTCACCGACATCCACCAGGGGTTGCATGGGATCTCCAAGCGTGTAGGTATCGGCGATGCGCATGGTCTCTGCCAAGGTTGTTGGCATCTTTCTCTGTAATTTCTGCCACAGCATAGAGCCATGCTGGCATCCTTGCGCAAACCAGGAGATGGCCTGTGCCTCCACCACTCCTTCGCAAGAGTTGCGAATATTGCTCCACCGGGTAAGGTACTCCCGGTCAGTCTCATTGCTCCTTTGCCTACAGATGGCGAGCTGTTGAGGCCTGTTGGGCCTCTTGTACGTGCTGGTGAAGTTGCTGATGAATGCCTCCTCGAAATCTAACCAGCAGTCTATACTGCCAGTTCTCAGATTGTTCAACCAGATCCGGGCTGGTCCTTCCAACAGTTGCGGTACATAGCGTACCGCCCATCGTCTGTTTCCACCGGCTATGCTCACTGCAGTTACATAGTCGGTCAGCCAGTCCTCTGGCTTCTTGCTACCGTCATAGGTCTTGACACCTCGGTTGAGCTGAAAGTTCTGAACAGGAGGTTCCCGCATGATCCGAGGTCCAAAGCAGGCAGGTCCCGGAGGTCCTTGCTCTTCCACCAACTCGGATTGGTGAATCCGGTCGAGGCGGAATCTGGCGTCTGCCGGGTTCAGCTGCCTGGTTCCTATCCGAGATCCCAAAGGGTTCTCGTCTGGCTGGTATCCGAGCTGCTGCAACCTCGAGTTGCCATCATTGAGCCTGTCTTGTGCAGGGACCAGGGCCTGCTGGGGAACGGAGACGACCTCCCTCTGCGGGTTTCCCTGATCGTGAGGAGGATTCCGAGGCGGATTACCACGGCCAACCGGGTTATTGTTTCCTACACCTCGGTTGCCATCCCCACGAGTACTTCCCGCCTGTCCTGAGTTACGCTGTCCGGCCTGCCCGGCTTGCTGGATACCGGCGAAGGCCGGATCATAGGTCTGTAGCTGCTTGTTCTTTCCGGAACCTTGACTCCGGCTCCGGCTCTTGCTCTTGCTCTTGCTCTTGCTTCTGCTTGGATGCGGGGAAGAGGCCTCCCCATCCGACCTCTGGCTGTCGGGTCTGGCTGAGTGCACCTGGGATCCTGCCCCGGGGTTCTTCTTCTTGAAGGCCAGATTCTGACGATTGGCTTCAATTACCAACTCGTTTACCCTCTCCTGCTGCTTGCGCAGGGTTTCGCCGGATAGCCCCACCAACTCGGCCATGGCGGCTTCGGCGGCCCTAAGGGTTTTCGCCGGTGAGCTGTACACCGGCTTCCCCGCAGAAATCCGACTTCCTGTGTTACTGGTGGTGGGTCCACCAGCTAGCTCCTCATTCACTATTCTTCCTTTCTTGCGCAGATCTGCAATGCGCTTCTCCCGGGAGTCAATCTTAGGGAATCCGTGAGCTGCGTTGTACTCCCGGAGGCTAGCGCTGAGCTCGCGGCAGATCTCGGCGATCTCCTGCGCCTCAGCGAGTAGCAATTTCCGCTGCTCCTCTAGCTCTGCCGAAGTAGACTGGGCATCTGCTCCGGTGGCTACTGGTACGGCCAACTTAGCCACGAGTCCCGAGAGGGGATCCGGACGGCGTCGCGGGTGAGATGACTGGGGATCACCATCCCGGGCCGCAGGCCTCTCCTGCGAGGGTTTGGCCAAACGTGGGTGGCCGTCGGTATCGCCGTCGGCATCTTGATACTCCTCCTCGGTTGCTCCGACCATCATCACTGCGACGGAACTCGGGGAGCGACCGGCACGCAGACCCCGAGCTGCGCAGAGCATGGGAGGGTCCTCAGCTTCCAGGACTACGTCTGGGTAGCTACAGACAACTTCGGTGGCCACGTAGGTGGTGAAACCACCAAAGTCAATAAGACATCCGTTCACCGGGAACGGTCTGTTCCGGAAGCAACCTGCGTTGTCGGAGACGAAGTACATCTCCCCTAGCCTTACGACTAAGCCAGAAAGAACCCGAACGCCGAAACGAACGGGGGAGCCCGTCCGGATGTGTACACCAGCCAACGCCTCTGTCAGCCCCACGGTGGGCGCCAACTGTCGTGGTGGTGTCACGGCAGATGCCATAGGATGGCTAATTTGTGGGGCCGATGGACGTTGGTGGATCCGGGGAGGGATAGCAAGCTGAAGAACTCACACGGGGAGGATCCCGGTAGAACCGAGATCTCCCAAGAACAGGAAATAAGAACAGAGTGCAAGGAGGAAGATCTAACAAATACAAACAAATGCACGAAGGCACAAAGCACACACACGATATACCCAGGTTCAGGGCCCTCGTGAGGAGGTAACACCCCTACTCCTGCCTTTCCTCTCTATATCTTGGTGGTAAAAAGACTACAACTTGCTACAAGATCTGTCAAAGGATGAAGAACAAAGAACTAGATGAACTCAAGGTGAAGAGGAATAACTGCTCTAAGAGTAAATGTGACTATAACTTTGGCTCTGAAGTTGGTCTCTCCCTCTCAGGAGCAGTTATGGCGCCTTTTATAGAGGTCCGACCGGGAGGGCCGGAAACCCTAATTTGGCTTGGCCCCACCGGACAGGCCTAGCCGGGATGTCGTCACCGGCTAGTGCGACCTAGTCGCCGGGCTATCCGGCGTAGCCCCTTCGTCATCATCTCGTTAAGGACGGCAGGCGCCGTCGTGCATCATCATTGTCCCCTTGTCAGAGACAAGGCATGTCTTTGCCCATCCCGGATAGCCTTTTCCGGATTGCCGGGCTAGGCATGTCAGGTCTTGTCGTACCACGGTCGTACCGGCTGACGCGCTCCCGTGTCAGGCGGGAGGTGACCATGCTTCCGTGTCAGGCGGGAGGTGACCATGCTTCCGTGTCAGGCGGGAGGTGACCATGCTTCCGTGTCAGGCGGAATGGTACTTCCCCCGCTATAAACGGGAAAGCCTGCTACGGACCGTTGACGGCCTACCGGAAGCCCTCACGCCGGCTACCTCCTCGCTTGCCACTATGAGCCTCTTCTGCATAAGATCAAGATCGACATATACATCCCGGTTAGCACTTACCCGGACTACCTATCCGGTAAAGCCGAGTACACCATCATCCGGGAACCTCCTCGGTGTCCCAGGTCCGGGATCCTTTCCGGAGATGTCCGAACTCATCTCAGGATGAGTAACTCTAGGCCTAGCCTCCCGAAGATGTCTTAGCCTATCAGCAAAGACATCTTCGAGAAGCTAGTTCTTAGAGGAACCACCCGCTCATGCTTGTGCTGCGATTGTGAGGGTCGGGGGTGCCTATTTATAGCTGCCAGAGGTGACCCCTGCGGCTGCCAGGAGGCACTTTGCCCTCTTCCAGTGCCCCAGGGTCAAGCTGCCCTTTCGGCACACCAGGAGGTGTTCTTTGCTGTCGCCAAAGGTCAAGCACTGTTGATATTTATTATAATATACCGGGATCTGCCCCTACCCGGGGGGCAGCCCCCCGACAGAACCGCTAGGGTAACACACTTAAGGGGTTTCGACAAGACAACCGGAAAGGAAGGAGATCACCGGGAGCGTCCCGGGAGAGGTCCGATGGAGATCGGTAGCGCCGAAAGAGTTTTAGGAGCTAGGAAAAATTATATATATTATGTTTGATATTAATTAGTGTTATTAATATGCAAATATGATTTTATATATTTATTTTCGAATTTATTAAGGCAGATTTCCCTAAATGGGCCTTCCGGACGAAAGAAGGCCCAAGAGGGGGGAGAACCCCCTTGGGAATTCGGTGGGGGCTTGGAGGCCGGCCTTGGTGGGCCACATGGGGCCCACCAGGGGGCCGGCGCACTCCCTAGCCGAACCAGGCTATGTGGGGATAGTCCCACATTGCCTGGCTGGCAAGGTAGGCTCCCCTTGGGAGCCTATGTAAGAAGGGGCACCCCCAGCCTTTTAATTCACCAATTAATTCCTGATTTCTCTCTCGATCTCGTGTTTCCCAAGTTGGAGCCGCGCCGAGCTGAGGAAGAGGGGATCTCCTCCACCATAGCCCGCTGCCGCGCTGCTGGTGTTCCGGTCCAAGTCTTCCGCTGCTCGTCCTGGACTGGAGCTTCGGAGGCGTCGTCTCCACCGTACGTGTGCGACTCCCTGCGAGGTGCTGCGCTAGCGGTACTCGGAGGCCTGCTTCCTCTACACGACCTTGAGGTCGGCTTCGTCGGTCTTCATCGACAACGTTTGTGCGGGAACGTAATCCCCGCTTTCGGTCTACAAGGGTACGTATTCCGATCTCCGTTCGTACTACTATATCTGCATAGAATAGATCTTGGCATGCTTTTAGGATATCGTCGGTAGGAATTTTTTTGTTTTCTGCACACGATCCCCTTCAGCTCTTCCGCGCGCAGGGTCTGCTGCCACCTGCCGACCAAGTCCAGGTACGCGTTCCTGGCAAGGAGGTCTTCCCCACTCCCCGCGATGGGGAACTTGTTTGCTTCGCGGATTTCCTTCTGCGGGGCTTCGGGTTCCCCATGCACGATTTCGTGCGCGGTCTCTTGTATGCCTATGGGGTTCAGATCCACGATCTGACCCCCAATGGCGTCTTGAGCATCGCGGGCTTCATCGTGCTCTGCGAATGCTTCCTGGGTGTCGCGCCCCATTGGGCGTTGTGGAAGTCGCTCTTCCTCGTTCGCAAGAACGTTGGGAAGAGCGGGTTGACCTTCCCCGTGGGCGGCTTCGGAATCCAGGTGCGCGGCGACACCGCGTACTTCCAGATGAAGAAGTGCGACTCCGTCCAAGGGTGGCGCAGGAGGTGGTTCTACGTCCAGTCGAACCAGGACGGCCTGGATGCGTTCGATAGCGGACGTGGACTGCGGAAGACCGGCGCCTGGGCGCACCCGCTGACCGCCGTGGAGAAGGAGGCCGTGCGGCCCTTGCTGAGTCTGCTGCGTGATCTGACCAAGACCCTTGGGCGCGAGGCGGGTGGCGTCTTCCTGATGGCCATCTTCTTCCGTCTTCGGGAGCAGCCGCTCAGCGCTCGGCCTCACCCGATGTGGGCCGCCGAAGGCGTCAGCACCGAGCCACTTGACGATGAGGAGGTGGAGACCAAAGTCAGATCCATCACCAACCTCCGAGTCGTGGACACGTGCAACGTCAAGTGCCCGATTTCTGCTTACGGGGCCTCGAACCCCGTTCCTGAGGTAAATCTTGTCTTGTTTTCCTTTTGTCCTTGTTCGACTTGCGTCTACTCTTCTTTTTGATTCGACTTGTGTCTACTTGCTTCAGGGTCAAGCTCTGGTTATCAGCCTTCCTCCTCTTCCCGAGAACGGACCCGACGACGAGTCGAAGTTTGTCGAGGAGGAAGACGAAGACGAAGAGATTCCCTCCGCACATTCTCCCCGTGATGAGGTGGAGGAAGAGGATGAAGTGGAGGAACCCGCGCGGAAGAAACGGAAGCTTCCGAGTCGTGGCGACTCTGCCACTGTGTCGTCACCTGCCAAAGATGCCGACGTTACTCTGGAGGAGGTCGTCTCGACGTCGTCAGGTGCGCAGTCCTCGGGTGGCTGGGACGAACCCCTGAATGTTCCTCCAGTCAGCTCCGCGGCTCCTCGTTCTTTCGCGCGGATGCCTTCGCCCTCCCTGGAGAGTTATGACGACTTCGGTACCCCCAGGTGAGCTTCTCTATGATGTGTATCCTTCGAGTTGTATTTTGCAGTTGCGACATTTAGGTTGACAGGTGTGCTTGGTTTTGCTGCAGCCACCGCTCTGGCAATGTTAGCTCCCCCCTTCGGGACGTGGAGCATACATCCGCCCCTTCGACTGGACTGGGGACTCAGGCGGTAGTGGAGAAGGTGCTTGCTGAGCCTGCCGGCGTTGCATCGTCTAGCCGTGTTCCTCCTTCGGCTTCAGAGGACCTTGAACTCCTGGACCACGTAAGTCTTTTATGCTTGTGCTTGCATTCTTGATTTTTCATCGGGTGCGCGATCAGCGCTCCCGATGGGAGTAGCCCCCGAAGGTGTGGGTGACTAGTATAGTCGCCCGCAACTTTATTAACATCTTGCTTTTGCTTCAGCCGTACTACCGTCAACAGCTCGACGCAGCCGCGGCTTACGTTCGCGTGGAGAAAGAGAGGGACCAGCTGCGTGCATCTCTGGACCAGGCTACTGGGCGGGTTGATGAGCTTGAGAAGGCCCTTCATGAGTCTCGCGAGCGGGAGCTGGCGCGGGTCGCCCAGGAAAAGACTCAAGTCAGTCGTCTCCTTTCACTCACCGGTGTTCTTGGGGGTAAGTTTCGGCTTGATGCCTACTGTGTATTTGATCTTTTTCTTTGCTTGACCTTGAATTTTTTAGTAGAGACTTGCGGTGGAGCTCCTCCGGAAGACGCGTCGAGTGACACGGTTGACCTGGCGACTGCTGTTGGCTTCCTCGACCGGGTCTGTGCCTATGCCTCAGACGCGCTGAAGAAGTCCGCAGCCGCGTTGCAGAAATCGACTGGAGCCCTCACTGTGGTGCACCAGAGTATCTTTCCGGGCGACCAGCCGCCGGCGGCCGTGGACGCCCTTGCTGCGCCGTTTGAGGACGCGACCACCATCGCCGACTTCACGCGGTTGCAGACGGTACGCGGCTCCGAGCTCACCTTCTAGCTCCTATTAGGCCATCAGGTTCCAGGTGACTTCGAGAAGGTCGTCAGCGGTTTTCCCCGCAAACCCGATGGCCGAACCGCGTCGCTGAGTGGCGTGAAGGAGCGTGCCTCGCAGCTGGCCGTGCAGCTTGTGGCACTCTTTGAGAGGGCCCTTGCTAAGGCGACCGAGGCGGCTGCCGCTCGGAAGGGTCGTTCCCGATCGTAGTCCGCGGCCTTAGAGTAGGCGTAGCTTTAGGAATTCGGCAGTCGCCGTGGTCTGTATTTTGAACTTCTTTCTTTGTAATGAATATTGTCCTGTCGGGTCTTTTGGCCTTCAATATTGCTTTTGCTGACTTTGTTTCTTCTGAGTTGAACTGCACTTCGCAGTCGTATGATTGTATTGACTCTGCGTATCCATGGCAGAATGATGTGCGCGGATATGCTCCGCCTTCTCCTGTGGCCGGGCCGAGTGGCGCGGCTTCTTATTCGGGTGCTCGCCGTCGTCAGGCGGCGCCGGCTCCTCCACGTAGTGTAAATGATCAGCGGATAATCACGTACCTGAAGAACAAGGTGGTGGAGCTTGAGGCGACCCTGAAGAATACTGAGCGGCTGCTGCACCGCTCCCAGTCGCATCCTACGGCGGAGTTCTCGCGACGTGAGGATTTTTTGCTTGGGGAGATTGATCTGATCAGTCGGCAGTTGCAAGGTTTGTATCCTTTTGGCGGCTGCCGTCTTTGCTGGCTTTCTTTCTTGTTCTGACTTGCATTTTATGCGTGCAGATGTTAACCCTGATTGGGAGGCCGAGCGGGCTCGCGTTGAGGAGCGAGTTACCCGAGAGGCGTCCGGTGACTCCTACGAAGCTCGGCAGTTCTGGGTGAACAAGTCGAGGGGGCGCGTCCTTGCCACCATGCTTGATCGTACGTGGCGCGCTGCTTTTCTTCTGGAGAACTGCCGGAAGACACTCTGGCACATCAATCGCCTGTACTTTCCGCATAATGCGCAGCCAAACGGGATGTCCGCCTTGCTGGAGAGGTTTCGCGATGGAGAAGGGCTGAAGGAGGTTGTCGATGCCCAACTTGTGGCTGGGTCGAACGCGGCGTTGGCATACGTCCGGATGCACCGGCCGCATCTTCCGCTCGACCGGGTGCTTGACGGCCTGCCTGGTGATGACGACTTCGACGAGACCTTAGCGGATGCGCGCCGAATCATCAGGCAGGTCCAGGACCTGAGTGAGCGCCTTGTAGGTCCACTCGATGCACCGAAGGCTGAACCTGCAGTTTAGAGTAGCTGTCGTCTGATGTACAGGGTTAGCTATAGAGGGCAAATGTGCATGTGCAAGTAATGTAATAGATTAAAATACTTTCGAGTCATGAGAATTGATCTGCTTGCTCGAAAGTGAAAATGTCTGTTTTGATTTGCGACCTGTTTGGCGCAGTCGCCTAGTATGTTAGGAAACGGCCTAGGTTTTTTCAAGTGTGACCTGTATGCCGCAGTCTCTGATTTTAACAGGTGGCGACTTAGGATTTTTGTAACTTGACCTGTACGGCGCAGCAGCCCCCGAGTTGTTCGAGTGGTGGCCTAGGATTTAGGCTAAGACCTGCGTGGCGTAGCCCCCGAGTATGTCGGGTGGCGACCTAGGATTTCAAGTGTTACCTGTTTGGCGCAGCCCCCGAGTATGTCGGGTGGCGACCTAGGATTTTGAACTTGACCTGTACAGCGCAGCCCCCGAGTGAGTTCGAGTGGCGGCTGAGGATTTTTCTGAGAAGGCCTGTTTGGCGTAGCCCCCGAGTAGGTCGAGTGGTAGCCTAGGATTACAAGTATTACCTTTGTGGCGCAGCCCCCGAGTGTGTCGGGTGGCGACCTAGGATTTTGAACTTGACCTGTATGGCGCAGCCCCCAAGTCGGTCGGGTGACGGCCTAGGATTTTTGACTTGCGCTTGTATGGCGCAGCCCCCGAGTGGTTCGGGTGGCGGCCTAAGCTTTTATTTCAACCTGTGTGACGCAGCCCCCGAGTAGTTCGGGTGGCGACCTAGGATTTTTGACTTATGCTTGTATGGCGCAGCCCCCGAGTGGTTCGGGTAGCGGACTAAGCTTTTATTTCAACCTGTGTGGCGCAGCCCCCAAGTGATTCGAGTGGCGGCCTAGGATTTCAGCTTCCTCTGTGTGACAGGTAAATGAGACAGATTTTCTTGAAATCACTTTATTGATTCTTGCGAACAGGCCGCCTCATTAAAACCCTTCCAGTCCCCTCAGGTACCCTGGTAAGGGAAAGAGTGCGTCTGAAACCTGCCGCGCTGATTTTCTTGTACAATTGTTGGGTTGAACTAAGCGTAGAACCGGCGGAGTTGTGCCACGTTCCACGGGTTGCTGCAGTCTGCTCCCGTCTTCGAGTCTTTCAGGCGGTAAGCTCCGTTGCCGATTGCTTCTGTCACGATGTACGGGCCCTCCCATGGGGAAGCGAGCTTGTGCACCTTCTTTTGCTTGAGTCGAAGAACTAGGTCGTCTGCAACGAACGCTCTTGGTCGTAGCCTCCGAGTGTGATAGTTGTGCAGGTCCTGTTGATACACGGCTGATCGTGCCAGGGCGATGTCACGTGCTTCGTCCAGGGTGTCCCTGCTGTCTTCGAGTGCCTCCTCTGCATCCGACTCGTCGTAGGCGACTACTCTCGGTGCGTCGAACTTGATGTCGCAGGGGAGGACCGCTTCTGCACCGTACACCATAAAGAGTGGAGTGTACTGGGTGGATCTGTTTGGCGTTGTTCTCAGACTCCAAAGGACCGACGGCAGTTCTTCCACCCATGCGCCCGCTGCGCGTTTTAGGGGCACGCGCAGTCGCTTCTTTATGCCGTTGCAGACGAGGCCATTGGCTTTCTCCACTTGCCCATTGGATTGCGGGTGCGAGACAGACGCGTAGCTGAGCTTGATCCCCTGCTCTGAGCAGAAGTCCTTGAATTCTTCGGCTGTGAAGTTCGAGCCGTTGTCGGTGATGATCCCATTCGGTACTCCAAATCTGAAGATGATTGACCTGATGAAGTTAACTGTTGTGGATGCAGCCGAACTTGTGATGGGCACGGCTTCGATCCACTTTGTGAACTTATCGACTGCAACCAGGAGGTGAGTGTGACCTCCGGGTGAGGATTTCTTCAGCGGGCCCACCATGTCCAGACCCCATTGGGCGAAGGGCCAGGCTAATGGTATTGTCTTGAGTTCCGATGCTGGCGCGTGTGGCTTGTTGGCAAATTCCTGGCACCCTGTGCATTTCTTTACCAGCTCCTCGGCGTCCTGCATGGCTGTCAGCCAGTAGAACCCGACTCGTAGCGCCTTGGCCACCAGTGCCCGACTGCTGGCGTGATGCCCGCAGATACCCGCGTGGATGTCGAGTAAGATGGCTTGGCCGTCGACTGGATCTATGCACCTTTGCAGGATTCCTGAGATGCTTCTTTTGTAGAGTTCTCCGTTGATGAAGGTGAAACTTTTGGAGCGCCTGATGATGCGCTTTGCTTCGACTGGGTCGGCTGGCAGCTTCTGATGTAGTATGTACGCCAGGTACGGTCCTGTCCATGTAGCTTCGACTAGCATGACCTCCATGGGGACCTTGTCTTGGCTTGGCGGGTTGGCATCGCCTTTTGTTGTTGTAGTGCTTGCTGTATTCTGAGTCTTGATGGATCTCTGCGTGATGCACTCGAGGAAGACGCCGGGTGGGACTGGCACCCTGTCTGAGCCCATGTTAGCAAGGACGTCGGCTTTCACGGCCAATGTGGCGCAGCTCGCAGCCGTCGAAGTTGCCTTCCAGTTGATTGTAGAGGTCTCTGTAGGCGATCATGTTGTCGGCGACGGCGTCGCAGGACTTCATGGTTTGCTGTACCACCAGGTAGGAGTCGCCGTAGATCATGAGGTGCGTGGCGCCGCAGTTCTTGGCCATCCGCATGTCGTGGATCAGGGCCTCGTACTCGGCTTCGTTGTTGGACGGCGTCGGAAAGTCCATCTGCAGGACATACTTGAGCTTGTCGCCTTTGGGGGAGATGAGCACGACTCCTGCCCCGGCTGACTTGAATTTCTTGGAGCCATCAAAGTACATTGTCCATGCGTTGGACAAGTCGGGGACATTTGGTAGCTGGGCTTCTATCCACTCGGTGGTGAATTCCAGGAGGACTTGGGCCTTGATGGACTTCGGGTGAGCATACTTCAGCCCCAATGGTCCTAGTTCGACAACCCACTTGGCGACTCGTCCTGTCGCGTTGGTTTGTGAGAATGTCTGCTAGTCCAAAGGAGCTTACCACCGTGATCGGGTGCTCGGAGAAGTAGTGGACGACCTTTCTGGAGGTCATGAAGACTCCATACGCCAGCTTCTGGTAATGAGGGTAGTTCTGCTTGGACAAGGTGAGTACTTCGCTAAGGTAGTAGACGGGCCTCTGCACCGGGTGACTGTGCCCTTCTTCTTCGCGTTCGACTACGAGCACCGTGCTCACCACCCTGTTTGTTGCTGAGACGTATAAGTACAGCGGCTCATTTTCCAGTGGGGCCACGAGGACTGGAGGGGTTGTCAGTGTTTTCTTGAGATGGTCGAATGCGTCATGCGCCTCTTGCGTCCATTCGAACTTGTCCGTCTTCTTCATCAGTTGGTAGAAAGGTAAGGCTTTCTCTCCCAACTTACTAATGAACCGGCTGAGAGCTGCGACTCGGCCGGCTAATCGTTGCACCTCCCGGAGCTTGGTTGGTGCTGGCATTGTGAGTATGTTCTGCACCTTCTCGGGGTTTGCTTCGATTCCTCTTGCGGATACGAGGTACCCTAGTAGTTCTCCGGCTGGCACGCCGAACACGCACTTCTCTGGGTTGAGCTTGATCTGATACACGTCGAGTGCGGCGAAGACCTTGCGGAGGTCGTCGACTAGGGTATCTTCCTTTCGGGTCGTGACAACAATGTCGTCGACGTAGACTTGGACGATCTGCCCGATTAGCCCCTTGAGGCATGCTTGCATTGTTCGCTGGTACGTGGCACCTGCGTTTTTCAACCCGAACGACATCGTTTGGTAGCAAAAGACACCGTCGGGTGTGATGAAGGCCGGCTTCTCTTCGTCTTCGACTTTCAGCCTGATCTGCTGGTACCCTGAGTAGGCGTCCAGGAAGGACAGGCGCTCGCAACCTGCTGTCGAGTCGATGATCTGGTCTATCCGCGGTAGCGGGAAGTGGTCCTTGGGGCAGCATTTGTTGACTGCGGTGAAGTCAACGCACATGCGTAGTTTCTTCGTCTTCTTTTTCTCTACTAGGACTGGGTTGGCGACCCAATCCGAGTCCTTGATCTCTCAGATGAACTTGGCGTGCAGTAGTCTGTCGACTTCCATGATGATCGCGTCTCGCTTGGGTCCTGAGAAGCGTCGCATGGATTGTTTGACTGGTCTTGCGTCCTTGTGGACTTTCAGAGAGTGCTCGGCGAGTTCCCTGGGTATCCCTGGCATGTCAGAGGGTTGCCATGCAAAGATCTTCCAGTTCTCACGTAGGAACTCGACGAGCGCGCTTTCCTATGCGGGGGTCAGACTCGATGAGACCTTGACCGTCTTTGTGTTGTCAGTCGGATGGACTTGGTGGGTGACGGTGTCGTCGTTCGTGTTGAACGTTGCGTCCTTGCCGGGCTACTTGCGAGCCGGGAAGACGGTCTTGTCGTTGTCGGCTGATATGGCCTTGAAGTTCTCTTCGACTCCGAAGAATTCAGAAGTCTTGGCGAACTCGCGGTCGCAGTTGTTGGAGAGCCCGAAGTCGCCGCGGACGGTGATTACTCCTTTCGGCCCGGGCAACTTTATCATCAGGTAGGCGTAGTGGGGTACTGCCATGAACCTGACAAAGGTCGGGCGTCCGAGGATAGCATGGTATTGTGACTTCCAGTCGACGACCTCAAAGTCTATCGACTCCTTCCTGAAGTGCTCGGGTGTACCGAGGATGACGTCGAGTGTGATTGTTCCCATGGGCGTGATTGCTTGCCCTGGTACTATGCCGTGGAAGGTGGTTTCCGATTCCGGCAATTTCTCCGTCGACATGTTCATTCTTCTCAGGGTGTCGGCGAATATGATGTTGATGCCGTTGCCTCCGTCCAGGAACACCTTCTTCAGGCTGTAGTCGCCGATCAAGGCCTCAATCACGAGTGCGGCGTGCCCGGGTCGGACTACCTCTGATGGGTGATCTGCCCTGGAGAATGTGATTGGTGTCTCCGACCCGCGCAGGTAGTCCGGTACCGCGCGCGTGCTGTTGATGGCTTGAAGTACTTGGCGTGTGATGATTTTCTGGCGCCTGTTCGACGGGGGTCCCTTCTGGATCATGTTTAGCTGTCCCCGTGTGGCTGGGTACGTGTCGACTGCTGCCGACTGACCCTGTTGTTGTTGCTGCGGCTGGGGGAACGCTCCTGCCGCCTGCACCTGGTTGTTGTTTGCGGGTGCTGCCTAGATGGCTAGCTGCGGGGCTGCCTGTATTGCCTGTACTGGAGCGATGATTTGCTGCATGGCTTGGTATATCTTTCTTGTTTTGTGACAATCCTTCAACAGGTGGCTGGAACCCCATTTGCCTGTCTCCGGGTTGCGGAACGAGTGGTGCTTACAGGGTTGCATCAGCTCCTCTGCTGGGGTCAACGGGCGCTTCCACTCGCGTTTCTGACTTCCATCATTGTGGCCGATGCTGCTGTTGCCACGGTTGTACTGACTCGAGCTGGGCTGCCGACTTTGGTCGTACTGTCGGCTGCTGTCCCGTTTGTCCTCACGGGGGGTTTCATAGCCGCCGCTACTAATTCGATTGAATCGTGGGTGTAACGTGGCTTCTTCTTTTGACGTGCCTCGCGCCAGTTGCTTGTTTCGCCCTCTTTCTTGGGAGAAGTTTCGCGGACGTACTCTTTCTTCATGAGCTCTATTGTGGTCTTCGGCTGGAGCCTACCGAACTCCTCCCGGAGGTTGCGGCGGGCGACGCCGTGCATGAAGGCGTCCATCACTCGATCTTCTGATACGGGTTCCATGGTATTGCGGAGGAGTGTCCACCTCTGGATGTAAGAGCGGAGCGACTCATCCTTTCCTTGCTTGCAGGCTTGCAACTCGATGTAGGTCGTCGGCCTTGCGAATGTTCCCGAGAAACTCTTGATGAAATTATCCTGGAATTCTTCCCATGTTCGGAAAGAGTCTTTGGGTTGGCTTGTGAGCCACCCGCGTGCCGAGTCTGTCAACATGAGCTGGATGTACTGCATTGCCGTAGTCGATGTTCCGCCTTGGCAGGTGCAAGCGATGAGGTAGTCTTCGAGCCATAGTTTTGGGTCTTGCTTCCCGTCATACTTTGGTGTGCCAGCCGTCAACTTGAAGCCTTTAGGCATGCGGGTGTCGCGGATGTTGAAGCTAAAGCATGCCGCGCCACACGGCTCGAAGTCGCGCTCAGCATGGTCATCCGCGGTTGCCACACTAGCCGAGCGCTCCTTGCGGTTGCGGTCCACCGTCTTCTGTGTCAGGACGTGGCGAAGGTCCTTGACTGGCTGTCGCTGCGCCGCTGGGATGCCCGATGTCGTTGGTTCGTGCGCTCGGTTGCTTGGCCCCTTGGCCTCCAGAGCTTCTTCGATTTCCCTTATGGAGGCAATTTGTTGTTTGTGGAGAAGGGAGCGTGCGTCCCCCTCCGGTGGCTGCGTGAGCCGGAGGTATGTTTCGACTGAGATCAGGGCGGCATTCGCCGTCTTTGGGACGGGTATCCCGTTTTCATCTTCGGTGACGAAGGACGAGTCGAGGTTGCGAGTGAGCCTTGTTCGATCAGCTTCTGCCATGTGGGGAACACGGGCTCTGGTTCGCCGTGCTCCTTGGTTAACCTCTGTGGAGGATGTGAAGGAGAGGGCGGCTCGCCTGGCACTCGATGCATCCGCATCCCTTTTGCGCCTGAGCAGGTCGGCTTTTTCGGCGCGAATTCGTTCGCCTTCCTTGCGTAGCAAGTACTGGACCGCCAGGTGCTCTTCTCGAGGTGCGTTGGGTGGGGGTAACGTGCCCTCGTCTACATGCTTCATGGCTTGGATCGCCATGTCCCGCGTGATGACAAGTTTAGTCTGGTCCGGCATGTCCACCTCTAGCGGATATGCGGGTTCTTCTTCGTCGTCATGCGGTGTTGTGCCGGCCATGAAGACTTGCCTGGGGTAGACTTGAGTCGGAGAGTTGGTGCTGCCGCTGCTGCTTCTGTCGCCCGCTTCTTGCTCGGGGTCAAAAATTGCTGCAACGTGGCGCGCGGCGCAGCCGCTGTCGCGTCTTCTCGCGATTGTCCATGTGCTCACACTCGCCGGGGCGAGTGCGATTGACTTGGGGTAGACCTGGGATTTCCATGAAGATGAGGGCGCGCGCGACATGGCTGTCGGACGCGGGCCCCTGGTCGCCCGTGCGGGTGCGACGGTCGAGGTGGATCTTGACTTGATCGACCGCACGACCGAGGTTGGGGTAGTAGACTCGATTCGCGCGGCCGTTGCCGAAATTGTCGATGTAGATGCCCTCTTCGCGGGTGCAGCTGGCGCGGCCCCTGCGGGTGCGGCAGATGTGATCTTCGCGGGTTTGGCGGGCGCGATCTCCGCGGGTGCGGCAGATGCGATCTTAGCGGGTCCGGCAGGCGCGATCTCCGCGAGTCTGGCAGATGCGATCTTCACGGGTTCGGCGGACGCGATGGTTGCCGATTTTGGTGACGCCGTCGCGCGTAGCGCGGTAGTCGTAGACCTGAGTATACCACGACTATCGATGCAGCAGAATATGGAGCCGAAGGTGATGTGTATACCTTTGTCCAGATCGGCGTACACCGACTGGTGAGCTGGCGAGTGGATGACGTACTCGAAGGAGCCGAATCGGATCGACTCCCTGACGGCGGACGCGTCGATCTTCATTGCGGATGGAGCCGGAGCGACCATGATCCTAGCACTTGTTTGCCTTCCCACAGACGGCGCCATGCCCTATGATCGGAAAACCTCGATCATCAATCGCGCAACGAAACTAGTCTTGGTAGAGGCTACTAGGGACCTGGTTGTTTATCTACCACACCTGTATTAATGTTTTCGCTTAATACAGTCATAGCATGGTATAAAACATATAATGAACGATTGGGATATTGCCAATAAACTATGTTTATTAAGTGCCTCTAGGGCATATTCCCTTCAGGGGAGGCAGATGGGGATGAGCATTCAGGAACATTACAACAAGAGATGCTGAATGAAGATGAGGATGGCCTTGCAGAAGATCTTGATTCTGATAATGAAGAGGATGATGAGGAGGATGTTGATGATGTGCCTATTCCCGACTCCTGGAATGAGGACAAGTCGAACATGACAGTCGTGCAGGACAGACCCTCTTTGTCATGGGAGTATCACATGAATAATATTCAAATCGGTGCTCAGTACAGCACAAAGCATCAGCTTCGGGAAGCCGTGATTAAGTGGGCTTTGTCCACGCAAAGGTTTTTCCGCACTGAAGTCTCAAACAGTCAATATTTGACTATGAGTTGTGTTGATATTAACTGTCCAGGAAGGGTGCATGGTCACTTACCCAAGTATGACGTGATGTGGGTGGTATTCGGCTTCGAGCCGCACACTTGTGATATATCGAGTACAATGAGTGGCCATTCAAACCTGACTTCAACTCTCATTGCACACCTCTTGTATGATGAGATAGTGCGGACAAAAGATATGGTGGCGAGGAGCATTCAGTTGACAGTTAAGCCTAGATGGAAAACGAGCATTAAGTATGGAAAGGCGTGGAGAGCAAAATAGAAGGCTCTGGAGGAGAGGTTTGGGACATTTTATGATGCATATGATAATGTTGTCCATGAAATTACCACATTGAGCGAGAGGAATCCTGGCACCCATGTATCTTTGCAAGTAATTACGATTCCGGAGGAGCCTAATTATAATGTATTCTGCAGGATGTTCTTCTCGTTCGCAGTATGCATCGAATCATTCAGACATTGTCGCCCAGTGCTCTGCATCGATGGCACATTTCTCATAGGCATGTATAACGGGCAGATACTAACCGCAATTGGAGTCGACGGTAACCAATAGATCGTTCCAATTGCCTTTGCCTTCGTTGAGGGGGAGAATTATGAAAGCTGGTTATACTTTCTCAGGCAATTAAGAATATGCGACTGTGACCGCGATTGAAAATATGTGGCCGGTAAATGAGGCTTTTGTGCGTCCTGATTTTGAGCAGTATCTACAGGCTTACAGACAAGCCACTCGCACAAGGTTACTTCCGACGGTACAGCCTGATCAGATGCAACCAGCTACTGTCACCGACATCTACCCATTACACGGTATCGGAGGGCCGCGGTACTCTGCGGTACGTACGAAAAATATGATCATCCACTCAATATTCTATGTCATAATTCAAATATCTAACATTTTTTGTTATTACACAGGCTGAGCTAATAGCTAAGATTCCGCATGAGTGTGTGCCATGGTTCAGACAACTAGAGGACAGGCTCCGCCGGGCGTACAATGTGCTTACATGTTCTGGGGCTACTGATGTTGTTCCACGCCAGCCAGCCCCGCGTCCTCCACGCCACTCTACACGCACTACGGATACACATGTATCACCTACCCAGCAGTACAAACATCGGCATGACTCGAGACCTCGTTTTACAGCTCACCAGCCTATGAGCACACGACCTACATTCGAGGTCGGTTCATCATCGCACCAGCCGGAGTATTTCGAGCTGGTTCCTTCACAACCACTTCCTTCCCAGCCTGATACTTCCTCATGGGTCATGCCACCTGGTATGATGATGCAGCAGCCCGGTATGCATCAGTGGGGCATGCCACGTGATCAAGGTTTTGGGCAGCCGTCTTATGGACAGATGACTTGGAGCAGGGCTTTCCCTCCTATGAGTCAGCCAATGCTCGGTTAGTATGTTTTCTTTTTGTAACATGTTATGATTGTTCACAAATATCAAATACTAACAAACTATCATCTACAGGTGGAGGTGGTTCCGCGTACAACTCTCCCCAGTTTGACCAGGAGCATCTGATGTACTATACCCCACCGCCCGCAACACAGGAGGAGGGCGAGGAGTTGCCGCTTCAAGGCCGTGGGACGCGACAGCACCGCGCTCCGACACGCTTGTCACCTTCCGGACCTCGCCAGAGAAGACATCGCAATCGTCCTCAGGACAACGAGTACCGATACTTTTATGTACAATCTATTTCTATCTATGTTGTACTAGACATATTTCTACCTATGTACCATTATATAGTACACATTATGTTGAAGGAGATATGTCCTAGAGGCAATTAATAAAGTTTATTTCTTTATAATATCTCGTTTGTTCATAATATGTTTTTGTGTCATGCTACAATGTATTAAGCGGAAACATTAATACGGGTGTGATGCGTAAACAACCAGGTCCCTAGTAGCCTCTACTAAGACTAGTTTCGTTGCGCGATCGATGATCGAGGTTTCCCGATCATAGGGCATGGCGTCAGTCGGCAATGGGAGTCATATCGTTGGAGAATGATGTGATGGACATACCCATATTTGTAGGACGTAGTCATTACGCCTTTGACCGTGAGATCAACTCTTATTGTTATTCCTGCAAGATACTTTGATCGCACCAAACGTCGTATCTTATTTAGTATGACAATAACGGTGAAATTTTGGGTATCGGAAGGGAGTAGTTGAGACGAGGGGTCAAGAGCGGGATTTGCCAGTCCGCATAGCAGGATAGATACTCTAGGGCCCACTCGGTGAGATTATGTCGAATGAGCTTGCAAGCATGTGACCAGCTCACTAAGACATGAAATCATAGACGAGTAGAAGATAGCGTTCTCGGTAACGAGGTCAGCTAGATATAGAGATATCTATGAACAACGCTCGGACACGCTAAGTATCGCTATGACAAAAGTTTAATACTTTACGTTCATGTTTGATAGATGAAAGTCATTCGTTATATCACAGGGATTAATTCAGGGGGTCCAGACCTACAAGTTAGTCATTGATCGGAGAGAAGTCTCGATCATGTCTGTTATTATATCAAACCGCTAGGGTAACACACTTAAGGGGTTTCGACAAGACAACCGGAAAGGAAAGAGATTACCGGGAACGTCCCGGGAGAGGTCCGATGGAGATCGGGCAGCGACGAAATAGTTTTCGGAGCTAGAATAAATTATATATAATATGTTTGATATTAATTAGTGTAATTAATGTCTAAATATGATTTATATTTTTATTTTCGGATTTATTTAGGCTGATTTCCCTAAATGGGCATTCTGGTCGAAAGAATGCCCAAGAGGGGAAAAATTCCTAGGGAATTCGGTGGGGGCTTGGGTGGCCGACCCAGGTGGGCCAAGAGGCCCACCAGGGTGCCGGCGCACCAGCCATAGCCGCACCAGTCCCACATTGCCTGGCTGGTAAGTTCGCTCCTCCCCCCCGGGAGTCTATATAAGAAGGGGCACCCTGAAGGAGATATGCCCTAGAGGCAAATAAATAAGTAGTATTTATTGCGTTATCTCATAAGTTTATAATAGGTTTATGTATTATGCTATAACTGTATTAATCAGAATTATTAATACACGTGTGATACATAGACAACCAGGTCCCTAGCAAGCCTCTATATGAGCTAGTCCATTGGGCAACAGTTGATCGAGATTCCCGATCAAGGACAATGACGTCGGTTGACAGTGGGGTCATCTTGTTAATAGAATAAGGTGGTGGACATACGCAAAGTATTGCAATAAGATCGTATTACGATGTTTGTCATTTGCAATAGATAAGAGTGTGATAGCTTATTCCTTAGACCGTGAGACCGTACTTATTGTTGCTTCGTAGGAGTGCTTTGAGAGCATCAAACGTTGTGTCTTATATAGCATGACAATAACGGTGTCCATCTTGGGTATTCCGAAAGAGCATCGAGACGTAAGGATCAAGAGCGGGATTTGTTCATTCTTGTAATGGAAAGATACTCTGGGCCCACTCGGTGATATTGCATCTATATAGCTGCGCAGCTTATGACTAGGTCATGGAGATGTAATATCGCAGACGAGTTAATAACCTTCGTCGGTAACGAGATACAGCAAAGGCATCGGTGTGTCTACGATCATATCTCGGACAAGGTAGTATCGCAGAGACAAAGGGAATGAATATCATGCTTATGGTTCAACGACGATATTCGTGGAATGCACAGGGGTCGTCATATATTTCCAGGTATCCCTGACGATCATTGGTGAGCGGAGTGTCTCGACCATGTCTGGAGTATTCCCGAACCGTAGCGTAACAAACTTAAGGTCTTAGCGACGCTAGGAGATAGGTTCTGGAATTTTATAGGTTTTTATTGGAGAGAAAGAAATGATCCGGAAAGAGTTCCGGTGGTCCGGAAGGAGTTCCGGGGAGCTATGGAAGGGTTCCGAGAATGTCTGAAAGTTGTTCGGGTGGTTCCGAAATAGTTTCGGAGTCATGGGATATTGAATTATATATAAATATATTAATTATGAATTAATGGGATTTTTATATTAATTTAATATTAATTAAATAAAGGAAAAAGGGGGCTCCCACCTAAATGGGCCCTAAGAGGGCCCAAGAGGGGGAAACCGCACCCCACAAGGAAGGGAAGGCTTGGGCCTCCTAGTCCTAGTTGGACTAGGAGTGGGACAAGCCCAAGGGGGGTTCGGCCGAACCCCCCTCCCCTCTCCTCCTTTAGTCCCACATGGGGGAGCCAAGGGGGTTGGCACACCCCTTCCCCCTTTATATAGCAAGGCATATTAATTGATTTAATTCACATGAAATTCAGTTAATTCCCAATTTCTCTCTCGATCCCGTGGTTCCCAAGTTGGAGCCGCGCCGAGCTGAGGAAGGGGGTCTCTCTCCACCTAAGCCATACCGCAGAGCGCCGTTGCTCTGCGGGATTCCAGATAAGATCTACTCCTGCGATTTCAGCTAGATCTGAATGACCGGGAGTTGTCGCTAGGCTCCGTATGTTTGCGAGTGCTCGGAGGCTACTCTATTGAGGAGCTTGGGCGACGTCGTCTCGCCCCCTGCAGCCGCCGCGCCACCCCCCTCTGCTGCCGGCGCGCCAGCCCCGGTGCTGGCGCTCTGCCTTCTTCCGACCGACGCCCGTCGACGCAGATCATCGTCGACACCCCGGCGTCATCAACTCCGACATCGCGGCAAGTTCTCCGCGACCTCGAGGTCGGCTACGTACGACTTCATCGTCAACGCTTGTGCGGGAGCGTAATCCCCGCTATCGGTCTACATGGAGGTAATGTAACCCGTTCCGCCACCGTTATCACATGTACTAGATAGATAGATCCTGGCTAGTTAGGGTTTCGCTCGCTAGAAAAATTATTGTTTTCTGCACCGTAACCCCTTCAGTGGTATCAGAGCCGATCTATGCGTAGTACTGCTGGTACGGTTAGAACTCATGTTGAATGAGGGCGTCTTTCTTATATTTGCTACCCTCTAGCGTGCACTTGCGATGCCTTCGGTATTGAGTTGATGAAGCGGCCCGGACCGACTTTACGCGTACGCTTACGCGAGACTGGTTCCACTACTGTCATACGGCTTGCACCGTATCTGTGGCTGGCGGGTGTCTGTTTCTCTCTCTCTAGTCGGCAAAGCATTTTCAATGGAGGGCCCGAAAGGAATGCTTAAACATGCAATTATACGATTGATGTTGTGGTACAAAGTTCGTAGGTAGGGAAGCGATTTTCTTACGAGTAAGCCTATATGCCACGTAAAACTTGCAAAACTAAATAAAGCTAGAGGCGTCTAACTTTGTTTTGCATAGGCGTTATTTCATGTGACATGGTTACGGTAAGTTTTGATATTACTCGTACTGTCGGAGGCAATGGAGGGCTCTGTAGACTCGGAGTCATGCCGGGGCGCCGGGGGCCAGGCACATGGCGCCATGAAGGTCCAGGCGCATCGACCATGTCACATCGCACTTCATTGCATCATTATTGCGTGTTGTTGTGTGTGCATCCTATTGATTGCTTATATGCTAGATATACAACGGTAGCGTCATAAATAGGATGATCCCTAACAAATACCAAAATTGTGTTCTCCCTTGTTGCGCACCACCAAGAAAGTTCTACGTTATGAGGCAGGCCGTGATGATCGGGTGTCACACATCTCGTCGTTCGCATACAGTGGGTGTAAGCCATGTTGCACGCGCAGGTCTTCGAGGTTTGATTGGCGAGCCTAGCATACTCAGAGGTATGGCCTCGGAACACGGGAAGATCGAAAGATCGAGCATGAGTCATAGAGTTGTTATGATCGACATTTTATGTCCACCTTTGAAGCTGTGCTGCCGGCCGTGATGATCGGGGGTGGTATAGTGGATGGGGGTCGTGTCATCGCCATTATTATTTTAGGGATAATAATCTTGGTGTGGTGTGTTTTTGGTAATAAGATTATAGGAATAAAACTCACCTACATATTATAAACTTAACCTTACCTCTTTTGCGATCACATCTGTAGACTACGCAACTATACTTCGGATACTTCCTCAAGAGCCCGGATGCTACATTAGAAGCCGACGGATCCAACTTCATCAGATGGTACAGGGGTTTTAGAAACATTCTCGAACACAACAACATTCTATATGTTCTCGATGAACCGGTAGGAGAAGGACCAGGAGATTCTGCTAGCGAGGAGGAGGAAGATGATTTCCGTAAGCGTCGAGACATATTCATTGAAGTGGAGATCACCATGACCGTATGCCTGGCACCCGAGTTGAAAGAGAGGTTTCGACGCAAGGAGCCAAGCGTCATGATGGATGCGATAAAGACGTACTTCGGGGATGAATTAAAGCGTGAGCAATTCAGGCAGCTTAGAATGTTCCAGACCATTCACATGGAGGAGCATACCTGTCTGAAGACACATGTGAAGAGATTGTATGACATCTACTTCCAGCTGACGATGGTCTTCGATTACTGGATGGCGGATTCTTGCGCCATTCGGACTGTCTTGATATCTCTACCTCCTAGCTATGAGAAGCATGTACGTAAGTACATTTTGAAAGCCGACGATATGAACTTCTACGTATTCATACGTGAGTTCCAGTCTCTGAAGGTTGATTCCATCGAAGGAGAGATCTTCGATGCTACAGGTATATATTTGATATATGCAGAATTATGAATTCGCCCATGGTATATGATGAAATGTTTGATAATTGCTCTGTTTGTGAAACAGGTCCTGATTATCACATATATGCGGCGCAGTTTGATATGACCTGGCGCTGAAGCTGGTAGTCAAGGAGTTGATGGCCTTTTGGTGTTCACGTCTTCAAGTTATCATAGTTATCATTAATAGTTTTTGATACGATCTTTTGTAATAGTGAGCGAGTGTGTGTGTCTTGATTGTTGCAAGACAAAGTTATTCATGTAATAAGACAAGATCAGTTGTTTTATGTTATGGAACAAGTCAGTTGTTTTATCTTATGAATAAAGTTTCCACATCTCAGTTACATTGATTGTATGATAAGTATTCATAGTTGTAGATATGATAAAATATCTTGTCCCATGAACAAAGATTCTATTGCTAGAATAAACATCGTCGAGTTTAGTCATAAAAGCAATGAAAGAAGTAATGGATGTCTTTGGTCCATTTAAGTATTTCGAGTGCTGAGTTGATTAAGCTTGAAATCAAGTATTGAAGTTGCAATACTAGCGGAAATTAATTGAGTATCATTTTAAATGATTGATTAATGATGTTTTATTGTTTGATCCGAATTCCTCCATGATTTTGGCAAGTAAGAGTATTTGCCCGATGAATTATGGAGTCTGAGATTAATTTGATAATAGATCAAATGGGGTTTTTCAGAAGAAAGATTAGTGAACATTGTATTCACAAAATTCGATCAAAGGACAGTATTTTGGATTATGTTTTCAACACAAGAGACTTGTGGAAATTTGCTTCACAGAATTATAATGTCATATATAGTGATATGTGGGGAATTATAATCATGCTCTATTTTTAAATAAAGTGTGGCCTGTCAGAATCAGTCTTAGAATCTCCTAATACATTCGAAACATTATAGTCGATGTCCACTTTAGAAAATAGATATTTTTCTCAACGAGAATTCGTAGGATCGACAGTAGTGTCGACATGTATATGATTATGCGATAATTCGGAATATACATGAGTGGTTCTTTGTAGATTGCTCGCATTAAATGAGAATGTGTTCCAAAACCAAATGGAAACAAAGTTCAGTTTGTTGTCTATGTAGTTCCGAGAAAAGATGACTTTTCGAATTATGGTTTATGGATTGAAATTAGAAGTTTGGAATAAAGTGTCAGACTTATGTTGGAAGATGTTCCAAAGAGTATATGTCTGCTAATGAAAAATTGGTGATTAAGAGTGAGGGAGACTAGAAAATTGTTTTCTGCTTGCAATCCTCTTCATAAAGATCATAATATTTTCATGAAAGAAATTTCTAAATAAAGTGTTGTTATATTTAATATTGCTGTCAGGTCACAGCACTGTATTAAGTATTTCAGATCTTGTTGACAGATCAAGGTGCACTTTATGAATACAAAGAAAGTTGAGAAAATATCGGAATACGAACAAAGGTTTTTGAGCCTGGAAATCCAAAGTTGCATTTGATGGGATTAAGAGAGTAATTGTTGCTGCAATTCTTATTAGAGGAATAAGATTGTTTAATCATCATATAAGGTGTTATATGACAAATGTGACTATAAGAAAGACGCGGTAGCATGTCTTGTCAAGAAATGTGTCTTGGACAAGATCAAATTTGTTGACTACATTTATGTAGACATGCTTGAAGTCTGGGGGATTTGTATTAATGTAATACTGTAGTTTGTATTAAAATTCGAATTGATAGTAGATCAATGATTTTGGTTTACCCAAGATGTCGATTTAAGTGGGAGTCATAGTTAGTTCACTCAGGAGAAATATGTGAAGAACATATTTTTGAGTGGGAGCTTAGGAACTCAAATATGTGGATAACATGTTTTTGAGTGGGAGCTCGTGTTGTCAAATATGTGGAAACATATTTTGAGTGGGAGTCGAATTCATTTTGTGTAGCTAACACATTGTGAAAATGTACCAATAGAATAGGATGAAGTTGTGAAACTATTTGAAAGTCAGTGTCTATTTTGAAATAGAACGGGAATTTTAAATAGTTAGTCGAGTTGTTTTGGATAATATCTGAGGAGTCAGAATAGAATAAAAGGATGGTCCTTTGGAATCCAATTGGTCATTAAGAGTAATGATGCGTGAAGGTAACGGTTGTATGTCATGTGAGTCTATTATGTAATATTAGACATCATACAGAAACCATATTATCTGCTCGATGAAATATAACCGATGTTCTTGGAATAAGAGCAGTTATGAAAGTAAATTTGGAATTTATTGGAAGTAGATGTGCGTTAGTTAAGGGGTTGACATTTGAACGTCAAGTTTTCTACATTGATGTGAAAGTATGTAGATATCGCGAGTTTGTAATTGTTACAAGGGGCTCTGCATGGCTGAGTGTGTTTTTCAGGGCAGTTATCTGGTTAGTATAATCAGAGTAAGCGCTGGGAAGCAGAAGTCTCACTTAGTTACGGTATTTGCATATATATGTTGTTAGACAACATGGTGATATCAAGCAAGTTAATATCCGTGAATCGCAAAAGCGTGTACAATCATGGATTGTACAGTAACACTTTTCCACGAGCAAGCATTATCAAATGTTTCTTATTTGATAAGGGATTCTGATAAAGTAAAATGCAGCTAGTTTATTTGTACTCTAGTGCAAGTGGGAGACTGAAGGGGATATGCCCTAGAGGCAAATAAATAAGTAGTATTTATTGCGTTATCTCATAAGTTTATAATAGGTTTATGTATTATGCTATAACTGTATTAATCGGAATTATTAATACACGTGTGATACATAGACAACCAGGTCCCTAGCAAGCCTCTATATGAGCTAGTCCATTGGGCAACAGTTGATCGAGATTCCCGATCAAGGACAATGACGTCGGTTGACAGTGGGGTCATCTTGTTAATAGAATAAGGTGGTGGACATACGCAAAGTATTGCAATAAGATCGTATTACGATGTTTGTCATTTGCAATAGATAAGAGTGTGATAGCTTATTCCTTAGACCGTGAGACCGTACTTATTGTTGCTTCGTAGGAGTGCTTTGAGAGCATCAAACGTTGTGTCTTATATAGCATGACAATAACGGTGTCCATCTTGGGTATTCTGAAAGAGCATCGAGACGTAAGGATCAAGAGCGGGATTTGTTCATTCTTGTAATGGAAAGATACTCTGGGCCCACTCGGTGATATTGCATCTATATAGCTGCGCAGCTTATGACTAGGTCATGGAGATGTAATATCGCAGACGAGTTAATAACCTTCGTCGGTAACGAGATACAGCAAAGGCATCGGTGTGTCTACGATCATATCTCAGACAAGGTAGTATCGCAGAGACAAAGGGAATGAATATCATGCTTATGGTTCAACGACGATATTCGTGGAATGCACAGGGGTCGTCATATATTTCCAGGTATCCCTGACGATCATTGGTGAGCGGAGTGTCTCGACCATGTCTGGAGTATTCCCGAACCGTAGCGTAACAAACTTAAGGTCTTAGCGACGCTAGGAGATAGGTTCTGGAATTTTATAGGTTTTTATTGGAGAGAAAGAAATGATCCGGAAAGAGTTCCGGTGGTCCGGAAGGAGTTCCGGGGAGCTATGGAAGGGTTCCGAGAATATCCGAAAGTTGTTCGGGTGGTTCCGAAATAGTTTCGGAGTCATGGGATATTGAATTATATATAAATATATTAATTATGAATTAATGGGATTTTTATATTAATTAAATAAAGGAAAAAGGGGGCTCCCACCTAAATGGGCCCTAAGAGGGCCCAAGAGGGGGAAACCGCACCCCACAAGGAAGGGAAGGCTTGGGCCTCCTAGTCCTAGTTGGACTAGGAGTGGGACAAGCCCAAGGGGGGTTCGGCCGAACCCCCCCTCCCCTCTCCTCCTTTAGTCCCACATGGGGGAGCCAAGGGGGTTGGCACACCCCTTCCCCCTTTATATAGCAAGGCATATTAATTGATTTAATTCACAGGAAATTCAGTTAATTCCCAATTTCTCTCTCGTCCCGTGGTTCCCAAGTTGGAGCCGCGCCGAGCTGAGGAAGGGGGTCTCTCTCCACCTAAGCCATACCGCAGAGCGCCGTTGCTCTGCGGGATTCCAGATAAGATCTACTCCTGCGATTTCAGCTGGATCTGAATGACCAGGAGTTGTCGCTAGGCTCCGTATGTTTGCGAGTGCTCGGAGGCTACTCTATTGAGGAGCTTGGGCGACGTCGTCTCGCCCCCTGCAGCCGCCGCGCCACCCCCCCTCTGCTGCCGGCGCGCCAGCCCCGGTGCTGGCGCTCTGCCTTCTTCCGCCCGACGCCCGTCGACGCAGATCATCGTCGACACCCCGGCGTCATCAACTCCGACATCGCGGCAAGTTCTCCGCGACCTCGAGGTCGGCTACGTACGACTTCATCGTCAACGCTTGTGCGGGAGCGTAATCCCCGCTATCGGTCTACATGGAGGTAATGTAACCCGTTCCGCCACCGTTATCACATGTACTAGATAGATAGATCCTGGCTAGTTAGGGTTTCGCTCGCTAGAAAAATTATTGTTTTCTGCACCGTAAACCCTTCACACCCCTGGCCTTTTAATTCACCAATTAATTCCCCAATTCTCTCTCGATTTCGTGATTCCCTTTGTCGGAGTTGCGCCGAGTTGAGAGAGGGATCTCTTCCACCATAGCCCGCTGCCGTGCTGCTGGTGTTCCGGTCCAAGTCTTCCGCTGCTCGTCCTGGACTGGAGCTATGGAGGCCGTCGTCTCCACCGTACGTGTGTAACGCCCTTCGAGGTGTTGCGCTAGCGGTGCCGGGAGGTCTGCTTCCTCTACACGACCTTGAGGTCGGCTTTGTCGGTCTTCATCGACAACGTTCGTGCGGGAACGAAATCCCCGCTTTCGGTCTACAATGGTATGTATTCTAATCTCCTTTCGTACTACTATATCTGCATATAATAGATCTTGGCATGTTTTAAGGATATCGTTGCTAGGATTTTTTTTGTTTTCTGCCTACGATCCCCTTCATATGTATCGTTATGTACTAAACTTATTTGTACCTATGTTGCAATATTTGACATCTCCGTAACCGTTATAGATTGATACCTAAGATAAGATACAACACACCTCGAGTACATACCGATCAAACCACACAACAATAGGAAATGAAGGTACAACTACTAATAATTGATACTTAAAGAAAGATACAACATAACTCAAATTAAGATTCTACCTATCTCCCATCAATGCAGCCTGCACCATCCGTAGATTTAGCACCCTTGCCCTTCAACGATGATTCAGGCTTCTTTCCCGCACCCTTGCTCGATGCTTCTGCCTTCTTCTCCTTGCCCTTACGCAGTGCTTCAACCCTCCTTTCCTTTGACGACGGCATGAAATCGTCGTCATCATCGCTGGAGTATAACCAGAGAAAGGAACGACCGTACCTCTCACGTATGTCTTGAGTTCGATGAATCGGCTCATTGGTAACATGCATATCGAACTTATCTGCAAGCCTCAAGATTTCAGCACGGATTTGTTCTGTGGTCCTATACGGAAACCCATCTCGGCATTGCCTCGCCCCAAGCAACGCGAGATGTCTCTCACTACCAATAATTTCTTCAAGTGGAACTTCCCTACCATCTACCTACAAATAGGTGGTAATCTTAGCCACATGCTCGGATGCGGCTATATGAAACCCGGACACACACTTCTCACAAGGTACAATACACACCATGCGTGCGCTCTTTGAGAGTACCCTGCTTAGCCTAGAGTGGTTTTTATAGGACAACTGAAGGTGAAAACGGTCGCGGGAATGGTGGCGGGAGGAACAGGCGGGAAACGGTGGCGGGAGAAATAGGCGGGAACACCTGGCGGGAGAAACGGGCGGGAAACGGCGGCGTGGGAGAAACAGGTTGGCAGGAAAAAAGTCGCCTGAGCCGAAAGTTATCTACTTTCGGTTCTGCTCGGGCCGAAAGTGGCTCGACTGACACAGCCTGCCTCGCTGCATGCAGCCCTCGGCTTCTTCGACGCCGAATGATTGTTTCGGCCCCTGCTGAGACGAAAGTAGGCTTTCGGCCTAGCCCAAGCCGAAAGCTGCATCTTTCGGTTCCCTCCGAGCCGACATCGCGCTAGTTTTCAAAATCCGTTGGCCGGCGTACTACCTGCTGAATTTGTAATTAAAAAATATTATCTTAAAAAAAACTCGCCACCTAACTTCCATACTCCCTCTGTTTCGTAAAAGAAAGGCCGATAAATTTGACGAAAATCCAAAACATATAAAGTTTGTCCAAACTTTTGCAAAGTCACCAACTTCTACGTTGACAAACCTATCTTATTAGATACTTCCATAAATATTTCTATATTATATTATACAATAATATAATTGTTGATAATTTTCTATAAATTTGGTCAGGCTTTTACGTTGCTTGACATCGAAAATAATTATTCGTCTTATTTAAAAAGTGAAAGTAGTAGAACAAGCTGATGACCGGTGGTGATGGCCTGGACCACCCTCCCTATACATTATTAGAGACCATATGGTAAGATATGATCCATACCTGTAAATGCACAAGAAACATTGACACGACAACATGATATAACATAGCATTCAGAGTAAACTTGTTTTTCTATTTTTCCACGAAACAGGCTTGCGTCCCACTTTATAAATAAAATAACCATTCAAAGTTTACAAACCACCGACAAATGAAACAAAAGTGCGAGAGAAACATAGTTTTGCTGAGGCCACATCACAACACAGCCCAAAGATAAAACTACAAGTTCTGATACAAACTCTATAACGTAGAGCTCAACGACCGGCTGGTGAGGGAACAAGGCATGCCGCCTTCAGTAGATCCTCAAGTATGCCGTCCAGCCGTTGCCTGTCCCGCTGTCTAGCCAAGGGGTGCCACTCCTGCAGGAAAGCTAAGAATTTGAAAACTGAGTCAGCGGCCCGTCGTGGTAAGACATGCTCGATGACCATCTTGTTACGGATCGTCCAAAGGGTCCAGGTCATAGCCGTGAACGCCAACCAAAAGAGGGACCTCCTCCTTCCAGTTTGGTTCGCCTGCACTTACAGGAAGTCTGCTAAGTCCAGGGCCTGCCACTCAGGACTAAGGGCCTCAGCAAGGAAGCTCCACAGGAAGCGAGCTGCAAGACAAGAAAACAGGATATGGGTCCCCAACTCGGGGACCGCACAAAGGGGACATGTGCCATCACCAGGTCCCAAACGCTTAGCCACCTCCACGCCCGAATGAAGGCGGTCGTGGAGAAACTGCCAAGTAAAGATCTTGATCTTAAGAGGCAAAGAAGCCTTCCAAAGATGCGAAGTCCAAGATAACACATGCCCACTAAAAAGGGCCCGATACGTGGAGCCGACGGAGAAGTGCTTCGCAGCCGTAAGGCTCCAAGCGACCCTATATGTGCTGTCAGACAGGGCTAGGGGGAGGGATGCAAGCATGGACCTCAAGCTCGCAACCTCCCCAGGGCCGAACGTGCGGCGGAACCCAATGTTCCACCGCCCCTGCTGGAAGGCAGATGCAATCGACACCAAAGGTTCCGCACAAATCGCAAAAAGATTTGGGAACACAAATCGTAGCGGCCTTCCGCCAAACCAGGAGTCAAGCCAAAATAGGGTATCTCGTTCGTTACCTACGGATGAAACCGCCCCTATTCTGATATGCTCCTTAATGGATTGGATGGCGTGCCAGAACTGGGACCCCTCTTTGCGCTCACACGCCAACAAGGGGCAACCCCTAAGATACTTGGCTTTCACCAAGTCAAGCCAGAGTCCCCCCTCCCCCCGAAGAATCCTCCACACCCAGCGTAACATGAGTGCCTTGTTCATGTGTCGAGACGCAACTATACCTATGCCCCCAAGCTCCTTGGGGGCGCAAATATCGACCCATTTCACCATGTGGTACTTCTACTTCCCAGACGACGCTTGCCAGAAGAATCTAGCCAGTTCTTTGTCGAAGCTAGCATGGATTCCGTCTGGCAAGATATACATCCCCATCATATACATGGCGAGGCTAGACATACACGAGTCAATCAAAATCGTTTTTCTACCCTTGGAGGTGAACCTCCCCTGCCAAGGTTCCAATTTTGATTTAACTCGTGCAACAAGGGGTGTGAAATCCTTAGCAAGGATCCGCGTGTCCCTGATCGGCATTCCCAGATACGTAGCTGGGAATGACGCCAACCGCGATCCTCTGCTGGTCTTCCTCCGAGTACCCTAAAATCACGACATCGCTCTTGTCGAAGTTGATCTTAAAGCCTGACATGGCCTCAAAGCAAAGGAGTAAGAACTTAAGATTAACTATATCCAGTTCCGACCCCTCTACCATGATCATAGTGTCATCAGCATACTATAAGTGGGTAACACCCCCCCCCCCCCCCCCCCCGGACAAGGTGTCCAATCACACCTAGTGATGTGGCCGGCGGTCTTAGCACTCTCTAAGCAAGGGCATCTACCGCGGAGTTGAAGAGCATGGGGGAGATTGGATCCCCATGTCTAACTTCACAGGTAGACCGAAAATAGGGACCTACTTCCCCATTCACGTTAATGGCCGTGTTGCCACTTTCCACAAACTGCATGATCCACCCAATCATCCTATCATAAACCCCCCTCCGCTCCAGAACTAATCGGAGGAAGTCCCAGTCTAGGCGGTCATACGCCTTCTGGAAGTCTAGCTTGAGTAACACGCCTTTATGGTGGCGTGTTTTCACCTATTTTCGAGCTAGGAAATTTGGTTGATTCATTTTAGTACTCGTGAGTAAATTAAAATTAATTAATGGTCTCGGCAGGAGACAGCTAGCCGGGCAGAGAGGGAGCATACATCTCTTGGAGCCGTGGCTATACGTGGAAATAAACACGAGCAAGTTTCCCTCAAAACGACATAGCCCCTTGTACTCGCATGAAACCCTCGATGGTTTTCTTTCCATTTTGATCTCTTCCCTCTCTCCCTCCAGCAAATAAATACAGCATATCTCATCACACATTTCGTAGATCTGCAGAACCGTCCAGCCACCAGCCGTCGCCCCTCCACCCACGCCGGACAAACGTCGAGGTACGCAACATTGTTCTTGGCATGTTCGCTTCCTGGACTCTCATACCAGCATACTGATCTTCGATCGGTTTGATGATTTTGCTGTGCATTTTGCTGTCTGCATGCTGACGGGGTGTAATACGTACAGATCGAGAGCAATGTCGTCGTCAAAGTCGTGGATGTGCATGGACATCAGCGACGACGAGGAGGCGGCGGTGACGGACGAGCGGTCCGTCCCGGCGTGGCTGCGTCCGCTGCTCGGCGCCACCTTCTTCGAGCCGTGCGCCATACACCCCGAGCTGGTCAAGAACGAGCGCAACCACTACTGCCTCGACTGCTCCGGCGACGACGCCGCCATCTGCTGCCCGCTGTGCGTCCTCGCCCACCGCGGCCACCGCGTCCTCCAGGTACGTATAATCTACCTACCATGCATGCGCGCGCATGCATCATGCATTTCTCGTACGCCGTTCTCTGATGACACGCGAGTGGCGCTAACTAATAACAATGTCGGCATCGGTGGCGGCGGCGTGCACTGTGTGGATGGGTGCAGATACGGCGGTCGTCGTACCACGAGGTGATCCGGGCGGTGGAGCTGAAGGCGGTGGCGGACGTGTCCCAGGTGCAGACGTACGTGATCAACGCGGACCGGGTGGTGTTCCTCAACCCGAGGCCCCGGGCGCCGCAGCACTTCAGCAAGTGCGTCGGCCCCGCCGGCGCCTGCGAGGAGTGCGGCAGGGGCCTCGTCGACGCCGCTTTCCGCTTCTGCTCACTCGGCTGCAAGGTATCACCTCTCGCCCTCCTGCGTGCTTTCCATTTCTGTAACCTACGTTCTTCTCCGTTATGCGGCCAGAGGCCAACTGGACGGACGTGATCGATCGCTTGGGATTTCGAATGGACGGACACGATCCATCGCCCGCAATTCTTTGTTGTTGTATAGTGGTGCAATTTTGCATTAATTGTTAAATAGATCTGCACCACACGCAATTGTCTGTCTAGTTAATACCACCTCTCGCCCTCCTGCGTGCTTTCCATTTCTGTACGTAAGTTCTCCGTTATGGATAGACGTGATCGCTTGGGATTTCGAATGGACACGGGCACGATCCATCGCCCGCAGGTCTTTGTTCTTGTATATATAGTGGTGCAATTCTGCATTAATTGATTAATAGATCTGCACCACACGCAATTGTTTGTCTAGTTATTAATGCGCTGGTACTGCATTTAGGTAGGTTGTGGGAGGAATATTTGTTTTGGAAGCTTTGGGAGTGTTTGTTGCCACTTCTAAGCCGACAGATGTTTATCCACACATGTTTATGTTTTAATTCTGTTGATGACAGCTTGACTCGATGACGTCGGATGCCAACCTGACATTTGTCCTTGATCCGAAACGCAAGCCGGAAGGACCAGAAGAAGAATATCTGCCCGGGCAACCCAACCTTCAGACGAAGGGGAAGATCAGCTACCGCCGTCATGCCCGGAAGGGTGTCCATCGCTCCCCAACTCGGGCGCCCTTCCATTGATCGATATTGATTGTTTTTTGTCGGTTTTCTGCACCATTTAAGAAAACCGTTTCGTACTAGAGACATGGGATTCTCCCTCGCTTTTAATGTATCTCCAAACATTCACAGTAAAATGGCGTTACAGGCCTCGAAGACAATTGTGCATGTTGTAATACCTGTGTTTGGTAATCTTATATTGTCGTGGATGCTCTATTGCTATAGTTTGGTAATCTCATTTTTTTCATTGATGCTAATCATGCTACACTTGGTAATCACAGTTTGTTGTTGATTTGATACTTGATAATCAAATTTTACTTTCTCACAAATTCCATAAGTCCATTAAGAATTAGGTAATGACAAATGAGCACCCGAAGATCTTATAAGGGACGTCCTTGGTGTATTGGAAAATGTTTCCTCGAAATATCTTGGACAAAATGGTAGCGCTCTCACCATTGTGGTTTTATGGATGTTCTATGTGATTATTGCTCATCCTGTAGTGCTAATGTCATAAATACTATTTTTGAAATTTAGTTTGAAAATCTTCACGATGCTTTTCATAAGTTTAACTTGTGTAGGGTACCCTTTGTCTTGGTTTTATATTCCACTAGACCACTTAGGTCCGCGAAGTTTTAGCTTTTAAATGCAATGTTTAGGGCCATATATTTCTTAGTTAACAAAGAATCCATTATATTCAAATGAGTAAACTCCTAAGTTTTTTTTGCTTGGCTTAATTACTTTTATCTATAACATAATTGTCTTAGACTATATTACTTTCATGCCACTTAAATACTTGTATTATATTTACTAAATGACTATTTTTTTACTTTTTTTAGAGTGGGCTATTTTTTAACTTTAAAAACTTTTAAGAGTTGTATTTTTAGAAAGAGTAGAGAACATATTTCTTAATTGCTCGTCACTAGAAGTCCATTTAGGAATGTCTTCATGTCAGTCCCTTCTCCAACGAATAGGCTAAAGATCCCAACTTCAAGGTTAGCAACTATGGATAGTTTGCAAACTTGTACGCCCAAATAATGATTTCTACTACCTCTGTCCCAAAATAACCGTCTTAAGTTTGGCAAAAAAAATAGATGTATCTAGACATGAGGCCCTTCATTTCAAAATAATTGTCTTAAGTTTGGCTAAAAGTGGATATATCTATACATGAATGAACTATGAAGGGAGTACTTTGCTTCCGAACACTCTATACCTTTTACTTGACACTCTAAAACCTCCCAATGAAAAGAGGATGCGTGCATGCTCTTCACGATCCAGGCCGCCGGTACTAAATATGTTCCCATTTGAAAAAGAAAAAAACTTACGAAGAGCAGGTCTGACTGAATATACGAATAGTCCGGCATGCAGGCCGAAGTAAACCTGTTCCCGATTATCCGGTGCGAGCCGGTCGAAGCGACCCGACGTGCGTGCATGAGCATGAGCGGTAATTTCATTCCACTGCCCGATCGAGAAGGCGACGACGATATGCGACCGCGAATCTTCTTCTCCGGCTAGAAATCCTACTCACGTGCGATGCGACGGCGACTCTTCGCCGGCTGAAGCTCCAAGCCCCATGGCGCTACCCTCCGAGCATGTCGAAAACGGCTAAATCTGGGAGGGTAGAGCCATGCCCCTCGGCGCTACCCTTAAGAGGGTAGCTCCAAGCCCCATGGCGCTACCCTCCCAGACTTAGCCGTTTCCACACGGGGCTCGCGTTGCCACGCTGGCACGAGGGTAGCGACGGAGGCTGTGGCGCTACCACACAGAGGGTAGCGCCGGACGCTACCAAAAAGGGTTAGATTTCAAAATAGTTTTGAAAATGGGTTATTTTTTGCTAAACTTTGCTCAAAGGGTTATTTTTGTGAAATTTCACCCCGACCTCTGCCGATTCGGGGAAAAAATCACACGGGTTACCAATTCGGGGAAACAAATCCTATCTGTTACCAATTCGATCGGACCATTCTCGTTGCGGCGCCGATCGAAGCACCCTCGAAGCTTCGCTTGACGCAGAAAAATCAGTGACGATGGGGACACGCACGACTGGCTGACCGGTTGGCCCCACGGCTGGACTTCCAGATTGTTGACTCGAGTCACCCTCACTGGTCACTAGCAGCTTACGATCCTGCGGAGGAATAGTCGTCGCTGTCTGGATGGTTGACTGGTTCCCATTCGGTGAAGTGAGTATCTGCCGTCAGTCAACAGCTTGCGTCAGCGCTCACGGTAGCCATGTCTCCTTTCTGTTTGTCCTTTCCCTGATTCTTTTCTCACCACACCTGCCTCTATATATGCACCATATCATCCTTTTGATCTCCACATCCGAAGTTCCTTCCAACGAACTGAAAACAACCTCAGCACATCCATCCATCCACATTTCCATGGGAGCCAAGCTTTCCGGCTGTTTCAACCACGGAGCCAGCCTCTCGCAGCAGGTGCACCAGCCGGCGCAGGTCAGGGTCATCGCCGCCGACGGCTCCTTGAAGGAGCTCCCGGCCAGCCCCCGCGTCGCCGTCGCGGACGTTCTCGGTGGCGAATTTGTTGCATCCTTCTTCCTGTGCAACTCCGACGCACTCTACTTCAACGAGCCCCCACCGGCGCTGGCCTCCGGCGAGCTGCTCCAGCCGGGGCAGATATACTTCCTGCTCCCAGCGGCGGCACTCGGGCGGCCGCTGTCGAGCGCCGAGATGGCCTCGCTTGCCGTGCGCGCGAGTACGGCGCTCGCGGCCAAGAGGCCACAGCGGCGTGGACGCAAGCTTAAGAAGGTGCAGCGCGTTGTGCCGGTGCAGGAGGAGCTGGAAGGCGGCGAGTATGTCCTGCTCAACGAGAAGCTGAATGAGCGGACGCTCGGGGAGTTCGCGGTGCCGACGAAGAGTCCGGCGAACAAGAGTAACGAGAAGCTCGGCGCAGGGTTGCGGCTGAAGCGGGCTCTGAGCATCATTCAGGAGATGGCTGAGTGAAGCATCCCTGCAAGACATAGATAGTGCCGTTGATCGTTTGTTCCTATTTGGAACCATTTTTTTGTGAGGCTGACATTGAATTAGTTATGGTGGATTTAGGAGAGAAAAGGAAAGAATTCTGGAAGAAGCTGTAAATATTTCCCAATGTGTATGATTTTGTAGGCACACCACACAACAGGAAAGAAAACAACCGTTTCTTTGTGTACATTATCCTTCCTCCCTAGAGAAAAATGTCCATGATCACGTTGCGCGCTCTGCTCGCCCTTACAAGGATTTTGTTGAAATGAAGCAGGTCATATGCATGTTTGCGATGCAAAGGTTTCGGTAATGGACACTCAGGCACAATGGGGTGCCCCTGCGGCACCCCCAAACTGACGAGCCTACCCATTTTTGGTCATTTCTTTATATCTGAAACAAAATAATGAATGCCAACAACAAGTTCGGCCACCAAATGATTGGCCACAAAAATGTTGAAAATCCAATTCCGGCAAACCACAATAGGCACCAAATCGAAATCTCGCCTAACACCAAGTTGGGCCACATCATTCTTTGACCCTTGCTTTTTTTCTCCTCCATGATGCGCTCGACTTACTAAGCAAAGTAACAATTCCGACTTGGACTCCTGTATTGATAGGGTAAAGGTGCCCGATTTTTTAATGAGACGGTAGCTATCGATTATGGTGGAGGTCGACGTTGATGATCCGATTAAAAACATATGAGACGATACATCCTAACAATCGTTGCACCAACTTATGAGTTTATTGATCATGTTGAAACTAGATCAACCTGGTCGTAAGGATCAATTCCTGCTCGCACACTCGACGAACCAGAGATGTAGGCAGGGGAGGACCTAACGACACTAGTGGAAAACAGAAAAGCAGTACCGGTCGGGGAGGGTACCGCCCAAGCGGGACTGTTGCCCCCGAGCATCAGTACCTAGAAGTTTTAAGGCAAATGATCAAGTTATGGTCATTTTCAAGTCATAGTTTGTGATAAAGATCTCATATTCCACAAATAGGTGACAATTGGTATAAAAACAACCATGTCAAAGAAAATCTTAAAATTATTTTCATAAAATCATTTTCTATTTTTTAAGTGCAAAAAACTGAATTTTTTGTGAACAAAGTACCAAAAATATGATGCAAAATGACACCCATTTAATTTTCAATGAAGCTAGTACACATATGATGTATAATGCCCATGTATTAGGTTTTTACTTGATTTCTACCTAATTTCCCCTACTTAAATGAGTATATGCCTATTTTTTTTAAAGTAATTCAAATTTGAACTACAACTGTTTGATAGCTTGGTCTGAAATTTTAGGAAAAATCATTTTAAGGTACACAACTAGTGGTTATATCACAGAAACGTTGATAGTTCTATAAAACATTACATCTTCTGATGAATTGTCATCACGACCGTTTTGACTTTCTTTATGAAAAAATGAAATAATGTGATAAACACTTCAGAAAAAGAAATCCTTTGGCATGGGGACCTTATATGTGTAGTTGCTATGAAAAATGATAAACTTTATTTTTGACAAAATTTGCAAAAAAAATCTTCACAAAAAGGTCTATCGTGTATAGACATCTAGAAGTTTCAAGATTAAAATGATTAAGTTATTGTCATTTTCAAGTCCTAACTTGTGATAAAGATCTCATATTTCACAAATAGGTGACAATTGGTATAAAAAACAATCATGTCAAACGAAATCTTGAAATTATTTCCATAAATATCATGTTCTATTTATAAGTGTTAAAACTGACTTTTTTGTGAACAAAGTACCAAAAATATGATGCAAAATGACACTCATTTAATTTTCATAGAAACCAGTACACATATGATGGATAATGCCCTTGTGTTAGGTTTTTCCTTAATTTCTACTTAATTTTCCATAGTTAAATGAGTTTATTCCTATTTTTTAAAAGTAATTCAAATTTGAACTACAACTGTTTGATAGCTTGGTCTGAAATTTTAGAAAAAATCATTTTAAGGTACACAACTAGTGGTTATATCACAGAAATATTGATAGTTCTATAAAACATTACATCTGATGAATTGTCATCGCGACCGTTTTGACTTTCTTTATAAAAAAATGTGATAAACACTTCAAAAAAGAAATCCTTTGGCATGGGATCTTATATGTGTACTAGTTGCTATGAAAAATGATAAACTTTATTAGAGATAAATTGTTTGCAACAATAACACTACTCACATCCAACAATAACACTACTACAAAATATTAGAGATAAATTATTTGCAATAATAACACTACTCACATCCAACAATAACACTACTACAAAATATTAGAGATAAATTGATTGCAACAATAACACTACTCACATCCAATAAAAAAACTACAAATATTAGAGATAAATTGTTTGCAACAATAACACTACTCACATCGAACAATAACACTACTACGAAATATTAGAGATAAATTGTTTGCAACAATAACACTACTCACATCCAACAATAACAGTACTACAAAATATTAGAGATAAATTGTTTGCAACAATAACACTACTCACATCCAATAATAACACTACTATAAAATATTAGAGATAAATTGTTTGCAACAATAACACTACTCACATCTAACAATAACACTACTACAAAATATTAGAGATAATTTTTTTGCAACAATAACACTACTCACATCCAACAATAACACTACTAGAAAATATTAGAGATAAATTGTTTGCACTAACACTATTGTCTTCCACATGAGGAGACCCTCAAGGCACTACAAACACTAGTACATATCGTCATCCGAATCAGAATCAGAAGGCTCATGGCGCACTGGTCGCGGTACGAGGTGACGCTTTGATTATTCTAATCTTGTGGTATAGCTCGTATGCAACATACGCATCTATTGCTGCATACTCAATGTTGCAACCGTCAAGTGGGTACTTCTCCCAAAGATCGTGTTGCGCACTGTTGAATCTTTTCTTCATATTTTTGTACGCGTCCTCGTCGATCATGGCGCTTGCCATAGCAGCCATTCCAGTCATGGGATGCTCAAGTCTAAATATAGCCTGGAGATCAATGTGGAAAACAGATGGTATCTCAAAACCCCAGATGTGTTTCATCTTGATCTTGTCATTCGTTATATCAACGCTAGCAAAATGAATGCCGCTGCGAAGAAAATCCATGAGTATTGGTTGACATTGCTTGTCACCTCTGCAACAACAAATGGAACACATGTTAAAAATACTGCCAACATATAATTTGAGATCAAGTAGTTAATTTGCAATGATAACAATATATAATTTGAGATCTGGTATGAATGATAACAACAATATGCATTGCAACTTTCATTTTTGGCCAATATATCATTTGAGAGATCAAGTATATATGCAACTAAGTTTTATGTAATAACAACAATATATGAATGCAATGCAACATTCATTTAATTTCTCACTTAACTATTGAACTATGTATAATAACAACAACAATCTCATTCGGCCAAATGTATAATAACAACAATGTTTAATAACAACAACTATTTAACTATTGAACTATGCAATGCAACAACAATGTATAATAACAACAATATAGACAATTGAACTATAAGATTTTCCTACAATCTCATTTCGGCCAAATATATATTCATATGCCAAGATATTTTCAGCCAATATATATGCACAATGCAATTTCATTTCGGCCAACTATTGAACTATGTATAATAACAACAACAATCTCATTTCGGCCAAATGTATAATAACAACAATGTATAATAACAAAAACTACTTAACTATTGAACTATGCAATGCAACAACAATGTATAATAACAACAATAGTTTCCTAATTCAATAGTTACAGAATTTGCTATCCTATGCAATTTTCCTATCCATATGAATCAACAAATTAAAAAAAATAATTACCCCTAACATTGGATGAGATTTAATACATTGCCCATTGGAAGACCAAGACATGCTTCTTCAAACAAAGTTGGATGACCGCAACCTCTCCTTGATTGGCCGTGTACTCGAGATTAAGACCGATGAACTTGTCTGGCTCCCGAGCTTCACCAAGCCATTTCTTGAAATCGGAGAGATAACCGGCCACCATAGCGCTATCGTTGGTATAAACGACCTTAAGATGCGCGGTGTGTGCAAGCATGGGTCCGTAGCGAGTGATTGGTGGCGCCGGATTCATGGTGGCCGGAGTGGAAGAGAGAGGGAGAGAGTCGCCAGAGTAAGGGGAGAGGAGAGAGCCGGTCGGCCTTGTCGAAATGAAGAAGATGAGAGACTAGGAGAGAAGAAACTGCCCACTCCCGTTTAAAATAGTGACAGGAGTCGAACGGTTAGAACCTTTAGTACTGGACCGTAACACGGCCCGGTACTAAAGCTCCACTCGCCCAACCCCTCGCGGCCGTGGCCATACCATTGAGTTTTAGTACCGGGCCGTGTTACGGTCCGGTACTAAAGGTCCCTTACGGACCGGTACTATTGCCCCCCTCCCCTCTGACCGTTCGGACCGATACTGATACTCATTAGTACCGGCTGCAAATATAAGCATGACTAAATCTTGGACGTAAAGTCCTTTTTCCACTAGTATGGAAGGAAGGGTGTCATCGGGGATCGTTTTGGTCAAGAAAATCTTTGTCAACCTAGAATAAATAAAATTCAATTCAAAATTTGGAACTATATAAATTGAATATCCAAGCCATCCTAATAATTATTTCAGTTTCATAACTTTTATCAAACCGTTGTGCACAAGTTTCTATCCTCAAACAGTTCCTATTTATCTTAATTACAAATACATCTTTTTCACCTTCACCTTCACATTTCATTCATTTATTTAGGAATAAAAAAATTGCTTACAAATAGAAGGGTGCAAATAAAAGAGTATTCCATAAGCATGGTGCGACCTTGTCCTGCAAACAGGGGCGGATACAGGGGGGACCAGCAGGGGCCCTGCCCCCCCCCCCCCAAACGTCATTGAATTACTCCGAAAACTGCTTTGAACAGTGCACAATTTTAAAAATCTACACTAACCGACCCCCCTAATATGCAGATTTTGACAATCATGCCACCGTCACTGCCTGCAAGTGATCCAGCGTGCCTGACCGGTAGTATGATTCCACAAAGTTCGCCTGCCGACATATATTTCTTCTGCCGCTTTCACGGTGCGGCGCCGATGCGAAGCTTCCACTTTGGCGCAGATGGTTTGGGGCGCACGTACGTACGTACGCGCTGATGCGACCAAACTACCAAAGGCGCCCTGCCGCTGCCGGCTTCCAGAATGTTGACCCCTACCTTTTATAATGGCTTCCAGAATTAATGTTGACTGGAGCCACTCTCACTGGTCGCTACCAGACGAATAGTCGTCGCTATCTGGTTCCTTTCCTACACGGTGGAGTGTGAGTATATATCTGGCGTCAGTGCGCAACATGCGGCAACGGAGTGCGTCAGCGCTCACGGTAGCTTTCCCTTCCCTGGCTTGTTATGCTTTTTGCATACAGATCCCTGTGGGAGTGGTGTTTCGCATGTGAGGAAGCATTACTTTATCTCTTTGCACGGCAAGTCGGCAAGGATCTCAAGATAGTATTTTTTGCGGTCTGCGTCTCTGCGATGGATCAATATGCATGATCAGTTAACCAAGGTATGCGGCTTTCACTCGAGTGTGCAGTGAACCACAATGTTTTGACAAGGTACATGATTCTGTTCTGCAAAATGTAGGTAGTTAAAATTATCACCGTCATCACATGCACAATGTCAAATCAAACATAAAAAAGATAACGCCTTTCTAACTATTGTAGGCAAGGGCAGTGAGTCTCTCTTAGGCGGTGGCGTGGGCACAAACCCTGGTTGTCGCTGCCCTGGCGTCACTAGAACACTGGTGCCGACGGTTCATCACGGAAGAAAGAACACACATAATTGTGGCGATCATAAGTAGTATACCATGACATTAATTAATGCTAATTTATAAATAATAATATTGAAAAGGTTGTGTTTTTTGTGTACTTTCCTCATTCGATTCTACTTCGGGTATTATGCAACATATCAGAATGTTGGGTACTCCTTCAAGATGTCTTATCCATGGCTCGACAAATGTATATCGAATACAAAAAAATTGGACTATTCCCAGTGCAATGTGACATGTATAACAGTAAAAAAATCATTTTCAAGTTATAAAAGAGAAAATTCTCCGCATGCATTTCTTAATACTCACTCCGATTCAAAATAAGTGTCGCAATTTAAATTTAGGCTCAGTCCAAAACTGTGACACTTATTATAAATTTAGTATATTACTATTTTATTTGAATGGGTATCTACCTAATAGTTCATTCTACTACTATGTGTTATCGCTGTTGTTTACTGCATGTATTCTGCACAAATAGAATTACTCAATCATTGAATGCATGTGCGCGGTTGCATAATTGGAGAATAAGCAAGGGATTGAAGTGATAAGTCGTGTCTCCCTTTCTCCATCATTTTTTTTAGATAAAATTTCTCCATCACTTTCATGATCCCCACCACCTACCTCTGGCTCTATATATACACCACCATCCTTTCAATCGCCACATCCAAGAGATCCAACGACCTCGAAGAAAAAAAAATCCACACTCCACATACACACAAAGGCACAAACACAAAGATTTCAATGGGAGCCAAGCTTTCCAGCTGCTTCAACCGCCGAGACAGCCTCTCGCAGCAGGCGCACGAGCCGGCGCCAGTCAGGGTCATCGCCGCCGACGGCTCCTTGAAGGAGCTCCCGGCCAACTCCCGCGTCGCCGTCGCGGAAGTTCTGGGTGGCCAAGTTGCCTCCTTCTTCGTCTGCAACTCCGACGCGCTCTACTTCAACGAGCCCCCACCGGCGCTAGCATCCGGCGAGCTGCTCCTGCCGGGGCAAATTTACTTTGTTCTCCCGGCGCCGATGCTCGCTCGGCCACTGTCGAGCGCCGACATGGCCTCGCTCGCCGTGCGCGCGAGCACCGCGCTTGCGGCCAAGAGACCAAAACGGCGTGGCGGCAAGAATATGAAGGTGCGCGTCATGCCAGTGCAGGAGATGGACGACGCCGAGGACGTCCTGTTCAACCAGAAGCTTAACGAGAGGACGCTCGGGGAGTTCGCGGAGGCCATGACCGTGAGTCCGGTGAAGAAGAGCGACGAGAAGCTCGCCTCGCGATCGCGGCTGAAGCTGAAGCGGGCTCTGAGCATCATTCAGGAGTTTGCTGAGTGAAGCATCCCTGCAAGAGATAGATAGCCCTGTTGTTGTTTTTTTTTTCCTTAATTTTCTCAACCATTTTTGTTTAGGCTTAAGCCTAGATATTTAGTAGGTGCAAAACTACAGAAATGCAAAAGGTTGTTTCTTGGGTTGTTAATTATTTGTGTACATTATTGTGTTTCTAGGGAATTGAGAACAAATGATCAACTACTTCTAACCATTCTTCACTAAACTGAAGTTGCACTTATTAAAAATAGTTCAGACACGAGCAAAATCTCCTAAAATTAGGATTGGCAAAAATCTTTATCCCATTAATTAACCGGACAACTCTCTTCTTCTTAATTAATAGACAGGGCAAAAAAATTGCCCCAATTTCAAATAAATTTTTTATACAATCGAATGGATGGAGTAGCGGATATATGTGGGGAATTTACCCAAAAGTTAACGTTTTACATTCTGTGCTTTTTTTCTTACACAATCAGGAGAAGTTTATACCCACTCCGGATTCTATGACAAATCGCATTCCCACCTCCTTGTATTAACCAATCGTGGATGTCAAAAGATACAAAATAGAAAAGGAATATCAGTCAGCATATATACGCAAGTGGCTTGAGATTTAGCTTAAAATATGCTTAACGGAAGAAGTAAAGAGCGTGCACTTTTCTCCGATTGCTAGAGAATATCATAACAAGCAACACCATCCATGCCAAGCTCACAGAGTTGACTTAAACCGTTCAACTGTTACGAAGTTCCACGGCTATTCGCAGAGAGGAAGCTGTGAATGATAGGCAGAACAGGACAAGAATTGAGAGTCGCATCTCTATCAGTCATCGATAGGCACGCACGTAACTACGACACCAAATCGGCCTCTGAATCATACACACCGCCCTTATCTGACTTGTCACCGTGTGGCTTACTCAACAAAAAAATTAGAGAAATACTAGAAATCCCAACTGTCAGGATGCATTCTGTTCTGCTGATCGCTGCAATTTTCTTTCAGAATTCTGCCTGACCTCCCAAGCAAATTTAAAATAAGCATCACAACGTAATCCATCAGCCTCTCAGTCAGCCAGTCACCGTCTTATGTACTCCGGAATTTTCAAATGCCCCCGGCTTGAAGGCAACGGATTTAACGAGCTACGTCAACAAGCGAACCACACAGGAAGCTGTGACGATACAGCACTAGCAGCAGCAAAGCACGACAAGAACTAAGAGCTGAAGGTCTGTCAGTCATCGAGGATAGGCAGGCAACGACGCCCCCAGATCGGCCTTCGGAATCTGATAGACCGAACACCTGGCCTGTCTCTGTCACCATGCTGATCGTTGCAATTTTCTTCCAGAATGCAGATAAGTCTGTATTCCCAGCGAGACTGAGCATCAGCTTATAGCAATACAGCCAGCACGCCACCTATAACAAAGATGATAAAAATAAGGAGATTTAAAATAACCATCCATACTAGTAGCATTCTTTGAAGGAGAGATGGAAGACACCGTCTTCCCCAAGCCAAGGATTTCGATACTTTTTATTCTTTTCGTCAAAAGGTTCATGGCCACTTCAAACTTTGCAAAGCTTTACTTATCCAATATTCCTTGGCTATGGTTTGGGGCGAAACTAAACATTTCAACGTGTTATGTTCTACTATTTCTATTTTGAGACGAAATACGCTGGAAGTCCCGGGCAGTTTGTCACATTAGTCACTTTCAAACATTATACTACATGATGTCTAGAGTGCAGAAAATATCAAGCTTATACTATACAGTATACACTTCTGAACAAATCTTGGGATTGGAAATTAACTATATTATAAAAGTGATTTGTATTGCTTGGGATGGGCTGAGACAAATCAGAAGAGTTATAGTTGAATATTTACTTGCAAACAAGAGAATTACGAGGTACTTGGGTACCCCTGTTTCAGATACTAGGTTACAGAATAAAGATCGGAAGAATGGAGGCAAAAGTGGAGGACATAGTGAGTTGCTGAGAAGGGAAATATTTGTCAATTGGAGGCAGATTGGTTTTCAGTCAGTCATGCTTAAGTGGTATGACTTCGTATATATGTTATACTTATATGAACTTCCAACTGGAGTAAAGAAGAGGATTGGTTAGAGCAACATTCCTTTGGCAGGAAGGGAATCAGAAAATACTATCTGGTGACCTGAAAAAAATGCAATCCTGAAGACTAACAGGGCTTGGCTTCCTAGACTTACGAATTGTGCCTTTGTTAGGCCAGTGGTCATGGAAGCTGGATCAAGTGTTAAGATTGACAGCAAATGCTGCCCTCTTGTGAACTGAATATAAAGAGGAGAGAGGGGGAGGGATTACTTCTTTTGGGCTGATTTGATGTATTCAGTATATGAGAAAAGTATTCTCACTAAGAACACTCTGTTCCATAGCGGCAGAAAAGGATCTTCAGATTTCCAATTTTGCGGCCAATTTGAGGACATAGATTTTTTATTCATGAATACCTCCTTGCAAAATTCATCTGGTATACCCTGAGTTGTACCTTTAATCTACCACAACAACCGGGCACAGTAGATAATGTTTGGATTAATCGACTTATGTCAAATGATAAAGGAATGATCATGACTGGTATATATGCTCTATTCTGGGCTATATCGGAGTTTTGGAAAAATCTTTCTTTAAACATAATCTGGTGCTGGACCCAGTTGTTGTGGTTCATCAGATGGACATTGGCTTATGGTTTGGTTGGCATTTAAGAAAAGAGGAAATGCCAAATCAAATCAGGTCGGGGTCAAAACTGCTTCCCTATTAGCAGGTAACAAGTGTAGTTTTACAAGCTGCCAAAGGGCAGAAACCCCTGTAACAACATTTGACGAACCTAGCAAGTGTTTATTTTCTAGATCGTGTTCCAGCTATTTTTCAGCATGTGACAATCTGTTCATGATTGTTAACATCAATTGCTCGGCCTTTTTTCATGTTTGTCCAACACTCAACCAGGAAGACAGCGCTAGCAGATTCCAGAGACTTCAGAGCAGAGGGGGAAAAACATACAGCATAGAGAAAAGAGAAAACTAACTTGATTATCAAGTTATTTTCCAAATAATGAGATTACATAGTGAATTATCATGAATAGGTTGCTATTAATATCAACGGTCACTTTCTAGTTCGAGAATGCAATTGTATTTGCGACTTAGCCCTGCATCAGGGTTGATGTCATCAAATGGATAAACAAGCACAACCTTCAAAAAGACTTTACTTACCAGGATTTCGGTTGTAACCAAATAGTCACCCTGTGGAGCATTATAAAACCTTAAATTCCCGCTCTTGGTTCCTCTGATCCTTTGAATGCCATCTGTGAAGTTCATCTGTTGAGTTCCCAATTCATGCAGATATTCTCCTTGAGGCTGCAAGTTGAACCACTTATGAGAAAAATGTTCATGCTAATAAGTTCAAGAGGGCAAAGTGTCATTTTTTCATCAAAGACTAAAAACAAGTTGTGGAAGAACCTGAGGTAACGGATTTCTCGGCTTTTGTTCTTGTGATGATGACTGTTTCTCACCTTTACGAAATTAATGTGCACCTAAGTGACAACGGTGCAGTTTTACAGTGACCTGTAGATGAGGCTTTTGGGGACTTGATTTCAGTACACCCCTTCCAGAGCTGCATAAGCTGCTTAGGGTATAATAGTAAAAAAGTATGATAAACATGTTGACACAACTTTGAGTGCCACCAGTGTGGCCTGTTGCTGGGAAGAATGCTGATTTCTCTGATGTGGCATGTCTTCCTTCCGAAAAAACAACCAGGCAGGGAAAAAGCATCACGCCGCCCATCACATTCTTGTCTGCTTCAAGCCATTGTGCGAAGCTTCAAGCTTGCATTAGTTGATAGAGTAAGTAGTGATCTTCTTCGATACAATTCTGATGCAGATATCAACTTCTCACATTTTAGCCTCAAGGATATGAAAACTACCGGATTGAAGTCCACTGCCCTGCTATGTGGGACACATATCTCTTACTTTTGACACCTGCCTGAATGCTCAAGCTTCAACAACAAACCTCTTGCCTGAGACATATATATTGCAGACAATGAGCCATCTTATCAAGAGCGTACCCAGATCAAAGCCGCACTAGGTACCATATAATTATTAAATCGATACTTCAACACAGCAGCCGAACTATTGAGACACATTGCTGCATCAATGCTCAACGTGCCAAGGACTTCTGTATTTATTTTCCTTTCAAGCCTATTTCCTTATGTGTTAAGCATTAACCATCAGCACCACCTCAGATGCCAAATTCATCTGATCGGGTACATGGCGAGCCATTCCGACACCATAATAAATCAAATCAAGCATCTCATAGATCACATTGTCTTGGGGATGTGTCCGGTCACCTGCAACAAACACCCCGACTCCTCTCCCCTCCCCTCCAACAGTGACTGATGACCACCCTACCCCTTTCACAACCCCCTTCTGCTTCATCACATGCCTCTCTTGGGCGGCCTCACACCATTGTCCCTTGCCGGCATATAGATTTGCCATTGCCACATGTGCTCCTGCTCCCCATGGCTCTGCCTCCATTGCCTTCTCTGCAGCTTTCTTTCCGGTTTCCTCTTCCCCTCGAGCTGCACATGCCCTAAGCAAAGATGTCCAAACAACACCATCTCTTTCACTAGCTGCCATCCTACCAATCAACTCCTCAGCCTCATATATCCTACCAGCTCTGCCCAACAAATCTACGACACAGCCATAGTGCTCCTTTGCAGGCTCGATTCCATATCTCTGGCTCATTGCATTGAGGTATCTCAACCCAAGCTCGACTTTCCCAGCATGACAGCAAGCACTGAGCACACCAATGAACACAACATGGTCTGGCTTTAACCCAACATGGCACATTTCCTCAAACATTTCAAGTGCCTTTTTACTGTAACCATGCTCAGCATTACCAACAATCATCGCAGTCCATGAAACCAAATCATCTTTTGCGCGATTGGAAAATACAACATTGGCATCTGACATGCTACCACTCTTTCCATACATGTCAATGAGCGCACTCCTGATCATTGCATGGTGTTCAAGTCCAGTAGCTATAGCAAGTGCATGGAGTTGGCGACCAGCATCCAGTGTCGCAGCAGTTGCACACACACTTAAGAGACTGCCAAGAGTAAACTCGTTCGGACGAGAACAATGATGCCGTCGCATTTCAGCAAACAGGGCGAAAGCCTCTCCAGCAAGCCCTTCCTGGGCATATCCTGATATAATTGCACTCCAGGAGACAACATCCTTGACAGCACTTTCCCAGAACACGGCATCGGCTGCCGAGAGACGACCTGCAGTGCGTGCATAGAGTGTAACAAGTGAATTGGCCACTGAGCGGGCACTGGCGTACCCTCTTTGTGCAGCTTGCGCATGCAACTGCTCTCCAAGATAAACACTCGAAATATCTGAACACGCAGCAATAACCGCGGCATACGTGTACTCATTGGGTGTTGCCGAGTTTGATGCCTCGTCTCGGAGCATCGCAACGAACGCCTGGACAGCCTCCTTGGCACGACCAGTCTGGACGTAGGAGGATATCACGGTCGTCCAGGCAGCAACGTCACGTGAGCCCATGCGGGCGACCGCGGCCACAGCACGGTTGACGTCGCCACAGCGCGCATACATCGCGGCGAGCGTGTTGGCGACATAGGGGGTCGTGTCGACGCCGAGCTTGGCGCAGAGCGCGTGCACCTCGCGGCCACGGGGCAGCAGCCCAGGGTCCGCGCACGCGGTGAGCGCGGCCGCGCACGCGTGCGAGTCGCAGGGCACGCCAGAGGCGCGCATCTCCGCGAAGCGACGGAGCGCGTCGTGGCGGCGGCCGGCCCGCGCCAGCGTGGCGACGAGCGTGGTCCAGGAGACCACGTTCTTGCTCGGCATTTCATCGAACACCCTGAGCGCCAGCGCGAGGCGGCCGGCCTTGGCGTAGGCGTCGCCCAGCGCGGTGGCCACGAAGACGGAGGAGACGGCAGAGGACCTGACGGCGAAGGCGTGCAGCGACGCGGCGTGTCCGGCGTCGGCGGCCGCGGCGCAGGCCTTGAGCGCGAGGCTGAGCACGAAAGGGTCGGCGGCCGCGAGGGACGGGGAGGCGCGGAGGCGGTGGAAGAGCGCCATGGCGCCGGCCGAGTCCCCCGCCGCGGCATGGCCCGCGAGGAGTGCGGCGTAGGAGGCCTCGTCGCGGCGCGGCGCCCCGTCGAACAGGGCCTGCGCATCCGGGAGGCGGCCCGACTGGACCAGGCTCTTGAGGCGGGCGTTGAGGTCTTGCAGCGGCGGCGGAGAGAAGGGCGGCGGGTGACGAAGAGGGGCAGCGTCGGAGCAGAGGGACCGACGGAGACGGAGGGATTTTACGCGCGCCACCATTTGGGTTTGGATTGGGACGAAGAGCATTGGAAATTGTCATATCACTGATCCGATTGTACGCAAGGTCTATTACTGAATGTTTGTATCCAGCTGCATTGTCTCGGAATACATTCAGAGTCTGGTTTTAAATTTCAGTGATTTAAAATATTTCATCTGATTTCAGTGGACACCGAAATAATTACCTTTCGGTCAAAATATTCAACACTTTCAGTACTGCAAAGAAATCCAAAAACAATTTAAAATATTTTTCATTTTTAACAGTTAAATGAATGTTTAGAGGAAATTATGCTATGAGTGATATGATATTGTATATTTATATGATTCCATTTATATCACAAAATAGAAATTGGATACACGAGGGAGGAGTTGGAGTCGCAGCTAGCAAGTAGTCGCCTTAGTTTTTTGTTGGAAACCGGATGTTATTCCCCTTCTTCACTTGTTGAATTACGGTGGATTCTTGTAACCTAATTGATGCCTTCTATATAATTAGGGTATGCATTCGCGTACTCTTCTCTATGAAATATTAGAAATTAACCCCTTAAGACGAGTCTTTACCTCGAGACTCGAGTTGGTTAGCCACGGTTTCATTGCAAACATTTAGCAATGAATGTGCCAAGAAAAGAAAACCTAAAATTTGAATGTCACCAGCGCATCCGATCCCCAACAAGATAAACCTAAAATTTGAACTAAAATTCAAGCTCTTCAAAAAATATGTAAACATTAACTCGCATATGATTCTTTTTAATCTTGGTCCGTGTATATTATGAGAATTTTTGTTTCATTGGGATCCATCCTTTATGATATAATGGATTTTTATTTTAAGATACGAAAAACTATTTAATGATAAATCAACTATCCAATTGTAACGGAACTTTCAAAGAATACATAATGGATAATATACGACTTGTTGATTTTTTTTTCTGAATAGTCTAATTTTGACTTCAAATTTTAGGTGAATAATATAGTCTGTTTGATGGAAATCAAAGAGCAAACAGATAACATTATGTTCATGTAGTCAAACAGATAACATTTACTGTTTCATACTAGTATGTAAAATTTCAATGCGAATTATTTATATAATGGTTATGGGCTACACAACATTGATAAAATCTTGTAAATTTGAAAATTTAAAGTTGTGTACTTAGATCACATATTTGTCATTTTTCGTTGGTCAGAATATAAAGTATTTTGAACTGAAGTTTTGCACGTTTATGTGATACTATATCATTAGCAACATGCTGGATTTTTCTCAGATCATTAACAACTTATAAGCATGATTTAAAAAAAAAAGAGAGCATTGGACCCTGAAGTAAGAAATCTCCGCTCGCAATTTAGTACCGTAGTACTAGCTCGAATCATGTGCTCAGTTCTGACATTTGTTTTTTTACCCTCGTTGTGCCAATCGATTAATACACAAAGTCATGTAAAAAAAGATCAATACACAAAGTTTATTCCATAAAAATATGTCGATCAATGAAATATGCATCATAATTCGCAGCCTAAAATGGTATACTGTACTAGCAAGTACTGCTCTCTATCTCCCGAGGATGGAAGATCGGGAGTTGCCGTAATCGGAGGGATCCCAGTCGAGCGTGGAGTTGTACACCGCCGAGAGCGTGACGAACACCTCGTCCATGGACGGCCGCGCCCTGGGCTCCCTCGCCACGCACCGCAGCGCCAGCGACGCCACGGCCACCGCCAGGTCCAGCGGGTAGTCGCCCTGTAGCGCCGGGTCCATGAACGCCCGCACCTTCCCGCGCGCGTCCTCGCCTTCCGCGACGACCAGCCCCTCCGCGGAGGACTCCCAGAGCAGCGTCTCCCCCCTCTTGTCGCCGCCGTCGAACGTCGCCTCCTTCCCGGACAGCAGCTCCAGGAGGATGACGCCGAAGGCGAACACGTCCAGCTTGGGCGTGATCAGGCCGTGCTCCAGGTACTCTGGCGCCAGGTACCCCTGCGTGCCCACCACGTGCCGCGTGAGCTGCCCGGCGCCGTTGTCGGTGTCGGGGACCGACCGCGCCAGCGCGAAGCTCGACACCTTGGCGCGGAGGTCGGCGTCCAGGAGCACGTTGCTGCTCTTGAGGTTCTTGTGCACGCACGCCGGGTTCGTGTAGTTGTGGAGGTAGTTGAGTCCGTCGGCGACGTCGAACGCCGCCTGCACACGCTGCTTCCACACCAGCGTGCCGGCCACGGCGCCGTGGAGCCAGTCGCTGAGCGCGCCGTTCTCGGCGTACTCGAAGACGAGGAAGGTGTCGCCGTGGTGGACGCAGAGGCCCGAGAGGCGGACGAGGCTCGAGTGGTTCACGCGCTTCAGGATGCCCACCTCGCCGCTCACGTCGCCGGCCACGCGCTTCACGGCCGCCGCGTCGCCGTTGATCACCGCGCGGTACACGGACGCGTCCGCGATCCTCCGCTCCTCCGAGAACCCCGCCGTCGCCTTCTCGAGGTCCGAGTACTTGTACAGGGTCATCGCCTCCGCCGCCGCCCGCGCGTCGCTGGACACCAGCGCCGAGGAGGAATACGAAGAGGAGGTGTTCGTCGTCGTGCCGGCCGTGTGCTTTCCGGACGCCAGCGGGTCGTAGTCCGAGGACGAGGGCACATCGTGAACCACCTTTCCTGGGCGGCCGCCGTCCTTTTCCCCTTCGCCGGACCGTAAAGCACGACGCCGACGCCGCCGGACACAGAAGAAAATCAGACCGAGAAGACCCACCAACGCCAGGCCGCCGACACCGACGCCGACACCAACGGCAACCCCGCTAGACGAGCCGCTGGACGGCGGAGTAGGAGGCTGGGCCTGCGGCGGCGCTGGAGCGGGCGGCGGCGCCGGCGAGACGAGCATGTCCGCCGTGGGGGCGGTCTTCAGCGGGATGAGCAGCGTGGTGAAGGGGTATATGTTGTCCGTCTCGCTGATGCTGTTGGCGTCGAGCACGGCCTGCGCGTCGACGCGGAACCGGTCGGCGATGGCGGAGACGCTGTCGCCCCAGGTGACGAGGTAGACGAGCAGGTGCCTGACCCCGGCGGCCGCCTGCGCCGGCGAGGGGCACGCGCAGCGGACCGGCACGGTGAGGTTGTTCCCTTTGACGAGGCCGAGGCTGTCGTGCCGGGGATTCTGCGCGATGAGCGCCTGGCAGGTGGAGAGGCCCTGGTAGGTGATGTTGGCGATGGTGAAGTAGGTCTCCTCGCCGGTGGACTGCTGGATGGTGTAGGAGGCGTTGTGCTGGTAGTAGCCTTGCGGCGCGCAGGCGCAGGGGAGCGGCGCGAGGAGGAGGCGGGAGGCGGCGACGGGGGGGACGGTGGGCACGGCGTTGGCGCCCGCGACGGCGGCCGGGGTGAGGTTGAGGAGGTAGGAGATGGAGACCGGCGAGTCGTAGGGCGAGGACGCGCGGAAGACGACGTAGGAGGCGCAGGGGGCGGCGGCGGCCGTGGCGTTGCAGGTGTAGCCGAGCACGGATCTGTCGGTCCGGGTGCAGTTGTCCTGCGCGTTGGCCTCGTACTCCTGCTGCGCCCGCGCGACGCGGCACCGCGGAGCCGCGACGGCGAGGAGGACGAGGAGCGCCAGCGTCGCCGTGACGGAGGCGGCCCCGCGCTGGCGAGGCGGAGCGGCGGCCATAGATTCGGCTGCTGGGTATGTGAGTCAAAGGTCGCTGCTTTTCCTCTTTCCCCTAGTGGGTGGTGGTGGCTGCTGCCGCAGGGCCAAGGCATATGAAACAGCTGGAGTCAACGGTCAAACATTTTGCTCGTCTTAGATACTGTAACATGTTCAGAAAGGTCACTCCCGTCAAAGAAAATATTCAGAGATGTCACAGTCAAAACAGAAAATCAAGTTTGCAAATGTTCAATGGTAGACTAGGTATCGCCAGGTGTGAAGCTAATTCAAATCTCCCAGTGTTTTATCAAAATATTGGGGTAAGTTCAACCCATTGGAAATATTGCAGTTTCCGTGGTACAATTTACCCACATTTTTACTGGCAATGGTGTCCATCTTTGCCTGGTATTTGAAGGCAGAGAATTAGGCACCGCATAGCAATCATTTGTTGTTTGTTGGTCAGAGCATTCAGATTCATCGTCTAATGTTTCTGAATTACATAGTTAACAAAACTAACCCCTTCCCAAAGAAGCAGTTACAGCTTCAACACCTATATCTTTGACAGCGAGAACTTGCCCCAAGACTTTGTACACAGTAACGACGATGGAGATGCGAGTAGCATAGGACGAGGGAATCGTACAGAAACCATCGTACGCATATCAGTTAGCAGGACGAGGTGCTTCCTGGAAAATGATGGAGATGACAGACTCTCCTTCAGACCAACAAAATACAACTAGTCACCTGCTGTTGCGTGTGACGTTCGATGACTGGTGCTAATCCAGTCCAAATCTTTGAACTGGTTCAGATTTAGCCAGTCTATCGAATACGAAACACATCGTGATCAAACATTCCATACCAAGCACCACATGTCAAAGTATCAGACGAAAAAGGATAACAGGTAAAAAAAAGACAGTAGTTACATTTTCAATACACAAGTGAGGATTGGCAACCATAAAAAATGGAGACGCCTCTGCATCAAATGAAACGAGATACATGACGCAAACTTGATCTAGTGGACATAACTACTAAAAAAAACTGAATTAGCCAAACATGGTGGCCAATTCACCTAATGAGGACCTAGCTATGTCTTGTGCTTCCGATTTGCTTGCCTGACTTCATGCTTCATCTCCTGCTACTGATCTCAGAAATGACTGTTCCATATCTTCCTCGCTTTCCCTTGGCTATCTTTCACCACTCCGGCACAGTTTGAGGCGATGGTTGCTACCCAGGCCAAACGCACCATATGGCATTCAAGGAGGCTATGCTGCTACTTGTCAAGTGTTGGAAAGGTTCCATTGTTGGAAAACTCAGCTAAGCCAACGACACACGAAGGTGCGCATGGTACTTTGGCTGCCACAGCTTCGTCCACCTACCCGCTACCTCTCACCGGTCCAACGCCTCAGGCTTGTGATCAATCCAGGCCTCTCTCCTGCCCTTCAGATCAAGGGTCATACAGTAAGCAAACTGCACTGAGAAAACCATCCACCAGCACCGAGGCTGCTACTCCGTCTACAAAACACAACAGACATAATCAATAACCTACAGTATTTAGATTTAGATACTACTTATGTATGTTGTCTAAAAATAGCACAGAAAAACTGGACTAATACTTATCTTGTTCTCCAAAAAATTACAGTAGATAATGTCAAGACACCAAAAATCATCTCAGGTTGAGAACTTGTGGAATATCTTGTACTGACGGATGGATAGTCACATATCCATCAGGAACAAAGTAAAATTTCTCAGTATGAACATGAAGGAACAGAGGGTGGCATGCAATGTTAAGCCTCTCAAACTAAGAATATCTTCCACACTCTACACAGGCAGATATAATCGAATTCGCTAGGAAATAAAGCAAAACTTCTGAAGCTAAAAATCAAAGAGCTAGACAGCACAAAAAATATACTCATGCATCAAAAACAACAAAAGTACGCTTAATGGTCGCTAAACAACAAATTTTGCAGACAAGCGAATATCTAACATATATATATATATATATATATGAAAGAATACAACGTGGAAATTATTTAATTAACGAATCTGCACATACCGTTGTTCACATGGGAGTCACGCCGCCCACATCAAACCAACGCCTTCGTGCCCGTCATCACCCCAGCACCGCTGCCAGTTCGATCCTCAAAAAAAAATGCAGATAGAGAATAACAAAGATCAAATACACATAGCAAAGGTTAAGCAGACCATACACGCAGATAGAGAACAACGATGATATACATGAACAACACAAACTACGTCAAAAACAGCATAAAAAATCTAATCGTGCAAATTGAAGAACAGCCAAAACATCTAGGAAAAAAGCAGCTCACCAAAACCCCCTATTCGTAACAGCAGCTACCAGCGCCCACTAAACAGAAACTGCAAAATAACAACTCAACAGATCTAAAACAAGAACAGGAAAATCTGAACACCCAAATCTACCATTCTTGCACCCAAAATAACAGCCGACCCTAGCAAACTGCACTGAGAAAACCATCCATCAGCAGCGACGCTACTGCTTCCTCTGCAAAACACAGACATAATCAACAAACTGCAGTATCTAGATACTACTTATGTCTATTCTCTAAAAATAGCTACAGAAAAACTGGACTAATACTTTTCTTGAGAAACCAAAAACCATCTCAGGTTGAGGACTGGTGGAATATCTTCTACTGCCGGATGGTTGGTCACATATAAAATTACTCTGCATCAAAGTTAAGCAACAAATGGTGGCCTGCCTCAAGTCAGTCTGATATGCACTAAAAATAATTTCCACACACTACGCAGGCAGATATAATCAAATTTGCTAGGAAATTAAGCAAAAACTTCTGAAACTCAAAATCAAAGACCTAGTCAGCACAAATAAAGTATGCTTAATGATCGCTAAGCAACAAATTTTGCAGATCACATCAAACCATTGTTTAATTATTTAATTACTGAATCTGCACATACCATTGTTTACGCAGGAGTCACGCCGCCCACATGAAATCACTGCAGCACCACTGCCAGTTTGACCCTCACAAAAATTTGCAGATGGAGAATAATAAAGATCAAATACACATAACAGAGGTTAAGCAGCCCATACACGGAGATATCAAACAATGTAAACAACGTCAAAAACAGCAAAAAAAATCTAATCGTGCAAATATTGAAGAACAGCCAAAACATCTAGGAAAAAAGCAGCTCACCAAAAATACCTATTCAGTAACAGCAGCTACCAGCGCCCACTGAACAGGACTTGCAAAATAGCATCTCAACAGATATAAAACAAGAACAGGAAAATCCGGACACCCAAATCTACCATACCTGCACCCAGAAAACCAGCCGACCCTAAGCTCAAGTGTTACCAGACATGTTTAGTGGATCCATAGGCGCAGTTAAATATTACCAGACCTGAAATAAAACACCCAGAAGCTGAAAACTTAAAAGCTCAAGTACAATTTATGGAACAGAGGGGGCAGGAGCGATCTCACCGGTGCTAGTTTCATCAGAAACCGTAGGCTTGAGCTCCACTCCTGATCCATGGCCTCCGAAGCCAATACCAAACCACTTTTCTGTCAGTTCCTTCATGAGGTAGTCCTTGACCTCACAGAACTTTGCAGACCAACCAACCGGTTCGATGGCCTCAACTCCAAGTCCCGGAGCCCTGTCGTTGGACTGCAGGTTAACTGCATTCGTCCAATCAGCAACATAAGTAGACACGCGGCGCCTAAACTTCAGCTTGAATTCTGGCCATGCTTGAAACTTATAGTGGTTGATTCGGGCAAGTGTGGTCCAAGTGCTGTTGAACCCAGGCTTCAGGGAGAAGTGGTGAACAACATTGACCAACGAATGTCCGACTGCATCAAGACGCACCAGTGACTTATGGCGCTTCACGTCCTTCATCCGGCACGTGTATCCCTGGGAGATGCCCTCCTGTGGATGTGCAGTTTGGCCCGAGGGTCCAAAATCAAGGCACCCAAGATAGATCTGTCCTATTTGAGGAGCAACTGACACGACAGGTTCAAGGAGGGACTTTGACGGATTCTCATATTCTGTCCAGTGTGGAGAGAAGATGAACTCGTCCACATCAAAAAACCCCATCCACTGGCAGGATTTCTGATGCACTGCGGCGCAATGGGAAAGGCCAGCTTCCTGTGTCTTGGTCCAGGGCCATGCAACGGTGGAGATGATAATGCCTTCAGCGTTGAGCTTTCTCACCAGATCTGCAAGGTCATCTTCAGAGCCGTTGTCATACAAAAAGAACCTCTCCACGCCCACGGCGGCATGGTATTCCACCCATTCTCGAAGCACTTTCGAGACATCGCGGACCATAGTGCACGCGCAGATCAGACTTCTAGGGTTCCCCGAAACAACGCCATGGTGATGGGGAGTGTAGGTCGCAACAGAGGGAATCAGGTCCTCGCCGGCGACTCCTAGGGTTACTCGAATCGGTGTGTTGCCGGAATGTAGAGGGGCGGCTGGAGAGGGGCACCTTATCACTTGCTGAGCTGAAGTGATGGCCGGGAAGGAGGCCAGCACGCCATCAGCATCGTCGCCGTACACGCAGTGGACATCAGCTCTGCTCTCCCCTTGGCGGCGGTTGACACCCTTGGCGAAGACAAGGAGTTCCCCTCCTTCCAGTGCAGCGGAGTCGAACACTAGTGGTTCGCTCCAGTTCAGCAATTTGTGGCGCGGGAACTCATCGGGGTGGGCGGCAGCAGCAGCTGAGGATGGAAGTAGCAAGGGAGCCTCAAGCGGCTGGATGCTCTGGTCCGGAACGCAGGAGTAGGCGTGACGTCCAGGCCCCGGCAGCATCCCGAGAGGGCGCGCGGGGGACGAGGCCCCACCCTTGAAGGAGCAGAACGCGTCGCTGACAGGCTCGTCGGACAGTACCAGGAACTCGCCATCTGGGAGCAATACGGCGTCTTTGCCGGTGTCGGGCAGCGGCGGCGAGCGGCGGGTGCGGCGGCGGCGGGTGCGGGTGCGGCCGACAGGGAAGACGCGTCGCGGGATGGCGAAATCGGTGTAGGAGGTGCTGGGGTTGAGGAAGGCCGGCGGGAAGAGTACCTGCTGCGGCAGCGGCCAGTTAGCGAGGCCGAAGCCCCCCGAGGCACCGCCAGAGGCGAGTGCGATCTGGCTCCCGGCAAACAGCAGGACGCCGAATGAAACTCCCCCGACCATCGAGAGTATCCGGCGCAATCTGCTCTTGCGGCGGTGGTGCGCCATGGCGGCGAGGCGAGCGTGAGGCGGCGAGGAGAGCGGGGGATTGGATTTTTCCTCGGCGGGATTTCTTCCAATCAGAGAGGAAGAGGGAGGGGGGGGAGTGATCTAGGTCAAGAATCAATAAGGGATATCGAACTCTGGATTGGGAGAGGAGACAGCTGCCCTGCGCGTACAGTTCACGCGGGAGTTCGAGTCCATCTCGGACTCAGCTTCTTTTCACGACAGGAGACAGCTGTCAGCTGTGTTCCACTTCAATTTCACAAAGGCGGACAGCTGTGCTCGAATTTGGACTTCAATTGCACCAAGGCAGACATCAATTTCACCAAATCGATCACCCTCCACCTCCATCAGGCATCAGCGGGCCAGTGGTAGCTTCGAATCGAATTTGCATGAACTGAAGGGAACAGCTTCAGTCTAACACCTCTCAGCTCGTCTTTGCAGCAAGAAACCAAATTTCTCTGTTTGCGTTAGCCGATTCCCTCTCTACCTACGCAATTTGGATTTGCTTCCAGGCGTGAGGCGTGCTTCAATTTGTTTGTCCAACACTCAACCAAGGAAACAGCGCTAGCAGTTTCCAGACTTCAGAGTAGATGGGGGAAATAGGGAAAACATACAGCATAGAGAAAACTATCTTGATTATTAAGTTATATACCAAATAATGAGATCACATAGTTAACAGTCACTTTCTAGTTAAAAAATGCAACTGTATTTGCGACTTAGCCCTGCGATGTCATCAAATGGATAAAGAAGCACAACCTTTAAAAAAAATCCAACTTACCAGGACTTCGGTTGTAACAAAATAGTCACCCTGTGGAGCATTATAAAACCTTAAATTCCCACTCTTGGCTCTTGTGATCCTTCGAATGCCATCTGTGAAGTCCGTTTGTTGACTTCCAAATTCATCCAGATATTCTCCTTGAGGCTGCAAGTTGAAACACTTATGAGAGAAATGGCAAATTGTCTGTTTTTTTCATCAGAGACAAAAAAGAAGCTCTGGAATAACCTGAGGTAGCGGATTTCTCGGCTTTTGTTCTTGTGATAATGACTGCATACTGCTTCTCACCTTTACGAAATTAATGTGCACCTCAGTGACAAAGGTGCAGTTTTACACTGACCTATAGATGAGGCTTTTGGGGACTTGATTTCAGTACATTCCCTCCAGAGCTGCATAAGCTGCTTAGGGTATAATAGTCAATTAATATGATAAAAATGTTGACGCAACTTTGGGTGCCACCAGTGTGGTAATGTTGCTGGGAAGAATGCTGATTTCTCTGTTGTGGCATGCCTTCCTTCTGAAGGAAGGATCAGGCAGGGAAAACGCATCACGCCGCCCTGTCACATTCTTGTCTGCTTCAAGCCATTGTGCGAAGCTTCAAGCTTGCATTGGTTGATAGAGTAAGTAGTGATCTTCTTCGATACAATTCTGATGCAGATATCAACTTCTCACACTTTAGCCTCTACGATATGAAAACTGCCTTGATTGGACTGAAGTTTACTGCCTAGCTATGTGGGACACACATCTCTTACTTCTTGCAGCTGCCTGAATGCTGAAGCTTCAACAACAAAACTATTGCCTCAGACATATATATTGCAGACAATGAGCCATCTTATCAAGAGGGTACCCAGATCAAAGAAGCACTAGGTACCATATAACAATTAAATCAAAACTTCAACACAGTGGCCGAACTATTGAGCCACATTGCTGCATTAATGCTTAACGTGCCAAGGACTTCTGTATTTCTCCTTTAAAGACTATTTCCTTCTGCAACTACTCAGTTAACTGTTAAGCATTAACCATCAGTTCCACCTCAGATGCCAAATTCAGACACCATAATAAATCAAATCAAGCATCTCATAGACCACACTGTCTTGGGGATGTGTCCGGTCACCTGCAACAAACACCCTGACCCCCCCTCTCCTCCCCTCCAACGGTGACTGATGACAATCCTACCCCTTTCATAAACCCTTTCTGCTTCATCATATGCCTCTCTTGGGCAGCCTCACACCATCGTCCCTTGCCGGCATATAGATTTGCCATTGCCACATGTGCTCCTGTTCCCCATGGCTCTGCCTCCATTGCCTTCTCTGCAGCTTTGTTTCCCGTTTCCTCTTCCCCTCGAGCTGCACATGCCCTAAGCAAAGATGTCCAAACAACGCCATCTCTTTCACTAGCTGCCATCCTACCAATCAACTCCTCAGCCTCATATATTCTACCAGCTCTGCCAACAAATCCACGACACAACCATAGTGCTCCTTTGCAGGATTGAGTCCATATCTTTGGCTCATTACATTGAGATAGCTCAATCCAAGCTTGACTTTCCCAGCATAACAGCAAGCACTCAGCACACCAATGAACACAATATGGCACATTTCCTCAAACATTTCAAGTGTCTTTTTACTGTAACCAAGCTTAGCATTACCAACAATCATCGCAGTCCATGAAACCAAATCATCTTTTTCGCGATTGGAAAATACAACGTTGGCATCGGACATGCTACCACTCTTTCCATACATGTCAATGGGTGCACTCCTGATTATTGCATGGTGCTGAAGTCCAGTAGCTACAGCAAGCGCGTGGAGTTGGCGACCAGCATCCAGTGTCGCAGCAGCTGCACACACAGTCAGCAGACTACCAAGAGTAAACTCATTCGTACAAGAATAATGATGCCGTTGCATTTCAGAAAACAGGGTGAAAGCCTCTCCAGGAAGCCCTTCCTAGGCATACCCTGATACAATTGCACTCCAGGAGACAACATCCTTGGCACCACTTTCCCGGAACACTGCAGACGACCCGCAGTGCGCGTGTAGAGTGTAACAAGTGAACTGGCCACTGAGCATACCCTGATATAATTGCACTCCAGGAGACAACATCCTTGGCAGCATTTCCTGGAACATGGCAGACGACCCGCAGTGCGCGTGTAGAGGTAACAAGTGAATTGGCCACTGAGCGGGCACTGGCGTACCCTCTTTGTGAAGCTTGCGCATGCAACTGCTCTCCAAGATAAACGCTCGAAATATCGGAACACACAGCAATAACTGTGGCAAACGTGTATAGAGAAAATATACAGCATAGAGAAAACTAGTTATATACCAAATAATGAGATCACATAGTGAATTATCATGCAATAGGTTGCTATTAATATCAACAGTCACTTTCTAGTTAAAAAATGCAACTGTATTTATCAATTTGTTTCTAATTAATGTTGTACTTTTACGAACTTCCAACTAGAGTGAAGAAGAGGATTGATTAGAGCAACTTTCCTTTGGTAGGAAGGGAACCAGAAAATACTATCTGGTGACCTGAAAAAAATGCAATCCTAAAGACTAACGGGGCTTGGTTTGCTAGACTTGTGAATTGTGCCTTTTTTAGGCAAGTGGTTATGGAAGCTGGATCAAGTGTTCATTTTGGCAGCAGATATTGTCCTCAAGTGAACTGAACATAAAGAGGAGAAAGAGGGGAGGGATTCCCTATTTTGGGTTGGTTTGATGTGGTCAGTATCTGAGAAAAGTATTCTCACTAAGAACCCTCTGTTCGATAGCGGTAGGAAAGGATCTTCAGATTGCCAATTTTGTGGCCAACTTGAGGACATGGATTTTTTATTCATGAATACCTCCTTGCAAAATTCATCCGGAATACCCTGAGTTGTACCTTTAATCTACCACAACTACTGGGCACGCTAGATAATGTTTGGATTACTCGACTTTTGTCAAATGAAAAAGTAAAACAGTGCATGATCTTATCAATGGTAAGTTGGTAACTCTACACAGACACGGTAAACCATCCAACTGATGTATACATACCTTGATAAGTTCATCCTGCATCCCCAAGCTCCACCCGCTTCCTCAAGCTCCATTGTTACACTGCCACCGTCGCGGGAACACGGCCCGCCGTGACCTCTCCCCCGCTTCCACATTGTGGCCACGACCAGAGGCGCCACCGTCACGGGCTGGGCCCGCCGTGGCCTCTCCCCCTCGCCTCCACGTCGCGGCCACGACCAGAGGACCCCTCCCTCCCTCCTTTTCTCTCTCCCTACAGGAACCAGCAGGTGGGAGATGGATCTCCGGGATCCCGGAGACGAGCGCCGCCGCTGGAGCTGACAAATCGCTCGCTTTGAAGATCCCTTTCCTCTTGAGCTCCACTTCTCGTTGGGGTCTAGTGCGCATGAAGGAAGGAAGGCGGGGATATGAGGAAGATGGTAGGTGGACTGCGCGGCGAGGCAGGGGTAGCCGGCGACGGAGCAAGCGGCAGGATTGGCAGGCGGCGGAGCAAGCGGAATGGAGAGGATGGACTGCGCGCTGCGGCTCTTGTCGGAAGAAACGTGAGGGTTTTTTCGCAAAAATGTCCGGCGAACTCAGTCTATTTACTGAATGTTTGTATCCAGCTGCATTAATTCGCAGAAGGAAATCTGGGAATACATTCAGAGTCTTGTTTTAAATTTCAGCGAGTTTCGTCTAATTTCAGTGGCACCGAAATAATTGTCAAAATATTTCTGCACTTTCATTACTGCACAGAAATCCAATAAATAATTTCATTTGTTATATTTAATTAAAATTTTGAGAGGATATTCCGGTCATTTGGACGAAAAAAAGCAAGTGATTTTGATAGTGGCCAAAAAAGCTTTAAACTGAAATTTACTTGCAGTCTCTTAAACTCTAAAAGCATGATCCTATATTCACCCAGCCAGGCACCCGCCCTCTTCCATTTTCTGGGTTAGCGCAAGTAATCCAGTCTCAAAAGTTTGCATTTTTTTTAAAACGTGGTATTGAACATGTTCAAATCATTTGAGTACATGTCTGTTCTAAATTGAGACGAATGATTTAAAATTTATGGAGGGGGGATATTTAAATTTAATGCATTCATTGAAGGATGATATTGGAGATCGGCTTCCGGTGAGAGTTTAATGTATTTGGTTGGTCAAACTATTTGCGAGAGGCATTTGGGCCCTATATCACCTTCACAATATTTGCGACATGCATTTGGGCTCGATATTTGGTTGGTCAAAATGTTGGCTACAGGTTTTGCACTTGCGAAAGCCTACAGACGACTCTCGATCATGGAACATGATTGGTTGAGAAGGTCATTGGGGCTAAAGAGGAATAGAGGTGACGCTAGCCCGAGACGTGACATTCGTGACAATCTGACAAGTGTGGAAGCATGAATTATAACGCAACAAGAAAGGCATACATGATTGCTTGATGGATGGCTCGCCTTCATCCTGATTTTACTTGTGTTTGTTGACTTTAATTTGTCCATATTTTCTCTCAAATTAGCACCATTTCATGGGACACTTTTGTGATGTTTACTCTATGTCCCTCGCGACATTGTATTAGTGGTGTGTCGCCATCTCTCTTTGTGCTCGTGTGGCCTATGATTTTGAAGTAGTTCGTTTGCTTCGTGGGGTTGTGTCTTGGTTGCCTTCCGTGGACAAGTCTGTAATGATTTTCGTCGGGACGTCGTGTTATCCTCACTTATTTTATAATTATTTTGGAGACATTTAAAAGAACTCAAAACTATGCTATGAATGACATGATATATATTTTTCTATGATTGCATACATCATAAAAGTTAAATTGGAAATGTTAGAAAATGAATCCCTTGAGATGAGTCTTTGCCTCGAGACTCAAGTTCACTAGCAATAATACGGTTAAATTTCCTTCAAATAATCCATGCCCTTCCAGCGAGAGCCGTTCCATGATTCAGACTTGGCAGCCCTCGATGACGGTGCAAGAGCAATCCAGCAACCAATGTGCGAGTGACTTGATGAACAAAAGTCACCAGTGATCCTAGGCAAGATACACCAGTGACTTGATGAGCAATACAACTAGTCACCTGTTGTTGCGTGTGACGCTCGATGACTGGTGCTAATCCAGTCCAAATCTTTGAACTGGTTCAGATTTAGCCAGTCTATCGAATACGAAACACATCGTGATCAACCATCCATACCAGCAACTACATGTCAAAGTACCAGACGAAAAAGAATAACAGGTAAAAAAACAGTAGTTACATTTTCAATACACAAGTGAGGATTGGCAACCATAAAAAATGGAGACGCCTCTGTTCAAATAATAAATCTACACCAATGTAACGACATACATGACCAAACATGGAGTTTCATATCTAGTGGACATAACTACTGAAAAATAAGCTGGATTAGCCAAACATGGCGGCCAATTCACGTAATGAGGCCCTACCCAGGACCAGCGTGCCATATGGCATTCCAGGAGGCTATGCCACTACTTGTTAAGTGGTGGAGTGGTTCCGCTGTTGGCATTCCAGGAGGCTATGTCCACCTTAGCTGGTAGTTTGACTCCACAGCTTCGTCGATCTGCCCGCTACCTTCCGCCGGTCCAACGCCTCAGGCTTGTGATCAATCCAGGCCTCTCTCCTCCCCTTCAGATCAACGATCATACAGTAAGCAGATTGTACTGAAAAAACCATCCACCAGCACCGAGGCAGCTGCTCCCTCTGCAAAACACAACAGACATAATCAATAACCTACAGTATTTAGATATTACTACTTAGGTCTGTTGTCTACAAATAGCTACAGGAAAACCAGACTAATACTTATCTTGTTCTCCAAAAAATTACAGTAGATAATGTCAGAGACACCAAAAATCATGTCAGGTTGAGAACTTGTGGATTATCTTCTACTGACGGATGGTTAGTCACATATCCATCAGGAAGACAGTAAAAATTTTCAGTATGAATGTTAAGGAACAGAGGGTGGCCTGCTCAAGTCAGTCCTATGGACGCAATGTTAAGCCTCTGAATCTAAAAATATCTTCCACACACTACACAGCCAGATATAATCAAATTCGCTAGGAAATAAAGCAATACTTCTGAAGCTAAAAATCAAAGACCTAGACAGTACAAAAAATATACTCATGCATCAAAAACAACAAAAGTACGCTTCATGGTCGCTAAATAACAAATTTTGCAGACAAGCGAATATATAAGCAAGAATACAACATGGAAATTATTTAACTAACGAATCTGCACATACCGTTGTTGATGTGGAGTCACGCCGCCACATCAAACCATCGCCTTCCTAACGCCTTCGTGCCCGTCATCACCGCAGCACCACTGCCAGTTCGACCCTCACAAAAACAGAAAAAAAAATCTAATCGTGCAAATATTGAAGAACAGCCAAAACATCTAGGAAAAAAGCAGCTCACCGAATATCCCTATTCAGTAACAGTAGCTACCAGCGCCCACTGAACAGGACTTGCAAAATAGCATCTCAATAGATCTAACACAAGAACAGGAAAATCTGGACACCCAAATCTACCATACCTGCACCCATAATACCAGCCGACCTAAGCTCAAGTGTTACCAGACCTGTTTAGTGGATCCATAGGCGTAGTTAAATATTACCAGACCTGAAATAAAACACCCAGAAACTGAAAACTTAAAAGGTCAAGTACAATCTATGGAACAGAGGGGGCAGGAGCGATCTCACCGGTGCTAGTCTCATCAGAAACCGTAGGCTTGAGCTCCGCACCTGATCCATGGCCTCCGAAGCCAATACCAAACCACTTTTCTGTCAGTTCCTTCATGAGGTAGTCCTTGACCTCACAGAACTTTGCAGACCAACCAACCGGTTCGATGGCCTCAACTCCAAGTCCCGGTGCCCTGTCGTTGGACTGCAGGTTAACTGCATTCGTCCAATCAGCAACATATGTAGACACGCGGCGCCTAAACTTCAGCTTGAACTCTGGCCATGCTTGAAACTTATAGTGGTTGATTCGGGCAAGTGTGGTCCAAGTGCTGTTGAACCCAGGCTTCAGGGAGAAGTGGTGAACAACATTGACCAACGAATGTCCGACTGCATCAAGACGCACCAGTGACTTATGGCGCTTCACGTCCTTCATCCGGCACGTGTATCCCTGGGAGATGCCCTCCTGTGGATGTGCAGTTTGGCCCGAGGGTCCAAAATCAAGGCACCCAAGATAGATCTGTCCTATTTGAGGAGCAACTGACACGACAGGTTCAAGGAGGGACTTTGACGGATTCTCATATTCTGTCCAGTGTGGAGAGAAGATGAACTCGTCCACGTCAAAAAATCCCATCCACTGGCAGGATTTCTGATGCACTGCGGCGCAATGCGAAAGGCCAGCTTCCTGTGTCTTGGTCCAGGGCCATGCAACGGTGGAGATGATAATGCCTTCAGAGTTCAGCCTTCTCACCAGATCTGCGAGGTCATCTTGAGAACCGTTGTCATACAAAAAGAACCTCTCCACGCCCACGGCGGCATGGTATTCCACCCATTCTCGAAGCACTTTCGAGACATCGCGGACCATAGTGCACGCGCAGATCAGACTTCTAGGGGTCCCCGAAACAACGCCATGGTGATGGGGAGTGTAGGTCGCAACAGAGGGAATCAGGTCCTCGCCGGCGACTCCTAGGGTTACTCGAATCGGTGTGTTGCCGGAATGTAGAGGGGCGGCTGGAGAGGGGCACCTTATCACTTGCTGAGCTGAAGTGATGGCCGGGAAGGAGGCCAGCACGCCATCAGCATCGTCGCCGTACACGCAGTGGACATCAGCTCTGCTCTCCCCTTGGCGGCGGTTGACACCCTTGGCGAAGACAAGGAGTTCCCCTCCTTCCAGTGCAGCGGAGTCGAACACTAGTGGTTCGCTCCAGTTCAGCAATTTGTGGCGCGGGAACTCATCGGGGTGGGCGGCAGCAGCAGCTGAGGATGGAAGTAGCAAGGGAGCCTCAAGCGGCTGGATGCTCTGGTCCGGAACGCAGGAGTAGGCGTGACGTCCAGGCCCCGGCAGCATCCCGAGAGGGCGCGCGGGGGACGAGGCCCCACCCTTGAAGGAGCAGAACGCGTCGCTGACAGGCTCGTCGGACAGTACCAGGAACTCGCCATCTGGGAGCAATACGGCGTCTTTGCCGGTGTCGGGCAGCGGCGGCGAGCGGCGGGTGCGGCGGCGGCGGGTGCGGGTGCGGCCGACAGGGAAGACGCGTCGCGGGATGGCGAAATCGGTGTAGGAGGTGCTGGGGTTGAGGAAGGCCGGCGGGAAGAGTACCTGCTGCGGCAGCGGCCAGTTAGCGAGGCCGAAGCCCCCCGAGGCACCGCCAGAGGCGAGTGCGATCTGGCTCCCGGCAAACAGCAGGACGCCGAATGAAACTCCCCCGACCATCGAGAGTATCCGGCGCAATCTGCTCTTGCGGCGGTGGTGCGCCATGGCGGCGAGGCGAGCGTGAGGCGGCGAGGAGAGCGGGGGATTGGATTTTTCCTCGGCGGGATTTCTTCCAATCAGAGAGGAAGAGGGAGGGGGGGGAGTGATCTAGGTCAAGAATCAATAAGGGATATCGAACTCTGGATTGGGAGAGGAGACAGCTGCCCTGCGCGTACAGTTCACGCGGGAGTTCGAGTCCATCTCGGACTCAGCTTCTTTTCACGACAGGAGACAGCTGTCAGCTGTGTTCCACTTCAATTTCACAAAGGCGGACAGCTGTGCTCGAATTTGGACTTCAATTGCACCAAGGCAGACATCAATTTCACCAAATCGATCACCCTCCACCTCCATCAGGCATCAGCGGGCCAGTGGTAGCTTCGAATCGAATTTGCATGAACTGAAGGGAACAGCTTCAGTCTAACACCTCTCAGCTCGTCTTTGCAGCAAGAAACCAAATTTCTCTGTTTGCCTTAGCCGATTCCCTCTCTACCTACGCAATTTGGATTTGCTTCCAGGCGTGAGGCGTCCTTCAATTGGTTTGTGTTTACCTTCTTCTCTCACTGCCAGATACAGCTAACCTTAACATTCCACTCAAATCAATCATCTGTCAGATGCAGATTCCCTGGCTTTAGGCTTACATAGTAGCCAGCCAACTAGTGAGAAACCGAATCAACTAGAAATCCTGATTCTAAACAATGACCAATACTTGCAACAAATCATAAGATAGCAAGGTTTATCTAAGCCTGATTCGGATCCTGCACATGTTCCTGATTATCAACGCCATCTACGTCTATGGACTTGTGGCGGTGCCGACGGCTGTAATGCTTACCGCACATGACTCCGACTTGTTGGGCTCCTACTTGTGCGACCTTGCCAGGAATCCGGCAGCCACGCCCGCATGCAAGAGCTTCTCGGCACCGGTGGAGAACCAGCTGTACTTCGATGGAGAGGCGGCGTCCAGCACATAGCACTTTGGTGCCGTCCATGGTGCCTGCCTACTCGTCGGCGGCTTGGCGCATCGCCCAATTTTTTAACACAAGATTTTTCATAAACCATGTTTTGGAGTAAAACATTGTTTCCCAACCTATAGTTTGAAATATAGACATAACTAAGCTCTAATATGGCTAAGCTTTAATTTTCTTGATGGCACCTTCAGTGTAGCTTGTACATCAAGGTAGATTCAAAAATACGCTAATATTCTGGACAATTTCACAAGTATTGCTAGAACATCCATATAACATAAATTAGTGGCACATACCACTTAAGAACATGTATTTGGAATATAAGTAAGGCATGTATATAAAATTTAGTAGGACAAGTGTATGATGAAGGCATGGCTTGCCTGGCTTTGAAATATGTCCCTGGTCTTCTCCTTCTTGTACAACAATAAAGCAAACCTTCCTCAATAAAGGCCTCTCTGGTGCTAATCTACAATATCGTTATTGTCTAAACACAGTAAGAAAACACACAAGTATTCACAGGTGCGTCACAAAATTATAAACTAATATTCTCTGAATTTCGAAATAAAAGTAATTTGGTTAGGAAAACCTTCTGTGGTAAAATAATTATTGTGTTTAACCTACTTGATGAAAATTAGTGATTCAAGTTGCTGATGAAAGGTAATTTCACAAGTTGTTAAAAATATTAATTACATCTTTTGTGGAAGGGAGCTAGTGTATAATATGGTTTTTAGCCTCTTTCTACCTATGCAATTTCAATTTGCACATTCACAAAGCTCCCAGGCAAGCTCCTAACCATTGGTAATACCTACCCACAGGGAATTAAGGAAGATCCCAAGTGTGCGGGATGATAGCTCTAAGTCCTAGGGCGACGGCGACGGCCCACAGGGCTGCTTCGTGTCTGATCTTAGTCATCAGGTCGGGAACCCTTGTCTCCTCTGACAGGGAGATCCCTTGTCTCCTCAGCTATTCGTGCTTGCAGTGGAGGTGATGACAATCATCTTTTGGAGGGCGGATACAAACCTTCTGTCGCCTATTGGAAACTACACACCGGTACAGCGACTTTCCATCTTTTCCGATGATGTAGTACTCTTCATCAAGCCCTTGGAGATGGATCTAAGAACAACTAGAGAGCTGCTAAATGCATTTGGTATATACTCTGCCCTCGCTGTCAATTTTGCTAAATCTGCGACCACGCTAATCAGAGAAAACACAGGAGATTCAGAGACAATTGCAGCGCAACTGGGATGTCAAGTTACACAATTTCTAACCAAGTACTAGGGCGGTTGGGCCTTCAATTAGCCCTTAGACCCCTCACCAAGGCGGAGTGGGAGCCTGTGTTGGACAAGGCAATTCACGTTCTACCGGCTTGTATGAAAGGCCTCGTTGTCAGAACAGGAAACCTAACACTGATCCAAGTGGTTTCAGCACGACCCATTCATCACCTAATGGTGGCTGACTCCCAAGTTTGGCTAATGGAGGAAACTGAAGAAAAAAATTGCGTGCCTTCCTTCGGCTGGGAAGAACGAGGTGTCGGGCGGGCAGTGTTCGGTGGCCTGGATCAATGTTTTCAAGTCCAAGATCTATGGTGGCCTTGGGATCAAGGGTCTGAAGATGCAAGGTCTTGCTCTAAGGGTTCGCTGGGAGTGACTCCATAGAACTGATGCTAGTCGGCCTTGGCAGGGGCTCCCGATGTTGAATGATAAAGAAGCCAGAGAAGTGTTTGATAGCCTAATTCAAATTAAGGTGAGATATGGCAAAGCCAGTCTGTTTTGGCGTGATTAGTGGCTCAATGGGCGAGCGGTGTCTGACATTGCACCACTCCTGTGCGCAAAAGTGACCACCAGACACCAAAACATCAGGACTGGCTGTGGGAGTTCATGACAACAGACGGATTGATGATTTGAAGGCCCCTCTTTCTGCTATGGAAGCATTGCAATGCTCACAACTCTGGCTAGCTATATCCAAGATAGATTGTCGTGCTGATCGTCATGATGATGAGTTCTCCTGGCCTTGGTCCAGATCAGGACAACACACAGCTCGGTCAACATATGCGATGATGTGCCAAGGCGGCATTAGATTCGATCTTGTAGAAGGAGTTTGAAGACATGGAGCGCCACTGAAATGCAAACTTTTCATGTGGCTGGCTCTAAGATCAGACCAGCTCGTGCTTCGTCTGCCTTCAGTGCGAGGACACGGTGGACCATACTCTCATCCAATGCCCCTACGCTAGACAGGTATGGTTAGAGTGCTTCAGAGAACTACGAATTCAGGATGCAGTGCCGGAGCCAACTTACACAATGGTGGTCAGGAGAAAGAGTGTGTTCCAACGCGGAGGAAAGGACATGTGTAGACTCGCTGGTTTCCCTGATTTGCTGGTTGTTATGGAAGAATTGCAATGCTGGGCCTTCCACAACGACAAATAACAATTTTCAGTTGAGGCACTGAAGAACAGAATCGTGGACGAAATCCAGGTTTGGTCGATGGCAAGAAGAGGAACTGCAGGTTTAGCTACTGTTAGGAGGGTGTGGGGCGAAACCTAGCCGAGTAATCTCTTACTAGTTTTTAGTTGGTGTGTGTGTCTCTGCTCTCTCTGTTCGCAGACTGAGTATGATCTTGTAAATACTTTGCTGCCTTCTATAAACCTAGGGTACTCTCGAAAAAAAAATACTGGTTTTGTATGATACTATGATTAGACTAAGGAGAGAATTTTATTAGCCCCATGTGGTTTGGTGCTGCAAGTAGTTACAACTTATATGTCAAACAGAAAATATATTGTGGCGCAATGGAATACGATTACGCTCATTGAAATTTAGTATTCTTAAATCTCAAAAAAGTGGAGGCATAACGACTGCCAACATAGGAATTAAGACCAACAAGGTAGCAAATGCATTCAGCAAACATAATCATAAGGGAGCAGATACAGTACCTCTTCAGCCGTGCCTACGTGACTTGAAGTGTGAAAGCCATGGCTTTTAAGGCAACGCTTTGGCGCCTTGATAGGAGGGGGCGCCTAGGCGCCTAAAGCGGCCGTTTTTTGCAAGGTGGAGGGGGAGCGCCTTGACGTCTAGAGCGTCGCCATACGGACGCCTTAAAAACCATGGTGAAAGCCATATGTGATTCCAAAGATCCCCTGCAGTCAGAAGTCACGCAAGTACAGTACTACATAAGAAAGTAAAATTGAACTATACATGCATAATATATATTTTTTTAAGCGAGAGAAAATAACATATGGGAACAATACGTAAATAAATTATACATATAAGGTCCAAAGGGGGCTAACCTGGGTCACAAGACTACACAGGTTATTAGCGTCCAGTTTCTGAATGTCTACACTATTCCACAGTAAGTTGCATGGTAAAACAGAGAACTGAAGCCTGAAAAGAACAATTTGAAAAAGAAACTTGGTTTATCTTGAAAGGTCCTCAGTTTAGAACTTCTGAAAATCTATGATGAAATTTCATCATATCGGAACATACAAGGAATTTAAAATGGTATAAGTGAATACATATATAATGCACCTGAATAAGAGGGCCATCGCAAGCCTTGTCAATTTGCCCTACCCCTTGCTAGCAGGCAAAGAAAATGGACATTGTGCACGAATTCAGCCAACTCCTGAACAAATCCGAAAGTAGCAATTGGTCAAGACTAAAAAAACTTCTCTTGCACAAAAAGAGATGTAGTAATTTGAACTTTTCAAGTACATTAAAAAGGAATGGGAAACGATGCCACCTTAAGATATGGTCTATGTCCCTGGCTGCTCGGAGGAACGGTGGAGCGGGCAAACCACAACTATTCAGTTATATACAATCCTTATTGCTCACCAATTAGATCAGCAACACCTGGTGATCCTTGCTTGCAATAGGGTACTTGTAGTATGCAGCCTTGAGATAAGCTACTTCAACACATTAATTATATGCTAAAGCAGCAGCAGCCATCATCTTGCACTTTCCATATTCATGACCAATAAAGCTGGGCAATAAAATGAATACAATTAATCATAGTGGCCATTCTTAGCACTGTTCACCTAAATCATGAGTACTGTTACACAAAACCACAGCTTTTAAAGGAGCTATTTATCCAACATACCACAAACTTTTACAGTACTAATTATCACATCAGCTTTTATCGTAGACAGTAAGGTTCTACAGAACCATTAAATGTGAGGGGCAGCAGGCAATATACTACATGTTCCTCTATATACAGCAATGAAAACTGATATCAGCAGGATATGACGCATATAGCAAGACATATTTTGCAGTGGATTAAGCTAACAGTGGAGCATATGCCAGAATTAGGTTTTAGAGTATTGTGCTTCCTAATTGCCATGGTATCTGAAAAGAAGGTGTCTTGGAGTAATACTATCCGAATCAAGCCTCGTAGGTGTGTGCGTACACGGCTGCGCAAAGGACGGCGGCGGCGTCTGTGTCCCTGGCTGTTCGGAGGAAGGCTGGAGCTGGGCGTACTCACCGGCATCACTTGTCCAGCGGGAGGAGGAGGCCGGCGCTGTGGAGCCCTCGAACGCGTGCGCGGTGGCCGCGGGCGCGGATCCGGTAGAAACGAGGTCCGCGCCTCCGCCTCAGTCAGCGCCAAGCGCACGGACCCCGAGCAAGCGCTACCTGGTCTCTACCGTAATCGACGAAGTGGAGCAAAGTAGAGATTGGCGTGCCGCCGGCGCGAGGAAATCAGGAAATGGCGGCAGCGGCGGGGAGGTAGTGGAATGGCCGGTCGTCCGGGAGCGGCAGCAAGACAGGGGAGGAGACGGAACTCGCGGAAGCAGCGGGGAGATAGGGGAGAGAGTGGTTCCCGCGCCGGCGCCGGGAAGGCGTCCTCTCGCCGGCGGCAGGGAGGCAGTGGGCGTACCGGAGTGAGGATAAATTAGTTCGGGACTCTTTTTTTGTTTTGTAAAGTGGTTCGGGACTCTTTTTGGAGGAGTTTAGAAGGGGGAAAAAGTTATGTTGAGATCAAGTTAAAAAAATTAAAATCCAGATTGCTTTTAAATTTTCACTTAATCCTAGACTTTCTTATAATTGTTTTCAATTGAATTTATGGAAATGTCTCATCAAAATTCCCGCACTGAAGTTCTGCCCTTTGGGTGTCCATATTTTGACATTACATTTTATGGAGGCCGGGGCAGCACGATCCCAAACACGCCGTCAAATTTCAGAATCGGCATCTGGGGGCTTCTCTTCCATGCCCGACTAGCTCTTCTCTTTCATCTTTAGTAGAAAAATACACCCAATGTTCCAGCGGGAACCATAAAAAAATTGCGGGATTATATAAGGATATTAGATGGATGAAAATATTGTTTTTCAGTATTATGAAAGATTTGATTAGCCACAACGGTTAGAACTTTATCAATATGAAATGTGTGCATATGAATATTGCATCGCTAAAATAATTTATAATGTGAATAACTTGCATGTATGGATGACTATCATTATCAAATACTAGAAACATACACCACGTGTTGCGGTGGAATCTTTTAATTTTTATTATACACATAAAGGGATATAAGACCGAATATGAATTTTCTTACAGAAATATGCAAGATATCACAATTATCGAAAGACAAAAATAATTTAACGTGATTTTTGGTATTTGATGATAAAAAAGGTGGCATGGAAAATTGTTAGATGAAAAGTAAATGATAAATATATTGCATGCATGAAAATATTGGCTTTAGTGAATATTAGTCGGATGACATGGACATTTGGTAGGCTAAAAAAATGGATGATGTGGATAACTTGCATGTTGAGATAGAAAATAATTAATACACTTCGTGGAGTTTTGCTTTATAAGAGGTAGTAGATGGGATGACATGCACAAATAAATGTCTCAAATAGTGAGTGATGTGGTAATGACATGGATAAATGACTGGTTAAAATAGTGGATTAATATGGACATCATGCATGTAGAGATAGATCACCTTAATACATGTTAGTGGGTTTTCTTTCTTTTTATAGCATAGATTACAAATTTGCTCCAAGATTGACAGCATAATAGGTCATGTCATATGGAACAATTAGTGGTGAATCAAAGATTGACTTGTCAAATATTGAGGTGTTGACCTCAATCTTTGACAACGAGAACTTGCCACAAGACTTTGTACACAGGAACACTAATCCAGTTCAAATCTTTGAACTGGTTCAGATTTAGCCAGTCTATCAAATACGAAACACATCGTGATCAAACCATTCCATACCAAGCACCACATGTCAAAGTATCAGGCGAAAAAGGATAACAGGTAAAAAAAAAGACAGTAGTTACATTTTCAATACACAGGTGAGGATTGGCAACCATAAAAAATGGCGACGCCTCTGTTCAAATAATAAGTCTGCATCAAATGTAACGAGATACATGACGCAAACTTGATCTAGTGGACATAACTACTAAAAATAAACTGAATTAGCCAAACATGGCGGCCAATTCACCTAATCAGGACCTAGCTATGTCTTGTGCTTCCGATTTGCTTGCCTGACTTCATGCTTCATCTCCTGCTACTGATCTCAGAAACGACTGTTCCGTATCTTCCTTGACTTCCCTTGGCTGTCTTTCACCACTCCGGCGCAGTCTGAGGCGATCGTTGCTACCCAGGACCAGCGTGCCATATGGCATTCCAGGAGCCTATGCCACTAGTTGTCAAGTGGTGGAGTGGTTCCGCTGTTGGCATTCCAGGAGGCTATGCCACATGCCACACGAAGGTGTGCCACCTTAGCTGGTAGTTTGACTCCACAGCTTCGTCGATCAGCCCGCTACCTTCCGCCGGTCCAACGCCTCAGGCTTGTGATCAATCCAGGCCTCTCTCCTCCCCTTCAGATCAACGATCATACAGTAAGCAGACTGTACTGAAAAAACCATCCACCAGCACCGAGGCAGCTGCTCCCTCGGCAAAACACAACAGACATAATCAATAACCTACAGTATTTAGATATTACTACTTAGGTCTGTTGTCTACAAATAGCTACAGGAAAACCAGACTAATACTTATCTTGTTCTCCAAAAAAATACAGTAGATAATGTCAGAGACACCAAAAATCATGTCAGGTTGAGAACTTGTGGATTATCTTCTACTGACGGATGGTTAGTCACATATCCATCAGGAAGACAGTAAAAATTTTCAGTATGAATGTTAAGGAACAGAGGGTGGCCTGCTCAAGTCAGTCCTATGGATGCAATGTTAAGCCTCTGAAACAAAAAATATCTTCCACACACTACACAGGCAGATATAATCAAATTCGCTAGGAAATAAAGCAATACTTCTGAAGCTAAAAATCAAAGACCTAGACAGTACAAAAAATATACTCATGCATCAAAAACAACAAAAGTACGCTTCATGGTCGCTAAATAACAAATTTTGCAGACAAGCGAATATATAAGCAAGAATACACCATAGAAATTATTTAACTAACGAATCTGCACATACCGTTGTTGATGTGGAGTCACGCCGCCACATCAAACCATCGCCTTCCTAACGCCTTCGTGCCCGTCATCACCGCAGCACCACTGCCAGTTCGACCCTCACAAAAAAATGCATATGTAGAATAACAAAGATCAAATACACATAGCAAAGGTTAAGCAGCCCATACACGCAGATAGACAACAACACAAACTACGCCAAAAACAGAAAAAAAAATCTAATCGTGCAAATATTGAAGAACAGCCAAAACATCTAGGAAAAAAGCAGCTCACCGAATATACCTATTCAGTACCAGCAGCTACCAGCGCCCACTGAACAGGACTTGCAAAATAGCATCTCAATAGATCTAAAACAAGAACAGGAAAATCTGGACACCCAAATCTACCATACCTGCACCCATAATACCAGCCGACCTAAGGTCAAGTGTTACCAGACCTGTTTAGTGGATCCATAGGCGTAGTTAAATATTACCAGACCTGAAATAAAACACCCAGAAACTGAAAACTTAAAAGGTCAAGTACAATCTATGGAACAGAGGGGGCAGGAGCGATCTCACCGGTGCTAGTCTCATCAGAAACCGTAGGCTTGAGCTCCGCTCCTGATCCATGGCCTCCGAAGCCAATACCAAACCACTTTTCTGTCAGTTCCTTCATGAGGTAGTCCTTGACCTCACAGAACTTTGCAGACCAACCAACCGGTTCGATGGCCTCAACTCCAAGTCCCGGTGCCCTGTCGTTGGACTGCAGGTTAACTGCACTCGTCCAATCAGCAACATATGTAGACACGCGGCGCCTAAACTTCAGCTTGAACTCTGGCCATGCTTGAAACTTATAGTGGTTGATTCGGGCAAGTGTGGTCCAAGTGCTGTTGAACCCAGGCTTCAGGGAGAAGTGGTGAACAACATTGACCAACGAATGTCCGACTGCATCAAGACGCACCAGTGACTTATGGCGCTTCACGTCCTTCATCCGGCACGTGTATCCCTGGGAGATGCCCTCCTGTGGATGTGCAGTTTGGCCCGAGGGTCCAAAATCAAGGCACCCAAGATAGATCTGTCCTATTTGAGGAGCAACTGACACGACAGGTTCAAGGAGGGACTTTGACGGATTCTCATATTCTGTCCAGTGTGGAGAGAAGATGAACTCGTCCACGTCAAAAAATCCCATCCACTGGCAGGATTTCTGATGCACTGCGGCGCAATGCGAAAGGCCAGCTTCCTGTGTCTTGGTCCAGGGCCATGCAACGGTGGAGATGATAATGCCTTCAGAGTTCAGCCTTCTCACCAGATCTGCGAGGTCATCTTGAGAACCGTTGTCATACAAAAAGAACCTCTCCACGCCCACGGCGGCATGGTATTCCACCCATTCTCGAAGCACTTTCGAGACATCGCGGACCATAGTGCACGCGCAGATCAGACTTCTAGGGGTCCCCGAAACAACGCCATGGTGATGGGGAGTGTAGGTCGCAACAGAGGGAATCAGGTCCTCGCCGGCGACTCCTAGGGTTACTCGAATCGGTGTGTTGCCGGAATGTAGAGGGGCGGCTGGAGAGGGGCACCTTATCACTTGCTGAGCTGAAGTGATGGCCGGGAAGGAGGCCAGCACGCCATCAGCATCGTCGCCGTACACGCAGTGGACATCAGCTCTGCTCTCCCCTTGGCGGCGGTTGACACCCTTGGCGAAGACAAGAAGTTCCCCTCCTTCCAGTGCAGCGGAGTCGAACACTAGTGGTTCGCTCCAGTTCAGCAATTTGTGGCGCGGGAACTCATCGGGGTGGGCGGCAGCAGCAGCTGAGGATGGAAGTAGCAAGGGAGCCTCAAGCGGCTGGATGCTCTGGTCCGGAACGCAGGAGTAGGCGTGACGTCCAGGCCCCGGCAGCATCCCGAGAGGGCGCGCGGGGGACGAGGCCCCACCCTTGAAGGAGCAGAACGCGTCGCTGACAGGCTCGTCGGACAGTACCAGGAACTCGCCATCTGGGAGCAATACGGCGTCTTTGCCGGTGTCGGGCAGCGGCGGCGAGCGGCGGGTGCGGCGGCGGCGGGTGCGGGTGCGGCCGACAGGGAAGACGCGTCGCGGGATGGCGAAATCGGTGTAGGAGGTGCTGGGGTTGAGGAAGGCCGGCGGGAAGAGTACCTGCTGCGGCAGCGGCCAGTTAGCGAGGCCGAAGCCCCCCGAGGCACCGCCAGAGGCGAGTGCGATCTGGCTCCCGGCAAACAGCAGGACGCCGAATGAAACTCCCCCGACCATCGAGAGTATCCGGCGCAATCTGCTCTTGCGGCGGTGGTGCGCCATGGCGGCGAGGCGAGCGTGAGGCGGCGAGGAGAGCGGGGGATTGGATTTTTCCTCGGCGGGATTTCTTCCAATCAGAGAGGAAGAGGGAGGGGGGGGAGTGATCTAGGTCAAGAATCAATAAGGGATATCGAACTCTGGATTGGGAGAGGAGACAGCTGCCCTGCGCGTACAGTTCACGCGGGAGTTCGAGTCCATCTCGGACTCAGCTTCTTTTCACGACAGGAGACAGCTGTCAGCTGTGTTCCACTTCAATTTCACAAAGGCGGACAGCTGTGCTCGAATTTGGACTTCAATTGCACCAAGGCAGACATCAATTTCACCAAATCGATCACCCTCCACCTCCATCAGGCATCAGCGGGCCAGTGGTAGCTTCGAATCGAATTTGCATGAACTGAAGGGAACAGCTTCAGTCTAACACCTCTCAGCTCGTCTTTGCAGCAAGAAACCAAATTTCTCTGTTTGCGTTAGCCGATTCCCTCTCTACCTCGCAATTTGGATTTGCTTCCAGGCGTGAGGCGTGCTTCAATTTGTTTGTCCAACACTCAACCAAGGAAACAGCGCTAGCAGTTTCCAGACTTCAGAGTAGATGGGGGAAATAGGGAAAACATACAGCATAGAGAAAACTATCTTGATTATTAAGTTATATACCAAATAATGAGATCACATAGTTAACAGTCACTTTCTAGTTAAAAAATGCAACTGTATTTGCGACTTAGCCCTGCGATGTCATCAAATGGATAAAGAAGCACAACCTTTAAAAAAAATCCAACTTACCAGGACTTCGGTTGTAACAAAATAGTCACCCTGTGGAGCATTATAAAACCTTAAATTCCCACTCTTGGCTCCTGTAATCCTTTGAATACCATCTGTGAAGTCCATTTGTTGACTTCCAAATTCATCCAGCTATTCTTCTTGAGGCTGCAAGTTGAAACACTTATGAGAGAAATGGCAAAGTATCAGTTTTTTCATCAGAGACTAAAAACAAGCTTTGGAATAACCTGAGGTAGCGGATTTCTTGGCTTTTGTTCTTGTGATGAATGACTATTTCTCACCTTTACGAAATTAATGTGCACCTCAGTGAAAAGGTGCAGTTTTACACTGACCTGTAGATGAGGCTTTTGGGGACTTGATTTCAGTACATTCCCTCCAGAGCTGCATAAGCTGCTTATTAGTATGATAAACATGTTGACGCAACTTTGGGTGCCACCAGTGTGGCAATGTTGCTGGGAAGATTGCTGATTTCTCTGTTGTGGCATGTCTTCCTTCTGAAGAAAGGATCAGGCAGGGAAAACGCATCACGCCGCCCTGTCACATTCTTGTCTGCTTCAAGCTTGCATTGGTTGATAGAGTAAGTGGTGATCTTCTTCGATACAATTTTGATGCAGATATCAACTTCTCACATTTTAGCCTCTACGTATGAAAACTGCCTTGATTGGATTGAAGTTCACTGCCCAGCTATGTGGGACACAGATCTCTTACTCCGGCAGCTGCCTGAATGCTATAGCTTCAACAACAAAACTTTTGCCTCAGACATATATGTTGCAGAGAATGAGCCATATTATTAAAAGGGTACCCAGATCAAAGCTGCACTAGGTACCATATAACTATTAAATCAGTACTTCAACACAGCGGCCGAACTATTGAGCCACATTACTGCATTAACGCTTAACGTGCCAAGGTCTTCTGTATTTCTCCTTTCAAGCCTATTTCCTTCTGCAACTACTCAGTTAACTGTTAAGCATTAACCATCAGTTCCACCTCAGATGCCAAATTCATCTGATGGGGTACATAGCGAGCCATTCCGACAACATAATAAATCAAATCAAGCATCTCATAGATCACATTGTCTTGGGGATGTGTCCGGTCACCTGTAACAAACACCCTGACTGCCCTCTCCTCCCCTCCAACGGTGACTGATGACCACCCTACCCCTTTGACAACCACTTTCTGCTTCATCATATGCCTCACTTGAACAGGCTCACACCATTGTCCTTTGCCGGCATATAGATTTGCCATTGCCACATGTGCTCCTGTTCCCCATGGCTCTGCCTCCATTGCCTTCTCTGCAGCTTTGTTTCCCGTTTCCTCTTCCCCTCGAGCTGCACATGCCCTAAGAAAAAATGTCCAAACAACGCCATCTGTTTCACTAGCTGCCATCCCAACAAATCCACGACACAACCATAGTGCTCCTTTGCAGGATTGAGTCCATATCTTTGGCTCATTGCACTGAGGTATCTCAATCCAAGCTTGACTTTCCCAGCATAACAGCAAGCACTGAGCACACGAATGAACACAACATGGTCTGGCTTTAACCCAACATGGCACATTTCCTCAAACATATCAAGTGCCTTTTTACTGTAACCAAGCTCAGCATTAGCAACAATCATCGCAGTCCATGAAACCAAATCATCTTTTTCGCGATTGGAAAATACAACATTGGCATCTGACATGCTACCACTCTTTCCATACATGTCAATGAGCGCACTCCTGATTACTGCATGGTGTTCAAGTCCAGTAGCTATAGCAAGCACATGGAGTTGGCAATCAGCATCCAGTGTCGCAGCAACTGCACACACACTCAGCAGACTACCAAGAGTAAACTCATTCGGACGAGAACAATGATGCCGCCGCATTTCAGAAAACAGGGTGAAAGCCTCTCCAGCAAGCCCTTCCTGGGCATACCCTGATATAATTGCACACCAGGAGACAACATCCTTGGCAGCACTTTCCCGGAATACGGCATCAGCTGCCGCGACGCGTGTAGAGTGTGACAAGTGAATTGGCCACCGATCAGGCACTGGCGTACCCTCTTTGTGAAGCTTGCGCATGCAACTGCTCTGCAAGATAAACACTCGAAATATCTGAAAACGCAGCAATAACCGCATCATACGTGTATTCATTGGGTGTTGCCGAGTTTGATGCCTCGTCATGCAACATTGGAACCAACGCCTGGACAGCCTCCTTGGCACGATCAGTCTGCACGTAGGAGGATATCACCGTCGTCCAGGCAGCAACGTCACGTCAGCCCATGCGGGCGACCGCGGCCACAGCACTGTTGACGTCGCTGCAGCGCGCATACATCGCAGCGAGCGTGTTGGCGACGTAGGGGGTGGCATCGACACCTAGCTTGGCGCAGAGCGGGCACGCTGGAGGTGCGCATCTCAGCGAAGCGGCGGAGCGCGTCGTGGCGGCGGCCAGCCCGCACCAGGGCGGCGACGAGCGTGGTCCAGGAGACAACGTTCTTCCGCGGCATTTTGTCGAACACCCTGAGCGCCAGCACAAGGAGGCCGGTCTTGGCGTATGCGTCGGCCAGCGCGGTGGCGACGAAGACCGAGGATACAGCTGAGGACCTGATGGCGAAGGCGTGCAGCGACGCGGCGTGGCTGGCGTCGGCGGCCGCGGCACAGGCCTTCAGCGAGAGGCTGAGCATGAAAGGGTCGGGGGCCGCGAGGCGCGGAAACGGGAGAAGAGCGGCATGGCCCGCGAGGAGGGCGGCGTAGGAGACCTCGTCAAGGCGCGGCGCTCCGTCGAACAGGGCCTGCGCGTCCGAGAGGCGGCCCAACTGGACTAGGCTCTTGAGGCGGGCGTTGAGGTCTTGCAGCAGCGGCGGAGAGAAGGGCGGTGGATGATGGTCGGGACGAAGAGGAGCAGCGTCGGACCACAGGGACTGACGAAGACGGAGGGATTTGACGCGCGCCAGCATTTGAGCATCACAAATTATCATACTCCCAATCTGTAAACAAGAAATATAGAGTAAGTGGTGTTAGTACCTGGCAGGAGTATGTCAGTTACATTTGATTGCCGACTTAACAGCCTCTGTTTGCATCCCTGAATCAGTAAAGCCTCGTATAGATAAAACATAAGCCTCTTATAGATAAAGCACATTTCAGTAAGGAATAAATCGGCCCTGAAATCGGCATACCACATGGACTCCAGTGGTATGTATTCAGGTTTAGATACGCTTTGTCCCAGTGAACCATCAGGTTATGCATGAGAGAGAGAAAATAAGCTGAGCTGTTGGTTGCAGTTTGGTACGCCAGATACACTAGCAATAGTGATACACATTATACCTACACCAATTTACGACTTCGGAGAAACTTAAATGATATCATATTAGGCAATTCAAATGACTGGTCTAGTGATCTCATTATGCTAGCAATAGTAGCTTGTACAAAGACCAGATAGTCTGTTTTGTTATAAAATCTGTCACTAGTACTACTCACAAGTGTAGTGATTACAAAATCTGTTCTAAACTGCAGTGAGTACAAAATCTGGGTGGACTAGCAGCGCAAGTGTAGCTGTCAGAATTTGGACAAGAAAACAAAACAGAAGAAGCAAGATTGGTGTTCATCATTTGTTTCAGTTTCCACTGAACAAGGTAAGGTAGATAAAACCATTCATCAGGAGCAATGTATCTTACGGCACTGCATTTAACAGCCAGTCCGTTTCCGGGCACAATCTTGTCATAGTGGTAGTAATGATCCTAGCATGGGTTTCATACTTACACCAAATATTATGTTGCATTGGCATAGAAGTTAAACAGTGCATGATCTTAATATCAATGGTAACTCTACACAGACACAGTAAACCATCCAACTGATGTGTACATACCTTGACAAGTTCATCCTGCATCTCAATGAATTTCAGTTTTATCCTCCTCTCAGAAACTGAATCAGACGGCAATACTGTCCCAACTGTATCCACAACTTCATCTGGTAAAGAAGACAACAGCGTTCTCTGAATGACGCAAGGGCAAACAGAGCTCTTGTAGCTAGTGACACATATAAGAACCAAGTTGACCGCTGCTCTCAAATTTTTGCATCCGTGTAACATGAGTAGGAAGAGGAAGAAGAGCCGCAGACTGAGAGCCCGGCCATGAGGCGAAGTGTGCCAAAATTCGCCAGAGTTGCAGACCAGCGGCCCAAGCTCCACCCGTTTCCTCAAGCTCCATTGTTACACTGCCACCGTCGCGGGAACACGGCCCGCCGTGACCTCTCCCTCGCTTCCACATTGTGGCCACGACCAGAGGCGCCACCGTCACGGGCTGGGCCCGCCGTGGCCTCTCCCCCTCGCCTCCACGTCGCGGCCACGTCGCGGCCACGACCAGAGGACTCCTCCCTCCCTCCTTTTCTCTCTCCCTACAGGAACCAGCAGGTGGGAAATGGATCTCCGGGCTCCCGGAGACGAGCGCCGCCGCTGGAGCTGGCAAATCGCTCGCTTTGCAGGTTGGCCGCAGAAAAGGGGATCCCTTTCCTCTTGAGCTCCACTCCTCGTTGGGGTCTAGTGCGCATCAAGGAAGAAAGGCGGGGAGATGATGAAGATGGTAGCTGGCCTGCGCGCGGCGAGGCAGGGGTAGCCGGCGACGGACCGGGCGACGGAGCAAGCGGCAGGATTGGCAGGCGGCGGAGTAAGCAGAATGGAGAGGATGGAGTGCGGCGGGCTTCTCTGGGAGTACATTCGCAAAAGGATCTGGGAATACATTCAGAGTCTTGTTTTAAATTTCAGCCAGTTTTCGTCTAATTTCAGTGGCACCGAAATAATTGTCAGAATATTTCTTCACTTTCATTTCTGCACAGAAATCCAATACATATTTAAAATATTTTCATTTTTTGATATTTAATTGAAATTTTGTGAGGAAATTCCGGTCATTTGGCCGAGAAAAACCAAGTGATTTTGATAGTGACCAAAAAAGTTTTAAACTGAAATTTACTTGCAGTCAAACATTTTTCTCGCCTTAGATAACATGTTCAGAAATGTCACTCCCGTCGAAGAAAATATTCAGAGATGTCACTGTTAAAAGAGAAAATCAAGTTTACAAATGTTCTATGGTAGACTAGGTATGGACAGGTGTGGAGCTAATTCAGATCCCAGTGTTTTATCAAAATATTGTGGGAACATCAAACCATTGGGAGAATTGCAGTTTCCGTGGTTCGGTTTACCAGCATTTTTTTACTGGCAATGTTATCCATATCTGCCTGGTATTTGAAGGCAGATAATTAGGCACCGCATAGCAATCATTTTTGTTTGTTGTTCAGACCAATTAGATTCATCGTCTAATGTTTATGAACTGCATAGTTAACAAAACTAACCCCTTACCAGACAAGCAGCTACAGCTTCAACACCTACATCTTTGACTGCGACAACTTGCCCCAAGACTTTGTAGACAGGAACAACGATGGAGATGGGAGTAGTATAGGGCGAGCTGCTTCCCGGAAACTGATGGAGATGCGTCGTCAGACTTTCCTTCAGACCAACAGAATATAACTAGTCAGCTGCTGTTGCGTGTGACGCTCGATGACTGGTGCTAATCCAGTCCAAATCTTTGAACTGGTTCAGATTTAGCCAGTCTATCGAATACGAAACACATCGTGATCAAACATTCCATACCAAGCACCACATTGTCAAAGTATCAGACGAAAAAGGATAACAGGTAAAAAAAAGACAGTAGTTACATATTCAATACACAGGTGAGGATTGGCAACCATAAAAAATGGCGACGCCTCTGTTCAAATAATAAGTCTGCATCAAATGTGACGAGATACATGACGCAAACTTGATCTAGTGGACATAACTACTAAAAATAAACTGAATTAGCCAAACATGGCGGCCAATTCACCTAATCAGGACCTAGCTATGTCTTGTGCTTCCGATTTGCTTGCCTGACTTCATGCTTCATCTCCTGCTACTGATCTCAGAAACGACTGTTCCGTATCTTCCTTGACTTCCCTTGGCTGTCTTTCACCACTCCGGCGCAGTCTGAGGCAATCGTTGCTACCCAGGACCAGCGTGCCATATGGCATTCCAGGAGCCTATGCCACTACTTGTCAAGTGGTGGAGTGGTTCCGCTGTTGGCATTCCAGGAGGCTATGCCACATGCCACACGAAGGTGTGCCACCTTAGCTGGTAGTTTGACTCCACAGCTTCGTCGATCTGCCCGCTACCTTCCGCCGGTCCAACGCCTCAGGCTTGTGATCAATCCAGGCCTCTCTCCTCCCCTTCAGATCAACGATCATACAGTAAGCAGACTGTACTGAAAAAACCATCCACCAGCACCGAGGCAGCTGCTCCCTCGGCAAAACACAACAGACATAATCAATAACCTACAGTATTTAGATATTACTACTTAGGTCTGTTGTCTACAAATAGCTACAGGAAAACCAGACTAATACTTATCTTGTTCTCCAAAAAATTACAGTAGATAATGTCAGAGACACCAAAAATCATGTCAGGTTGAGAACTTGTGGATTATCTTTTACTGACGGATGGTTAGTCACATATCCATCAGGAAGACAGTAAAAATTTTCAGTATGAATGTTAAGGAACAGAGGGTGGCCTGCTCAAGTCAGTCCTATGGATGCAATGTTAAGCCTCTGAAACTAAAAATATCTTCCACACACTACACAGGCAGATATAATCAAATTCGCTAGGAAATAAAGCAATACTTCTGAAGCTAAAAATCAAAGACCTAGACAGTACAAAAAATATACTCATGCATCAAAAACAACAAAAGTGCGATTCATGGTCGCTAAATAACAAATTTTGCAACAAATGGTGGCCTGCCTCAAGTCAGTCTGATATGCACTAAAAATAATTTCCACACTACGCAGGCAGATATAATCAAATTTGCTAGGAAATTAAGCAAAACTTCTGAAACTCAAAATCAAAGACCTAGTCAGCACAAATAAAGTATGCCTAATGATCGCTAAGCAACAAATTTTGCAGATCACATCAAACCATTGTTTAATTATTTAATTACTGAATCTGCACATACCATTGTTTACGCAGGAGTCACGCCGCCCACATGAAATCACCGCAGCACCACTGCCAGTTTGACCCTCACAAAAATTTGCAGATGGAGAATAATAAAGATCAAATACACATAACAGAGGTTAAGCAGCCCATACACGGAGATATCAAACAATGTAAACAACGTCAAAAACAGAAGAAAAAAATCTAATCGTGCAAATATTGAAGAACAGCCAAAACATCTAGGAAAAAAGCAGCTCACCGAATATCCCTATTCAGTAACAGCAGCTACCAGCGCCCACTGAACAGGACTTGCAAAATAGCATCTGAATAGATCTAAAACAAGAACAGGAAAATCTGGACACCCAAATCTACCATACCTGCACCCATAATACCAGCCGACCTAAGGTCAAGTGTTACCAGACCTGTTTAGTGGATCCATAGGCGCAGTTAAATATTACCAGACCTGAAATAAAACACCCAGAAACTGAAAACTTAAAAGGTCAAGTACAATCTATGGAACAGAGGGGGCAGGAGCGATCTCACCGGTGCTAGTCTCATCAGAAACCGTAGGCTTGAGCTCCGCTCCTGATCCATGGCCTCCGAAGCCAATACCAAACCACTTTTCTGTCAGTTCCTTCATGAGGTAGTCCTTGACCTCACAGAACTTTGCAGACCAACCAACCGGTTCGATGGCCTCAACTCCAAGTCCCGGTGCCCTGTCGTTGGACTGCAGGTTAACTGCATTCGTCCAATCAGCAACATATGTAGACACGCGGCGCCTAAACTTCAGCTTGAACTCTGGCCATGCTTGAAACTTATAGTGGTTGATTCGGGCAAGTGTGGTCCAAGTGCTGTTGAACCCAGGCTTCAGGGAGAAGTGGTGAACAACATTGACCAACGAATGTCCGACTGCATCAAGACGCACCAGTGACTTATGGCGCTTCACGTCCTTCATCCGGCACGTGTATCCCTGGGAGATGCCCTCCTGTGGATGTGCAGTTTGGCCCGAGGGTCCAAAATCAAGGCACCCAAGATAGATCTGTCCTATTTGAGGAGCAACTGACACGACAGGTTCAAGGAGGGACTTTGACGGATTCTCATATTCTGTCCAGTGTGGAGAGAAGATGAACTCGTCCACGTCAAAAAATCCCATCCACTGGCAGGATTTCTGATGCACTGCGGCGCAATGCGAAAGGCCAGCTTCCTGTGTCTTGGTCCAGGGCCATGCAACGGTGGAGATGATAATGCCTTCAGAGTTCAGCCTTCTCACCAGATCTGCGAGGTCATCTTGAGAACCGTTGTCATACAAAAAGAACCTCTCCACGCCCACGGCGGCATGGTATTCCACCCATTCTCGAAGCACTTTCGAGACATCGCGGACCATAGTGCACGCGCAGATCAGACTTCTAGGGGTCCCCGAAACAACGCCATGGTGATGGGGAGTGTAGGTCGCAACAGAGGGAATCAGGTCCTCGCCGGCGACTCCTAGGGTTACTCGAATCGGTGTGTTGCCGGAATGTAGAGGGGCGGCTGGAGAGGGGCACCTTATCACTTGCTGAGCTGAAGTGATGGCCGGGAAGGAGGCCAGCACGCCATCAGCATCGTCGCCGTACACGCAGTGGACATCAGCTCTGCTCTCCCCTTGGCGGCGGTTGACACCCTTGGCGAAGACAAGAAGTTCCCCTCCTTCCAGTGCAGCGGAGTCGAACACTAGTGGTTCGCTCCAGTTCAGCAATTTGTGGCGCGGGAACTCATCGGGGTGGGCGGCAGCAGCAGCTGAGGATGGAAGTAGCAAGGGAGCCTCAAGCGGCTGGATGCTCTGGTCCGGAACGCAGGAGTAGGCGTGACGTCCAGGCCCCGGCAGCATCCCGAGAGGGCGCGCGGGGGACGAGGCCCCACCCTTGAAGGAGCAGAACGCGTCGCTGACAGGCTCGTCGGACAGTACCAGGAACTCGCCATCTGGGAGCAATACGGCGTCTTTGCCGGTGTCGGGCAGCGGCGGCGAGCGGCGGGTGCGGCGGCGGCGGGTGCGGGTGCGGCCGACAGGGAAGACGCGTCGCGGGATGGCGAAATCGGTGTAGGAGGTGCTGGGGTTGAGGAAGGCCGGCGGGAAGAGTACCTGCTGCGGCAGCGGCCAGTTAGCGAGGCCGAAGCCCCCCGAGGCACCGCCAGAGGCGAGTGCGATCTGGCTCCCGGCAAACAGCAGGACGCCGAATGAAACTCCCCCGACCATCGAGAGTATCCGGCGCAATCTGCTCTTGCGGCGGTGGTGCGCCATGGCGGCGAGGCGAGCGTGAGGCGGCGAGGAGAGCGGGGGATTGGATTTTTCCTCGGCGGGATTTCTTCCAATCAGAGAGGAAGAGGGAGGGGGGGGAGTGATCTAGGTCAAGAATCAATAAGGGATATCGAACTCTGGATTGGGAGAGGAGACAGCTGCCCTGCGCGTACAGTTCACGCGGGAGTTCGAGTCCATCTCGGACTCAGCTTCTTTTCACGACAGGAGACAGCTGTCAGCTGTGTTCCACTTCAATTTCACAAAGGCGGACAGCTGTGCTCGAATTTGGACTTCAATTGCACCAAGGCAGACATCAATTTCACCAAATCGATCACCCTCCACCTCCATCAGGCATCAGCGGGCCAGTGGTAGCTTCGAATCGAATTTGCATGAACTGAAGGGAACAGCTTCAGTCTAACACCTCTCAGCTCGTCTTTGCAGCAAGAAACCAAATTTCTCTGTTTGCCTTTGCCAATTCCCTCTCTACCTACGCAATTTGGATTTGCTTCCAGGCGTGAGGCGTCCTTCAATTTGTTTGTGTTTACCTTCTTCTCTCACTGCCAGATACAGCTAACCTTAACATTCCACTCAAATCAATCATCTGTCAGATGCAGATTCCCTGGCTTTAGGCTTACATAGTAGCCAGCCAACTAGTGAGAAACCGAATCAACTAGAAATCCTGATTCTAAACAATGACCAATACTTGCAACAAATCATAAGATAGCAAGGTTTATCTAAGCCTGATTCGGATCCTGCACATGTTCCTGATTATCAACGCCATCTACGTCTATGGACTTGTGGCGGTGCCGACGGCTGTAATGCTTACCGCACATGACTCCGACTTGTTGGGCTCCTACTTGTGCGACCTTGCCAGGAATCCGGCAGCCACGCCCGCATGCAAGAGCTTCTCGGCACCGGTGGAGAACCAGCTGTACTTCGATGGAGAGGCGGCGTCCAGCACATAGCACTTTGGTGCCGTCCATGGTGCCTGCCTACTCGTCGGCGGCTTGGCGCATCGCCCAATTTTTTAACACAAGATTTTTCATAAACCATGTTTTGGAGTAAAACATTGTTTCCCAACCTATAGTTTGAAATATAGACATAACTAAGCTCTAATATGGCTAAGCTTTAATTTTCTTGATGGCACCTTCAGTGTAGGTACATCAAGGTAGATTCAAAAATACATTAATATTCTGGACAATTTCACAAGTATTGCTAGAACATCCATATAACATAAAGTAGTGGCACATACCACTTAAGAACATGCATTTGGAATATAAGTATCACATACCTTCCAGTTCCCACCACAACTATCTTCTGCTTAGTAAAGTCTGTGAGAGGTCGACCCTGTGCTCTAACAGCTCCAAGTAGACCAGCTAAAGCAACTCCTGCTGTCCCCTATCGAACAGGAAAAGCACAATAAATGATACAGTTTATACAATTGGAAGGAAATAAACATTGCTAATAAATTACAGGTACCAAGGTTGGGGGATCAAAGTACCTGTACATCATCATTGAACATGCAAAATCGATTCCGATACCTCCGAGGAGTTTCGAAAGCCCATTTCATTTGGAAGTCTTCAAACTGAGATTTTACCACTTTAGCAACGAAGCATGATTGGATCAGCAAGCAAAGTATGACCACAACACACATACCTGCACAACTGCTTTAGACCACTGTGCATGAACAGCTTCCATGAACTCATCAACAACAGCTAAGTATTCCTCTCCTTCCAACCTAGGTTGCCTCAATCCTAAATCTAAGAAAAATACTCACTTAGTAAGCTATGTTATGATGCAGGCATTTACTCCGCACAGAAAATCAGTTTCCACACTTTTTTCCAAAGAAGTATGATTACAATTTGAGTTAGTCTGAGAATATTCAACTGTGATTGTCACCAAAGTGGATAAAAAAAGTGCGTTTGGCTCCAAAACTCACTGAAGCGAAAAAAAATTGAAAACCATATTTTCAGTTTTCATAAATATTCTTGGATGACTCAAGTTTCGCCAAAATATATAACTATCCGTGATTCATTTCTCATTTTTTAGCCCAAAATTGCCAAGAGTTTTCCCTGAAACTTTGCAGATCTGTAGATCACAGAAATATGTCTCCACGAAACCAAAACCATAATTTTTCTACAACGTCTAACTCTAACATTTTTTTTCAAAATATCAGGCTCCACACGACATTCTCGTAAAAAACATCTTATATGAACTGTAATGTATCTTACGCACATAGCTTGTCCTCAAGGAGCTTTTCATTATTTGTTCCCACATCAAGCATTACTGGGAAAACCTACAGAAGAGTGTGAAAAATATAAAAAGAGGGAAATGTCATAACCCTGTAGTTGACTGAAGCAATTTTTTAATGTTCCAAACAGAAAATAACACATTACATACCTTCTGTGGGTTGATACCAGCAGCAACAACATAAACATCAAGTTTACCAATAGGTATACCAATGCCCTGAACACCAAGATCACCTAACCCTAGAATGCGACTCCCATCAGTCACAACTATCATGTCAACCTGAAATGAGCAACAACCAGCCACATGAAGAAGCTTACAAGCAGAAACGGGAGTAACTCTATTGGATCAACTATCAAGCGTGAAATAAAGGTGTATTTGGGTTGCTGGGAAGGGAAATAATTGTCAATTGGAGGCAGATTGGTTTTCAGTCAGTCATGCTCAGCCAGTCATGCTTGAGTGGTATGCCTTCCTAATACATGTTGTACTTTTATGAACTTCCAACTAGAGTGAAGAAGAGGATTGATTAGAGCAACATTCCTTTCGTAGGAAGGGAACCAGAAAATACTATCTGGTGACCTGAAAAAAATACAATCGTAAAGACTAACGGGGCTTGGTTTGCTAGACTTGTGAATTGCGCCTTTGTTAGGCAAGTGGTTATGGAAGTTGGATCAAGTGTTCAGTTTGGCAGCAAATATTGTCCTCTTGTGAACTGAACATAAAGAGGAGAAAGAGGGGAGGGATTCCCTGTTTTGGGTTGGTTTGATGTGGTCAGTATCTGAGAAAAGTATTCTCACTAAGAACACTCTGTTCCATAGTGGTAGGAAAGGACCTTCAGATTGCCAATTTTGTGGACAACTTGAGGACATGGATTTTTTATTCATGAATACCTCCTTGCAAAATTCATCTAGAATACCCTGAGTTGTACCTTTAATCTACCACAACTACTGGGCAGTCACACTAGATAATGGTTGGATTACTTGACTTTTGTCAAATGAAAAAGGAACGATTATGACTGGTATATATGCTCTGTTCTGGGTTATATCGAAGTTTTGGAAATATCATGCTTTAAACAAAATCTGGTGCTGGACCGAGTTGTTGTGGACTTGTGGTTCACCAGATAGACATTGGCTTACGGTTTGGTTGGCATTGAAGAAAATAGGAAATGCCAAATCAAATCAGCTCAGGGTTAAAACTGCTTGAGCAGGTAACAAGTGTAGTTTTACAAGCTGCCAAAGGGTGGGAACCCGTATAACAACATTTGACAAGTCTAGCTAGTGTTTATTTTCTAGATCGTGCTCCAGGTATTTGTCAGCATGTGACAATCTGTTCATGATGGTTAACATCAATGATTCTCCCTTTTTCCTGTTTGTCCAACACTCAATCAAGGAAACAGCGCTAGTAGTTTCCAGACTTCAGAGCAGATGGGGGAACAGGGAAAACATACAGCATAGAGAAAACTAACTTGATTATCAAGTTATTTTCCAAATAATGAGATCACATAGTGAATTATGATGCCATAGGTTGCTATTAATACCAACAGACACTTTCTAGTTCAAAACTGGAATTGTATTTGCGACTTAGCCCTGCATCAGGGTTGATGTCATCAAATGGATAAAGTAGCACAACCTTAAAAAAGATTTCCAACTTACCAGGACTTCGGTTGTAACAAAATAGTGACCCTGTGGAGCATTATAAAACCTTAAATTCCTGCTCTTGGCTCCTCTGATCCTTTGAATGTCATCTGTGACTGTGAAGTCCATTTGCTGAGCTCCAAATTCATCCAGATAGTCTCCTTGAGGCTGCAAGTTAAACCACTTATGAGAGAAATTGCAAAGTGTCTGTTTTTTCATCAGAGACTAAAAAGAAGCTCTGGAATAACCTGAGGTAGCGGATTTCTTGGCTTTTGTTCTTGTGATGATGACTGCTTCTCACCTTTACGAAATTAATGTGCACCTCAGTGACAAAGGTGCAGTTTTACACTGACCTGTAGATGAGGCTTTTGGGGACTTGATTTCAGTACATTCCCTCCAGAGCTGCATAAGTATAATAGTCAATTAGTATGATAAACTGGTTGACGCAATACTTGTAACAAATCATAAGAGAGGAAGGTTTATCTAAGCCTGATTCGGATCCTGCACAGGATCCTGATTATCAACGCCATCTATGTCCATGGACTTGTGGCGGTGCCGGCGGCTGTAATGCTTACCCCACATGACACTGACTTGTTGGGCTCCTACTTGTGTGACCTTCCCGGGAATCCGGCAGCCGTGTGCAAGAGGTTCTTGGCACCGGTGGAGAACCTGCTGTACTTCGATGGAGAGGCGTCCAGCACATAGATAGCACTTTGGTGCCATCCATGGTGCCTGCCTACTCATCGGTGCATCGCCCAATTTTAACACAAGATTTTTCATAAACCACGTTTTGGAGTAAAACATTGTTTCCCAACCTAGAGTTTGAAACATAGGCATAATTAAGCTCTAATATGGCTTAGCTTTAATTTTCTTGATGGCACCTTCAGTGTAGGTACATCAAGGTAGATTAAAAAATATGCTAATATTCTGGACAATTTCACAAGTATTGCTAGAACATCCATATAACATAAAGTAGTGACACATATCACTTAAGAACATGCATTTGGAATATAAGTAAGACATGTATATAAAATTTAGTAGGACAAGTGTATGATGAAGGGGTGGCTTGCCTGGCTTAGCAATATGTCCCTGGTTTTCTCCTTGTCCAACAATAAAGCAAACCTTCCTCAACAAACGCCTCTCCGGTGGTAATCTCCAATATCGTTATTATCTAAACGCAATAAAGAAAACAATCACACAAAAGCATTCACAGGTGCAACACAAAATTATAAACTAAAATTCTCTGGATTTCGAAAAAATAATTTGGTTCAGAAAACCTTCTGTGGTAAAATAATTATTGTGTTCAACCTACTTGATGAAAATTAGTGATTCAAGTTGCAGATGAAGTGTCATTTCACAAAATGATGAACTGTTTATGTTTTTGAGCTTGTCCAAGATGGTTTGCTTGCCTTTGCGAAAAATATTAATTGCAACTTTTGTGTTAGGGAGCTAGTGTAGAATTTTTTTTTTAAGATGGCGAAATGCTTACTGATGGAGCAGCTGTGACCATTAAAAACTGCAGCTTATCTAGCAGGGCCTGGTGTGCAATCGAGCAAGCAGGGGTGTTACAGGAAAAGGCGATGTTGTATTAGGCTGGATGGGTGGGTGTGTAAGTGCAAAATTTGCAGAGGACTATTATATCAGACGCTACTGAACCCACGCGAGTACCTGTCTCGCTGGGGCTCAGAAACCAACTGTCACGCCCTAGGCTAGGGAGTGTGAAAGCCATATGTGATTCCAAAGATCCCCTACAGTTAGAAGATCATGCAATTACAGTATTACACAGAAACTACAAGTGAACTACGTGCATAATATATTTGTTTTTAAGCAAGAGAAAAGAACACGTCGGAACAACATATAAGGCCAAAGGGGGCTTACCTCGCTCACAAGATTATGCGGGTTATTAGCGTCCAGTTTCTGAATGTCTACAACACTCCACAGTAAGTTGTGTGGTACAACAGAGAACTGAAGCCTGAAAAGAACAGTTTGAACAGCAAACTTAGTTCATCTTGAAAGATCCTCAGTTTAGTACTTGTCAAAATCTGTCATGAAATTTCATCATTTTTGAACGCAAGCAATTTAAAATGGTATAAGTGAATACATATGCAATGGACCTGAATAAGAGGACCATTGCAAGCTTTGTCAATTTGTCCTACCCCTTGGCCTTGTTAGCAGGCAAAGAAAATGGACCTTGTGCATTAATTCAGCCAACTCCTGAACAAATCCGAAAGTATCAATTGGTCAAGACTAGAACAAAGTTCCCTTCCACAAGAGATATAGTAATTTGAACTTTTGAAGTACATTAAAAAGGAATGGGAACCGATGCCACCTTAACATATGGTCTGAGGCATGGCTGGTCGGAGGAAGGGTGGAGCGGGCCCTCCTCACCGGCGTCACTTGTCGACGGGAGGAGGATGCCGGCGCTGTGGAGCCCTCGAACGCGCGCGCGGCGGCCGCGGGCGCGGATCCGGTAGAGACGAGGTCCGCGCCTCCGCCTCCGTCAGCGCCAAGAGCAGGGACGCATGGCCTGCACCGAGCGAGCGCCACCTGGTTCCCACCGGGTCTCCAGTTCCGCCTCGGGATTTTCAGCGACAGGAATAGACAACGAGGGGCAAAGTAGAGGTCAGGTCAGGGCGTGCCGCCGGCGCGAGGAAATGGCGGCAGCGCTGGGGAGGAATAGTGGAAGGGCCGGTCGTCGCGGGAGCGGTGGGAAGACATGGGAGGGGACGTTACTCGCGGAAGCAGCGGGGAGGTAGGGGAGAGCGTGGTCTTCGCGCCGGCGGTGGGGAGGCAAGGCACGGGAGGGCTCGGTCCCCGTGCGGCGGCGAGGAGGCAGTGGGGGAACGGAGTGAGGAGAGAAGGTGTCCGGTTCGCGACTCTTGTTTTGGGAGTTTCAGTGTTTCAGAGTGAAAAAAGTTACAGTATGCTCGTCAAACAAAAAAAGTTACAGTATGAGTTACAGTATGCAGGTAAAGTAAAAGTTACTTTCTTGTAATCTTTATCAATTGAATGTATTGAAAAAATGTCTCATCAAAATTCCCACGATAATAAATTTTATGGAGGTTCAAAAGATGTATATTTCACACGGTATTATGATACATGTTCTATATTATACAATTACTTGAAAAGTATTAACTATAATTACTAATTACTAGGTTCGTATGATCATTCTAGAACAAAAATTAGTTGTAATTTAAGTCAACACTGAAATGAACGACTGAGGACGTGAAAACTCAAGACTTTGAATATGATGAAAGCAACATAGGTCCCTCGGAATGTATGATATTGGATAGTCTCCATAAGAAAGTCAACAAACATCAACTTAATAGATGAATTTCCCATACATAAATGTAATTAATGATGTCACTTAGTTGGAGTAAGCCACTTGTTCGCCCATTTGTTTTGTGTTCCGATGGATTTGTGTCACTATAGTTGACAAAAAAGTCTTCTTTCACTTGGAAATGTGGGTGATAAGCTCTAAGCATTATTCAGTAAGTTTAAATATAAGAAACATAAGGAACATATTGATGGACGAAATAGTGTTTACACATATTGCTTCATATGTAAGTTGCTCAGTCACATGATCACATTTCTCATCATATTACTAATTTTTTCCTTATTTCAGATTAATGTACGAGACATCAATGACGGAGCTATGTTGAGGTCAGGAGGGCAGCCGCCCCCCTTCCCAAAACGATATTGTTGAGGTCAGGAAGGGGAGGGGACGTTACTCACGGAAGCAGCGGGGAGATAGGGGAAAGCGTGGTCCTCGTGCCGGCGGCAGGGAGGCAAGGCACGGGAGGGCTCGGTCCCCGTGCGGCGGTGGGGAGACAGTGGGGAAACAGAGTGAGCAAAGAAGTAAAGTGTATCGTCCAGCCTTGTCGTAGACGGAGCGCCCAACGCTCGGTTGCGGCGCTCCCTCCGTCGCAGACAGAATACTAACCCTATGCCAAAGACGGTAAGAGTATGACCTCCGGCTGCACACAGTAACCACTCCCACAAAGTGAGTGGGCCTTCTTTCGTGTGAAGCTCACTAAAAGGACACATATGTCGACTAGAGGGGGGTGAATAGGCGATTAAAATTAATACAGTTTAATGCTTGAATAAATGCGGAATAAAACTCTTGTTTAATTTATCAAGCAAGAAATCTAAACAAGCTAGGTTTACCTATGTTCACCAACAATTATGCTAAGCAAGATAACCAACTATGTGAAAGCAAGATATATTACTTCAAGCTCGATGGCTATCACAAGGTAAATTGCATAAGTAAGAAGCTCGAGTATAGAAATACCGAGGCACTTGGAGACGATGATCTATCCCGAACTTCACTTCCCAATGGAAGCTACGTCTCTGTTGGAGCGGCGCGGAGTCACAAAGTGATCTCCGAATAGCCGCAATGGCACACCGTAATCTCCTTCGTGCCTCCACCAATGCGAAGTACCACGAACCACTATGGGACACTTGAGGTGGTCACCAAACCCGTACAAGGATGAGGCACACTCCACAAACTTAATTGGAGGCTCCCACCGAATTCCCGCGGCTCCCAAAGCCACACGAATCAACAAGGTTGAGGCACACTCCACAACTTAATTGGAGGCTCCCAACAATCCCACGAGCCACCAAAACTCCGAGATCAACTACAACCGTCTAGGGTACCCAAGTACCCAAGAGGAACAAGCTCTAGGGCACCCAAGCACCCAAGAGTAATAAGCTTCTCAACTTCAATCCCCACGTATCACCGTGGAGAACTCAAACCGATGAAACTAATGCAATGGGCAAGAACACAAGAAGTGCTCAAAATCCTTCTCTCTCAAATCCCTCCATAGCAACTAATGCTATGAGGGGAGAGGAGAGGAAGAACAAGGAAGAACACCAAATTCGTCCAAGATCTAGATCCAAAAGCTTCCCTTCACTTAGAGGAGAGATTGATTGGTGGAATGATAGATCTAGATCTCCTCTCTCTTTTTCCTCTAATTGGAGGCAAGAATCATGGAAGAATAGAGCGTAAGCAAGCTCCAAAAGGTCAACAATGGTGGGGGGAAACTTGCTCAAGAGATGGGGACTCTTTGGGGAAGAAGACCCCTTATATAGGCCACCCAAATGGGTGACCGTTGGCCCCAAATTCGTCCCGGGTCGGTACTACCGAACCCGGGCCGGTACTACCGGCCCAAATGGACTGAGATAGTCAGTACGCACCCGCATAACCGGTACTACCGAATTTGGGCCGGTACTATCGACCATCACAAAAACTGCTGAAAAACACGAAAACGTGCATATCTTGATCGTCCGGACTCTGTTTTTGATGTTTTTGGGCTCGTTGAAATCGGTACAACGAGCACTATAAGATCATACAGAGAAACATCATAGTCCATCATAGTAGTAAAAACTAAATGATGAAAGGTTTTATCTCTCAGTTAAAGAACAACCAGTAAAAACTCCAACACAAAAAACACAAGAAGTTTTCCATAGGAAATCCGTTTCCGGTGAACTTGGGCTTGCCATGTAGAACACGACAAGCACCAAAACCTCACAAGGAGAAAAGCCAAAAAATAACCAAGAAATATGATGATGCTAAGTATGCAAAGGTTTGAGCTCTCTCCGATAGATACGATAGAGCTTAGTTGAGAGCCCCTCTTGAGAGTACGGTATCTAACCTATACATCTATCTAGATCGTAACTTTGCCTTGCGCATTCCACTTGATCTAGATGATGAAGATCTTGATCTCTTCAAGTGGATCACCTATCTCGATTGCGCTTCGCTCGGTGAAGACTCACATATTGCTCCCCCATACTCCACTATGGGAGAGCCTATTTTAGGCACATCTTCACATGACCATTTTCTCCAAATGGGTTGCAAGCTTCAAGCATAAGATTTCTTAGAGATGCTTCTCTTGAACTTGCACTTCAACCTTGATGACGATCCTCACTTGACGGCATCCTTCATGGGCTATATGAATCTTCATTTGATGCAAGCCCGTAGAAATGTACCTAACCCCACATAGACAAACCACACACATAGATCTAGGGTTAGTTCACAAAGCTATATGGACAAGTGCTTACCACACCAAGCGGTACATGATCCCACTTGGCACATCTTGTACCTTTGTGTGTTGATCAAACATCTTGATCGACCTTGTATATTTTCTTCTCTCTTGATTAGATGATGTCTTGAAGATAACCATAATAATCACATAATCCTTTTCTTCAAGACATACTTGCAATATGCTCCATTCTCATATGACCAATCATCAAATAACTCTTTGAACCATAGCTTTGTCATCACTTAATCCTGTTATTGATCATCTCAAATATACCCATGCAACTCGATGATCTTGATGCCAAATACTCCATTATATCTATATCTTTATGGCATCCTGAATCCAACATATGGATATCAAGCAAGGTCTATGACCAAACACTACAAGTATAACTCAATGCAATTATTAGTCCATAGGGATTGTCATTAATTACCAAAACCATACATGGGGGCGCCATGCCCTTTCAATCTCCCCCATTTTGGTAATTGATGACAATCTCTTTTATGAGGGTTTATATAATGAATTAAGTGACTATGCATGCATGGAACAAGCAAGAATGCATGAGCACGAAAGGTAAATGCTTATGAACACAACAAAAGCATAAAACCAATTCCCTTAAACCCTCTAAAACTTCTCCCCCATTGGCATCCATTTCCAAAATGGGCGAAAAATCTTAGAAGGTCAATATAGTAAGAGCTCCCCCATAATGTGTGCATCTCTCAAAATTTGAATTAAATTACACATATTCAAAGAATAATAGTACTAGGGAGATCGAACTATATTTAGGATCCAAAGTTTCCAAAAGAAAGATACATAAAATATTTTAACCTTCTCCCAATACAAAGCAAGCAAGGGATCCAACAAACAATTGATCAAAAAATGTTAAAATTTGAGTGAAAGAAAGTTTTAAATAAAATTAGAGGAGCTCCCCAATATATGTACACAATGTGGATTATGGAATTTGAAGGCAAGGTGTACAAACATGGCATCCTCACTCCCTGATACGTCCATTTTACATAACTATTTTATATCATAATTTACTGCTATTCATTGATATATATCGTATTTGGAGATGATACTTATGTTATTTCATCTATTTTGCATGATTGATGATCACTGGAGGATGGATCCCGGAGGCTGAATTCTGCTGGCAAAAGCAGCGTCAAGATACAATATTTCCGAAGACCAAAAGAACAAAGTGGCCAACTGGGAATTATTTATGAATAATTTCATCGAGGAGGCCAAAAGGGGAGCCTCGGGTGGGGCCCAGGGAGCCCACACCACCTCCCGGCACGGCTCCCTAGGCCGCCGCGCGAGCAGGTGGTGTGAGCGCCCTGGCCCACCACCTGGCGTACCCCTTCGCGTACATCTTGCCCCCGAAAACCTAAGATTTATCGGAAGGACATAATCCCTCTCCGCCGCCACCACGAGGCGGAGAAGACATAGAGAGAAAAGCTCTCCGGCAGGCTGCGTTGTCGCTGGGGAAATTCCCTCCCGGAGGGGGGAAATCGTCGCCATCGTCACCGTCATCGAGCTGCACTCCGTCCCCATCGCCAACACCACCATCTCCACCGTCGACGCCATCATCTCCACCCATCCACTATGTTCCCACTGTAACATCTAGGGCTAAACTTTGTGTATTTGATAGGGGAAACTCTCCTGGTGTTGATTACTCTTGTTATTGATGCTATTGATGAAGGAGATATGCCCTAGAGGCAAATAAATAAGTAGTATTTATCGCATTATCTCATAAGTTTATAATAGTTCTTTGTATTATGCTATAACTGTATTAATCGGAATTGTTAATACACGTGTGATACATGGAGAACCAGAGTCCCTAGTGAGCCTCTATATAAACAAGTCCATTGGGCAACAGTTGATCGAGATTCCCGATCAAGAACAATGACTCGGTTGACAATGGGGTCATATTATTAGTGGAATAAGGTGATGGACATACGCAAAGTATTGCAATAAGATCGTATTACGATGTTTGTCATTTGCAATAGATGAGTAATATGATAGCTTATTCCTTAGACCGTGAGACCGTACTTATTGCTACTTCGTAGGGGTACTTTGAGAGCATCAAACGTTGTGTCTTATATAGCATGACAATAAGGGTGTCCATCTTGGGTATTCCGAAAGAGTATGTTGAGACGTAAGGATCAAGAGCGGGATTTGTTCATTCTTGTAATGGAAAGATACTCTGGGCCCACTCGGTGAGATTGCATCTATATAGCTGCGCAGCTTATGACTAGGTCATGGAGATGTAATATCACAGACGAGTTAATAACCTTTGTCGGTAACGAATACAACAAGGACATCGGATGTCTACGATCATATCTCGGACAAGGTAGTATCGTAGAAACAAAGGGAATGAATATCATGGTTATGGTTTAACGACGATATTCGTAGAATGCACAGGGACTGTCATATGCATCCAGGTATCCCTGGCGGTCATTGGTGAGCGGAGTGTCTCGACCATGTCTGGAGTATTCTCGAACCGTAGCGTAACAAACTTAAGGTCTTAACGACACCTGGAGAAAGGTTCTGGAATAATATAGGATTTTATTGGAGTGAGAGAAATGATCCGGTGGTCCGGAAGGAGTTCCGGGAAGGTCTGAAATGGTTCCAGGAATGTCCGAAAGATGTTCGGGTGGTCTAGAAAATGTTTTGGAGTCACGGGAGATTAAATTATATGTAAATATATTAATTATGAATTAATTATATTTTATATTAATTTAATTATTAATTAAAAAGGAGAAAAAAGGGGGAAGCCCACTTAATGGGCCAAGAGGGGACCATGTGGGGGCCGAACCAACATGGGGTGGGGCCCATGGCCACCACGCACCATGCATGGTGCGGCCGGCCTCCCCCCTCCCTCTCCTTTAGTCCCACATGGGGGAGGCAAGGTGTTTGCACACCCCCTCCCCCTTTATATAGCAAGGCATATTAATTGGATTAATTACAGAAAAATACAATTAATTGTATAGCAGGCCGGCTGAGTTGCTTCTCCGCCCGTTTTGCCTCCTCTCTCCACCAAAGCTATACCGTTGGGCACCGTTGCCCTGCGGGATTCCAGAAAAGTTCTACCCCTGCGATTTCAGCTGGATCTGAATTACCGGGGGTTGTTGTTAAGCTCCGTATGTTTGCGAGTGCTCGGAGGCGCCACTTTTGAGGAGCCTGGGCGACGTCGTCTCGCCCACCCAGAAGCCCTGCCGCCGGCGCCACCCCCAGCCGTCGGCGCCTCGCCTCTTCCGCCTGACGCCCGTCGACACAGGTCTTCGTCGACACCCCCCGCCACCGTCTACATCGTCGCGGCAAGTTCTCCACGACCTCGAGGTCGGCTACGTACGACTTCATCGTCAACGCTTGTGCGGGAGCGTAATCCCCGCTATCGGTCTACATGGAGGTAATGTAACCCGTTCTGCCACCGTTATCACATGTACTTGATAGATAGATCTTGGCTAGTTAGGTTGTTCATACGCTAGAAAAATTATTGTTTTCTGCACCGGAACCCCTTCAATTGAGTGAAACTGTTGAACTAGGGTTTATGTTTAGATTGTTATCCATCATTATATCACCTCTGATTATGTTCATTATGGTGTGTTGTGAGTAGTTCATTGTGTTCTTGAGGACATGGGAGAAGTCTAAATGTTAGTAGTGAACTATGTTGATTCATATTTGATGTTTTGATATTTAAGTTGTGGTGCCATTATTCTAGTGGTGTCATGTGAACGTCGACTACGTGACACTTCACCTCTATGGGCCTAGGGGAATGCATCGTGTATTCAGTTATCATTTGTGGGGTTGCCGGAGTGACAGAAACCTAAACCCCCGTTGGTATTCCGATGCACGAGGGATCGCAGGATCTCAAAGTTTAGGGCTATGGTTAGATTTATCTTAATTACTTTCTTATATTTGCGGATGCTTGCAAGGGGTATAATCATATGTATGTATTAGTCCTAGGAAGGGCGGTGCATTAACATAGGTTCACCCACACGACACTTATCTAAACACTAAAGATTATTCATCAATATGAAGCGAAAGCACTAGACAAAAATCCCGTGTGTCCTCAAGAACGTTTGGTCATCATAAGTAAACAAATCGGCTTGTCCTTTGCTCTAAAAAGGATTGGGCCACTCGCTACAATTATAATTGCCGCGCTCTATTTACTCGCACTTTATTTCTTTGTATTCTCAAAGTCTACTGAAAACTTGTCCGCTAGTGTTTACAGTGCAATTCTCATCAAAACCACTTGTCAACACCTTCTGCTCCTCGTTGGGTTTGACACTCTTATTTATCGAAAGTGTTGTGATACACCCCCTATACTTGTTGGTAATCAAGACTATTTTCTGGCGCCGTTGCCGGGGAGTGAAGCGCTATTGGTAAGAGGAATTGGTAAGGAAAACTTCAACTCTAAGTGTTGTTTTTATTTTTGTCTCCTTATTTGCTTTATAATGGAGAAGAGAAATATTGCTTCCTTGTTTGGGAAGTCTTCTACCGCTGCTGAGGTAGAATATGAGGCGCCACCTGATGATATTGTGATGTTTAAGATACCTATGAAAATTGTTAAATGTGTTATGAATAACCGCTAATTTGGGGATGGAACTGTCCACCCCGGTGATCATTTGGTTTATTTACATGAATTATGGACGAAGTCAGGAAGAAATTATTCTCCATATCACTTTGTGGGAGAGCTGCGCATTGGTATAAACTGCTGAAGAACAGGAATTCTCTTGGATGGGACGAAATTGTACCTCTCTTTTATTCTAAATTTTATCCTCCAAGTGAAATTCATCAAGATCGGAATTCTATATATAACTTCTGGCCTCATGATGGAGAGAGTATTGCCCAAGCGTGGGGGAGACTGAAGGCATTAATGCTCAAATGTCCCATTCATGAGCTTCCTGGTAATATTATTGCTGATAACTTCTATGCAAGACTCTCGTTTGAGGATAAAACATTATTGGATACTTCATGTGCTGGATCATTCACTCGTAATAAGAAGGAGTTTAAATGAGATCTTCTTGATCGTATTGAAGAAAATACTGAAGCATGGGAGAACGACAAAGGTAGGGAGTCAGGTATAAAATAAGACTTTGAATGAATTTTATGGATACTGATGTATTTCGAAATATGAATAATGCTTATGGTCTTGATTCTCAAGTTGTTGCAAATTATTATAAATCCTTTGCTGACTATTTCGGTTTGCCCAAAAAGGGGTTCGAAAAATATCATGAACCTTATAAAGATAAACATGTTGTTCCTTTAGCTAAAAGTATTGAAGTTAGTATTGTTGATCATATCATTCCTGAGCCTTATATTGATAAAATTCCTTTTCCTGTTAAAGTGAAAGAACATTCTCTTATGGCTAGTGTGGTTAGTAAAAGTGATAATAAAGCTAAAGAACCTGATGAACAAATTAAAGTTAAACCTTCTGTGGCTATAATTAAAGAACTTGCTTATGAAAATGTGGGAGAAGAGTATATTATATTTTGTGATGATGCTTCTAATGTTGTCTCTCATCGTGCAAAACCAAGAAAAGCTAGTGTTCATGTGTTATCTGTTAAAATTGGTGATCATTGTTATTATGGTTTATGTAATATTGGTGCAAGTTCAAGTGCTATTCCTTATGAGCTTTACAAAGAGATTATGCATGAAATTGGCCCCAGCCAACTTGAAGATATTGATGTGGTTATTCAACTTGCTAATAGATAAACTATCTATCCCATTGGTATTGTTAGAGATGCTGAAGTTCTATGTGGTAAGACTAAACATCCCGCTGATTTTCTTGTACTTGGTTCTGCTGCTAGGTAGACTTGTCCTATTATTGGTAGACCTTTTCTGAATACTTGTGGTGTTGTTATAGATTGTAGGAAAGAGAAAATCCTTACTAAATTTGCTGGTGATTCATATGAATTCAATTTTTCGAAATTTGCTAAAACCCCTTATGAACCAGAATTGCCTAATGAAGATTGTAGAGTAGAACAACTTGCTTCTGTCTCTCTTGCTCCTACTAATTATATTCAGCAAGTTATGGAAGATCATGAAGATGAAACTTTTATGGAAGAAAGAAATGAACTTGAGGACATATTCCTTCGTCAACCTTTTCTTAAACATGATTTAAAAGTTGAAGACTTGGGTAAAACACTTCCACCTAAAGAGGATCATGTCTTCGATTTAAAACATTTGCCTGATAATCTTAAATATGCTCATCTTGATGATAAGAAAATATATCATGTTATTATTAGTGCTACCTTTCAGGTAAAGAAGAGGAACGATTATTGGAAATATTGAAGAAACACCGTGGAGCTATGGGTCATACTTTGGATGATTTGAAAGGGATTTGTCCTACTATATGTCAACCTTCTATTAATATGGAGCCCGACACGAAGCCAGTTATTGAACATCAACGCCGTTTAATACCTAAGATGAAGGAACAGGTAAGAAATGAGGTATTAAAACTTCTTGATGCTGGTATAATATATCCTATTGCTGATAGTAGATGGGTTAGTCCTGTGCATTGTGTCCCTAAGAAGGGTGGAATTACTGCTGTTCCTAATGATCATGATCAACTTATTCCTCAAAGAGTAGTTGTTGCTTATAGAATGTGCATTTATTTTAGAAAGGTTAATAAAGTTACTAAGAAAGATCATTATCCATTACCCTTTATTGATCGAATGTTGGAAAGATTAGCCAATAAAACTCATTTTTGCTTTCTTGATGGTTATTCTGGTTTCTCTCAAATTGCTGTTAAAGCTCAAGATCAAGAGAAAATCACATTTACTTGTCCCTATGGTACTTATGCTTATAGGCGTATGCCTTTTGGTTTATGTAATGCTCCTGCTACTTTTCAAAGATGTATGTCTGCTATCTTTCATGGTTTTTGTGAGGAAATTGTGGAGGTGTTCATGGACGATTTCTCCGTCTATGACACTTCTTTTGATAACTGCTTGCACAATCTTGATAAGGTTTTGCAGAGATGTGAAGAAACTAATCTTGTTCTTAATTGGGAGAAATGTCATTTTATGGTTAATGAAGGCATTGTTCTTGGACATAAAATTTCTTAAAGAGGTATTGAAGTTGATAGAGCTAAAGTGGAGGCAATTGAGAAAATGCCTTGCCCCCGAGATGTTAAAGGTATTCGTAATATTCTTGGTCATGCTGGTTTCTATAGTAGGTTTATCAAAGACTTTGCCAAGATATCAAAGCCTCTTACTAATCTCTTGTAAAAAGATATACTGTTTGCCTTTGATGATGATTGTAAGGAAGCTTTTGAAACTCTTAAGAAAGCTTTAATAACTGCTCCTATTGTTCAACCACCTGATTGGAATTTACCATTTGAAATTATGTGTGATGCTAGTGATTTTGCTGTTGGTGTTGTTCCGGGACAAAGAATAGATAAGAAATTAAATGTTATTCATTATGCTAGTAAGACTCTTGATTCTGCACAAAAGAATTATGCTACAACTGAAAACGAATTTCTAGCTGTTGTATTTGCTTGTGATAAATTTAGACAATACATTGTTGACTCTAAAGTTATTATTCAGACTGATCATGCTGCAATTAGATACCTTATGGAAAAGAAAGATGCAAAGCCTAGGCTTATTAGATGGGTATTACTTTTGCATGAATTCGACTTACATATTGTAGATAGAAAAGGTGCTGATAATCTTGTTGCTGATAATTTGTCTAGATTGGAAAACATTGCTTATGATCCTATACCTGTTAATGATAGTTTTCCAAATGAACAATTTGCTGCAATAAGGGTTAGTTCACGAGATAGTCCTTGGTATGCAGATTATGCTAACTTTATTTTTTCGAAGTATTTGCCTCCAACCTTTTCAGCTCAACAAAGAAGAAAATTCTTTTATGACTTGAGGCATTATTTCTGGGATGACCCACACTTATATAAAGAATGATTTGATGGTATTATGCGAAGATGTGTCCCGGAGTATGAACAAAAACAGATATTGAGAAAGTGACATAGTAGCGCTTACAGAGGAAATCACGCTGGAGATAGAACCACACAAAAGGTATTACAGTCAGGTTTTTATTGGCCTACTCTCTGTAAAGATGCAAGAAAGTTTATTTTATCTTGTGATGAATGTCAAAGAGTTGGTTATATCTCTAGACGTAATGAAATGCCTATGATTATTCTCTTGTTATTGAACCGTTTGATTGATTGGGATTTGACATTATGGGTACTTTCCCTTCTTCAGAAGGTAATACACATATACTTGTCGTTGTTGATTATGTTACTAAATGGGTAGAAGCTATTCCTACTAAAAGTGCTGATGGTGAAACATCATTAAAAATGCTTGAAGAAATTATTTTTCCTAGGTTTGGTGTTCCTAGATATCTTATGACTGATGGAGGTCCTCATTTTATTCATGGTGGTTTTAGAAAGGTTCTTGCTAATTATGGTGTTAATCATAGAATTGCTTCAGCTTATCATCCTCAAACTAGTGGGCAGAGCTATCAAATAGAGAAATTAAATCTATCTTACAAAAGACTATTAATAGAACGAGGAAGAATTGGGCTAGTAAATTAAATGATGCATTGTGGGCTTATAGAACTGCTTATAAAAATCCCATGGTATGTCTCCTTATAAAATGGTTTATGGAAAATCATGTCACTTGCCTTTAGAATTAGAACACAAAGCTTATTGGGCACTGAGAGAACTAAATAGAGATTTTAAACTTGCTGGTGAGAAAAGATTGCTTAATTTGAGTTCTTTAGATGAATGTAGAAGTGAAGCTTATGAAAATGCTAAACTCTTTAAAGAAAAATTTAAAAGATGGCATGATAAGAGAATCCTTAAGAGAGAATTTCATGTTGGTGAGAAAGTGCTATTGTATAGTTCTCGTCTTAGATTCTTTGCAGGTAAATTACTCTGCAGGTGGCAAGGACCATATGCTATTGTGGAATTGTTTCGTTCGGGTGCGATAAAAATTGCTTCGCTCAAGGATGACTCTACACAAGTGGTAAATGGACAAAGAATCAAGCATTATATTTCTGGAGATTCTTATAATGAAGATGTTGATATTATTCAAGCAATTTGCCCGGAGAATTATATTAAAGAAAATATTTCTGCTTTCGCAGAATCTGATTTGGAAAAGGTACAGTTTCGGTAAGAAAAAGTCCACAAATTTATTTTTTGGTTAACTGTGATTTATTTTTGGAAAATATGGAAAAATATGAGATGAAAACGAACTGGACACGAAGTCCGAGGCCAGCACACCACCCCGTGGCGCGGCGCCCTTGCTGGCCGCGCCAGCAGGCGGTGTGGAGCCCTCGGAGCTCCTCTCCTACTCGGTTTCGTGATGTTGCCTTCCTTTTATTTCGTAAATTTTTTCTATAAAGTCACCCGAGGCCCCCGAGGTCTGTATATCGTGTTTTTGACATGTTTTTGTTTCGAGCTGTTTTTCAGCCAGAACATTGTCCTAGTTTTAGAGGCATCATGGTCTCCGCCAACGACAAGGGAAAGAAGACTTTGGAGGATGGACTTCAAGATCCCAAGCTAGAGGAAGACATCAAGCGCGAAGACGAAGTGGAGGAAGGAGAAGACATGCGTCGTCACCTTCGTGCAACTGTTGCGAGCATTGGAGTGGTGGAGAACCCCTCCAACCGCAGGATGAACGCACAGATGAGCACCAGAGGGAGAATTCCACTTCATCTTCTGGCTCCAAGAACATCTTCATCAAGCACCAACTACGCCTTCCACAACTTAATCCACCTAGACCAAATTGAAAAATTGTCTGAGGTGATGCAGCAAAACTTTTGGAATATGGATCATTCTAACAATGTAGGGAAAAGGAACTCGAAATCTGATACGGAGTGGGGAAACAAATCCAAGAGCTGGGATTCAAAGGCCGATATATTCATGAGCTGTATTGAGCACAACACGGAGACGATTCGTGATCTTGCTTACAAGATTGACGAACTGAAGGAGTTGGTCGAGAAGCTTATTGGGGATTCTCCATCGCCACCGAAGGAGTAATTCATCATCAGTATTGGCATCTCCCTTCGCTTGTTCCAAGCTTGGGGGGAGTGCCGCGGTATCACCATTATCTTTGATCTTTTACTTTTTAGTAGTGTCATATCATGAGTAGGGAAGTTGTCTTATATGATGGTTTGCAATGTTGAAGTATCTCTCTTTTAGTTGGTTATCTATGTATCCCTTGGTGTGAGTTGCCGTTATTGAATATTAATGATAAGTGTTATCATTTAATTTCTACACACTTTATTTTAGGTTGCAACTTTTAGCATGTATGATTGATCTTGTCATTTAGTATTGGTGATCACTTTGGGAACATATAGTAAATCTTTTTGCTTTGGCAAACTTAGAATTGGTCCGTAGCTACAATACTTTGAGACTTAAGAGGAAAAAGAATTACATGTAGAATATAGCATTCATTGATCTTTCTCACTTGTCTATGACAAGCTTAGTATTTACAACTTAAAATTGTGTGTGCTTTCAAGTAAGAATTGCATGATTGTCTTTTACTACATGTATGTTTGTTTGCATCCTTCAACTCTTATGCTTGCTACCCAACCATGCTAGCCAAAGACCTGTATCGAGAGGGAATGCTTCTCATACATCCAAACTTTGAACCAAAACCCCTGCCAACTGTGTCCACCATACTTACCTACTATGTGGTATTTTGCGCCACTCCAAGTAAATACTTCTTGTGCTATCTTTATTCAAAATTACTATCCCTTATTTGTGTCAATGTTCACTAGCTTATGAGGAAATAATAGTTGGGTTTGTCATCTTCTGACTAATTGAGTAACCCATGACTTGCATGCTACATCTGCTCGTCATTAATATTGCAAAGGGGTGGTCAGACCACTATAATATCAAAGGTTGAGATTTTCAAAAATACAGGCACTCCTCCATGGTTTGAGATTGATTGGTGGGCACCGGTGAATTCGGCTAGCCATGGTTATGTTAGAAAGGTGGGGAGGAGTGTCATGGCTGTGAAAGTAAAGAGAAAAAGAAGATGAATATGATAAAGGCTTGTGTCGGGTTATGACTCCCTAGGAACAGGGGTAGTCACTTCCTGAAGGGTAGTTCGTGGAGGGGGTTGAACGCGGAGGTCAAGACCCTCGAGGGGCACGACGGCGGTGCTCGCCGGACTTGGAGACGAAACACCCACGAGAGAGAAAGACACCAGCCCGTACCCAGGTTCACGACCCTCAAGAGGAGGTAAGACCGCTACTCCTTCTTGTCTGTATTGAACTGAGGAGGTTACAGTACAACAGAGCTTGCCGAGGGCCCCCTTGAGGCAGTTTGTACCTGGGGAGGGAAGCGATGGTCTTCTTCCTCCTCTAGCCAGAGGCTATTCTACTCAGTCGTGCTAGGGTTTACAAGTGTTTTAGCAAGCAATTGGCCGACCTTCTCTACGGTGGAGGTCTTGCTCCTTTTATAGGCGCCACAGGCGCTCTTCTTCCGCTTGGCGTCCAAAGTGGCTCCCACACGGCAGCGGCGTGGAGGAGCAGGAGTCCACCACCGCGGGATCGTCCATGGACGCGGTCCATCATCGATAAAGTTGGGCGCGGTGGCCGACAAGCGGCCGACCGCGCAGTACCGTGCGCAGGGACGGCAGTCCGTAAGGTGGAGCCCGCGATGACGTTCTCCTTGGAGGGTTGCGCCGTCCAGCTGCTTTATCACCAGAGAGGAAGGTCTTGGCAGTCCTGGAGCAGGCGGCGCAACTTTATTGACTCCTTTATCACCAAAACGGCAACGGGAGTGCCTGCGTCACCATGTGGGCGTGGCAGAAGCCATGTGCGCCCTGCCGTGCTTCCTTGGCCGCGAAGTTTAGCCACAGGCCTGGGGAGGCCTGTGGAGGGGTTCCTGTTGACTTCCCTCCAGGCGCGTTGCGCCTTGGGAGGGTCTCCCGAAGCGAGGGTCCTCTTCAGGCCCTTGCTTCCTCTTCAGGCCCTCGAGGGGTCTTGCCTCTCGAGGGGCTCTCCAAGCGGCGTGGCTTGGTCCTTAGTCGTTTTGTCTGATTAGCCCGCGTGCGAGGCCTGTGGAGAGTGGCTCTTCATACCCCAGTCTCCACGGCCGACAGTAGTCCGCGGGCCCGCGATGGGCACGAGTGAGCCCATGGTCGCAGGTGGAGCGTCGTGTGCCCAAAGTGCCCGGCCGGCCCGAGCCACGCGGCACTCAGACGAGTAACGGTCGCGCACGATCTGGGGCGTGCGTCGTGGGGGGTCCCACCATGCCCCGGTAACTGCTCTTTGAGGGGACATAAAGCCCGAGCGCCAGAGCAGGGAGCCGTTACTGTTTCCAATTCTTCTCGCAGAAGCCTCCGCCATCTCGAGCTCTCCGCCTCTGCTCTCTTCTGCGATTTCTGCTCCTTCCGCCTTCCGCGGCACACCGAGCCCCGACGATGAGTCCCCTCAAGAGCAAGGGCAAGACCGCTGCGGGGTCTTCCTCCCAGGCAGAGGCCTCTGAGGTCGTGCAGGGCGCGGCGCTGTTGGGCGTGCGCGTCAACGAGAAGGCACTAGCCAAGGTCCGCTACCTGGTTGCGGACCGGACGAACGAGCACGGCGCCTCCGCGCTGAAGCCCGCGACGCACGGGAAACGCCCGCGAGGGTATTTTCCGATATTCCAGCACTGCCTCACCGCCAGGCTGGCGCCGCCTTTCTCGCCGTTCCTGGAGGCGGTACTGGCCTTCTATCAGGTGTAGTTGCTGCATCTGCACCCCAACTCCATCCTCATCCTCACCGTCTTCGCATACCTCTGCGAGGCATACCTGGGCTTGGAGCCCACGGTGGGGCTATTCCGGTGCTTTTACGCGCTCCGGAGCACAGCGAAGAATGAGCGCTCTAGGTGTGTCTCATTCCGCATCGTCGACGGCATGGGGAGTGTCTACATCCCCATGTCATGGAGTGAAGACAAGGCCGTCACCTCCGTGACGAAGAAGGTGGACGACTTCCGCCAGAAGTGGTTCTTCGTTGGGGTGGAGCATCCCTGCGCCTTCCTCAAGGTCCCCTATGAGCCACCGCTGAAAAACTCCCACTGGGACAAGGCGACCTTCTACGGCGCGAGGAACGTGACCTGATGGGGTGCCTGAGTTTCCTTCGTGAGGAGGGGCTCACGGGGCAGATCATTGTGGCGGACTTCGTGACGCACCGCATTGCCCCCCTCCAGGCACACTCGGTGCCCATGTGGATGTACTCGGGGCCGAACGACAAGATGTGGCTTCATTGTAAGGACAACGACAAGGACACCGTCGACAACGTCTTGTCCGCGCTCTTCGTCAACCTAACGGTGCCTGCCGTGGATCAGCTCCCCGTCGCGCTCCGGCCTCTCCATCAATACAACATGACGGAGCGCATGGACATCTTGGAGGGGATGCCTTCGTTCACCCCGACAGGCTTGGCGGGGATGGAGGTGCCACTGCCGGCGACGCGAGGAGCGGAGGGAGCGGATTCTCCCTCGGCCTTAGGAGCTGGGCCAGGTGAGGAGGAGGCCACGGCAGGGGAGGTGTCTTCTTCGAGGGCCGGGCCATTCACTGACGAGGTTTGTGACATCTCGTCAGGCGATGACGATGTCTTCGTGGTGGCTCCCTCGCGCCTCGTGGAGGAGGAAGCTGAGGAGGGGGAGGCCTTCGACGCGGAGGCCACTCCGGGAAGGTGCGGGCCTCGCACCAAGGCTGCCGTGGACCACTCTGGGGTGAGGCCATCCGACGTCCCCTCCAAAAGGAAAGCGGTGACGCCTCCGGAGGGGTCAGGCGCCAGGACCATGCCCTCCTGGCGCTCGCTAGGCCTGGTGTGGATCGATACCGGCGTTCCTCCGTCCGGGTGAGTGTTCAAGAGCTTCAAAGACTTTCTTGGGTTTCACCATGGAGATGTGAGCTTGATGTTAACTAAAGCTTGCAAGTTGTCTTTGGGTAGAGACCTTGCTTCTCACATCACCAAGCATCTTGTCAAGAGATAGAGCTCTCAATTCTTGTGAGGTGCCAATCCTATTCAAGCGGCGGATCTCAATTTACCTCCTTGTGGTCGGAGGAATAGCTTGATCATCTTGATCATTCATGTCTCCGCCTTGACGGTCTTGATTGCCTTGATCAACGAAAGGTGTGAGCGATGACGAAGGAGGTTGATCTTGGCCTTGGGGAGGACTAACACCTGGAATATACGTGGGTCCGGAAGTTCCGGTCATGGGGTCCGGAAGTTCCGGTGTGGACACCGGAAGTTCCGGACCGAAAACCGGAAGTTCCGGTCCACTGGAAACTTCAGGGGCAGTCGGAGGTTCTTGAACTCCTTCTTGTTGAGGCGAGTTGGGCATGGCGTTGTTGTCGAGGGTTTCTTGTGAGGTAGTAGTCACTGCTCGCGCAGAGCTTGAACCTTGTTGTGCAACCTCATAATAGAGTTCGACAGGGCGGTGGACGCCTAACCCCATCCTTCGGATAGCCTCTTGAGATTGATCATCACCTACATCAGAAACACCACTTTGCTCCACAAGGGAGCCGGCATTCTCATCGAACACCACACTACAAGTTTCTATGATAATGCGCGAGGCCTTGTCATAGACTCTATAAGTATGGTATTCGGAACTGTAGCCCACAAACGTCCCTTCAAGAGACTTAGAATCAAACTTGCCTAAACGAACACCTTTGATGAGATAGAAACACTTACAACCAAAAACTCAGAAACAAGAGATGTTGGGCTTGTTCCCGGTAAGCACTTCATAAGGTGTCTTCATGGGTCCTTGGCGAAAGAAGAGCCGGTCGGATGAATGGCAAGCGGTGTTGACGGCTTCGGCCCAAAAGTTTTTTGGGTACTTGAACTCGGCCATCATCGATCTTGCCATCTCAATAAGTGTGCGGTTCTTCCTTTCGGCTACACCATTTTGTTGGGGAGTATAAGCAGCGGAATGTTGATGACGAATCCCTTCTTCACTAAGGAACTCGTTAAAGGTGTAGTTCTTGAACTCGAAACCATTGTCACTTCTTATCACCAAGATTGGGACATTATGTTGACGTTGAGCTTCATTGGAGAAGTCGATGATAGTTTGTTGGGTCTCCGCCTTCGACTTGAAGAAGAAAACCCATGTGTATCTTGAATAGTCATCAACAATCACCAAGCAATATTTCTTGCCACCAAGACTAGCTTCCGGAATGGGACCAAAGAGGTCATGTAGTGCCCTTGCTTAAGAAAGCAATGGAACATATGAATAGTGCGAAGACTTGGATCACATAAGTCTCGCATTCTCCAATAAGATGTAATTTCACAGTACAATGTCATAATTTATTACAGAACGAGACGAATGATCCAAAAACAAATAATCCTTACAACTTAGCATAGCGGAAATGCTAGCTGAATAAATAGTTCACACTTTATTTCAGAGTTCAAACGCAATACTAAAGATAGCATGGAGCTACATCTTCTCCATGAAGCCACTTGCAAATCATGTTGGTTGTAGCTCGAAGACGACCCCCTTACTCCTCATTCGGACATTCTGCAAGGTTTAGTTGCAGCCCAGCTATAAAGGGTCAGCACAATTGAATTGTGGTGGCAAGTGACTTTAATTTCTAATGTTCTACTAAGCTATATCTATATGCTTATTTGGCTGGTGGAGCTCAAGGCTATTGCGCAAAGCAAGTTTTTTCCTACTTTTGATAAACAACTTTTTGTATTCAAAATCTTCTCTTTAAGAGACATCTCGAGACAAGTCTATGTCTCCTACCCATGTTTCCCCAACAAAGTTTTATTAAGAAATTGGGATGAAGAGATTTTCAGAACACAACCTTGTGTAGCTACTCAAATTGTCCGATGCAGGGGACACGGCTAAGATCTTAGATTTTAACTCTCGAGAGTGTGTGCACTTTCACCATTAGACTCAATCAACCCAAACTATCCTCTACACTCCTTTAGTGAGAAGGAAAAGGAGAAGATCAAGACGAGACTTTTCAGAAGTTGCTTTCCCATGATCATACTAAGAGATTACCACCATCCTATCAACTCTACCACCATCAATCTCTTGACCCAGGTCCACATCAACTTACTCCATCAAGACAAAGCCCATATTGACCAATGGTTGCACGATAAGCAACTAGACTCGGTGTAAACTTAAATCTCATAGCCCTGGGTGACCTACCACATGTGAGCAACTCAGGTTAACACCGCATATCATGGCCCCAAGTAAGTGGAAACTATCTTGGGCGAAGACAACCATGAAACTTGGCCCTGAGAAGCCACTCAACTTGAAACCTCCTCGATCGACCCAATCCACCCAGGCGTTAAATTAATTTAGTGGAAATTTTCATTTATCACGTCAACCATAAAACAATCAATTGCAGCAGGTACTTCCACTAAATTATAATAGGGGTCTAACTGGAATTTCTAAGGGGTAACCTAACAGGTTTGCATAGCATACTACAAATCTCCCACAAACCTATCATGCATACTACTTTTGCAAATACTGCTTAAAACACAAGGCATGCAATAGAATAAAATAGTAGGTGTTTTATGAAGTCACTTGCCTTATGAAAGTTGTCGTTTCTCTCACACTCTTGTCGAAGTCAATGGGTGCTCCCCGTTTCAAACTATATAGTAAAAAGGACACCCAATAAACAAGCAATTCAATAAACACAAAACATATTGAAAAATACAAGCGTAACGAATCTTCTTGGAAGGGTTTGGTCAAAGGTGTCACCTAATTCAATATATAAAAAGAATTAATGTGTTTGGGTTTAGGGTTTTGCCAAGGGATGGTCTGGAGTCAAAGAACACTTTCAACTCGAGAAGATTGTATGGGTGTTTCCAAGTTTTCTAATGAAATGGTCTTCAAAAGTTTACACAAAGGGATATCAAGAAGACTTAATCACAATTTAAAAGTAAGGTTTAACACTTTAGTACAACTGTAACCATTTATTTTCATTTACCCAAGATTATGTTTAGAATTAATCTTAACCAAATTCAAATTCAAGAATTTCTTACTTTTCTCATATCTATACATTTTTAATTCCCAACTTCAAAGTTTGTAGTATTAATAATAACTTAGTTATTTAAATTGTTATAATGTTTTAAATCACATTTTTAGTAACACCTAATTAACCAAATGCATTTAAAAACCCTTGTAAAGGAACTAGAAACTATTTAAAAGGTTTTAACAAAACTTACTTATTAATGTTATGAAATATATTAATAAACAAGAATTTGAGCTTTCTCCGGACAAGGACAATTAGTTATGCCTTTGGTACAGAGTAATAAGTTTTAAATTAATAAAACTTATAATGTGCTAAAATATATCAAATTAAGTCTCTGACCTTTAAATTCATTTTAAATTGTTCAAACATTATTTATAACGAAATTTTATAAATGGGGTTAATAGGCAGAGGGCATTTAATTAAGTTCATAGTAATTTGATTAAATCAAAAATAATATTTCTATTAATAGTTATGTCCAAAATAGTCAAACTATTCAAAATAAACATACATCAATTTAATCATCAAAATAATTCTGAAAATTATTTTATAATAGATGCAGCATATTACACATTTATAAAGTGTCTAAAACAATTTTATTTGCAATTTTTTTGAATTTACTGATTTAAAGTTATTACAAAAATACTCAAATTCACCATTTTAAATTTGAATATTTTTAACTAGGTCAAATTTGAAATTTAAAAGTTCCATCAGATTCTACTTGTCGAGGGCTTCAATTTGATATAAAATTTGTCCAATTTGGGTCAAGGGTTAAAAAGTTATGATAATTCTAAGTGGCAGGGGCTTTTCTGCAAAATTGCCATTTAATCTAATTAAAAGAAATTAATGTCCACGTGTGCGCTGACTGGACCTGACATGGCTGCTGACTGGGTCGCTGACGTGGATAAGTGAAACGATCTGGATCGTCAGATCCTGATCTAACGGCCGGAAAAGAATCGTACCGATTCGTTTTAAGTGTTCTAATCCTAACCGTTGAAGATAGATCGGACGGTCCGGGAACGTTGACCAGAAATGGGCGGCGGAACTCACCGGAGTTGGGGGCGAAGACGGTGCCGGCGGCTCGGTCGTGGACGGCGCGGTTGCTCTGGTGCTTCCCCGAGCCTCCGGTGGCGACGACGAGGTGCGGAGCGGCTCGTCGAACTCGATGGTGGCGACGGCGTCAACTCGTGCGTCCTCGGGCAGCAGCGAGGCGCGGCCGGAGTTCCTCAAACGTCGGCGAGCATTCGTTGACCTTGTTCCGCTCCAACGACTGCGGAAATAAATCGACCGAGGGGTCACGGAGGTGCGCAAGGACAAGGGAAAAAAAGAAGGAGGGGGTCTCGGCCCCGGGAGGTACCTCGGCTCGCCAGAAAACAGAAATTGGCGGCGGCGGTTACGGATGCTCCGACGAGCTTTTCCGGCGGCCTGGGGGCGGGATTTGTTAGGGTTTTTGAGGGGAAATATGCGGCACGACCTAGGGTATTTATAGGGCCGAAGAAGGAAACAAAATGCGTGAGGATTTCGCCGGATTCTGGAGAGAGATCAACGGCGCGATTTTCGGCCGGAGGAGGAAGAAACGGTGACGTCATCACTGACTTCATCAGTTTTTTCTTTTTCTGATTTTGTTTTCCATTTAATTCATATCTTTTGATTTAAGATTCCAAATCAAGTCAAATAAATTTCTAAAAATTTGTAAAAGCATTATCTTTGTGTTAAACCAGTTGTGGGCATGTTTTGAACATTTTTGAAATTTAATATTTTTGAAAAATTCATTAAACGCCAATTTGATACTTAATTATCAATTTTAAAATTATAACTTAATTTAAATTGTCTTTTGGCTAAATAAAATTTGTAAAATACCCATAATCAAATATGTTTGAAATTAAGTTATCTAAACTCATATTCCATTATTACATAAAATTTAGCTTTAATAGATTATTAAACCACATATTATACCTATTTGAAATAAGCTGAGAAGATGAAATGTAATCATTTTTAGTTTAAAGTATTTTGGGCACCATTTTATACTAAGATAACTCAATTGAAAACTTCATAACCATTTTGGAAAGGTTTTTAGATTTACAATCATAAAAATATACTCCTGAAAATCATTTGATGTTTTGAAAATAAATGAAGATCATTTTAAGCTAATGAAATGTTTATTTGGATAAACCATTTATTATAAAACTTATGAAGTTATTAAAGTTATAAACTATAGGTTGTAATTTCAACACTATGCTTTTGTACTTAGTGAGAGAATGACAAACCAATTGGCAAAAGGATCATGTTTTTATTTATTTAATGACACTAGTAAATACTATTTTAATTTATGAATGGCTATGGCTAAGTGGTTAAATCAAATACTTATTAGGAAAACTTTTTATTATAATGGTCTGAAAATTTTGTAAAACATTTGTCAAATTACATATTGAGGTTTAATAACTACAATGGATATTAAATTGTTAACTTGAATCAACTTTTGAAAGTAATGATCTTTCCAAATATTTGAAATATAAAATCTCTTCAAGATGCTTGAAGTCTTTCAGAGTTGGTTCTCTTATGCAATTTAATATTTTATTTTAAACAAAACAAAAGTTTTATTTTTTTGTGATTTTTAAACATTCCAAAATATTGGGATGTTACAGACTACCACCCTTAAAAGGAATCTCGTCCTCGAGATTCAGAGAGACTAGAATTTTTTTTTTTGAAATGAATCTGATACTCGAGAGGTTTTGAGACATGGAAACTTAAGAACTCTTAAGGGGTGATTTTTCTGATTGGGAAGGCTAGAAAGAAGGGTAGTTTGTGATCTCCGGGTTTATGCGGCAGAGATTAATTTTATTTGGGTGGCTACGACCCTTAAATAATTTCAGGTCATACAAACAAACACATCAAGCAATCGAACAAATACACAACTCAAGGTTCAAAACCGCTAGATATTAATAATCCTGAAAACTCAAGGTTTTTAAAATCTCAACACCAAAAACGATTTAGGTTCCAAAATAAACACGCTGAATAGTGCCCTTGCTTAAGAAAGCAATGGCACATATGAATAGTGCGAAGACTTGGATCACATAAGTCTCGCATTCTCCAATAAGATGTAATATCACAGTACAATGTCATAATTTATTACAGAATGAGACGAATGATCCAAAAACAAATAATCCTTACAACTTAGCATAGCGGAAATGCTAGCTGAATAAATAGTTCACACTTTATTTCAGAGTTCAAACGCAATACTAAAGATAGCATGGAGCTACATCTTCTCCATGAAGCCACTGGCAAATCATGTTGGTTGTAGCTCGAAGACGACCCCCTTACTCCTGATTCGGACATTCTGCAAGGTTTAGTTGCAGCCCAGATATAAAGGGTCAACACAATTGAATTGTGGTGGCAAGTGACTTTAATTTCTAATGTTCTACTAAGCTATATCTATATGCTTATTTGGCTGGTGGAGCTCAAGGCTATTGCGCAAAACAAGTTTTTTCCTACTTTTGATAAACAACTTTTTGAATTCAAAATCTTCTCTTTAAGAGCATCTCGAGACAAGTCCATGTCTCCTACCCATGTTTACCCAACAAAGTTTTATTAAGAAATTGGGATGAAGAGATTTTCAGAACACAGCCTTGTGTAGCTACTCAAATTGTCCGATGCCGGGGACACGGCTAAGATCTTAGGTTTTAACTCTCGAGAGTGTGTGCACTTTGACCATTAGACTCAATCAACCCAAACTATCCTCTACACTCCTTTAGTGAGAAGGAAAAGGAGAAGATCAAGACGAGACTTTTCAGAAGTTGCTTTCCCGTGATCATACTAAGAGATTACTGAAGGGGATCATGTGCACAAAATAAAAAATTTCCTAGCAACGATATCCTTAAACTAGCCAAGATCTACACTATGCAGATATAGAAGTACGACGGAGATCGGAATACATACCCTCGTAGACCGAATAGCGGGGATTACGCTCCCGCACAAGCGTTGACGATGAAGACGCCGTAGCCGACCTCTAGGTCGCGGAGAACTCGGCGCGACGAAGACGACGAAGATGACCCCGAGGTCGGGTGGAGGAAGTAGGCCTCCGAGTACCGCTAGCGCAGCACCTCGCAGGGCGTCACACACATACGGTGGAGACGACAGCCTCCGAAGCTCCAGTCCAGGACGAGCAGCGGAAGACTTGGACCGGAACACCAGTAGCGCGGCATCGGGCTATGGTGGAAGAGATCCCCCTCCTCTACTCGGCGCGGCTCCGACAAGGGAACCACGAGATCGAGAGAGAAATTGGGAATTAATTGGTGAATTAAAAGGCCAGGGGTGCCCCTTCTTATATAGGCTCCCGGGGGGAGCCAACCTCCCTAGCCAGGCAATGTGGGACTATCCCACAGCCATGGTGCGGCTAGGGATGGTGCACCGGCCCTAGGTGGGCCCCATTTGGCCCACCTAGGCAGGCCAAGCCTCCCCCACAAAATTCCCTTGAGGGTTTTCTCCCCCATGGGCCTTCTTTCGACCAGAAGGCCCATTTAGGGAAATCAGCCTAAATAAATTCGAAAATAAATATATAAAATCATATTTGCATATTAATTACACTAATTAATATCAAACATAATATATATAATTTTTCCTAGCTCCGAAAACTCTTTCGGCGCTGCCCGATCTCCATCGGACCCCTCCCGGGACGTTCCCGGTGATCTCTTTCCTTTCCGGTTGTCTTGTCGAAACCCCTTAAGTGTGTTACCCTAGCGGTTCGATATAATAACAGGTACGATCAAGACTTCTCTATGATCGACGACTAACTCGTAGGCCTGGACCCCATGAATTAATCCCTGTGATATAACGAATGACTTTCATCTATCAAACCTGGACGTATAGTCTTAAACCCTTTGTCATGGCGATACTTAGCGTGTCCGAGCATCATTCTCAGATATCTCCATACCTAGCATGATCTCGTTACCGACATCGCTATCTTCTACTCGTCTATGATATTATGTCAGCTGGTGACCTAGTCACATGTTTGCAAACTCATTTGACATAATCTCACCGAGTGGGCCCTAGAGTATCTATCCGGCTATGCGGACTGACAAATCCCGCTGTTGACCCCTCGTCTCAACTACCCCTTTCTGATACCCAAAAGTATCACTGTTATTGTCACACTAGATAAGATATGACGTTTGGTGCGATCAAAGTATCTTCCAGGGATAACAATAAGAGTTGATCTCACGGTCTTAAGGCGTAATGACTATGTCCTACAAATACTGGGTATGTCCATCGCATCGTTACACCCAACGATATGACTTCCATTGCCGACCGGCGCCATGCCCTTTGATCGGAAAACCTCGATCATCAATCACGCAACGAAACTAGTCTTAGTAGAGGCTACTAGGGACCTGGTTGTTTATCTACCACACCTGTATTAATGTTTTCGCTTAATACAGTTATAGCATGGTGTAAAACATATAATGAACAATTGGGATATTGCCAATAAACTATGTTTATTAAGTGCCTCTAGAGCATATTCCCTTTAGTCTCCCACTTGCACTAGAGTAACACTTAATCTAGTTTACAACCTGGTAAAAGCTCAACACCCATAGCATCTTGGTGCCTGCTCGCCTCGTGGAAGAGGAATACAGTCAATAGATCTCACACATTGAGACCTATATGTGCTTTGCAACACTTCTATGTCACCTAGTTTGACATCATCCTGTATCTTACGATGACGGTGAAATATATCCCAGTGGATGGAGTGAGACTCGAGCATTCGCGTAGCATGCGCCTTAAAAGTCTGAAAGATCTATTAAGGGACCACCTACGCTCGGAAAACTGCTCAGTCCAATCACACTTGCTACTTCTAAAGTGGCGATATATTTATATACCTATGTAGATTATGCGACAGTGCATTCATATGCGACTTCGCAAACTAACCATGTCTTTCTTCAAAATAAAGGACATCTCCTATATGAGATTTCTAGTCGTATGGGTCAGTGTAATAACTTGCATCATCGTAACCGCTTTACGGCAAGTTCCATTCCACTCTTACCCGTTACTAGAAAACCTATCTTCAGTTCTCATAGACACTGAAGTTAACGTTTGTTCATTGATCCACACAAGGATCACTCTAGAACCTGTTCTTTAACCAAGAACTCGGGTCACACTAAGTCGAGCTTTCAGTCTGATAGCATCTATGACTGATACATAGATAATGTCGAACATCATTTGCTATAACAAACTGCCAAGATAAACTTAATATTTTACCTAGTCATACAAGCAAGAGCCTCTTTCTTTGCTTGTCCTATTCTGAAACCCTTCAGAATCTTGACTAAGGAAATATTCCGACATAATGTTATTAAGCCCCTTACGATATATACAATTATAAATCGGATGCCTAATACTCCTAACTTCATTTCATAGAAAATTTAATCACTTAAATAATCCTTTACACTCTACTAGAGGATCTGTGTCATTCAATATGTTGTTACATACATAATCACGAATGACACCTAGCTCCCACTCAAATATGCCTTCCGCATATAAGATCAAGGAAAAGCTACTTAGCTCCCACTCAAATATTCCTTCCGCATACAAGATCAATGAAAGCTACTTTGCTCCCACTCACTTCTTTGCAAATGTAGGTTTCTTCAACTATTTTGGACAACTCCAAAATCCTTTGATCACATTATCAAAGTGAAGATTCCAGCTCCGATATGCTTGTTTCTGCCCATGAATGGACAACCGAAGTTTGCAAGCATCCTCAGGATTACAAACCATTCTTAATTACACTATTAAGAACCATGGTTTTCTCATCCATCTATCAATTTCTCATTCGAAATTATAGTAATTGCTAAACGACCCAGAATAGATTTAGGCTTCGCCACTTGAGACAAAGTCTCATGTGGTCTGTCGGAACTGTTTCACGACAAATCGAATCTGCTCAATATCTACTCTCTCGTAAAACTCCATATACTATCAACATCCTAGATGCCATCAAGAAGATCTCCCAAGTCATTACCTGGTAATCGTATATGGATTTTATTTCGGATCATAAATGACTCACAGCCATTTCTCGGACTTAGGTTCACCATCTCTTCTTCGTAGTTCGTAGGTCTATCATATTCCATTAATATGACCTTCATAGCAAGATTGTCGTAACACACAGTGTGGAACACAACCTCGTATGCCTACGCTCTTAGTATGAGCTCAGAACATCATGATCTTGAATCATCAACTTTTTCAAGCTGTGGAGCCTGACACCAAACACACTTTCGGTTGCGCCACTCTGATGTCTGGAGAAGAAGTTCACCAACTTCGTCTTGCTCTACTTTCTTTCTCACTTATACCCTCGGACAAGAAACTATTTCTTTCGCAAGGTATATCCCGGCAAAGATTTTGCCTATGTCGTGAGACATGTACCCAACTAACTCTTTAGGTAGGGTATACTACAAAGATTAATCCATTTTAGGTTCGATTACATCGAAACACAAAATTGCTGAAACGACAATCCAGGCTCAAAAGCCATGCCGTCACTCGTATGGTATTGTCTCCATGGATTCAAATGGTTTCCCTATTTGCTAACGTGAGTGTTTACGTTTCTACCATATGACTCTAATGATCACAATAATTCGGTAAGAGATTTATTTACCACACACTATCCGATAGGGTGCAATTACGACGTCCTAACACACCATAACACTATGGTGTTCCATGCGACGTAATTTGTGGAACTCTACTCACAAGTCTTCCAATGATGTGCCAACTCACTCAAATCTTTATTCCTCGATATGCATCGCGGGAATTGGATTTTCTTGTTAAGTTTATTTCCTACTTCATTCTGGACTTGTTTGATTGAATCAAAATTTCCAGGCCAACATTCCCCGAGTGGATATCCATATATCTATTCGAATGTTCATGAAGTCTATGAAATAAATACTTCCACTACACGTTAAAGTACTTCATTGATTCACATACACCCATATGCATGATTCTCAACAAGCTATACTCAAAACGTTCAGTGAAGTTCACGAAATAAAGGTCTCCACTACCCATCAATTACTTTATTGAACCACATACATCTCCATGTATGACTATCAATAAGTTATATGCCCGTTTTCCGAAAACGGTGTCACAGTTATTTTGCAAGTGTCAAAAGATCAAATCTTAGGACTTGTAGGTCCATCCAGTGTGGAGCTAATGCATATAACATTGACATGACTAAACGGTAGTGCCACACATACGTGGTGTCTTTATTAAGTTTGTATCCTTTGGCATTAATATTATGAATGTGGGAGGTTCTAACATCTAAATTCAAATCGGCATATGATCATTACTTCATAAATATAGGACACCAATTTGTCACTATCATGTATGAACAAGTGTCTCGCTAGAGGAGACACACTTGTAACGATCATACTAACATGCGATCATAAAGAATTTACCCAAATGGTAGATCTAGAGGGAGAGTGTCTATGGCCATCACAACAACTTGATTGCCATTATCAACACGCAATGTCGCCTCATCTTTTCAAGCTACTGAAGCAGTAAACCTGGTTTTCACAAAACATGACTAGTTCAAAACTTAGTCACTACTGCGAGTACTTGCTTAGCTAAAACATTCATAACATGTATATCATATATACACCATCATCATTGATGACTTCCGGTGATCTGTTTCATTTTCTTGATACTTCCACCGTAATCAAGAACCATGAAGGTGAACGATTCCCCTTGCATGACATAGTCTATGACAGAGGATTTGCACTTGGCAACGATGTCTGTCATCCAGTAATTGAGCTGAGCGAGGCGTCTCAATGTTCATTAATCATGAACATATGTCATTAAGTATGACCGCCACGTGCTCCCTCAATGTGTGTATTCTCTTCCATCTTGGTTGAGAAGACAATCAGTCAACGTACTGATAAACTTCATCAACCCAACTTAAGGGGTACCCCGAGTTTTAGCGACCATATCATATGTCCGCGATCCAATAACTCGTACCCACCGTTGGTTCTCTATGGCAGAGATCATAGCATACACTGGACTATGATGATATCATCCGCTCAAAATCCGATAATCCAAATTATCCTTTGCTAGTGGAATCTCCGGGTTTATCTCCTAGCGGGTATTGTATCACAAAGAGCTAACGGTTTAAACAAGGAGTATCCTCAAGCTTAAGTATCAAACTATGAAGTTTGGACCCACACTTTTAAGTTTCTAAATCATAGGAATGAGCCTAATTTGGAAAGATGCTATCACAATGGTTAATATCTACAAAGGTTTGCAAAACAGACTCTGTTCATTATATTTTGAGTTCTAGTATTTTAGAAAATAACTATCGGAACTCCCACTCAAACGAACATCCCTCCTGGTCGTTTAAGCGATTACACGACCCCCATCCATTGCACCACCCCTCATCATCAGAGCCGGCGGCACAACTTCAAGAGTAGACAAAAGTCCGCCACACCAATTTTGTGACTCGTGCTCGACCTTTCGGTCTCCCTGTTCCGAGGCCATATTTCTGAATATGCTAGGCTCGCCACCAAAAACCTCCACGCTGACGCTTGTGCAACATGGCTTACACCCACTGTATGCGAACGACGAGATGTCTGACACCCGATCATCACGGCCTGCCTCATAACGAAGAACTTTCTTGGTGGTGCGCGTTGGAGGGAGAATACTAGTGGTATTTTGAAGGGATCATCTTATATAGCTACCGCCGTGTAACTAATGTATACTATACACACAATCACACAATATAAGATGCACACAAAACATCAAATGTAATGCAATGTGATATAGTCCATTGCGCCATGGTCTTCTTGGCGCCCGCAGTTTATAAACAATTTAATAAACCTACCTTGACCATATCATATAGCCCCTGCAAAATAAAGTTAGACGCATCTACTTTATCTTTTGCATATTTTACGTGGCTCGGGGCTTTCGTAAATAGAACCGCTTCATACCTACGAACCTTATGACCACAACAACGATCCAATAATTGCATGTTTAAGCATCCCTTTCGGGCCCTCCATTGAAAATGCAAAGCCAACTAAAGAGAGAGAAACAGGCACCCGCCAGCCACAGATACGGTACAAGCCGTATGTCAGTAGTGGAACCAGTCACGCGTAAGCGTACGCGCAAAGTCGGTCCGGGCCGCTTCATCAGCTCGATGCCGCTGGAATCACAAGTGCACGCTAGAGGGTAGCAAATAACAGGAACGGTGCCCCCGTGCAGAACACGGGTTCTAACAGCGTACAGCTATATCTATGATAGATCGGCTCTGATACCACTGAAGGGGATCGTGTGCAGAACAAAAATTTTCCTAGCAACGATATCATTAAACTAGCCAAGATCTACACTATGCAGATATAGAAGTACGGCGGAGATCGGAATACATACCCTCGTAGACCGAATAGCGGGGATTACGCTCCCGCACAAGCGTTGACGATGAAGACGCCGTAGCCGACCTCTAGGTCGCGGAGAACTCGGTGCGACAAAGACGACGAAGATGACCCCGAGGTCAGGTGGATGAAGTAGGCCTCCGAGTACCGCTAGCACAGCACCTCGCAGGGCGTCACACACATACGATGGAGACGACGGCCTCCGAAGCTCCAGTCCAGGACGAGCAGCGGAAGACTAAGACCGGAACACCAGTAGCGCGGCAGCGGGCTATGGTGGAAGAGATCCCCCTCCTCTACTCGGCGCGGCTCCGACAAGGGAACCACGAGATCGAGAGAGAAATTGGGAATTAATTGGTGAATTAAAAGGCCAGGGGTGCCCCTTCTTATATAGGCTCCCGGGGGGAGCCAACCTCCCTAGCCAGGCAATGTGGGACTATCCCACAGCCATGGTGCGGCTAGGGATGGTGCACCGGCCCTAGGTGGGCCCCATTTGGCCCACCTATGCCGGCCAAGCCTCCCCCACAAAATTCCCTTGAGGGTTTTCCCCCCCATGGGCCTTCTTTCGACCAGAAGGCCCATTTAGGGAAATCAGCCTAAATAAATTCGAAAATAAATAAATAAAATCATATTTGCATATTAATTACACTAATTAATATCAAACATAATATATATAATTTTTCCTAGCTCCGAAAACTCTTTCGGCGCTGCCCGATCTCCATCGGACCCCTCCCGGGACGTTCTCTGTGATCTCTTTCCTTTCCGGTTGTCTTGTCAAAACCCCTTAAGTGTGTTACCCTAGCGGTTCGATATAATAACAGGTACGATCAAGACTCCTCTATGATCGACGACTAACTCGTAGGCCTGGACCCCATTAATTAATCCCTGTGATATAACGAATGACTTTCATCTATCAAACCTTGACGTATAGTCTTAAACCCTTTGTCATGGCGATACTTAGCGTGTCCGAGCATCATTCTCAGATATCTCCATACCTAGCATGATCTCGTTACCGACATCGCTATCTTCTACTCGTCTATGATATTATGTCAGCTGGTGACCTAGTCACATGTTTGCAAACTCATTTGACATAATCTCACCGAGTGGGCCCTGGAGTATCTATCCGGCTATGCGGACTGACAAATCCTGCTGTTGACCCCTCGTCTCAACTACCCCTTTCTGATACCCAAAAGTATCATCGTTATTGTCACACTAGATAAGATATGACATTTGGTGCGATCAAAGTATCTTACAGGGATAACAATAAGAGTTGATCTCACGGTCTTAAGGCGTAATGACTATGTCCTACAAATACTGGGTATGTCCATCACATCGTTACACCCAACAATATGACTTCCATTGCCGACCGGCGCCATGCCCTATGATCGGAAAACCTCGATCATCAATCGCGCAACGAAACTAGTCTTAGTAGAGGCTACTAGGGACCTGGTTGTTTATCTACCACACGTGTATTAATGTTTTCTCTTAATACAGTTATAGCATGGTGTAAAACATATAATGAACAATTGGGATATTGCCAATAAAATATGTTTATTAAGTGCCTCTAGGGCATATTCCCTTCAATTACCACCATCCTATCAACTCTACCACCATCAATCTCTTGACCCAGGTCCACATCAACTTACTCCATCAAGACAGAGCCCATATTGACCAATGGTTGCACGATAAGCAACTAGACTCAGTGTAAACTTAAATCTCATAGCCCTGGGTGGCCTACCACAAGTGAGCAACTCAGGTTAACACCGCATATCATGGCCCCAAGTAAGTGGAAACTATCTTGGGCGAAGACAACCATGAAACTTGGCCCTGAGAAGCCACTCAACTTGAAACCTCCTCGATCGACCCAATCCACCCAGGCGTTAAATTAATTTAGTGGAAATTTTCATTTATCACATCAACCATAAAACAATCAATTTTGCAGCAGGTACTTCCACTAAATTATAATAGGGGTCTAACTGGAATTTCTAAGGGGTAACCTAACAGGTTTGCATAGCATACTACAAATCTCCCACAAACCTATCATGCATACTACTTTTGCAAATACTGCTTAAAACACTAGGCATGCAATAGAATAAAATAGTAGGTGTTTTGTGAAGTCACTTGCCTTATGAAAGTTGTCGTTTCTCTCACACTCTTGTCGAAGTCAATGGGTGCTCCCCGTTTCAAACTATATAGTAAAAAGGACACCCAATAAACAAGCAATTCAACAAACACCAAACATATTAAAAAATACAAGCGTAACAAGTCTTCTTGGAAGGGTTTGGTCAAAGGTGTCACCTAATTCAATATACAAAAAGAATTAATGCGTTTGGGTTTAGGGTTTTGCCAAGGGACGGTCTGGAGTCAAAGAACACTTTCAACTCGAGAAGATTGTATGGGTGTTTCCAAGTTTTCTAATGAAATGGTCTTCAAAAGTTTACACAAAGGGATATCAAGAAGACTTAATCACAATTTAAAAGTAAGGTTTAACACTTTAGTACAACTGTAAACATTTAATTTCATTTACCCAAGATTATGATTAGAATTAATCTTAACCAAATTCAAATTCAAGAATTTCGTATTTTTCTCATATCTATACATTTTTAATTCCCAACTTCAAAGTTTGTAGTATTAATAATAACTTAGTTATTTAAATTGTTATAATGTTTTAAATCACATTTTTAGTAACACCTAATTAACCAAATGCATTTAAAAACCCTTGTAAAGTAACTAGAAACTATTTAAAAGGTTTTAACAAAACTTACTTATTAATGTTATGAAATATATTAATAAACAGGAATTTGAGCTTTCTCCGGACAAGGACAATTAGTTATGCCTTTGGTACAGCGTAATAAGTTTTAAATTAATAAAACTTATAATATGCTAAAATATATCAAATTAAGTCTCTGACCTTTAAATTCATTTTAAATTGTTCAAACATTATTTATAACGAAATTTTATAAATGGGGTTAATAGGCAGAGGGCATTTAATTAAGTTCATAGTAATTTGATTGAATCAAAAATAATATTTCTATTAATAGTTATGTCCAAAATAGTCAAACTATTCAAAATAAACATACATCAATTTAATCATCAAAATAATTCTCAAAATTATTTTATAATAGATGCAACATATTACACATTTTATAAAGTGTCTAAAACAATTTTATTTGCAATTTTTTTGGATTTACTGATTTAAAGTTATGACAAAAATACTCAAATTCACCATTTGAAATTTAAATATTTTAAACTAGGTCAAATTTGAAATTTAAAAGTTCCAGCAGATTCTACTTGTCGAGGGCTTCAATTTGATATAAAATTTGTCCAATTTGGGTCAAGGGTTAAAAAGTTATGATAATTCTAAGTGGCAGGGGCTTTTCTGCAAAATTGCTATCTAATCTAATTAAAAGAAATTAATGTCCACGTAGGCGTTGACTGGGCGCTGACTGGACCTGACGTGGATGCTGACTGGGTCGCTGACGTGGATAAGTGAAACGATCTGGATCGTCAGATCCAGATCTAACGGCCAGAAAAGAATCGTACCGATTTGTTTTAAGTGTTCTAATCCTAACCGTTGAAGATAGATCGGACGGTCCGGGAACGTTGACCAGAAACGGGCGGCGGAACTCACCGGAGTTGGGGGCGAAGACGGCGCCGGCGGCTCGGTCGTGGACGGCGCGGTTGCTCTGGTGCTTCCCCGAGCCTCCGGTGGCGACGACGAGGTGCGGAGCGGCGCGTCGAACTCGATGGTGGCGACGGCGTCAACTCGTGCGTCCTCGGGCAGCGGCGAGGCACAGCCGGAGTTCCTCAAACGCCAGCGAGCATTCGGTGACCTTGTTCCGCTCCAACGACTGCGGAAATAAATCGACCGAGGGGTAACGAAGGTGCGCAAGGACAAGGGAAAAAAAGAAGGAGGGTCTTGCTCGGCCCCGGGAGGTACCTCGGCTTGCCAGAAAACAGAAAATGGCGGCGGCGGTTATGGATGCTCGGACGAGCTTTTCCGGCGGCCTGGGGGCGGGATTTGTTAGGGTTTTTGAGGGGAAAGATGCGGCACGGCCTAGGGTATTTCTAGGGCCGAAGAAGGAAACAAAATGCGTGAGGATTTCGCCGGATTCTGGAGAGAGATCAACGGCGCGATTTTCGGCCGGAGGAGGAAGAAACGGTGACGTCATCACTGACGTCATCAGTTTTTTTCTTTTTCTGATTTTTTTTCCATTTAATTCATATCTTTTGATTTAAGATTCCAAATCAAGTCAAATAAATTTCTAAAAATTTGTAAAAGCATTATCTTTGTGTTAAACCAGTTGTGGGCATGTTTTGAACATTTTTGAAATTTAATATTTTTGAAAAATTCATTAAATGCCAATTTGATACTTAATTATCAATTTTAAAATTATAACTTAATTTAAATTGTCTTTTGGCTAAATAAAATTTGTAAAATACCCATAATCAAATATGTTTGAAATTAAGTTATCTAAACTCATATTCCATTATTACATAAAATTTAGCTTTAATAGATTATTAAACCACATATTATACCTATTTGAATTAAGCTGAGAAGATGAAATGTAATCATTTTTAGTTTAAAGTATTTTGGGCACCATTTTATACTAATATAACTTAATTGAAAACTTCATAACCATTTTGGAAAGGTTTTTAGATTTACAATCATAAAAATATACTCCTGAAAATCATTTGATGTTTTGAAAATAAATGAAGATCATTTTAAGCTAATGAAATGTTTATTTGGATAAACCATTTATTATAAAACTTATGAAGTTATTAAAGTTATAAACTATAGGTTGTAATTTCAACACTATGCTTTTGTACTTAGTGGGAGAATGACAAACCAATTGGCAAAAGGATCATGTTTTCATTTATTTAATGACACTAGTAAATACTATTTTAATTTATGAATGGCTATGGCTAAGTGGTTAAATCAAATACTTATTAGGAAAACTTTTTATTATAATGGTCTGAAAATTTTGTAAAACATTTGTCAAATTACATATTGAGGTTTAATAACTACAATGGATATTAAATTGTTAACTTGAATCAACTTTTGAAAGTAATGATCTTTCCAAATATTTGAAATATAAAATCTCTTCAAGATGCTTGAAGTCTTTCAGAGTTGGTTCTCTTATGCAATTTAATATTTTATTTTAATCAAAAACAAAAGTTTTAAATTTTTGTGATTTTTAAACATTCCAAAATATTGGGATGTTACAGGTCAACATGGAGAAGCTCCAAAACCCCCGTTGATGAAATGATGGTCTTGCTTGGATGGTGGATGTCATGCATTTTTCTTTCAACACAAGCCCTATACATTCGATCCTTCGAGAAAGAAACATGGTCTTTTAGTCCTAGGATATGGCCACCCTTGTGGAGACTTTGCAAAGTCCTCATATTGACATTGGGTAGTCGGTGATGCCATAACCAACCCAAGTCCGCCTTAGCGAAAAGGCACATTGCATGGGAAGTGGTGACTCCGGAGAAGTCAACCACATAGAGCCCATTCTCAACGTACCCAACGAAAGACACTTTGAGAGACTTGCTCCGCATAAGGATAACCATTTCCTTTTCGAAGATAACGGTATAGCCCAAACAAGTTAGAGAATGAACCGAGATCAAATTAAAACCTAGGGACTCGACAAGCAAGACATTCACAAGTGTGATGTCCGGTGCCACTACCACCTTGTCGAGCCCTATTACCTTAGACTTTGAATTGTCACCATATGTAATGGTCATTTGAGCATCATTTCGCTTCAACTCCGTTACAATCTCCTTGCTTCCAGTCATATGACTAGTGCACCCACTATCAATTATCCATTTTGATCCTCCGGAAGCAAGGCCCTACACACAATCAATTCTTTGATTTAGGTACCCATTTTGCAATGGGTGTCTTTTGGTTAGCAACAAGGGTCTTTTAAGACCCAAACAGCATCTGCAATATAGCCATCAAAAGGACCAATGTATCTAGCATAAACATCCCCATAATAATCAACATATAAGGCATAATTGGGGTTAGATATGCACACAAAGTCATCACGAGAAGGAGTGCCCCTTGTGGCCTTTCCACTCGCAATGTCATCTTTCTTGTCTTGTGCAGGCTTGGCCTTCTTCCTGATATTCTTCTTCTCCTTGGCAGCATAGCCTAGACCTTCTTTACCCTTGTGGGGCGCTCGCTCATGAAGAGGAGTAGTGAGTGTCCCCTTACCTTTATCAAGGGGGATCTTGGGCGCGGTTGCCATGGATGGAACAAACAACACCCTAGCATTATCCTTAACAACATGTGCATTAGCATTTCAAGGAGTAGAAGTGCTAGGTTTCTCAAGAGTAGATATCCGAGTTGGGAGTTGATCACGTGATTTGAGAAGGCGTTCGTGATCACTTGTCAATACCTTGTGAGTATTTTTAAGTGACTCGAAGTCTCCACAAAGTCTAGCATGAGCAACTAGAAGCTCGGACTTTTCATTTTGCACAATTTTACATTTAGCAAAGTAAAGATCACGATCCTTAGTGATCTTGGCAACTTGCTCTTTAAGGAGAGCATGAGCTTCTTGTTCATCTTCAAGGGAGGATTGGAGAGACACCTTAGTGTGAGCATACTCTCTCTCAATCTCACCTTTCAACTCAAGCTCATCCTCAAGCTCACCTATACGACTCATAATTGAGCCAAAGTGTTTCTTTCCTTCTCCTTGCAAGTTAGTCATGAATTTGTCAAAGGCAATAATTTCTTTTTTGACTTCAAGACTCATACCATCATCAATATCATGGGATATGGAGGTGGGGGACAATTTTACCTCGGATGTCTTTGCCATAAGACATCATGCATTCTTGATGATGGGGCTCTTATTTGGGGAGGAGAAGAGTGACAGAGGTGTAGAAGAAATGGCTAGAGCGGCCACTTGCGGTGGGGTGTCCTCCTTGTCACTATCTTCATCATCGGTGGGATATTGCTCTTGGGTCACCAAGACAATCTTTTGGTTCTTCTTGAAGAAGGGCTTCTTCATGGGCATAGGCCCCTTGCCCTTCGTCTTGGCCACGAGCCTCCCACCATGGTCCTCTCTTCTTTCTCATGGTCAATCTACAACAAAGTGGCTTTTGTCATCACAGTTATAGCAAAGCCTCACCTTGTTGTTTGGCTTTCCTCCATTGGAGGGGAACTTCTTGTCAATCCTAGATTTGGCCCTCCCGGGGTTCTTCCAAAAATTTCTTGCCGCAAGACCCTTGTGTTGGGTGAGAGTACTTGAGAGAGTCTCACTAGATAGCTCGACTTGATCATCATTCTCATCTTCATCCTCTTCTTCAACGGTTGCCTTTAACGCAATTGAGGCATGCTTGTGCATCCCTATGGCTCTTGCTCTTGCATCTTGTGCAATCTTGGAGGCCACTTTGTATGCGGTCATCTCTTGCATGACTTCATTGGATGTCATTTTTGCAAAGTCATGTCTCCCTTGGAGTGTCTTCAAGTCCGTTTCCTCAAAGGGCAAGAGTGCGGTCACGAACTTCCTTTTGATCCAAGCGTCACCAATGTAGGCCGCACCGAGGTTCTTGAAGGTGTTAGAAATCAACACCAACCTCCGGTACATGTCCTCATGGCTTTCTCCATCCAACTTCATTTCACAAGGCATCATATCGGTTCTTCTTCATGCTCTCATTACCAACGAAGATGTCAGAAATAGCATTCCACACTTCTTTGGCGGTGGAGAATTGTTGAATGAGGGGCATGTCCTTCTCTCCAATGGCCATTTGGAGTTGATGAAGAGCGGTGACATTGAGTTGACTATCAACCACCTCTCTCCTTGTCAAGTTGGTTGGATCATGGGCCTTGAATCCTTCTTCAATGATGCGCCATAACTCAATGGAGGCACTACATAAATGAGACTTCATTTGAAATTTCCATTGAGAAAAATGAGTAGGCTTGAGCTTAGGAGGATCACTTCTAAAGTTTAAATGAGGGTGAGGGATAGGAGGGTTAGGAGAGTAATTATGGTTAACATTATGAAATTCCTCTCCTTTGCGGGTATTAGAGGAGCTAGGTGATTCATCCTTTTTGGCCTTCCCGGGGGAAGCATTCGGAGGAACATCTTTGGACCCATCCGAAGACGACTCCTAAGAGTTCTCACCGTGCTCCTTAGAAGGAGGAGAGGGAGAGGTAGCCTCGGGCTCCTTAGACTTCAAGAGTGCCATGAGCATCTCATTCATCTTGAGGAGTTGGGCCTCCAAGGACGATCTCATATCTACAAGATCGGCCATGGTTGCCCCTTTGGCTAACGCCTCCGTCTCCGCCTCTAATTTCTCAAGGGCGGCCCTCTCGGCATCGGATTCCGACATCGTTGCACTTAGGCGGTTAAGCCCTTAAAAGTGAACCTGGCTCTGATACCATTGAACGGGAATCCGTCACCTAGAGGGGGGGGGGGGGTGAATAGGTGCTATTACAAATTTTAAGTCTTTTCAAATTTAGGCTCAACACCAAGGTAAATTATCTAGATATGTAGCTACGGTGAATTTACCTAAAATACAAGCTAGTCAATAAAGGATAAACACGAGAGCAAGACAAGCAAGTAAGGGAGAAAGGATAAGGGGAACCTAGTGAAGCACGCGGAGACGAAGATGTAATCCCGAGTTCCACCCAAGGGTGTACGTCTCGTTGGAGAGGTGTGCGCTACCACAACAGGTTAGCCGCAACGCCACAAAGGCTCACCTTCTTCTCCGATAAAGTCAACCACAAAGGTTGCGAGTTCACCTTTCAGTATTGATCCCCTTTTAGGGCGGAGATCGAATCCCTTACAAACGATTGAGGCACACACCCACAACTTAATTGGGGGCTCTCAAGATGACCACAAGAGGTCAAGACCACAAAAGGTCAAGCTTACACCAAGAACCAACAATGGTGAGATCTAGGTTTTTCTGGAGGAAACCCTATACTCGAAATCCCCAAGTGAATGGGGGAAGATTACAAATCGCTTCAGTGGAGTAGTAGATCGGGGCCTTCTCTTTTGCTCCTCCAAAGATCAACGAGTTTGGGTGGAGGAGTTGGGAGATGTTGAAGATTTGAGCTTCAGCACATTTATGATGAGAGAGAGAGTGTAAGAGCTAGAATGACTGGAGGTAGGTGGAGGGGTATTTATAGCCCCTCCAAGAACTAGCCGTTTTCACTTCGCGCAGGCCGGAACTTCCGGTCACTTAAGCCAGAACTTCCGGTCACCTGGAAAGTTCCGGTGGAACTTCCGGTCACCCGGAAAGTTCCGGTAGAACTTCCGGCTTGGCAAGGGCGCAGGCAATCCAGACTTAGAGAAAATCCTGGCATGTTCAGCACCGGAACTTCCGGTCGCCCGGAAAGATCCGGCCATACTTCCAGCCAAAGTTCCGGCTTTGCCCGTGCGCGAGCAATTCCTGACTTAGCAGATTTCTCTGCTATTCAGCACCGGAACTTCCGGTGAGTAGACCGGAACTTCCGGTTTCCCAGAATGATCCGGTCAAATCTCCCGACAAAGTTCCGTATTTGCTCGTGCGGAGGCAAGTTTTGATTTAGCCGATTTTTACGTTTGTCTAGGACGTAACTTTCGGTGGTAGGCCGGAACTTCCGGTCGCCCGGAAAGATCCGGCCAAACCTCCGGCCAAAGTTCCGCCTTTGCCAGAGCTGAAATCCTAAAGGACTTAGCCGTTTTCTAGGCAACTAGAAATGTCCGGTGTAGGCTCAGAAATTCCGTCCCGTAGGCCAGAACTTCCGGTCACAGCACCGGAACTTCCAGCCTGACAGGACAGGAAAAACTGCCAGCCAACCCTCTCTTTAATCCGGTTGATCTTCATCCTTTTTCTTTTCAAGCCGATGTAGTATCTGAAATACATAGTCACACCGTTAAACATTCTTTTCGTGTTGTCATTACTACCCAAAACTCAGGAGACGGAAAATGCTCTTTCAACTACCTACATTACACAAAATAGTACACCACAAGCAGGAGCTAATGAATAGGCCCGTGATTCCGTAGAAAGAGCTCAAACCTTTGCATACTTAGCATCATCATCTTTCTTGGTTCTTATTTGGATTTTATCCTTGTGAGGTTTTGGTGCTTGTCGTGTTCTACATGGCAAGCCCAAGTTCACCAAAAACGGATTTCCTATGGAAAACTTCTTGCGTTTTTGGTGTTGGAGTTTTTACTTGTTGTTATTTAATTGAGAGATAACACCTTTCATAATTTAGTTTTTACTAATATGATGGATTATGATGTTTCTATGTATGATCTTATAGTGCTCGTTGTACCGATTTCAACGAGCCCAAAAACATCGAAAACGGAGTCCGGACGATCAAGATATGCTCGTTTTCATGTTTGTTTTTCAGCAGTTTTTGTGATGGTCGGTAGTACCGGCCCAAATTCGGTAGTACCGATTACACGGGTGTGTACTGACTATCTCAGCCCATATGGGCCGGTAGTACCGGCCTGTAGCGTACCTGCACTTAAAATAAGGCAGATACCTGTGTATAGTGCAAATCACTGAATCGATTCGTTTGCACACATAGTTTGCGATGTAATATCACAACAAAGTATCAATTTTATTACATCGATGATCCAGACTTACAAAATATTCAATACAAGTTGCATAGCATAAAGCTAGCTTTGGAAGAGTAAACAGCGGAAATACAATAGCAGTGAGTCTCCATCACATTCATGTTGCCACAGGCGAAAACATGTTGATTGTAGACTCGAAACCTTTAAACGAAACCTCACTCGTCATCTGATCAATCTGCAATAAGAAAAATATTGCAACAACGTGGGTCAGATTCCATTAAAAATGGAGTCTGGCAAGTGACACTATGGTGGACACTTAATGGAATAACTCTATAGCCTATATGCATATTTGGCTGGTGGAGTTCAAGCCTATTTTGCATAAAGCCAATTTTTCCTAACTCTATGGAAATCACTTTTCTTCTATTCGAGACATTCGTGGCATGAAAACCACTGTCTCATTCTACTCTTATTCACCCATCAAGTTTTATTTTTGAAGTTGGAATGATGGAATCCTCCGTTGACGTCCGTGATTAGCTGCTCAAATTGTCCGTACCGGGGACACGGCTAAGTACTTAGTTTTACACTCTGCAGAGGTTGTGCATGTTCACCGTTGTACCCATTCAACCCAAACTATCCTTTACACACTTATAGTGATAAGGAAAAGGAGAAGAATGAGACGAGATCTTTCAGAAGCATTTTCCCTCCCACTCTGGCTTGACCCGTTCCACCTAACACCCTCTACATCTGCTTGTCAAGCCGGAGAGAGTCCACGCAACATAATTGATTGTAACATCCCAACATTTTATAATATTTAAAAATCACTAAAATTTAAAACTTTGCTTGTTATTAAAATAAAATATTAAAAGGCATAAGAAACCCAACTATAAAAGAGTTCAATCATATTGAAAAAGTTTATTAAGTTAAATATCTCAAATAATCATTATTTTTAAAAGTTGTTCAAGTTAAACATTTTATTATCCATTGTATTTCTTAAAACCTCAATATCTAATTTGACAAATGTGTTGCAAAATTTCAAACCATTTTATTGAAATGAAAAGTGTTTCTAAATAAGCATGGCATTCATTAATTTTCAAAACATAAAATGATGAATATATTCTATATAAGAAATGAATTAAATCTAAAATCTATTCTAAAAATATGTTATAAAGTTTTCAAATGATTTATCATATTATGAAACTTAGTGGTTCACAAAATAATTTGAATTAAAAAAATGATTACATTACATTTTCTCTTTTCCTTAGTGGTTCACATTATAATGATTACATTATATGATTTATCATATTATGAAACTTACTATGTTGCGTGGAATTTCTCCGGCTTGACAAGCAGATGTAGAGGGTGTTAGGTGGAACGGGTCAAGCCAGGTGGGAGGGAAAATGCTTCTGAACGATCTCGTCTCATTCTTCTCCTTTTCCTTATCACTATAAGTGTGTAAAGGATAATTTAGGTTGAATGGGTACAATGGTGAACGTGCACAACCTATGAAGAGTGTAAAACTAAGTACTTAGCCGTGTCCCCGGTACGGACAATTTGAGCAGCTGATCACAGACGTCAACGGAGGATTCCACCATTCCAACTTCAAAAATATAAAACTTGATGGGTGAACAAGGGTAGAATGAGACAGTGGTTTTCATGCCACAAATGTCTTGAATAGAAGAAAAGTGTTTTCAAAAGAGTAGGAAAAATTGTCTTTATGCAAATTAGCCTTGAACTCCACCAGCCAAATATGCATATAGGATATAGAGTTATTCCATTAAGTGTCCACCATAGTGTCACTTGCCAGACTCCATTTTTCATGGAATCTGACCCACGTTGTTGCAATATTTTTCTTATTGCAGATTGTTCAGATGACGAGTGAGGTTTCGTTTAAAGGTTTCGAGTCTACAACCAACATGTTTTCGCCTGTGGCAACATGAAGTTGATGGAGACTCACTGCTATTGTATTTCCGCTGTTTACTCTTTCAAATCTAGTTTTATGCTATGCAACTTGTATTGAATATTTTGTAAGTCTGGATCATCGATGTAATAAAATTGATACGTTGTTGTGATATTACATCGTAAACTGTAAGTGCAAACGAACCGATCCAGGGATTTGCACTATACACAGGTATCTGCCTTATTTAAAGTGCAGGTACGCTACATTGATCAAGCCAGAGCCCATATGGCAATGGCTGCACTGGAAGTAATCGTCACTCGGAGTTCTTCAGATTCCTCCGTTCCCTGGGTGGCCATCCACAAGTTCACATACTCAGGTATACACCATAGAAATGGTCCTGAGTAGCCACTCAACTTCGCCTCCGTATACAACAATCCACCCAGGAGGTTCTTTCTTAACTTAGTAGAATTTAGATTTTCACAAAACAACATTTGCATAGCATCAATAATTCTACTAAGTATTGCATGGGAACCTAGACACAGGAATAAGGAAATCTAAACATGGCTTGCATAGCAATACTATCCTACACATGCTTATATAAAATACACTAAGTAATGCATATAGAAAATAGTAGGAAGTTTATGAGGTGTGCCACTTGCCTTTGGATGAAGTATTTACTCACAAACTCTTTTCAACGCAACTCGGGTCTCTCCGTTCAATCTAAACAGTATAGACAAGCAACAATACAACAATCAAAATAAAACACAACTACACAATGCATACAAACACATATAGAGTGAACAAACAAGTTTTATAAAGATCCTAAGGAAAATATGCTTATGCATGATGTGCAAAATGTTTCTAAGGACTAGAGATGTATGTCATGCTATAAAAATATTTTAACTTAATGTAAGGCAAAATAGGTTGGTCAAAAGTGACTAAGGACTAAAGTCATAGGTTAGACAAAATACTTTGTTATATATCATCTTGAATAAGCACTCTAATGACTTAGTCATGATGTGCATAACTACTTAGAGAAAATACTAAGTCTATTCTTCAAGGTGATCAACAATTATTAACAACTCTTTGTAAATTGGATATTCACTATAGTGAGAGAGACAGACACCCGGCCAACCACTTAAATTGTGGAACAGGTCTCATGTAAGTGGACATGTAAGGTTAGTCTCCAGGCCGCTTCATCTCACTATGCCGCTAGGATCCAACAAACTTCAAGATGGTAGTAACATGATCAAAAATTGTTTATGTCTAAAGTGAAAGACAAGATTAGGAAAGAGTTAAAAGATAGAAGAAAGATGTAGTTGGTCTTCCAGGCTTCATCTCCAGACTTGTAATATTCTCCTTGGTGATGTCTTGATTGAATTCTTGGTAGACTTGAATAATCTTCAGACTTGATGATTTTTGTATCACCTAGGCTGGTCTTGTATTTAACTTAGTCTTCATGAAGTCTCGGAGAAGAAGGGAGAAAAGAAAGAGAGAGGAAGCAAGACTTAGAAAATATTTGCTGGTTGATCTTCATGAACTTCTTCTTGATTTTCTTCTAAGTGCTTCTACTCCTTGAAGATACTTCTGAAGTCTTGTTTTCTTGGCTAAGTCCTTCATTGGCCTTCTAACTCCATGTTGAAAATCCTAAGTGTCTAAGTGTATAGCACTTTGCCAAAATACTAAGTTGAATATACTCCTAACTTAGCGAAATGAGGGAGAAGTTTTCCTATGAGGAGTATAACAATATGGTAAAATATTTTATGCATGCAATGCACTTTTTAATCATAGGAAACAACATACTAATTTTTGTGATATTTATAAAATATGCATGAGACTATAAATGCAATTTAATTAATTTCTATTTTTGCAAAATATAAATAAAGGAATAAATATAAGCTTAAAGTTTTCTATGTTTAAATTTTTATAACAAAATTTTATAAATAGTGTTAATAGACAGAGGGTATTTAATTAAATTCATAGCAATTTGATTTAATCAAAAATAATGTTTCTATCAAAAGTTATATCAAAATTACTCAAACTAGTCAAATTAACATATACTATTAAATCATCAAAATAATACTCAAAAATATTTATAACCGAGGCATCATATTTCAAATATTCCAAAGTTTCTAAAACAATTTTATTTGCACTTTTTGAATTTATAGATTTAAAGTTATGACAAATATACTCAAATCATCCATTTTAAATTTGAATATTTTAAACTAAGTCAAATTTGAATTCTAACATATCTAAAATATTCTACATGTTAAGGGATTTACAAATATATAAAAATATTTGAATTTGGATGTGTGAATAAAAAGTTATAACAAATCTAAGTGGCAGGGGCTTTTCTGTAAAACTGCCAATTTAATTTAAATAGAAAAAGGAATTCCACGCTGGCCTGACTGTGCGCTGACGTGGCCGCTGACTGGGATCGCTGACTGGATTAAGTCAACAGATCTGGATCTGACGATCCAGATCTGACGGCTGAAATCTAACCATACTGATTCGCTTTAGCAGGTCTAATTCTAACCACAGGATCAGGATCGTGCGTCCTACACGCGTTCGGCCAGAAGCTGGCAGCAGAATCTCGCCGGAGACAGTGCCCGCGGGGGTGACGTGCCGGCGACGCGCGTTCCACGCATCCTACGGTGTCCCGGGTTCAACGGGTCATACCTCAGGGAAGAGGAGGGCTAGACGGTGCTGGTGGCGTGGTCGGAGGCCTGGGGGCTTCTCGGTTCGCCGGGATTCCTTCGCCGGAGTTGGAGGGGGCGGACGGTGGTGTCGGGTCAACGAAGATGTCGTCGAGAGGGAGCGATCTGGGGGGCGCGGACTGGTCGAAAATAAGCGCACAAGTGAGGGGGAGCCGCGAGTGTCAAAAGGAGGGAGAGAGATCGTCAAGGCTCACCGGATTCGAATAACTCGCCGGCGGCAATGGCGGACGAAGGCGGAGGACTGCGGGCAGCCTGGTGGCGGGATTTCTAGGGTTTCGAGGGGAAAAGAACGGAGTGCTCGGGGGCTACTTATAGGGCATAGAGGCGCGTCGATTTGGGGCGCTAATCACGCGAATTGAAGGAAGGAGGCGCCGGCGTTCTCGGGCGTGATTTGCCTGGAGGTTGAAGACGATGCTGACGTCAGCGATTATGTTTTGTGTACCATTATGTTTTGTATTATGATAATTCATTTGAAAACCTTATAACAACTTTGGAAAAGATTTTAGATTTAATTCATACTTATATAGAAAATATATTCATCATTTTATGTTTTGAAAATTAATGAATGCCGTGCTTATTTAGAAACACTTTTTATTTCAATAAAAAAGTTTGAAAGTTTGTAACACATTTGTCAATTTAGATATTGAGGTTTTAAGAAATACAATGGATAATAAAATGTTTAACTTGAAACAACTTTTGAAAATAAAGATAAACTGAGATATTTGAAATATTAAACCTTTTCAATATGTTTGAAGTCTTTTATAGTTGGTTTTGTTATGCATTTAAATATTTTATTTAAACAAAATAAAAAGTTTTAAATTTTAGTGATTTTCAAACATTAGAAAATTTTGGGATGTTACACGGCCCGGGTTCAGTAGTACCGACCCGGGATGAATCTGGTGCCAACGGTCACCCATTTGGGTGGCCTACATAAGGGGTCTTCTTCCCCAAAGAGTCCCCATCTCTAGAGAAAGTTTTCCCCCACCATTGTTGACCTTTTGGAGCTTGCTTACTCTCTATTCCTCCATGATTCTTGCCTCCAATTAGAGGGAAAAGAGAGAGGAGATATAGATCTATCATTCCACCAATCAATCTCTCCTCTAAGTGAAGGGAAGCTTTTGGATCTAGATCTTGGACGAATTTGGTGTTCTTCCTTGTTCTTCCTCTCCTCTCCCCTCATAGCATTAGTTGCTTTGGAAGGATTTGAGAGAGAAGGATTTTGAGCACTTCTTGTGTTCTTTCCCATTGCATTATTTGCATCGGTTTGAGTTCTCCATGGTGATACGTGGTGATTGAAGTTGAGAAGCTTATTACTCTTGGGTGCTTTGGTACCCTAGAGCTTGTTCCTCTTGGGTACTTGGGTACCCTAGACGGTTGTAGTTGATCTCAGAGTTTTGGTGGCTCGCGAGATTGTTGGGAGCCTCCAATTAAGTTGTGGAGTGTGCCTCAACCTTGATGATTCGTGTGGCTTTGGGAGCCTTGGGAATTCAGTGGGAGCCTCCAATTAAGTTATGGAGTGTGCCTCATCCTTGTACGGGTTTGGTGACCACCTCAAGTGTCCCATAGTGGTTCGTGGTACTCCGCATTGGTGGATGCACGAAGGAGATTACTGTGTGCCATTGACGGTTATTCGGAGATCACTTTGTGACTCCGCACAGCTCCAACGAATCTTAGCTTCCATTTGGAAGTGAACTTCGGGATAAATCATCGTCTCGAAATGCCTCGGTATTTCTATACTCGAGCTTCTTACTTATGCAATTTACCTTGTGATAGTCATCGAGCTTGAAGTAATATATATTGCTTTCACATAGTTGGTTATCTTGCTTAGCATAAGTTGTTGGCGCACATAGCTAAACCTAGCTTGTTTAGGTTTCTTGCTTGATAAATTAAACAAGAGTTTTATTCCGCATTTATTCAAGGATTAAACCGTATTAATTTTAATCGCCTATTCACCCCCGCCCCCTCTAGGCGACATCTATGTCCTTTCAATTGGTATCAGAGCCAGACTCTCTCATTAGTAGGCTTTACCGCCTAGAGAGTAAAGATGTCGACTAGTGGACTAGTGCACAATGTTTCTATTATATTAGATGTCACAAATTATAATGTTTTGGAAAATTCGCATGCTTGATATTCTTCGCGCCATTGACCCATACATAGAGCGAATCTTAGATAGGAGTTATTCTCCTCCAAGGAATCCAAATAGATTCACCTTATTGGATGAGAATAACTCGTATCTAGAATCTCAAGCTTCAAATGTGATTTTCAATGCTTTGAGCGATGTATTTATTATGTCGGTCTCTCCTTTTCGGAATGCTCATGAGCATTGGTGTAGCACCCCAACTTTTAATAAAGTTGGAACACCTGTGTTATGTGCTAGTCCCTGGATCACTGCCAGCACCACAGTACAAAATATAAAGTACCATTGCATAAGTATTAAAATTGCTACAACGAGATCCAAAATAATAGCCAAATATGGCTTTATTACAATTTGCATAGCCATGAAGGCTAGCTATAGTTCAAAGTTCACAGCGAAAGCGAAATAACAATGAGCCTCATCTTCAAGCATGCGCCACAGGCAGTCATGTTGGGTGTAGACTCGAGCCAAAATCATTCAGCATCAGAATTACCTGCACATTGGAATATGCAGCCCCCGAAGGAGGTCAATACAATGATGTATTGGCAAGTGACTATGGTGGATATATACTGGCAAGTCTAACATCTATATGCATATTTGGCTTGGTGGGGCTGAAGGCTATTTGCAGAAAGCAAGTTTTCTCCTATCATTTTGTAAAACACTTTTATTTCTCGAAAACTTGGCACCGAGGGATAAAGCCCAAGTGCACCAACAATTCTTTCCTTAGTCAAATTTTACTTTATGAAAACAGTGTTGAGATTCTTCTGCCCATCCTTGTCCAGTTGCTCGAAGTAGTCCATTTCCGGGGACACGGCTGAGAACTCAGATTGTCGACTCTGCAGAGGGTGTGCACTTTCACCTTTAGACTCAATTTGTCCGAGACATCCTATACACGCGGAGTGTATTATGGAAAGGAGAGAATTGAGACAAGAACTTTCAGAAGAAGAATGCAACGGCAAGACCCGTTCCACCTATCATCTCTACATCTGCTTGTCAAGCTGACAGGTTGCACTCCCACGACTTAATCATTCTAGACAGAGCCCATTGTCAAAAGGCTGCACGGGAAGCTTCTAAACTTGGAGGGACTTGGTAATCTCTTCGTTCCTGGGTGGCCATCCACAAGTGTACTTCTGGGTAACAACCACCATACTCGTGGCCCTAAGTAGAATAGACATTCATCCTAGGCGATGACAACCACAAGCATAGTCCCAAAAGCCACTCAACATAAACCATAACAACCAATTCCACCCAGATGTATATTTTAGATTTTAACACTTAGAAACATTCCCATAACATGGTAAACATTTTTTTTATAGCATGGCTAAGCAACTAATAAAATCTTTTCATGGTTGCTTAGGAAAAGGGTGGCTACACACTACTAGGATAATTGTAAAACACAAACTAACTTAGCATTTCAAAATAAATCAAAAATCCCTATCATGCACACTACTCAAAATATACTACTTATGCATATAGAAATTATGGGATATTGTATGAATGTGACTTGCCTTGGTAACAGGAGGAACAAGCACAGCAAGAATAACAATCACATGCAAGTCCTTCCTCTTCTTCACAATCTAGCACAAACAATGAATAAAATAAATACCAACACAATACCATCACAACACTAAACAAAATCATGTATGCATGAATGATATGCTATGATAATAGGACACACTTATTAATACTTCTTATTTTCTGTCATTAATAAATGAAATATAAGTTTTAGGTATTTCTTATTTTATTTATTAATTAAATAATTTTAAAATAATATAGTAAAACTTTGATTTCTATAATTACTACTTTTATTGTTTTTATGATATCTTCAATTTGGACATTTATTAATATTGCTGGACAGAGGGAAATAATACAATCCTAAAACAATTACATTTATTTCTAAATCATTTTTATTATTTAAGTTATTATTTTAATGGCCGAAATACTACTCTGATAATTATACAATTTATAATTTGTCAAATGGAAAAACAAATGATGTAGGAATAAACTACATGAGCAGAGCTATCCGTGGATATAAAGTTTATCAAATTTGAACTTGTAGATCAAAAGTTATGAATTTTCTAAGTTTTGCATATTTTCTGTTTTATTTATAAAAATTCCTGCGAAAAAGAATTAACATGGGCTACGTGGCGCGATCCTATTGGTCGGTACCGCTTCGACGCGGATCGGCTGCGAGAGCCGTCCGATCTAATTAAAAATGGACGCGCGAGATCTAATCGATCTAGATCCATTGGATCTAGATCTAACGGTCCACGATCCGTTGACCAAAAACGGGCGGCGCGGTCGCTGGAAACGCGCGGGACGCGGCGGAGCCATGGCCGGCGTTTGCGCCCGAGGCGTTCTACGGTGCTAGGAGGAAACGGAGCTCACCAGGGGATGCGCGACGTCGAGGGGAGGGCGATGGCGCGGTGGCGATGACCGGTGCGTCCTCGTCTCCTCGGAAGAGCTCGCCGGAGTTGCGCACGACGACGGTTCCTCTCGGTCGTGGACGGAGGCGGGGTTTCGCTGCAAAAACACACGCCCCACCGTGTCAAATCGATGTGCACGGTTCACAGGGAGCGAAGGGAAGTGGAGAGGAGGTCCGAGGTGGCCGGAGTTGCTGGGGCGGCGGAGTTCTTACCGACGGCGACGACGGGATTGCGTGAGCTCGAGCGGGCAGCCTAGGGGCTCTCGGGAGGTGTGATTTGGGGCAATCGGACGAGAGCGAGGAGGGCTATTAGTAGGGAGAGGATGCGAGATAAATGGAGCAGTAAATCGTCCATAATCGTGTGAATCAAATCGGTGTTTTCGGTCGGGGTCGGGGGCGTGATTTGGGGACGAACGTTTCCGCGGGGGTGATGACAGGTGGGTCCCACCTGTCAGCGACTACGAGCGAGAGCGCGGGGCGCTGGGCCGTTGACGGGCTGATAGGCTAGGCACGCGTGGCAGATAGCCAACGGGCCGGCCCGATTTCCTTTTCTTTTTAAAAGAATTATTTCCTGTTTTTAAACACTAATTTCAAATATGATTTTTAAACCTATTCAAAATATTTCAGAAAAAATCATAAAAATATTTTTTGGAAAGGTTATTAAAAATGGGACTTTTTGACATTATACTTACCCATAAATAAATTGATAATATTTTATTTATTTAAGGATTTTTAAGTAAACACTTTAGGGAATTATAGTTTATTCAATTTATAATTTGGAGTTTTATTTAATATTTTTGTGATGTAGTTTTATGCCTAATGATGAATGATGCTTGAATGCAAAGTTTTAAATTTTTGCAAAATTTGGGATGTTACAGACTAACCCCCTTAAGAGGAAGCTCGCCCTCGAGCTTCGGAAAGATCAGCAAATAGGTGTGGATGGTCTTCTCGGAGGTCATCCTCTCGTTCCCAGGTGGCTTCTTCCTCGGTGTGATGGTTCCATTGGACTTTACAAAACTTGATGGTTTTGGTACGGGTGACTCTTTCTGCGGTCTGCAATATCTTGATGGGTTTCTCCTCGTAGGTCAGGTTACTCTCCAATTGTACTTCTTCGAGGGGTACAATATCCTTTAAAGGAACTCCCATCATTTCGGGGTGACATTTCTTCAGCTGACTGACATGGAACACATTATGAACCGCAGACAGAGCTTCTGGTAGTTCTAACTCATATGCCACCTCACCCTTACGAGACAGAATTTTAAAAGGTCCAATAAACTGAGGTGCTAATTTTCCTTTAATTCCAAACCTCTTCACACCCCTGAGTGGCGACACTCTAAGATAGGTTCTATCGCCCACCTCGTAGGCGACTTCTCTACGTTTAGAATCCGCGTAGCTTTTCTGGCGTGACTGTGCTACCTTCAATCTATCTTTAATTAATCTGACCTTCTCTTCAGCTTCTTGGATTATATCAGGTCCAAAGAAACTTCGTTCTCCTACACCACTCCACAACAATGGGGTTGTGCATTTCTTCCCATATAAAGCCTCAAATGGTGCCATCTCAATGCTAGCTTGATAACTGTTATTGTAGGAGAACTCGGCATAGGGTAGATTGTCATCCCAACTAGACCCATAATCAAGCACACAAGCTCTTAACATATCTTCTAAAATCTGGTTTACTCTTTCAGTCTGACCATCCTTTTGCGGGTGAAATGCCGTACTGAACTCCAATCTAGTTCCCAGTGATTCATGCAACTGCTTCCAAAAATGGGATGTGAACTGGGTCCCTCTATCGGACACAATACTCTTGGGGACGCCGTGTAAGCACACAATCCTCTTCATGTAAATATCAGCTAGCTTTGCGCTGGTATAGGTGGTCTTCACGGGTATAAAGTGAGCTATTTTGGTTAAGCGACAAACAATAACCCAAATAGAATCATACCCTGATCTGGTCCTTGGTAACCCGGTGATGAAATCCATCCCAATAGAATCCCACTTCCAGTCCGGTACCTTCAAAGGTTGCAAAAGTCCTGCTGGTTTCTGATGCTCAGCCTTTACTCAACTCCATACATCGCACTTAGCTATATATTCTGCTATTTCTCTTTTCAGATTGTTCCACCAAAATCTCTCCTTCACATCCATATACATTTTGGTATTTCCTGGATGAATGGAGTAAGGTGTTTCATGGGCTTCTTGCAGAATTAACTTCCTGAGACCAGGATCATTTGCCACACATACACGTTTTTCAAACCACAAGGTTCCTTGCTCATCTTCATGAAATCCCTTGGCTTTTCCTGCTCTCAAATTGGCTTTGATTTCTTCAATATCTTTGTCTCCCTTCTGAGCTTCACGTATATTATCCATCAAATTTGGTTGTACTACCATCGAGGCTACAAAACCATCTGGTACCACTTCCAATCGGAGGTCCTTGAATGCCTTGCATAAATCCTCAGGTATTTCTCCTGCCGTGAGGCCATTCAAATAAACGTTTCGACTCAGGGCATCAGCTACTACATTAGCCTTTCCAGGATGGTATTGGAGACTTAGGTCATAATCCTTGATAAGTTCTAACCATCTTCTCTGCCTCATGTTCAATTCTTTCTGAGTGAAAATATACTTCAAACTTTTGTGGTCAGTGAACACTTCACATCTTTTTCCCATTAGGTAGGGTCTCCAAGTTTTTAGGGCATGTACTACTGAGGCTAGCTCGAGATCATGAGTGGGATAATTTGTTTCATGCATCTTGAGCTGTCTAGAGGCATAAGATGCCACTCTGCCTTCTTGCATCAGCACACTTCCCAGGCCTTGGCGTGAAGCATCACAGTACACTTGGAATTCTTTCTCTAAATCAGGTAAGCATAGAACTGGGGCTGAAACTAGTCGTTTCTTTAATTCCTGAAAACTGGCTTCGCATGCGTCAGTCCACTCAAATTTCTTCTCCTTCTTTAATAATTCCGTCAGTGCCTTGGCGATTTTGGAAAAGTTTTCTATAAATCTTCGGTAGTATCCTGCTAGACCAAGAAAACTTCGTAATTCTCCAACATTCTTTGGTGGTTCCCAATTGGTTACAGCTGAAATCTTTTCACGATCCACTGCTATACCCTCCTTGGATACTATGTGTCCTAGGAATGCGACTTGTTCCAACCAAAATTCACACTTGCTGAATTTGGCATATAACTTATGTTCACGCAGTCTCTGCAATACTAGGCGCAAATGCTCTTCATGTTCTTTGTGACTCTCGGAGTAGATCAGAATGTCATCTATGAACACTACCACAAACTTGTCCAGAAAATCCATGAACACTTTATTCATCATATTCATGAAATAAGCTGGAGCATTGGTTAATCCAAATGGCATTACTGTATACTCATAAGAGCCATATCTTGTAACAAACGCTGTTTTTGGTATATCCATCTCTCTAACCTTCATTTGGAGATATCCTGATCGAAGATCAATCTTGGAGAACACACATGCACCTTTCAATTGATCAAATAATTCATTTATCTTGGGTAACGGATACTTGTTCTTGATGGTGTGTTCATTTATATCTCTGTAGTCCGTGACTAGTCTCTGGGTTTGATCTTTCTTTTTGACAAAAAGAACTGGCGCTCCCCAGGGCGAAGAACTTGGACGGATAAATCCTTTCAGAAGGTGTTCCTCTAGCTGCTTCTTGAGTTCTTTCAGTTCATCGACGGCCATTGGGTAAGGTCTCTTGGCTATTGGTCCGGTACCCGATTTTAGTTCAATGAGAAATTCCACATCTCTATCAGGTGACATTCCCGGTAATTCTTCTGGGAATACATCTGGGTACTCTTGGACAATCAGCACATCACCAAGGCTAACCCCCCTAAGAGAATTTAGCCTAACTTTCTTAAGTTTGAAAGTTGATCTGAATTTAATCTTTTGTTTTTCTGGGGTGGTGAGGGTGATAGCTCTGTTTGCACAGTCTATGATTCCTTCAAAACGGGTCATCCAATCCATTCCGATGATAACATCCAAACCTTGGGTTTCTAGGATGACTAAGTCTGCTGGAAAAAGGTATTTTCCAATCCTTAATTCTAACTGCCTACAACCAGAATTTACTATCATCTCACCCTCAGGTGAACTCACTCTAATAGGTTTTCCTAAGCTTTCCTCGGCTAGCCCATGTTTGTTTACAAAAGCTCTTGATATGAATGAATGCGATGCTCCAGTATCAAATAAGACCAATGCTGGAAAAGAATTAAGCAGGAACTTACCAATCACAGCATCAGGTTCATCATGAACTTCTTCCACGTTGAGGTGATTTACTTGCCCTTTCTGGAAAGGATTGGGCTTGGAATTTTCATCAGCCTTCTTTTCTGGGCATTCAGTTGCATAGTGTCATGTCTTCTTGCACTTGAAGCAAGTTACATTAGACAAGTCTTTCTTTCCTTCGTAGTTAGGACGGGGATTACCATTCCCATGGTTTTGGCCATGGTGATGGTTTCCCTTGAACCCACCATTATTTCCTTTGTACCCTCCATTGTGGTTATGACCATGATGCCTTTGGCCACTACCATTGTTGGAGTAGTTCCAGGGTTTATGGCCACTGACTTCTGAGGTGTGTGGTTTCTTGTGAGTCCCTTCAATGTTACCTTTACTTGCACAAAACTTCCTCTTCCTATTCTCTTCCTTTCTGATGTTATTGTCCAGGGTGATTGCCTGATCCAGCAGAATCTGATAGTTAGGAGCATATGCCACAGACAAAGGTATCTTTAGCTCTCCCCGAAGTCCATTAAGGAATTTGTCCTTCCTCTTAGCATCAGTGTCGATGTCTTCTGGTGCGTACCTTGATAGCGTACAGAAGTCATCCATATACTCCTTCAGGGTTCTACCTCCCTGCCTCAAGCTACGAAACTCCTCCTTCTTCAGATTCATTATGCCAGAGGAGATGTGAGCATTGCGGAAACCATCCTTGAACGCATCCCAAGTCATGCCATCCAAGGTATGGGTCACTTGATAGGTCTCCCACCACATGGCAGCAGGTCCTTCCAATAGGTGAGCAGTGAACCTCACCTTTTCTGCCTCAGGACATTCACAGGTTACTAAGTCCTTGTTGACTGAACGAAGCCAGTCATCCGCCACTATGGGTTCAGTAGCAGAGGAGAACTTATTAGGTCTAAGCCTGAGAAATCTTGCAAGTCTGTCCACTGGAGGTGGGGGTGGTGGTGGTTGGTTGTTATTGTTGTTGTTGTTGTTGTTGTTGTTGTTGTTGTTGTTGTTGTTGTTGTTGTTGTTGTTGTTGTTGTTGTTGTTGTTGTTGTTGTTGTTGTTGTTGTTGTTGTTGTGGTTGTTGTTGGTTGCTGCAATGAACTGGGTCATCATAGTCATCAGTTGGGCTTGAGCTGCCATCAGCTGTTTCATAGCTTCGCTGTTGTCGGTATCACGACGTGGAGGCATCTGTGGGGGTTTTGCAGGGATGAGTAAAAGATAGATAGAACTATAAGGAGGAATCCTACCCATGCACAAAACAATCCAGTCAAGCACACCATCAACAACACACCACTTATAAAAACAATCAGCAAACAAATCAAAACCTTTGGTTTAAGGAAAGCGATATAAAAGTTTGGAAAATAAACTCGCGAGGTTCCGAGGATACAAGGGAAGGTACTGCCTTACCACAAGTTGGTAGGTCAATACAAGACCAAGACAATGAGGTGTATGATAAATGGTAGTCTCACTAACTAACTACTCGACCATGTCCTCTTCCTCCACTTCAATTTCCTGAATCTCGATTCCTTCATTGGCGAGTACATCCTTGAGTTCCTTTACTTCTTTCTCCAGGGAAAAGTTCTTCTCTTGCAGCTCTCTCTTCTCAGTACGAAGCCTTTTGATCAAGTCACTATCAGCCTCGAACTCGACTTCATTGCTCTCGAGTTCTGCCTTTTGTTCCCTGATAGTCTTGTTCTTCTCTTGAACTCTTTTCTCTTGTCTCCTGTACTTCTCCTCTTGTGCAGCGAATCTCTCTTCCTGTGCCTTAGTCACTTCCTCTTGAACCTTCACCTTCTCTTTGTTCTCCTTAAGTAAGGCACATAACTCATCGTTCTTCAGGAGCTCGGTGCGTCGATCTTCATATAGTTCGGTGACAAGGATTTCCAGCTCCTGGAAATAAAGGCTAAGGGGTTTTGCCTTGCCTCTTTCTCCGACATCATACAGGTAAGGTTCTCCATCCTCGTTTCTCCTTCCAAAGAAAATGGAGTAGTGGCCCCTCAACTCTGTGTTGTAGCGTCCGCAGAGGCGCCCAATCAAATCTTGCATGACTAGATTGAGCCCTTTGTCTTTGGAGTCACTAACCATTTTGATCTCCAGTGGGGGCTCCTCTCCACGTCCTGGCTGTGTTGCTTTTATTCCCCAGCAACCCTCTTTGTTAAACTTCTTCAGAATGAAGCCCTTTACTTGGGGTAGTGGTAACCCTATCTTCTCGCCGATGTCGAGAAGGTAACAGCCAAAACGGGTGTTCTCGAAGTCCTCCGCAGTGGTGAAGTGAAAGCTCGTCATCCTTTAGGTAGGAAAGAAAGGAAATTAAAACAAGAATTGCATAAGATAAGGAAGTACTAGTCATGGTGTGTATTATTAATTTAGAAGGATACTAAGTCAAAAATCCTAAGGTGATCAACAAATATTAACAACTCTACGTAAATTGGATTTTTCACTATAGTGAGAGAGACAGACACCCGGCCAGCCACTTATATTGTGGAACAGGTCTCATGTACGTGGACATGTAAAGTTCGTCCCGGGCCGCTTCATCCCACCATGCCGTTAGAATCCAACATACTTCAAAGATGGTAACATTATGACCAAAAAGGGCTTAACCAATCCTAGAGGCTCGAACCTACAGGCAACACTTTGCTCTGATACCATTTTGTAGCACCCCAACTTTTAATAAAGTTGGAACACCTATGTTATGTGCTAGTCCCTGGATCACTGCCAGCACCACAGTACAAAATATAAAGTACCATTGCATAAGTATTAAAATTGCTACAACGAGATCCAAAATAATAGCCAAATATGGCTTTATTACAATTTGCATAGCCATGAAGGCTAGCTAAAGTTCAAAGTTCACAGCGAAAGCGAAATAACAATGAGCCTCTTCTTCAAGCATGCGCTACAGGCAGTCATGTTGGGTGTAGACTCGAGCCAAAATCATTCAGCATCAGAATTACCTGCACATTGGAATATGCAGCCCCCGAAGGAGGTCAATACAATGATGTATTGGCAAGTGACTATGGTGGATATATACTGGCAAGTCTAACATCTATATGCATATTTGGCTTGGTGGGGCTGAAGGCTATTTGCAGAAAGCAAGTTTTCTCCTATCATTTTGTAAAACACTTTTATTTCTCGAAAACTTGGCACCGAGGGATAAAGCCCAAGTGCACCAACAATTCTTTCCTTAGTCAAATTTTACTTTATGAAAACAGTGTTGAGATTCTTCTGCCCATCCTTGTCCAGTTGCTCGAAGTAGTCCATTTTCGGGGACACGGCTGAGAACTCAGATTGTCGACTCTGCAGAGGGTGTGCACTTTCACCTTTAGACTCAATTTGTCCGAGACATCCTATACACGCGGAGTGTATTATGGAAAGGAGAGAATTGAGACAAGAACTTTCAGAAGAAGAATGCAACGGCAAGACCCGTTCCACCTATCATCTCTACATCTGCTTGTCAAGCTGACAGGTTGCACTCCCACGACTTAATCATTCTAGACAGAGCCCATTGTCAAAAGGCTGCACGGGAAGCTTCTAAACTTGGAGGGACTTGGTAATCTCTTCGTTCCTGGGTGGCCATCCACAAGTGTACTTCTGGGTAACAACCACCATACTCGTGGCCCTAAGTAGAATAGACATTCATCCTAGGCGATGACAACCACAAGCATAGTCCCAAAAGCCACTCAACATAAACCATAACAACCAATTCCACCCAGATGTATATTTTAGATTTTAACACTTAGAAACATTCCCATAACATGGTAAACATTTTTTTTATAGCATGGCTAAGCAACTAATAAAATCTTTTCATGGTTGCTTAGGAAAAGGGTGGCTACACACTACTAGGATAATTGTAAAACACAAACTAACTTAGCATTTCAAAATAAATCAAAAATCCCTATCATGCACACTACTCAAAATATACTACTTATGCATATAGAAATTATGGGATATTGTATGAATGTCACTTGCCTTGGTAACAGGAGGAACAAGCACAGCAAGAATAACAATCACAAGCAAGTCCTTCCTCTTCTTCACAATCTAGCACAAACAATGAATAAAATAAATACCAACACAATATCATCACAACACTAAACAAAATCATGTATGCATGAATGATATGCTATGATAATAGGACACACTTATTAATACTTCTTATTTTCTGTCATTAATAAATGAAATATAATTTTTAGGTATTTCTTATTTTATTTATTAATTAAATAATTTTAAAATAATATAGTAAAACTTTGATTTCTATAATTACTACTTTTATTGTTTTTATGATATCTTCAATTTGGACATTTATTAATATTGCTGGACATAGGGAAATAATACAATCCTAAAACAATTACATTTATTTCTAAATCATTTTTATTATTTAAGTTATTATTTTAATGGCCGAAATACTACTCTGATAATTATACAATTTATAATTTGTCAAATGGAAAAACAAATGATTTAGGAATAAACTACATGAACAGAGCTATCCGTGGATATAAAGTTTATCAAATTTGAACTTGTAGATCAAAAGTTATGAATTTTCTAAGTTTTACACATTTTCTGTTTTATTTATAAAAATTCCTGCGAAAAAGAATTAACAGGGGCTACGTGGCGCGATCCTATTGGTCGGTACCGCTTCGACGCGGATCGGCTGCGAGAGCCGTCCGATCTAATTAAAAATGGACGCACGAGATCTAATCGATCTAGATCCATTGGATCTAGATCTAACGGTCCACGATCCGTTGACCAAAAACGGGCGGCGCGGTCGCCAGAGACGCGCGGGACGCGGCGGAGCCATGGCCGGCGTTTGCGCCCGAGGCGTTCTACGGTGCTAGGAGGAAACGGAGCTCACCAGGGGATGCGCAACGTGGAGGGGAGGGCGATGGCGCGGTGGCGATGACCGGTGCGTCCTCGTCTCCTCGGAAGAGCTCGCCGGAGTTGCGCACGACGACGGTTCCTCTCGGTCGTGGACGGAGGCGGGGTTTCGCTGCAAAAACACACGCCCCACCGTGTCAAATCGATGCGCACGGTTCACAGGGTGCGATGGGAAGTGGGTCCGAGGTGGCCGCAGTTGCTCGGGCGGCGGAGTTCTTACCGACGGCGACGGCGGGATTGCGTGAGCTCGAGCGGGCAGCCTAGGGGCTCTCGGGAGGTATGGTTTGGGGCAATCGGACGAGAGGGAGTAGGGCTATTAGTAGGGAGAGGATGCGAGATAAATGGAGCAGTAAATCGTCCATAATCGTGTGAATCAAATCGGCGTTTTCGGTCGGGGTCGGGGGCGTGATATGGGGACGAACGTTTCCGCGGGGGTGATGACAGGTGGGTCCCACCTGTCAGCGACTGCGAGCGAGAGCGCGGGGCGCTGGGCCGTTGACGGGCTGATAGGCTACGCGCGCGCGGCAGATAGCCAACGGGCCGGCCCGATTTCCTTTTCTTTTTAAAAGAATTATTTCCTGTTTTTAAACATTGATTTCAAATATGATTTTTAAACCTATTCAAAATATTTCAGAAAAAATCATAAAAATATGTTTTGGAAAGGTTATTAAAAATGGGACTTTTTGACATTATACTTACCCATAAATAAATTAATAATATTTTATTTATTTAAGGAGTTTTAAGTAAACACTTTAGGGAATTATAGTTTATTCAATTTATAATTTGGAGTTTTATTTAATATTTTTGTGATGTAGTTTTATGCCTAATGATGAATGATGCTTGAATGCAAAGTTTTAAATTTTTGCAAAATTTGGGATGTTACATTTGGACCAAACTTCAAGATAAATATAGTTTGTCCAAGATTGATGGAGATGATTGTTCTCCATCCACCTCCGGTCGTGATGAGTTCTTAACTTCCTCTACTCTACCTACATGTGGCAAGCCACAAATTAATGCAATGGTGAGTAGTGATAAATATCATAATGTTGATAATGAGCTTATTGTTGATGATCCTTCACTTCTATCTCATTGCAATGATTTATCTTTGGACTTAAACACATATAGCACCAAAAATGATGTACATGCTTGTGTTGATAGTTCTTGCATATCATGTGCAAATATCTTGATTAATCATAATGATGATATGCTCTCTATGTCTTGTTGCCTTGATAAAAATGCTTCTATTTCCTCTAGTATTTGTTTGGCTAACAATGTAGAGGAAACAGAACACTCCATGGAACAAGATATGGATTTAATTTGCGCTCCACCTAATTATTCATCATCATCGTCCATCACTCACTTTTGCCTCATGGCTCAAGCTTCCAAGGTATCCTCTACTTTGGACCCCAATATATCCCATGATGATAGTGATGATGATAGCTTGTCTTCTCTAAAAAGTAAAAGTGTAATTGTCTATCATGCTCTAAGTAAAAATAAAATTGCTTGCTCTAACTTCGTTGAAATATTAACAATTGCAATTGAGAGCAAGAAACTTATTGATGAGCATGAGGACACCATTGACAAAAATCTAGACCGTGAACTCAAATATGCATATGAGATCGCAGAACTCAAGCAAGCTCTTGAACAAGAACAAACTACCAAGGAGTCTCTTGAGAATACTTTTGCTCTTGAACTTTCTAGAGTAAAGGAATCCCATGATAGAGCTATTGAAGTGGCAAATGACTTTAAAATAAAAAATGGTGAGCTTGTCGAGACTCATACTATACTCCTTGAGAACTTTGAGCAACTTCAAGCTTCACACTCAAAAGAGCTTTCCAAATTATCTTCTCATATTGCAATTAATAATGATGCTTGTGCTACTAACTTTATCTCTTGTGAAGCATCCATGTTGACCGAGAATATAGAGCTAAGGGCTCAACTTGAGGTGTTGTCTAGTGGTTATGGAAAATTGAAAGAAAAACATGAAAAGCTCTGGAGCTCTCATGTAAATATTCTAGTCTCCCATGACAAGCCAAAAATATCTCATGAGGCTATTATGACAAAGGTAACATCTTGGCCTTATCTGGGTAATGGCACAAATTCTACCCAAAATGTTTCATTGCCATGTGCCACTCTTTGTAATTCATCCACTCATAACATTGCTACATCTTGTGATGAATTACCTGCATTGCCTTGTTGCTCTAACAGTGAAGCATGTACATCCTCTAGTGCTTGTGTTGATACTAACCATGTAGAGGAATTAAAAGAGCTCAAGGCCAAAGTCATTTATTTGAAGAAAGACTTGAAAAGGCATCATGTTGAGAAGTCCACACTTGACAATATGTTGAGTGTGCAAAGATGTCCCAATGACAAAAGTGGACTTGGATTCAACTCCAAGAACAAGAACAAGTCCAAGAATATCGAGAAGAAGAAGGGCCAAGAACAAGTCATGAATCCGGCCAATATTAATTGCTTCAAGTGCAAAGTTGAAGTGCACCATGTTAGATCTTGTCCTTTGAAGAAGAAGTCTCTTAGCAAGAAGCAACAAGGGAAGTGGCCTCTTGTTCAAGTTGTTGAACGACCCATTCCCAAGAACAAACAAGACATTCCTCCTCAAGTTGAAGTTTCCACTAAGAAGAAAGGAGGAAGCCAATGTTGCTATTTATGTCGTGAGAAGGGTCACTTTGCTTCTTCATGCACTTGTGGTACCTTATCCAACCCCATTCTAATTGATAATGTTTATTCTCTTAGGAAAGATAAGGTGGGCATTGTGTTTTCCAAATATGTTGGTAGTCAAAGTGGTGTCAAGAAAAGAACCATTTGGGTTGCCAAGCCTATTGTGACTAACCTCTTAGGACCAAACTTGGTTGGGGACCAACAAGCTATTACTTGATCAATAGGTGTGGTTGGAGGGCATTGGAGACTTGGCTACATCATGAAGAATTAAGGGATCTTCATCAATTATATTATCTCAAGCCAAGTCATGGATTACAATGTTCTATCTCATAGCCAATGTTCCTCCTTGCGGTAACTTGTTGTTAAATCATATATACATTGAATGTTTCATGCACCATTGCATTTGTTTGGTTTTGTACCTTTCTAGTGTTTGTATATGTTGTGCTCTCCATTTACTTATCTTAAATAATTAAGTATGTGTATGTTGGTTTGCACATCATGTACTTGTGGTGTTATGTTGATCCTTTATATCAACTTACTTATATCTTAATTGGCTCTTGTTTGAGAAATTAATGGACTATACCATTTTGGGGGAGTAATATGCTATTTTCTCTTCGCAATCCTAAAAATGTGTATTCATGAGAATACCACCAGTGTTGATATTTCACTTTTATCTAGTCTCTATGGGGTACTTCACTCTCATGAGAAATTTGAATTCTATAATGTCCATTTATTATCTATAGTTGGATTTTAGTTTCCTCTTGTTGATAACAAATGAATTATCACATTATGGGGGAGTAATAAGCTATGTGCATATTACTAGCCTAGAAAATGTGAACATGTGAGGTAATGCCGCTTGGATTGATATTGTACATTATCATGTTTCCATGTGGCATGGTGCTTAGACAAAGTTCCAATTCTCCCAAATGTTTAAATATGCTCATCTTGTCGATCTTGTTTGAAACAAATGTTCTTGAAATGGTTCTCCCTCAATATGATATCTATATATCCCTTTGGGAACCGATTGCTTCAAGCTACCCTTTGTAGTTTCTTTACATGCTCTCATGAATATTTGAAGCCATCAAGAACATTTATCTATATAAGATTTATGCTTCAACCATATCCATTGTCATTTGCTTAGTTGTTGTGAAGATGATCTTTGAAATTATTCCAATATACCACCAAGAAATATCTCCATATACTCCTTGTCTTTGACAAATGATATTCATAACTGTGGTGAAATTTGAAGATCATCTTCATATAGGCTCTTTATTTATTGCCTTATCTCTTGCCAATAATCATTATGTTTTAACTCTCATTGTCTTCATTGCCTCTTGTGGATCCTCTTGTTTTCTCCCAAACTTTCCTTGTGTTTTAATTGGAGTAGGGGAGGCATTGATCCCATTATTGTGCATGTTGCCTTCAAAGGCTATAGATGAAGCACTATTCTTGGGTGAGCTATCCTATATTGAGTAAACCATATCTATATCTTCATTTTGGATCCTATTGTTTTCTCTTGCTATATGACTAGTATTTTAATAGATATTTGGAGAGCAATGATTCCACTTGTGCATTTAGTATTTCAATGCAAGATCATATATAGTGCACTATTATTGGGCGAGCTACCTTATATCCTTTTATATACACTGGTTGTATTCTTGTGTCATTAGAGCCCTCTTATTGCTCCCTAATCCCAATGACACGTCTCTATGGAAAACAAACATTTTTGTCTTTGTACTTGTGCCATCATGAATTATGTGGAATGTTTGGTTTATTTGTTGGAACCTTGATCCTTTTAGGACTTAGTCTCAATTGGTATCTTAATTTGAAATTTGATTGCTACTTTCTTGATGTATGTTTTATTGGTATCATTTTTCAAATTGGCAATCGATCAATCATGTATTGACTTGATTTAGAATCCATTTGTATCTAAATAATTTGTTAATTTGGATCTTTGATATAGCTTGGACTTTCTTTGACTTATTGATGATTTATCCGAATTAAATTTCCTTTGGTATTAAAGGTTGTAGTCATTCATATCAACTACATGCTTACCATATGGCATGATTCTTTCTTGTGCCAATATATAGGGGAAACTCCATGGAATCCTAATTCGGCTAAGATGTGCACGAAATTTAATTTCATATCTATATGCACATATTTATGTGGAGTTCCTCCTATGTATTGTAGTTTGACTAACTACTTTGGACTCAATTAGTTTGGAAAACCATTTTGTACTTAAATGTGTTTTAGGTACTTGGGAGATGCATTGAATGCTTGGCTCACTCGCAAAGAGAGGTTCTCACCACAAGCTTTTTTGATTCATGCTAGGAAGGTTAATGAACTCATATCTACTCCATCACCAAATGTCATCTTGGTAACAAGTATCTACCCTCATGCATACTTTTCTAGCATTCAACCTTGTGTAGGTTGCGTCATGGCATGAACATGATTTATTTGGCTTTGTTTGTGGGTTTTTGGAAAATCATAAATAAACTTCTTTATTGCAAGCAAGAGTAAGTTGAGATGATTGTGTATTAAGGGATACCAATCCAAAATATACCAACCTAATAATACTATTTTATATATCTTAGTCAAATACCCTCATGTGCAATATTGATGCATTTGCAAAACCTACTTAGTTTTATTGATACTTGTTGTGTTTAGCAATGCCTCACAAATATCTATTGTCCCTTGTAGATTTTTGTGATGCCTTGATATGGTTGAGTTTGAAGTTCATTAATATACACTATGAAAATTTTGAGCTACGGGCTATGATCCTAAATAGCATATGTGTATACTCCATGACATACTTATGGATATCTAGTTTCTTTTCTTTAGTAACTAATTTTGTGTGTACAGTGGATTTATATCATATGAGTGTTTTCTCTCTCGAAACTTTTATACATGAGTGAAATTACATCATTACTTGATATCCTAATTCTTTGGTGTCACCTATATTAATCCTTTTTTATTCGTTGAGGTGACTTCGAAAAGAATGTTCTTACGAGTGCCTATCCTATCTTACCACATTGTTGTGCACTCATCTTGGTGAATATCCTTTACTTCATGCTTGTCTTGACATGCCTATTATCTTCACCATGTGGTAACACACAAGCCTTGATTTTAATTGCATCTCTTTGTGCTTGTGAATCTATTTATCATATTTTTGAAACATTCCTTATTTGTGTGTTTAAATGACATGATTGGCTCTATCTTATCATCTATATAAGACTATGATGATGCTCATTGCTCACACTTTATTAGTTTTATACAAGCCTTTTCCGTGTCACCCACATATCATTCGATTGGGACTTTTATTCATTAATGATGCCTTTAATTTGGTATTCATTGATACTCTTCTACTTTATGCCCAACCATATAAATAATTTTTGCAAGTGATATACCTTGTCCCATATCCTATTCTCCCATGCAGCATGTTTTGTTTCTCAAAATATGATGGGGAGTGATGACCCACAAGTATAGGGGGTGTATCGCAGTACTTTCGATAAATAAGAGTGTCGAACCCAACGAGGAGCAGAAGGTGTTGACAAGTGGTTTTGATGAGGATTTCACTGTAAACACTAGCAGACAAGTTTTCAGTAGACTTTGATAATACAGAGAAATAAAGTGCGAGTAAATAGAGCGCGGCAATTATAATTGCAGCGAGTGGCCCAATCCTTTTTAGAGCAAAGGACAAGCCGGTTTGTTTACTTATGATGACCAAACGTTCTTGAGGACACACGGGATTTCTGTCTAGTGCTTTCGTTTCATATTGATGAATAATCTTTAGTGTTTAGATAAGTGTCGTGTGGGTGAACCTATGCTAATGCACCGCCCTTCCTAGGACTAATACATACTTATGATTATACCCCTTGCAAGCATCCGCAAATATAAGAAAGTAATTAAAATAAATCTAACCATAGCCTTAAACTCTGAGATTCTGTGATCCCTTGTGCATCAGAATACCAACGGGGGTTTAGGTTTCTGTCACTCCGGCAACCCCACAAATGATAACTGAATACACAATGCATTCTCCTAGGCCCATAAAGGTAAAGTGTCATGTAGTCGACGTTCACATGACACCACTAGAAGAATTGCACGACAACTTAAATATCAAAACATCAAATATTAATCAACATAGTTCACTACTAACATCTAGACTTCTCCCATGTCCTCAAGAACACAACGAACTACTCACAACACACCATAATAAACATGATAAGAGGTGATATAATGATGGATAACAATCTGAACATAAACCCTAGTTCAACGGTTCCACTCAATAGCATCAATAACAAGAGTAATCAACACCGGGAGAGTTTCCCCTATCAAATACACAGAGTTTAGCCCTAGATGTTACAGCGGGAACAAAGTGGATGGATGAAGATGACGGCGTCGGCGGTGGAGATGGTGGTGTTGGCGATGGTGATGGAGTGCAGCTCGATGACGGTGACGATGACGACGATTTCCCCCCAAAGGGAGGGAATTTCCCCGGTTGCAACGCAGCCTGCCGGAGAGCTTTTCTCTCTTTGTCTTCTCCGCCTCGTGGTGGCGGCGGAGATGGATTATGTCCTTCTGATAAATCTTAGGTTCTTGTGGGCAAGATGTACGCGAAGGGGTACGCAGGTGGTGGGCCAGGGTGCTCACACCACCTGCTCGTGCGGCGGCCTAGGGAGCCACGCCGGGAGGTGGTGTGGGCCCCCTGGGCCCCACCTCATACTCCCCTTTTGGCCTCCTCGATGAAATAATTCTATAAATAATTCGCAGTTGGCCATTTTGTTCTTTTGGTCTTCGGAAATATTGTATCTTGACGGTGTTTTTTCCAGCAGAATTCAGCATCCGAGATTCCATCCTCCAATGATCATCAATCATGCAAAATAGATGAAATAACAAAAGTATCATCTCCAAATACGATATATATCAATGAATAGCAGTAAATTATGATATAAAATAGTGATGCAAAATGGACGTATCAACTCCCCCCAAGCTAAGACCTCGCTTGTCCCCAAGAGAAAACTGAACTCGGTAAACATGACCACATGTTTATGGAGTGAAGTGTCGATATAAAATATACGGAAAAGAAGTATCACATGTGAAAGTGCACAAATCATCTTTGATATTAACCCCGTTCATGCCTAAATCAACTTGTAACAAGTAGAGGTAAACCACAATAAAGTACATAGAGAAAACCATAGTCGGTGTTGGCAAACTTAGTCCTTGGTCAGAGAACAATGAGCAATTCAGCTTAGTTTATAAAACAGCCCTGTTTATAGGTTGATAGCTCTGAAAAACAAATTTATTAGATACCAACAATGTGCTAAGCAAGAAAGAATGAAATACATGATTAACAATACTAATGTATGAATGGTTGGATCACAATCAACTCAAATGCTTGCTTTAGATAGAAGGAGATAGGTTTACTTGTCGTGGTATTGGCATAATTGATAGGAGACGGGGGTCCTCTAGCCTACGTATGGATTGTGGGGAAGAAGGTTGGTATCGTCGAGGTCGGGATTGAACACGGCGAGTTTACCCAGCTTCGGATCCCACAGCGGTGGCGGGATCCTACGTGCTGCTATAATTCACTATGAGGCAATAGCCGTGAACAGGTTACAATGTGTTTGATGCGTATTCAAGCGTCTTGGACTTCTCTCCGCTTGGCCCTAAAGGCCTCCCGGTGGCCGGTTTATATAGGCGGCCAGACCCCGGGTTACAAGGTAAGTACTTGGCCGGCAAGTAAACAGAGTCCTAGTTGTAGTCAGCTTTGGTTGCCGCCTTCCATCTTGGGCTTGGTGGCTTGATGGGCTTCAGTCTGCTGCCTTCCTTGGACCGTCCGCCTACTTCCTTGTACGTCAGCTATCTGGGCCGCCTGACAGGCATCACCCTTACCACCCTTGGGCCACCCTGGACTAGCCGGATTGATCCATGTTAGAGATACCCCTAGTTGGTATATCCCCAACATTAGCCCCCAGAAAGGTTGAAGTTCTCCAGGCGCCGGCTTCTTCGTCTTCTCTATCTTCAGTCTTGAATGTTGGCGGCTGCAGGGCTTGAACCATTCTGAATATAGGGGGTCGCGTGTCGGCTTGATCACCAGCGCGCGGCTGCCTTTATCCTACATGGGAAAGACGGCTAGCTTAACTTGTCGGATGGCTTCTCGGGGGAGCCGCATCTTTATTGACAGGTCAAATCAATGTCTGATAGATGACGTCATTTGGTCCACGGCAGCTTGAACTCAAATGTAACGAAATCGTGCATTGTCGGCCATACCACGGAGGTGGCCTTTGCCACGGAGGCAACCATGTCGCTGACGACAAGGTGGTTGCACCATGAAGGCGGTTATGTCGTTGACGACAAGACAGTCATGCCACGGAGGCGACTGTGTCGCTGACGATAAGTCGGCCAAGCCATGGAGGTGACCGTGTCGCTGACGACAAGACGGTCATGCCACCAATGCGGCCTTCTTGTTGACGATAGAGCTGCATGTCGTGCAGCCCCCAAGTATCGAACGAGGGCAAATATCGATGTCGAGCCCCCGAGTGTCGGAGTTTTTCTTGATCCGCCTATCTCCCCCGAGCGTTGAGTCGATGTACTCGGAAGTCGTCTCGACGCTCAGAAGAACTTGTGGCGTTTTAAGTCGATGATTGCAGTCCCCAAGGCTCGTGCCGGCTTGACTGAAAGACGGCTTGAGATATGATGACAATGCTGCGATTGCAGCCCCAGGTGTTAAATATCCTGCATAGTAGACATAGCTGCATTAAGATGTACTTTTAATGAAAGCTGAATAATTTGAAGGCCTGAGCCGGTAGATTTTTAACAAACACTTAAGGGTTGTAAATTTTATATGGCCCGCCTTAATATTTATCTGGTTTATATGTTTAACTTTTCATATGTTAGCAGAACCTCAGCCGGAAACTTTAGCTGAGACAACCAGGGCTAGCACCAAATAGTTTAGAATCAGAGACAAATTAAAGCCGACATGTTGGTGCTAATGACATACTACTAGGTAATCCGCATATAAACAATCAAATAACGGTATTAGGCGGTGCAAACTGATTGCTTAATTTGGCCCGGAGGCGGCAAGTATCTAAAAGTTTGAACCATGCAGCGCAGAGCAAATATCAGGTAACTTAGATACTAAGAGGGATATGATCAAATGAAAAGACAAAAGATGGCATGATCTCAGAGCATAATGAGCAAACCATAGACTTTTATTTCATGACCATACATATAATAAATGTGAAGTGTATATAAACTTAGCTTATTTGACGTTGATGTCGAGGAGGCGGGCGTGGCGGAATATGCCAGCCCCAGGCTGAAGAAGACAACCCTGAATGCAGGCGGCAGCCCCAGGCTGACAATATCAGCCCCCAGGGATCCCGAAGATGATCCCAGCAAGGCGGCAAGGAGTAGGCTGCGGCAATAATTAAGCCGAGATAATGACGATCCGCGTTAGCAATTAAGCCAGAACGCGCCGACAAATGCGCCAACAAGGCGTCTTGTTATGTTAGCGATTAAGCCGAAACGTGGAGCTCTATTGTTTTGTACCAATCGATGTCTCCCAAAATTGATCAAGTTTGGGCGATCGGAAACAATAGCTTAGCAACTTAACGATGAACTCGCATAAATCGAGTGTGATGATGGCGGCGTCCCGCATAACATCATAGACACGATGAATACGCCGAAAAGGCATCATGATGCGTCAGAACGCAGAGATAAATTGACCGCATCGGAACGGCGATAAATCATATCACAATGATTGTTTTGGGAGATGGAGACGAGTCTATCACGGCACCTTGACGGAAGCAGCTTGAAACCGTTAAAGCGGAAAGTAGCCGCCGGTCGGATCCTGTACACCGAGATCGATTCAGCTAACCACGTAGATACGTGTGCAGTCGATTGATTTGGGATTCCATACTTGAGCAGCTAGGATGTATGCTAACCCCACGATGGATCATTGGACTTGTAGCCTTGTAGGAGCTAACTAGCGAGGCAGCTAGCTTTTTCCGATCAATCGAACGATGTGTAGGTTTGCTTCCGCCGCCTTCTGTCGATGACGAAGCCTACCGATCATACTGAGTTGATCGGATCAGCCAGGCGTGATGACGTACCGGATGTCTAAACCGCGGCACAGATGAGCCGGCCGCCTGGTCCGTACAGTCGTACGAGGATGCAGGATCCTGCGATCGTAGATTTAGCCGACCAAATTAATCTGCGAACGATGACGAGGTTGATCACGCCGGATCTGGAGAGCCGGACGGATCTTGTTGCTTAACCTGTCGGTCTGCCAGAGCAGAGTACACGGCTAGATGCGATTTTTTCGCCGTAGATGATGAAGTTGCCGGCTGCGGACAGCCGGAAGATGATCCCGCCAGGAACGTGACGCCAGGAACCTTAGGCCCCACGGTGGGCGCCAACTATCGTGGTATCGGCATAATTGATAGGAGACGGGGTCCTCTAGCCTACGTATGGATTGTGGGGAAGAAGGTTGGTGTCGTCGAGGTCGGGATTGAACACGGCGAGTTTACCCAGCTTCGGATCCCACAGCGGTGGCGGGATCCTACGTGCTGCTATAATTCACTATGAGGCAATAGCCGTGAACAGGTTACAATGTGTTTGATGCGTATTCAAGCGTCTTGGACTTCTCTCCGCTTGGCCCTAAAGGCCTCCCGGTGGCCGGCTTATATAGGCGGCCAGACCCCGGGTTACAAGGTAAGTACTTGGCCGGCAAGTAAACAGAGTCCTAGTTGTAGTCGGCTTTGGTTGCCGCCTTCCATCTTGGGCTTGGTGGCTTGATGGGCTTCAGTCTGCTGCCTTCCTTGGACCGTCCGCCTACTTCCTTGTACGTCAGCTATCTGGGCCGCCCGGCAGGCATCAGCCTTACCACCCTTGGGCCACCCTGGACTAGCCGGATTGATCCATGTTAGAGATACCCCTAGTTGGTATATCCCCAACATTACTGACTCAGCATAAAGTAAATGATAGGCCCTTCGTAGAGGGAAGCTGAGATACAAGCATGTGCTAGAGCTTTTGGTTTTATAGCTTTTTTATATCATCTAGAGAGCATAAAACTAAGTTTTTGAGCGGTGTTTGTTGTTGTCAGCGATTCGTAACAGAGTTCTTGTCATCTTCCATACTAAGCAAGTTAAGGGTGGTTCCGATCATTTTTTAAAACAAGCTGTCGGCCCAGTGGAGACTGGGTATGAAGAGCCCACTCTCCCCAGGCCTCGCACGCGGGCTAATCAGGCAAAACGACTAAGGACCAAGCCACGCCGCTTGGAGAGACCCTCGAGAGGCAAGAACCCTCGAGGGCCTGAAGAGGACCCTCGCTTCGGGAGACCCTCCTGAGGCGCAGAGCGCCTGGAGGGAAGTCAACAGGAACCCCTCCCCAGGCCTCCCCAGGCCTGTGGGGAAACGTTGCGGCCAAGGAAGCACGGCAGGGCGCACATGGCCTCTACCATGCCCACATGGTGACACAGGCACTCCCGTTGCCGTTTTGGTGATAAATGAGTCAATAAAGTTGCGCCACTGCTCCAGGACTGCCAAGACCTTCCTCTCTGGTGATAAAGCAGCTTGACGGCGCAACCCTCCAAGGAGAACATCATCGCGGGCTCCACCTCAGAGACTGTCGTCCCTGCGCGCGGTACTGCGCGGTCGGCCGCTTGCCGGCCACCGCGCCCAACTTTATCGATGATGGACCGCAGCCATGGACGATCCCGCGGTGGTGGACTCCTGCTCCTCCACGCCGCTGCCGTGTGGGAGCCACTTTGGACGCCAAGCGGAAGAAGAGCGCCTGCGGCGCCTATAAAAGGAGAAAGACCTCCACCGTAGAGAAGGTCGGCCCATTGCTTGCTAAAACACTTGTAAACCCTAGCACGACTGAGTAGAATAGCCTCTGGCTGGAGGAGGAAGAAGACCATCGCTTCCCTCCCCAGGCACGAACTGCCTCAAAGGGGCCCTCGGCAAGCTCTGCTGTACTGTAACCTCCTCAGTTCAATACAGACAAGCAGGAGTAGCGGTCTTACCTCCTCCTGAGGGCCGTGAACCTGGGTACGGGCTGGTGTCTTTCTCTGTCGTGGGTGTTTCGTCTCCAGGTCTGTAGTGTACCTGCACCTAAAATATGGCAGATACCTGTGTATAGTGCAAATCCCTGGATCGATTCGTTTGCACACACAGTTACGATGTAATATCACAACAAAGTATCAAATTATTACAACGTTGATCCAGACTTAGAAAATATTCATTACAAATTTGCATAGCATAAAGCTAGTAGTAAACAGAGTAAACAACGGAAAATTTATTCTTCATGGAGTCCCCAAACATCATCATGTGCCACAGGCGAGCATGTTGGTTGAAGACTCGAAACCCTTAGTAAAAAATTTCACTCATCATCAGGACAGTCTGCAATAAGATATATATTGCAACAACGTGGGTCAGAACCATTAAAAATGGAACTGGGAAGTGACACTATGGTGGACACTTAGAGGAATAACTCTATGACCTATATGCTTATTTGGCTGGTGGAGCTCAAGGCTATTTTGCAGAAAGCAAGTTTTTCCCTAACTTTTTGAAAAACACTTTTCTTCTATTCGAGACATCCGTTGCATGAAATCCACTGTCTCATTCTACCCTTGTTCACCCATCAACTTTTAATTTATAAGTTGGAATGGTGGAATCCTCCGTTGACATCCTCGTTCAGCTTCTCAATTGTCCGTTTCCGGGGACACGGCTAAGTACTTAGTTTTATACTCTGCAGAGGTTGTGCACGTTCACCATTGTACCCATTCAACCCAAATTACCCTTTACACACCATTTGTGAGAAGGAAAGGAAAGAATGAGACGAGATCTTTCAGAAGCATTTTCCCTCCCACTCTGGCCTGACGCGCTCCACCTACAAATCCTCTACCACCACCTGTCAGGCCGGGGAGAGTCCACGCAGCTTAGTTGATCAAGCCAGAGCCCATTGTAGCGTACCTGCACTTAAAAATATGGCAGGTACATGTGTATAGTGCAAACCCCTGGATCGAATCATTTGCACACACAGTTTACGATGAATATCACAACATTGTATCAATATTACACGGATAATCCAGACTTGGTAAAATAAATAGTTCGATACATCTTTGCATAGCATTAAAGCTAGCTCAAAACTATAAAGCAGCGGAAATAAATCTTCAATGAGCCTCCATCTTCATGATACGCCACAGGCGAAAACATGTTGGTGCAGACTCGAAACCCAAAACGTAATCCTTACTCTTCATCATATATTTCTGCAACGAATAATAATTTGCAACAGAGTGGGTCAGATTCCATTAAAAATGGAGTCTGGCAAGTGACACTATGGTGGACACTTACTGGAATAACTCTATAGCCTATATGCATATTTGGCCGGTGGAGTTCAAGGCTATTTTTCATAAAGCCAATTTTATCCTATCACTTTATAAAAACAGTTTTCAACATCATAGTTGGTACCACTGGCAAGTTCCAGTGGACCAAAAGATATCTCACCCTTAGGTGCACTCTCTGGTGAAAACCCCCACATTCAATGGTCCTAAGTATAGTAGAAACTATCTTAGGTGAAAAACCCCATGAACATGGTCCTGAGTAGTCCACTGTTGTTTATCAAAATTTTATTAAGAAATTAGAATGTTGGGATTCCTCCATGTTCCATGATCAGCTGTAGTCTTTACTTGGAATACTTCTCCTTGAGTTCTTCACAATCTTCTCCATTTAGTTCTCACATCCCTTTGTTCCTGGGTGGCCTTCCACAAGTGTACTCTCAGGTGAGAACCCCCACGTTCATGATCCTAAGTATAGTAGAAACTATCTTAGGTGAAAACCCTCATGAACATGGTCCTGAGTAGCCACTCAACATAAACCAAACAACCAATCCACCGTGATGATTCATTAACTTAGTGATGTGCACTCCCAGGTGAAAACCCCCACATACTATGATCCTAAGTATAGTAAAGACTATCTCAGGTAAAAACCCTCATAGACATGGTCCTGAGTAGCCACTTAAGATTTTGTAAAACCTTTCTTCAATTGCATAGCATCAAAAATTCTACTAAGTCATTTCATAGGTACCTAGATACAATGGAATAGGGAATTCTAAAGTCTTGCATAGCAAATCTACTAAGTCCTACACATGCATAGGAAAATAACTAAGTCATGCATAGAAAATACTTAGGAATTTTATGGGGGTGTGCCACTTGCCTTGGCAACAAGAAGAATAGTAACAGCAACTGTAACTATTGTCGTTTTCCTCCAAGATTTCTAACACATCAAAAAAAACACAAATAAACATACTGACAAATAACAATACAAAAATATGTTATGCATGATGTGCAAAATACTTAGAGAAAATACTAAGTCTATTCTTTAAGATGATCGACAATTATCAACAACTCTTTGTAAATTGGATGTTCACTATAGTGAGAGAGACAGACACCCGGCCAGCCACTTAAGTTGTGGAACAGGTCTCATGTACGTGGACATGTAAGGTTAGTTTCCAGGCCACTTCATCTCACTATGCCGCTAGGATCCAACAAACTTCAAGATGGTAATAACATGATCAAAAATTATTTTAAGTCAAGATTAGGAAAGATAGAAGAAAATGATGTAGGTTATCTTCTAGGCTTCATCTCCAGACTTGTAGTATTCTCCTTAGTGATGTCTTGATCACTATGTCTTAGAGAGAAGAATGAAAAAGAGAAAGAAAGACTTAGAGAATAGAGGGGCTTGGTCTTCTTGGACTTCTTCTTGATTTTTCTTCTAACTGTTTCTACTTGTTGGAGATTCTTCTGGAGTCTTGTTTTGGCTAAGTCATTCATTGGTCTTCTAGCTCCATGTTGAAAATCCTGAGTGTCTAAGTGCATCGCACTTAACCAAAAATGCTAAGTTGAAAATATTCCTAACTTAGAGAAAATAATGGAGGAGTTTTTCCTGTGAGGGGAATAACTATATAATAAAATATGTTTATGCATGCAATGCTCTTTTTAATCATAATAAACACCATACAAAATTTGTGATATTTATAAAGTATGTATTAGGCTATAAATGCAATTTAATTATTTTCTAATTTTGGAAAATATAATAAAAGGAATTACATGTAAGATTAAAGTTTTATGTGATTAAACTTTTATAATAAATTTTTATAAATGGTGTTAATAGACAGAGGGCATTTAATTAAAATTTATAGCAATTGCATTTAATTAAAATAAATGTTTCTATTAATAGTTATGTCAAAAATAGTCAAACTATTCAAATTAAAACATACAACTATTAAATCATGAAAATAATATTTAAAAAATTTTATAACAGAGGCATCATATTACAAATATTCCAAAGTTTATAAAACAATTTTATTTACAATTTTTGGATTTATAGATTTAGAGTTATGACAAAAATACTCAAATTCACCATTTGAAATTTGAATATTCTAAACTAAGTCAAATTTGAATTTTGGCAGTTCTAAAATATTCTACATGTCAAGTGCTTTCCAAATATATAAAAATATTTGAATTTGGATAAGTGATTAAAAAGTTATGAAGATTTGAATATGTAGGGGCTTTTCTGCAAAAAATGCCATTTTAAATTTATTCGGGAAATTGTTTTCCACGCTGGCGCTGACGTGTCGCTGACGCGGCGCTGACTGGGCACGCTGAGTCAGCGTACCGATTCGGTTTAAACGATATCTAATCGTGGCCGTGGAAAAAGGATCGGACGGCTCACATTGAGTTGACCAAAAGGTGGCGATGCCGGTGGCCGGAGATGGAGGGGACGGTGGCGCTGCGCTCGGGCGTGGACGGAGGCAACGCTGCGGAGCTCCCCCGGACGAACGGAGGCGACGGGGGTGTGCAGCTCTTCGCGGCGAGGCGGATGGTGGCGACGGCGTCTACTCGGGCGCCCTGGACTGGCGTGGAGGCACGGGCGGAGCCACGGTTACTCCGGCGAGGTCGACTTGCTAGGTTTCGCCGACTTGCTGCGGGGAAAAGCGAAACAAGGGGTCATACGGTTGCGCACGAGGATGGCAAGGACAGAGGAGAGGACCAGGGGCTCGGGGGAGGTCTCACCGTGACAGGATCGTGAGAAACGCGGCGGCGGCCGAAGCAACTCCGGCGAGCTCTCGCGGCAGCCTGGGGGCACGAAACTGAGTGGGAGGAGAGGGGAAAGAGAGAGGAGAGCGAGGGCTTTTAAAGGGCGTGGTCGGAGCAGTGAATCCGCGTCTTAATCGTACGAATCAACGCGAGTAACTCCGGCCGTTTTCGGGCGTGGTCTCCGGCCGGAGATTGAAGACGATGACGTCACGCTGACGTCATCATTTTTTCTTTTCTGAATTTTCCTTTAATTCATATCTTTTGATTTAATGGTCCAAATGATGTCAAATTAATTTCTATAAATTTTGTAAAATTAATATCTATGTTTTAAAACAATAGTGGGCATGTTTTGAAACTTTTTGAAAAATAATTATTTTTAAATATTCATAAAATACAATTTTACCTATTTAGGTTAACTTTGAAATCAGGGATTTAATAATTTATTTGGAGTTAAATAAAATTTATGAAATTACCCACATTCAAATATGTTTGAATTTAAATAATTTAAACTTATTTTGCTGAAATCATTTACCTTTATTTGGCATAATAGTAGAATAATAGAATATAAATATTTTTAAAGTAATATGAAACATAATGGATTTTTAATTTAAACATTTTGTGATTTAATCAGATGATGAATGATGAGATGCATGAATGCAATGCTTAAATTTTCTTTTCAAAGCAAAAATATATAAATGTTTTCAAAAGTTTTAAATTTTAGTGATTTTTAAACATTTCAAAATATAGGGATGTTACACCCATATTGGCAATGGCTGCACGAGAAGCAATCTTCACTTGGAGTTCTTAAGATTCCTTTGCTCCTGGGTGACCTTCCACAAGTGAATATTCCACAGGTAAATCCCCTGGGAACAACACTCAACTTATACAGCTAAGCAACCAATTTCCACCCAGGTGTTTGATTAAAACTTAGTAGACTTTATCTTTTTCATCAAAATAGTTTTTCATAGCATCACTATTCTACTAAGTATTCTCATAGGAACCTAGACACAGGAATAAAGAGGTCTAACATTGCTTGCATAGCAATACTATCCTCTATATGCTTATAGAAAATAATTTACTCATGCATAGAAAAATAATGGGACTTTTATGGGGGGTGTGCCACTTGCCTTGGCAACCGGGAGTGCAGCAGTTACAGTTGCAAGGATTCTCGTTTCCCTCCGAATAGTCTAATAAAGAAATAAAGAGCCACACATAAACACACAAGCAAAGTTTCATACAAAGAAAAATATATGCTATGCATGAGATGAGATGAAACAATTTATTTCCAACGTCAAGAAACAAATAAATGTATCCCTTTGGATTTTCATGATATATGCATGAATAAATTTTTAATTTGTTTCTATTATTTAATCATGAATAATGGGTAATGACAAGGACTTTAGTTTACTTAAATAAAATTTCAAAATCAAATTTTGTAAAAATGACATTTGGGCAGAGGGCATCTAAACAAGTTGTTAGCAATTTGATTTATTCAAAAATAATTTTTCTAACTAAAGTTATGTCAAAAACACTTAAACTAATATCAAAAATATTTGAAAATTTTGAATGTCTCAAAACAGAAAACTAATGAAGCCAAAGTGTTCTACTGGTTCCAAGGATCTCAAATATATAAAAATATCTAAATTTGGTTAAACAGATAAAAAGTAGTGATAAAAACAGTATGCAGGGTGTTTTCTGCAAAACTGCCAAATTAAATAAAATGGGAAAAGAATTTACACGTCAGCGCTGGCTGGGCGCTGACTGTGCGCTGACTGGGCATGCTGACGTGTTTAAGTGATTTGATCTGGGCCGTCAGATCTGGATCTGGCGGTCCAGATCAATCGTACTGTTTCGCTGATAAAGATCTAATCCTAACCGTAGGATCGAGATCGTACGGCCTGCACGCGTTGACCAAAAACTGGCGGCGTTAGGTCACCGGAGGACCTCGTCAGAGCAGCGCGCGCGGCGGCGACACGCATGGCATCGCACGTTCTCGACGTTCTACTGTGTTCCGAGACGAGTGGGTCATACCTACGGGTAGAGGGCGTCGAGGCGATGTCGTTGGCGAAGTGGTGGGGGTCGTAGCTCCTCCTGCCTCCTCTGGTTGCTCGCCGGAGTTGCGCACGGCGGAGGTTCTCGTCGGTGAGCACGGACACGGAGTTTGGCTGCGTAAGAAAACACGAGACCTTGTCACTAAGGTGCGCAATGACAAGGTGAAATGATTGGGAGTGAAGAGAGGGCTCGAGGAGGTCGCAGCTCACCGGAGTTCGTTGAACTTGCCGTCGGCAACGGCGGAGCTCCGGGGATGCTCGTGGGCAGCCTGGTGGCTCTCGGGGTACGGGGCTTGGGGCAAAAGGAGAGGGGGTCAAGGGGGTTCTTATAGGGGCAACGGCTAGTTAATTGGGTGAGTAAATCGCCGGGAATCAACGAATTGATTCGGCCGTTTCTCGGCTAGGTCGTGGGCGTGATTTGTGGAAGAAGAGGTCGTCGGGACGGGGATGACAAGTGGGACCCACCTGTCAGTGACACGGAGAGAGAGGGTGATGGCGCTGGGCTGCTGGCGGGCTGGATTGCGACGCGCGCGCGGTAGTTAGCAGTGGGCTTCGGCCCACTTGCTGGCCCGACTCTATTTTTTTCTTTCCTTTTCTGTTTTTAATTCTTTTGTGTATAAAACAATTTCAAAACTATATTAAAACTTCTCAGAAAAATTTATAAAAATATAATTTGAAAATCTTATGAAAAATAGATCCTTTTGACATTATTTTTGTCTAAAGTAAAAATAGAATAAAAGGAACATTATTATAAATTCAAATAACAATTTTAAGGACATAAAGTCAATTAAAACATATTTAAATAATTATATTCAAATTCTATGTGATTGATATGACAAGTTTAATGATGATGATGCATGGATGCAAAGTTTTAAATTTTTATGAAAATTGGGATGTTACAAACCTAACCCCCTTAAGATGAATCTCGCCCTCGAGATTCGGATTGGCTAGCAAATAGGTGAGGGTGGTCTTCTTTAAGGTCATCTTCTCTTTCCCATGTCGATTCCTCTTCTGAATGGTGATTCCACTGTACTTTACATAATTTGATGGTCTTGGTTCGGGTGACACGCTCTGCGGTCTCCAAAATCTTAATGGTTTTTTTTTCATAAGTGAGATCACTTTCTAGCTGTACTTCCTCTAGTGGCACCGTATCTCTTAGCAGTGTTTCTGCCATTTCTGGGTGACATTTCTTCAGCTGGCTGACATGAAACACACTGTGAACCGCGGAAAGTGCTTCCGGGAGTTCCAATTCATAGGCGACCTCTCCTTTGCGGGATAATACCTTGAAGGGTCCAATAAATCTAGGTGCCAACTTTCCTTTGATTCCAAATCTTTTAACTCCCCGCATAGGTGAAACTCGGAGATAGACTCGATTACCCACTTCATACGTGACTTCTCTCCTTTTGGAGTCCGCATAACTTTTCTGTCTGGATTGTGCTATCTTTAAGCGGTCCTTAATCAACCTGACTTTTTCCTCAGCCTCCTTGATTATGTCTGGTCCGAACAAACTACGTTCTCCTACGCCACTCCACAGTAGTGGGGTAGTGCACTTTCTTCCATACAGGGCTTCAAATGGCGACATCTCTATGCTCGCTTGATAGCTTTTGTTGTAAGAGAACTCGGCATATGGAAGATTATCATCCCAGCTTGACTTATAATCTAGAGCGCATGCTCTCAGCATATCTTCTAGGATCTGATTTACTCTTTCTGTCTGTCCATCCGTCTGCGGATGAAACGTTGTGCTGAACTCTAATCTAGTTCCCAGAGACTCATGTAATTGATTCCAGAAATGGGAAGTAAACTGAGTACCCCTATCCGACACAATTTTCTTCGGAACACCATGTAGACACACAATCCTCTTCATGTAGATGTCAGCTAGTTTGGCACTAGTGTATGTAGTCTTCACGGGTATAAAGTGAGATACTTTCGTCAGACGATCGACTATAACCTATATAGAATCATACCCTGATTTAGTCCTGGGCAGACCCGTGATGAAATCCATACCAATCTGTTCCCATTTCCAATCTGGTACTGGTAAGGGTTGTAACAACCCTGCTGGTTTTTGGTGTTCTGCTTTCACACGACTGCAGACGTCACACTTTGCAATGTATTCAGCAATATCACGCTTCAAGTTGATCCACCAATACCTCTCCATTACATCCATATACATCTTGGTGTTACCCGGATGTATGGAATAAGGTGAGTCATGAGCTTCTTGAAGTATTAACTTCCTGAGATCGGCATTGTCAGGAACACAAATGCGTTCTTTATACCACACGGTTCCTTCTTCATCTTCTCTAAAATCTCTGGCCTTACCTTCGCTTAGGTTCTTCTTGATTTCTTTTACTGCTTTATCCTCTAACTGAGTTGTCTTGATTTTGTTAAATAGAAGAGGTTGAACTTCTAAGGATTCTATGAATCCTTCAGGTATCACCTCTAATCGAAGGTCCTTAAATCCTTTACAAAGATCTTCAGGCAATTCTCCTACCGTGAGTCCGTTTACATAAGTCTTACGGCTCAAGGCATCAGCCACTATGTTGGCTTTCCCTGGGTGGTACTGTAGACTTAAATCATAGTCTTTGATCAATTCTAACCATCTCCTTTGTCGCATGTTTAATTCTTTCTGGGTAAAGAAGTACTTGAGGCTTTTATGATCCGTAAAAACTTCACATCACTTTCCCCATAAATATGGCCTCCATATCTTTAGCGCATGCACCACAGAAGCTAACTCTAGATCATGAGTGGGGTAGTTTACTTCATGATTTTTGAGTTGTCTTGAGGCGTAAGACACTACTTTGCCTTCTTGCATCAATACACTTCCTAAGCCGCGATATGAAGCGTCGCAATAAACCTGGAAGTCTTTCTCTAGATCTGGTAAGCATAATACTGGTGCCGACACCAAGCGCTTCTTTAATTCCTGAAAACTGGTCTCACAAGCTTCCGTCCACTCAAATTTCTTTCCCTTCTTCAGTAGTTCAGTCAAGGCCTTGGCAATCTTGGAGAAGTTTTCAATGAATCTCCGGTAGTACCCTGCCAGTCCTAGAAAACTGCGGATTTCTCCCACATTTTTGGGCGATTCCCAATTTGTCACAGCAGCAACTTTTTCAGGGTCCACTGCTATCCCATCTTTAGACACCAGGTGTCCTAGAAATCCTACTTGTTTTAACCAAAATTCACACTTGTTGAACTTAGCATATAATTTATGCTCTCGGAGCCTTTGCAACACCAGACTTAAATGTTCTTCGTGTTCTTTGTGACTTTTGGAGTAGACTAAGATGTCATCGATGAAGATAACAACAAACTTGTCCAGAAAATCCATAAACACCTTATTCATCATATTCATGAAATAGGCTGGAGCATTGGTTAACCCAAAAGGCATTACCGTGTACTCATACGAACCATATCTTGTAACGAAAGCAGTCTTGGGTATATCCATCTCTCTGACTTTCATCTGAAAGTACCCTGATCTGAGATCGATCTTGGAGAAGACGACAGCCCCTTCTAGTTGATCGAACAGTTCATTGATTTTGGGTAGCGGATACTTGTTCTTGATTGTATGCTCATTTATGTCACGGTAATCGGTGACTAATCTCTGAGTACTATCCTTCTTCTTGACAAAAAGGATCGGGGCTCCCCAGGGTGATGAACTTGGACGGATAAAGCCGTTATGCATAAACTCTTCCAGTTGTTTCTTGAGTTCTTTCAGTTCATCAGTTGCCATTGGGTAGGGCCTTTTAGCAATTGGTCCTGTTCCTGGCTTTAGTTCTATGAGGAACTCTACATCTCTATCGGGTGGCATTCCTGGTAGTTCTTCCGTAAACACATCAGGGTATTCCTTAACTATAAGGACCTCACCGAGACTAACCCCCTTAAGAGAATTAAGCCTAACCTTCTTTAGTTCAAACTTTGATCTAAAGTTGATCTTCGAGCCTTCTGGAGTGGTGAGAGTGATGGTTCTATTTGCGCAGTCTATGATTCCTGCATAGCGGGACATCCAATCCATCCCTATGATAACATCCAGGCCTTGTGTTTCCAGGATGATCAAGTCCGTAGGAAGCTGATGCTTTCCAATCTTCAGACTCAACTGTCTACAGCCAGAGGTTACTAGCATCTCTCCGGCCGGAGAGCTTACTCTAATGGGACTTCCTATATTTTCCACTACTAACCCATGTTTGTTTACAGAAGCTCTTGAAATGAAAGAATGCGATGCTCCAGTATCAAATAAAACTAATGTTGGGCATGAATTGAGCAAGAACGTACCAATGACAGCATCAGGTTCATCGTACACTTCTTCCACATTGATGTGGTTCACCTGTCCTTTCTGGAAGGGATTGGGCTTGGCAGCTTCTGCGGCCTTCTTTTCGGGGCAGACAGTGGCGTAGTGACCCTTGTTATTGCACTTGAAGCATAGGACTTGGCTGATATATTTCTTATATTCGGGGGTTGGGCGATGTTGTCCATTGTTGTGGCCAGCATTTCCATTTCCCTTGTCATTCCCATTGTTTCCCTTGAAACCACCACTATGGTTGTGACCATGATGTTTGTGGTTGCTTCCTCCACTAGGATAGTGCCCAGGTTTATGACCCTGGTTTGCATCTTGAGGGAAAGGTCTCTTGAAAGAAGTCTCAGAATGGTGTTTGTGAACATTCAACTTTCTCTTCCTATTTTCAGCCTTCTTGATGTTATCCTCCAGTATGATAGCCTGATCTAGGAGAGTCTGATAATTTGGGGCATATGCCACTGTCAAAGGATCTTCAGCTCGTCACTCAGCCCATTTAGGAATTTTGCCTTCCTCTTTGCCTCGGTGTTAATGTCTTCAGAGGCATAACGAGAAAGGGCATGGAAATCAGACATGTACTCCTTAAGGCTCTTGTTTCCTTGTCTCAGGTTTCTGAATTCTTCATGCTTCAAGTTCATAATGCCCGAGGAGATATGAGCATTACGAAAACCTTCCTTGAAATTTTCCCAAGTCATGGTTTCTAGTGGGTGGGTGATTTGATAAGTTTCCCACCACTGGATTGCTGGTCCTTCCAACAGATGAGTGGTGAACCTCACCTTCTCAGCGTCAGTACATTCACAAGTCACTAGATCCCTATCCACGGAACGCAGCCAGTCATCTGCCACAATTGGTTTAGTTGCAGTGGAGAACTTGTTTGGTCGGAGCCTCAGAAATCTGTTAAGTCTATCCACATGGGGGGGTGGTGGCGGAGGCGGGTTGTGGCTGTTGTTATTGTTGTTGGTTGCCGCAATGAACTGGGTCATCATAGTCATTAGCTGAGCTTGAGCGGCCATCAACTGTTGTATAGCATCATTGTTGTTGTGGTCGTTGTTGTTGTTATCGGGGGTACGACGGGGAGGCATCTGTGATTTTTGTATAGGTGAGTTTTTAGACGGAAAGGTCTAAGGAGAAAGATTACCCCAACAAACAAACAAACAACCTATAAGAACAAACAAACATCACACAACTCAAAACTCTGGATTAAAAAGACATGAAAGTTTTGGAAAATAAAATCGCGAGGTTCCGTGGAATACAATGGAAGGTACTGCCTTATCACAAGTTGATAGGTCAATACAAGACTAAGATAACGATGAGGTGTAAATGAATGGTAGTCTCGCTAACGAACTACTCGACCATGTCATCTTCTTCTTCTTCAATTTCCTGAATCTTGATTCCTTCATTGTCGAGTACTTCCCTTAATTCCTTCACTTCTTTCTCCAGGGCAGAGTTCTTCTCTTGCAGCTCCCTTTTCTCGGTACGAAGACGCTTGATCAAGTCACTATCAGCTTCGTCACTTCCTCTTGAGCTTTCATCTTTTCCTCGTTCTCCTAGAGTAAGGCACACAACTCATCGTTCTTCAGGAGTTCAGTGCGTCTATCCTCATAAAGTTCTGTGACGAGGACCTCCAACTCCTGGAAATACAGACTAAGGGGCTTTGCTTTGCCTCTATCTCCAACATCAAAGAGGTATGGTTCTCCCTCCTCGTTTCTCCTTCCAAAGAAAATGGAGTAGTGGCCCCTCAACTCTGTGCTATAGCGTCCGCAGAGACGTCCAATCAGGTCCTGCATGACGAGATTGAGTCCTTTATCTTTGGAGTCACTAACCATTTTGATTTCCAACGGGGCCTCTTCTCCACGTCCTGGCTGAGTTGCTTTTATCCCCCAACAGCCCTCCTTGTTAAACTTCTTCAGGATGAAGCCCTTAACTTGAGGTAGCGGTAAACCTATATTCTCGCCGATGTCGAGAAGGTAGCAGCCAAAACGGGTGTCCTCGAAGTCCTCCGCAGTGGTGAAGTGGAAGCTCGTCATCCTTTAGGAAGAAAGAAAAGAATTTAAAACGAGAAATGTATAAGGTAAGGAAGTACTAGCCATATGTGCATTATTAAATTAGAGACAAAACTAAGTCAAATCTCAATGTGATCAACAAATATAAACAACTCTTTGTAAATTGGATATTCACTATAGTGAGAGAGACAGACACCCGGCCAGCCACTTAATTGTGGAACAGGTCTCATGTACGCGGACATGTAAGGTTTGTTTCCAGGCCGCTTCATCTCACTATGCCGCAAGGATCCAAAATACTTAAGTAGTTAATACTATGATCAAAAGGTTTTTCCAATCCTAAGGGCTCGAACCTACAGGCAACACAGTGCTCTGATACCATCTGTAGTTTATCTGCACCTAAAATATGGCAGATACATGTGTATAGTGCAAATCCCTGGATCGATTCGTTTGCACACACAGTTACGATGTAATATCACAACAAAGTATCAAATTATTACAACGTTGATCCAGACTTAGAAAATATTCATTACAAATTTGCATAGCATAAAGCTAGATGTAAACAGAGTAAACAACGGAAAATTTATTCTTCATGGAGTCCCCAAACATCATCATGTGCCACAGGCGAGCATGTCTGTTGAAGACTCGAAACCCTTAGTAAAAACTTTCACTCATCATCAGGACAGTCTGCAATATATATATTGCAACAACGTGGGTCAGAACCAATAAAAATGGAGCTGGCAAGTGACACTATGGTGGACACAAAGAGGAATAACTCTATGACCTATATGCTTATTTGGCTGGTGGAGCTCAAGGCTATTTTGCAGAAAGCAAGTTTTTCCCTAACTTTTTGAAAAACACTTTTCTTCTATTCGAGACATCCGTTGCATGAAATCCACTGTCTCATTCTACCCTTGTTCACCCATCAACTTTTAATTTATAAGTTGGAATGGTGGAATCCTCCGTTGACATCCTCGTTCAGCTTCTCAATTGTCCGTTTCCGGGGACACGGCTAAGTACTTAGTTTTAGACTCTGCAGAGGTTGTGCCCGTTCACCATTGTACCCATTCAACCCAAATTACCCTTTACACACCATTTGTGATAAGGAAAGGAAAGAATGAGACGAGATCTTTCAGAACCATTTTCCCTCCCACTCTAGCCTGACGCGCTCCACCTACAATTCCTCTACCACCACCTGTCAGGCCGGTGAGAGTCCACGCAGCTCAGTTGATCAAGCAGAGCCCATATTGGCAATGGTTGCACGAGAAGCAATCTTCACTTGGAGTTCTTCAGATTCCTTTGCTCCTGGATGGCCTTCCACAAGTGAATATTCCACAGGTAAATCCCCTGGGAACAACACTCAACTCATACAGCCAAGCAACCAATTTCCACCCAGGTGTTTGATTAAAACTTAGTAGACTTTATCTTTTTCATCAAAATAGTTTTGCATAGCATCACTATTCTACTAAGTATTCTCATAGGAACCTAGACACAGGAATAAAGAGGTCTAACATGGCTTGCATAGCAATACTATCCTACATATGCTTATAGAAAATAATTTACTCATGCATAGAAAAATAATGGGACTTTTATGGGGGGTGTGCCACTTGCCTTGGCAACCGGGAGTGCAGCAGGTACAGTTGCAAGGATTCTCGTTTCCCTCCGAATAGTCTAATAAAGAAATAAAGAGCCACACATAAACACACAAGCAAAGTTTCATACAAAGAAAAATATATGCTATGCATGAGATGAGATGCAACAATTTATTTCCAACGTCAAGAAACAAATAAATGTATCCCTTTGGATTTTCATGATATATGCATGAATAAATTTTTAATTTGTTTCTATTATTTAATCATGAATAATGGGTAATGACAAGGACTTTAGTTTACTTAAATCAAATTTCAAAATCAAATTTTGTAAAAATGACATTTGGGCAGAGGGCATCTAAACAAGTTGTTAGCAATTTGATTTATTAAAAATAATTTTTCTAACTAAAGTTATGTCAAAAACACTTAAACTACTATCAAAAATATTTGAAACTTTTGAATGTGTCAAAACAGAAAACTAATTAAGCCAAAGTGTTCTACTGGTTCCAAGGATCTGAAATATATAAAAATATTTAAATTTGGTTAAACAGATAAAAAGTAGTGATAAAAACAGTATGCGGGGTGTTTTCTGCAAAACTGCCAAATTAAATAAAACGGGAAAAAGAATTTACACGTAAGCGCTGACTGGGCGCTGACTGTGCGCTGACTGGGCATGCTGACGTGTTTAAGTGATTTGATCTGGGCCGTCAGATCTCGGCAACGGCGGAGCTCCGGGGATGCTCGTGGGCGGCCTGGTGGCTCTCGGGGTACGGGGCTTGGGGCAAAAGGAGAGGGGGTCGAGGGGGTTCTTATAGGGGCAACGGCGAGTTAATTGGGTGAGTAAATCGCCGGGAATCAACGAATTGATTCGGCCGTTTCTCGGCTAGGTCGTGGGCGTGATTTGGGGAAGAAGAGGTCGCCGGGACGGGGATGACAGGTGGGACCCACCTGTCAGTGACACGGAGAGAGAGGGAGATGGCGTTGGGCTGCTGGCGGGCTGGATTGCGACGCGCGCGCGGTAGTTAGCAGTGGGCTTCGGCCCACTGGCTGGCCCGACTATATTTTTTTCTTTCCTTTTCTGTTTTTAATTCTTTTGTGTATAAAACAATTTCAAAACTATATTAAAACTTCTCAGAAAAATTTATAAAAATATAATTTGAAAAGCTTATGAAAAATAGATCCTTTTGCCATTTTTTCTGTCTAAAGTAAAAATAGAATAAAAGGAACATTATTATAAATTCAAATAACAATTTTAAGGACATAAAGTTAATTAAAACATATTTAAATAATTAAATTCAAATTCTATGTGATTCATATGACAAGTTTAATGATGATGATGCATGGATGCAAAGTTTTAAATTTTTCTGAAAATTGGGATGTTACAAGGTCCGGCGAGCACCGTCGTCGTGCCCCTCGAGGCTCTTGACCTCCGCGTTCAATCCCCTCCACGAACTACCCTTCAGGAAGTGACTACCCCGTTTCTTAGGGAGTCATAACCCGACATTTGGCGCGCCAGGTAGGGGATTGAGTCGCGTCAACGACCTTCGAGCCGCCTCCACGCCATGACGAACACCCGCGCTACCCACGCCGCCCGCGTCAACCGACGGGCGCTTGAAGGAGCGTGCGCCCCGCCAGGGGCCACGGCCACTCACGCACGACAGGGGCGACCCCGCCGCGAAGAGCACGCCAACTCGGGCCCTCATGCGGAAGCGCCCGAGCACAACTCCGAGCACCAGGAGGACGCGCAGTCGTCACGCCCGACGCGGCGCCCGAGCGGCTCCGGTCCTGGCAGGACGGACCCCACGCCACACACCGCACTGCTCATGGCGCAGGAACTTCTCTGCTACCAGCCCACCGCTAGGGCCCACGAGCAGTGGCTGGAGCGCCTAAACCACATCGTCGGCATCGCCACGACGCGCCCCGCTCCATCGTAATCCATCGCGCACACCTCCCTCGCGGGCACGGCCGCGCCAGACACACCTTCGCCTCCGCCAGGACCTGCACCGGCTGCGACGCAGAGGGCTACCTCGCACGCGTCCTCGCCGCACGATTGCTTGATCGTGCAGCGCACCGCGCCCAACGCTCGCGAAGGAATGGAGCTCCAGCGCAACTGCCAGAACAGGCTCGTGGAAGAGATCGGCCAGGCGGGCCAGCAGAACTGCAGCGCGCTACAGCACGGAGTCGCCACGTACGCCACCGGCTGCATGGCGTTCACCCGCTCCCTACGCAGCGTGGTTTGGCCCCCGAAGTTCAGTCCGACTCTCCCCAAGGGCTACGACGGCTCCAGCAACCCCATCGAGTTCCTGCAGCTCTAAACCACCTCCATCCAAGCAGCAGGCAGAACGACAAGGTCATGTCCAACTGGTTCTTTCACGCGCTTCGCGACTTTGCGCTGTCGTGGCTCGTGAACCTCCTCGAGGATTCTGTGAACTCTTGGGAGGAGCTCTGCAAGCAGTTCGTCTCCAACTTCAAGGTAACGTACGAGCGCGCTCTCACCCACAACGACCTGCGCGCTGTGGTGCAGAAGAAGGATGAGACTCTCCGCAAGTACATCCAGCGCTTCAGCCAAGTGCGCAACAAGATCCCGAACATCCCTGACACCCAAGTCATCGCCGCCTTCCGCGAGGGCGTCACAAACAGCAGGATGCTCGAGAAGCTGGGTATCCACGACCGCTCACCTCTGTGGTGAAGCTGTTCGACATGGCGGACAAGTGCGCCAAGGCTGAAGAGGGACTCCTCTTCGTCAAAATGTCCTCGAGAGGGGACGAGCACGCTGAGGGGTCCAGGAGCCAGAAGAAGAAGGAGGAGCCCAAGCGCAAGGCCACCGCGGTCCTCGCTGCAGAGCCTGACACGAAGGGCACCCGCAGGGATTCTCCCGAGCCCGGGGAGAGGAAAGACGACCACCGCCCATTCAGCATCTACCACAACAGGCGCGGTCACTCTACCGAGACTTGCTTCGACCTCAAAAGGTTGAGCAAAGAGCGCGAGCAAGCAGAAGGCAGTGGTGGCCGCGGTCGAGGCCGTGGCTACCGCGGGAGCGGGCGCAAGAGCGGCTACCAGAAGCCATCTGGCAACCAGGCCAATGCTGCGGAGAAAAATCGCAACCTCCCCGACGAGGAAGATGGTGGCTATCAAGCTCCAAGAGGCGCCATTGCCTCCATCCTCGGTGGGGCGCAGGCGCCAAAGTCGAACAATCAGTTCAAGCAGTTCGCCCGCGAACTCAACGCTGCCCTCCCCAGCACCGAGACCTCCAGGCCCCTCAAGTGGTCGCAGTACACCATCGCCTTCGACGCTCAGGACCACCCCAAGTCCACCAAGACTGTTGGAAACCTCCCGCTGGTCTGCAGCCCCACCATCGACAACGTCGCTGTCTCCAAGACACTTATTGATGGTGGAGCAGGCATGAAGGTCATCTCTATAGAGACGTTCGAAGCGCTTCAAGTGCCCTACGAGCTGCTCATGCCCTCTAGGCCCTTCACGGGAGTCACCAGCGGCTCGATCGAGCCTCTGGGGCAGGTCAGGCTCGCCGTCACCTTCGGAAGCGAGGAAAATTAGCGCACCGAGCACATAGACTTCGATGTTGCGCACATCGGCCTGCCATACAACGCCATCCTCGGCTACCCCGCGCTCGCAAAATTCATGGTCGTCACGCATCATGCCTACAACATGGTCAAGATCCCCGGCAGCGCTGGCACAATCACCATCCGTGGACAGGTCCTGGATGCTACGCGCGCTGTCGAGACGGCCTACAAGGCCGCCGCCATGGCATTCCCTGCAGACGAGGACATGGAGCCTCTCGAGAGACCAAAGAAGAAGAAGCAGTTGTTCTCCCAGGAGCCAGCCGCTTACAAAGAAAGTCTCTCTAAGCTCCAGCAGCTCGGGGGCTGAGGGCTCGGGGGCTAGCGTCACCATTGGCGCCGCGCTGCCTCCCAAATAGGAAAGCGCGCCCGTCGCCTTCCTCCAGGCAAACTCTGACATGTTCGCATGGACACCGTCAGATATGTCTGGTGTACCGAGGGAGGTGATCGAGCACCACTTAGTCGTGTGTCCAAACGCGTGCCCCGTCAAGCAAAAAGCAAGAAAACAAGCCCCCAAGAAGCAATCATTCATCGTCAAAGAGGTCGAGAAGCTCAAAGCGGCAAAGGTCGTCCGCGAAGTCGCGCACCCCACTTGGCTCTCCAACAGCGTGGTCGTCCCAAATCTCGCCGGAGGAGGCCGCCTCTGCATCGACTACACTGATGTGAACAAGGCATGCCCCAAGGACCCTTATCCCATGCCAAGAATCGACCAGATTGTGGACTCCACGGCAGGCTGCGACCTCCTCTGCTTCCTCGATGCCTTCTGTGGTTATCATCAGATAAAAATGGCTAAGGAAGATGAGGAGAAGACGGCTTTCCTCACCCCTTGCGGTGTGTATTGCTATGTCTGCATGCCCTTCGGCCTAAAAAACGCCGGAGCCACTTTCTAGAGGCAAATGAGGATAGCGCTTGGCGAGCAAATGGGCAGAAATGCCGAGGCGTATGTCGATGACATTGTCGTAAAATCTCGAGAGGGAAACACTCTCCTCAGGGACCTTGAAGAGACTTTCGCCAGCTTGCGCAAGGTGAACATCAAGCTAAACCCCGCCAAGTGCGTCTTCGGAGTGCCTTCAGTCAAACTGCTTGGTTTCCTCGCGTCCCACGGGGCATAGAGGCAAACCCTGACAAAATCAAGGCCATAGAGGACATGCAACCTCCACGCCGGCTCAAGGACATGCAACGCCTAGCAGGCTGCATGGCCAACTTGGGTAGATTCATCTCAAAGTTCGGCGAAAGAGCTCTGCCGTTCTTCAAGATCATGAAAAGAATAGGTACTTTCAAGTGGACCCCTGAAGCTGAAAAAGCGTTTGAGGACTTGAAGAAGTACCTAGCCAGCCCACCAGTAATGGTCGCCCCAAGGACAGGCCAGCACCTGAAGCTGTATCTATCAGCCACTCCACAGACCGCCAGTGCCGTCCTTGTGGTACAAAGGGAAGAGCCAGTACTCCACAAGAAGAGTGCAACAACTCCAAAGCCAAAACCCCCTGATGAAGAGCTCGACGAAAGGGCAGGCCTCACAAACCCACCGCCAGGCCCAAAGCCACAAGAGAGGCCTGCCCCAAGTCAACCGCTGCAAGATGATCCTGCCAGGGAGCCTGAAGAGCCCCCACGGCCAACCCCCTCGAGGGCCCAAAAAGCATCCACAGGCCAACCCCCTCGAGGGCCATGACAAGCCTCAAGAGGCCAACCCCCTCGAGGGGCCAGCGGAACCCCTTCAGGCAGAAGACACCAAGGCTACACCGACAACCCTTGTCGAGCATCCAGTCTACTTCGTCAGCACAGTACTGCGTGATGCTCGCGAGCGGTATACAATGCAGCAGAAGCTCCTCGTCGCACTCCTCATCGCCTCAAGAAAGCTGCGACACTACTTCCAGGGGCACCCCATAACGGTGGTTACCTCTTTTCCCCTGGAGCAGATCCTGCGCAACCCTAATGCCACAGATCGTGTCGCAGGATGGAATATAGAGCTACAGCCATTCAATTTGCGCTTCGATACCACAAGGGCAATCAAAGGAAGTGCGCTGGCAGACTTCGTCGCCGAATGGACTGACCCAACCCTTGAAGAGCCTTTGGGAGAAGAACAAGAGCCCTCTGGAGACAAAATGCCCAGCCACTGGACCATGAAGTTCGATGGAGCTTTCGCTTGTCGCCACGATGGGGCTGGCGTGGTCTTGACCTCACCAAAAGGCGACAAGCTATATTATGCGGTCCAGCTGTGCTTCGGAATCGACAAGATCTCCAACAATATCGCTGAGTACGAAGGCCTGCTTGCTGGCCTACTCGCCGCAATCGCCCTAGGCATCAAGCACCTACTCATCAAGGGTGACTCCCAGCTGCTCGTCAACTTCTCCAACAAAAGCTATAAGCCTAAGGACGACCACATGGCCGCATACCTTGAAGAGGTCCGTAGGCTTGAGAAGCACTTCAGGGGAATGGAGCTCATGCACATCCCAAGAAAAGAGAACCAAGAGGCTGATGACATCGCCAAGCGCGTATCAAAAAGGCAAGCTCAGCTGCCAGACGTCTTTGAAGAAAGACTCGTCAAGGCATCCATAAAGCAGCCTCAAGAGGCCATGCCCGCAAGCACAGACGAAGCGCTCCCGCCACCACCTGCAAACGGGGCTCCAGATTGTGGCCCCCCTACAGGGGAGCGTCTGTTGCTCACAGCGGTGCATCAAGAAGCAAGATGGATTGACGAGATCAAAGGCTACCTCGACAAAGGGATCCTTCCCGAGGAAGATGTTGAAGCGGAGCGAATCGCCCGCCAAGCAAAATCTTACCAAATCCTCGAAGGGAATCTCTACCGCAAGCGCCCAAACGGCACCGCGCTCAAATGCGTTCCTCCTGAAGAAGGCAAAATGCTGATCAAGGACATCCACAGCGGGGAATGCGGCCACCATTCATGCGCCCACACCCTCGCAGGCAAAGTCTTCAGGAGCGGCTTCTACTGGCCTCAAGCACTTAAGGATGCAGTTGACATCGTCCAAGCATGTGAAGCCTACCAATTCCACGCCAAGCAAATCCACCAACCTGCGCTGGGTATACAGACTATTCCGCTCTCCTGGCCGTTCGCGGTCTGGGGGCTGGACATCCTGGGACATTTCCTAACAGCGCAAGGGGGATATCGCTACCTCTTCGTGGCCATCGACAAGTTCACTAAGTGGCCCGAAGTGGAGGCGACGCGTACAATCACAGCAGGCGCGGCGGTAAAATTCATCAGATGCCTGGTCTGCCGCTTCGGAGTGCCTAACCGCATCATCACGGATAATGGCTCGCAGTTCACTAGTGGCATCTTCAGAGCTTACTGCGAAAGAATGGGCATCAAGCTCTGCTTTGCCTCAGTCGCGCATCCGCAGAGCAACGGACAGGCTGAGCGAGCAAACGCAGAAGTCCTTAAGGGCCTAAAGACCAGGACCTTCGACATCCTCAAAGGCCACGGCAAGGGCTGGATCAACGAGCTCCCTTCGGTGCTCTGGTCCATCCGCACAACGCCACCCAAGCCTACGGGGGAAACACCGCTCGCCCTCGTCTATGGATCCGAATCAGTCCTCCCCACAGAGATAAAGCATGGATCCCCGCGGGTCCTTGCCTTTAATGAGGACCAGCAAGAGGACCTCCACAACGACGACCTGCTGCTTCTCAAGGGACTACGACGCCGCGCCGCCCTCCGGGCGGCCAAATACTAGCAGGACCTGAGACGCTACCACAGCCGCAACGTGCGCTCGCGTACCCTGGAGGCAGGCGATCTCCTCCTCAGGCGAATCCTCTCCAGGGAAGGCCTCCACAAGCTGTCCCCGATGTGGGAAGGTCCCTACAGGGTCACCCACATCGCCAGGCCTGGCGCGGCTCGCCTCGAAACTCAAGACGGCATCCCCGTCAAGAATCCACGGAACATCATGCACCTACGCAAGTTCTACCCGTGATCATCGTCACGCCCGTGATCATTGTCACGTCAAGACATCTGGCGGAAGAGGTAGCTTACGGCTCAACCTACAAGCATTTTTTGTCTCTAGAGGTTAAAAGCTCACGGCTTAAACCTCCCAAGCATTTTTTGTCTCCTAAAGGACAAACGCAACCGTGATCATTGTCACGCCCGTGATCATTGTCATGTCAAGTCATCTGGCGGAAGAGGCAGCTTACGGCTCAACCTCCAAGCATTTTTGTCTCCAGAGGTTAAAAGCTCACGACTTAAACCCCCAAGCTCCAAAGGCTTCTCTCGAGGGTCAACCCTCCGAGCTCTCCTTGTAACGAGCCACCTCAGGCCGTTGAGAGTCTCTGCCACTAATGGGTGGTCCCCATGCCTCGACATGGTCAAAACATTAACTTGGCAACTCCAAGCATAATGAGTCAATTTCGTTCCCAAGTGAACTTAGCGCTACGGTGCCGCTATGTAGTATTTCGTGGTGAGTTTTGTTTACGCATTACTTCGTTGAAATGTGCACTTATATCTCTCCACATGCGTACCTCATGAGCGGGGGTTGAGTACAGTGCCAGTGCCTCAAACGACACATCAGCAGCACTGCAAAATCCAAGGATCCGAGCTCTGGCTGGAGGGCAAGATCCCACAAACACGCCATCTCTACAGAGGACCTTGGTACTTACTCTCCTGGCGAGGAACGCCTGAGGGGACCTATAAGCGCGCACGATTTCCCTGTATCGTGCTCCAACGTTTGGGTTCGCCCCTCTAACGTCTACAGGGAAGAAATGCCCCACAAGCCTGAGGAGGCATCCGGGAAAGATCCCTCAAGAGAACCTCCTCGCTAGGCAAAAAGCCTCTACAGGGCGACAACCTCGAGAAGCTAAGTCTCGCACCCGCGCCTTAAGAGCGTTTTCCCCCTCTAGCGCACGTTTGCCCCTCAAGCGACTTCGCTTTCCCTTATGCTTCATGGACTACTCGTACGTCTAGGGGGGGGGGGGGGGGGTACTTGAGCATCATGACTCAGGGCTCTTACCTCTCCTAGGACTAAACTCCCTCCGGCCTTGCGGAGTCATTGCTCCATCATACCAAAGTGGCGGAGTCATGGCACGAAGAGATGGGTCCTACCGACGCAGAGAACAAATAGACATGAAGATGAGTCCAAAGAGACCTCTCGAGGGGCAAACAAGCTAAAAGCAAATTGCAAATAAGAGTATTTACAGGCCAAAAGGTCGCAAATGTCTAAGCATAAGATTGTTTCAGATACAAACGCACGCGAGCGCAATGACGTATAGCTCAGGCGGAGGTGTCATCATCTTGGACCTCCTCCACTGTGCCCTCCTCGGTCTCGGCAGAGGCGGCCTCCTCCTCGCTGTCCTCCGCCGTAGCCTCTGCACGCTTGAAGCGGTTGCAGAAAGCATCGACTTGCTCGCGGAGGGAGTTGGAGACCCTGCGCGCATCCTCGCCTTGGGCGGCCTCTGTCACGGTGGAGAAGTCAAAGCCTGGCGTGAGGATCCTGAGGTTGGTGAAGATGCGGTCGACGACAATCGGCGACAGGGCCCTCGAGCGCCGCGAAGAGCTGGTCGAAGTAGACCAGGTACATGGCAGCATCGCCACGGCCCCGGACCTCGGTGTGCGGCGCGTCCACGCCAATCTCCGCAGCGAGCTCATTGCCCCAGGCGACCAGCGCCTCGAACATGCGCGCTCGCTGCTTCGTAAGCGCGCGAGTCGCCTAGGCAGAGTCGGTCTCCTCCGTCGCCCGCTCCATCACGGGAGCCACCTGCTCCTCCACATCCTTGGCCAAGGAGTTGAGGTCATGAACTGCCTCGTTGCGGGCCTCCTCAGCTCGGTGACGGCCATCCTTGGCGCGCTTGAGGCGGGCCTCCAGCTTGGAGTTGGCCTTCTCAAGCCCAGCGATCCGCTGAGCATCTGCGGCATGCCTGGCCTTGAAGCGGTCCTCCTGCTTCTGGGCCAAGTCACGGTACTCCTAAGACTTGGTCAGCCGGAACTGCTTCTCGTGCTCCACAAGGGCATCCTCCGCCTCCTTCTTCTTCTCGGCGAACCGTTGCTCGAAGCGTTCATAAGCACGCTTCTGGGCAGCGATGTTCTCGTCGTACCGCGAGAGCGCCTGGGCCAGGTCTCCTTCGCGCGCCTCAAGCTCCTCGCGATGGGTGGCTAGGTCCTTCTCCACCTGAAGCCTTTGCTCGTCGCGCTGCCGCAGTTCCTTCTCCTTGAGGGCCAGCTGCCGTTCACGCTCGGCAAGGCCCTTGCGGTCCTCCTCCAGGGTTGCCTGTGCGGCCTGGTGGGCGGAGAGCAGCTGGGGCTCCAGTTGGCCCAGCTCGCGGCGCTTCTGCGCCAGCGAGCCCTCCATTGCCTCGCGCTCGGCCGTGGTTGTGCGTAGGAGCTCAGCAGCGGCGTCACGTTCCTCTTGGAGGGGCACGAGAAGTTCTGCGGCGTCGCGGATGGCCCCCTCGCGGACCTCCTTGGCGAAGCGGGTGGCCTGCAGCGCCAAGTCCTCCTGCCGGCGGGCCTCAACCGCCGCATTGAAGGTCGCTCACAACCTCGCGAGCTCCTCCCGCTTCTGGGCGAGCTGTATGTTCCCAAGGGCAAGGTGCGCCTCCAGGCCCTCCAGGGACTCCCTCACGAGGCCAAAGGCGACCTCGTGGCGCCCCGTGCTCCAGTCCTAGCCGCGGAGGACCAGCTCCTGGCTTGAGGAGAGCCCAGCCCCGGCGTCGAGTCCCGAGAGCCTGACCCCAGGGTGGGCTCGGGGGCTAGGCTGGGCTCCGCCCCCATCCGCGCCAGCGTCCTCTTCGGCGCCGGCGTCAGCCAGACGAGGAGACGAAGAAGAATCTCCCCCTGCGGACACGCCCGCGCCCGCTGGCGCCTCGCTCGCCTCCGGCGCAGGCTGCGCGGGAGCCAGTGGGCGCGCGCGGCGGAGTTGGCGCACGCGGCAGCGTTGGCTCACGCGGCGGAGTCGCCTCGAACGGAGGCGTGACCGCGCGAGGGGGAGTAGGAGCGCGAGGTGGAGTGGAGATCCTCTCCTCCGCGGCCTTCACCACCATTGGCTCGGGGGGCGGCCTAGAGGCCTCCGGGTGAGGCGAGTCCTCCTCCGCCTGAGGCGCAGCCGCCTCCCCTTGAGGCACCCCCTCAGTGGGGCCTGTGGAGGTCGTCTCCACAGGCCTCGTGGCCTCGTCAGCCACGGCCTAAGACGTGGCTCTCTACACGTCTGTAGCCTTGCGAAGCCTACGGTGCTTCGCAGGCACAAGATCACTGGCAAAAACCTAAGCAAAGATCTTCAAGAGAGGGCAAAGCGAAGAGAAAACAAGAATCAAATGACCAAGCATCATGAAGATAAAGATTGGCTTGATGCTATGCACGAAGAACTCAACAAATTCGTTGATTTCCCTCCCGCTCGATTTTTTTTCCTCTTTATACTCTCCATTAGCCAATTTCCTTCCCTCTATATTGAAGGGGATCGTGTGCAGAAAACAAAAATTTTCCTACCAACGATATCCTTAAACTAGCCAAGATCTACACTATGCAGATATAGTAGTACGGCGGAGATCGGAATACATACCCTCGTAGACCGAATAGCGGGGATTACGCTCCCGCACAAGCGTTGACGATGAAGACGCCGTAGCCGACCTCTAGGTCGCGGAGAACTCGACGCGACGAAGATGACGAAGATGACCCCGAGGTCGGGTGGAGGAAGTAGGCCTCCGAGTACCGCTAGCGCAGCACCTCGCAGGGAGTCGCACACATACGGTGGAGACGACGGCCTCCGAAGCTCCAGTCCAGGACGAGCAGCGGAAGACTTGGACCGGAACACCAGCAGCGCGGCAGCGGGCTATGGTGGAAGAGATCCCCCTCCTCTACTCGGCGCGGCTCCATCAAGGGAACCACGAGATCGAGAGAGAAATTGGGAATTAATTGGCGAATTAAAAGGCCAGGGGTGCCCCTTCTTATATAGGCTCCCAGGGGGAGCCAACCTTGCCAGCCAGGCAATGTGGGACTATCCCACAGCCTGGTTCGGCCAAGGCATGGTGCGCCGGCCCTAGGTGGGCCCCATTTGGCCCACCTAGGCCGGCCAAGCCTCCCCCACAAAGTTCCCTTGAGGGTTTTCCCCCCCATGGGCCTTCTTTCGACCAGAAGGCCCATTTAGGGAAATCAGCCTAAATAAATTCGAAAATAAATATATAAAATCATATTTGCATATTAATTACACTAATTAATATCAAACATAATATATATAATTTTTCCTAGCTCCGAAAACTCTTTCGTCGCTGCCCGATCTCCATCGGACCCCTCCCGGGACGCTCCCGGTGATCTCCTTCCTTTCCGGTTGTCTTGTCGAAACCCCTTAAGTGTGTTACCCTAGCGGTTCGATATAATATCAGGTATGATCAAGACTCCTCAATGATCAACGACTAACTCGTAGGCCTGGACCCCATGAATTAACCCCTGAGATATAACGAATGACTTTCATCTATCAAACCTGGACGTATAGTCTTAAACCCTTTGTCATGGCGATACTTAGCGTGTCCGAGTATCATTCTCAGATATCTCCATACCTAGCATGATCTCGTTACCGACATCGCTATCTTCTACTCGTCTATGATATTATGTCAACTGGTGACCTAGTCACATGTTTGCAAACTCATTTGACATAATCTCACCGAGTGGGCCCTAGAGTATCTATCCGGCTATGCGGACTGACAAATCCCGCTGTTGACCCCTCGTCTCAACTACCCCCTTCCGATACCCAAAAGTATCACCGTTATTGTCATACTAAATAAGATACGACGTTTGGTGCAATCAAAGTATCTTCCAGGGATAACAATAAGAGTTGATCTCACGGTCTTAAGGCGTAACGACTATGTCCTACAAATACTGGGTATGTCCATCACATCGTTACTCCTAACGATATGACTTCCATTGCCGACCGGCGCCATGCCCTATGATCGGAAAACCTCGATCATCAATCGTGCAACGAAACTAGTCATAGTAGAGGCTACTAGGGACCTGGTTGTTTATCTACCACACCTGTATTAATGTTTCCGCTTAACACAGTTAGAGCATGGTATAAACCCTATAATGAACGATTGGGATATTGCCAATAAACTATGTTTATTAAGTGCCTCTAGGGCATATTCCCTTCAGTCTCCCACTTGCACTAGAGTAACACTTAATCTAGTTTACAACCTGGTAAAAGCTCAACACCCATAGCATCTTGGTGCCTGCTCGCCTCGTGGAAGAGGAATACAGTCAATAGATCTCATACATTGAGACCTATATGTGCTTTGCAATACTTCTATGTCACCTAGTTTGACATAATCCCGTATCTTACGATGACGGTGAAATATATCCCAGTGGATGGAGTGAGACTCGAGCATTCGCGTAGCATGCGCCCTAAAAGTCTGAAAGATCTATTAAGGGACCACCTACGCTCGGAAAACTGCTCAGTCCAATCACACTTGCAACTTCTAAAGTCGCGATATATTTCTATACCTATGTAGATTATGCGACAGTGCATTCATATGCGACTTCGCAAACTAACCATGTCTATCTTCAAAATAAAGGACATCTCCTATATGAGATTTCTAGTCGTATGGGTCAGTGCAATAACTTGCATCATCGTAACCGCTTTACGGCAAGATGCCATTCCACTCTTACCCGTTACTAGAAAACCTATCTTCAGTTCTCATAGACACTGAAGAATAAACTTAACGTTTGTTCATTGATCCACACAAGGATCACTCTAGAACCTGTTCTTGAACCAAGAACTCGGGTCACACCAAGTCGAGCTTTCAGCCGGATAGACTCTATGTGTGATACATAGAGAATTTCGAACATCATTTTCTATCACTGAAAAAGCCAAGATTAACTTAATCTTTTACCTAGTCATACAAGGAAGAACCTCTTTCTTCGCTTGTCCTTTTCTGAAACACTTCAGAATCCTGACTTAGGAAATACTCCGACTTAATGTTATTAAGCCCCCTCTGATCTATACAATTATAAATCGGATGCCTAATACTCCTAACTTCATTTCATAGAAAATTTAATCACTTAAATAATCCTTTACACTATACTAGAGGATCTGTGTCATTCAATATGTCGCTACATACAGAATCACAAATGACACCTAGCTCCCACTCAAATATGCCTTCCGCATATAAGATCAAGGAAAGCTACTTTGCTCCCACTCACTTCTTTGCAAATGTAGGTTTCTTCAACTATTTTGGACAACTCCAAAATCCTTCGATCACATTATCAAAGTGAAGATTCCAGCTCCGATATGCTTGCTTCTGCCCATGAATGGACAACCGAAGTTTGCACACATGTTTAGCATCCTCAGGATTACAAACCATTCTTAATTACACTATTAAGAACCATGGTTTCCTCATCCATCTATCAATTTCTCATTCGAAATTATAGTAATTGCTAAACGACCCAGAATAGATTTAGGCTTCGCCACTTGAGACAAATTCTCATGTGGTCTGTCGGAACTGTTTCACGACAAATCGAATCTGCTCAGTGTCTACTCTCTCATAAAATTCCATATACTATTAACATCCTAGATGCCATCAAGAAGATCTCCCAAGTCAATACCTGGTAATCGTATATGGATTTTATTTTGGATCACAAATGACTCATAGCCATTTCTCGGACTTAGGTCCACCATCTCTTCTTCGTAGTTCGTAGGTCTATCATATTCCATTAGTATGACCTCCATAACAAGATTGTCGTAACACACAATGTGGAACACAACCTCGTATGCCTACGCTCTTAGTATGAGCTCAGAACATCATGATCTTGAATCATTAGCTTTTTCAAGCTGTGGGGCCTGACACCGAAAACACTTTCGATTGCGCCACTCTGATGTTTGGAGAATAAGTTGACCAACTTCGTCTTGCTCTACTTTCTTTCTCACTTATTCCCTCGGACAAGAAACTATTTCTTTCGCAAGGTATATCCCGGCAAAGATTTTGCCTATGTCGTGAGACATGTACCCAACTAACTCTTTAGGTAGGGTATACTACAAAGATTAATCCATTTTAGGTTCGATTACATCGAAACACTAAATTGCTGAAACGACAATCCAGGCTAAAAGCCACACCATTACTCATATGGCATTGTCTCCATGGATTCAAATGGTTTACCTATTTGCTAACGTGAGTGTTTACGTTTCTACCATATGACTCTAATGATCACAATAATTCGGTAAGAGATTTATTTACCACACACTATCCGATAGGGTGCAATTACGACGTCCTAACACACCATAACACTATGGTGTTCCATGCGACGTAATTTGTGGAACTCTTCTCACAAGTCTTCCAATGATGTGCCAACATTATAACTCAAATCTTCATTCCTCTATATGCATCGCGGGAATTTGATTTTCTTGTTAAGTTTATTTCCTACTTCATTCTGAACTTCGTTTGATCGAATCAAAAATTCAGACTAACATTCCCCGGAGTGGATATCCATATATCTACTCGGAATATTCATGAAGTCTATGAAATAAAGACTTCCACTACACGTTAAAGTACTTCATTGATTCACATACACCCATATGCATGATTCTCAACAAGCTATACTCAAAACGTTCAGTGAAGTTCACGAAATAAAGGTCTCCACTACCCGTCAATTACTTCATTGAACCACATACATCTCCATGTATGACTATCAATAAGTTATATGCCCGTTTTCCGAAAACGGTGTCACAGTTATTTTGCAAGTGTCAAAAGATCAAATCTTAGGACTTGTAGGTCCATCCAGTGTGGAGCTAATGCATATAACATTGACATGACTAAACGGTAGTGCCACATATGTGGTGTCTTTATTAAGTTTGTATCCTTTGGCATTAATATTATGAATGTGGGAGCTTCTACCATCTAAATTCAAATCGGCATATGATCATTACTTCATAAACATAGGACACCAATTTGTCACTATCATGTATGAACAAGTGTCTCGCTAGAGGAGACACACTTGTAACGATCATACCAACACCCGATCATAAAGAATTTATTCAAATGGTAGATCTGGAGGGAGAGTGTCTATGGCCGTCACAACAACTTGACTGCCGTTATCAACACGCAATGTCGCCTCATCCTTTCAAGCTACTCAAGCAGTAAACCTGGTTTTTCACAAAACATGACTAGTTCAAGACTTAGTCACTACTGCGAGCACTTGCTTAGCTAAAACATTCATAACATGTATATCATATATACACCATCATCATTGATGACTTCCGGCGATCTGTTTCATCTTCTTGATACTTCCACCGTAATCAAGAACCATGAAGGTGAACGATTCCCCTTGCATGACATAGTCTATGACAGAGGATTTGCACTTGGCAACGATGTCTGTCATCCAGTGATTGAGCTGAGCGAGGCGTCTCAATGTTCATTAATCATGAACATACGTCATTAAGTATGACCGCCACGTGCTCCCTCAATGTGTGTATTCTCTTCCATCTTGGTTGAGAAGACAATCAGTCAACGTACTGATAAACTTCATCAACCCAACTATAGAGGTACCCCGAGTTAGCGACCATATGTTCGCGATCCAATAACTCGTACCCACCGTTGATTCTCTATGGCAGAGATCATAGCATACACTGGACTATGATGATATCATCCGCACAAAATCCGATAATCAAAATTATCTTTTGTTAGCGGAATCTCCGGGTTTATCTCCTAGCGGGTATTGTAACACAAAGAGCTAACGGTTTAAACAAGGAGTATCCTCAAGCTAAAGTATAAAACTATGAAGTTTGGACCCAACCTTTTAAGTTTCTCAAATCGCAGGAATGCGCCTAATTTGAAAAGATGCTATCACAATGGTTAATATCTACAAAGGTTTGCAAAACAGACTCTGTTCATTACATTCTGAGTTCTAGTATTTTAGAAAATAACTATCCGAACTCCCACTCAAACGAACATCCCTCCTGGTCGTTTAAGCGATTACACGACCCCCATCCATTGCACCACCCCTCATCATCAAAGCCGGCGGCACAACTTCAAGAGTAGACAAAATCGTCCGCCACACCAATTTTGTGACTCGTGCTCGACCTTTCGGTCTTCCTGTTCCGAGGCCATACCTCTGAGTATGCTAGGCTCGCCACCAAAGACCTCCACGCTGACGCTTGTGCAACATGGCTTACACCCACCGTATGCGAACGAAGATATGTCTGACACCCGATCATCACGGCCTGCCTCATAACGTAGAACTTTATTGGTGGTGCGCGTTGGAGGGAGAACACTAGTGGTATTTTGAAGGGATCATCTTATTCAGCTACCGCCGTGTAACTAATGCATACTATACACACAATCACACAAAATAAGATGCACACAAAACATCAAATGTAATGCAATGTGATATAGTCCATTGCGCCATGGTCTTCTTGGCGCCCGCAGTTTATAAACAATTTAATAAACCTACCTTGACCATATCACATAGCCCCTGCAAAATAAAGTTAGACGCCTCTACTTTATTTTTTGCATATTTTACGTGGCTTGGGGTTGTCGTAAATAGAACCGCTTCATACCTACGAACCTTATGACCACAACAACGATCCAATAATTGCATGTTTAAGCATCCCTTTCGGGCCCTCCATTGAAAATGCAAAGCCAACTAAAGAGAGAGAAACAGGCACCCGCCAGCCACAGATACGGTACAAGCCGTATGTCAGTAGTGGAACCAGTCTCGCGTAAGCGTACGCGTAAAGTCGGTCCGGGCCGCTTCATCAACTCAATGCCGCTGGAATACACAAGTGCACGCTAGAGGGTAGCAAATAACAGGAACGGTGCCCCCGTGCAGAGCACGGGTTCTAACAGCGTACAGCTATATCTACGATAGATCGGCTCTGATACCACTGAAGGGGATCGTGTGCAGAAAACAAAAATTTTCCTACCAACGATATCCTTAAACTAGCCAAGATCTACACTATGCAGATATAGTAGTACGGCGGAGATCGGAATACATACCCTCGTAGACCGAATAGCGGGGATTACGCTCCCGCACAAGCGTTGACGATGAAGACGCCGTAGCCGACCTCTAGGTCGCGGAGAACTCGACGCGACGAAGATGACGAAGATGACCCCGAGGTCGGGTGGAGGAAGTAGGCCTCCGAGTACCGCTAGCGCAGCACCTCGCAGGGAGTCGCACACATACGGTGGAGACGACGGCCTCCGAAGCTCCAGTCCAGGACGAGCAGCGGAAGACTTGGACCGGAACACCAGCAGCGCGGCAGCGGGCTATGGTGGAAGAGATCCCCCTCCTCTACTCGGCGCGGCTCCATCAAGGGAACCACGAGATCGAGAGAGAAATTGGGAATTAATTGGTGAATTAAAAGGCCAGGGGTGCCCCTTCTTATATAGGCTCCCAGGGGGAGCCAACCTTGCCAGCCAGGCAATGTGGGACTATCCCACAGCCTGGTTCGGCCAAGGCATGGTGCGCCGGCCCTAGGTGGGCCCCATTTGGCCCACCTAGGCCGGCCAAGCCTCCCCCACAAAGTTCCCTTGAGGGTTTTCCCCCCCATGGGCCTTCTTTCGACCAGAAGGCCCATTTAGGGAAATCAGCCTAAATAAATTCGAAAATAAATATATAAAATCATATTTGCATATTAATTACACTAATTAATATCAAACATAATATATATAATTTTTCCTAGCTCCGAAAACTCTTTCGTCGCTGCCCGATCTCCATCGGACCCCTCCCGGGACGCTCCCGGTGATCTCCTTCCTTTCCGGTTGTCTTGTCGAAACCCCTTAAGTGTGTTACCCTAGCGGTTCGATATAATATCAGGTATGATCAAGACTCCTCAATGATCAACGACTAACTCGTAGGCCTGGACCCCATGAATTAACCCCTGAGATATAACGAATGACTTTCATCTATCAAACCTGGACGTATAGTCTTAAACCCTTTGTCATGGCGATACTTAGCGTGTCCGAGTATCATTCTCAGATATCTCCATACCTAGCATGATCTCGTTACCGACATCGCTATCTTCTACTCGTCTATGATATTATGTCAACTGGTGACCTAGTCACATGTTTGCAAACTCATTTGACATAATCTCACCGAGTGGGCCCTAGAGTATCTATCCGGCTATGCGGACTGACAAATCCCGCTGTTGACCCCTCGTCTCAACTACCCCCTTCCGATACCCAAAAGTATCACCGTTATTGTCATACTAAATAAGATACGACGTTTGGTGCAATCAAAGTATCTTCCAGGGATAACAATAAGAGTTGATCTCACGGTCTTAAGGCGTAACGACTATGTCCTACAAATACTGGGTATGTCCATCACATCGTTACTCCTAACGATATGACTTCCATTGCCGACCGGCGCCATGCCCTATGATCGGAAAACCTCGATCATCAATCGTGCAACGAAACTAGTCATAGTAGAGGCTACTAGGGACCTGGTTGTTTATCTACCACACCTGTATTAATGTTTCCGCTTAACACAGTTAGAGCATGGTATAAACCCTATAATGAACGATTGGGATATTGCCAATAAACTATGTTTATTAAGTGCCTCTAGGGCATATTCCCTTCATATATCTCTCAATTAGTTGATTTCCCTCCCGCTCTGGCTTATTTTGCCCGCACGCATTTAAGCATTTAACGAAGAATTCTCCAAGCTTATGACTGACAGGTTTGAGATGTCTATGATGGGCGAGATGAAGTTCTTCCTAGGATTTGAGATCAAACAATTGAAGGAAGGAACGTTCATCAACCAAGCAAAGTATATTCAAGACATGCTCAAGAAGTATGGGTTGCTTGAGCTCAAGGGTGCCTCTACCCCAATGCAAACAAAATGCCACCTTGAGCTCAACCCCAAGAGTAAGGATGTGGATCAAAAGGTATATCGCTCCATGATTGGATCTCTTCTTTACCTTTGTGCATCTAGACCGGATATAGTGCTAGCCGTAGGAGTTTGTGCAAGATATCAAGTGGCTCCAAAAGAAAGCCATGATATGCCGGTCAAGAGAATCTTTAAATATTTGGCTTATACCCCAACCTATGGATTGTGGTACCCCAAGGATGCATATTTCTCTTTATGTGGTTTCACGGATTCCGATTGGGCGGGAGATCAAGATGATAGGAAGTCAACCTCCGGTGCTTGTCAATTTATTGGGAGATCCTTGGTAAGTTGGTCTTCTAAGAAGCAAAATTGTATATCTCTCTCCACCGCCGAAGCCGAGTATGTTGCCGCTGCAAGTTGTTGCACTCAATTGCTATGGATGAGGCAAACTTTAAAGGAGTACGAAGTCGATTGCGACAAAGTGCCTCTTCTATGTGACAGTTAAAGTGCCATTAAGATTGGCTACAACCCGGTGCAACATTCAAGAACGAAGCATATTGAGATCCGCCATCATTTCCTAAGGGATCATGTGGCCCGAGGAGATATTGACCTATCTTATGTGGGCACAAGGGATCAATTGGCGTATATCTTCACGAAGCCCCTTGAGGAAGGAAGGTTTTACTTTTTGAGGAATGAGCTCATTATCATTGATTCGAGGTCCTTAGGTTGATCGCTTGCACACTCCCCTAGGTCGTAATCGCAATTTATCTTGTCTAGATGTAGGCATGGACATAGGGGGAGTGTGGTCCTAACACATTGGACCATCCCTCCCCCCATTATGCCGATAGCAAGTGTTCTTTTATCTCTATATTCATTCTCATGTCTGTTTGAGCTAAAACGACGAGTAGTTGTTTGTACCCAAGATATATCTTCGCGGTGACATGCCCAACACTCCACCATGGTGCCTTCGGCCGCCGACCTCTTCCTATTTCTAAGATGAATTGGTTTTAATGACTTACTCTTGGTTTTCATTTGCATCTTCTTGGTTTTATGCGAAACACACTCAAGTTGGTCTTCTTGAGAGCTTATTTCATTTTGCAATTTGAGTGTGAAGTACCATGATCAGTTTGGAATTCTCACCTAAGTTTTCCCCCTTTAACCTTGCTATTCCATCACTCATGTCCATTTTGATTTACTTTCCAGAAAATTTGGTTTGGTTTTCCTTAACTCCGGAAATTCGGGGTCTCAAACGGGAACTTCCGGTGCTCAGGAAACTCCAGCACTTCATTCTGTGGCTAAGTCCAGATTTCTCCACTCCCTGGAGAAATCGAAACTTTGCCCGGAAGAAGTGCCGGAAGTTTCCGGGGCACCGAAACTTCCGGTGCGAGGAAATTTCCAGCTATTCCTCCAGCGGCTAAGTCCGGGATTCTCCACCCCCTGGAGAAACCGGAACTTTGCCCGGAAGAATGGCCGGAAGTTTCCGGGGCACCGGAACTTCCGTCTTAAGTGGCTCGGGTTTAAAAATAGGGCCGCGCGGGGTGAACTGGTTCGTTTCAAACGGTTTTTCCACCCCCGCGCCGCCCAGGTCTTCTCTCTCCTGTCCCGAGCCCTAAACTCCACCAAATCACGCACAGGCCTTCCGACCTCGGATTCCTTCGGTTCAAAGACGGATCTGCATCTCCTCGAGAAGGGGATCCGTTTTCTCCGATCAGTTTTCGCCATGGACTTCAGTAATGTCTTCTATTTTCAAATCTAGGACGAATCTCACTTCGTTTAACCTAGTGGATTTAGAACATACTATTTCAATTCCTTTGGTAGAAACCCTCCCTTAAGCTTGCCCTGCAATCTCCTAGGAGCAATTTGAATTTTTGTTGAAATTTTTTGAAGTTACATGGAATTTTTGTTTTTCAGTCTGAAACCCGGAAGTTCCGGCCTGAAAAATTCCAGCAGTTCCGGTGCCTGGAAAATTCCAGCAGTTCCTCATGCGGCTAAGTCCGGAATTCTCCAACTCCTGGAGAAACCGGAACTTTGCCCGGAAGAATTGCCGGAAGTTTCCAGGGCACCGGAACTTCCGGTCAGGTGGAACGGAACTTCCGGTACCATGGACCGGAACTTCCGGCCCCATGGACCGGAACTTTCAGACTGAAACCGGAACTTCCGGACTAAGATCAGAAATTTCCATACTAATTCAATTTGTTGCTGGATCTCGTTTCCTTGGACATGAGTGCTTATCCCCGTGCTTACTTCTATCTCTATGCTGTGTTCATGCAGGTGCAGGTAGTCAGGCAGGGAGTCGCTGTGGTCGGGCTAAGAAGAAGGTTGTCAAGAGAAGTGCAAGTCGTGGACCAGCACCCGAAGAAGAAGAGGCGATCATGTCCAAGGAAGAACATCAGCCAAATCCAGCTTGGGTTCAGTCATCTGCAGCTCCGTCCAGCAAGAAGAGCAAGGGACCAGCTGTCTTAGTTTTGCGCATGTCTGCCGCATAATTCTATACCTGGAGGTGCACGTTTGACCATGCCAATCCTTTAGAGCACCTGAGCTTTCACAGCTTGGACATGAAGCTACTCCATGATGAGCTCTACTGCGGCTTCTCTGAGAAGAAGCGCGTGTGTCCCATGCAGACTATTGACTTTGAGTATCTAGAGAAGAAGCGCAGTTATTATGGGGGTGATGTCACTATTGTGGATGCTCTTGGTCTTCGGTCTCTCATGACCCGTCAGTGCAACTACAACATTCCCTTGGTCCATCAGTTCGTCACCACTGTCGTGTTTGATGACTCCCCCAACATTGGGATGCCATGGATGTCCGGGAAATTCAGACTTCATGCTTCCTTCAAGGACTTGGCTGCGCTACTTGGTTACCCCTTCAATGGGTTGGATGAGCCTGCTGGTATGAGATTGCACAATGATGATGACCGCTATGACAAGAACGACATGGTAGAGTGCTATGAGACTAATGGCACCATTGGTGGCACCCATGGCTTGAAGCCCGTCTATGATATTGTCCTTCGGATGTTCCGCCACTCCATTGCTCCAAGTGGTGGGAACAATGATGCTATTCGTCGAGGACTTGTTCATCTCATGGCATTGGCGAGCCAAGCATACCTCTCAGACCCCGTGTCCGAGGCCAACTCATTCTCCTTTGATGTCATGGACTTCATTTTCCGCGAGATGCACTATGCTATCTTCCATAGGAAGGTTCCCCCCTTATGCACCCTACATCATGCTGCTCATCAAGGATCGGTTTCCTTTCACCCCAGAGGAGAAGTTAGATGTGGACGCTGCCCTTGAGTGCACCCTCCACAAGCCTGTTCGCCTGCACATGAAGAAATCCCACGTGGCTGCCCCAACTCGCCCCATGGGTACTTATGATGATGGGGAAGCCACCACTGGATGAAACCGTGTTCCCTCCGACCCCAACGTCAAGAAGGCAGCCAAGAAGAAGCGTCCATGGTTTGTGAGGGCTCTAGAGAAGATTATGCTCATGGGCGCGTGTCTGCACAGGGAGGACTATGCTATGTATGAGCAGACCCATACCATCCTCACCAACCAGTCCGCCATCATGACTCACCTGAAGATGCCCAACCCACCGTCTGCTCCTCCTCCTCTCGTTGAATACAAGCATTGGAACGCAAGAGGGATTCGATGGAACATTGATCTGCCAGAAGATCTCACAGATGATGAAGATGCAATGGAGGAAGATGTGGATGGCTTGGACCACGCGTCCAACTGACCTTTGGGGCGTTAGCATCGATCTTCTTCCTTTTTGGTGTTGCAAGATGCCAAAGGGGGAGAAGTTTATCTATTAGGACTTCTCGGGGATTTGCAAGGGTGGAAGCACAAGCCTTTATTTCTCATTCGGTCTTAACTTGTGCTTCTTGAAATTTTTAGTCGTGTTATTTGGAACTCTATCTTTTAGCATGTGGTAAGACATGTGATACATTTGTGTGAAACCTTGTGATGTAATATTTTTAGTCTTGTCTTACCTTAATTTTATTTCAGCAAGTTATGCTATCTATTCTTCTTGTGATGAACTTGCTAGGATTGTAAAAGATAGGGGGAGCTGTGATCCTAAATAGATGTGCACTTGTATTCAAACACAAGATTTAATAGTGCACATATTTAGTGGGAGCCCGTCTATTTTTGCAAATCCTTTGTCCCGCTTGTGTTGTCATCTCTAACCAAAAAGGGGGAGATTGAAAGAGCATTTTCCGTCTCATGGGTTTTGGATAGTAATGACAACACGAAAATGATGTTTAACGGTGTGCCTAAGTATTTCAGATACTACATCGCCTTGAAGAACAAAAAAGATGAAGATCAACCGGATAAAAGAGAGAGTTGGCTGGCAGTTTTCCCTGTCCTGTCAGGCCGGAAGTTCCAGTGCTGTGACCGGAAGTTCCGGCCTATAGGACGGAATTTCTGGGCCTGCACCGGACATTTCTGGTTGGCCAGAAAACGGCTAAGTCTTTTAGGATTTCAGCTCTGGCAAAGGCGGAACTTTGGCCGGAGGTTTGGCCGAATCTTTCAGTGCGACCGGAAGTTCCGGCCTACCACCGGAAGTTCCGTCCTAGACAAACATGAAAATTGGCAAAGTCAAAACTTTCCTGCGCACGGGCAAAGCCGGAATCCGGAGATTTGACCAGATCATTCCGGGAAACCGGAAGTTCTGGTCTACTCACCGGAAGTTCCGATGCTGAATAGCAGAGAAATCTGCTAAGTCAGGAATTGCTCGCGCACGGGCAAAGCCGGAAATTTGGCTGGATCTTTCCGGGCTACCGGAAGTTCCGGCCAGACAGCCGGAAGTTCTGGTGCTGAACATGCCAGGATTTTCTCTAAGTCTGGATTGCCTGCGCCCTGGCCAAGCCGCAAGTTCCACCGGAACTTTGGTCGGAACTTTCCGGGTGACCGGAAGTTCCGGCTTAAGTGACCAGAAGTTCCGGCCTGCGCGCAGTGAAAAACGGCTAGTTTTTGGAGGGGCTATAAATACCCCTCCACCTACCTCCAGTCATTCTAGCTCTTACACTCTCTCTCATCATAAATGTGATGAAGCTCAAATCTTCAAGATCTCCCAACTCCTCCACCCAAACTCGTTGATCTTTGGAGGAGCGAAGGAGAAGGCCCCGATCTACTACTTCACCGAAGCGATTTGTAATATTCTCTCATTCACTTGGGGATTTCGAGCCTAGGGTTTCCTCTAGGAAAACCTATATCTCACCATTGTTGGTACTTGGTGTAAGCTTGACCTTTTATGGTCTTGACCTCTTGTGGTCATCTTGAGAGCCCCCAATTAAGTTGTGGGTGTGTGCCTCAAGCGTTTGTAAGGGATTCGATCTCCGCCCTAAAAGGGGATCAATAGTGAAAGGTGAACTCGCAACCTTTGTGGTTGAGTTCATCGGAGAAGAAGGTGAGCCTTTGTGGCGTTGCGGCTGACCTGTTGTGGTAGCACACACCTCTCCAACGAGACATACACCCTTGGGTGGAACTCGGGATTACCTCTTCGTCTCCGCATGCTTCACTTGGTTCCCCTTATCCTTTCTCCCTTACTTGCTTGTCTTGCTCTCGTGTTTATCCTGTTATTGACTAGCTTGTCATTTAGGTAAATTCACCGTAGCTGCATGTCTATAGAATTTACCTTTGTGTTGAGCCTAAATTTGAAAAGACTTAAATTTTGTAATAGCACCTATTCCCCCCCCCCCTAGGTTCCGGATTCCCGTTCAGTAGTGGTTATGACCGATTCGATAGAAAAGAGGGAATAGTGTGCATTTTTTGTTGGGGATTCCCTGGAATAAAACGTCGCGTCTTCCTTCAATTACATATGTGGGATATCCAATCAATTAGAATTCAGGTTAAAGAGAGTCCTTCTCCTCGTCGTATCCTCTCTCTGATAGATACGATAGAGCTTAGTTGAGAGCCCCTCTTGAGAGTACGGTATCTAACCTATACATCTATCTAGATCATACATTTGCCTTGCGCATTCCACTTGATCTAGATGATGAAGATCTTGATCTCTTCAAGTGGATCACCTATCTTGATTACGCTTCGCTCGGTGAAGACTCACATATTGCTCCCCCATACTCCACTATGGGAGAGCCTATTTTAGGCACATATTTCAAGGGTATCGTGTGCAGAAAACAAAAAATTTCCTAGCAACGATATCCTTAAACTAGCCAAGATCTACACTACGCAGATATAGAAGTATGGCGGAGATCGGAATACATACCCTCGTAGACCAAATAGCGGGGATTACGCTCCCGCACAAGAGTTGACGATGAAGACGATGTTGCCGACCTCTAGGTCGCGAAGAACTTAGCGCGACGAAGCCGACGAAGATGACCTCGAGGTCGGGTGGAGGAAGAAGGCCTCCGAGCACCGCTAGCGCAGCACCTCGCACTGCGTTACACACATACGGTGGAGACGACGGCCTCCGAAGCTCCAGTCCAGGACGAGCAGCGGAAGACTTGGACCGGAACACCATCAACGCGGAAGTGGGCTGTGGTGGAGAGATAACTCTCATCCTCCTCGGCGCAACTCCGACAAAGGGAATCACGAGATCGAGGAGAAATCGAGAATTAATTGGTTGAATTAAAAGGCCAGGGGTGCCCCTTCTTATATAGGCTCCCGGGGGGAGCCAACTCACCAGCCAGGCAATGTGGTACTATCCCACATGCCTTGGTGCGGCTCCAACAGCTGCGCCGGCCCTAGGTGGGCCCCATTTGGCTCACCTAGGCCGGCCTCCTTGCTCCCACCGAATTCCCTAATCTCCATCGGACCAGAAGGCTCATTTAGGGAAATCAGCTTAAATAAATTCAAAAATAAATATATAAAATCATGTTTAATCATTAATTACACTAATTAATATCAAACATATTATATATAATATATTCTAGCTCCGAAAACTATTTTGTCGCTGCCCAATCTCCATCGGACCATTCCCGGGACGTTCCCGGTGATCTCTTTCCTTTCCGGTTGTCTTGTCGAAACCCCTTAAGTGTTACTCTAGCGGTTCGATACAATTACAGACATGATCGAGACTCCTCTCCGATCAATGACTAACTCATAGGCCTGAACCCCATGAATTAATCCCTGTGATATAACGAATGACTTTTATCTATCAAACCTGGACGTCTAGTCTTAAACCCTTTGTCATGGCGATACTTAGCGTGTCCGAGCATCATTCTTAGATATCTCTATACATAGCATGATCTCGTTACCGACTTCCCTATCTTCTACTCGTCTATGATATTATGCCAGCTGGTGACCTAGTCACATGTTTGCAAACTCATTTGACATAATCTTACCGAGTGGGCCCTAGAGTATCTATCCGGCTATACGGACTGACAAATCCCGTTGTTGACCCCTCGTCTCAACTACCCCCTTTCGATACCCAAAAGTATCACCGTTATTTTCATACTAAATAAGATACGACGTTTGGTGCAATCAAAGTGTCTTCCAGGAATAACAATAAGAGTTGGTCTCACGGTTTTAAGGCGTAATGACTATGTCCTATAAATAATGGGTATGTCCATCACATCGTTACACCAACGATATGACTTTCATTGCCGACCGGCGCCATGCTCTATGATCGGAAAACCTCGATCATCAATCGCGCAACGAAACTAGTCTTAGTAGAGGCTACTAGGGACCTGGTTGTTTATCTACCACGCCTGTATTAATGTTTCCGCTTAATACAGCTATAGCATGGTATAAAACACATAATGAATAATTGGAATATAACCAATAAACTATGTTAAGTGCCTCTAGGGCATATTCCCTTCAGTCTCCCACTTGCACTAGAGTAACACTTAATCTAGTTTACAACTTGGTAAAAGCTCGACACCCATAGCATCTTGGTGCCTGCTCGCCTCGTGGAAGAGGAATACAGTCAATAGATCTCATACATTGAGACCTATATGTGCTTTGCAATACTTCTATGTTACCTAGTTTGACATCATCCCGTATCTTACGATGACGGTGAAATATATCCTAGTGGATGGAGTGAGACTCGAACATTCGCGTAGCATGGGCCTTAAAAGTCTAAGAGATCTATTAAGGGGACCACATATGCTCGGAAAACTGCTCTGTCCAATCACACTTGCTACTTATGAAGTTGCCATATATTTCTATACCTATGTAGATTATGCGACAGTGCATTCATATGCGACTTCGCAAGCTAACCATGTCTTTCTTCAAAATAAAGGACATCTCCTATATGATATTTCTAGTCGTATGGGTCAGTGTCATAACTTGCATCATCGTAACCGCTTTACGGCAAGTTGTCTTTCACTCTTACCATTTACCAGAAAACATATCTTCAGTTCTCACAGACACTGAAAAATATACTTAACGTTTGTTCATTGATCCACACAAGGATCACTCTAGAACCCGTTCTTCAACCAAGAACTTGGGTCACACTAAGTCGAGCTTTCAATCTGATAGCCTCTATGTCTGATACATAGAGAATGTCAAACATCATTTGCAATTACTGAAAATGCCAAGGTAAACTTAATATTTTACCTAGTCATACAAGCAAGAACTTCTTCGCTTGTTCTATTTTGAAACACTTCAGAATCTTAACTTAGGAAAATATTCCGACCTAATGTTATTAAGCCCCTTCTGATCTATACAATTATAAATCGGATGCCTAATACTCCCGACTTCATTTCATAGAAAATTTAATCACTTAAATAATCCTTTACACTCTACTAGAGGATCTGTGTCATTCAATATGTCGTTACATACAAAATCACGAATGACATTCTCCCACTCAAATATGCCTTCCGCATATAAGATCAAGGAAAAGCTACTTAGCTCCCACTCAAATATGCCTTCCGCATATAAGATCAAGAAATGCTACTTTGCTCCCACTCACTTCTTTGCAAATGTAGGTTTCTTCAACTATTTTAGTCAACTCCAAAATCCTTTGATCACATTATCAAAGTGAAGATTCCATCTCCGATATGCTTGCTTCAGCCCATGAATGTAGTCAACTCCAAAATCCTTTGATCACATTATCAAAGTGAAGATTCCATCTCCGATATGCTTGCTTCAGCCCATGAATGGACAACTGAAGTTCGCATACATGTTTAGTATCTTCAGGATTACAAACCATTATTGTACTGATTTCTACTCTTTCTTAATGACACTATTAAGAAACATGGTTTTCTTATACATCTATCAATTTCTCATTTGAAATTATAGTAATTGCTATACGACCCAGAATAGATTTAGCCTTCGTCACTTGAGACAAACTCTCATTATGGTCAACGTTTGAATCTGTCGGAACTGTTTCATGACAAATCGATCCTTTTCAATGTCTACTCTCTCATAAAATTCCATATTCTATTAACATCCTATATGCCATCAAGAAGATCTCCCAGGTCATTACCTGGTAATCGTACATGGATTTTATTTCGGATCATATATGACTCATAGCCATTTCTCGGACTTAGGTCCACCTCTTCTTCATAGTTCGTAGGTCTGTCATATTCCATTAATATGACCTTCATAATAAGATTGTCGTAACACACAGTGTGGAACACAACCTCGTACGTCTAAGTTCTTAGTATGATCTCAGAGCATCATGATCTTGTATCATCAGCTTTTTCAAGCTGTGGAGCATGACACCGAAAACACTTTCGATTGCGCCACTCTGATGTCTGGAGAGAAAGTTCATCAACTTCGTCTTGCTCTACTTTCTTTCTCACTTATACCCCTGGACAAGAAACTACTTCTTTCGCAAGGTATATCCCGGCAACGATTTTTCCTATGTCGTGAGACATGTACCCAACTAACTCTTTAGGCACGGTACACTACAAAGATTAATCCATTTTAGGTTTGATCACATCGAAACACTAAATTGCTGAAACGACAATCTAGGCTAAAAGCCATGCCATCACTCAAATGGTATTGTCTCCATGGATTTAAATGGTTTCCTATTATCTAACGTGAGTGTTACGTTTCTACCATATGACTCTAATGATCACAATAGTTTGGTAAGAGTTTTATTTACCACACACTATCTGATAGGGTGCAATTACGACGTCCTAACATACCATAACACTCTTGTGTTTCATGCGACGTAATTTTGTGGAACTTTTCTCACAAGTCTTCCAATGATGTGCCAACATTATAACTCAAATCTTTATTTCCTCGATCTGTATCACAGGAATTTGATTTTCTTGTTAAATTTATTTTCTACTTCATTCTGAACTTGTTTGATCGAATCAAAATTCCAGACTAACATTCCCTGAGTGGATATCCATATATCTACTCGGAATATTCATGAAGTCTATGAAATAAAGACTTCCACTACACGTTAAAGTACTTCATTGATTCACATACACCCATATGCACGATTCTCAACAAGTTATACTCAAAACGTTCAATGAAGTTCACGAAATAAAGGGCTCCACTACCCGTCACTTACTTCATTGAACCACATACATCTATATGCATGACTATCAATAAGTTATATGCCCATTTTCCGAAAAAGGTGTCTTAGTTATTTTGCAAGTGTCAAAAGATCAAATCTTAGAACTTGTAGATCCATCTGGTATGGGGCTATTTCATTGACTATAACATTGACATGAATTAAACGGTAGTGCCACACATATGTGGTGTCTTTATTAAGTTTGTATCCTTTGGCATTAATATTATGAATGTGGGAGCTTCTACCATCTAAATTCAAATCGGCATATGATCATTACTTCATAAATATAGAACAACGAATTTGTCACTAATATATATGAACAATTGTCTCGCTAGAGGAGACACGGTCATACTAATAGGCGATCATAAAGAATTTATTCAAATGGTGGATCTAGAGGGAGAGTGTCTATGGACATCACAACAATTTGACTGCCATTATCAACACGCAATGTCGCCTCATCCTTTCAAACTACTCAAGCAGTAAACCTGGTTTTCATAAAACATGACTAGTATCAAAAACTTAGTCACTACTGTGAGTACTTGCTTAGCTAAAACATTCATAACATGTATATCATATATACACCATCATCATTGATGACTTCCGGCGATTTGTTTCATATTTTTGATACTTCCAACGTAATCAAGAACCATGAAGGTGAACGGTTCCCCTTGCATGACATAGTCTATGACATAGCATTTGCACTTGGCAACGACGTATGTCATCCAGTGATCGAGCTGAGCGAGGCGTCTCAAGATCATCAAGTATGACCATATGTCATCAAGTATGACCAATGTCATCAAGTATGACTGCCACGTGCTCCTTTAATGTGTGTATTCTCTTCCATCTTGGTTGAGAAGACAATCAATCAACGTACCGATAACCTTCATCAACCCAACTTTAGGGGTACCCCAAGTTTAGCGACCATCTCATATGTTCGTGATCCAATAACTCGTACCCACCGTTGGTTCTCTATGGCAGAGATCATATCATACACTGGACTATGATGATATCATCCGCACAAAACCTGATAATCCAAATTATCATTTGTTAGCGGAATCTCCGAGTTTATCTCCTAGCGGGTATTGTATCACAAAGAGCTAACGGTTTAAACAAGGAGTATCCTCAAGCTAAAGTAATACTATGAAGTTTGGACCCAACCTTTTAAGTTTCTCAATCGCAGGAATGCGCCTAATTTTAAAAGATGATATTACATTGGTTAATATCTACAAAGGTTTTGCAAAACAGACTTTGTTCATTATATTTCGAGTTCTAGTATTTTAGAAAATAACTATCAGAACTCCCACTCAAACAAACATCCCTCCAGATCGTTTAAGCGATTACACGACCCACATCCATTGCGCAAACCCTCATCGTCAGAGCCGGCAACACAACTTCAAGGGTTGACAATTGTCAATCACAACAACTCTGTGACTCATGCTCGACCTTTCGGCCTCCGTGTTCCGAGGCCATATCTGCATATGCTAGGCTCGCCACAATAACCTCCATGTAACGCTTGTGCAACATGGCTTACACCCACTATATGTGAACGACGATATGTCTGACACCCGATCGTCACGGCCTGCCTCATAACGTAGAACTTTCTTGGTGGTGCTCGTTGGAGTAAGAACACTAGTGGTATTTTGAAGGGATCATCTTATATATAACTACCGCCGCGTAACTAACATATACTAATATATATAATCACACAATATAAGATACACACAAAACATCAAATGTAATGCGATGTGATATAGTCCATTGCGTCATGGTCTTCTTGGTGCCCGCAGTTCATAAACAATTCAATAAACCTACCTTGACCATATCACATTGCCCCTGCAAAATAAAGTTACACGCTTCTACTTTATCTTTTACATATTTTACGTGGCTTGGGGTTGTCGTAAATAGAACCACTTCATACCTACGAACCTTATGACCACAACAACGATCCAATAATTGCATGTTTAAGAATCCCTTTTGGGCCCTCCATTTAAAATGCAAAGCCAGCTAAAGAGAGAGAAACAGACACCCGCCAGCCACAGATACGGTACAAGCCGTATTTCAGTGGTGGAACCAGTCTCACGTAAGCGTACATAAAGTCGGTCTGGGCCGCTTCATCAACTCGATGCCGCTGGAATCACAAGTGCACGCTAGAGTGTAGCAAATAACAGAAACGCTGCCCCCATGTAGAACACGGGTTCTAACATTGTACAGCTATATCTACGATAGATCGGGTCTGATACCACTGAAGGGTATCGTGTGCAGAAAACAAAAACTTTGCAAGCAACGATATCCTTAAACTAGTCAATATCTATACTATGCAGATATAGAAATACGGAGGAGATCAGAATACATACCCGTTGAAGGGGTTACGGGGCAGAAAACAATAATTTTCTAGCGTACGAAACCCTGACTAGCCAGGATCTATCTATCTAGTACATGCGATAACGGTGGCGGAACGGGTTACATTACCTCCATGTAGACCGATAGCGGGGATTACGCTCCCACACAAGCGTTGACGATGAAGTCGTACGTAGCCGACCTCGAGGTCGCGAAGAACTTGCCGCGATGTCGAAGTCGATGATGCCGGGGTGTCGACGATGATCTGCGTCGACGGGCGTCGGGCGGAATAAGGCAGAGCGCCAGCACCGGGGCTGGTGCGCCGGCAGCAGGGGGAGGTGGCGCGGCGGCTGCAGGGGGCGAGACAACGTCACCCAAGCTCCTCAATAGAGTAGCCTCCGAGCACTCGCAAACATACGGAGCTTAGCGACAACTCCCGGTCATTCAGATCCAGCTGAAATCGCAGGAGTAGATCTTATCTGGAATCCCGCAGAGCAACGGCGCTCTGCGGTATGGCTTAGGTGGAGAGAGTGAAGGGGATCGTGTGCAGAAAACAAAAAATTTCCTACCAACGATATCCTTAAACTAGCCAAGATCTATTCTATGCAGATATAGTAATACGAACGGAGATCGGAATACGTACCCTTGTAGACCGAAAGCGGGATTACGTTCCCGCACAAACGTTGTCGATGAAGACCGACGTAGCCGACCTCAAGGTCGTGTAGAGGAAGCAGGCCTCCGAGTACCGCTAGCGCAGCACCTCGCAGGGAGTCGCACACGTACGGTGGAGACGACGCCTCCGAAGCTCCAGTCCAGGACGAGCAGCGGAAGACTTGGACCGGAACACCAGCAGCGCGGCAGCGGGCTATGGTGGAGGAGATCCCCGACTCCTCTTGCTCGGCGCGGCTCCGACTTGGGAACCACGAGATCGAGAGAGAAATCAGGAATTAATTGGTGAATTAAAAGGCTGGGGGTGCCCCTTCTTATATAGGCTCCCAAGGGGAGCCAACCTTGCTGGCCTAGCCATGTGGGACTATTCCCACATGGCTAGTTCGGCCAAGGGGGGTGCGCCGGCCCCCTGGTGGGCCCCTTGTGGCCCACCTAGGCCGGCCCCCTTGCTCCCACCGAATTCCCCAAGGGGGTTTCCCCCCTCTTGGGCCTTCTTTCGTCCGGAAGGCCCATTTAGGGAAATCTGCCTTAATAAATTCGAAAATAAATATATAAAATCATATTTGCATATTAATAACACTAATTAATATCAAACATAATATATAAAATATTTCCTAGCTCCGAAAACTCTTTCGGTGCCGCCCGATCTCCATCGGACCTCTCTCGGGACTGTCCCGGTGATCTCCTTCCTTTCCGGTTGTCTTGTCGAAACCCCTTAAGTGTGTTACCCTAGCGGTTCGATATAATATCAGGTATGATCAAGACTCCTCAATGATCAACGACTAACTCGTAGGCCTGGACCCCCTGAATTAATCCCTGAGATATAACGAATGACTTTCATCTATCAAACCTGAACGTAAAGTCTTAGACCCTTTGCCATGGCGATACTTAGCATGTCCGAGCGTCGTTCCATAGATATCTCCATACCTAATCCCGATCTCGTTATCGACGACGCTATCTTCTACTCGTTCATGATCTCATGTCTCCGTGACCTAGTCACATGCTTGCAAGCTCATTAGACATGATCTCACCGAGTGGGCCCGAGAGTATCTATCCTGCTATGCGGACTGGCAAATCCCGCTCTTGACCCCTCGTCTTAATACTCCCTTCCAATACCCAAAAGTATCACCGTTATTGTCATACTAAATAAGATACGACGTTTGGTGCAATCAAAGTATCTTCCGGAAATATCAATAAGAGTTGATCTCACGGTCAAAGGTGTATCGACTACGTTCTCCAAAACTGGGTACGTCCATCACATCGCTCTCCATCGATATGACTCTCATTGCCGACCGGCGCCATGCCCCATGACCGGGAAACCTCGATCATCAATCGCGCAACGAAACTAGTCTCAGTAGAGGCTACTAGGGACCTGGTTGTTTACGTATCACACCCGCATTAATGTTTCCGCTTAATACGGTTCTAGCATGATACAAAAACCTATTATGAACAAACGAGATATGATAAAGAATACACTTTATTAATTGCCTCTAGGGCATATCTCCTTCAGTCTCCCACTTGCACTAGAGTACAATTTAATCTAGATTACAACTTGGTAAAAGCCTAACACCCATAGCTAACTGGTGCTGTTCATGCTTATCAAGCGGAAGAGGCTTCGTCAGCGGATCTGCAACATTCAGATCCGTATGCACTTTGCAAATCTTCACATCGCCTTCTTGTACGTACTGACGTATCACGTGGAAGCGTCGGAGAATGTGTTTGGCGGTGGAGTGAGACCTTGGCTCCTTGGCGTTCGCAATGGCACCCGTGTTGTCGCAGAAGAGGATCACGGGGTCTTGCACGCTCGGGAACACTCCAAGTTCGATGACGAACTTCCTCAGCCACACAGCTTCATTCGCGGCCTCGCAGGCAGCAATGTACTCCGACTCCATTGTAGATTGTGCGACTATGGGTTGCTTCCCACTTCTCCAGCACACGGCGCCTCCATTCACCTTGAACACGTAACCTGTCTGTGACTTACAGTCATCGGGGTCTGAGCAGAAACTTGCATCTACGTAACCCGTTACGCCAAGTTCCTCATCGCAGCCACCATACACAAGGAACATTTCCTTTGTCTTATTGAGATACTTAAGAATGCTCTTAACAGCTACCCAATGCGGCATTCCAGGATTACTCTGGAACCGACTTGTCAAACTTAGAGCTAATGCCACATCCGGTCTAGTACTCAACATTGCATACATGATCGATCCTATGGCTGAAGCATAAGGATGTTTCGTCATTTCGGCCTTACCCAGTTCCGTCACCGGACACTGCGCCTTACGCAATATCTTATTCTTGATAACCGGCAGAGAACCCTTCTTTGCCTTTTCCATATGAAAACGCTTCAATATTTTATCAAGATAAGTACTCTGACTTAGTGCTAATAGGCGCCTTGATCTATCACGATAGATTTTTATGCCTAAAACATACGCAGCTTCTCCTAAGTCCTTCATGGAAAACTTGCTGTTTAAATATCCCTTCACGCTATTCAGAAGTTCCACATCATTCCCTATTAGCAATATGTCGTCAACATACAGTGCTAAGAACACAACCGAGCTCCCACTCATTTTCTTGTAAATACAGGTCTCTTCTAAATTCTGGATAAATCCAAAACCTTTGATTACCTCATCAAAGCGAAGATTCCAGCTCCGAGATGCCTGCTTCAATCCATAGATGGATCGCTGAAGCTTGCACACCTTGTTAGCGCTTCCTGGATCGACAAAACCTTCCGGCTGTACCATGTACAACTCTTCCTCAATGTTTCCATTCAGGAAGGCCGTTTTGACGTCCATCTGCCAGATTTCATAATCATAGTAGGCAGCTACCGCTAACAAAATCCGAATAGACTTAAGCATCGCTACCGGTGAAAAAGTTTCATCGTAGTCAATTCCATGAACTTGTCGGAAACCCTTTGCGACAAGCCGAGCTTTATAGACGGTCACATTACCATCAGCATCAGTCTTCTTCTTAAAGATCCACTTATTCTCGACGGCCTTGCGCCCTTCGGGAATATCCACCAAGGTCCACACTTGGTTATCATACATGGATCCTATTTCGGATTTCATGGCTTCAAGCCATTTCTCGGACTCTAGACTCTCCATCGCCTCTTTGTAGTTCGTAGGTTCGTCTTGCTCAACTAGCATGACGGTGCAAACCATATTGCCATACCACTCTGGTGCGATCCGAGATCTACCAGACCTACGAGGTAGAACATCTTCCTCGACAGTTTCTCCCACTCCTTCCACGGAGGACGTTTCCGGAATTGCTTCCGTTGCGCCACTCGGAATCTCGAGTTCAGGATCAACGATTTCATCGAGGTCTACCTTCCTCCCACTTACTCCTTTCGCGAGAAATTCCTTCTCTAGAAAGGTACCGGTCTTCGCGACAAAAGTTTTGCCCTCAGCTTGGTTGTAGAAGGTGTACCCAACGGTTTCCCGCGGATATCCTACAAAGACGACTTTCTCCGACTTCGGTTCGAGTTTGTCGGGCTGTAGTTTCTTAACGTACGCCTCACAACCCCAAACCTTCAGAAACGATAACTTAGGCTTGTGGCCATACCATAATTCATACGGCGTCGTTTCAACGGACTTGGACGGAGCCCTATTTAAAATGAATGCGGCTGTTTCTAACGCATAACCCCAGAAGGACACTGGCAGATCGGTAAGAGACATCATAGATCGGACACTATCTAGTAGAGTACGATTACGTCGCTCGGACACACCGTTACGCTGCGGCGTTCCGGCGGGCGTAAGTTGAGGCACTATGCCACAACTCTTCAGATGTGTGCCAAACTCAAAACTCAAGTACTCTCCACCGCGATCGGACCGGAGATGCTTGATTTTTCTATTAAGCTGATTCTCAACTTCACTCTGGAATTCTTTGAACTTTTCAAACGTTTCAGACTTGTGTTTCATTAAATAGATATAACCGTATCTACTCAAGTCATCAGTGAAGGTGACGAAGTAACGATAACCATTGCGTGTCGAAACGCTCATTGGTCCACATACGTCTGTATGTATGATCCCCAATAAATCCGACGCCCGTTCAACGAAACCTTTGAACGGTGTCCTGGTCATTTTGCCCATGAGGCATGGTTCACATGTATCGAGGGATCCGAAATCCAACGAGTCCAAGAGTCCATCGGAGTGGAGTCGCTTCATGCGCTTTATACCAATATGACCAAGACGGCAATGCCACAAAAACATGGCGGTATCGTCACTACACTTAATTCGTTTGGCTTCTATGTTATGGATGTGAGTACTACGATCGAGATTCAACAAGAATAAACCATTACTCTCGGGAGCATCAACATAAAAGATATCATTCATATAAATAGCACAATTGCTTGACACTGATTTAAATGAATAACCGTCTTGTAACAGGCAAGACCCACTTATAATGTTTACACTCAAGGATGGCACAAAATAACACTTATTTAAAACCAAAACTAATCCCGATGGTAGATGCAGAGGGAGCGTGCCGACAGCCACCACGTCGACTCTCGATCCGTTGCCGACGCGCATCGTCACCTCATCCTTCGCCAGCCGCCTTCTATTCCGTAACTCCTCCTGAGAGTTACATATATGAGCAACAGAACCAGTATCAAATACCCACGTATTGCTCCGGGCGGATGTAAGGTACACATCTATAACATGTATATCAAATATACCTTGCTCTTTGTCGACCGTCTTGCCAGACTTCCTATCCTCCAGATACTTGGGGCAGTTGCGCTTCCAGTGACCCTTCCCCTTGCAGTAGAAACACTCCACGCTAGCTCTGGGACCAGATTTGTTAGTATTGGACTTGGCAGCCAACTTGGCCTCCCTCCGGGACTTCCAGCTCTGCTTTCCCTTGCCACCGGACTTCTTGTAGTCAACGGTCTTGTTGACCATCAACAGCGTGTGCTCCTTCTTAATCTCCACCTCAGCAGTCTTGAGCATCACGAATACTTCACCCAGGGACTTAGCCATGCCCTGCATGTTGTAGTTCATGACGAAGCCTTTGTAGCTTGGCGGCAACGATTGCAACACCCTGTCAATCGCCAGCTCATCGGGAATCTTACACTCCAGAGCATTCAGGCGTTGAACGTAGCCAGACATCTTGACTACATGCTCGCTCACACTGCTATGCTCTTCCATCTTGGCTGAGAAGAAAAGCTCAGAAGCCTCATATCTCTCAGCCTTAGCCTGCGGCGCAAAGACAGCCTTAAGATCCGAAATGATCTCAAAGGCGCTCATCTTCTCGAAGCGCTTCTGCAGGTCGGCTTCCATGGCGTAGAGCATGCCACTCTGGACAAAGGCAGAATCCTCCGATCGGGTCTGGAAGACCTTCTTCTCATCCTCAGAGGCATCATCTACAGGAGGGTCACCTATGGCGGCCTCAATGACGTAGGCCACCCTATGGGGAGTGAGGAGGATCCTCAGGTTGCGGAACCAGGCCATGAAGTTTGACCCATTGGTCTTAAGCTTTTCTTTCTCAAGGAACAGACCTAGGTTAAACGAGGGGCGAGACATCTACAATGGAATTTGCAACAACATAAGACTTTGTTCATAATAATTTTGAGTTATAGTATTTTAGAAAATAACTGACATAACTCCCACTCAAACGAACATCCCTCCTGGTCGTTTAAGCGATTACACGACCCCCATCCATTGCACCACCCCTCATCATCAAAGCCGGCGGCACAACTTCAGGAGTAGACAAAATCGTCCGTCACACCAATTTTGTGACTCGTGCTCGGCCTTTCGGCCTTCCTGTTCCGAGGCCATACCTCTGAGTATGCTAGGCTCGCCACCAAAGACCTCCACGCTGACGCTTGTGCAACATGGCTTACACCCACCGTATGCGAACGAAGATATGTCTGACACCCGATCATCACGGCCTGCCTCATAACGTAGAACTTTATTGGTGGTGCGCGTTGGAGGGAGAACACTAGTGGTATTTTGAAGGGATCATCTTATTCAGCTACCGCCGTGCAACACACAATCACACAAAAATAAGATGCACACAAAACATCAAATGTAATGCAATGTGATATAGTCCATCGCGCCATGGTCTTCTTGGCGCCCGCAGTTTATAAACAATTTAATAAACCTACCTTGACCATATCACATAGCCCCTGCAAAATAAAGTTAGACGCTTCTACTTTATCTTTTGCATATTTTACGTGGCTTGGGGCTTTCGTAAATAGAACCGCTTCTTACCTACGAATCTTATGACCACAACAACGATCCAATAATTGCATGTTTAAGCATCCCTTTCGGGCCCTCCATTGAAAATGCGAAGACCAACTAAAGAGAGAGAAACTGACACCCGCCAGCCACAGATACGGTACAAGCCGTATGTCAGTAGTGGAACCAGTCTCGCGTAAGCGTACGCGTAAAGTCGGTCCGGGCCGCTTCATCAACTCAATGCCGCTGGTATACACAAGTGCACGCTAGAGGGTAGCAAATAACAGGAACGGTGCCCCCGTGCAGAGCACGGGTTCTAACAGCGTACAGCTATATCTACGATAGATCGGCTCTGATACCACTGAAGGGGATCGTGTGCAGAAAACAAAAAATTTCCTACCAACGATATCCTTAAACTAGCCAAGATCTATTCTATGCAGATATAGTAATACGAACGGAGATCGGAATACGTACCCTTGTAGACCGAAAGCGGGATTACGTTCCCGCACAAACGTTGTCGATGAAGACCGACGTAGCCGACCTCAAGGTCGTGTAGAGGAAGCAGGCCTCCGAGTACCGCTAGCGCAGCACCTCGCAGGGAGTCGCACACGTACGGTGGAGACGACGCCTCCGAAGCTCCAGTCCAGGACGAGCAGCGGAAGACTTGGACCGGAACACCAGCAGCGCGGCAGCGGGCTATGGTGGAGGAGATCCCCGACTCCTCTTGCTCGGCGCGGCTCCGACTTGGGAACCACGAGATCGAGAGAGAAATCAGGAATTAATTGGTGAATTAAAAGGCTGGGGGTGCCCCTTCTTATATAGGCTCCCAAGGGGAGCCAACCTTGCTGGCCTAGCCATGTGGGACTATTCCCACATGGCTAGTTCGGCCAAGGGGGGTGCGCCGGCCCCCTGGTGGGCCCCTTGTGGCCCACCTAGGCCGGCCCCCTTGCTCCCACCGAATTCCCCAAGGGGGTTTCCCCCCTCTTGGGCCTTCTTTCGTCCGGAAGGCCCATTTAGGGAAATCTGCCTTAATAAATTCGAAAATAAATATATAAAATCATATTTGCATATTAATAACACTAATTAATATCAAACATAATATATAAAATATTTCCTAGCTCCGAAAACTCTTTCGGTGCCGCCCGATCTCCATCGGACCTCTCTCGGGACTGTCCCGGTGATCTCCTTCCTTTCCGGTTGTCTTGTCGAAACCCCTTAAGTGTGTTACCCTAGCGGTTCGATATAATATCAGGTATGATCAAGACTCCTCAATGATCAACGACTAACTCGTAGGCCTGGACCCCCTGAATTAATCCCTGAGATATAACGAATGACTTTCATCTATCAAACCTGAACGTAAAGTCTTAGACCCTTTGCCATGGCGATACTTAGCATGTCCGAGCGTCGTTCCATAGATATCTCCATACCTAATCCCGATCTCGTTATCGACGACGCTATCTTCTACTCGTTCATGATCTCATGTCTCCGTGACCTAGTCACATGCTTGCAAGCTCATTAGACATGATCTCACCGAGTGGGCCCGAGAGTATCTATCCTGCTATGCGGACTGGCAAATCCCGCTCTTGACCCCTCGTCTTAATACTCCCTTCCAATACCCAAAAGTATCACCGTTATTGTCATACTAAATAAGATACGACGTTTGGTGCAATCAAAGTATCTTCCGGAAATATCAATAAGAGTTGATCTCACGGTCAAAGGTGTATCGACTACGTTCTCCAAAACTGGGTACGTCCATCACATCGCTCTCCATCGATATGACTCTCATTGCCGACCGGCGCCATGCCCCATGACCGGGAAACCTCGATCATCAATCGCGCAACGAAACTAGTCTCAGTAGAGGCTACTAGGGACCTGGTTGTTTACGTATCACACCCGCATTAATGTTTCCGCTTAATACGGTTCTAGCATGATACAAAAACCTATTATGAACAAACGAGATATGATAAAGAATACACTTTATTAATTGCCTCTAGGGCATATCTCCTTCAGAGAGACCTCCTTCCTCAGCTCGGCGCGGCTCCGACTTGGGAACCACGAGATCGAGAGAGAAATCGGGAATTAATTGGATTTTCCTATGAATTAAATCAATTAATATGCCTTGGTATATAAAGGGGGAAGGGGGTGTGCAAACCCCTTGGCTCCCCCATGTGGGATTAAGGAGGAGAGGGGGTGGTGCGCCCCACCATGGGCCGGCCGAACCTCCCATGGGGCCCACCCCCCTTGTGGGGTGAGGCTCCCCCTTCTTGGGCCCTCTTAGGGCCCATGTAGGTGGGAGCCCCCTTTTTCCTTTGTTTAATTAATATTAAATTAATATAAAAACCCCATTAATTCATAATTAATATATTTATATATAATTCAATATCCCGTGACTCCGAAAACTCTTTCGGACCACCCGAACAACTTTCGAACATTCCTGGAACCATTCCAGACCTCTCCGGAACTCCTTCCGGACCACCGGAACTCTTTCCGGATCATTTCTCTCTCTCCAACAAACTCCTATAATATTCCAGAACCTATCTCCTAGCGTCGCTAAGACCTTAAGTTTGTTACGCTACGGTTCGAGAACACTCCAGACATGGTCGAGACACTCCGCTCACCAATGATCGTCAGGGATACCTGGAAATATATGACGACCCCTGTGCATTCCACGAATATCGTCGTTGAACAATAAATATGATATTCATTCCCTTTGTCTCTGCGATACTACCTTGTCCGAGATATGATCATAGACACACCGATGTCTTTGTTGTATCTCGTTACCGACGAGGGTTATTAACTCGTCTGTGATATTACATCTCCATGACCTAGTCATAAGCTGCGCAGCTATATAGATGCAATATCACCGAGTGGGCCCAGAGTATCTTTCCATTACAAGAATGAACAAATCCCGCTCTTGATCCTTACGTCTTGATGCTCTTTCGGAATACCCAAGATGGACACCGTTATTGTCATGCTATATAAGACACAACGTTTGATGCTCTCAAAGCACCCCTACGAAGCATTAATAAATACTGTCTCACGGTCTAAGGAACAAGCTATCATATTCTTATCTATTACAAATGACAAACATCGTAATACGGTCTTATTGCAATACTTTGCGTATGTCCACCACCTTATTCAACTAACAAGATGACCCCATTGTCAACCGACGTCATTGTCCTTGATCGGGAATCTCGATCAACTGTTGCCCAATGGACTAGCTCATATAGAGGCTTGCTAGGGACCTGGTTGTCTATGTATCACACGTGTATTAACAATTCCGATTAATACAGTTATAGCATAATACACAAACCTATTATAAACTTATGAGATAATGCAATAAATACTACTTATTTATTTGCCTCTAGGGCATATCTCCTTTAGTCTCCCACTTGCACTAGAGTACAAATAAACCAGCTGCATTTTACTTTATCAAAATCCCTTATCAAATAAGAATCATTCGATGATGCTTGCTTGTGGAAAAGTGTTACTGCACAATCCATGATTGTGCATGCTTTTGCGATTCACTGACATCAACTTGCTTGATATCATTATGTTGTCCAACAAGATATATGCAAATACCGTAACTAAGTGAGACTTTCGTTTCCCAGCGCTTACTCTAATTATACTAACCAGATAACTGCCCTGACAAACACACTCAGCCATACAGAGCCCCTTGTAACAATTACAAACTCGCGATATCTACAAACTTTCACACCAATGTAGAAAACTTGACATTCAAATGTCAATCCCTTAACTAACGCACTTCTACTTCCAGTAAATTCCAAATTTACTTTCATAACTGCTCTTATTCCAAGAACATCGGTTATATTTCATCGAGCAGATAATATGGTTTCTGTATGATGTCTAATATTACATAATAGACCCATATTTCATACAACCATTATTTTAATGCATCATTACTCTTAATGATCAATTGGATTTCAAAGAACCATCCTTTTGATTCTATTCTGACTCCTCGGATATAATCCAAAACAACTCGACTAACTATTTAAAATTCCCGTTCTATTTCAAAATAGACACTAACTTTCAAATAGTTTCACAACTTCACCCTATTCTATTGGTACAGTTTCACAATGTGTTAACTACACAAGATGAATTCGACTCCCACTCAAACTATGTCTCCACATATTTGACAACACGAGCTCCCACTCAAAACGTGTCATCCACATATTTGAGTTCCTGAGCTCCCACTCAAAAATATGTTCTTCACATATTTCACCTGAGTGAACTAACTATGACTCCCACTTAAATCGACATTTTGGTCAAACCAAAATCATTGATCCACTATCAATTCGAATTTAATACAAACTACAGTATTACATTAATACAAATCCCTCAGACTTCAAGCATGTCTACATAAATGTAGTCAACAAATTTGATCTTGTGCAAGACACATTTCTTGACAAGACATGCTCCTGCGTCTTTCTTATAGTCACATTTTCATATAACACTTTATATGACGATTAAACAATCTTATTCCTCTAATAAGAATTGCAGCAACAATTACTCTCTTAATCCTTTTAAACGTAACTTGGATTTCCAGGCTCAAAAAGCCTTTGTTCGTATTCCGATATTTTCTCAACTTTTCTTTGTATTCATAAAGTGCACCTTGATCTGTCAACAAGATCTGAAATACTTAATACAGTACTATGACCTGACAGCAATATTAAATATAACAACACTTTACTTAGAAGTTTCTTTCATGAAAATGTTATGATCTTTATGAAGAGGATTGCAAGCAGAAAACAATTTTCTAGTCTCCCTCACTCTTAATCACTAAACTTTCATTACCAGACATATACTCTTTGGAACACCTTCCAACATAAGTCTGACACTTTATTTCAAGTTTCTAATTCCAATCCATAAACCACAGTTCGAAAAATCATATTTTCCTCGGAATTACATAGACAACAAACTGAACTTTGTCTCTAATTGATTTTGGAATACACTCTCATCCAATGCGAGCAATCTACAAAGAACCACTCATGTATATTCCGAATTATCGCATAATCATATACATGTCGACACTACTGTCGATCCTATGAATTCTCGTTGAGAAAAATATCTATTTTCTAAAGTGGACATCGACTATAATGTTTCGAACATATTAGGAGATTCTAAGACAGATTCTGACAGACCACACTTTATTTAAAATAGAGCATGATTATAATTCCCCACATATCACCATATATGACATTATAATATTGTGAAACGAATTTCCACAAGTCTTTTGTGTTGAAACCATAATTCAAAAATATTGTCCTTTGATTGAATTTTGTGAATACAATATTCACTAATCTTTCTTCTGAAAAACCCCATTTGATCTACTATCAAATTAATTTCAGACTCCATAATTTATCGGGCAAATACTCCTATTTACCAAAATCATGGAAGAATTCGGATTATGCAATAACACCATTGATTAATCATTAAAATGACTCTCAATCAATTTCCTCTAGTATTGCAACTTCAATACTTCATTTCAAACTTTAATCAATTTTGGCACTCGAAATACTTAAATGGACCAAAAATATCCATTACTTCTTTCATTGCCTTTATGACTAAATTCGATGGTGTTTGTTCTTTGGACACATAATTTTATCATTCCTGCTATTATAAATGTATATCATACGCATAATGTAATTGAGATGTGATGCAAATTACTCATAACATGAAACAACTGCTTTGTTCCATAACATAAAACAACTGATGTGTTCTATATGAATAATTATGTCTTGTAACATTCAAGACACCAAACTAGATCACATTCTCACTATTACAAAATGTCTTATCAAAAACTATTGATGATAACTAATATGATATCTCGAGGGCGTGAGCACTACTGGCCATTAACTTGCCATCACTTGTGCACTGTCACGTCACCCTTAGCCACATACTTGTGATAATCAGGGACTGTTTCACAAACAGAACAATTATCAAACACTTTTCATCAAGTATGAGAAGAATACATTTATATCTTCGTATATCAAATATACCCATAGCGTCGAAGAACTCTTCTTCGATGAATAAACTTTTAGAGATTTGAACTTGTTCACAAATGTGAAGAAGCTCACCGTGTCTCTATAGCATATTCACGCACATGCTATTCACAGCTAGGAGGTAAAGCACAATCTCTATTGCACTGGAGTTTGCTATCTAGAAATCGTAGATATTCGTAAGCCTGAAGTAGATGTCACACAACTTCTTCAACTGAGTCTCCAGACAGGTATGCTCCCCATGTGAATGGTCCGGAACTTTCTAAGTTGTCTGAACTGCTCAAGACTCAATTCATCTTCGAAGTGACCTGTGATCGCATCAATCACGACATATGGCTCCATGTGTTGAAACGACTTTCAACTCAAGTGCTAGGCATACGCTCATGACGATCGTCACTTCCATGAACATGTCATGATGCTTACGAAACTCATCATCTTGCCCCTTGCTATCAGAATCATCTGGTCTAACTCCTAACTAATGTTCTAGCACATATAGGATGTTTGTTGTGTTTGGAGAATGTTTCTAAAACCAATGCACCAGATGATGAAGTTGGACCCGTCGGCTTCCAAGGTAGAATCCGAGCTCTTGAAGAAGTAACCGAAGCGTAGTTCCGTAGTCTCCAGATGTGATCGCAAAAGAGGTAAGATAAGTTTATAATATATAGGTGAGTTTTAGTTCTATAATCTCATTATCAAAAACACACCACACCAAGATTATTATCCCTAAAAATAATAATGGCGATTACACGACCCTCATCCACCACACTACCCCCGATCATCACGGCCGGCAGCACAGCTTCAAAGGTGGACATAACATGTCGATCATAACAACTCTATGACTCGTGCTCGATCTTTCGATCTTCCCGTGTTCCGAGGCCATACCTCTGAGTATGCTAGGCTCGCCAATCAAACTGTCGGGGGGCTGCCCCCCGGGTAGGGGCAGACCCCGGTAAATTATAATGAATAGCAACAGTGCTTGACCTTTGGCGACAGCAAAGGGCACCCCTTGGTGTGCCGAAAGGACAGCTGGACACTTGGACACAAGGAAAGGCCAAGGTGCCCCGTGGCGGCCGTAAGGGTCAGGTCTTGCAGCTATAAATAGACACCCCCGACCCTCACATTTGCAGCACGGGCATGAGCGGGTGGTTCCTCTAAGAACTAGCTTCTCGAAGATGTCTTTGCTGATAGGCTAAGACATCTTCGGGAGGCTAGGCCTAGAGTTACTCACCCTGAGATAAGTTCGGGCATCTCCGGAAAGGATCCCGGATCTGGGACACCGATGAGGTTCCCGGATGTTGGTGTACTTGGCTTTACCGGATAGGTATCTCCGGGTAAGCACTAACCGGAATGTATGTGTTGATCTTATGCAGAGGAAGTTCTAAGTGGCAACCGAGGAGGTATCCGGCGAAAGAGATCCCGGTAGGCCGTCAACGGTCTAGAGCAGGCTTTCCCGTTTATAGCGGGGGGAAGTACCATTCCGCCTGACACGGAAGCATGGTCACCTCCCGCCTGACACGGAAGCATGGTCACCTCCCGCCTGACACGGGAGCGCGTCAGCCGGTACGACAACGGTACGACAAGACCGGACATGCCTAGCCCGGCAATCCGGAAAAGGCTATCCGGGATGGGCAAAGGCATGTCCTGTCTCTGACAAGGGGACAATGATGATGCAGGACGGCGCCTGCCGTCCTTAACGAGATGATGACGCAGGGGCTACGCCGGATAGCCCGGCGACTAGGTCGCACTAGCCGGTGACGACATCCCGGCTAGGTCTGTCCGGTGGGGCCAAGCCGAATTAGGGTTTCCGGCCCTCCTGGCCGGAACTCTATAAAAGGCGCCATAACTGCTCCTGAGAGGGAGAGACCAACTGGAGGGCCAAAACTATAGTGGCATTTACTCTTAGAGCATTCACTCTCCTTCACCTTGAGTTCATCTAGTTCTTGGTACTTGCTTCTTTGACAGATCGTGTAGCAAGTTGTAACCCTTATACCACCATTATATAGAGGAGAAAGGCAGGAGTAGGGGTGTTACCTCCTCACGAGGGCCCTGAACCTGGGTATATCGTGTGTGTGCTTGGTGCCTTCGTGCATTTGTTTGTGTTTATTAGATCTTCCCTGTTCCACTTTGTTCTTGTTTCGCGTTCTTGGGAGATCTCGGTTCTACCGGGATCCTCCTCGTGTGAGTTCTTCAACTCGCTATCCCTCCCCGGATCCACCAACGCCCATCGGCCCCACACGTTAGCCATCCTATGGCATCTGCCGTGACACCACCACGACAGTTGGCGCCCACCGTGGGGCAGACAGTGGCGTTGGCTGGTAGACACATCCGGACGGGCTCTCCAGTTCGTTTCGACGTTCGGGTCCTCTCTGGCCTGGTCGTAAGGCTAGGGGAGATGGACTTCGTCTCCGACAACGCCGGTTGTTTCCGGAACAAACCGTTCCCGGTGAACGGATGTCTTATCGATTTCGGTGGTTTCGCCACCGAAGTCGTCTGTCGCTATCCGGACGTGGTCCTGGAGGCCGAGGACCCACCCTTGCTCTACGCAGCTCGGGGCAGGCGTATCGATCGCTCCCCGAGTTCCGTCGCAGTCATGATGGTCGGAACCACCGAGGAGGAATACCAGGATGCTGATGGTGAAACCGATGGCGTCCCGCGCTTGGCCAAACCTCCGCAGGAAAGACCTGCGGCTCGAGACGGTGATCCGCAGCAGTCCTAGCCGCGACGCCGTCCGGATCCCCTCTCGGGTCTGGTAGCCAAGTTGACTGTACCTGTGGTTACCGGAGCCGATACCCAGGCTACTTCGGCTGAGCTAGAGGAACAGCGGAAGTTGTTACTCGCCGAGGCAAAGGAGATCGCCGAGATCCGTCGCGAGCTCAGCGTGAGCCTCCGGGAGTACAATGCTGCTCACGGATTCACCAAGATAGACTCCCGGGAGAAGCGCATAGCAGATCTGCGCAAAAAGGGAAGAATGGTGAATGATGAGTTGGCCGGTGGAGCCACCACTAGCCACACCGAAAGTCGGATCACTGCGGGGAAACCGGTGTACAGCTCGCCGGCAAAGACTCTCAGGGCCGCCGAAGCCGCCATGGCCGAGTTGGTGGGGCTATCCGGCGAAGCCCTGCGCAAGCAACAGGAAAGGGTCAACGAGCTGGTGGTTGAGGCTAACCGGCAGAACCAGGCCTTCAAGAAGAAGAACCCCGGGGCAGGATCACAAGTGCACTCGGCCAGGCCCAATAGCCGGATGTCAGATGGAGAGGCCTCTTCCCCGCATCCGAGCAGAAGCAAGAGCAAGAGCAAGAGTCGGAGTCGGAGTAGAGGTTCCGGGAGGAACAAGCAGCTGCAAACCTATGACCCGGCATTCGCCGGTATCCAGCAGGCAGGACGGGCCGGACAGAACAACCCGGGACAGGCGGGAAGTACCCGTGGGGATGGTAACCTGGGTCTGGGAGGCGATAACCCGGTTGGCCGTGGTAACCCACCCCGGAATCCTCCCCATGTACAGGGAAACCCGCAGAGAGAGATCGTCTCGGCCCCCCGCCAAGCCGGAATCCCTATGCAGGATAGGCTCAACGATGGTGACTCGAGGCAGCAACTCGAGTATCGGCAGGACGAGAACCCCTTGGGATCTCGGATAGGAACAAGACAGCTGAACCCGGCAGATGCCAGGTTCCGGTTGGACCGGATTCACCAGTCCGAAATGGTGGAAGAGCAAGGACCTCCGGGACCTGCTTGCTTTGGACCTCGGATCATGCGGGAACCGCCTGTCCGAAATTTTCAGCTCAACAGGGGTGCCAAGACCTACGATGGCAGCAAGAAGCCAGAAGATTGGCTGACCGACTATGTAACTGCAGTAAGCATAGCCGGTGGAAACAGACGCTGGGCGATACGTTATATCCCGCAGATGCTGGAAGGACCAGCCCGGATTTGGTTGAACAACTTAAGGGCTGGCAGCATAGACTGTTGGTTAGATTTTGAGGAAGCTTTCATCAGCAACTTCACCAGCACGTACAAGAGGCCCAACAGACCTCAGCAGCTCGCCATCTGTAGGCAGAGGAGCAATGAGACAGACCGGGAGTACCTTACCCGGTGGAGCAATATTCGCAACTCTTGCGAAGGAGTGGTGGAAGCACAAGCCATCTCCTGGTTTGCGCAGGGATGCCGGCATAGCTCCATGCTGTGGCAGAAGCTGCAAAGGAAGATGCCAACGACCTTGGCAGAAACCATGTGCATCGCCGATACCTATACGCTTGGAGATCCCATGCAACCCCTGGTGGATGTCGGAGACTCCAACAGGAGGAATGCGGGACCTCAGCGTTCAGGACCGAGCAGGAGCCATGATCGCCAGGAGTTCGGCCACAAGAGGAACCAGCCGGAGTACCACCATGCGGCGCAGCATGTCGCAGCAGTAACCCGGGAGCAGGAACCAGGCCCCCGGGAGCAGGAGGATGCCGGCAACGGCCAGCGTCAAAAGACAAATGGCCCAGCTTGGGGTCAGAGCCAAGAGGTGCAGAAGACCTGGGTGGAGCAAAAGAAGCCCCTGACATATGAGGAGATGCTGAATAAGCCATGCTGCTACCACACTCTGGAGGCCAACAAGCCCGCGAACCACTCTACTCGGCAATGCAGCTGGTATCAGCGCACGTTGCAGGAGGGAAGCTCGGGAGGTATTCGGCCGAATGCTCCGGCATCTCGGCCCAATATTCCGAGACCTCCTCCGACAACAGGGGCTAACAATGTCCGACTTCCCCCTCCTCCGAGAGGGCCACCTCCTCGCCCGGTGAATGTAGTGCATACCCGGAATGATAACGGCAACCAAGCCGGGCAGCAGCAGGGTAACTACCGGGAGGCGCATCAGAGCTATGTGGTCTTCGTGACTGAGCCTACGGACCGAAAGAGTGTCCGGCAGCGTGCCCTGGAGGTAAACGCAGTGATCCCGGCGGTGCCCAAATTCTTGCATTGGTCCGAGATGGAGATCACCTGGAGCCGGAAGGATCACCCCCGGGTTATGCCCAAGCCGGGAGCGTATGCCTTGGTGGTGGACCCAACTTTTGTCGGACCCAACCTCAACGTCCGCTTCAGTCGGGTGCTGATTGACAATGGCAGTGCCATTAACATCATGTACAAGGACACTATGCTAAAGCTGGGAGTGTCCATGAACACCCTGCTACCTACAGAGACAACCTTCCACGGCATTGTGCCCGGGGTCTCTTGCTCGCCCATGGGAAAAATCTGGATTGAGGTGCTGTTCGGAACTCGGGAGAATTGTCGAACCGAGAGTCTGGAGTTCGAGGTCGTGGACCTCGAGAGCCCATATCATGCACTGATCGGCAGACCGGCCCTCGCCAAGTTCATGATCTCAACGCACATGGGCTACCTCAAGATGAAGATGCCGGGACCCAACGGCATAATCACCATCTCGGGAGACCACAAGCGGTCCATGGAGTGTGCCTCGGCGGGGTCGTGCTTAGCTGAGTCCCTGGTCATTGCGGAAGAGAAGAAGAGGATCCAGCAGGTGGTGGCTATGGCCAAGACCTCTCAGCTCGGGATGCCCGGGATGGTGAACCCGGAGCAAGGTACATCATTCCAACCTCCCAAGGAGACCAAGAAGGTATCCGTGGACCCCAGCAACCCGGAGCGTCAAGTTATCATTGGCAGCAACCTGGACAGCAAATAGGAAGGCGAGCTCGTCGACTTCCTCCGTGAGAATCGGGATGCCTTTGCGTGGTCGAGTGACGATCTGCAAGGCGTCCCGAGGGAGTTGGCTGAGCACTCTCTATTTGTTCGACCGGATGCAAAGCCGGTGAAGCAACCAACCAGACGCCTCTCGGATGAGAGAAGAGCTGCTGTCATGGAGCACCTAGCGATACTGCTGGCCGCCGGATTCATAATGGAGGTGCTGCACCCGGATTGGATTTCGAATCCGGTCCTGGTAGAGAAGAAGAAAGATGATCCCCTCCTGCTCAAGGTGTGGCGCATGTGCATCGACTTCACCAACCTCAACAAGGCATGCCCGAAAGACCCCTTTCCGCTGCCCCGGATAGATCAAGTGATAGACTCCACTGCCGGGAGTGAGCTTTTAACTTTTTTAGATGCTTATTCTGGTTTCCACCAGATACCTTTGAATCCGGATGATCAATTAAAGACTGCTTTCATTACCCCGTATGGGGCTTATTGCTATCGTGTTATGACTTTCGGATTAAGGAATGCTGGTGCTACATACCAGAGATGCATGCAGAAATGCTTGCATGACCAGATAGGCAGAAATGCCGAGGTCTATGTCGATGACATAGTTATAAAAACAAAGGAAAAAGCCTCACTAATAGATGATCTGAGGGAAACATTCAAGAACCTGAGAAGATTCCGGATGAAGTTGAATCCGGATAAGTGCACATTTGGTGTTCCAGCAGGGAAGTTACTCGGTTTCCTCATCTCAAGCCGGGGAATAGAGGTCAACCCGGGTAAAATTCGTGCTATTGAAAACATGAAGTTGCCGGTGCGTCTCAAAGACGTGCAGAAGTTTACCGGGTGTCTGGCATCCCTAAGTCGGTTTGTGAGCCGACTAGGGGAAAAGGCCTTGCCCCTGTACCAGCTGATGAAGAAGAGCAAGACATTTGTCTGGACCCCGCAGGCAGATGCGGCGTTCAATGATTTGAAGAGGATGCTCTCATCAGCACCAGTATTGGCATCCCCATTGCCCAAAGAACCTATGCTGTTATATATCGCTGCAACCAACCGGGTAGTTAGCGTAGCAATGGTGGTAGAAAGGGAAGAAGGGGGCAAACTGATACAGAGGCCGGTGTACTACCTCAGCGAGGTGATCTCGGAATCCAAGCAAAACTACCCGCACTACCAGAAGATGGCGTATGGGGTGTACATGGCAGTAACCAAGCTCAAGCACTACTTTCAGGAACACCCGATCACAGTGGTATGCGAAGCTCCTCTCGCCGAGATCATCGGTTGCAAGGATGCTAGCGGCCGAGTAGCTAAATGGGCCATCCAGTTGTCGCCATACGCTCCGGCGTATGAGAGACGAGATGCCATCAAGTCGCAGGCGCTGCCGGACTTTTTGGTAGACTGGGCCGAGATGCAGTATGAACCTCCCTTTCCGGATTACAATTTCTGGAGAATGCATTTCGATGGCTCAAAAGCGAAGATCGGATTGGGTGCCGGAGTGGTTCTCACTTCCCCGAAACAAGATGTACTGAAGTATGTGCTGCAAATCCACTTTCGGGCATCCAATAATGTCGCGGAATATGAAGCTTTGGTTCACGGACTGAACGTCGCCAAGGAAATCGGTATTCGCCGGATAGAGTGTTTCGGGGACTCCGACCTCGTCGTGCAGCAAGTGTCGGGAAATTGGGATGCACTGGATGCAAACATGGCATTGTACAGATTTCATGTGCAGAAAATTTCCGGATTTTTTGAAGGATGCGAGTTCAAGCATATACCGAGAGGAGAAAACGAAGCAGCAGATGTCTTGTCCAAACTAGGGTCATCCCGGGATGCCATCCCACCCGGGATCGCCCTGGAGCATTTGCGGAAGCCATCTATACAGCCATCACCCGAATCAGATTCTATCTTCATCCACAAAGAGCCCGGTTCAGAGGCAGTACCCATGGAAGTAGATGTCGGGAGCATGACATCGAACCCGGGGAATGCCTCCCAGTGCTCGGAGAGGCAGAGACAGATGATGATAGAGGTGATGTCGGCAGAACCAATGGATACAGACGCTCCCGCGTTCCCGGGGCGACCTGTCCCGGGATGGGCACAGCCCATTATGGCATACATCTTGGAAGGAACCCTCCCGGAAAATGAAGTAGAAGCCCGGCAGATACTGCGAAGATCAAAAGCATACACTCTCATCAACCAAGAGTTGTACAAGAGAAGTGTCACCGAGGTACTTCAAAGATGTGTGGAACCGGCAGAGGGGCAAGAAATGCTCCTGGAAATACACCAGGGGGAGTGTGGGCATCATGCGTCATCCCGGGCTCTGGTGGCAAAGGTGTTCCGGCATGGGTTCTACTGGCCCACTGCATTGCAGCAGGCCGAGGATATCGTCCGGAAATGTGGAGGATGCCAGAGATTTGCTCACCAGATACACATGCCGGCGTCAGCACTGAAGACTATCCCCATCACTTGGCCATTTGCAGTGTGGTGTTTGGACATGGTCGGGCAGTTCAAACCGGCAAGGGGTAACATGACACACATACTGGTGATGGTGGACAAGTTCACTAAGTGGATAGAGGTCAAGCCAATCCGAAAGTGCGATGGACACACCGCTGTGCAGTTCCTGAAAGACATCATCTTGAGATACGGATACCCACACAGCATTATCACGGATAATGGAACAAACTTTGCTGTGGGGGAATTCGCTCGATTTTGTGCTGAGAAGGGAATCCGGCTGGATGTAGCATCAGTCGCACATCCGGAAGCAAATGGGCAAGTCGAAAGGGCTAACGCCTTAGTCTTGGCTGGTATCAAAGCTCGCTTGATCGAACCATTGTTGAGAACTCCGGGATGCTGGATAGAGGAGTTGCCGGCAGTGCTATGGGGTCTCCGGACCACTCCGAATAGATCTACCGGATACACGCCATTCTTCATGGTATATGCTGCTGAAGCAGTGCTCCCGACCGACATACAGTATGACTCCCCGAGAGTGACAATGTTCACCGAGACAGAGGCAAAGGAAGCCCGGGAAGATAATGTAGACTTGCTCGAAGAGGCAAGAGAATTGGCACTATCTCGGTCTGCAATTTATCAGCAAAACCTTCGCCGGTATCATAGCCGGAAAGTACACCCGAGGGTGTTCCGGGAGGGAGATCTGGTGCTGAGGCTCATCCAACGCACGGCCGGAATGCATAAGCTGTCACCTCCATGGGAGGGACCTTTTGTGATAAGCAGGACATTGCACAATGATTCTTATTACCTTGTAGATGCACAGGAGGCTAGGAAAGGTGTAATGGACAAATCCGGTGAGGAAACCAAGCGTCCATGGAATGTAGCACTACTTCGCCCCTTTTACACGTAAAGGGTTCAGTGTATGTTATGTTTCAATTCTCAATATTAATGAAAGTAAGGCACCCCGGGAGGAACCCGGGGACTGCCCGGTTTCGTGTTTACCTTGTTATTTTTTTTGTCAAGTTCATTTCCTGTTTTTTACCGACATCCCGGGAAAGAACCCGGGGGCTGCCGGGTAGTTGTCTTATTTTTCACTGTGTGCATGCCGGGAAAGTTCCGAATCCAATTCTCAAGGTCAAAGTAGTGTATGTCATGTGAAATCATCTTGTGACTCGACTGACGAACGCCGAAATGGTAGTCAAGAGCAAAGAGAGGGAAGATGGGGAACACGAAAATGGTCTCGGGGACTCGGGGCAAGAACTTATCCGGCATGCTTGTTTTTTACTAAGTTATTTTTATGTCGGGAATTCGGTTAATAGGTACTCGGATTGTTCTAAGTAATGTATGCCGTATGTGGAGTTTTGTGACTCGACTGTCGAACGCCGAAATGGTAGACAAGAGAAAAAATTACCTAAGTACGGTGCACATGAAAGGCAATTCGGGAAACCAAAAGCTGAATACATCGACATAACTTGTTCGAATTAAATGGTTCACGGTGAAATAGAAATAGCATAAGTATATGATACATATGGCACCCGGCATCCCGGGGATTTAACGAATTTGCGGCCAAGTGTTTTAAGCGGTTGGGGACGAAGGCTTCTCGGCGGCGATTTCCGGAGCAACCACCTCGGGAGCGGCGACCTCAGGGGCAGCAGTACCAGCGGCAGGAGGGACTTCACCTTCCGGAGCACCACTCGGGGCGTCGGGACGCACCTCGCTCTCGGTGGCCTCGAGTATCGGAGAAGATATTTCCTCCCGGGAAGTCACCTTCTCGGGCGCGGCACCGGAGACATCGTCCTCTTCGTCCAGGATCTCATCCTCCCCGTCACCGGAAGCGGCTTCATCCTCTTCAGAGTCCGCATAGTCTGACTAAGAATCGGAGGAGATGAGGCTATCGGTGAAGGCCCGGATGTTGGACCACTTGGCGATGCGGTGCGCCACCTCTTGCCGCTGTCGGATCTTCTCCGGGTCGGTGAGCCATGACGACACCGTCCGTAGGCGCTGGATCGCCTCCAAGTCAAGGCTTTCGTACCAGCTAAGTACTTGGGCCAAGACCTGTTCGGCACCAGCCCGCGCGCCGGAACGCTTCCATGCGTGAAGACGCCTGCCGGCACCCCGAAGTGCTAGCGAGAGCTGCGGGATCGAAAGAGTCCCGCGGACGCTGGGCCACAGTACGCCGTGAACATGGATCGCGGCGCTGACGAGCTCCGTCCCAATAGTCCGGAGAGGTACTATCCGGGCCTTCAGGGCAATGAGGTGATCCTCAATGTCCCAGGCGTCCGAGATGGGACCCTTCCCGGCGCGCTTCTCGCGTGCGGCGGCAACGGCTTGGGTGGCAGCGTCGCGGGAGTGCTCGAATTCTCCTTTAAAAAGAAGAGCTGTCAAAACGGATAAGTCACAAGAAAAACGGCGGCAGATAAAGTAGCAGGAAGAAAAGGGTTGTCGGATTACTTACTGTTGAGATCCCGGTTCAGCACGGTGAGCTCCGCGAGCCAAGTGTCGGAGCGCGACCGAAGAATACCCAGATCGGCCGCAGCGTTATCCGCGCGTGCCATGGACTAGTCGAGGGCCTCCTTCTGCTTCTTGCTCGCCTCAATGAAGCTCTTCTTCATCTCCAGCATGGTAGACTGGGCCTTGGCGAGTTCCTCGTTGAGGCGCGAGATCTCGGCCTGCGCGGTACCGAGAGCAGCCTTCTGGTCCACCGAGACCTGGCGCGCGGCATCCCGCTCTTCCCGGAGGCGCTCTTCACTCTTTTTAGCCTGACCGAGTTCAGAGAGAACCCGGTTGAAGACATTGCGGCGCTGTTGGCTGCACTCCTGGTAGCAAAGCAAAAAAGGCAAAGTCAGTATGGAAAAGGAGGTAAGGAATCCGGTTGGGAAGATCTCGGGGACTTGGTGTCCCAGTCCTAGTTTTTCTCTAAGATTGGAACCTAGTGATCTGCTATTCGGTGGAATCTAGCTCACTAAGCACCAATCTCGGGGACTAGTGATGATGAAGCAATTTTTTAATCAACCTATCCGGTTGGGAGGATCTCGGGGACTTGGTGTCCCAGTCCTAGTTTTTCTCTAAGATTGGAACCTAGTGATCTGCTATTCGGTGGAATCTAGCTCACTAAGCACCAATCTCGGGGACTAGTGATGATGAAGCAATTTTTTAATCAACCTATCCGGTTGGGAGGATCTCGGGGACTTGGTGTCCCAGTCCTAGTTTTTCTCTAAGATTGGAACCTAGTGATCTGCTATTCGGTGGAATCTAGTTCACTAAGTACCAATCTCGGGGACTAGTGGTGGTGGAGAACAACTGTGTTCAATGTAAGAAGGGAAATTTATCTCGGTTACTCGGGTGACTTCCAGTGCGGCCACCTGGAGAGCGTGGAGGGCTTGAGCGCTGCGGCTCGGGCCTGCAGCGTGCAAATCCCCCGCAGTCTCGGAAGCATCGGCGGCAAGCCAGGCCTTGTTGAAGTCATCAACAACCCGGATGCCGGAGCTGCCGGTAGCGCGGGTGGCGGCAATGTCCCGAGGTCCTGAAGATGCAAAGGAGCTGACCGTTGCGCGCAACATCCGCAAAGCGGCAGTAGGGGTCTCGGCAGGAGGTGGTGGTAAAGATGAGAACTTACCCGAGCGCACTACCAGGTCCTGGGAAGAGGGTGTCGGAGCAGCTGCGGGAGGGGCAGAGGGTGTTTTATGCCCGGAAGTCTTGCCGCGAGACTTGGAGATTTGCTCGGCGGGCCGGGAGGAGGCCACGGGCTGTTTCTCCGGAAGGGCCTTGGGCGCGACTGGCCGAGAAGCTCCGCGTGGCGCAGGTTGCCGGTGTGGGCTAGCAGTCTCTGCCTCCAGCTCCGGAACCCGACGCGGGCTATCCGGCAGAAGGATCTCTCCCGAGGTGGTCGTGGCCGGAACCTCGACCTCGTCCGTCACCGGGGGTGCATCCGGGGTCGCGACGCTTGTCGGTGCGGCACCGGAAGCGGCGGCTTCACTCCCTCCAGCAGGACGAAGGGGCGAAGGGGCCCGAGCTGGGCTGGAAGTTCCAGTACCCGGAGGAGGGGGAGTAGCGGTTGTCGGGAGCTCGAGCGCATCACTGAAAGAAATTGTCTTCGTAAAACTTGTAGAAAAAGCAAAGTCAAATAAGTTGAGGAAGGGAAAGCGTACCCGGAATCCACAAGGGGAGGACCCCGTTGCCGGCGCCGAGGAGGCTTCTCGGATGTCTGCTTACTCGGCCTGGTCTTTTTGGGGGGACGGCCGGAGTTGTCGGCCCCCTCGCTCTCGGAAACCGCGCGCTTCCGACTCTCGGCGTGTTTGGTCCCGGTTGTCGGTTTTGGAACCACTGCTGGGGCCCAATTCAGAGGGAGAGCGTCAATAACGTCAAGAATCTGGCAGTCAGTCTCATCCTCATCATCCGAAGAAATCAAAACTGCCTCTGAAGTCAAAGGATTACTCGGTGCCTTAACGAAAGGGATGGCGAGATGGTCTTCGCCATCGGGATCTTCTCTCGGCATCTTCTCCGGTTCCGGGAAATCCGGCGCGTAAGTGTTGTTGGCGTGAACGGCGTCTTCTTCGCGTTGACGCTCGAACAACTGCGCAAACAAGTTAGGCCATGTTGGTGTCCAAGTGAACGCATGAACAAAGGCGAAGGCACGGTAGACTGATATGAGCACCTGCTCGCATGGTCTCTTCCGGGAGCTCCCTATGACCCCCCATTCATAATCCTCCGTCATCTCCTTCCGGGCAATAGCTCGGGCGCGACGGACGATCGCCGCGTGGCTTAGCTTATGGATACTGGTCCTAGTGGGGTCGAACTTCCCGGACATGTGGCAGATCTTGTGCACTCGGTGTTGGAGGGGGCAGACCCGGCGGACGATGAAGCAGCGTAGAAGATCATCCCCGGTCATTTTCTCAGTCAACGTGTGCAGAACGTCGTGCATAGTGTCAAGCTCTTCCGTACTCGGGAAGTACTTCCAATAGGGGAATTCGCGCGGAGGACCCATGACAAATTCCGGCAGGTTGATGAAGTCCGGGGTCGAGGATCCCGGACCTTCTCCCGAGGGTTCCCGGTTCTTCACGTAGAAGAAACTGCGCTGCCATTTCCGGCAAGACTCCAGCCCTTTGACGATGGGGAATCCGGAGTCCGCGCGGGGGATGACGGTGGCCGCTCCGCAATCCATCAAGTCCTTGATCTTCTGATCCGGGTTGGGGATAGCTTGTCGGCGAAGGATAAAATACTTGGCCCAGAGATCCACAAAGGGCCATATGCCAAGGTACGCCTCGGCGTAGGTGGTGAAGACGGAGAGCATCATAATGGCGTTGGCGGGAAGATGGTGAGGTTGCACGGAGTACTCGTCGAGGAACTCGCGGAAGAAGGGGCTAGCCGGAAGCCCAAACCCGCGCTCGAAATGTGATAGAAACACCACATATTCGCCGGGTTGGGGTTCCGGCGCAACCTCTTCTCCCGGAAGACGGCTCTCGACTTCCGGGGGAATCCGGTGAGTCCGGTAGAGCCAGTCGAGATCAGACTGTTCTGTCTCGGATCCATCCCAGCACCCCCGGGCACGTTCTTCGCTCATCTCGAAGATGTACTCGGAAATTGCCGGGCTACTCTGCAGATGCGGTGGCAGTTAGTCGGAGTTAGACTATCCGGATGCAAGGATGTCGGGGCACAAACCGATATAAACTACCGAATACATAAAGACAAGATCTACCGTGGGCTGTTTAATCGAAGTTAAAGGGCGAAAAAAGAGGTCACGCTATGCACGAACGAGGTGCGAATGTGGATAGCTAATCTACACCTTATCGCCGCGGTTCATCACCGTGTACCGCGCGCGCGCCGCTCGAATATAGTCACCGGCGGCGGCGTGGCCGTGCTCGTGCGTGCTAGGGCACGGTGGAGCGTGTGCGGCTAACCTACCGAGGAAACGCATCGGAGTGAAGAGGAAGAACTTACCGGTGAACGAGGAGACCGGCGGCGTGCGAGGACGGCGACGAGCTCGAGAGGGTGGAAAGGAAGTTCGGAATGCGAAGGAGAAGAAGGAGACCGTTCCGGTCCCCTATTTATGGGGGGGGTTTCCGGAGCGGTTTCCGTTTTTCCCGCCCACGATCTCCACGATCGTGGGTGGGATCTGTTTTGTGCCATGAGCCACGTGGCGCTATCCGGAGCGACCGATCCGGACACACCGAGGGCCACACAGCCCCAACGGTTCGATTCCGGATCGGATGCGGCCGCTCGGCGCGGGAACCCAAGCGACATCGCGCATGCGCAGAGGCACTCGAGTGCGTTTCTGCGCAGACGGGACGTCGGGTGGGCCCAGGCTCGCTGTCTCGAATTCATCGGGAAATCAACGGTCAAGATTTGCTGAGATGGTGCTACTCGGTCGCAGGCTTCGCCTCCCGGTTGAGATCATCTCGGGGAGGGGATCTCGGAAAGAATTAATCTCGGCATGGAATAAAAGAATAATGTCGTGTGTTCTCGGAAGAAAAGTTTGTTATTAAAGCTGATCCCGCACATCATCCGGGGTCGCTGTGCCGCACCAGCTTCGGGGACTAGTGTCGGGGGGCTGCCCCCCGGGTAGGGGCAGACCCCGGTAAATTATAATGAATAGCAACAGTGCTTGACCTTTGGCGACAGCAAAGGGCACCCCTTGGTGTGCCGAAAGGACAGCTGGACACTTGGACACAAGGAAAGGCCAAGGTGCCCCGTGGCGGCCGTAAGGGTCAGGTCTTGCAGCTATAAATAGACACCCCCGACCCTCACATTTGCAGCACGGGCATGAGCGGGTGGTTCCTCTAAGAACTAGCTTCTCGAAGATGTCTTTGCTGATAGGCTAAGACATCTTCGGGAGGCTAGGCCTAGAGTTACTCACCCTGAGATAAGTTCGGGCATCTCCGGAAAGGATCCCGGATCTGGGACACCGATGAGGTTCCCGGATGTTGGTGTACTCGGCTTTACCGGATAGGTATCTCCGGGTAAGCACTAACCGGAATGTATGTGTTGATCTTATGCAGAGGAAGTTCTAAGTGGCAACCGAGGAGGTATCCGGCGAAAGAGATCCCGGTAGGCCGTCAACGGTCTAGAGCAGGCTTTCCCGTTTATAGCGGGGGGAAGTACCATTCCGCCTGACACGGAAGCATGGTCACCTCCCGCCTGACACGGAAGCATGGTCACCTCCCGCCTGACACGGGAGCGCGTCAGCCGGTACGACAACGGTACGACAAGACCGGACATGCCTAGCCCGGCAATCCGGAAAAGGCTATCCGGGATGGGCAAAGGCATGTCCTGTCTCTGACAAGGGGACAATGATGATGCAGGACGGCGCCTGCCGTCCTTAACGAGATGATGACGCAGGGGCTACGCCGGATAGCCCGGCGACTAGGTCGCACTAGCCGGTGACGACATCCCGGCTAGGTCTGTCCGGTGGGGCCAAGCCGAATTAGGGTTTCCGGCCCTCCTGGCCGGAACTCTATAAAAGGCGCCATAACTGCTCCTGAGAGGGAGAGACCAACTGGAGGGCCAAAACTATAGTGGCATTTACTCTTAGAGCATTCACTCTCCTTCACCTTGAGTTCATCTAGTTCTTGGTACTTGCTTCTTTGACAGATCGTGTAGCAAGTTGTAACCCTTATACCACCATTATATAGAGGAGAAAGGCAGGAGTAGGGGTGTTACCTCCTCACGAGGGCCCTGAACCTGGGTATATCGTGTGTGTGCTTGGTGCCTTCGTGCATTTGTTTGTGTTTATTAGATCTTCCCTGTTCCACTTTGTTCTTGTTTCGCGTTCTTGGGAGATCTCGGTTCTACCGGGATCCTCCTCGTGTGAGTTCTTCAACTCGCTATCCCTCCCCGGATCCACCAACGCCCATCGGCCCCACACGTTAGCCATCCTATGGCATCTGCCGTGACACCACCACGACACAAACCTCGAAGACCCTGCGCGTGCAACATGGCTTACACCCACTGTATGCGAACGACGAGATGTGTGACACCCGATCATCACGGCATGCCTCATAACGTAGAACTTTCTTGGTGGTGCGCAACGAGGGAGAACACAATTTTGGTATTTGTTAGGGATCATCCATTTCATGATGCTACCGTTGTATATCTAGCATATAAGCAATCAATAGGATGCACACACAACAGCACACAATAATGATGCAATGAAGTGCGATGTGATATGGTCGATGCGCCTGGACCTTCATGGCGCCATGTGCCTGGCCCCCGGCGCCCCGGCATGACTCCGAGTCTACAGAGCCCTCCATTGCCTTCGATAGTACGAGTAATATCAAAACTTACCGTAACCATGTCACATGAAATAACGCCTCTGCAAAACAAAGTTAGACGCCTCTAGCTTTATTTTGTTTTGCAAGTTTTACGTGGCATATAGGCTTATTCGCAAGAGAATCGCTTCCCTACCTACGAACTTTGTACCACAACGTCGATCGTATAATTGCATGTTTAAGCATCCCTTTCGGGCCCTCCATTGAAATTGCTTTGCCGACTAGAGAGAGAGAAACAGACACCCGCCAGCCACAAATACGGTGCAAGCCGTATGTCAGTAGTGGAACCATTCTCGCGTAAGCGTACGCGTAAAGTCGGTTCGGGCCGCTTCATCAACTCAATACCGAAGGCATCGCAAGTGCACACTAGAGGGTAGCAAATATAAGAAAGACGCCCTCATTCAACATGAGTTCTAACCGTACCAGCAGTACTACGCATAGATCGGCTCTGATACCACTGAAGGGGTTACGGGGCAGAAAACAATAATTTTCTAGCATACGAAACCCTGACTAGCCAGGATCTATCTATCTAGTACATGCGATAACGGTGGCGGAACGGGTTACATTACCTCCATGTAGACCGATAGCGGGGATTACGCTCCCGCACAAGCGTTGACGATGAAGTCGTACGTAGCCGACCTCGAGGTCGCGAAGAACTTGCCGCGATGTCGAAGTCGATGATGCCGGGGTGTCGACGATGATCTGCGTCGACGGGCGTCGGGCGGAAGAAGGCAGAGCGCCAGCACCGGGGCTGGTGCGCCGACAGCAGGGAGGAGGTGGCGCGGCGGCTGCAGGGGGCGAGACGACGTCACCCAAGCTCCTCAATAGAGTAGCCTCCGAGCACTCGCAAACATACGGAGCTTAGCGACAACTCCCGGTCATTCAGATCCAGCTGAAATCGCAGGAGTAGATCTTATCTGGAATCCCGCAGAGCAACGGCGCTCTGCGGTATGGCTTAGGTGGAGAGAGACCTCCTTCCTCAGCTCGGCGCGGCTCCGACTTGGGAACCACGAGATCGAGAGAGAAATCGGGAATTAATTGGATTTTCCTATGAATTAAATCAATTAATATGCCTTGGTATATAAAGGGGGAAGGGGGTGTGCAAACCCCTTGGCTCCCCCATGTGGGACTAAAGGAGGAGAGGGGGTGGTGCGCCCCACCATGGGCCGGCCGAACCTCCCATGGGGCCCACCCCCCTTGTGGGGTGCGGCTCCCCCTTCTTGGGCCCTCTTAGGGCCCATGTAGGTGGGAGCCCCCTTTTTCCTTTATTTAATTAATATTAAATTAATATAAAAATCCCATTAATTCATAATTAATATATTTATATATAATTCAATATCCCGTGACTCCGAAAACTCTTTCGGACCACCCGAACAACTTTCGGACATTCCTGGAACCATTCCAGACCTCTCCGGAAGTCCTTCCGGACCACCGGAACTCTTTCCGGATCATTTCTCTCTCTCCAACAAACTCCTATAATATTCCAGAACCTATCTCCTAGCGTCGCTAAGACCTTAAGTTTGTTACGCTACGGTTCGAGAACACTCCAGACATGGTCGAGACACTCCGCTCACCAATGATCGTCAGGGATACCTGGAAATATATGACGACCCCTGTGCATTTCACGAATATCGTCGTTGAACCATAAATATGATATTCATTCCCTTTGTCTCTGCGATACTACCTTGTCCGAGATATGATCGTAGACACACCGATGTCTTTGTTGTATCTCGTTACCGACGAAGGTTATTAACTCATCTGTGATATTACATCTCCATGACCTAGTCATAAGCTGCGCAGCTATATAGATGCAATATCACCGAGTGGGCCCAGAGTATCTTTCCATTACAAGAATGAACAAATCCCGCTCTTGATCCTTGCGTCTTGATGCTCTTTCGGAATACCCAAGATGGAGACCGTTATTGTCATGCTATATAAGACACAACGTTTGATGCTCTCAACGCACCCCTACGAAGCATTAATAAGTACTGTCTCACGGTCTAAGGAACAAGCTATCATATTCTTATCTATTGCAAATGACAAACATCGTAATACGATCTTATTGCAATACTTTGCGTATGTCCACCACCTTATTCAACTAACAAGATGACCCCATTGTCAACCGACGTCATTGTCCTTGATCGGGAATCTCGATCAACTGTTGACCAATGGACTAGCTCATATAGAGGCTTGCTAGGGACCTGGTTGTCTATGTATCACACGTGTATTAACAATTCCGATTAATACAGTTATAGCATAATACACAAACCTATTATAAACTTATGAGATAATGAAATAAATACTACTTATTTATTTGCCTCTAGGGCATATCTCCTTCACCCGTGTAGACCTAATAGCGGGGATTACGCTCCCGCACAAGCGTTGACGACGAAGACGACGTTGCCGACCTCTAGGTCGCGAAGAACTTGGCGCGACGGAGACGACAAAGATGACCTCGAGGTCGGGTGGAGGAAGAAGGCCTCCGAGCACCGCTAGCACAACACCTCGCATAAACACATACGGTGGAGACGACGGCCTTCGAAGCTCCAGTCCGGGACGAGCAGCGGAAGACTTGGACCGGAACACCAGCAGCGCGGCAGCGGGCTGTGGTGGAGAGAGAACTCTCATCCTCCTCGGCGCAACTCTGACATAGTGAATCACGAGATCGAGGAGAAATCGAGAATTAATTGGTTGAATTAAAAAGCCAGGGGTGCCCCTTCTTATATAGGCTCCCGGGGGGGAGCCAACTCACCAGCCAGGCAATGTGGGACTATCCCACATGCCTTTGTGCGGCTCCAACAGGTGCGCCGGCCCTAGGTGGGCCCCATTTGGCCCACCTAGGCCTGCCTCCTTGCTCCCACCGAATTCCCTTGCGGTTCCCCCCCCATGGGCCTTCTTTGCAAATATGTGTCTAGTCTTAAACCCTTTGTCATGGTGATAGTTAGCGTGTCCGAGCATGATTCTCAGATATCTCTATACCTAGCATGATCTCGTTACCGACATCGCTATCTTCTACTCGTCTATGATATTATGTCAGCTGGTGACCTAGTCACATGTTTGCAAACTCATTGACATAATCTCACCGAGTGGGACCTAGCGTATCTATCCGGCTATACGGACTGACAAATCCCGTTGTTGACCCCTCGTCTCAACTACCCCCTTTCGATACCCAAAAGTGTCACCGTTATTGTCATACTAAATAAGATACGACGTTTGGTGCAATCAAAGTATCTTCCAGGGATAACAATAAGAGTTGGTCTCACGGTCTTAAGGCGTAATGACTATGTCCTATAAATAATGGGTATGTCCATCACATCGTTACACCAACGATATGACTTTCATTGCCGACCGGCGCCATGCCCTATGATCGAAAAACCTCGATCATCAATCGCGCAACGAAACTAGTCTTAGTAGAGGCTACTAGGGACCTGGTTGTTTATCTACCACACATGTATTAATGTTTCCGCTTAACACAGTTATAGCATGGTATAAACATATAATGAACAATTGGAATATAACATAAACTATGTTTATTAAGTGCCTCTAGGGCATATTCCTTTCAATATTCGCATAAGCATTTTCTCCAAATGGGTTGTAAGCTTCAAGCATAAGATTTCTTCGAGATGCTTCTCATGAACTTGCACTTCAACCTTGATGACGATCCTTACTTGACGTCATCCTTCATGGGCTATATGAATCTTCATTTGATGCAAGCCCGTAGAAATGTACTTAACCCCACATAGACAAACCACACACGTAGATCATGGGTTAGTTCACAAAGCTATATGGACAAGTGCTTACCACACCAAGCGATACATGATCCCACTTGGTACATCTTGTAGCTTTGTGTGTTGATCAAACATCTTTATCAACCTTGTATATTTTCTTCTCTCTTGATTAAATGATGTCTTGAACATAACCATAATAATCACATAATCCTTTTCTTCAAGACATACTTGCAATATGCCCCATTGTCATATGACCAATCATCGAATAACTCTTTGAACCATAGCTTGGTCATCACTTAATAATGTTATTGATCACCTAAAATATATCAATGCAACTCGATGATCTTGATGCCAAATACTCCATTATATCTATATCTTTATGGCATCAACCTTGAATCCAACATATGGATATCAAGCAAGGTCTACGACCAAACACTACAAGTATAACTCAATGCAATTATTAGTCCATAGGGATTGTCATTAATTACCAAAACCATACATGGGGGCGCCATGCCCTTTCACTCACTGAACCACTAAATTTGAACGACGCTCCGCCTGGCATTGTGTGTATGTGTGTGCTCACTGAGTGTGACGGTAGGCACTGTATAGGAGACAAACCACTGTGTAGTCAACACTGAAATGAACGATGAGGACGTGAAAACATAAGACTTCTAATATGATGAAAGTAGGTCCCTCGAAATGGATGATAGTGGATAGTATCCATAAGAAAGTCAACAAATGCCAACTTTATAGATGAATTTCCCATACATAAATGCAATTAATGTTGTCACTTAGTTGGAGTAAGCCACTTGTTCGCCCATTTGTTTTGTGTTCGAATAAATTTGTGTGACTGTAGTTGACAGAAAGTCCTCTTTCACTTGAAAATGTGGGTGATAAGCTCTAAGCATTATTCAATTAGTGAAAATATAAGAAAAATAAGGTGAACGAAATAGGGTGGAAACATATATTGCTTAATATGTAAGTTGCCCAATCACATAATTACATTTCACATCATATTACTTAAACTTTTCTTTATTTTAGATTACGTACGAGACAGTATTCGAAGTGAAAGGATGTTACAATTGTTCATAATTGGCTGACGGTAATGAGTGTCATGTTTGTGGATGCGACTTTCGAAGATTTTTTTCTCCCGTTCATAAAAGTGGTTCATTTTGTCTTAATGTGATCGATGTGCTACACGTTGCGACCAAAGATGAAAACCCAAAATGGAAGGTAGACATCTCCAAATAGGAGGACAAATTTTTTAATGTTGTTAAAGGAAAAGATAAACAAATAACTTTAGAAAAATATAAATCGACAAAAATAAGATGGCTTTTCACACATTTAAACAACATTTTTTTTTAAAACAGTCCAACAAATAACATACCTTTTGCTGTAATAATTATAGAGCTTTTACTACGTAATGAAATATAAAAAGCTATTTCAATTTAATTTGGCCAGATATTTTTGTACGACCTACAAAAGCTAAGATAGATGTTAAATAGTCCGTCTATCTATCGTTCAAGCAAAAGGAAAAGATAAACAAAAAACATGGCCAGTTTAACCAGTGTCCGAATTCTTCAAACAAGCACTGACGGACATATTTTTTTTAACAGTATTCCAACCATTTGAAAACTCTCTTTATAATGGAGTTGTTCGTGTCAAAAAATTGCTCCAATTTGTCACAACAAAGCTATTTTTCTTTAAAAAATAATACCCATATTTGGAGTACCTTTTAAGAAAAGGAATAAGATAAAGAAAATGTGTAAGATAATGTAACAACAACATCAAATTTAAACGTCCAATAGAATAAGACAGATATCTCAACATGAACACAGAAAAACATTATTCATGACGTATGCACAAACTACAAATTTACATAGTTATTACAGTTCTTAAATATCTTTCAGATCTATTCATCTCACAAGCGTAAAAATAAATTCAACATGAAAACGCCCCAAACTGAACAATTTCATGGTCCAAATATTTTTAAACGTAAACTCCTTTTAGTTGCATTATTTTGCATGCCTTCATTATTTAAACATGCACGGCATTATCATAATTCATATTTTATTTTCTACACGGGCACGACAAGGCCGCGCCAAGTTACCTAGTATTCTCGATGCCGAGTGCCGAGTGGGATGTGCAATAAAGACCTACCATAAGAATATAAAAAAAAGGAACAACCAAAAAACACATGAAACAAATATCACGCACCGAGTAAAAATAGGTCACCACTAACCGGCCCAATCGGGTAAAACGAGAGCAGGGATCGCCCATAGATAAGGCGTGGCGAAAACGTATTATGTTTTATTTTCAGGGGACGTATTATGTTTCTAATAAGGGCGTGTTTTAAATATTGGGCTGAATGTAAACAGATCATGGGGTGAAGACCATCATCCAGGCCCATCCTCTCAGAAGCTGTTGTTGGGCCGGCAGCCTAATCCAGCACGAGGGCACGTCATCCACCCGTTCCTCTTCCGCATCGAACGTATCGAAACCAATCCAAAACCCAAACCCTTCCCAAGGCCAAGGCCGAAGGACGGACGAAGAGATAGCGTTTCCTCGAACACATCGCCCTCCATGGCCACCGCGTCCCTCTCCACCCTCTCCTCGGCGGCCGCCGCCGCCGGCAGGCGCTTCGTCCTCTCCCCACCGTCCCTCTCCTTCGCCTCCCGCCGCCTCGCCACCCCCTCCTACCACCACCACCTCCGCACGACCAGGAGGTTCGCTGCCTCCGCATCGGCCTCCCCGGTCGTGGCCGCCGCCACCATCGCGGTCGGCGACAAGCTGCCCGACGCCACGCTCTCCTACTTCGACCCGGCCGACGGCGAGCTGAAGACGGTGACGGTGTCAGAGCTGACCGCGGGGAAGAAGGCCGTGCTCTTCGCCGTCCCGGGCGCCTTCACCCCGACCTGCTCCCAGAAGCACCTCCCGGGCTTCGTCGACAAGGCGGCCGAGCTGCGCGCCAAGGGCGTGGACGTCGTGGCCTGCGTCTCCGTCAACGACGCCTTCGTCATGAAGGCATGGAAGGAGAGCCTGGGTCTCGGCGAAGACGTCATGCTGCTCTCCGACGGCAACCTCGAGCTCACCCGCGCGCTCGGTGTCGAGATGGACCTCTCCGACAAGCCCATGGGCCTCGGCGTGCGCTCACGACGGTACGCGCTCCTCGCAGACGACGGCGTCGTCAAGGTGCTCAACCTTGAGGAGGGCGGCGCATTCACCACCAGCAGCGCCGAGGAGATGCTCAACGCGCTCTGACTCTCATGAGCCGCCGCGGCTCATTGAGCTCTTGATTCAGCTCTTCCTGCTCTTATTAAACACATGTTCGCTAGAAGTGAGTGAATAATAATCCGACCAACTGTGTGGGTTGTGTGAGTGTCCTTCGATGCGTCGCCGTCGTATAGAGGATCTTTTTTCTGTTAAAACATTGCGTGCGTGCAGTCCATGTGATGGATGAAATTACAGAGTGCTTAATTTGTTCACCCTTCACTGCGTCGGGTTCTTGACATTGCCACGGCAGTCTGAAGCCTGAAGTTTTACTGAATGTGTTCCAGATCTTTCGTGCAGAATCGCGCGGCAAATCATACTCTTTTTAGGTTCAGCCTGTGAAGAACTGCTAGCAGACAGGGTATCGCCGCTCTTTTGACGATGTACTCCACCAATGTAGGGCAGTGACGCTTGTACCACATTGCTCCTCATGTCCTGTCATTCGAACTTGACAACATGAACACCATCGTCGTGTTGAGCGTCATGATCGATGAGGTCTGTCCTACAGTTGGTCCCTGATTGTCGCCGTGAAAGAGCAACGTGGGGTAATGTTCAGGTTCATAGTGGTGTCATGTTATTGAATTTGCCTATTGTTTCATACTTTGCTTGCATTTACCCTTATCACAATTGTTTTGTTGTAGGTCTGTGAACAATGAAGGGAAGTTTGTGGAACACTTTATTTCTCTATATCATATCCGTGATACTACATCGAAGGCACTAAAGAAGGTTCTTATTCACATTCATAGGCTACGAAGGCAAGGATATGGTGGAGATTGCAATATGAGAGGTCAATTCAATGTCTTGCAAAACAATATCTTAGATCTAAAAACAAAGACAACTATAACACCGTAACGAGAGAACTAACAACACCGAAAAAATGGTTAAAGGGCTAAAAGGAAGAGTAAGAAAATATGGCCTTATCTATGGACTTGGGAGAGGACTAAAGAGAAAAGAATCTCAATGTCACATTCGCATCGGGTTCATGCCAACACGGCAAAACTTGACGCAGAGCCATCTAGCATTGCCCACGTCAACATATGGTTCTCCCCTTGTTTTTTACTTTTGATGATGGTCTATGGTCCGAGGGTCAACTTTATAGTCAATATGGGTGTTATTGTGTGTGTGTTTTGGTCAAGGTTCAAAAAACCGGAAAGCGTAAGCGTAGCGAAAGGCTCCCACTTAGAGTTTTGACCGCTTAAGCGTCGCTTAAGTGTGTTTAAGCGTTTTCAGAAAACAGGCAGAATTTTGCCTATTTTACGACAATCATCACAATGGACATGTAAATTTCAGGATAATATATGCAGATTACACCAGATTAACAAACCAGCTAGCAAATGGAAACATAAAATCAAATACTAGATTGAGATGCAGCCAAATTCAGTCACACATCGAATAATAAAATCCGTTCACGCACACATAACAATCATTCATGCAAAATAGCACAAGTTCAAATAGGTAAACTGCTGCTCAAATAGGTAAAATGGCTGATAGCTTAGTCCTCTTCCATGTAGGTGGTGCCTTCAAATACGTCATCTTTGTCATTCTCGTACACAATGGCTTCCTCCTCCGAATCAGTCTCTTCTTCTTGTGCCTCCTTGTCAGACTCAAATTCTTCATCATGAAGGTGGTGCCTTCAAATACGTCATCTTTGTCATTCTCGTACACAATGGCTTCCTCCTCCGAATCAGTCTCTTCTTCTTGTGTCTCCTTGTCAGACTCAAATTCTTCATCATGAAGATCTCTAACCCTTGCACTCCTACGACGTTCTACTTGCTCATTAGCTCCCATGGCATCTTCAATCACATTATCAACTCCACCCTCATCTCCATCCCAGAACACCATGAAAGCATGATCATCCCCTCCCTCATAAAAAAACCTTGTGCTTCAGATGTGTACTAAGGAGCACATCTATGTTCTTCCTCTCCTTAATTCTTCTCCTCTTGGACAACAACCTTGAATTGAACTGGATATTCACTAGCTGATCAAGGCGATCTGTTGTGAGGCGATTTCTTCTCTTGGTATGGATCTGTAAGTGACAAGACAGAGAATTAGACAAAAATAGATAACAATAATAAAAATACAGATTTCGATATTTAGAAGGTTATAGCAAGACAAGAATCTTAGAGAGTAGAGACTAACCGACTCAAAACAGCTCCAGTTCCTCTCACAACCAGGAGCACTTGATGTCAAAGAAAGAATCCTGATAGCTATTTTTTTCTAAATTTGGTGTCTCACCTCCATACATTTTCCACCAAGCCACTAGGAAAATAAAATTCAGAGTTAGATACTGAATAATCGATGTACATGATCCTACGAATTATGAAATGAAAATCTGAAGTGTTACCAACCAGGATTGTAGTCAAAATTTTGACAAGTCCTTGCTAGCTTCTTTCCAAAGACACCCTCTCTCTTTTGGAATATGGGGAACTCGTAGTTCACAGCTTTGTCTTGCGTTATGTCATCTCCATGAAAGAATGTCTCCACACAATCCATAAAACCTGTTGTAACTTGTGAGGATTCGAAAAGGCCTTCGTCTGCATAGCTGTAATGTGGATTCAGCAAATATGCACTCATATGCAGGGGAGCATCAAGCCTATTTTTCATCTTCTTATCAACAATAGCCATCACATCTTTGTACCGAAGCTCAACATTGCCAAATGCCTCTTTGATATCCTTCTTTACCTTGACAATCTCTCCATATACAAATCTCATTTGATATCTGAATCCTATACATGGCAGATCGATTTTGTTTCCTCTTTATACTCTCCATTAGCCGATTTCCTTCCCTCTATATCTCTCAATTAGTTGATTTCCCCGTCGTCGCTAAGCGCGCACTTTCTTTGCTTCAGCGCCCCTGTAGTGTATGCTCACCACCGCCGCGTCCTCTTACGCGAGGACGAGGCGCCGCTTAACGCCTAAAGTACCGCTAGTAGCCAAATCAAGGCGTTTTCCCTTCGCTAAGCGCATAAGCACGCTTAGGCGTGCGCCTAGTACCGCTTTTCCGAACCTAGGTTTTATTGGTGAACTTGCGCATTAACCTGGACTAGCCCAACTTGTTGTGGCCTGTGGCCTGTGCGCTGATGCAAATGATGAAAGAACATTTCTTAATCCCTAGTGTGTTGAGTGTTAGTTAACAATACCAATGATGTATTAATCCTATTGCTAAGTATTTCAGTTTGTGTGAGTTGCATATCACATATCCCAAGCCAAAATGTAGAGAAAAAGAGTTCCTGAAATTCTTCCGAGAATCGGATTATCGGAACCGGAAATTTCCAGGATCGGAAATTCCGGGACTCCTTCACCTAACAGAAAAATGGCTAAGGAAAAGTCAGGAAGTGGTTCTGACTCAGATCGGAAATTCAGCTCGGAAATTTCACTGACTCGGAATTTCCGAGTCACCCTCAGAAATTTGGCTAAGTCAAGATGTCAAAGTGGTTCTGACTTCAACCGGAAATTCAGCTCGGAAATTTCACTGACTCGGAATTTCCGAGTCACCCTCAGAAATTTGGCTAAGTCAAGATGTCAAAGTGGTTCTGACTTCAACCGGAAATTCATTCGGACATTTCACTGACTCGGAATTTCTGGGTGTCACTTATACCGGAATTTCCGGGTCCCCGAGGCAGCCAACGGCCAGATTTTGGAAGGGGGTATAAATACCCCCTCACTCACTCAAGAACAGCTAGCTCTCAGATTTTCTCTCTCCTACTATTCTTGAAAGCTCAAATCAACAAGATCTCCCAATCCCTCCACCCAGATTCGTTGATCTTTGGAGGATTGGAGGAGAAGGCCCGGATCTACATCTTCACCGAAGGGATTTGCATTTCCTCCCCATTCTCTTGGGGATTTCGTGGCTAGGGTTTCCGGTGGGAAAACCTAGTTCACCATTGTTGTAATCTTGGTGTTGCCTTGACCTTTTGTGGTCATCTTGAGAGCCCCCAATTAAGTTGTGGGTGCGTGCCTCAAGCGTTTGTAAGGGATTCGATCTCCGCCCTAAAAAGGGATCAATAGTGGAAGGTGGACTCGCAACCTTTGTGGTTGAGTTCATCGGAGAAGAAGGTGAGACTTTGTGGCGTTGCGGCTAACCTGTTGTGGTAGCGCACACCTCTCCAAACGAGACGTACACCCTTGGGTGGAACTCGGGATTACATCTTCGTCTCTGCGTGCTTCACTCGGTTCCCCTTATCTTTGCTCCCTTACTTGCTTGTCTTGTTAGCTTGTTTATCTTGTTATTGCTTAGATTGTCATTTAGGTAAATTCACCGTAGTTGCATATCTAGAGAATTTACCGTAGTAGAACATCATCCTTTTTAATTGTTATCGGGTCTTATTGCTTTTCTTGAACTTTGTGCTCAAAAGGATATATGGAGGGTAATGATCCCACTTGTCTGCATTTTGTATCTACATACAAGATCTCAAATAATGCACTAATCATGGGGAAGCTACACTATACTCCTTAGAACACTATTCTTTAAATTGGTTTGGTATCTTATTGCTCTTCTTGAACATGATTAATGCTTTAACAATATATATGGAGAGTGATGATCTCATTTGTGTGCATTTTGTATTCAAATACAAGATCATAAGTAATGCACTAATCTTGGGGGAGCAATCCTATACGTTATTGAATATTAGTTATCTTCAATTGGTTTTTGATCTCGATGACATGTCTCTTTGAAAGACAAACATTTTTCGTCTTGGTACTTTGTGCCATCATGAAAATTGTAGAGGGCTTGGTTTATTTGTTGAAATCTCACTCCTCTTTGTGGAGTTGGCTATCTCATCCCACGGTTCTTAGTGTACCATCTTGGATGAAACCTTCGAGCATGTTTGCTTGTTTTATTTCTTATGCTCATTGGTTTAGCCTTGACCTTGTTTTCATTTGATATATTTTCATATTGGTTTCTCAAATCATGTGTTGGTTTGAGTCTTTGATACAATGAGGACAAATCCTTCTCTTGCCACACTTTTGTGTAGCTTCTTGATTTAGTTGGTGTTTTGTCCAAATTGTATCTCGTTTGGTTCTTGAAAGTTTTGTGCATGCATATTTATTATTTGTATATCTTGTGGCATGCTTACTTTCCTTGATCCAATATATAGGATAAACTCCATCAAATCCTAAATGACTAAGATGTGCATGAAATTCTATTTCATATCAATATGCACATATTTATGTGGAGTTTGTCCTATGTATTGTAGTTAGTCTAACTACTTTGGGCCCAATTAGTTTGGGTACCATAGTGTACTTGATTTGTTTTAGGTACATGGGAGATGCATTGGAAGCTTGCCTCTTTTTAAAGAAGATGTCTTCACCATGTGCTTCTTGGAGTCAAGCTTGGATGATTGTGAACTCTCATCTTCTACACCGTCAATGCTATCTCGGTAACAAGTATCTAACTCATGCATATACTTCTAGCTCTCAACCTTGGGTAGGTTGTTCTTTGGCATGAGTTTATCTAAGTTGCATTTGATATGGTTTTTGCAAAGTTTTTTTCAAAATATCTTCATTGATAATGTGAGTAAGCCGGGATGATTACACATCAAGGGGATTTATATAATCATCTTCATGATTCACCGATCCCCAATATCTTAATCTAGCAAATTCATTTCAAAGTCTCTCATGTGCAATATTGATGAATTCTCATAAATCATTTGCCTTATGTGATATTTGTTTTGTGTCTTGAAGTATCCCAACTATCACTTATCCTATGTGGGTATTTGTGATGCTTTGAGAACTTGGTGTTGGAAGTTCATCTATACCCTCTAAGAATAATTTGAGCTATGTGCTTTGCTTTTAAGCAAAATCTTATCGGTGTACTTATAACTTCCTCTTGGATACCATGTTCTTTACCTTGTATCTACATTGTGTGTGCATGTTTCTTTGTGGATTTAGTGTCGACTTAGAAACTTATACACATGAAGGTAGTTACATATTTAATTGGTATTCAAAATCTTTAGTGATCACATTTTATTTCTTTCTTGATTCTTTGGTGATCTCTAAAAGGCACAAGATTTGTTTTTCTATTGGTATAACATTGCCTCTCAATAAGCTTGTGATCCTATTTGATGTATCCTCTTTCGTGTGCTTGTATGCGAAATACATAATATGCACTATGTGCCTCATAATTTGAAAGACTATGGTGTTGCTTAGGCTCATCCTTGTTTAGTCTCTAAATTGTATTTCCATATCACACCCATCCTTTCCCGGTTGAGCAAGTCTTTGTTTTCCCTTTCTTTTTCTTGTTGCTCAACATTTGTTTGTGTTCAAAATTATCTAGGAGGGAGTGAGGATTCCATGTTATGCATACCATACTGAAATACAAATCTTTTCATTGTGCATGTACCTTGGGGAGTTACCTCTTAATTTTTAGAACACTTGGTTGATCTTATCATAACATCTTCTTGTGCTCAATTGGTTTTTGGATCACTTGATTGCTTGCTTCTTTGTGAATGCTTTCCCCCTTTGCAATTGGTATCCTTCCAGTGGATTTCAATAGATATCTTTTTTGTGCAATTTTTGGATCCTCAATATAGTTTGATCCCCTTCATCTATTCGTCATTGGATAAGTGCATTTGATTTAACTCATATCATGAGAAATGCATAAATCATGAAGGAGGTCTTATTTTGTTACCTTTCCAAAGCTTTTCGCCCATTTTGACAATCGTTGCCAATGGGGGAGAAGTTTTGGAGGGTTGTATGAAATTGGATTTGTACTTTGGTTTATTCTTAAGTATTTGCCTTCCTTGCCTTTGCATTCGTTGCTTGGTTTTATATATATAGTGAAAACTCCACCATCGATAATGGTCGATAATATATGCAATGAATTCATGTTCATACACACATGCATAAATTATGGGGGAGTTTGCTCTATATATGTGGATGGACTAACATCACATACCTTTGTAGTATTTGATGTTAGTGCAACCATTCTTGTTCGTTAAATTTCATATTATAAACCCTCTCAAAAGAGATTGTCATCAATTACCAAAATGGGGGAGATTGAAAGAGCATTTTCCCTCATGTGTGGTTTTGGTAATTGAATGACAATCTCTATGGACTAATGTTTGCATTGAGATATCATTATAGATCATGTCCATGGAATTGTGAAGTTCATGTCTTGGACTCTTGAACCTTATGTGTTGAGTGGAGCATATTGCAATTATGTCTTGAAGGATTCAAGACATAATATTAGTGAAGAAATGTTGGAAGATACAAGGTTGATCAAGATGTTGATCAACACACAAAGCTACAAGATGTATCAAGAGCGATCAAGTATCTCTTGGGATGATTTCATATAGCTCATGGAGGATGACGTCATGTGGTGATCGTCATTGAGTTTGAGATGTGCAAGACCAAGAGAAGCTTTTTGAAGAGATCCTATGCTTGGAGCTTGCTATGGATACATGAAGACGGAGCCTAGCGAGACTCTCCCATTATGGGTATGGTGGAGTATTTGGAGAAGTCTTCATCAAGCATGTGCTTGGACGCGCAATCAAGAAAGATGAGCCACTTGAAAAGATCAAGATAGTCATCATCTAACTCAAGTGGAATGCTCAAGGCAAAGATATGATCTTGATAGGGCTATAGAATAGATAGGCGTACTATCAAGAGGGGCTCTCAAGTGAGTAACTTGATCGCATCGTTACGGAGAGCTCAAACCTTTGCATATTTGGCATATCATATTTCTTGGTTCTTATTTGACTTTTATCCTTGTGAGTAATTTGAGCTTGGTTCATCTCCATGTCAAGCTCTAGTTCATCGAAAACGGTTTTACTTTGGAAAACTTGTTGCGTTTTTTATGTTTGAGGTTTATCGGTTGTTATTTTATCTAGAGATATTTCATTTCCCTATTTGGTTTTAACCTCACTTGTTGGACTATGATGTTTCTCTGCATGATCTTATAGAGCTCTTCGTGGTGATTCCAACGAGCCAAAAATCATTGAAAACGGAGTTCGTATGGTCAAGATATCATCGTTTTCGTGTTGACGTTTCTGCCAGGGGCGGAAGTTCCGGACCTAGTCCGGAAGTTCCGCTCAAACTTCCGCCCAAACTTCCGGTTTGACCAGAGAACACTTCCCGGGCACGTTTTGTGGTGTTTGGGGGGTCCGGAAGTTCCGGCCCGAGTGGAAAAAACTGCCCCCAACGGGCAGATTTGTTGGGAACCTATTTAAGGTGTCATCTTCCCCAATGGTTCTCAAGTTTTGGTGCTCTCTCCCCTCCTCCATTATTGACTTCCAAAGCTTTTAGATCTCTCAATCCCTCCAATGATTCTTGCTATTTCTTGAGGTAAAAGAGAGAGGAGATCTAGATCCACATTTTCACCAATCCATCTCTCCTCTAAGTGAGGGGAACCTAGTGGGACTAGATCTTGGAGTTCCTTTGTGGTTCTTCTCCTTTGTTTTTTCTCTCTTCTCCCCCATAAGCATTAGTTGCTTTTGGTGGGATTTGGGAGTGAAGGATTTGACTCCTTTGTGGTTTCCTTTGTTCTTCCTCTCTTATTCCCCCATAAGCATTTGTTGCTTTGTTGGAATTTGAGAGTGAAGGACTTGAGCACTTTGTGTGCTCTTGCCATTGCATTTGCATCGGTTTGAGCCCTCCACGAGGATTCGTGGTGGTGATACTTGTGAGCTTGTTACTCTTGGGTCCTTAGACCCTAGACGCCTTTTGTGTCCGGCCTTTTGTGGCCAAAACCTTTTGTGGTCAAGACCTTTTGTGGTCATCTTGAGAGCCCCCAATTAAATTGTGGGTGTGTGCCTCAAGACTTGGGAGCCCCCAATTAAGTTATGAGTGTGTGCCTCAAGAGTGTTGTACGGGATTCGATCTCCGCCCCAAAGGAGATCAATAGTGGAAGGTGAACTCGCAACCTTTTGTGGTTGAGTTCATCAGGAGAAGAAGGTGAGCCTTTGTGGCGTTGCGGCTAACCTGTTATGGTTGCGCACACCTCTACAAACGAGACGTACACCCTTTGGGTGGAACTCGGGAATACATCCTCGTCTCCGCGTGCCTCAGTTATTTCTATACCCGAGCTATTTACTTATGCATTTTATATTGTGATAGCCTTCGTGCTTGAAGTCATCTATCTTGCTATAACCTTGTTACTTCTATTGCTTAGCATAAGTTGTTGGTGCACATAGGTGAGCCTAGTATTTATATATAGGTTGTATGCTTGTTAAAGTAAACCTCTAGTTTTATTCCGCCTTTATCAAGCATGCCAGAATATCCGGGTCTTTCTTGGACCGAATAATCCGGCTTCTCGAAAAAGTTTTTAAATCGCCTATTCACCCCCCCCCCCTATACGACGTCTATCCGTTCACATATACTAACATTATGATGTCTAGTGTGAGATTCATTCGGGCATTACAACAATATACATAGACCGTTTCAACCGCATCTATGACTAATAATCCACCTTTCGGTTAGCGTTTGCACCCCTTTAAGTATTTAGTTGGATGCAACAGATTATCGCCTTAAGCACTATGTGTAAAGTAAGTAAGTAACATCATCCTTAGACAAAGTACTACTGTTTTATCCCTACTAGCAGCAGTACATATATAATCTTAGAGCTTTCTGTCACTGCACCAGATTTAATAGAGACATGAACCTATTATCGAGCATAAATACCCCCTCTTGGAGTTACGAGCATCTACTCGGCCAAACCACACATAAGTAACGGTGAGCATGCAAGATCATTAAATAGCACACACATGATATATTATGAAGCAATAACTTTAGTACTCAATATTCATCGGATCCCAGCAAACACAACATGAAGAACTATATAAAGATGATCTTGATCATGATAGACATCTCACAAGATCTAAACATGATAGCACAAGAGGAGAAGACAGCCATCTAGCTACTGCTATGGATCTGTAGTCCAAGGTAGACTACTCACGTATCAGTCCGGAGGCGGTCATGGCGACGTAGAAGGGACGATTCCCCCTCCCGGCATGGTGTCGGGCTCTCCTGAAGTGGTGGTGACGACGACGGCGGCTCGGGACCCGTGGAGAAAAAAAGTGATTAATCGTCTCGAGTTTTTAGGTCCGGGAGGTATTTATAGGTGAAAGACCTAGGTCGGTGGGCGCCGAGGGCACCACATCACCTCCTGGCGCGACCAGGATGGGGCCGCGCCAGTAGGTCGTGTTGGCTCCTCGCGGCCCTTTTTCTCGTCTTTGGTTCCTCGCGACGCAAATATTCTAAAAATAATTCCGGTTTGATTTATTTCTAATTTGGCGGATATTTCCTTAAGCACTTTTCTGAAACCAAAAACAACAGAAAACAAGGAACTAGCACTGTGCCATCTTGTTAATAGGTTAGTTTCAGAAAAGGCATAAAATTATATAAAATGCATATAAAATATGTAATAATATGATATAACATAGCATGGAACATATGAAATTATGGATACGTTGAAAACGTATCATGGGCATGTGGATCAGTGGATGTAAACTTATGACTAGGTTTGCTTATTGATATAAAAGCAAATTTATAATACCAAATTGCTTTTGAAAAATAATGATCATAATATAGTCATATGAGATCTAGTTTTGAAGATATCGTTACGACTAACACTATGGTGAAAGCCGATCTTAATTTGGACGTTCAGTTTAAAAGTTATAAACTTTTATATTCAAAACAGTTTTACATGTCCACTTGTCTCTACGTTGAACCGAACAGGTGCGTGCGCCGCGCGAGGTAGAAGCGCATGCGTACCTACTATGGTTCTCAAAACGCTATAACGCGCTATTTTTTTCCATGGTTTTGGTTGTGATCTTGGGCATTAACCTAGACTGGCCCAACTTGTTTGTGGCCTATGGGCATGTGGATGTAAACTAACTACCAGGTTGCTACGAATAAAGTCCAGACCTCCCAACAGGGCCCAACAGTAATTGAGTCTGGAGCCTAACAACAAGATAGCTACATTGCTCTCTCTCTCTCTCTCTAAAAACAAAAGCTACACTAACCAGTTACCAATGCATGTACACTGCGTAGAAATGCATGGAAATCTTGACTGATCTGCCATCACCGACGATTCTGTTGGACGAGCAAGCATATACCCCCTCCTACTTGTGAAACATCTCCTTCATTTCTTGCTTTCTTAACAGTATCTTCTTACTGTCACCTCCCTGTATATGCCTCGCTGTGCGACCTGTTGGGCACATGCCCATGGTCTGAATCTGATGGTCAGAACACTTAATTCCGCAGATAAACAAATCGGCGTGGATCCATGCATCCGTCCATGGTGGTGGGGTTAAGTGTGCTCGGCTCAATCACTCAATCTCCGCTGATCATCACTAGTAGTACCTCATGGTGCCTTTAGCAAAGCCCTTTGATTGCTTGATTGAATAATGGTTTAGAAATTAGAAGGAGATGACTGGTAAAAGCCGGCCGGACGCGCACGTTATGGCGCGAGAAGAGGGGTGTCGAGATTAAGCCGCAAGTGGCCGGACAAGAGGAGGAAACACCTCCGACGAGATTAATGCACTGTCTCGGGGACGACGGTGACATAAAGCAACCAGGTGGCGCGAATATGCGATCCAATGGGCGAGGAAAATAATACTAATATGGAGATGATCAGATCAGGAGTTAGTCTCACCCAGCAATTTGATGGAAATTTCTTTGGACTATTAGCACCCTAATCCTGCATCTCAGGTCGTACTGCATACGTACTAAGTTTAGTTTGTCCCTACTTGCGTGCTCGATTCCCGGATCTCTCTCCGCTTTGGAGGACTTGGATTTCTACACCATGCATGTTACGACCTCACAGGTGAATATAACGATATACTATTAACGACGTACGGTGACATAATGCTAGCTATGATGGAACCGGTGGTGTGAGTGACCTCACAAGTGTTGACTCATTTCACACAACAAAAGAAGCATGCCGCGAGGATTAATGAAAATTTAACGTGCAGCTAAATCTTCTATACACTACTGCCCACCATTAAACCAATTGATGTGTTCCTGCACAAGTTTTGCTCTAGGTCCACCCTGGAAAATTGGGCTGCGATCGTGCATATGGAGGACCAGATGGTACGAGTTAGTACCTCACTAATTTAGCCCACATCTGAAATAAGAACAAGATTTCGTAAAGATTACTGTGGGATTGCAACCGTTCTTCTAACCTTCTCCTTTGGAACAATCAAATTGGTTTCTAGAACTAGGTCTATAAATACTAGGAAAAAAATGTCGAATTTTCGAATGAATTTCGTGAAATAAACGTTTTTCGATATGGGGGAGAGAAAATATTAAGTGCAATGGAGTAAGGTTAAGTTATTTGGGCAATGGAGTGAATACTTCGGAGGACGCAGCCGCTACGTAAATTTGTTGTATTCGTGACTCTGCAACCGCTACGTCCTTCTCGTTCTTGGCACTAAATTTCCTGTAGTGCAATGGAGTAACGTTAAGTTATTTGTATTTAAGGTTGGGAGTTTGAACCTTAGTTTTTGTTTAAGAAATAATTTAAACGCCAAACTTTAAAGTGGCTGTTTTTTTTATGAAACTTCATAAATTCCTCGAAGTTTCACGAATAGCACCGGCAACTTGCGGAAAGTATTAACAATACAAAGTTTAAACTATTTACTTCAAATTAAACTTGGAGCATTTTCATATCATTAGTCCGTTCTTAACATGTAAATGCTTGGCCCCACATGCTGCATTTTTTGTTGATAAAACCCCACAACACACGTGCTGCATGCATGAAATTTTCTTCGGAAAAAGTACGAGCAATTATTTTCTCGTCAAACTATGGAGTGAATAAGTGAATTTATCCGACATGTATTGTGCGTCTATGTTAAACTTGCCATTTCCAGAATAAAATGGATCCGAATACAATAGATTGACAAGAAGCTTGCCGTGGCAATAGTGTAGAGCGAAAGTGGACCATTTCCTCAGCTAAACACATAGCACGTGAAACATGCCCTACCTACACAGCAACTCGATTCTTCGAATTTCCCTCTTTGCTAATATAGTACTCCTTGCTAGTAGTAGAACTTAGAGGATCTCCACTCGTTGCAGAGCTGCCCAAAAGCCGTCCGAACGGGTCATTTGGGCATCGTCTGGATGGCTTTGTGTATATGGGCACCGTCGCTGCCCACCAGTGGCGGAGCCATAGGGTATGCCCGGTATGCACTATTGCAGTCCGACCGTCGCTGCCCACCAGTGGCGGAGCCATAGGGTATACCCTGCAGTCCGGCCGTACACGGTACTAGTATAAGGGAAAAAGAACTTGATCGCTCGTATCAATTTGCACCGGATTGATACGAATGTGGTCAGCTGCAAACGGCCTTCATATATCCTTCGCCGATCTAATCAAATCAGCAAGAGACTCGCGACCGCCGTCAGACGCCCGTAAGCCGCCGGACGTCACAAAGCCTCCCGGTTTACTGATGTCCGGTCATACGCGGATACACCGATCTACCGATCTTCAGTCATATGCGGATACATTCGTATGTCACTGGCCGTCGGAAGCCTCACCTGATTTGCCGATCATCAGGTATACGCGGATACGCCCTTACTGTCTACGTTTTTTTTATATAAAAACATAGATCGCGAGTATATAAAAGTATCCATGTTGTTCATCTCTACTTATAATTCTATTACCTATATGTTTTTTATATATGATGTTTATATCATTTTTGTTTATATCTTAAAAACGTCAAAGAAGTAGTACTATAAATTCTTTTATAATTTTTTGTGACTATTAGTATGAATTTTAAATTTTGCCCGCCCAATATTCTTGCTGTCTGTGAGAATTGGTATGGCTTGTAAGCATGTTAAGCGAACTTACGCTATTGTTGGTGGGTGGTGGTTGTTTTTCGTTATAAAAGTAATGGAAATCGAACCCTATTTGGGGTTTGGCGTTTAAAAAAAATTATGGCATACCCAATGTCAAAATCTTGACTCCGCCGCTGCTGCCCACTCACGGCGTCTAAAATTGATTTTGCATAATATAAAATATGATGGATTTCTTTCAAAGTTTAGGATATTTTACATATTTGAATAAAATTTAACGAAATATGAACTAAACCTAATCTAATTGTCGTCGTCTTTGTCGCTACTGAACTCGTCCTCGTTGTACACGGTGGCGTCCCTTGGCATAAAGGGTCGTCGAAGATCTTGATGAACAACCTGTTGTCGACGTCGAACTCGAAGCAGAGGATGGACCCCCTGCTCAATCTTGTATGCTTCGACGAATCTCTTCCACCCCTGGCGAAGTACAACTCACCGTCGGAATCGAAGACCATCTCCATTGCCGAGGTGTCGTTCTCGCAATCCTCCATCCTCAAATGCATCGTTTTTGGTACCCTGTGTTCGAGCTTCTCCCCGAACGCCGACGGGAGTGTCATCCGCGATTTGATGTCGTTGTACAGGTTAATGAGGAACTCGAAGCCACACAGATCGATGTGTAGCTCATCGCACGACAATGAAGGAGGCGCCGACGGTTCCTCATCGCCGCTGTGGCGCCGCCCCTACCATGGCCACCACACCCTCTTCCATTGTCGCTGCGCCCTTGTCCTCTCATCATGGAACATGGTGGAGCGGTTGTGGTGTGTTCTGCTTGTTCCACGGCGGGGGCGGGGATGCTATATAGCCGGATAGGGCGACTTGCCAGCCAACGGCCCGCCTGCCACACCATTACGGTGACGCTTCAAAAGGCGCGCTCGCCGCCGTGGCGCAGACGCATCGTCTTCGCAGAGTCGTGCAACAAAGCGGTGTTGTGCTCGATAGAGAAACTGAGACGGCCCCGCCATAAATTGTGTTGACCAATCTTAACGTCTCAATGACAGGTGTGACCCGCGCGTGGACCTTCGACTCGTGACATGGTGTTAGCAATTTTGTGCCGCAAATGGAAACGATTTTCTGTCCGACACGCCCTATATGTCTTTGAGCGGCCGTTTAGACGATCCTAGTGAAGATGCTCCATATAGTAATTTTCCTTTGTGCTTTTCTTTTGGCTAAAATAAAAGGCCAATCCCCCAAAAGATGCACTCCATCCACAAATCGAAAGCTCACCCAATCAGGAAGTACGGTGCTCGCAATAACCACTTAACTGACCCTGTGACACATGACGTCCTCATCAGCCAGCCACTTCTCTTCTCCCCAACGCACCACCGACACTCTTCTCTCCCCGACAATCATATGGCCGCAACGCTTTGCACTGCTGGTTAATATCGCATTTTACACTCCTCGTAAATGGAATCCCGTAGCGCTCGATCAAAACCCTACTCCCCTACTTACAGTACATCACATCACATGTGCCGTCCTCTTTTATAAAACCCGCGCGCGCACACTCTCGCACACACACTCCACCCCCCAAAGCAGAGAGCTCCCAGTCCCAGCTCCACAGTCCACACTGGCCAGCCCGCCAGCAGCTTAGCTAGCCAGCCAGGTCGACTGTCGGCTCAGCTAGCTAGCAAGCTCCGGCATTGTTGCCTCGTCGACCCTGCCGGCCGGCGAGCTCGCTAGCTCTGAGATGGACGCGACGCTGGGTCTGCCGTCGGCGGACGCGTGGTCGCAGATTCGCGCCCCGCTGATCGTGCCGCTGCTGCGGCTGTCGGTGGCGGTGTGCCTGGGCATGGCGGTGCTGCTGTTCCTGGAGCGGCTGTACATGGGCGTGGTCATCGTCGGGGTGAAGCTGCTCGGCCGCACCCCCGAGCGGCGGTACAAGTGCGACCCCATCTCCGAGGACGACGACCCGGAGCTCGGCAGCGCCGCCTTCCCCGTCGTGCTCGTCCAGATCCCCATGTTCAACGAGCGCGAGGTACACATTGCATTTCCCATTGGCTGGCTGGCATTTCCTCCCCAGCTAGTAGCTGCTCTCCTCGGTTCCCCTCACTCCTCTCGGTTCTTCCTTGCTAGCTGCTGCTGCTGCTAGTAATTTACTACTACGAGCTAGTAGCTCTTGCAGAGCTGCAGAGGGTGTGAATTGTTAATAACTGGTGTTGTGCATACTATACTACGTGTAGGTCTATCAGCTGTCGATCGGTGCAGTGTGCGGGCTTTCGTGGCCGTCGGATCGGCTGGTGGTGCAGGTGCTGGACGACTCCACGGACCCCATCATACAGGTGAGCAACCAAGCAAAAGATCTTACTATTCTCCCTCTCCCTCGGGGTAACAGTACAGCTAGCAGCAGCAGTACCACCCCTAGGCCTAGTAAGTAATTATGAAGCTTCATGTTCAGCTGTCGGTGACTTGTGCTTCCCCAATCTATGCTCCCATCCATCCATCCATAGCAGCTTGGGCATCCCAGGATTCTCTCCCTCCGCAGCTTCTCTTTTACCCAAAGGGAAAAGCCGTGACGCCGGGGCATCCTGCTGCGCCATGCTCCGACCGCCCTTTGTCTTTTAGACACGTTGTTACCATATGGCCCGGCCATCGCGGTCTACAGAGCTAGTTTTAGGCACTTGTAGGAGCGAGTCCCCGGCTGGCTCTGACGAGCATTTTGGCATCCGCCAGCCCAATAGTTTTCTGTTTGGCCTGAGAAATCCGACCATGTGGGTTTGGGAGATAAAAATAGTATTCAGGACGGTTTTACATCTATCTCTGGTCAATCTAGACAGCTAGCAACTGAGATAAAAAAGTTCAGGCAACTATATGTGGTCAATTTAGACAGCTCGCCCATGTCGGTGCCCGCCCAAGTGATAGTGTGTTTGTGTGCGTTTACACGCCTGTCTCGCCGTAATCGGTATACACTAAACAGGGGGGAAGAAGAGATCAAAACCGTTTTTCCATTTGTATTTGTAGCAGTCCAGAAGTGAGCAGTCCCCAATAATGCATTGCATTGCAGACGTGGTTACCCAGAAGATGGAGTTGAAAAATAAAATAAAAATCCGGGCTCCCTTTTCTTTTGCGCGGGAAGGAACACGGCTCCCGATGATTTTGGCGGGAGGGAGTGTAGGACTGTGGCCGGAAGTAGGGCGCGCGCGGTCCTGAGCTTGTGTTAATTGGAGATTGGGTTTGCATTAAATGCCCACAACTGTTTGACCGACAAGAAGCTCCATCTTCATCTCCATGGATGCCCCTGAGGATTACTCAGAGTTCTATCTTCTCTTCAATTTAGCAACAGATGAGATCAGTGATAGCTTGTCACACAAAATAAGAAAAAAATAGTGAAAGCTAGTTGCACTGAGAAGTGGCTGGTGAGAGTTATTCCAGCCAGGCTGCACTTGTCAGAGCATTTTCTTTTCTTTTTCTCGGCATCTAGAGGTGGTGGATTTAGATGGTAGATTAAGATTACCTCTCGCGCACGACCCTGTTTATTCCCCGTCGCCGCCGCTGCAAAGGCACGTGATGGCCACGTGAGTAGCTAGCGACGCCGTTAATTGCGTATTTAAGTCGCCACCGCAAGGACTATACTCCTCCTCGCCAACGCCAACGATGAGAGACATGGTTCCGGTAATTAAGCATGGGCTTGACCGGATGTAGTCGTCCAGACAAAACGTACTCGTTAATTCAGGAGCTGATCTTGGCCCAGGCTAAGTACGCTTCCCATCATTGATTGTAAAGCACGATTGGCTCTACACTACACACTAGCCTCATTTTTCAACTTAGTTTCCATAATTAAGAAAAATACATGTATGGAGTAGTAAAAAAAATAGTATCAATGTTCAGGTTAATTTTGTCCATGAAATTAACCTTTGTTGTATCGCTTGTACGAAATGTGTGTTGTAGGAGATGGTTCGGCTGGAGTGCGAGCGTTGGGCCCACAAGGGGATCAACATCACGTACCAGACTCGGGATGACCGGAGGGGGTACAAGGCGGGCGCGCTGAAGCAGGGGATGAAGCACGGGTACGTGCGGGAGTGCGAGTACGTGGTGATCTTCGACGCCGATTTCCAGCCCAACCCCGACTACCTGCACCGCACCATCCCGTACCTCCACCACAACCCCGAGATCGCACTCGTCCAAGCCAGATGGAGATTCGGTAAGTGAAAAAGTTCTAGTACATGCTTTATGTATGTCCTCCTCCACATTGAAATTTCACCTCCCAAAAAAGTAAAAAAACGGTTGGAGAATTCGAGTTGGGAAACAAATGGCATCTTATCTTAGAATTGTTTATACAAATGAGAAAAGACAAAATGTGCAAAAGCAAATCGGAAGCTTTCAGCACCACCGCAATGCGGTAGTCTAGGAATCAGGATCCCAGTTTCCTGGGTTGGAAGCAAGCTCCAGCCTAGGATGCGTCCAACCAAGCCCTCCAAATAACTCTGCCTGTTGCCTCACCCAAAGCCACTGCGAACTGGACACCTGAAGCTCGGTGTTTTCCCTTTCCCGCTGAACAAATGTAAGCTTTTTCTTGGTTTCTTTGGGACAATGCCTCATGGGGGCGTGATGAAGATTCAAGACGTAGGTAGATCCAGCGGCCGGGATGAATGAACAGTCGTGCACTGACTGACACGCAGCCGCCCGCGATGGTTGGGAACGGATGCCGACTTAATTATAAGTGACGGCTGACGACACGTCCGTCGTCCCTCGTGGCCGCACTGTTCCGTGCGGCGCGGCGAGTGTCCCGGATCTTCTTCTCCAGGGCGCCTGTCGGTCGGCCGGAATCGGCGGCGCCGTCGGTTCGTCAATCAGGCCGGCGACCGCGAGGCGCTCGCCCTCGGCGTCCGTCGGTGATCCAGAAAATAATCACGTGGCGTATGCCCATTAGGCTATCAATCATCTGCTCTTTTACCGGTGACGCGGGCCACAGGACAGATCTTCGCGTCCACATGGGTGCATGGCCCGCCGGTAGGCCCGTCCGGCCATGGCTTCTTGTCACCGCTGCAGTTGCACGCCGGCGTGCCGTGTCCTGGAGCGCAGCGCAGCAGCCTCCGTCCTCCTCACGGCCACCCATGGAAAATTATTAGTAGTAGGACAGATATGCTACTACTCGTCTACTCATCAGAGATTCAGATCGGTATAATCTGAGATTCTCAGAGTTTATTTACAGCATCATACGCATGATGCCATCCGGCCTGTGCATTACGTCCCGGAATCTTCAGTCCGGTCTTTGGAGTTTGGTGTGTCGTGGGATGGTGGCGCCAGGTTAGCGCGACTGCGTCAGCTTGAATCGTGGCGTGATCCCGTGATCTGTGTGTCTGCCTGCAAGGGTCCAACCATAACCTCCAAGATTTACTTTTTATTCGTGCGCCCACACTGTACTCTACCATCCCCACGAAACAAGACCTGTCGTTCATTTCATTCCCCCACGAAACAGAGCGAAACCTGTTGAAGCTGCTTGCTGTAAAGCGGTAACAGTAAAAGGAAGGTGGGCACTATGTAAGAGCAGTAAAAAAAGTCAAGTGCAGCGGTAAAAAGTTGGTCTGGTAACTTTTCTGAGTTGAGCATGCTCGTGTTTTTGTTTTGATCAGTGAATGCGGATGAGTGCTTGATGACAAGGATGCAGGAGATGTCCTTGGATTACCACTTCAAAGTGGAGCAAGAAGTGAGCTCCTCTGTCTGCGCATTCTTCGGCTTCAACGGTAAGATCCACTCTGGTCCTCCATACCATTTTCAATCATGTTTCTTGTTTCAAGTAAGTGCTAGCATACAACATCGGTTCTATCCATGGCATCTCACAAGTTCGGTAATTTCATCGACCAGGGACCGCCGGCGTGTGGCGCATTGCTGCAGTGAATGAAGCGGGAGGCTGGAATGACCGGACCACCGTCGAAGACATGGATCTGGCTATCCGGGCCAGCCTCAAAGGATGGAAGTTTGTCTACCTCGGCGATGTCCAGGTACATGTTATCAATAATACCCACAGTCAGATTCAGATACCATCATCCTTTGGCTTTTCTCTTACATTGCTGTGTTCCTCATATATAATATTTTTGAGACAACCGTAAAAGGAATTTCACAGTAAAAAATCTGGGATTAACCAGTAAATTTACCGATTACAGGTTAAGAGCGAACTCCCCAGCACTTTCAAAGCCTTTCGGTTTCAGCAGCACAGATGGTCATGTGGTCCAGCTAACCTGTTCAGGAAGATGCTGTTGGAGATTGTGATGAATAAGGTCTGCCCCCCAGCACCGAAGTGCAGCTCATTAAGTCTAGAAAATTGAGGCAACAAGCTTAACTATGTTGCTGACTCGGATGTTGATCTTGATGTGTCTGCGTGCAGAAAGTGACGATCTGGAAGAAGTTTCATGTCATCTACAACTTCTTCTTGGTGCGCAAGATCGTTGCGCATATCGTGACTTTCACCTTCTACTGCATTATCATCCCGACAACCATCTTTGTACCTGAGGTTCGGATACCAAAATGGGGTTGCGTCTACATCCCCTCAATCATCACACTTCTTAATTCTGTTGGGACTCCCAGGTAAATATAGCCAGTAAAGAACATAACGATTTGAACAACTACTAATGCTTGTTTGGTTGCCAGTAATTTGGGATCAAACTGTACTGTGTTTACTTGACCAAAATTGTATCAATTTGGCAGGTCCTTTCACTTGCTTTTCTTCTGGATCCTCTTCGAAAATGTCATGTCGCTGCACAGAACCAAGGCCACATTGATCGGCTTGTTAGAGGCTGGCAGGGTGAACGAATGGGTTGTTACAGAGAAGCTCGGCAACGTTTTGAAGATGAAATCGGCTAACAAAGCATCAGCAAAGAAATCATTCATGAGGATGTGGGAGAGGTACTGAACGAAATAATACACCTGTCACATTTTTCCAGTTTTCTTTTCTCAGCGTTTGGTAACTAATTTTCCGAGATGAATTTCAGGTTAAATGTTCCTGAGCTTGGCGTGGGAGCCTTCCTCTTCTCCTGTGGGTGGTATGATGTTGCATTTGGGAAGGACAATTTCTTCATATACCTTTTCTTCCAATCGATTGCATTTTTCGTTGTGGGTTTTGGCTATGTTGGCACAATCGTCCCCCCGTCATAACCGAAAGTATGGAGAATATATCAACCGCTTCGATTCGCAATTTCTCAAGGAGAATTCACAAAGCAAGCAGTGCATAGCCAGTTTGAAGTAAAGATCACGCAGTCTTCTCCCAATTTCTCTCTGTTTTTCTTTCTCCTTGGAGACTGATAGTATTGCGAGCAGCATTCTCTTTGAATGTGCTATTGTAATAGAAGAAAGTGCAGTGCAGTGTAATGTCACTGCGTGAGTATTGTGGTGTTTTTTCCCGCTTGTAGCAAGTACGTGCCGTGGTAAGGGGAGCAGGATGATTGCTTCCAAGTCAAATGTAATACTAATAGTATAAGAAAAGGAAGAGGTTCAGACAGTGTTGAGCAAATCAAACTGTTCAACCTGCATTTCACGTGTGCAGTGTGTCATATGAACAAAATTGCCTTGTGTCACCATGCCTTTTTTTATATGTAGTATGCAAAATAGGATTCTGGATTGCTCTTCATTTCGTTCAATTTATCCCCAACATATATATATTAAGCCGCCTTGTTTACCTGTTTCTTCTACAATTTACATGAATTTACTCATCGGTTGAAGGAGCGTGGCAACTGGCTGTCAATGTATTATGATCACTATGCAAATATTTCAGAGGTCGCCATTCATCGTGACCTATACTAGACGCCCAAGAGACCATGAAACTTGAACAAAAATTCTTTGTTGCCTCCTTAACTGCCGTAAGAAAACCTTGATAGTTGAGGAAGAACAGTGACTCATCACATAGTTGAGGAATGACGAGGGCAATGAAGATTTCTTGGCAAATAAATAAAAGCTAAGGTGCAAAAGGGCTCTTAGTAGATTTCTTGCGGGCGCGGCATTTTGACCTTGGGCTCTAGGTAGCTCCTTTTTTTCGAAAATCTAAAAGGATGTTTCAATATTTTGAATATCTAAAATATGTGACATTTTTTTACCTCTTTCAACATGTTTTAAACACCTTGAACAATTTGTGTATCCATGCACATGTTTTTGAACACAATGATTTTATTAAACACGTGATTTTTTTAATCTCGATGTTTAGTTTTTTATATCTGATGATCACAGGTTAAAAAAACACGGGGTCGATTCAAGAGTTGGAAAATACTCCTAAATATTTACATATTACAAAAAAAGGAAATAAAAATACCACCTTCGCTCCAAAATATATGTCGTTTTAGTTGGCGATTGTTGCCTACTAAAACAACTTATACGGTGAACAGAGTAACAGAGGTAATAAAATGAAGAAAAAAAGTATGAAAACAACTGAAAGAAAAAACAGAGACAGAAAAAAGAAACAGAAAAAGTAAAGGGAGAAAACAAAGCCTACTGGGCTGTCACCCATCGCGGGACTTACAGCACGCGAGCGATTTCCAGTACAACGGGTTGGACTAGGGAAAGGGTTGCCTTCGCAAAGGGAAACGTGGGCGCGCTCCGCTCGCGACACGTGGTACGTGCGGAGCTAATCCGGAGGCAAGCGGATTTTTCCCTTTTTCTCTTTTCTCGCGAAGCGAGCGAAGCGGGCGAAGCGGGCGCACTCCGCAATCCAGACCCGATAACAATTCTGTTCGAACCCAGTGCACTCCAAAATTTTATACAACCTGTTTTGCCCTTCTTGTACAACCAATTTCCCTTTTTCCCTTTTTCAGCAACAGAGTTAAACCAATGTAGTTACTAACTTTCACATTTGTTATTTTCCCTTTGTAATTTTCGGGCAGGGAGATTTCAGGGGTAGTTATGGGAGGGAGGTATCAACTTTCAATCAAAATATGATGAAACTTTTACTAAAAAATAAAAAATAAAAATAAATATAAATATAATATTTTTTTTTTAAAAAATGTCGTTACTCTCATTGGTCGTAGCGTGTGCTAGGCTTCGCCTCGCAAATGACGGCTCGGCTTCGCCTCGTTTTCTTTTAATAATATTTTGAAAGGGGCGCATTGGTCGTTGCGCGCATTTTCGTAGCGTGTGCTACGGCTCGGCTTTGCCTCGGCATCTACGGCTCGGCTACGCCTCGCAAATGACGGCTCGGCTTCGCCTCGTTTTCTTTTAATAATATCTTGAAAGGGGGGCATTGGTCGTTGCGCGCATTTGTCGTAGCGTGTGCTACGGCTCGGTTTTGCCTCGGCATCTACGGCTCGGCTACGCCTCGCCAATGACGGCTCGGCTTCACCTCGTTATCTTATAATAATATCTTGAAAGGGGGGCATTGGTCGTTGCGCGCATTGGTCGTTGCGCGCATTTGTCGTAGCGTGTGCTACGGCTCGGCTTCGCCTCGGCATCTACGGCTCGGCTACGCCTCGGCATCTACGGCTCGGCTACACCTCGGTATATAGTGTTATCTACTGGTAGTACAGCCAAATTTTCATAGTTGATTGTTATTTGCCTACTGGTTTCTACTTTCACACCAGAATGTTCAGAATGTTCTAATTTCAGGTTGTTCAGAATGTCTAAGAGTGACAGTTCGATCAATCCTGAACATTAACTTACACTCTGGACGAGATAATAAATTATTTCATCCTACACAAACTTCAACTGCTTCTCCATAATGTCTGTTAAGTCAACTTTTTTAGAAATACAGGGAGCCCCTTCTCGGTTCCATTTATATTAAACGAAACCGATCACTGGACAAAACATGCCGAAAAGGCAAGTACGAAGAGGTAACACAAGTTTGCAAGCTAAAAAGAAAGACGAGCAGCTACTAAAACTAGACAGGACGACAAAAACGAGCTCCCCCAACATTTGTCTCGGCTCCAGCTAAAGGATTACGGCGACCACCAGCTCCCAAAACAAAACCACCCTCTAGTTAGTTTAAGCCACATGGCTTCTTTACAACTTATGCAAAAATCCAAAAGGAAGCACCTCCGGCTTCTTTTCCACTCTCAAGGAGTCACGACCCTTTCAGATGACCACGTGAATCGCATCAGCCTCCTCCGGGTACATCTTCAGGTACTCCATCGAAGCACGGCCAGCAAAAGCCGATGTCGACCATGTACTGATCCAGCTGAAGTCTGTGCACCTCAGCCCGGTTCCAGCTCCAGGGGTGCTTTGAGCTTTGCGATCAGCAAGGTTGCCAAGAGTTCCAGTCTTCCTCCTGGTGGTTCTTTCTATTTAGCCAAACACTCACTAAAACAGCAGCACTAGATATGTTTAGATGAAAGAACCTGGTGTTACACAGCCACTTAGATGCTAAAACTTCAAAGTTAATTATCACCACTCCGCAATTCTTGTTAGAAGCTACTGGATGGACAACCTTCTCAGGGCATTCCACATGATAGAACCCCAAACCCGATGCTGCACTGCCAATGAACTTTTCCATCTGCCTAGGTCTTTTCTTCACCGGGCAATCCTCCACTGCGAGTGTCAAAGCCTCTGTGCGACTGACTCCCCGACCCCGCTGGTTCTCCCACAAAAGCCCTCGCAAGCTCCGGTCCTGCTTCCGAACCCATCCATGGTGTTGGGGTTTTCCCGACCGCCTTCCTCCTGCAATCGGCTGTTCACAACAGAAATCCCAACCCAGGCATTCCGTCACAGGTTCTTCAATTCGCACAGATTCAGCGCCGCCCAGAGGTGATCCAGATTCTGAAACGTCGCCATTCTGAAGTCCTCGAGCACCATTGCTGACTCCACCTCTGTCTCTAGGAGCTCCACCACTGGAGGTCCCAAGTTCAAAACTCCCTCCGTCTTCCTCTGCTTTCTGATGATCCTGCGCATGGATCCGAATCGCCGCGCTGGTCGAAAGCGGAATCTCTGGGGAACTCCTCTTCGCAGTGCATGCGTAGTCCAAGCCTGTTTGAGTATCATCCGGAGCGATACCTTGTATCTCCTGCCAAGGATCGATGTCGAGGCTGACGTTGTCGACTTCCTCTCCGCAAATCTCGCTGCCGCCCTTCGCGGCGCACGGGTACCCGCTGTCCCCCAACTGCCATGCACCGCCATAGAACTGGCCTTCTGCAGGTCTGCGGCCCGCCACTCCCGCTCCAGCGCCCGCCGTGCCCGCTCCGAGACCGCCTCCCCTGTTGCAAGCGCCGCCGCCCATCACCCCATCTCCATCTACTTCCTGCTCCAGTGTCGATTTCCTCCAGAATCGCCCAGAGATTGCCTGCGGAGAAGCCGAGACGGCAGGATGGCTTGACGAGTGGGAATGGAATTGCTGAGTCGCCGCGTGTCGGGGGATAACTGTCGGAGTCGGGGCGCCATGGACGGAAGCCGAGGTGGTCCCGCCATGGGGGAAGCTCGGGGTCGCTACAGTCGCGAGACGTGTCGCTACAGTCGACATCTCTCAATCAAACTAGACTTCGAACATCCTGTGTGACTTTTAAGATTGATTGTTATTTGCCTACTGGTTTCTACTTTCACACCTTTCAGGTTGTTCAGAATGTCTAAGAGTGACAGTTCGATCAATCCTGAACATTAACTTACACTCTGGACGAGATAATATTTTTTTTCATCCTACACAAACTTCAACTGCTTCTCCATAATGTCTGTTAAGTCAACTTTGTTGTCCCTGTTCTTTATTATTCTAGCTGCAACAATCTTCCGGTACTGAGTAATACTTTCCAATATGTATTCCACCACTTCTATTGAATCATAGTATTGCATGAACAGCATGCAGAAGAAGCCACAATCAAATCTGTGTTTTTGTAAGTTCAAAATATTTATTAACATTCAACATCAACTCTATTGTTGTAAAATCAAACTTTTGGCGGTGTAAACTTACATTGTTCTTTGCTTTGGGTGATCAGGAGTGAAGTGCTTGAAATTTCCAAAGTCTTTTCCAGATATTTCAAAGCCTTTGACAAGTGTTGAGAAATTCCCGAACTGTTTGATCGAAAACATTGTCTTGTTATCCATAGTTAGATATTCTATATCAGTTATTTTGTTCCTAGGTTGTTGTCTTCTTACCAGATTCATTGCTTCATTTTCCAGGATGCTTGCTTTATAATCTGACTTCATGGAATCAAAAATGTTGAACTGTTGGCGCAGAAGGTTGAAGCAACAAACAATCCAGTGATTGTTTTTCACCACTGGGAAGAACAACTGTTTTTCAACATTAAAAAAACAGTCTTATAGTTAAAAATCAGCAACTGGAGAAGGTAAACAAAATTGGGTAAAGGTTTTCAAATCTTACGAGGTCGTCGTCTAGAACATTGAATTTTCTATTTATTCTTTTGAAGGCTCCCATACAACTGCTGGACTTGAATTCTTTTGGATCAACAATCAGTTTTATCTGTTATATTTTACCGAAATTTGTAAAATTAATAAAATTCGATAGAGAGGCCCAAGTGTGTAGTAATCTTTAAAGATCTTACCGCCAGGTAGCATGAGAATGCATATTTTTTTACTAGAAGCTTGTTTTTGTTAGCCAGCTGTCCTTCTATTTTATTGAAATCCTCTGCCCATATATCCATGACCTCGGAGCTCAGTTCCTCGCGTGGCCTAAGAGAGTCTTTGAAATTCTTGTATGAGCAGTGTGCTTCTCCAATCTCAATAAAAGGTTGCCTGCAAAATTTAGGCCAAAAAAATGTATTTAGTATGTGCTTGTAATTGTTTGATTAATTTTTCTTCTTCTAAATAAGCTTGTCCGTCTTACGTGTCTTTGTTTATGGCCTTGGTATTCTTAAATTTTCGACCATGAGCTACGTATTGCCAGTACAAGTTCTGCTCTTCCATAGTGGCCTCAATTATCCTTTCGTTATGAATAAGCAGGTCCATGTCTTCTCTTTTCTTCAATTTTGTCTCCTCCATTGTCTTTTTGCCTTTTTCAAATTGTTGATTGCTGTCTTCATCTGAAAAAATAACGTTCACCTTAATTGTAAATAACAAAAAAAATCAAATTTCCTGGCTTAATTGGCGTGTCATGTGTCATAAAAATTGCAGAGAAGTTGAATTGAATTATTGGCATCATAACTGAGATAATTTGTTACAAACCTGTTTGTGTTATCTGTCTCTTGGTCATTTCATGTGTTTTTTCAACAATCTGCTGTATTGATTCATAATCTCGATTGTCTGTGTGATCAATGGAGTCTATTATTAACTCTTTTGTTAGTGCCCCAAAGTTTTCTGGGAGATCTTAGAACATAAAAGGAAGGCTATTGTAATAAAAGGAATGAAAAATATTATAGATTGCATCCTTGTTGTTCTGGTCTGTCTTCTTCCCTTAGTTTGTCAACATGTCCTGAGGTATTATCATTTGATCTTTTTATTTATGCTAGCAAAAAAATTCAATTATAGGAGACCCCCAATTTATCAGGCCCCACTAATTAGTGACCCCAAGGTAAGGTCAGAGTTGTACAGGATAGACGGTCCTTCCTGTACGATCTCGCATGATAGGTCTGTACAGGATTTCGTTCATGGTTGTACGAAACTTTGATTCGGCGATATGTGATTCTGGTTGTACATGTCAATGCGCGACGATCATACGGTCACCGCTAAGTGGTTGTACAGGAAAAATTCAAATATAGGAGATTAACATGAAATTGTTGTTTTTTCAAACCTGTTGTTTTAGTCATCTCCGAAGCCTCTGGAGCTTGTTCCTCTGGCAAGTCAGCCGATGTTTCAACATTCTGCTGTGTTGTTTCTGTCCCTGGAGAGTATATGTGGTGAGTGGAGTATATTTCAACAAAAGGAAAGAAAAAATATTATAGATTGCAACCTTGTTGTGATGGACTCTTTTCTTCCCTTTGGTTGGCAGCAGGACCTGAAGCAATATCAATTGTTTGTGAGTTGAAGGCCGAAATATATATATTTCTAATAGAGATGTTAATCTTGTATTGTTGTTTTACAGACCTGATGTTTTAGTCTTCGTTGCAGGCTGATTCTTGGTCAAATAATCTGAGGCTTCATCATTCTTGTGAATCAATTCAGTCTCTGGATTGTTTATTTTATAAGTGGAGGTTCAATGTTTTAAGTTTTTTCCTAATACAAAATAATATCTCTAGTAACTGGATATTGCATAATAGGAAGGTCAAAAATTATAGAAAGGCTAACCTTCTTGTGCTGGTCTGTTATCTTCATCAGGATCGATCGTCTGATTCTTTTCCTGAGCTTTCCTGCCTTGTTTTTCCCTGATGTTCTTGAAGTTTTTATATGATTCTTTGAGATGGAATGTACTCCACTGCAAGTGATGTAGAAACAGATTTTCTTCTTCGTCGTTCGCATGTGATTTATCTATTGTTAGTGAAACCTCGTACGTCCTAGTCATCAAAGAATCAATTTCTTTGAATGCTGTATAATTTGGACTTTTGCTTCTGCTTCCTTCATATTGTTCTTTTGAACAACTTGGGCTTCCTTTTTGAAACTGGTTTTTGGTTGCCCTTTGTTCTTCATGAGATTCGGCTACTCTCTTCATTGGAGTTTTTGCATGGTAGTAAACAATGTCGTTTGGTGCTTTCCACTGCAATCAATAATTTCAATTTTAGTTCATCATTTTAATTCTGCAGATATAGGCGTGGGATACAAGAAAGTTATTTTGAAAAGTTACTCTTACCGGTAAGTTGCCGTACCCCCACGATTTTGCACCGCCACATCCTTCAGTTACCATGTCTGCTTTTGCAAGCAGCTTAAGCTTTTTTGTATCCAAGTAGTGTATGCGGGGTGTTTTTTTGTCCATATCAGATAAGTTACTTTTGAGGCAGCATTCCAAGTATATCAGCAACGGCGCCACAACGCAACCTGGTACTGCCTTTACTTTTGACTTTGCTTTCTGGCATCTTATGGCTGCTCTCTTTAGCTCATCAACAATCAACTGACAGATGTCCATTTCTTTCAGATTATTCAAGTCCAGGTTCTTCACCAGGGTTGCCTCCCTTGAGACTCGCACAGAAGTTCCTGGACATATGATCTTCATGCACATTAGCAGCATAAAAACTTTTATGACTTTATCATCCTTCCCTTCATCATTCACATTCTCCTCAAGTAGTTTCCTAAGTTTATCTGTTTTGATTTGGTCGCTCCTCTTAAATCCCAACTCTTTCTTCAAGTCAAATAAGTCATGGTCATTGCCGGTGTCCGAAGGTCTGGGTGCTGTGTTGTTGCCATGAGGAAGACCAAACAATTGATGGATTGCGTATGCAGTTATTTGTATAACTTTGTTTGGTACTCCGAGGTCCAATGTCATTGTTTCTGGATCTAATTTTTCCATGATTCGATAAGCTAGCTGCCGATCAATGTTTTGTTTCACTTTTCCATCTAGGAATGGTCCAAGTCCTGCATCCCGTAGCCTTCTTATGTGTCGTTCTTCATCCAACAAATCTACGCATTTGTAGAACTCTGTCAGAGAGCATCTGATAGTTGTATCTCTCAAGCTTCTTTTCAGCTTTTTTGCTCCTCTCCTCCTCGTTGAATCCTTTTTCTTGAGTTTTTTGCCCTCCCTCCTCTTTTCTCCTTTCACTCTTTTCCCCTGCATTTATTATGAGCATTTAATTCCATATAAAATAAGTATTGTAAGTTTATTCAGCACATTAAGAGTAAAGTGTTATTGTACCTTTAGGCTGTTATTGTTTTCCTTCTTATTGTTGTCATCGCTACTATCACTACAATCTTGTTGCTGGCTACTTGTGTCCTCTTCATCCTCTTCCCCCCCCCCCCCCCCCTTGAAAATTACTATCTCTAGAATCTTCTTGCTGGCTACTTTCATCTTCTTCCTCCTCTGAGGGATTCAGGTGTACATAATTAGTACTTTTAAATCTAGGGCTCCTGCGCTCGCCAAGATCTTTCCGGTTAGCATATTTCATGGTCTTTTTCCAGACTGTTTGCCCTGTGGTTTTCTGTTCCAATTGATCCTGTGTGTTCTCAGTAGTTGCTTCTGTATCTTGTTTTTCTGGCTTTCTTTTCCTTCCGCTCATCCTCATCGATGCATGAGGCTCGTTTTTGGGGCCTGTTGAGTCATTGGAACTATCCGGAGGTAAAACATTCAGTGGTTCCACTGAAATGGTTTTCTCATCTTCGTCGCTAACTGTTGTGCGATTAGGGTCCATATATTTGCTCTGCAACATTGTTTAGCCAGCAGTTAGACATCGAAATCTAAAAACAGGAAAAGTATTACTCAGATTCCTATTTGTACATAGTATATAATATTTCACATATATGAAAAATCATCATATAAGTGTTGTTCAACCCGTCTGGAAATTGTTGTCCAACTTGTGGTACTTTCAGGATCTCCTGGATTTCAAATTATTTGAAAACTATTTGGGCGGTTATTTCCTTAATTTTTCTTCCTGGCTTGTTGAGAATTGGTGGAAAATTTCTTCCAACCCTAGCGACCAGATCATTGCTTTGTTTATTTGTTTGAGTGGCAGAGATTTAAAGTTGCAAATGCGTTAAAGAAAACTAACCTCTGAATTGTTGCTCCTGCTTGTTGCTGTGTAGTCCGTCCTTTCCGATGTGCTGGTTCGATTTGAATTTGTTCGGAGTTGTTGCGGGCGGTGGATTTTGATGCGCCCGCTGCTTGATCCCGTGGTGTTGCGGCGTTGCCCCCAGGGATCTCCGAGTTCCGAGAGACCGAGCCAAAACTCTGGTTATCTCGGCGGCGTTGCTGCCTAGTTGTAGGCGGCGCCGATGCGGGAGGATATATCTAGGTGGCGGCGATGCGGAAGGGAGGTCCCAGATGAACCTCGACTGCTCGGCTCCTGGAGTTGTGCGCTGCGTGGGAGAGAGACGGCAGAGGTTACGAAATGGTGGTGGTTAGTTTAGTCAGGTGGTCCCCCAATTTATCAGGCCCCACTAATCAGTGACCCCAAGGTAAGGTCAGAGTTGTACAGGATAGACGCTCCTTCCTGTACGATCTCGCATGATAGGTCTGTACAGGATTCCGTTCATGGTTGTACGAAACTTTGATTCGGCGATATGTGATTCGGGTTGTACATGTCAATGCGCGAGGATCGTACGGTCACCTCTAAGGGGTTGTACAGGAAAAATTCCATTGGTGTTCGAAGAAAGAGGGAATGCTATCCCCAGGCCAGGAAAAACTTGTACAGTATAGAATAGCTTGCTTGTACGGACCCAAATAATGGTGTTGTACAGGAAGAAATAGCGGGTGCTAACCCCAGGTCAGCAAATAGTTGTAAAGGATAGACACACCTTTCTGTACGATCTCGCACGATAGGGCTGTACAGGTTTTCGATAATGGTTGTACGAATCTTTGATTCTGCGATATTTGATTCGGGTTGTACAAGTCAATGCGCGAGGATCTTACGGCCATCGCTAAGTGGTTGTACAGGAAAAATTCCAATGTTGTTCGAAGAAAGAGGTGAATGCTATCACCAGGTCAGGAAAAAGTTGTACAATATAGAAGAACTTGCTTGTACGGACCCTAATAAGGGTGTTGTACAGGAAGAAAAAGCGGGTGCTAACCACAGGTCAGCAAAGAGTTGTACAGGATAGACGCACCTTTCTGTACGATCTCGCTCGAAAGTGCTGTACAGGATTTCGATCATGGTTGTACGAATCTTTGATTCTGCGATATTTGATTTGGGTTGTACATGTCATATGCGCGAGGATCGTACGGACACCGCTAAGTGGTTGTACAGGAAAAATTCCAATGGTGTTCGAAGAAGGAGGGGAATGTTATCCCCAGGTCAGCACCCGCTCAGGTAAGAGTTGCACAGTATAGACGATCTTGCTTGTACGGACCCAAAAAAGGGTGTTGTACAGGAAGAAAAAAACGGGTGCTATCCCCAGGTTAGGAAAGAGTTGTACAGGATAGACGCACCTTCCTGTACGTTCTCGCACTATAAGGCTGTACAGGATTTCGATCATGGTTGTACGAATCTATGATTCGGCGATATTTCATTCGGGTTGTACATGTCAATGCGCGAGGATCGTACGGTCACCGCTAAATGGTTGTACAGGAAAAATTCCATGGGTGAACGAAGAAAGAGGGGAATGCTATCCCCAGGTCAGGAAAGAGTTGCACAGTATAGACGAACTTGCTTGTACGGACCCAAAAAAAGGTGTTGTACAGAAAGAAAAAGCGGCTGCTATCCCCAGGATAGGAAAGAGTTGTACAGGATAGATGCACCTACCTGTACAATCTCGCACGATAGGGATGTACAGGTTTTCGATCATGGTTGTACTGTCGCATGCGGGTGTTGTACAGGAAGAAAAAGCGAGTGCTATCCCCAGGATAGGAAAACGATGTGCATGATGGTCGGACCTTCCAGTACGAACACGCTTGATCTCGTCGTACAGGAAGAAAGAGAGTTGTCGTACGAAATTTTGAATCGGACATACGTTTTCCGGGTTGTACAGAAAAGTGCGCGTGGATCGTACGACCATCGCTAGGTGGTGTACAAGGAATATATCTTGGGTGTTCTAAGTATGAGGGGGGGGGGGGGGGGGGGGTGCACCCCAGGGCAGTATAGTGTTGTACTTGATAGATGTTCATACTTGTTCGGACACACATGTTGGGGTTGTACAGGAAATCGATAATGGTCTATATTATACATGTATGACTATAATATGTTCTCTAAAGACATATCTGAGATTGGCAATCCATGTTCTCTACGAATTCCGAGTCCCAGCTTCATTTCTTTCTGATGGTCCTGTGTCTTCAGTGTCATTCCTGATTATTTTGATGTGTTCTGGAAACAAAACAGTGCTTATGTTATTAGTCCATTATTAATAAGTCTGCTGAATAGTTAATCTTGGTTGCTAGGCAAAAAAAGAAGATTTAATTTACAGATTGTCAACTCTTACTCCTGTAGTCCGGTGGAGCAAATTCCTCGATCTCTTTTGGCAATTGTGCCATGTTGTGCGAGCTGAACAACATGGTGTACAAGTACTCCGCCTTCCATTCATTTGAGTTTGACTGTAAGATCACAAAAACATGAGTTCAGATTTTGTGTTGTTCAAATTAAAAATAACATTGCAACCGAGCTTGCTTACATCTTCGTCCACAATTTTTTTGTATTTCATCCTGTTCTCTGGTTTGTCGTAAATCATTTGATATCCATCAAAATGGTAGGCGTACCGCAGCATGTAGAAGCCACACTCGTTGACCCCTTGGCAAGGGACTTTGATCCTCTGTTTTTTTTAGCCAGTTGAAACCAATCTAGCTGTTTGCTTGCTTTGTATGCAGCCTCTCCGTACTTTTCTTTTAGTACTAGTTCCATTCTGCACATCTGTTTTAATATAATTTGAGCTCATTTCATCAATACTTTTTTAAACAGAAATACTAATCATGTAGTTGAAAAAAATAATATGTGAGAGTTCAGAACTTACAATCTTCATTAGTTCATAGTTGAAGGAGTTGTATGAGCGCACATCCCTAGGTTTGTATTTCCTTGAGTCAATTACTTGAACTGACTTTTTGTATCTATTCATTATGTACAGGCAGTAATGGTTGCATTTGAAATAAGGTAGAAGTATCTGTTATGAGTACAAATATAGAGTTGTAAGTGTTGGTAATCAAGACCAGAAAGGCATATCATAGGGCGTACAAATTAAAAGAGTCAGGTTGTACAGGTTCACCGGACCTGGTGTACATATACAAAGAAAATAGCTGTGCAAAATATTTTACTGACGCAGTAGTTTAGACGATTGTTGTACGGGAACCCAATACCTGTTGTTCAACCAGGAAGAGTAGCTGTACAGACTATCGGAGTAGTAATAGGTTCATTAAAAGTTTATGTGCATGTAGTGGTAGGAGAGTAGTGCATGAATGGCTTATCATGTTGTACAATACAGAGGTACCACTTGAACTGGTTTATCTGAACTGGTGAATCCCACGGCAAATCTGAACAAGCACGATTGCTAATGCGATCCCACGGCGTTCAATATTACGGTTTATAGTAGTTCAGGATCGAGTTATCTTCTGTTCAACTAGGTAGTAAATAGTTTTGCAGTCCACGATAGTTCTTATTGTACAACGACTGACAGGATTACGGGAAAAAATCATTGATCAGGAAAATTACCAATTTTGCTTGAAGCAAGCTTTTGTTCCTTCTTACGTGTCTGTCAAACATTTTCATTGCATTGTCCATGTCAAATCCCTTTACCATCTCCTCCTTTGTTTGAACTTTGCCAGATTTCATTTCTGCTTTTTGTCTCTCCATTTCTACCAAATCTGCTGTCGATTCAAAAACTTGAATCACATCCTGTGGAGATAAGTTTTCTAGTGAGATATTCTGTTTCATTCTATAAACAATTATCTGTGAAATTTTTAGTTTGGTTGTTTTCCATGGTAACGAGGTCTTACCTTTATAAAATCCGGTGTCAGCATAATGCGTTCTCCTGTCCTGTATAGTTCGGATGTTCTGTTCCAGTCATCAATGATGTAATCCATCACCTGACATTCGATGCAACTGCTAGGACCGAACAAATCTTGGATGTGGTGGCCATTCAGAGAAAACGTGAGACCCTTTTCAGGGAATTTAAGATGTTTTGCTTCGAACAGGAGTTCTCTGCAAAACGGTCAGTGTTGTTAGTTTTCATAGCATACGTTTATAGTAGTAGTTTTTGAGGCAGTTTTTTCAATTCAAACTTCTCACCCTGCAATCTTTCCTCTTGTCTCATGTCCGAATATGACATCCATCACCTTCTTTGCTAGGTTGCTATTTTTAAATACGAGTGGACGATATTCAGCAACTTCCTGGCAGACCTTGTTTGCAGGTGCAATCGGCCTCACGCCTGACAGAATGTCTGCAGAGTTAACGCCTTTCTTCCTTTTTCTGAACCTCTGGGGACTGCGAGTCTTCGGATATCTGCTGAAGAGCCCTATAACGATCAGGTGTTACTGCGTAACCTCCAGGTTGTTGATTTTCCGTTGGAACTGCGTAGTTAGGGGCAGGGAGGAGCTGCATCTGTGGGGTTTCTCTTCTCGTTGTCGCTTGTTTATCTGGTTTCTTCGGTTCTTCTTTTTCGGTAACTTCTTCCTGAGGTCCATCCTCTTCTCTCCTTTTTGTCCTCCTGTACTCCATGCTCAGTTGCTTCTTCCTGTTATCTTTGATGCCATCTTGATCAATCACCACAACTACCTTGTGTTGCATTTGTTTGTGAAGGACATAGTTGTCTATACTCGTCCTTTCTCTTATGCTTATTTGAGGGGTTTTTTCAATCTCCTCCATTAACTTTGCTTCTGGATGGATCTTCATGTCTGGGAGCAGACGACTTAATTCTGGAAACTTGTGCAAGTAATCTACACAATTGAAATTAGGGTTGTCAGGAATTATAAAAAAAAACTGTTAGTGTCACCAGGATTCATATTTGCATTCATATTGGATTTGTTATTGTAAGGCAATTTTTGAGTATTTATCTAAGAACAAATGAGGATAACAGAAAATTGGTTTTAATTTATTTTGTCGAAATGAGATATATACCATACTATATAGACAATATATTGTAGGGCAGGGAGAGTTCAGGGGAACTATCATAAGCACAACAGCTTATATTGTGGGAGGGGGAGGTAGCAACTATCAATCAAAATATTATAAAACTTCAACAATTAACAGCTGAACTATCATAAAGCACACGTGTTCGTTCTCCTGTTCAAACCCCTCTTGCGGGACCGTGCAAGCTTGTTCGTCTATATTGTACAACCCTTTCCTGTCCTGGGTGTTAGCTCCCCCTCCTTCGTTGACCCATTTTTAGCTTTCGTGTTCAACCACTTAGCGTTGGCCGTACGTCCTACGCGCCCTGTCCTGTTCAATCCGAAATAACATATCTCCGATTTAAATTTTTGTACGACCTCTATATTTCTTCCTGTACATCCCCCCTCATGCGAGTTCCCCCCTCCTTCGAACCCCTATTTTCACTTCCCTGTACTTGCACTTAGAGGTGGCCGTACGTTCCTCGCTCCCTCCGAATAATTTTTCTTTCATTATCAAAATTTTCGTACGACAATTATCGTATTCCTGTACAACCCCCTCATGCGTGATTGTACATATCTCCCTGACATTATTTTAGTTATATTTTACTCATCCACTCCACCATGATTTAAGAAGGAGCCCAGTGCAATGTATTTCCACTAATATACATAAAAAGTAGATTAGATAGAGGGTATAAATCCTTGCTATCTATATAGTTTTTGCTTCAAAGAAAAGGACATATCATATGGTGTTAGGGAATGAAATATAGTAAGCGAACGAAGCATGATCATTAACAACTCAATTTACCTTTGTTATAACCAATCAGGCTGAAGTCTATCTTCAAAGTTTTCCATGTCATGAGTATGTGTAGTATTTTTTTTCTGACTTGGAGAATATCCGAACTGTCAAACTTGACCAACGATCTCCCAGTCCAGTGCATTAAGATTAAGACCATGTGAAATCCACAATTTAACCTGCATTAAACATCCAGATTAAAAAAGCTGCCAATCAATGGTATCCAACTTTGTTTTCTGTTGTTAAATAATTTTTTTGTTTTTTTAAGACTCTTACGTCTCTCCTTGGTCGGGAACATAAATCTTGTAGCACTTAAAGTCGTCTATGCTTGGCGGCGATAGCTCGTTGCCGCTTTCCTTTACTGCAAGTCTCCACAGTTCCTTTAGAACTCCCACCATTCTGAAGAAGAACAGATCGTATCTTTTTCCTCCTAAGGAATCCAGTAGTTCGAATCGTTTTCTCTTTACGTTCAACGTTATCGTGAAGAAATGGGCAATTTCTCCCACTTTATCAGGCTCATCCATGCAAGGGATCTTTATCTGTGAATAATCAGCATTCCAGTAAATCTTATTATCCATGCCAGGAGCAAAACAACATTAAAAAATCAGAGGAAAAAAACAGATCATTGATGTGAAATTATCGTACCAAATTGTATCCCTTGAGAAAACAGTCTGGGTTGTTTGGATCCATCGCTTTGAGTAGTCGTTTCAGAGCTTTCTTTGTCAAATCCACTCTCTTTGTTACTCTCATCTGAGAAAATTTAAGTGCGATCATTTTTTTCTCATAGTATGATGAAGTTTAAATCATAATTAAACTGATGCAGATAATTGTACTCACAAGCATGAACAATGGAACTATCAGGGTTTTTGTTTCTTGTGCTTCTTCTCGGATTCTTTCAATTATTATGTTTGCTACACGAGAATCAAGACCAGATAGATCTTTAAATGATCTTGCAAGAGTACCAAGATTCACTATGGTTTCTCCATTTACTTCGTCGCCATGCACGACAAATGTTTCCTCCCTGTTGTATTTAATCAAAACAATCGGTAAAAAATCAAATGCATTTATCCCTAACATGTACCTCGGTTAAATATTTTGGTTGTTTGCTTACATTTTTTCTTTTGTATGCTGTTCTGTGCAAATATAGCTATGCAGCTTCTCTACCACTCCCAGCAATATTTCCATTTCTTCGACTGCACGTTCTTCTTTCCTTTTTTCTCCAGAATCTTCTTCAGGTTCCCTAGTACCTACAATAGAACAAATCCAGTGCACCGGCGATAAGAGATTCATAGATTCAATCAAGTGATAATTAAGTTTGAACAAATATGAGCTTAAAATCAGTGCAACAGATATGAGATACATGGACTTTCCTTTTTTGTCTTCAATCCAGCATGAATAATTGGGGAAAAAATGTAGTTTGAGAGTGGCCAAAACTTGGCTGCTCAAAAGTCTTCTCTTTATTTATAGATGTTGTCCTTGAGTAAAAGGACTACAAAATGCGAATGGCAGGAAAGATTGCAACCTCCCATGAAGTACATTTCCAGTACAACATGAGAAATATACATGATCCCTCGATTTTCTTGTTGTCTGCATGGCCCATGGTTTTAAAAAACATAGTTCTACTTGCCTATGTCTTCGAAAGGACTTGGTAGGGCCTTTTCTACTTGTTGTTCTTCCACCTGTTGTATTTCCCTCGATGAGTTGGGTTCTTCTGGTTTTTCCGGTTGAGGATTGTCACTTTCTTGTCCTCTTTCTTGTGGATCCTCTGCTATCTGTCCGGTTGTTTCCTGGATTAAATTTTGACGTAATGGAATTGAGACGACTTTATTTTTGATGTAAAAAGCATAAATAAAATCGAAAAAGAACATCTAACCTGATTCCTTTTTTGCTCTTTGGTATTATTTTCGCTTTCAATGCTTGCCCTTAATTCTCCTGTATTTTCTTTCCCACGGCCTTGAATGGAAATTGAAAAGAAAGATGCAACTAAATATTTGATGGACTATACTGGTCTGTTCTTATATTCATTTATGTGCAGTAGTTTGTTACCTATTTGTTTTTGTTGATCATGTTCGTCGTCCTCTTGTGGATAGACAATTACACTGTCCGCAAATTTCAGATTCTCGGCGTCTGTTGTATAAGAAATCAAAAGAACTTTATATTAGCTATTTAGTAATTCTGAGATTATAGAAATAAAATTTTGATTCTATTTGTTCTTGCCTGTCTTGTTTTTAGGATCTTGATCCCGTTGTTGATTCTCCTCTTGATCAGCAGTTTTATTGTCCAGCTTGTTTTCTCCGTCGCCATCCTTAGCAGGAGTTGTCTCATCATCTTTCTCCGGAGAGCGATGATCTTGTTCTTCGAGTAACTGTTTAGTAGGAGTTGCGTCCTTAGGCTGATTTTGTGCTTCTCCTTCCTTTAGCTGACATTGGGTCTCGTATGCTTTATCCTACAAAAAAGTATAAACATGATGAACTTGCGATAGAATAAACAGAGAACACCCATCTGGTAGAACGGGAACGCAAGACCTGTTGATCAAGCTCAGATGCTGGTTCGATCCTACGGCATAAATAAATACGGATATTTGTGGGAGAATATTACCTCGCCAGAAGTAGTCACCCAATCACTCACTTTAAGTTCGTCAGCTCTTTCTCCAGTTGTGGGATTTGATTTGCTTGTTCCTGAAAAATAAGAATCAACGACAATTGAATCAATCAAATCATTGTCGCAATTGTTCAGTGGCCATTTAAAATTTAGCCGGTCAAACATTTTCACCTAAAATTTCTACTGGTTTGCCTGCCAGTGTTTCTGTCTCTTGAACCGCTGACGATGGATCGACCACTTGTTCCTCAATTTTTTTAGCAGGTGGTTGTTTCTTCAACTTTTTCTTTTTCTTGTTCTTCTTTTCATTTCTGTGCTCGTCTTGGTTGGAACAGCCTGCGGTTTCCTGATCAAACCGCACTTGTTTTGTTGTATTGTGAGACGGCACAGCCATGTTTTCATTCACTGTGTACTCCTGGTCTTTGGCAAAGTTGCGAAGCATCTCAATGAGATTGCTTGTCTGGCTTATAAATGTTTTTATACTTCTCTCTTCCCTAAGGACATCTTGAGCAAATGCATCCTTAGGTTTTTTGTTGTTGTCTTCTATGATTTCACCAGATGTTGGTATTATTTCTGCCAGTTGAACCAGCTCCTGCAAATTTTGTTCAATCCTTCCCAGTACATCCTCTTTGCATTCTTGGTCACCATCAACCAATTTCCTCTTCCTTGATCCCAGGGGCACTACTTGGGTTGAAGAATCCCCATCTGTAGCACGAAAGATGGCTAAGGCCTTGTATTTTCTAGCTTCTTTTTCTGCTGCCTCATGATCTTTGTAAGTTTTGAATACTCGCTGTGCCTGTGCTTTCCAGGCCTGAAAATCCAGTTATTTTCTTTGTCAGTCCAAAAAAAGTTGTCACAAAAAAGGGATCGTAAAGGAGAAGTAAATGAACTACAATCTGACAAAGAAGTAGGAGAAGGAATACTCACTTTAAGATTGCCAAATTCAATCCCATCTTCATCCTTTCTGCAATCAAGCTGTGCAATTCTCTCTAGATTAGCTGTTTTCAGATAGGATATTCTAGGAGATCTAGTAGTCATTTCGACTAGGTTGTCACATATCAGCGAATCTAAGTACATCAGCATTGGTCCAAGGGTGAAACCTTCTAGATACGTCCACTTGGTCCTTTTTGTATTGTTTTGCCATTCCTCCGCTGCTCTTTGAATCTCGTCCACAACAATTTGGCAGTAGTCCATTTGTATCATTTTATCGAACTGCAGACCCTCAACCATTCCAAGTTCTCTCATCAGGCGTGCTGAAGATCCGGGGCATAATATCTTGTTGAAGAAGATTAGGTAGAATACTTTCAGAGCAGTGTTCTGCCTCCCAGGCTCAGGTGCTTTCAGTTCATCGTCTACCAACGTACCCAGCTTTTCTAGAAGGGACTTTATTGTAATCTCACCCTTATTCCCCATCGTTATCTGAAGTTCACTCTTCAACTTCACAACTTCTTCTTTAACTTGCGCCCTTTTTCTTGTCGGTCTTGGGGCTGTCTAGTCCCCATTTGGCAGTCCAGTCAACAAGTGAATATTGAACCGGTTAACCTCTATCTCTTTGTTGTTGCCAAACTCTATTGTCATTGTATGGGTGTTGAGATTCTTCATGCAGAATCCCATACAGTTCTTGTTCATTGTTGTGGATATATCAGTGGTACGGAAAGCACCGAACCCTGCAGCATTGACACTCTCTAACCATGCTGGAACCTTTTCTAAGTGTTCAAATGCTTTCTTTACCACTGAAACCGATTGGTGGCTCTGGAAATCATAAGGAGACTGGTTTTACTCATCCACTAGGACTAGTTTTTTCCTTGACGCTTTGGGTCTCATTGGATTTGCAGCCACTCGAGGACTAGCAGTCTGAGAGTCATGAAGCACAATCTGGCTATTCTTTCCGTGTGGGGATTCTTCATCATTTTCGGCAGCATAGTCGCTGTCTACTTCATCTTGCTTCCCCTCTTCTTCCTTGTCCTCTTCCTCTCCTTGCTCTTCATCCTTATCTTGTTCTTCTTCTATTTGTGTATCCCTTTTATGTTCATCTGCCCCATTTTTTCCAGTAGTTACTGCCTTGGATCTGGCTGGCGAACTCCTGAGAATTCTCTTATCTGATTTTCCTTTTTCCCCATCGTCTGCAGCAGCCTTTCTTATTTTCTTGGTCCCTCCCTGCAACATTTTACTGTCTGCAGACTTTCGAGTTTTAGACCGTTTGTAAACCATTTCAGGTTTTTTTCCTGATGGGGAATCATCCTGAGCCTGAAAAGACTTCAAATCACGAATTGTTTCAGCAATCTTCTGACTAGTCGGGGAATTTGCAAAATCACCTGAAAAAATATGGTAGGGAAAATTGGTTATTTACCCAAAACTTGACTGACCTTAGATTATGTATCTAAAGTTGAGTGTACATTAGTAAAATACCCAATACAGAATGAAAAGCAAAACAAATACCGAATAGGGATCTAAAAGTCAAATTATACCAGCCCCTGATCAATTAGAGATCACCTTAAAAAGTTAGTTCGATCAGATATCATGTGTGCGCACCAACCCCTGAGTCATCCATTCAATCTCACGCGTACGGCTTACCTGCGGATCTCACCAGCGCGTCCGGATCAATTCACGCGACGACGCTGTGTCAGCTCACGCGCCGCCTCCTGGAGCAGCAGATCAACAGGCACGCTGAACCAAAACACGTCCCTCGGCGTTTACGCTGCTGCTGGTTCATCCATCACGTACACCTTAATTGGATAGATCGTACAACAATACTCCGTAGAAGCTTTAAGCTTAGACACTATAGAAGCCGTCAAGACTAGGCATGCATTGATCCCAGTCACAATACTAGAAGAATAGACCATGTATCTAATGCCTGTTCATCCATCCTAGCGTTTACGCTAGAAGGCACAAGGAATACGCGCACGGCGCTGGGCGCCCAGCGGGGACGACATCGGTCACACCTGGAGTCCTGGACGGCTCCGACGAGTCGATGACAGTCAAACGGCACCAGGCGGCGTAACGGTGGAGGCACCAATTTTCCCCAGATGGTAAACCCCAGATTAACTATCAATTTATCTAGGGTTTCGGAAGGGTTAAGAACAAGGGTTGTCTTCACCTGTTTTTTCCTTGGAGGAAGACATCCGGCAGCAGCCTTCTTCTCCTCCTCACGGCTCCGATTGACTCCTCCACCTCTTTTCGGCTCCGATTTCCCCGATGTCCCCGATGATGTTGAAGATTAAGAAGCCGTGACGAAGGTGACGGAGTTGGAGGCGTCGGAAATGGCGGCGACGGGGTTGCCGGTGTCGGAGTTGGTGACGACGGTGGCGACGGAGATCACGACGACCGCGGCGTCGGAGTTGGCGACCGAGTTGGCGGCGACGGAGATGGCTGCGGCGGGGTAGGCAAAGGCGACGGAGATTTGTGGCGGCCGGGTTGGCGACGAGGGCGCCGTCGGGTATAGTGAGGACGGCGGCGACGGAGATGGCGGCTTCGGCGACGACGGAGATGGGTCGGCGTCGACAGAGATGGTGGCGACGGTTCAGATGGCGCGCAACGGTTCCTCTGATGAACCAGTCCCCTTTGCTGCTATTCAGTAGTTTCCCTCTTCGAGTTTTCAAAATAAGCTAGGCACCCGGGCGTGATGGAGAGGGTGCGTGGTGGGGCAGTCTGGCAAAGAGTTGTACAGGATAAACGCACCTTTCTGTACGATCTAGAACGTTAGGGCTGTACGTGATTTCGATCATGCTTGTACGAATCTTTGATTCGGTGATATGTGATTCGGGTTGTACATGTCAATGCGTGATGATCGTACGGTCACCGCTAAGTGGTTGTACAGGAAAAATTCCATTGGTGTTCGAAGAAAGAGGGGAATGCTATCCCCAGGTCAGGACAAAGTTGTACAGTATAGAATAGCTCGCTTGTACGGACCCAAATAATGGTGTTGTACAGGAAGAAATAGCGGGTGCTAACCCCAGGTCAGCAAATAGTTGTAAAGGATAGACGCACCTTTCTGTACGTTCTCGCACTATAAGGCTGTACAGGATTTCGATCATGGTTGTACGAATCTCTGATTCGGCGATATTTCATTTGGGTTGTACATGTCAATGCGCGAGGATCGTACGGTCACCGCTAAATGGTTGTACAGGAAAAATTCCATGGGTGAACGAAGAAAGAGGGGAATGCTATCCCCAGGTCAGGAAAGGGTTGCACAGTATAGACGAACTTGCTTGTACGGACCCAAAAAAGGGTGTTGTACAGGAAGAAAAAGCGGCTGCTATCCCCAGGATAGGAAAGAGTTGTACAGGATAGATGCACCTACCTGTACAATCTCGCACGATAGGGATGTACAGGTTTTCGATCATGGTTGTACTGTCGCATGAGGGTGTTGTACAGGAAGAAAAAGCGAGTGCTATCCCCAGGATAGGAAAACGATGTGCATGATGGTCGGACCTTCCAGTACGAACACGCTTGATCTCGTCGTACAGGAAGAAAGAGAGTTGTCGTATGAAATTTTGAATCGGACATACGTTTTCCGGGTTGTACAGAAAAGTGCGCGTGGATCGTACGGCCATCGCTAGGTGGTGTACAAGGAATATATCTTGGGTGTTCTAAGTATGAGGGGGGGGGGGGGGTGCACCCCAGGGCAGTATAGTGTTGTACTTGATAGATGTTCATACTTGTTCGGACACACATGTTGGGGTTGTACAGGAAATCGATAATGGTCTATATTATACATGTACACCCTCATCCGATAATATTTCCATGAACATCTCCGCGTACAGTTGTATATCTCCGCGTATGGCCATTTTTCTCACCGTGTACAGTTGGTTATATGTATTTGTACGTGGGTGATTGAAATGACAGTACTGCAGAGGCTAAGTCGTTGTAGACGTTTAGCAACAGTGATAACACAAACTCGAAACATTAGATAGTGCATTCTTTTAATCCATACTAACTCACTGTTCTTTCATTCCAGTTACTACATAAACATAAACATTGAGACAATTATTTTGAGGACAGAGGGAGTAATTGTTTAGAAGGCAGTATAAGGGAAAAAAATGGCATTCTCACTGACCCATAACATAAAATTGAAAAAAACATAAACAACCAAATTATAAAAACCATCACCACACGCATAATTAACATAAACATTGTCTTAAAGAAATCACTCAATAAAATTTAAACAGAAATAGTTTCACACACTGATACGATAAGCTAGATAGATGGAAGTGGCAAATTGGGGTCCAGGCTGCATCAGTTAGGACTGGGTGGCAGCGATGGAACGAACCACATTGGTGCCTCGCCTCTAATTTCATCTCCGTGATATCTCCTTATGTCCAGCGATCCTCCAATTGCATCCCCCCCCACGGACGTGCATGTGGCTCCAGGTTGGTTCTTGCTGAGGGTCGAAGTCAAACACGCTTGGATGAGAAGCATACAAGCAGTCAGGCCTGAACACTGGCTCCTTTTGGGGAACCTCTTCAACAACAGCAGGCTGTTCATCTTCACCCCCAGGAGGCTGTTCATCATCATCACCAGCAGCCTCACCATCCTGAACTTCTCCATCCTCAGCTCCAGCATCATCACCATCAGCAGCAACAGCACCAGCAGGCCCTTCTCCTTCTTCATCACCATCACCAGCAGCAGCACCAACAGGCTCTTCTCCTACTTCATCACCACCACCAGCAACAGCAGCAGCAGCAGCCTCGGCGGCAACAGCAGCAGCAGCAGCAACTTCCGCTTCCTCGGCGGCAACAGCAGCAATAGCAGAGTCAGGGGGCTTTAAGAAAAATGGAGTGTTGACACCCACAAATAGAGCAAGGCCATCGAAGCTGTCTATTCTTGACCACTCTACTGCAACAGCGTCATTGTGGTACTCATTTGCATCCCGCTTGAAAACGTCGCATCAGCGGTCTGGGTAAGAGTATAATCTTCTCCCCATAACATTCGATGGTCCGCGAGACGTCGCTGAAGAGCCACTGATCTGGATCCACAGAAGATCAAATCGATCTTGTACCAGGAACCAGTTTCGAGAAGCAGGGCCTCCTTCGGCTGCGTCTTCAACTGTTGGGGGCTGGATGAGTCGCGGCGCTGTGTGCGTACCTATGAGTTTACTCTGAGTTAGTTGCTATTAAAGGAAAAATATTGACTGATATACACAACAGCAGTAAAAATGAATCTCAGCAGGAAATTAAACAGTAAATTAAAATATACTCATATAAGCAATACATATAACTCTGAAGTTTTTATCTAGACTTACCCCATACGAACGGTTCCCAGACATACACATTGCCATGGTGTTTAGTTACCGCGTATACGCGGCCAAAGCTCCGGTAATCCGAGGTTGGGTAACCACCCACGGCATCCACGTACGTCGATGGACGTAGGTCTGTGTGGGGCAGGAATGTCCATGCCTTGTCTTCCGGCCAGCAGATGATTGCGATGGCTTTGTCAAACACAGCTATCACATCGCAGCGCCACTCATGGTTGATCTGGTAGGGCCTTCGATGGAACTGAACCTTTTGGAGCACTATTTTTGCCCCATTGTAGATGAAAGTGAATGGGTCGTTTGCCAGCCAACCTCTGTAATGAGATAAGCCGGACACTTCTAACGATGGCATTCTGAACTTAACTGCTCTGTATACGTTTGACAGAACCCAGCTGCAAGGATCTGCAACATTAATCATCATCATCCACTCTTCAACTCCCCCGACCCAGTACTGTCTGCCAGCTCCCTCCTGCACGCGAACCAACGCTGGGACATCGCCCTTGTCCAAGATCATAATTTTAGTGCTTATCTCGTCCTACAAGATTTAAGTTCAAATTTGTTAATTTAACAGCAGATGATCATAAACAACGGTCTGTATGTCAACAATTTAACAGCATAAAATTTGTTACAGCCTAGGCTGTACTGGTGGCACAAATCATATATATTGGTCAGTACAAACAATAATGTCCGGTTGTATATGGAAATAAAAAATATTGCAACAATCTCAAACTACATCTGGGGTAAAAAGAATTATCTAATTGAGTGTCAGCAGAGGGTTTACAGGTTGTAACAATTAGATAGTCTTGATGGTAATATATCACACGTTCTTCTTTTTCGTACAGCATAAGTGTAACGATCTGTTCGTCGACATCTCTCAGTTTGTACGTGGAGTTAACAAGAAATTGTACGATAAATCATACCAAAGATGATCATTGTTACGTTTACTGGCAACACAGACTGTGAGTTTTTCAGGTTGAAAAAACAAGATATTATTGTATGTACGACCAGACCTGACCGATTGAACAAGGCAGGTCAAAATTGCACGTGCTCGCATCTATGCTCTATCTCAGAGACACTAGGTTGTGGGTGTTATAATGGTAGTAAGAAAGCAACTGAAAGATATATTGTATAGCTGTTCAACAAACATAGACCTATCCAAGAATCTACAGCTAGTTCGGTTTTTATTATTGCCATTATCAGATAGTCTTAATGGTAATATATCACTCGGTTATCATGTTGTATAACCTAAGTGCACCGATATGTACGACCACACCTCCCAGATTGTACATGGAAACATCAAAAGGTTGCAGGTTCTATCCTACCTCAGATGTTCATTGTTATGATTTTGGTAACGCAGACTATGGGTTTTTAAGGTTGTACACTCAAGGTGAACTAGTATGAATGACCGTACCTGAGCGGTTGTACAAGCAAAAAAAGAAGAGACTACTCGATTCTATGCTCTATCAAAGAGATTCAATCTGAGGTATAATGGTAGTAAGCATGTCGTAAGGTACAAACTAGGGCAGTTCAATAAACGTAGATCTATTCAAGAATCTGCAGCTAGATCGGATATTAGTATTACAGATTCAGATAGAATTGGCTCAGAATTAAACAGCTTCAGATGAACTCCTAACCTAAACCACTCCTATTCCAGATTGTGCAAAGAAATTGAAGGAATGCCAACATTGAAAAAACCGAGGGAGAACTCACCGACGGTTCAAAAGCCTGTTCATCACCATCTTCCATGTGAAGGAGACCCGGCATGTTGTAAGGATGGTTCGTGTCTTGACGCATCCCTTCGCGAAAGCCAGGAAAGGCGCGACTGGTGCGACATGCAGACATGATGTCCATGCTGCTTGTGATATTACAAACGCTTGCGGGATCAAGGTTCCCCCATCCCCAATCCTGGCGGTACCTTGGGTCCGTGGTGTTCTCCCCAACGTTGAAGTACCTCCCACATAGCCACCCATCAGAATCTACAGCCCTGCGCTTCGACATGGCGGTGCTGAGAGCGGAACGTCGGGGTTTTTGTTTGCGGGGCGAGGGTGGCCGTCGCGTGGGTTTTTTTGATCGGGACGAGGGTGGTGATGAGAGCGGAACGACGGGGTCAGGGCAGCTGAATATATAGAGGGAGGATCAACCAACGGGACGGGGAGGTTGTTGCCGTATTACGAGGGTGGTCGTTGGAACTACTCCCAATCTATCCGCGAGTATCTCTAACTGATTCAATCGCGAGCGAGGAAGAAGGAAGAAGAGTTGGTTTCCAACTGAATAGGCAGCGAGGAAGAAGGAAGAAGAGCTGGATTCCAACTGAATCGGCAGCGAGGAAGAAGGAAGAAGAGCTGGTTTCTAACTGAATCGGCATCGAGGAAGAAGGAACGCCAGGGAATATATCGGGGGTTTGGGGGTTTTCCTTTTTTTTTGGCAAGTTTTCCGACTAAGTTATAGCGGATGAGATCCTGTCCGTGCACACCAAACGGCGCAGCTCGAGGGTCGCAGGATCCCGAGTGGGCGGTGATAACTGTATTGAGGTGACCGGTGGCGACTGTCGAGTGAAAATGGTTGTACAGAGCGATCCTATACCTTTGTACGAGCGCGAGTGACAGAATGTACACTAGGACCAAAACCGTTGTACGAACAAGTTCATATGGAAGTTGAGCAAATGAGGAACCAGGTCGTACTGTATAGGCTATGTGGTTTGTAAGAAATCAAATAAGAAGGTGAAAATAGGTTGCAAAATGTTTGGACGTTCAACCTGTGTGCTAATGCTAGTCCCTACGAAGGAGATTTCAGGTTGTACAAAGTAGGATGAGAATCTTGTATGGAAAACGAATGAGCGCATGTACTCAGAATGATCAAAAGGTTGTTCGTACGACGACTGTGCTATTTGTAGTTCAGCGAATGGGTATCCTGGTTGTACATCACAATCATAGGGGTTTGTACGAAAGCAAGCTGACCGTGATGTACAGATCGCACAGAGGAAAAAGTACAAATATTGTCAAGAGAGGACCTCTTTGCTATTACTACTAGTTCGCATACTTAAATATATTTTTACCTGTCTGTTAACAACATATACCAAATCTAGACACGACCTCACCGCAGCCCTCTCCAAGTCGTCTCCTTTGCCGTCAGTGAGCTTGGCCGCTTAGCCGCCGGGTTTGTCGCCATGGTTGGCCGCATAACCGCCGGTTACGCCGCTCGGGACCATCGGTACGTTCGAGCTCCTCTAACCAGGAGGGTCCCCGAGAAACTCAGAAGCTTCTCTAGTTTCTTTAGGATGGTTTATTTGTCGGCTTCCACGAGGTATTACCGTCGCCGCCGTCATGTGCTGGTTGTTGATGAGGCTCCGCTACGCGACCAGCATGACATGGATCCAAGGTCAGATCTGATCCAGAAAGGGCCGGTAGAGGCTGATTTAGAGCGTGGTAACCAGGTAGCCGCAATCGACTTGGATGAGGAGGAGGCTAGCATGGTGGAGCATGAAATTGAGTGTGAAGCAACATTCGCATCTGATGTCCATGGCTTTGATGGAAACCTGGAGATTTCTGAGAAGAAAACTGAAGATGAAGAAGACGCCGTGGTTGGAGAGGTGGTCGATGATGGTTGCATGGATCAGGAGGAAGTGGAAGACCCCAAGGAGCATGGTTTGCAGCCTGTGGCAACATGTTTATTTCTGGTCGATGAAGAGGAGGTCACACCGGCAGACAATGATTTTGATGAGATTGAATTGCTACAGCTAGTTCTTTTTCAATCGTTGGCTCCTCTTGGGACACATGAGGACCCAGCCGACCAAGCACAGAGGATGTCTGACCGTCGTTCCGCGTTTGCAAGTGATGATTCAGAAGACACTATCGAAAAAGACAGCCGTCCCCGCAACTCTGTGAATGAAGGACATGACACCAGCATCCAGAATGAGCTTCCCCTCGGCATCATTGAGTCCAGGAAATCGTTTGTGACCGACCAGGCTCGAAGAAACAATGCACGCCGCTGGTTCATCGACATCGAGACTTCTCTTCCTGGAAAAGTGAATGAAGTAACTGTTGTCTCGTCTGATGAAGAGTAAAGCTCTTCTGGAAACATCTGATATCTGTTCAAGGTCTGCTTGTTATATATATATGTCTATGGTGAATGTATTGTGCCCAAGAGTGAACTTGTTAATTTATAAGTACGGATCCTGTAACAGAACAAAGTTTATTCATCTGGATCATTCAAGAGATTCTAAAAGTGATATTTAGTTATGTGATTCTTAAGAATGGAAGAGGTTTGCGAATAAGAAATTATGTTGTCCTACTTAGTTTTGTGTACACCCCTTCAGACAGAATTTGTTCCACCTGAAAGGTGCCGATGTGCTTTATATCTTCCTGCACTATTCAGTAGATAAGTGAACTATCTGTTATCCCCCATTATGTTACTCACCCATTGTTATTACCTTGTTCACCAGTTCAGTTGAGATCGTACAAAAAATAACCTATTGAGGTGACCGGTGGCGACTGGTGGTGACTGGCGAGTGAAAATGGTTGCATGGAGGTCACCACAGTCCTGCAGATTTCTGAGTGCGTGCAACGTTTTCTCATCGGGTGTACATGGTGTCAGCTGCGCGTGTACACGTGCATCAGAATTGCCTGTACAAACTGTAAACACATTGGCAGAGCACCACACAGGATTTACGTACATCAAACTTCTATTATTCCTTGCTTGTTCAACCAGGAAACCTATTAGCTCATCTCCTAATAGCCCCCACGTTGTGCCTACAATCGAGTTTCGTCGGGTACACACGCGATTTGAAACAGAACATGTAAACACACTCGCAGTGGTTCCATCAGCACACAGGTTGGACGTACAACCGTTAATTTTTCCATGTACGTAAATGAATATCTCAACATACGTCATTTTTTCTCACTGTGTACAGTTGGTTGCAAGTGTTTGTACGTGGGTGTATGAATGATAGTACTGCGGAGACTAAGACGTTGTAGACATTTAACATCAGAGATAGCACAAACACGAAACATTAGAAAAGAGCATTCTTATAATCCATACTAACCCACTGTTTTCTTTCATCCCAGTCACTACAAAAACTTATCATTACAAAACCATCCACAGTACAAAACGGTAACAAGAAGATTTATTTGAAGAGTAGCACTTCAATGTTAATCAGATTGTTGTTCCATTAAAATTGTCTCGCAATAATGTCCTTGACACCACTCGGGCAAAAGGTGTTGTGCGAGAACGTAAGCATGTAGTAGGCAATTTGTTCACGGAGCTTCTTTACGTTGTTCTGCACACAAAAAATGTTAATCAGCAATTTATAATATTGAAAAAGAGAGAGAGACAGAAGGTTAAAAAATGATAGCTTACGGCTCTAATAAAATATGGGAAGTCTCCATTATGGCAACATAAAATTGCCATTACAATAATGCCAGCGTCATTCCTGTTTCAGCAGAGTATAAAAATAGCGGAAGAAGAAGCAAGTAAAATTCATCACAAAATGCTGCACAAGTAAAAAGGAAAATTCAGCAACAAAAATGTAATATGAGAAATCCTACTCATTAGAATCATCTGTCACGATTTGCACATGCTTAATCTGCATGTTATGGGCACTGAATGGGTGAGAATGATAGGCCCCGTGATGGGCGCGCTTGAAGTTCGCAATTACAACTCCTGCAATTCTATCAACATCTTGGGCGTTGTTGTAGGGGCAGTACGTCTCAAAACATTGACGTTGAAAATTGGCAACAATAAGGACCCAAAACTTCTCTTCTATAACTGGAATATAAGCCCGAAAATAAACAGAAGCATGAATACAGAGAGCACGCAAAAGCAGGAGAGTGGCAGCACTGCAGAATAATTGAACTCACAGCAGAAAAAAAATTCATCCTGGTAGGCATGATTGGCTCGCTGATCACTTTTTTTAGCCTCTCAACATCTGCATCAACGGTCGCGAACAGTGTCTGACAAATAAATAAATAAATGATTGAGAAAACAGAAAAAAGAAAACAAAACAAGATAAATATACAGCACTAAATAAGCTAAAAAAACGCACCGCAGCTTCATGGTTCATCATGTACTTTAAAAATCTTGGTCGACGCTGATCATAGTGTTCAGTGTTGTCATATTGCTCTTGCATCAAAGTTTCAGTAAAAACATCCATGACATATCCATGAACGTAACCACCAACTTGCATAGAAAGGCCAAAATTACGATGCACAGCGTATCTTTTGTTAATCTTTACTATTCTTGGACTGTACAATAAGAAAGTAAATTCATTGTTAAAATGAACACCAAGACAATTGAAGTATCGACAGAAATTGAAAATACACTTATAGTACCTTCTGGCAAATTTCGCTGGCAAGTATTTATTAACCCATTCCAACACCAAAACTTCTTTCTCTGTCGATTCTCTCACGATTAGTTCTGGTTTGTTATCAGTTGTAACGGTGTTTTCCACACTAAGAACAACAACGTCAATCGTTGGATGATAACCAGATCCTGTGTTTGCTGATGAATGGATTCCAATCCCAGAAAAACGGCTACCAGATCCTGAAGAGTGATCAGCATTGAAACCTTGCTGACAATTGCTGAAGTTTTGGTGATTCTGATGCCCGTAAGATGAAGAAGGACCACTGTCAGTTGGACAGAAGCTAACACAAGCAGCAAACCGATTGTTACAACTGTTGCCTGAACCCATAGGATTAACAAGAGAATGGTCCATCCTCGTGCTAGACGACGGGGCTGAACGTGAGTGCGGATAAAATCCTTGGGAACAAAAGTTGTCGATGTTTGGCCGGGTAACACATGGATTCTGGGAGAAAAGCCTTGCGCATGGGTCCGGGCTGCTGTACATAAAACCTGTTGCACCAGCTGATGCTCCAAACCCAGGTCTAGCAACGCCACAAAAAGAATTCGCCATTGTACCTGGAGAGTGTCTAAAATTATCCATTCTCTGCACTCCAGGATGGCTGGTTTGTCCTCTGCAATCCATCACACCAGTTGCGGGAGGCGACTGGGAATACATGTGTGACACAGGCGGGTCTGAGAAGTTAACAACCCTTGGACAAGCGATTGGCGTTCTGGACTGATTTTCACGAATGAAGCTGGAATGCCTATAGGAGGGTCCATCAACTGAGGGTTGGAACGAGTTGTTTGCAACGGGAGAAGGGTTCTGATGAAAACTGCAGACAGCTTCTTTCATCCTCAGTGAGCTTGGATCTTGGGACAAAGGAAACCTAGTAGAATCAGAAAATGAAACCCCCGACCTGGCAGCTCTCTTTCGTTCTTCAATTTTATCTATACTCTCCCACACCTCAATACTATCCAAGGATCTATCCCAGTCTGAAAAAATTGAGTTCTCAAAGAACAAATCCTTCCTTGTCTCATCAACCCTCGTCTTCTTCACAGATTCTGGATCTACAATTTGCGGAAAGAATCTTTTCGAACCAGATAAACCTACAGCCTGATTTTATGAGAGTTTGGACTCATCAAGGAAAATAGATCCTTCCTCTGCCACTATCTCTGGGGCTCTATAAGATGACACATCTTTTCCAATATCGTTTGCTACACCCTTGCCCTTTTCAGATGCAAGTGAGACATTCGATCCAGCTCCGCCAATAGGATTGCAAGCAACTTCAGAGCTTGACTCCCCTTTACCAATGACTTTTGCTACACCCAAGTCCTTCTCAGATAAGGACACGAGATTCAAGTCTGCAGCTTTCAAAAATGTTTCAACCTTTTCACCTTCACCAAAAGGTTTGCAAACAATTTCAGAGCTTGATTCACCCTTGCCCTTTTCAGATGCAAGTGAGACATTCGATTCAGCTCCACCAATAGGATTGCAAGCAATTTCAGAGCTTGACTCCCCTTTTCCAATGACTTTTGCTTCACCCAAGTCCTTTTCAGATAAGGACACGAGATTCAAGTCTGCAGCTTTCAAAAATGTTTCAACCTTTTCACCTTCACCAAAAGGTTTGCAAACAACTTCAGAGCTTGATTCACCCTTGCCCTTTTCAGATGCAAGTGAGACATTCCATCCAGCTCCACCAATAGGATTGCAAGCAACTTCAGAGCTTGACTCCCCTTTTCCAATGACTTTTGCTACACCCAAGTCCTTTTCAGATAAGGAAACGAGATTCAAGTCTGCAGCTTTCAAAAAAGTTTCAACCTTTTCACTTTCACCAAAAGGTTTGCAAACAACTTCAGAGCTTGATTCACCCTTGCCCTTTTCAGATGTAAGTGAGACATTCGATCCAACTCCTCCAATAGGATTGCAAGCAACTTCAGAGCTTGACTCCCCTTTTCCAATGATGTTTGCTACACCCAAGTCTTTTTCAGATAAGGACACGAGATTCAAGTCTGCGGCTTTCAAAAAGGTTTCAACCTTTTCACCTTCAATAAAAGGTTTGCAAACAACTTCAGAGCTTGATACACCCTTGCCCTTGCAAGAGACACAAACACGGGGAGTGTTTAGCTCTGCACAATGGATGCATTCATCCATCTCTGATTGGAATGGAAGCGTATCTGGAAGAACATCAACAACACGGTCTAGATAATTCTTAAGGTTCTGGAGGAATTCTATGTAGAGAACATTGGGACTGTACTCGCAATCAACCTTTATTACCTCCTGTAACAACCTGATCTGCTCATGGACTGTCTGACTTAGTGGAATAATCCTATCCTCCAATTTTCCATCAGATGAATCAGGCTGACTCTGTGGCTCGATCCTTGCGGAACTATCTTGGTTGCCCTTGTCTGACGAGTTGCTACGCAACTTTTCACTTGAGATTACGATTTCCAAAAATTTACATAGACTCTTGTCAACTACAGGCCGGATAGCACAGAATATGTCCGTGTACATACCCCCGAGAATTCCCTTCAGATCATCCATTGCCTACAGTACAAAAACAAAGAAAGTTTAGTTGAACAGGGCATGCAAATGAAAGATCAAACATTGGTAGTACGGGAACATAAGTCCAGTTGTACAACTAGGAAATTAAATCGTGGATGCACTCGAACAAAACAAGCATCAGTAGAGAAACGTCAAAACAAGATGTACAAAATTGAAGGTCAGCTTGAATTTGAACACCTGAACTCACGTACAACTACAAGGGAAAAGTTGAATAAGAAACGAATGCTAATGCGATCACACGGCCTACAGGACCGAGAGTCGTTGTGTACATCTATAAAGAAAAACCTTATGTTCATATTGTACGTAGGAGAGAAAACAGTTGATCAGGAACACAAGACTCGATGAACAAATTCAAATATTGTACGGGATCACAAGACTTGGTGAACAAAATCAAAGAAAAGCTGAACAAGCAAGACGGGCAGGAGACCATCCACGAAAATAACCAGATCCATCAAATCGATACCATCCTAGATGAATACGACTACATACCAGAAAATTATGTCCACCTCCAACGAGCGAGCTCAGGGAAGAACCAAGGTCATGTCGCACATCATCATCCAGCGGAAAATCTGGACGAAGACCCTGATAGTAAACAGTATGCTTGGTATCCTTCAACTGTGACAAAAATAGAAAAAAAGATATAAGCAAAATAAAACAAAACAAAACAAAAAAGATACAACCAAAGATTATAGGTAATCAGATAGCACATAAACTTACAGATAGTCCAGCGAATGTTCCGTCTTCTTCACATATCAAATCAAGCGCCCGATAGAGTTTGACTGTTTCATTGTCCCATACACTGATCCGCGGGACAACTCTCGAAAGCTTCACAACTTCAGAGTTCAGATGATCAAGATATGTCACCTAGAGGAAAATGATCACAAGGGAATAAAAATTAGAGAACTTTGGTTGATATGAACTTAAGAATAAGAACTACTCCATGTGTCCAGCTCAAAACTACTGACCAGAGGAACAAGAAGGCAACCACCCAAAGCTCCAGAGAAGCCATTGTTGATAAAAGTTTCAACACACTTTGAGAGCTTCCAGAAAACAACGCTGGACCAGTCGTAAGAAGCTATCTCTTCAGTTGGACCTTCCGGTGCGGATAGGTATTCCGGGCTGACACACTCATATGTGGTGGGGCAGAGGAAGACAATAATGTTGAACATCATCCAGTACATCTGGAAATCAGCATCATCTAAATCAGTTTTCAGAATCTCAATCAACTCGTTGATGGAGGGCAACTGGCCAGCACATTTTGTCTTCTCTCTGATTGCTACCCTGAATTCCTCACTGCACCTGTTAGGAATTAAACGGCCACCAATGGGGACGCCTAGAACCTTGTGAGTACACATCGAGTTAAGGCGAAAGCTTGAACCATCAGGAAACTCGACAGTATTCTTCCGTGGGTTGAAATGTCGAACGATCCAGATGACAAGGTCTCTGGGTAACTCTTCAAGACACAGACCTAAAAGAGAGCCTTGACCAATATCATTGACAAGCTTCTCTCGCTTGCCACATAGAGAACGCCGGACAGACAAGAACTTTGGAAGACTAAATTTAGTAGTCAACTCAAATTTAGAGCCAGACATAGTACTTGCCCTGTCGACAAGAGAAGAATTAAGATTGGATCAATAAACTTAAAACAGGGGAAACAACAAATTTATAAAACTTGAATGAGTAACCACAAGTTAACAAAGTATCCAGACGGAGAAGTACAACCACTCATTTTTTGTTGTACGTGGAAAGGAGGGAGATAGTACAACCATAAATTACCATGGACAAGGATCACTAATAATAGTCTAAGTTCAGATGTACAAAAGTTGAAGGGCAGCATGTACAAACTACATCTAGTACAAATATGGCTATTATCCTGAATCACACAATGGTTTCAGATATAATGGAAGAAGCAAACCTGGATTTTCTGTTTCTGTACTCCTCGACAGACAATTGAAAGGCAATAGTCTTGTCCAGAATCCTAACACGCTCTTTTTCTAGCTGGTCTGCGACCATATAATCCTGCGTAACTATCTCAGATCATTCGACTGAACATGAAGGCGAATCTATCCACTGAGGACATGAATCAAACAACAGATCTCATCACACGAACTCGACTGATCCAGGTTGGCGAAAACCCTATCTCCAAACTGACGGTCGAAACCTCTCTCCAATCTGACGAATCTGACGGACGAACCCTCTCTCCAAACTGACGGACGAACCATCACTCCAATGTGGCGGACGAACCCTAGAACCTAGAAGAAACGAGGAGAAAAGAGGTGGGCCACCGGAGAAAATGGAAAGAAAAGAAACGAAAGGAAAGGAACCGAGAGGAAGAAGATGGACCCACACGTAAGGGAGGAGAAGGGGGCGGAACAGAAGACGCAGAGAAAGTTGGCCCCACCTGTAAGAGAACGAGAAATATTTGTACCTTTCCAAAGCTTTCCCTTCTCTCACCACTCACCCCTTTGATAGATTCAAATTTCAAAACCACACAAGAGAAAACCAGGCGGCGAAGACGATCGCCGAAATCTCATAGAGCAAACCTCGACCTCTTCGTAATTCCTCCTCGACCTCGGCGATAGGTTCGTCCTAACTTCAATCTTGATCTCTGAGAACCGGATTTTATCTCCGATTGAATATAAACAGCCGGAGCATGCCGGCAAATAGCTCACCAATAGCTGCATCGACGACTAATTTGTTTGTTAAGAAAGCTCGCTACAAGCTAGGCAGTAGTCAATCTCCCTACGAGCTGCTATTTTCTTGCGTCGTCGACAATCTCCGACTTCCTCCTCTTTCCTCGAGATCGAGATCACACACGCCTTCCGGTGGTTTCACGCTTGGGGTTATCCAACGGGCAGTGAGGTGGAGCCTCGACAGAGATGGGGCTCGGCCGCGGCGTTGTAGACGAACAGATCGATGGCGCTCGACCAGCGTCCTTTGGGGGCGCTCATCTTCACTAGGAGGAGGCGAACGCGGGCAGCTGCCCGGGCTGTTCCTGCAGCTTTTCCTTGAGAATTAGCTTAAAGATAGTGATTAGGCATGGGCAAAAGCTAGTTGTCGTGCATTGTTATTAGTTTCTACCCAGTATCCCTGAGTGGTCTGCCTCCGCCACTGCCATGGGCCACCAGATGCCAACCTAACTGGTGATAGATCAAAAGGATTTATCTCTTGGGTCTAACTAAACCTATTAACTCCTGAGTATTACTTAAATTGGTTTATCCTTAATATGGTTTTTCTTGTTGAATACAGGGCAGCGAGGATGCTAGATAAGATGAATGAACAGAACAACGGAAATCTTATACAAAGCAACCCACCACCAGAGATGAGGAGGCTACCAACGAGAGAAGAGATGGGATCAATAATAAGAATGGTAAAGAACAAAACGAAAAAGAATGGTGTTACACCATACTAGCAACCGTGAGTTAATGATACAATGTGTTGTTTCAATTGCAGTTAATTTCTAAAAGATGGCGCGACAAGAGAGCAAGGAAAGATACAGATCAAACTACTACGCTCATAGAATCCATCAGAGAGGTACAACAATCTCACCTGAGACGAGCCTTGGTAGGGGTAAAGAAAGAAAAAGTGTGGCAAACAGGAGAGTGTACCACTGGCAATAAACATCCACTAGACAATACAGTGGATGAAAAAAATTCAAGGAAAAAAATGAGGAAAGAAACAACATCAACAAATTCAGCAACAATCTACACTTCAACGAATCTGTCGCATACACCAACAAACATGGTTTGACTTGAAAAACTTTGTACTTTGTCAGATATAATAGTTGTACAACTAGCATTACACGACCTGAACATTTTATGTTGCCCTTCTAGATTATTGTACACCACGAACCTGGTAGCTATGCAGTTGCACAATATAATGATTTCTAAACATCTATCTGTACAACATAGACAGGAGTCCTGCTTTGAACACTATGTACTCTCCGACCATGCTTGCTCGTACAATTTGCAATGGTTGTACGTACTTGTGAATTAACTACGTTGAACGATGTGGAAACTGGAAGCTTGAACTTAACCCGATCCTTTCTTTTATTTTTTAACAGAATGGGGACGCTACTGCAAGTTACTCTGCTGGGATAACGCAATACGGAGAACCACCAGTTTCCAAGGTGCGCATGTTTTCTGGAAAATTTGAACTATTGATTATCTATTATAAGGTGGATTAAACCAGGGGTTTATTAAAACTTGTACTCCAACAATATGGCTTTGCTATACAAGTTGATGCACATCAGAAACAAGGATTATGACTTGAAAATCTTGAACTCCGTCACATAACCTCTTTGTACAACTTCCATTAAAAGCCATGAACTTTTATGTTGCCCTTCTAGAGAATTGTAAAACTGGCATACAATGACCTGTACTAGATATTGATCTTCCTTGAACGACGTCGAACTGGTATCTTGAACTTCACCTGAAACTTTCTATTATTTTTGTACAGGATGGGAACACCACTACAAGTTACTCTGCTGGGATAACCAAATATAGAGAACCACCAGTTTCCAAGGTGCACATGATTTCTGGATGGAAAATTGACGAAAGCATAAAAAAGAAGAAAAATAAAAAAGGGAAGCTAATTTAATTTACATTTCTATTTCCAGGAGAATTTCAAGACTAGTGGAATCAGACAGGATAGCAGGTTTCACAATCAACAACAAATGACGGCTCGAAACAATCAAAGTGAAGACTACATTGGAGATGAAAATTACTCCACAACGAGCAAGGTGAGAACCTAAATCGACAATATGATCAACGGTACTGCATATCTTAAATATACCACCCACCACCCACATATCTTCTCTGTACCTAATATTTTTCTGAAAATATTGAATCTCTTGATTATATATATAAGGTGGATTAAGCCAGGATTTTAATAAAACTAGATCTCCAATTGTCTAGTTTTGCTATGCGTGAAGATGCACATCAGAACCATGGGTCATGAATTGAATATCTTCTACTACGACACATATGCTCTTTGTACAACTTGCCCTAAATGTCCTGAACTTTTTATGTTGCCCTTCTAGTTTCTTGTACACCACGAACCTGGTAGCTTTGCAGTTGCACAATACAATGATTTGTAAACATCTTTCTGTACAACATAGACAGGAGACTTGCTTTGAACACTATGAACTCTCCGGCCATGCTTGCTCGTACAATTTGCAATGATTGTACTGTACTTGCGTATTAGCTATCTTGAACGATGTGGAAACTGAAAGCTTGAACTTAACCCGATCCTTTCTTTTATTTTTTAACAGAATGGGGACGCTACTGCAAGTTACTCTGCTGGGATAACGCAATACAGAGAACCACCAGTTTCCAAGGTGCGCATGTTTTCTGGAAAATTTGAACTATTGATTATCTATTATAAGGTGGATTAAACCAGGGGTTTATTAAAACTTGTACTCCAACAATATGGCTTTGCTATACAAGTTGATGCACATGAGAAACAAGGATTATGACTTGAAAATCTTGAACTCCGCCACATAACCTCTTTGTACAACTTCCATTAAAAGCCATGAACTTTTATGTTGCCCTTCTAGAGAATTGTAAAACTGGCATACAATGACCTGTACTAGATATTGATCTTCCTTGAACGACGTCGAACTGGTATCTTGAACTTCACCTGAAACTTTCTATTATTTTTGTACAGGATGGGAACACCACTACAAGTTACTCTGCTGGGATAACCAAATATAGAGAACCACCAGTTTCCAAGGTGCACATGATTTCTGGATGGAAAATTGACGAAAGCATAAAAAAGAAGAAAAATAAAAAAGGGAAGCTAATTTAATTTACATTTCTATTTCCAGGAGAATTTCAAGACTAGTGGAATCAGACAGGATAGCAGGTTTCACAATCAACAACAAATGACGGCTCGAAACAATCAAAGTGAAGACTACATTGGAGATGAAAATTACTCCACAACGAGCAAGGTGAGAACCTAAATCGACAATATGATCAACGGTACTGCATATCTTAAATATACCATCCACCACCCACATATCTTCTCTGTACCTAATATTTTCCTGAAAATATTGAATCTCTTGATTATATATATAAGGTGGATTAAGCCAGGATTTTAATAAAACTAGATCTCCAATTGTCTAGTTTTGCTATGCGTGAAGATGCACATCAGAACCATGGGTCATGAATTGAATATCTTCTACTACGACACATATGCTCTTTGTACAACTTGCCCTAAATGTCCTGAACTTTTTATGTTGCCCTTCTAGTTTCTTGTACACCACGAACCTGGTAGCTTTGCAGTTGCACAATACAATGATTTGTAAACATCTTTCTGTACAACATAGACAGGAGACTTGCTTTGAACACTATGAACTCTCTGGCCATGCTTGCTCGTACAATTTGCAATGATTGTACTGTACTTGCGTATTAGCTATCTTGAGCGATGTGGAAACTGAAAGCTTGAACTTAACCCGATCCTTTCTTTTATTTTTTAACAGAATGGGGACGCTACTGCAAGTTACTCTGCTGGGATAACGCAATACAGAGAACCACCAGTTTCCAAGGTGCGCATGTTTTCTGGAAAATTTGAACTATTGATTATCTATTATAAGGTGGATTAAACCAGGGGTTTATTAAAACTTGTACTCCAACAATATGACTTTGCTATACAAGTTGATGCACATCAGAAACAAGGATTATGACTTGAAAATCTTGAACTCCGTCACATAACCTCTTTGTACAACTTCCATTAAAAGCCATGAACTTTTATGTTGCCCTTCTAGAGAATTGTAAAACTGGCATACAATGACCTGTACTAGCTATTGATCTTCCTTGAACGACGTCGAACTGGTATCTTGAACTTCACCTGAAACTTTCTATTATTTTTGTACATGATGGGAACACCACTACAAGTTACTCTGCTGGGATAACCAAATATAGAGAACCACCAGTTTCCAAGGTGCACATGATTTCTGGATGGAAAATTGACGAAAGCATAAAAAAGAAGAAAAATAAAAAAGGGAAGCTAATTTAATTTACATTTATATTTTCAGGAGAATTTCAAGACTAGTGGAATCAGACAGGATAGCAGGTTTCACAATCAACAACAAATGACGGCTCGAAACAATCAAAGTGAATACTACAATGGAGATGAAAATTACTCCACACCGAGCAAGGTGAGAACCTAAATAGACAAATATGATCAACGGTACTGCATATCTTAAATATACAACCAACCACCCACAAATCTTATCTGTACCTAATATTTTCCTGAAAATATTGAAACTAATGATTATATAAATAAGGTGGATTAAGCCAGGGTTTTAATAAAACTAGAACTCCAACGGTCTGGTTTTGCTATGCATGAAGATGCACATCAAAAACATGGGTCATGAATTGAATATCTTGTACTCTGACACAAATGCTCTTTCTACAACTTGCCCTAAATGTCCTGTACTTTTACGTTGCCCTTATAGAGAATTGTACAACTAGCAAATCAAGTCCTGTACCAGCCGTTGATCTTCTTTGAACGACGTGGAACTGGTAGCTTAAACTTTTCCTGATTATTTTTTTTATTTTTTCAACAGGATGGGGACATCGCCAGTCGGCTACTCTGCATGGAAGTATGCAACGAATCTTCCATGAACGACGTGAAAATTGGTAACTTGAACTTTTACTGATTCTTTCTTTTATTTTTGAACAGGATGGGGACACTGCTGCCAGTTGCTCTGCTGTGTTTGCACAGTATAGAGAAACAAAAGTTTCCAAGGTACGGATGGTTTCTGGAGGGAAAATTGAAGGAAGCAACAAAAGAAGAAAAAAAACAGAAGGCAACTGATTTATTTTACATTGCTATTTCCAGGAGATTTTCAAGTCAAATGGACTCAGACAGGATATCAGCTTTCACAATCAACCACCAACGACGACTCGAAACAACAAAAGTGAAGACTATAGTGGAGTTGAAAACTGCTTCACACCAACCAAGGTGCGTACCTAAAACTACAATATGATCAACAGGGCCGCGACTAACAAGTGTACACCCCCACCAATCTTCTTTGAAACTGATTTTTCCTGGAAATATTGAAATCTTGATTATCTATAAAAAGTGGAACAAATCAGGGATTTAAAAACTTGAACTCGTACGAACTGGTTTTGCAAATACATGATGATGCACATCAGAAACATGTTATTCTTTGAACTAGATTATTGTACAACTGGCAATCCACAACCTGTACTAGAGATTGATCTTCATTGAACGTAATGGAACGGATAGCTTGTACTTTACATGTTTCTTTCTTTTATTTTTAAAACAGGATGGGAACACCACTAAAAGTTACTCTGTTGGGCTACAAGCAGAAAATAGCAGCCATAGCGAATTGAAAGGAAAAGAGGTAATATATAAAACATAACCAAATTCCACTTACTCTTCTGCAGCAGCAGACCAAATAAAAATATGTAGTTAACATAACGAATGTACACAGAGTTACGAAGGAAGCTACAAGAACAAGGAGATGATGGAGGAGAGCGCAGGCACAAGAACACCATACACAGAAAGTTCTGCAACAAAACTGGGTTGTTCACCACATGATCAGAGAAGCGGTCAGAATCAGAACAAACAGACAATAAGAATACTTGAAAATGATTTCACTATGCACGGTGAGATAATGGGAGAAAGCTCTCCAAGAAAAGTTGGAACACAAAGCTCAGCAGCAAAAGATGATGGATCAAAAGACAAGCAAGAAAGAAAGCAAGCGGAGGAAGAACAAGAAAACACTGAAAGTATACAAGATGACGACCCAACGATAAACCCTGAACCACCAACCATGATGGAGGAAGAAATGGACAGGATGTTTGATGCAGACAGCTATCCAGCAGTGGAAGAAATTGTCAACGCGCCAACCCCAAAGGAAGGAGATAGATTCAAAACTTTGGAAGATGCATTTTAGAGATACACTCTGTATGCAAGAAAAGCAGGGTTCTCAATAAAGAAATTCAGCAGCAAGAGATCAAGGAAGGACAACGAGATATACTTGCAGTTCTTCACATGCAACAAACAAGGGGAGAATAAAATGGATATCAAACCTGCCAAGACAAGGAGAACAACCTCTCTAGTGAAGACTGGATGTGGTGCAAATATAATGGTTCATAAGAGTCAGAGTGGTTGGTTTATCAAAAAAGTGAACCTCCAACACAACCATCCACTGGAACCAACTGACTACCTGACCAGGTTCTCGCATTGCCACAAGAGGATGACAGACCTAGACAGAAAGCTGATTCAGCTTCTACAAATGGGTCGTCTGCCACCTAGAAAGACGATGCTAATCTTCAGAAAGATCAGAGTGAGTTTCCGCAACATACCTTTTGATGCAACAGATCTGAGCAACTTACAGTGTCAACAAAATGTGATTGAGAAGGACCACGATATTGACCACTGCATAGAGCGTTTTAAGACGCTCCAGAAAAAAGTGCCTGGGTTCTATTACGCAATTGAAAAGGATGAGTAGAAAAGGGTTAGAAGCATTTTCTGGATGGATGCTATGTGTGTCATGAACTATAAGATGTTTGGAGAATACATATCATTTGACAAAACATTCAGCACAAACAAGTATAACCTGCCGTTTGTTCCCATAGTCGGAGTGAACAATCACGGGGTAACTGTGCTCTTTGGCGTAGCGCTACTGAAAGATGAAAAGATTGGTTCATTCAAGTGGGTCCTCGAGACATTTGTTAGAGCAATGGGAGGAAAGGAGCCACAAACGATAATAACGGACCAGGACAAAGCTATGAAGAGAGCCATCAAAGAAGTACTGCCAAACACAACGCATAGGAACTGCTACTACCATATTGTAACGAAGATGAGCCAGAAGGAAGCTTCCTTCTTCGCAACACACCCAAACTGTTCAGAACAATTGAGGTTTGCAGCGAAGAATGCCTTCACTCCAGAAGAATTTGAACAAGCATGGAACCATGTCATAGAAGAATATGGCGCTGCAGGAGAGAAGCATCTAACTAAGCTGTACAGAATAAGGCACAGATGGGTTCCAGCTTATTTCATGGACAAGTTCTATCCATTTTCATCAAGCACAGGAAGAAGCGAGAGTACAAACAACATGTGGAAATGCTACAGTAGGAACTCAGACACAATAACAAAGTTCCTCGAGCAGTACGAAGTTATCCAAGATAAGTGTTTGTCAGCTCTGGACAAGAAGAAGTTGAAGTCAACACTTAAAACAGCGAAAACAATTACACACAATCCGTTCGAGAGGCAAGCTCTTGAGGTGTACACCCATGACATTTTCCTAAAGTTCCAGACTGAATTAACGAACAGCACAGCTTTTGCAGTACACGGAATACTTCCAGGCCAAATAAATCTCGTGAGAGTGAGCAGTTACGACAAAATGGAGTTTTGAAGGAAACATTTTGATGTGTATCACGACCAGGAGTACAAGGTTTTCAGCTGCAGTTGCAAGAAAATGCAGAGGGATGGAATACAGTGTTGCCATGTTTTAAAAGCAGTAGTGCACCTTGGAATAACAAACTTGCCAGACAGTTTTGTAATCAGAAGATGGAGGAAAGATATAGAGATTGAAATAGAAACATTAGGAGCTTCCGAGGGTGATAGCAACACAGAGGAAACTATAAGGTTTGCAGGCACCATGAGCAGCATGGCAGAATTATGCAACCTGGCATGCCCAGTGGATAGAGCATACAAGGTAATGAGGGAATGTATGCAGGATATGCAATCAAGAGTAATGGCAGCGCTTGCAGGACAAGAAAACGAACAGGAAAATGAAGAAAACAACAACGAGGATGACAGGCTTCATGATCCGCCGATAACAACTAGAAAAAACACAAACAGAGGAAACAGACCTAAATCTGGTTCAGAAAAATCCAAGCAAAGGAAGTGCGGCCATTGCAAAGCGTCAGGGCACATTAGGACATCATGCGCTACCCTAAAAGATGAAACAGAGGCTCTTAAACACAGAGAAAACAGTCAACAAACATAAAACAATCAGCAACAACAGCAGCAGCCACAGAAGAACCAAAATACTTCAACAACACAAAACACGTACAAAGACAGGGAATCATGGAATCAAAACGATGGAAGGGTATGTACTGGATTCAATTTCTTGCTATTTGGAACACCAAGAAACAGGTAAAAAGTTCATAATGCTGTAACAAAGATATCTAGCAACAATTTTTTCTTTCTTGCTTACAAATCAATACAATAATTACAAACTGTAAAAAAATTAATGCAGGGCAAACAGCTGACAAAGAGGACAATAAAATGACAAGATAGAGTGATAAAGAGGAAAGAGGAAGGAAGTATGACAAGATAAATAGAAAGAAAAGCAATAATTAAATATGGCAAATAGTTTCGAAAAATATTACTGCACCTATTGAGAAATATGTAAGCTACAATATTTAAACACACAATATGTGTATTTCACACACTTAAACGATCATTCAAGGAATTATTTACTGGATGTTATCACAGAATATATGTTATCATGATTGTACAGGTCACGGTGAGCGGAACGTACAGACACCTATAAGTAAAAGTACAGGAAAGAAGAAATTAGTGTACGAACATGGAGTCGGTGCTAACACCAGGTTAGTAGACTGATGTACAGAATAGACGACACTGCATGTACGAAAACGAATCAACACGACGTACAGGAAAACAAGCACGGCCGTACGAACTTTTAACTCTTCGATATGTACGGCCACCGATAAGAGGATGAACAGGAAATATTATGGGTGAACGAAGAAAGAGGGGGATGCTAACCCCAGGTTAGGAAACTTTTGCTTCGCGTCTATGTTAATTCGGGGTTGTACAGCACAGGGCGGCTGGAACGTACGGCCACCGCTTAGCCTATGTACAGGAGATAATAAATTGGTGTACGAAGAAGGAGAAGGTGCTAACACTAGGTCCGGAAATAATTGTACAGAAAAGGTTTACAAACCTGTACAGACTCGCATGAGGGGGATGTACAGGAGAACAATAACGGTCGTACAAACTATAGCCTTGCGACTTTGTTATTCGGGATTGTACAGCACAGGACGGGTGGAACGTACGGACACCGCTTAGCCCATGTACAGCAGAGAATAAATTTGTGTACGAAGAAGGAGTAGGTGCTAACACCAGGACAAGAAAGAGATGTACATGAAAGACAAAACTTCCAGTACATACTCGCATGAGAGTCTGTACAGGAGAACGAAAATCGACGTACAGGAAAGACAAAACTTCCAGTACATACTCGCATGAGAGTCTGTACAGGAGAACGAAAATCGACGTACGCGCATTACAAACGAAGAAAAGTTATTCGGGATTGTACAGCACAGGGCGGGTGGAACGTACGGACACCGCTTAGCCCATGTACAGGAGAGAATAAAATGGTGTACTAAGAAGGAGTAGGTGCTAACACCAGGATAGGAAAAAGATGTATAGGAAAGAATTATAATCCTGTACAGACTCGCATGATGTGACTGTACATCCTGAACAGACTCGCAATTTTTTAAAGTTCAGCTGTTATTGAAAGTTTCATCATATTTTGATTGAAAGTTGCTACCTCCCTCCCTTAACTACCCCTGAAAACTCCCTGCCCGAAAATAACAAAGGGAAAATAACAAATGTGAAAGTTAGTAACTACATTGGTTTAACTCTGTTCCTGAAAAAGGGAAAAAGGGAAAATAGACAACGAAGAACCAGGATGAAGAGAGTATAAAGAACGCACAGAAGGTTGTACAAACCATTTAAACCCGGAAGTACGAAAACAAAAAGTTATGAAACAAAAAGACAAGGGATCTACTTTTTAAGATCTCAACGCGACTAGCTCAAAAATGAAAACCGTTCAAAAATCCGATTAACAGATCTCGAGATATTTCGAAATTTCTAATCGGATATGAAAGAAAAAAGGGAAGAAGGGAAAAGGACTAACCGCAACGGGTACAACCAACCCGCTACCCGCGAAAGGTTGCGGACCCGCAATTCCCTCTAAAGCGAACAAACAAGAAACTGACACTTGTCACGCGCGGACAAAAAGTGGGGAGGGACAGCAAACGAAAACACGACACTTGGCAGCAGCGCAGCGGAGGAGAAACGACCTTCACGAAGGGTTGCCTTTTTCTAACGATTTCCAGTACAACTCGCTAGAAGCGAGAAGTAGGAGCTAACCGGCCTGGTTTGTGGAGTAGAGTTCTCACTTCTAATGGACGAATTTTAGCACATACACATCCTTGCTCGTGGGCCGTCCATCTCTCTCGTTTGTCATTGTCTGGTTCCTATGTCCATGGAACGATGGGCCTTTGCCATGAGTTTTCTTTAATGTTTCACAACGAGAGACCCAATTTGTTTTTTTTATTAAACTAAGCTGAAGAGTACAACATGAAATACAAAATCCCGTAAATCAGTTGATTGTAATACTAAGACTATATGGCAAAGAGTAGCAACATGAGTTGAACAAGTACATCTAGAGATAGGCTGATCTTGTCAACTGTCTTGGGCGTCCCCCATCCGCATCCTCAACCTCACCGTATTGTCCCCCTCGCACGACGCTGCCAGGCGAGAACAACATCCTGTTGAGGCCCATGTCCAGAAGAAATAGCGTGTTGCGACCAGTCAGTTATAGGGAACACTCCGAAAACGGACGACAGACATGCGCCGGGGCCTTATCGAGTAACTCATGTATCAGACAACACCTCCCTTGTCACAGTCGGCGGCAGACAAATATGGACCTACATTTTTTATGAAGTCGACATTTATACATACTTTAGCTTTGGATTAGTTTAAGTTTCAAAATTTGTAGAATAATAACCAAGTTTCTATGAAATTTTGTATTTTCATTTAAATGTCAACGTTCGAATTGTTTGAAAAAAAATATGTATATCCTAGGTTGGTGCTTTAATAGCACTTGCTCAACACAGTTGTTGGAGATTATATTGGGAGCACCGGTAAGCTCTCAGTAGGGGTTTCATTTTCCTTGCCAGTTTCATAACTGCCTCCGATTAGGATAGAGAAGTTTTTTTAGACAAAATAGGACAGGGTAGTAGGTCAAACTTGCTGCGGGCAGTATGCCAAACCAACGGATGGTGGGCTATAAAGTTCATTTAGAAAAAAAAAGTACATAATATTGGTCACACTGAATCTTATGTTTATTTTGTTCCCTTACTAGGCCTTTTAATCATTATTTGCACACAAAAAATCATTGACGACCAAACTGACTAAAAACATGTATAATACAAAGGTGATCATGCTTGGACAGGGTCTTCAAAGGTATGACAATAGGATGCCGACAACGCAAGAGTAAAATATAAACATAATATCTATCTTTCAGTTGCTAGAATTCCACCTACAGACAAGAGACAACACATACTAACCAACCATAATAGTTTGTGCAAGATTATTGGTTTTGAAACCCATATATATGAAAAAGTAAAAAATATCACAACATGGTGAACATTATTTGATAGGTGCAAATAAACTTGAAAATCGACTGAAATAAATTCATATTTTTGAATCAGATGAAAAAATTACCCCCACATGATGAATATTTTGTATAACTATAAGGCAATCAAGGAGCCGAGTAAATCAAGCAAAGCATACACGTGGAGTAGCAAACAACTAGAGTACTAATCTATTATATACTAAAAGCAAAATGAGTTAGTTTTTCGAGACACCATGTTAAGCCACATCATCAGAATTATCTAAACAGTTGGATCTATAATTAATGGTTAAGATTTAAAGTACAACCATGAGATTTACGTAACACACGTACAACACTTTTATTTAAAATACCTTCGTTCCAACACGCCTCGCACATGCACATGGTCCAACACGATCAAGGTTTTTTTTTACTCAACACAACTCCCACACGCACGGAAGAGGTGCATCAAAATCCGCCTCCTGTACGTACGACCCAGGCCTCTATGTTCTCTCCCGTACGTGCGTCTTATGAATTATACACGGCCAGCCAACCGGTCACACCCTCTGGACAAGTATTCTTTCGATTTTCCTCCACATCAGGAATTTGCTACTTATACGGAAGAACAGAGCAACAGGTCATATGAATAAACTTATTCACATATAAAATCTATGTGACCATGCACTCAGCAATGCCAAGAAAATGGATGATGCATGGCTGCATGCATGGATACATACAGACACGATCCAATCTGAATCACAATGAAACGCCTAACCGGATGATGCAAAACATGACCTTTCTGCTTTAAAGAGCAAAAAAATGGCATCCAACATTCATAATGATTAATTAGTCGTAAGATTTTATTTCAAGTATAGACTGATTCAACTATCCATTTAAACTCCCTCTCATAACAACATAAGGCTGTCTCTTTTCGATCTACATAAAGTCAACCTCCAACAATAAATTGGCAATGCCATAAATCCATAATAGATTTTCTAACAAAATTATAGGATTTTAAAATATAAATATAGTCATACATACAGTCATCGATAATCGCTACCGGGAGTGTTGCGACGATTGCCGAATGTTCATCGCGCACATCAAACCCATTCACTGTACACTCGATGTATAGGATAATCTGGCAGCCGGATATTTATATTCCTCTATTCATTTTTCTTTATCGAGCACCCAAATTTTATACTTGATAAAGTATTTGTCGAGTGAAATGCCTTTGTCAAATGCCCAGCGCACTCGCCAATGGTTGTGAATATATGTGTTATAGCCGAACTCTTCGGAATTCTATGTTGGTTGACATCATGTACATATATTGTCACAGAAGTGAAACATATTATACAGATGAATTAAACAAAAAACTTTGGAAACATATGATGTTTACTCATATTGCTTAAAATATTTATGATAAGTCTACTTATGTTTCAAAATAGACGAAGTCCTAGAAAGCGTGAAGTCAAAATATTTATGTGTGACTACAAATTAATAATAAGAATTGCATTAGCTCGACAAACTGATGTATGGAAAATTATATTCAGAAACAATGGGAATGAATTTGTCTAAATTTTTACCTTAGAAGCATTACAAATAAAATTAACCTCTGCTAGATAGCACTTTCCATTCACTACAAATATCTAAGTGAAATTAGTGTAACGGAAAAGTTAGTTTTAAAGATGATGTTTGATATGATTGTTGATATCTAAAGAATCACATTTATACATCTTTAAGAGGATTTTAATTTCGCTTTATGAAAATCGAACATTTGTGTGGTCACGTTGACGAAGTTATGAGTTTTAGCAGCAAATAGCAACCATATTGGGGGCCATGTATCTTTTTTATGTTGATATGTATATTATTCATGAAAAGGTAATCAAAAAATAAATATGTCCTCAGTGTTTGCACAGTAAGTATTGTACTATTCACGAGAAATTTATAGCTCTCGGTTTGAATTCGATCGTAGTCATGTAATATTGCATGTTAAAGATGTTTTAGAATTGGATGGTTATGTCTATTGTATAATATCACGTACAAATCATGCAAGATATGTTCAACAAATTATATGGGTCAATTAACTTTAGTTGTATGTGTAGGACTACAATCACATGCACAATATTCATTTGTGTGCTAAGGATTCAAATATAGCAAGTGATGTGTGCTCGGTCTAAAAACCCGAACATATGGCTCAGAGTTCGAAGTATAATTCTTTCAAGCGAGTCGTCCAATATCAATCACATACTACTAATAGTCTCACACTCAAAATAGTAGCAAGCTCTACATGCTTGCTTACTCGTGATATAATAATCTCAAATTTATGTTGTCAGTGGTTGAGTTGCTTGCTTAATAGTTATCCATTTTTAGGAACATGGAAATGGTCTTCAGGACTTCATCTTTGTCCCCCACATAGTATTTCAGTTGTAAAATCTCAAAATAATATATTTTGGAATTATTTTTGTGATAAATATATAGATATAATTTCCAAGTTTCCAATCCAGTACAATTAAGATATGTGTAGCCTAATTGTTTCCTACGCACACAACTTTAACTTCTCTTGACGATAATAATATAGTGTGTTTCTCTACTAGAGAAGCACATGTGTCATAGTAGAACATAGAGGAGGGTAGACGTGAAGGGGATCGTGGGCAGAAAACAATAATTTTCCTAGCAACGATATCCTTAAACTAGCGAAGATCTATTCTATGCAGATATAGTAGTACGAACGGAGATCGGAATACATACCCTTGTAGACCGAAAGCGGGGATTACGTTCCCGCACAAACGTTGTCGATGAAGACCGACGAAGCCGAACTCAAGGTCGTGTAGAGGAAGCAGGCCTCCGAGTACCGCTAGCGCAGCACCTCGCAGGGAGTCGCACACGTACGGTGGAGACGACGCCTCCGAAGCTCCAGTCCAGGACGAGCAGCGGAAGACTTGGACCGGAACACCAGCAGCGCGGCAGCGGGCTATGGTGGAGGAGATCCCCGACTCCTCTTGCTCGGCGCGGCTCCAACTTGGGAACCACGAGATCGAGAGAGAAATCAGGAATTAATTGGTGAATTAAAAGGCTGGGGGTGCCCTTTCTTATATAGGCTCCCAAGGGGAGCCAACCTTGCCAGCCAGGCAATGTGGGACTATCCCCACATAGCCTGGTTCGGCTATGGAGTGCGCCGGCCCCCTGGTGGGCCCCTTGTGGCCCACCTAGGCCGGCCCTCCTGGCCCCCACCGAATTCCCCAAGGGAATTTTCCCCTCTTGGGCCTTCTTTCGTCCGGAAGGCCCATTTAGGGAAATCTGCCTTAATAAATTCGAAAATAAATATATAAAATCATATTTGCATATTAATAACACTAATTAATATCAAACATAATATATATAATATTTCCTAGCTCCGAAAACTCTTTCGGCGCTGCCCGATCTCCATCGGACCTCTCTCGGGACGTTCCCGGTGATCTCCTTCCTTTCCGGTTGTCTTGTCGAAACCCCTTAAGTGTGTTACCCTAGCGGTTCGATATAATATCAGGTATGATCAAGACTCCTCAATGATCAACGACTAACTCGTAGGCCTGGACCCCCTGAATTAATCCCTGAGATATAACGAATGACTTTCATCTATCAAACCTGAACGTGAAGTCTTAGACCTTTTGCCATAGCGATACTTAGCACGTCCGAGTGTCGTTCCATAGATATCTCCATACCTAATCCCGACCTCGTTACCGACGAGGCCATCTTCTACTCGTTCATGATCTCATGTCTCCGTGACCTAGTCACATGCTTGCAAGCTCATTAGACAAGATCTCACCGAGTGGGCCCGAGAGTATCTATCCTGCTACGCGGACTGGCAAATCCCGCTCTTGACCCCTCGTCTCAATACTCCTTTCTAATACCCAAAAGTATCACCGTTATATTCATACTAAATAAGATACGACGTTTGGTGCAATCAAAGTATCTTCGGGGAATATCAATAAGAGTTGATCTCACGGTCAAAGGTGTAATGACTATGTTCTCCAAATCTGGGTATGTCCATCACATCACTCTCCAGTGATATGACTCTCATTGCCGACCGGCGCCATGCCCCATGACCGGGAAACCTCGATCATCAATCGCGCAACGAAACTAGTCTTAGTAGAGGCTACTAGGGACCTGGTTGTTTACGTATCACACCCGCATTAATGGTTCCGCTTAATACGGTTCCAGCATGACACAAAAACCTATTATGAACAAACGAGATATGATAAAGAATACACTTTATTAATTGCCTCTAGGGCATATCTCCTTCAGTCTCTCACTTGCACTAGAGTACAATTTAATCTAGATTACAACTTGGTAAAAGCCTAACACCCATAGCTAACTGGTGTTGTTCATGCTTATCAAGCGGGAGAGGCTTCGTCAGAGGATCTGCCACATTCAGATCCGTATGCACTTTGCAAATCTTCACATCGCCTTCTTGTACGTACTGACGTATCACGTGGAAGCGTCGGAGAATGTGTTTGGCGGTGGAGTGAGTCCTTGGCTCCTTGGCGTTCGCAATGGCACCCGTATTGTCGCAGAAGAGGACCACGGGGTCTTGCACGCTCGGGAACACTCCAAGTTCGATGACGAACTTCCTCAGCCACACAGCTTCATTCGCGGCCTCGCAGGCAGCAATGTACTCCGACTCCATTGTAGATTGTGCGACTATGGGTTGCTTCCCACTTCTCCAGCACACGGCGCCTCCATTCACCTTGAACACGTAACCTGTCTGTGACTTACAGTCATCGGGGTCTGAGCAGAAACTTGCATCCACGTAACCCGTTACGCCAAGTTCCTCATCGCAGCCACCATACACAAGGAACATTTCCTTTGTCTTATTGAGATACTTAAGAATGCTCTTAACAGCTATCCAATGCGGCATTCCAGGATTACTCTGGAACCGGCTTGTCAAACTTAGAGCTAATGCCACATCTGGTCTAGTCCTCAACATTGCATACATGATCGATCCTATGGCTGAAGCATAAAGATGTTTCGTCATTTCGGCCTTACCCAGTTCCGTCACCGGACACTACGCCTTACGCAATATCTTATTCTTGATAACCGGCAGAGAACCCTTCTTTGCCTTCTCCATATGAAAACGCTTCAATATTTTATCAAGATAAGTACTCTGACTTAGTGCTAATAGGCGCCTTGATCTATCACGGTAGATCTTTATGCCTAAAACATACGCAGCTTCTCCTAAGTCCTTCATGGAAAACTTACTGTTTAAATATTCCTTCACGCTATTCAGAAGTTCCACATCATTCCCTATTAGCAATATGTCGTCAACATACAGTGCTAAGAACACAACCGAGCTCCCACTCATTTTCTTGTAAATACAGGTCTCTTCCACATTCTGGATAAATCCAAAACCTTTGATTACCTCATCAAAGCGAAGATTCCAGCTCCGAGATGCCTGCTTCAATCCATAGATGGATCGCTGAAGCTTGCACACCTTGTTAGCACTTCCTGGATCGACAAAACCTTCCGGCTGTACCATGTACAACTCTTCCTCAATGTTTCCATTCAGGAAGGCCGTTTTGACGTCCATCTGCCAGATTTCATAATCATAGTAGGCAGCTACTGCTAACAAAATCCGAATAGACTTAAGCATCGCTACCGGTGAAAAAGTTTCATCGTAGTCAATTCCATGAACTTGTCGGAAACCCTTTGCGACAAGCCGAGCTTTATAGACGGTCACATTACCATCAGCATCAGTCTTCTTCTTAAAGATCCACTTATTCTCGACGGCCTTGCGCCCTTCGGGAATATCCACCAAAGTCCACACTTGGTTATCATACATGGATCCTATTTCGGATTTCATGGCTTCAAGCCATTTCTCGGACTCTAGACTCTCCATCGCCTCCTTGTAGTTCGTAGGTTCGTCTTGCTCGACTAGCATGACGGTGCAAACCATATTGCCATACCATTCTGGTGCGATCCGAGATCTACCAGACCTACGAGGTAGAACATCTTCCTCGACAGTTTCTCCCACTCCTTCCACGGAGGACGTTTCCGGAATTGCTTCCGTTGCGCCACTCGGAATCTCGAGTTCAGGATCAACGATTTCATTGAGGTCTACCTTCCTCCCACTTACACCTTTCGCGAGAAACTCCTTCTCTAGAAAGGTACCGGTCTTCGCGACAAAAGTTTTGCCCTCAGCTTGGTTGTAGAAGGTGTACCCAACGGTTTCCCGCGGATATCCTACAAAGACGACTTTCTCCGACTTCGGCTCGAGTTTGTCGGGCTGTAGTTTCTTAACGTACGCCTCACAACCCCAAACCTTCAGAAATGATAACTTAGGCTTATGGCCATACCATAATTCATACGGCGTCGTTTCAACGGACTTGGACGGAGCCCTATTTAAAATGAATGCGGCTGTTTCTAACGCATAACCCCAGAAGGACACTGGCAGATCGGTAAGAGACATCATAGATCGGAAACTATCCAGTAGAGTACGATTACGTCGCTCGGACACACCGTTACGCTGTGGTGTTCCGGCGGGCGTAAGTTGGGGCACTATGCCACAGCTCTCCAGATGTGTGCCAAACTCAAAACTCAAGTACTCTCCACCGCGATCGGACCGGAGATGCTTGAGATCCGAGATGATCTCAAAGGCGCTCATCTTCTCAAAACGCTTCTGCAGGTCGGCTTCCATGGCGTAGAGCATGCCACTCTGGACAAAGGCAGAATCCTCCGATCGGGTCTGGAAGACCTTCTTCTCATCCTCAGAGGCATCATCTGCAGGAGGGTCACCTATGGTGGCCTCAATGACGTAGGCCACCCTTTGGGGAGTGAGGAGGATCCTCAGGTTGCGGAACCAGGCCATGAAGTTTGACCCATTGGTCTTAAGCTTTTCTTTCTCAAGGAACAGACCTAGGTTAAACGAGGGGCGAGACATCTACAATGGAATTTGCAACAACATAAGACTTTGTTCATAATAATTTTGAGTTATAGTATTTTAGAAAATAACTGACATAACTCCCACTCAAACGAACATCCCTCCTGGTCGTTTAAGCGATTACACGACCCCCATCCATTGCACCACCCCTCATCATCAAAGCCGGCGGCGCAACTTCAAGAGTAGACAAAATCGTCCGCCACATCAATTTTGTGACTCGTGCTCTACCTTTCGGTCTTCCTGTTCCGAGGCCATACTTCTGAGTATGCTAGGCTCGCCACCAAAGACCTCCACGCTGACGCTTGTGCAACATGGCTTACACCCACCGTATGCGAACGGAGATATGTCTGACACCCGATCATCACGGCCTGCCTCATAACGTAGAACTTTATTGGTGGTGCGCTTTGGAGGGAGAACACTAGTGGTATTTTGAAGGGATCATCTTATTCAGCTACCGCCGTGTAACACACACAATCACACAAAATAAGATGCACACAAAACATCAAATGTAATGCAATGTGATATAGTCCATCGCGCCATGGTCTTCTTGGCGCCCGCAGTTTATAAACAATTTAATAAACCTACCTTGACCATATCACATAGCCCCTGCAAAATAAAGTTAGACGCTTCTACTTTATCTTTTGCATATTTTACGTGGCTTGGGGCTTTCGTAAATAGAACCGCTTCATACCTACGAATCTTATGACCACAACAACGATCCAATAATTGCATGTTTAAGCATCCCTTTCGGGCCCTCCATTGAAAATGCGAAGACCAACTAAAGAGAGAGAAACTGTCACCCGCCAGCCACAGATACGGTACCAGCCGTATGTCAGTAGTGGAACCAGTCTCGCGTAAGCGTACGCGTAAAGTCGGTCCGGGCCGCTTCATCAACTCAATGCCGCTGGAATACACAAGTGCACGCTAGAGGGAAGCAAATAACAGGAACGGTGCCCCCATGCAGAGCACGGGTTCTAACATCGTACAGCTATATCTTACGATAGATCGGCTCTGATACCACTGAAGGGGATCGTGGGCAGAAAACAATAATTTTCCTAGCAACGATATCCTTAAACTAGCCAAGATCTATTCTATGCAGACATAGTAGTACGACCGGAGATCGGAATACATACCCTTGTAGACCGAAAGCGGGGATTACGTTCCCGCACAAACGTTGTCGATGAAGACCGAAGAAGCCGACCTCAAGGTCGTGTAGAGGAAGCAGGCCTCCGAGTACCGCTAGCGCAGCACCTCGCAGGGAGTCGCACACGTACGGTGGAGACGACGCCTCCGAAGCTCCAGTCCAGGACGAGCAGCGGAAGACTTGGACCGGAACACCAGCAGCGCGGCAGCGGGCTATGGTGGAGGAGATCCCCGACTCCTCTTGCTCGGCGCGGCTCCAACTTGGGAACCACGAGATCGAGAGAGAAATCAGGAATTAATTGGTGAATTAAAAGGCTGGGGGTGCCCTTTCTTATATAGGCTCCCAAGGGGAGCCAACCTTGCCAGCCAGGCAATGTGGGACTATCCCCACATAGCCTGGTTCGGCTATGGAGTGCGCCGGCCCCCTGGTGGGCCCCTTGTGGCCCACCTAGGCCGGCCCTCCTGGCCCCCACCGAATTCCCCTAGGGAATTTTCCCCTCTTGGGCCTTCTTTCGTCCGGAAGGCCCATTTAGGGAAATCTGCCTTAATAAATTCGAAAATAAATATATAAAATCATATTTGCATATTAATAACACTAATTAATATCAAACATAATATATATAATATTTCCTAGCTCCGAAAACTCTTTCGGCGCTGCCCGATCTCCATCGGACCTCTCTCGGGACGTTCCCGGTGATCTCCTTCCTTTCCGGTTGTCTTGTCGAAACCCCTTAAGTGTGTTACCCTAGCGGTTCGATATAATATCAGGTATGATCAAGACTCCTCAATGATCAACGACTAACTCGTAGGCCTGGACCCCCTGAATTAATCCCTGAGATATAACGAATGACTTTCATCTATCAAACCTGAACGTGAAGTCTTAGACCTTTTGCCATAGCGATACTTAGCACGTCCGAGTGTCGTTCCATAGATATCTCCATACCTAATCCCGACCTCGTTACCGACGATGCCATCTTCTACTCGTTCATGATCTCATGTCTCCGTGACCTAGTCACATGCTTGCAAGCTCATTAGACAAGATCTCACCGAGTGGGCCCGAGAGTATCTATCCTGCTACGCGGACTGGCAAATCCCGCTCTTGACCCCTCGTCTCAATACTCCTTTCCAATACCCAAAAGTATCACCGTTATTGTCATACTAAATAAGATACGACGTTTGGTGCAATCAAAGTATCTTCGGGGAATATCAATAAGAGTTGATCTCACGGTCAAAGGTGTAATGACTATGTTCTCCAAATCTGGGTATGTCCATCACATCACTCTCCAGTGATATGACTCTCATTGCCGACCGGCGCCATGCCCCATGACCGGGAAACCTCGATCATCAATCGCGCAACGAAACTAGTCTTAGTAGAGGCTACTAGGGACCTGGTTGTTTACGTATCACACCCGCATTAATGTTTCCGCTTAATACGGTTCCAGCATGACACAAAAACCTATTATGAACAAACGAGATATGATAAAGAATACACTTTATTAATTGCCTCTAGGGCATATCTCCTTCAAGACGTGTAAATATCTGGTGCTCTATGTTAGAGTTCATAATCACAACAGTTGGTAAAAAAAGTGGTAGATCGAGAAGAATCAAAGATTACATATATATAAATATTATGCGTAAAAGGCTTATATGCCATTGTGCAGTAAGTGGCCGCACATAGATTTCGTTGTGCATCGTGTATGAGTGAGGGTAATGAATGTAGGAATCAAAAAAGACGAGGGTATTAATTTTTTTTACGAGATACGTCGGTAAGACAATTGACCGAATGTATTGGGGGCATAATGATGATAGTTACCGAGGAATCCAGATGAAAAGGTGTGCTGAATTTTTTGCTTCGGTATAAATATACATATTCAAGAATGTGTACACTAGAGCAAAACAGGCCACTGGTCCATGGCCGGGAGGGCTTTTTGTCCCGGTCACGCGCCCGGGAGAGCGTGTTCGGGACAAATAGCCTCCCCTATTTGTCCCGGGCACGCCACGGCCCGGGACCACTAGGGGGGTCACGTGGCCAAACCAGACAGCCTCTGGCTCCCACTCATTTGTCCCGGTTCGTAATACGAACCAGGACAGAATATATGATTTTTTGTTTTCTTTTTTTGTTTCTTTTGTTTTGTTTCCTGTTTTCTATTTTTGTTTCTGTTTTCTATTTATGTTACTGATTCTTTTGAGTTTGTGTTTTTTCATTTATGTTTCATTTCAAACAAGATCTAGTTGCATATTATACGTTACTATATAATATATATCATGAATACACGATTTTTTCCTCGGGATATAGTCATGAATACTACTAGTACACGAGTTCTCCCAAACAAATATTTACAACCGGAAGATCATGTCTAAATATTTACAAACAGAGATCATTACATGACAGAGAAGCATTAGACCCTATTTTTTCCTCGGGATGGTCTTTTTTGGCGGCCGGATTATACTGCATTCTGCGCCTGGCTTTATGACATAGTCAAGCAGAAAGCCCACAATTTCCTCCGCGATTGGTACTAGGCGGTCTTTTGCATCAAGCCTGTTCCGGATCGTCTCAAACTAAAAAGGAGAGATCAACACCAATATATCAACCGTTATGAAAATAATTCAATTTGAAAAGTGAACAAGTTTGAATGAATTGTTAACGTACCCTATTCCAGTCTACACCCTCATTGAAGTGAATTCGGATGAACTCGCAGACATAGAATCCACACAAATTGGTGCCTTGTTGCTGCTTCGCGCACTTTACGATAGAATAAGATAAGAAATCAATAAAAAATAATCAAAAATATTGAAAAAATGGTATTGTGAGACTGAAATTAAGAATATGCGTATGTGGAACCTAGCTAGTACGTCTTACCTCCCACCATTTAAAAGTGAGGTTCTTAGCTATACCGACATCCTTGTGGAAACCGGTGAACTTGTACCAAACCCTGAAGTTTACGGTATGAAAAATTAGTAAAGAAGTTAACTAATTACTATATATTATTAGAAAAGATGAGGTCGATTGTGATAATGAACGAAATTACCTCCGAAGCATCTGTTTCGTGTCGTCGAACTTTTCTTCAGGTTTCGATAATGGGTCCAAGACATCAACGATTGCCTTTTCAACATCAATCTCAAATAATACCCAGTGAAATCTGCCATATGTTTATATTTGTTAATAACTAAATCATCAATTACATATACTTAATTAACATCGAGAATGTATAAGAAAGTAAACAACTCACTCGAAGTTGAACGGGAAAATTATGGTGCTTTTGTAATGTTGCGCCATCAAATAAGTAAGCAAAAGCTCCTCCGTTTGATCTGGGTAATGTAACAAACCATGATGATGAACTCGATTAGGGTCAATGAATCCAATCTTGTGATTGAGTCCCAGCTTTCGAGATTGTATAATTTTCAGCCTGCATAATAGAGTACAAAAGTAATATAGTGATAAGGATAATTACAAGCAATGAAAAATAAGTAGAGCTAGAGAATTACTGACATATATACATAATTTAATTACTTACATGCAAAAGGCACTGATGATAGATTTGTCGAGCGCGTCAAAATTGAATAAGTGCCATAATTCGCAATACTCGATTTGAACCTCATCATTACCTGGGCCAAAAAAATCCTTTGAAATTTTCCCATAGAGCCAGTCTCCGTCTTGACTTTTCGTGGTACGCAAGTACCATGCATTTAGTTGGTGCAACCTAGCTGGTAGAGTGCGCACCATTGCAGGGTCGACAAGATCTTCTCCTCTCACATATGTCCGCACCACCTCATGTATGGTGACACTCTCGCCAGATTGCAATGCCTTAAGCTCTGCCAGAGTTATACCCATATCTCTAGCTTGCTGCGAAAGTACATCATCGACCGGGTTCCGGTTGTAAGGCGCCAATATGAGTGGAGGGGCCGATTGTCCCGCCTGCATTCCGAGCTGTGGAACATCTCTCTTCTGGGTGGCAGCAGATTTTTGTTCTTCCCGCACTCTCCTAGATGTACGCACCAGAACGCGTGTGTAGTCATCGTCCATATTTAGTTCATATTGCGACGGATGCGTAAGAAATTCTATGGCCCACTGTATCGCATCCGAAGAATAAACCGGAACAGGCAAAGACATCTTTTTTGCCTTCTTTCTCTGGGAAGCCTGGATCTCCTCGACCCATGTATCGACATCTTTGCGAGAGTTCACAAAGCGAGACTTCCCCGTTTCGCTTTTCTGAGTACTAGTCGACGCAGCGGTGCACTTCCGCTTCTTTTGCGGAGGCGATGGAGTCCGTTGACGCGGCGGAGTACGCTCACGCGACGGCGGAGATGGACTAGCGCCTTGGTTGTCGTTGTGGGGGGTGTCTGGACTAGCGCATTGGTTGTCGTTGTTGTAGTTATGTGGACTGGCTTGTGGACTGGGAGGGCGATTTTGCTGCATGTGTGGGAACACGATGTATTCTTTTTTCCATAAGCAGGTACTCTTGAGGGCAAATCTCAACTCAACCTCGTCTTCACCCGTAGGGATGTCCAGCTTAATTCCCTCATATGTCTTGATAACCTCATCAACCCCGGCAACAGCATAGCCATCTGGAATAGGGCGACAATGGTAAGTTCCATTTGGGCTAGACGGTAGGGCAAAGCCGTGCGCCACCTTCACGGTTATGTTCAAGCATGGCACATGTAGGTCGCAAAGTTCCCGCTGCACGATATTATCCACGGGGTGACGAGGACCCGGCATATCATTGTGGCGATCGAGCTCCGTCGAAGCCACGCTGCTTCTCCGCATTGATTTTGGATCAGGAGAAGGATCTTCGGGCGTCTCAGATTCGCAGGGCATCCGTCGAGTCTGCGCTGCCTTCAGCTCTGCTATCTCCTTCTCATGCTGTAGTAATTTATTTTCCATCCACTGGGCCCGGTCGGCAATCTCTTTCTTCTTTCTCGATCGGCTTCTGTAAGTGCCAACATCTTTGGGAAACCCAAGTATCCACGGTACAGAGCCGACGGTTCCTCTTGTTCGTCCACTGTGTTCAGGATTCTTAAGGGCTCGCGATAGCTCGTCCTTCTCTCTGTTAGGGTGGAACCTGCCTTCCGTGACCTCCTTCCATACCTCTCTGAGAGCTTCAATAGGGTCAGGTCCGTGCTCCTTGGTAAAAAGACAGTCACCTGTTTCAGGGTCTAACTTTCCACCATGCCCATAGAACCAAGCCTTAAGCCGGTCTGGCCAGTCAAATGTCTCGATCTGTATACCTTTAGCCAAAAACTCTTCCTCCATTTTCAGAAACTTAGGCAGGGCCGTCAGGTAGCCACCTGACCCCATGTTATGGTGATATATCTTTTTGTCTGCATTTTTCTTATTTCTCTCTGACATTATCTTAGCGGCTTCCGATTGCTTGTACGCCTTAAATTCGGGCCACTCATCTTTTATCTTTTCATAGACTCCGACAAATTCTGGAGTTTTACCTTCTTTTATGAACTTGTTTAGCCTTTTCTTCCAGCTGCGGAACAATTCACCCATCTCAATATAAGTGCAGGCCTTGCATCGATTCTCTATAACCGGCTCCTCTACATCCTCCTCTTCCGGTAAAGTGAAATTCTGCATGAGCTCGTCCCAAAAGAGTTGTTTGTCTGCATTCGAGACATAAATAACCCCCTCTTTTGGCACCTTTGGCTTATACCATTCTTGAGCCCTGATGGATAGTCTGTCCCGAACGATGACTCCGCACTGAGCTACAAATTTCCTTGCGTGGTTAGCGGGAGCAATCGGTTTGCCTTTTTCATTAATTGCGTCGATGTGGTACTTCTGTTTCCCTTGGAGCTTTTTGGTCCCGGTTCGTGGCCCGCCTCGTTTCACAGCTGCTTTTTTGCTTGGTCCCGGTTCATGGCCCGCCGACAGCTAAACACAAGAAAAGGTGATAGTTAATATATGTATACACACAAATCTATTCAACGGAGACAAAAACCTGAGGGCATATATCTACCTCGGCGGCCGACTTTCCAACACTAGAGTCGGTGAACTGTCGGTGAGCTGAACTGTCGGTGACGTCTATTCCGTCTGAATGCCCCTCCAGTCCATCACCGGACTCGTTCAGAAATTGCCCGGTGAAATCGTCTAAGAGTTCCTCTTCTTGTTCATGGTTTCTGCCGGGGTCCAATTCATCACCTTCGCGAATGATGCCGAACATGTCCTCTTCTTGTTGAAGGTTTCTACGGGTGTCCATAGTTTCTGCAAGAGATTTCAATCCATTTAAATAATTTTAATAACTCAACATCTAAATAACTTTACCGATATGTCATACAACTAAATAACTTTAATAACTTCATATATTTTATAATAAATGGATTATCCAAATGAACATTTCATTAGCTTAAAATGATCTTCATTTATTTTCAAAACACAAAATGATTTTCATGAATATATATTCTATATAAGAAAAGAATTAAATGTAAAATCTATTCTAAAGATATGTTATGAAGTTTTCAAATAATTTATGATAATATAAAAACTTTTGGTGCACAAAATATTTTGAATTAAAAATGATTTCATTGCATTTTCTCTTTTCATTTCCAATAGTTGTAATATGTTATTTAAATAACCTATTAAAGCAAAAATTATTTTATTAACCCAAAATGAATTATTTAAATAACTAATCTCAAAGTTGACCTAAATAACTAATATTTCAACACATTACAATAATTCAACACATTACACTACTTCAACAACTAAACATCAATTGTTAATGACCTAACAATTTTCTATGGTTTTTTTTTCAATGACCAAGTGTTGAGCTATGAAAATTCAAAACATTTGCTTCAATGTTGGAAAAGTGTTTGAATTCAACAAATTTTGTCATGACACACAAAATAATATCACATTTGCATTTGCAACGATATTCCAACATTTTTTTTTGTTTATTCAAACTTATTCAAACACACAAAATAATGGCACAACAACATCCGTAAAACATTACAATATTGAGTATCATATTGCATATTGCTAATGAACTAAAAAGAAAATGGGACGATGACGTCATCGTGGAGTCATCAATGGAGGCTACGGGGATGGGGATGGCCGGAGGCGCGGGGATGGGGATGGCCGGAGGTGCGGCGAGCTATACCTCGGAGGCGGCGGGGATGGCCGGAGGCGCGGGGAGGCTACGGGGATGGCCGGAGGCGCGCGGATCGACGGAGGCGGCGGGGATGGAAGCGGCCGGCGCGGGGAGGACGGAGGCTCGGCCGTGCGCGCGACGGGGATCGACAGAGGCGCAGGGATCGACAGAGGCGCGGGGAAGACGGAGGACGGAGGCGCGGGGATCGCCGGAGGTCGCTGGCGACGGGGATCGACGGAGGCGCTCGCGGCGGCGGCGCGACGGAAAATTTCGGCAGCGTAACGCTAGGATTAGGTTCGGGCTCCGGGTTGAGCCACCACCCGTGGCTAAGTGTGGCTTATATAGCCCCACCCATTTGTCCCGGGTGGTGGCTCAGCCCGGGACAAATAGGGGTCATCTGTCCCGGGCCGTGGCTGCACCCGGGACAGATAGCACCCCTATTTGTCCCGGGCTGAGCCACCACCCGGGATAGATGGGGTTTTTTCTTTTCTTTTTCTGTTTTCTGTTTTCTGTTTTAAATAAATTTGGAATTTGAAAAAACTTTCAATATGAAAAGTTTTTGAATTTGACTAACTAATACAAAAACATTTTCTCTTTTCTATAACCATTATTTTAATAAGTTTAAAACTATTTTGAATGTGAATTTGTATAACTTTTGCAAACTTTGGAATTTGAAAAAACTTTCAATATGAAAAGTGTTTGAATTTGACTAACTAATACAAAAACATTTTCTCTTTTCTATAACCATTATTTTAATAAGTTTAAAACTATTTTGAATGTGAATTTGTATAACTTTTGCAAACTTTGGAATTTGAAAAAACTTTCAATATGAAAAGTGTTTGAATTTGACTAACTAATACAAAAACATTTTCTCTTTTCTATAACCATTATTTTAATTAGTTTAAAACTATTTTGAATGTGAATTTGTATAACTTTTGCAAAACTTTGGAATTTGAAAAAACTTTCAATATGAAAAGTGTTTGAATTTTACTAACTAATACAAAACATTTTCTCTTTTCTATAACCATTATTTTAATTAGTTTAAAACTATTTTGAATGTGAATTTGTATAACTTTTGCAAACTTTGGAATTCTGAGCTCTTCGATCAACACTTTAACTTCCAAACCGGGACTAAAGAAGCACACGGATCGTGTGTTTCTTTCAAGCACTTGTAAGCCGTTTGATCAGGTGTGTGTTTCTTTTGATTGCTTCTGAGCTGTTCGATTAACGCTTTCAGTTTCAAACCGGGACTAAAGAAGCACACGGATCGTGTGTTTCTTTGAAACACTTGTTAGCCGTTGGATCAGGGGTGTGCTTCTTTTGAGCACTTGAGAGCTGTTGGATCAACACTATCAGTACCACTGGTTGAGCCCGTGACCCTATATATAGCCCCCTCTCGGACGAGGCGAGCACTCAGTGTTTCCTCCTTCTAGTGCCTAGCCGGGTGGTGTGTGGTATACAAATCACTCGGATTCCCTGCATACGCCCGCCGGTGCATTTGATATGCAGGCATTGAGCCACCGTGGGGCTGTATGCAGGTGAAATCGTGTGTTTTGTTCTATCAAAAGAATAGTTCAATTCATCTACTGAGGAATATATACAAATTACTCGGATTCCCTGCATACGCCCCACGGTGCATTTGATATGCAGGCACTCATCAAGAGCCACCGTGGGGCTGTATGCAGGTGAAATCGTGTGTTTTGTTCTATCAACGCCGACGGATCCATTTGATATGCAGGTAAAAATGGAGCATCTTCTTCATATCAAAAGTTTAATATATTAATTATTACATATCGCACCAACATCTCCATCACACAACACCGCCAGTTCTTCTGCGTCGGAACCATGGAGCATCTTCTTCAATCAACTTGATGATTGGGTCAATGTTCACTACGAAAGGCGGAATTTCATCAAAATTATTATAATCATCTGACATGTCTGTCTTGTCCTCCACTCCCACGATGTTTCTTTTTCCTGAAAGAACTATGTGACGCCTCGGCTCCTCCACTCCCAGGATGTTTCTTTTTTTGGGTCTGCTAGACATGTCTTTCACATAGAAAACCTGAGCCACATCATTGGCTAGCACGAATGGTTCGTCTATGTACGCAAGATTGTTTAGATCCACTGTTGTCATTCCGTACATCTTGTCTACCTCAATCCCGCCTTTCAGATTGACCCATTTGCACCGAAACAAAGGGATCTTAAAAGAAGGTCCATAGTCAAGTTCCCATATCTCCTCTATGCAACCATAATATGTGTTCTTCTGCCCATTGTTGTTTGTTGCATCAATGCGAACACCACTGTTTTGGTTCGTGCTCTTTTTATCTTGGACACTCGTGTAAAATGTATTTCCATTTATCTCGTACCCTTGGAAAGTACATATAGTTGTAGATGGTGCCCTGGCCAACAAGTGTAACCCTTCATCAACCTTGTCTTTATTTTCAAGATGTGCTCGCAACCAACCGCCGAACGTGGCCATGTGTGTACGTACAATCCAGTTGTCAGACTTCCCCGCGTGTAGAGAGCGTACAAAATTCTTGTGTTCATCGATATACGGGGCCACCAAGGTAGAACTTTGTAGAACTGTATAGTGTGCTTCAGTGAAAGAATGTCCATCCATACAAATTTTTGTTTTCTTTCCTAGTGTGCCTTTTCCACTAAGTCTACCCTCATGTCGTGATTGTGGAACACCTATCGGCTTAAGGTCATGAATAAAGTCAACACAGAACTCAATGACCTCCTCGTTACCGTAGCCGTTGGAGATGCTTCCTTCTGGCCTAGCACGGTTATGCACATATTTCTTTAAGACTGCCATGAACCTCTCAAATGGGAACATATTGTGCAGAAATACAGGACCGAGAACTTGAATCTCTTCGACTAGGTGAACCAGGAGATGCGTCATAACATCGAAGAAGGATGGAGGGAACACCAACTCAAAACTGACAAGACACTGGACCACATCATTTTGCAACCCTGGTAGAATCGCAGGATCGATTACCTTTTGAGATATTGCATTGAGGAATGCACAAAGCTTCACAATGGGTACTCAAAAATTTTCCGGTAGTAGCCCCCTCAGTGCAATCGGAAGCAATTGCGTCATAATCACGTGGCAATCATGAGACTTTAGGTTCTGAAATTTTTGGAGTCTCACATTTGCTATCCTCTTTATATTCGACGAGAACCCAGCCGTGACCTTGATACTGCTCAGGCATTCAAAGAATATTACTTTCTCTTGTTTGGTAAGAGCGTAGCTGGCAGGACATTCGTAGTGTTCTGGACTTAGGCCGTCTCGTTCTTTCACACGTTCTGGTCCTCCCGTGCTTCCTCTGTATCTTTTTTCTTCCCGTACACGCCCAAGTAGCCTAGCAGGTTCACGCAAACATTCTTCGTCACGTGCATCACGTCGATAGCAGATCTAACCTCTAGGACCTTCCAATATGGTAGCTCCCAAAATATATATTTTTTCTTCCACATGGGTGCGTGCCCGTTAGCGTCTTTCGGAACCTGTTGTCCTCCAGGACCCTTTCCAAAGATTACTTTTAGATCCTTGACCATATCAAATATTTCTTCACCAGTACGGTTGACAGGCCTCCTACTGTGATCAGCCTCACCTTTAAAATGCTTGCCTTTCTTCCTTGCGGTATGTCTGATCGGAAGAAATCGACGATGCCCCAGATACACACACTTCTTACATTTATCCAAATATAAACATTCAGTCTCACCCAAACAGTGTGTGCATGCATTATACCCCTTGGTCGACTGCCCTGAGAGGTTAGCAAGAGCAGGCCAATCGTTAATTGTTACAAAAAGCAGAGCTCGTAGGTCAAATTCCTCATGTTTGTGCTCATCCCACACCCGTACACCTTCTTCCCGCCACAACTGTAAAAGTTCTTCAAATAATGGCCTGAGGTACACATCAAGGTCGTCGCCGGGTTGCTTCGGGCCTTGGATGAGCAATGGCATCATAATGAACTTTCGCTTCATGCACAACCAATGAGGAAGGTTATAAATACATAGAGTCATAAGCCATGTGCTATGACTGCTGCTCTGCTCCCCAAACGGATTGAAACCGTCTGTACTTAGACCAAACCTTAAGTTCCTTGCGTCATCTTCAAATTCCGGGAACTCTCTCTCAATTTTTCTCCACTGCGACCCATCAGCGGGGTGTCTACACATCGCGTCTTTCTTACGGTCCTCTTTGTGCCATCGCAACAACTTGGCATGCTCTTTATTCGCGAACAGGCGTTTCAACCGTGGTATTATAGGAGCATACCACATCACCTTGGCAGGAACCCTCTTCCGGGGACGCTCACCCTCAACTTCACCAGGGTCATCTCGTCTGATCTTATACCGCAATGCAGTGCATACTGGACATGCATCCAAATTCTCATACTCACCGCGGTAGAGGATGCAGTCATTAGGGCAGGCATGTATCTTATGCACGTCTAATCCTAGAGGGCACACAACCTTCTTTGCTTCATACGTGTTGTCGGGCAACTCGTTGACCTTTGAAAGCATCTTCCTAATTATCTGCAGCAACTTTCCAAATCCCTTGTCAGTCACACCACACTCTGCCTTCCACTGCAGTAATTCCAGTGTGGTACCCAGCTTTTTCTAACCATCTTCGCAACTTGGATACAACAATTTCTTGTGATCCTCTAACATCTGGTCGAACTTCAACCTCTCCTTTTCAGTTCCGCACTCTCTCTTTGCATCAGCAATGGCCCTACCAAGATCGTCAGTGGGCTAATCTGGTGCCTCTTCAGCTTCAGCTTCCCCCGTTGCAGAATCTCCGTACTCCGGGAACATAGGATAGTTGTCATCATCTTCCTCTTCTTCATTGTCTTCCATCATAACACCTTTTTCTCCGTGCTTCGTCCAACAATTATAGCTGGGCATGAAACCATGCCGAATAAGATGACTTTGAAGGGTTCTCACGTTTGGGTGATCTGTCTTATTCTGACAGTTGACACATGGACAACACATGAAACCATTGGTACTGTTAGCCTGGGCTTTCTCTAGAAATTTTCTCAAACCTGTCATGTACTCGGCAGTGCGTCGGTCACCATACATCCATTGTCGGTCCATCTGCATTATATAATGAACTACATCAATAACCATTACAGAACATCGACAAATAAACACTGAACATGCACGGTATCAATTAATTACAAATAAAATGAGAGAAAAATTAACCTTGATCGAAAAGAAGAATAAACTTCTTTAAGTGTACATCAAATCAATTCGTGAACTCTCTCGGGCATTTCATCAAACACCTTGCATGCATAAAAAAAAACAGACTAGCACACACCCCCTCCTTCCATTTCAAAAAAAAAATGCCTCCAATGGTTTTGGAAGGGGGCTGCTGATCAGTATATATAGGCACCCCCCATTTGTTCCGGTTTCAGTCACAAACCGGGACAACAAGGAGGCCCATTTGTCCCGGTTTGTGACTGAAACCGGGACAGATGGAGGTTTTTTCATTTTTTTATTTTCTTTTTCTGTTTTCTGTTTTAAATAACATTTGCAAACTTTGGATTTTGGAAAAACTATGAATATGAAAAAGGTTTGAATTTGACTAACTAATACAAAACCATTTTTTGTTCTCTGTTTTAAATAACTTTTGCAAACTTTGGAATTTTAAAACACTTTTGCAAACTTTAGATATATTTCGGTCAATACAAGAGAACACGCGCACACAGAATTTTTACGTAACGGAATACATAGATAGTCTACTCATCAACGACATTAAGATGATCATTGTCCGTATTATAGCCGCGTAGACTATCCCACTTCCGTGCAATCTCGAAGCCAATGCGAGCGTCTAAAGCAGCATATACGACTTGATCGTAGCTCAATGGAACGTTGCCCCATCCGAAAATTAGGTCTTTTTGTAACGTGTCTTCCTTGTCGTCGTCCGTGTTCTTCTTCTTCTTGTATTTCTTCTTCTTCTCAAGATTTGTCCCAATGACCGCATTAGAGAGAGCATATAGACTAGGAGTAAAATTGTCGGTAGGGTTTCGGCGATCCCTCTGCAGGTCGACCGCGGACCGAATAATAATTCCGTAGTAGGCTAGCATCTTCATGTCATTATGGATTGCCACGCCGTAGAATTTGATTGTCTCATCACCTAAGAAATCCACGAGGACCTGTGGCACCCGATCAGCTTTGCAAATTTGGAAGATAAGAGTCTCGGTCGCCACCGAGAGTTGAAGGACGGCGGCGCACTGCGGAGTATCCTTCCGTCGAGGGTCGGTGAACTCGCAATCGAGTCCAACGGCTTTGATCGGAGCGGCGTCGAGGAAGTAGTTCTTCACGTCGCGGATCCACTTCTCCACGCGCCATGCACGAAGGGTGACCCACACCTTGAACCGCATGCCTTCCTTCTCGTAGTCGTAAAACTCATCGGACGGAGGTACGAGTGGCTCCATAGGGACGGAGAAAAGAGAGGAGAGATGGCCGGAGAAATGGTGTGTGGAGAAGTCGTACTGTGCAGTGCATTTTATAGCGCCGGAGAGGAAGATGAATCGCCGGCGGAGAGCATTTCCGCTCGTCTTCCGTGCGCGTCGAAAAAACGCGGCGATGGCTCTGCTTCCGCGCGCGCGAATGACATTTGTCCCGGTTCGTGACTGGAACCGGGACAAATGGGTGTCACCTGAAGCGCTCGGCGGGTGCTACCTCATTTGTCCCGGTTCGTGGCTGGAACCGGGACAAATGGGTGTCGCCTGGAGCGCTCGGCGGGTTTTATGCCCCATTTGTCCCGGTTTGCAGTACGATCGGGACAAATGGGGTTTTGAAGTTTGGTCCTTTAGCCTGTTTTCTACTAGTGGTAGTTAATCGGTGACTAAATAGAATTTTGTAAAGTTGTTGTGTGACAAGATATAAAAATACATAAATCTCCTAGATTAAAGAATGTTAACAATATGAAAGGAGTTCAAATAGATAAAAAATATCACTACTTACGTTACAATGAGCTACATGAAGTATTTCAAAATATAGCACTAAATATTTGGCGACGAATTAAATTAGTTCAAACTATTTCTCACTCATTTTATTCTACTTACCATCACCTCTTTTTTTTTGGAATTCCAAACTTTTAGTATCTCTGAAACCAAAAAATAAAATTCAAATAATTATTTAATAAGCTAAAGAAGATGCCCTCGCATTTGCGAGGGCCACCTTGCTAGTTAAATGACAATGATATGATCTTTTTATTCATCGCTAACTAATATAAAGGAATGGTAGCTTTGCTGGTTTGCAGTTTTAACACTATGCTGAATTCTAAACTGCTGTTCGTATTATATGGCGAAGAGAGCTAGTGTCTAACAAGGGCCGAGGGGCGCTGCTGCTTGCTGATCAGAGCGCACAGAGTGGTACACTGGTACTACAGTCTACATATTAGGCTATTCCAACTCGCTGCATCCTTCAGCTCCTATCCCCCGGAAAGCCGCCACAAGGCTCGGCACCAGATTAGCGAGTGCAAGCCTTAACCCGGCCGAGCAGGCGTTCTCCTTAACACGGGCATCGCCTCCCTGCAAGTACTCTTCGCATGCCGTCAGAACGAACCTCCCCCGGCGGCGAAAGTGCTCCCTGACGAGCTCCTCAAACCCTCTTGGTGGACGGCGTAGCAGGTGCAGCATGGACCGGAGTGTGAGCAGGTAGGCGTTCTCGCTGTAGGGCAGCGCACTGCGGCGGCCCTCCGGCGTACCAACCAGGGTCTCGTAGCCGGCCTCGTTGTAGTATGGCTGCTCGTTGAGGACGAGGCCTTGGATGGAGACGGCGACCTGGAGGAGGCTCGATGTCGCCGGCAACCAAACCTCCGTGCCTTGGCCCTCGAAGGTACTCAGCAGGCTGAGGCATACCGTGCCCGACGCATATAGGTTGGGGTTGAGGCTTAGACCGAACGAGTGGTAGTACACATGAGGAGGCACGGCTGGGTAGGACGGCGGCAGCTGCAAGTCGAAGAAGAAGAGCCCGTCACTGTATGGCGTCCCGCTAGCACCTAGTATCACCACCCGGAGCAGGTCCATGCGGTCCTCAAACGCCTGCACGTAGATGGTTTCTGCAAATGCACGTGAAAAAGGTTAATACATTTCACAACCGCTCGATCGTTTAACCATTGATGAAAAACTGGTCCTAGTTCTATGCGATTACCTGGTAAGTTGTTGTCTAATATTTGCCATTCCTTCTGCACTGCCTTGACCCAGCTCTTTGTACAGGTACCATCCTGCGCATTTTATTGAAAAAGAAAAGCATTGTTAATGTTCGTTTTGTTATTGATATGTGTAGTAGTATCTGTATTACCAAGGAAAGAGTCAAGCCCCTTTAGATTACCTGGTTACTGTTGTCGAGGTAATAATGATCCGAAGGGCTCCGTGTTATTACACCAAAATGTGGGAAACAGAACGATCCATCATCGCTGCTAATAACATTTGGATCCTTCTTTTCCTCCCCGTTAGAATCGTCGCCAACAACTTCTTCTTCTTCTGCTTCATTAATTCTTGTCACAGCAGCCGACATGTCCTCGGTTCCAGCATCAGCTGTGTCCCATGGATGATTGTCCTGAAGCAGGTACTTTCATATGAGTCTAAACATATATGCAGGGACAACAAACTGATTGGTCCGCACTTAAGTAGGAGTATTCTATCTAGCTAGGCCCGAAAAACTTTGTTCATCAAAATGCATATATGTGGTACTATGACAGATTTTAGCTAGATACCGTGTTCCTCACATGCAAAAAAATGGAAAGACAAGATAGATATATATATATACCGTGTTGGCAGCAACCGGTTCTTCAGTTGCATCTATGCTGCCGTCGTCCTTCACCCAGACACCCATCTCATCATGTAGTTCCCCGTAGCTCTCTTCGTGGACGACACTGATCTCACGATGCGATACCTGAGCAATCAGCAATATGTAATGAGTTGAATATAGAGTACACATATGTTGCGGTTTTCTTCATATTTATTTGTTGTACGCCTCTTTTTTGTGCTACTGTGCTTTCCTAAAATCGATTGTGATTTGCGATTTTTGTACGCTACTGTTGTTAGCTGTCTGGAGTAATAAGTAAGAGGTAACAGAAGATGCAAAACCATGTCTAAGTACATACCGTTGTCGTGCTACCATCGCCCCAGTTGACTCGGACTAGGCCATCATCAGGAAGATCAACCACACGCCCGACCCAAGAAAGATCAGCAGCGGCATTCTTCATATTGTTCCCTTGTGCGGCCGGTGGCTGCACTGGTGTGCCTCCGCCGCTGGCTGATCTTGTTGACGGCAGGCGAACAACGACATCTCCGTAATAAGCAGATTCGTCAGGATCCCTTTCCAGATCGTACGTGCTCTCTACCGTACAATTGCACTCGATCTCTCTAGCTCCTTGGGATTGGGGTGCATTATTCAACCACGAGACGCGTGCAGTCTGGTCGCTGTAACACATGTTTCTGACGACGCCGGCACGCCTCGTCGATTCAGTACCGCCGTCGGCAAGACCGTGAGCTGAACTAGGAGCGTTGTCGACCACGCGCTGCCCCGGGAAGAATTCCTGGTCGTTTACGAACTCAAAGGGGGCGACGGATGCTGATGGCCTGCTATGCTGCACGGTGCCGTCTTGCCACAACACGTCGACAGAGGTGCGGGTGTTAACGACGATCATGGGTACCTCCAACTCCACGACGGGTCTCTTCGCTTCCCGGCATTGCGACCGTCGTCGTCTGTTTCCATTGAAGACAACCTTCCTTCGCTGCTTCCCATACAACCTGTCCTCCTTCTTTCTTGGTGGATCGTCATCGTCCATGTCTGAACTTGGGCCCTGCAGACCATGAGCAGAAGTAGCTGGAGCTGCATCACCTTCACCATGACCAGTTTCGGTTGAGGTAGGTGCACGAAAGTAGCAGCGGTCCGCTACTCCCCAGCTGCAGTCGAACGCGGCGCAAACGAAGGTCAAATTGTCAGCGTTTTGGTAGGCAGGAGGAGCGGATGACTCCACAAGCTGCTCGTCGGTTCCGTAGTGCGCAGATGCGATCCAAGAGACAAGAGCGCCGGACACATGCACCTTGTTGACGACGCCGCCTTCGCGTCCAGGATTCCAGCGACCTCTAAGCCATCGGCAGGCCCTGAAGACGGCACGCGAGTCGCCGGACATGCTCTGACCTGGGTAGAAGGGGCTGTTCATCTTAGGGCGATAATCGGTACCGTTCTCCGCCCCTATGTTTACCGTAGCAAAATCCGCGTCGCTGAGCTTGCAAACGGCCCCGTCTTCAAACAACACATCGATGTCGACGAACACCTCGACCACCCGGCCGAGCCATGGCCCGGAAACGACGAAGTCGCCAAGGTTAAGTCTCCTTACTCGTTGCAGGTCACATGGCGATACACCCCTAATGATCTTTGTCAGTTCTTCACGGCCGTTGAGCTTAACGAGGTCGAGCAGAGTGGTGACCCCGGTGACTACGCCGAGTTGGCTGCCCAGGTTCGAAGCCGACGCGACGATTTGGCCAGGATAAATGCTCCTCCTGTCGACGACGTCTATTTCACGGGCCATCTTGGTGATAACCGAGCCGTCGAAACGGAGAATTCTGAAGGTGTCAACAGGGTGAGGATCAGTGTCTGGCAAAATCAGGCCGCGGTTGTCGAGCCCGTCGCCAAAACTGACGAGGTCCAGCACGTAAATCGTTGGAGATGCCTGGGCGACGGCCATCTTTGCTTCTTCTAAATCTACCGATGATCGATTGCTCGTCTGAAAACTACGACCTCTAGATTTGTTGAGGAAGCTGATCGCGCCGAATATATTGTCCCAAGTTGGCACGTACAAAGAGAATATGTAAAATTCAACCAGAGTCCGTAGGTTTATCCACATCGGACATGCAGAGAATCTACAAGGAAACGTACTGTGTGCTAGCTAGGATAGACATAAAAACTCTAAATGACATGTTCGGTTTCGATTACTAGCAACTCTGCTTCTGTGTACCTCCTCCCCAAATTTAAAAGGGCAGTTCAGTCTATTGTTTTTTGTTTTTTGTGTGGTACGTCACGACACGGTTGCAACCCCCCCCCCCCCCCCCCCCCCTACAAAATACGGAAATTAACCCACAATTCATATAGAGTAAGGAAGGCACCGTTTCGCTCCTGAGTCGACGCCTTGATCCAAAACTGAGCTCGCTCCCATACCTTCGCGCCCGCGCCGATGCCCCCTAAGTCCTCCAGTCCTCCCCCTCCCCTATCCCCCCCCCCCCCCCCCACCCCCCCACGCGACATGGTCCTCCTGCGTTGAGACACAATCTGTCGCCCTCTACCACCTACCCTCCTAGGTCATCTCTCACGAATTGAGGTGGACACCGTCGTCCAAGTTCTTATTAGGGTCGCGCAAGCCGTTTCCCATCTTTTAAGCAGACACTCGCACCTGACGTTCCTCCATGCAGCCGGCGACACACATGGCACCATCCTGCTCTCCACACATGGAGAAGTAGGACGCGTGGGAAGCGGAACCAAAAAAACAACACTCCTCGTCCCCAGCCCCTACTTTAGAAAACCTCGCACTCCTAGCGCCATCGTCTGACCGTCCCTCCGGCATCAAAGTCACCCTCGCTAGCCTCACACGGAAGGCATGTTAAAATGGAGAGTTACAAAATAGAGAAAATTTCTATAACAATTGTCATTTAGATAGAACACTCATGAAAAACATAGAAAAAATATCTCGATCTTGCGTGAACGAGTGTAAAAAAGAGTTTGAGTGGATGTCGTAATTCCTATGTGATCGAATCCATCATATCTTACTCCGGTCAAGATGTCGTGTCTGCACCCTCCTCGTGAGTGAAAAAAAGATATTATTACTTCCTCCTACGCGAAAAAATTGTCGCCAGAAAGGTATACACCCACTTTTTTATAAAGATTTTGAGCGTCCAAAAAATATGAAGGAAATATATCTGCACATCGTAGTACAAAACTTATGTTGGCTTCTAAAATTTGAGGTTAATAAGTGTGCTACTTAAGAAAATAAAAGATAAAACCTGATGAATTTTATATTGACTTATATTCCTTTAATATCTACACATTGTAGTATAAATAATTGTGTATTGACACATATTAAAACGTGAGGTCATACCGAACATGTTGTTTATTTTGTTCCTTTACTCCACATTCTATTGAGATTCAAATTGACTTAAAAAAACATACTAAGAGCATTTCTAACAGAGCCCTCAACCCGCACAGAACTGTAAAATAACTACCAAATACGGTGCGCAAACCTTAAATACAAAAATAGCAGCAACCTCAAATAGGTCCGTAATTTTTTTTGAGGGCGCCCGGTAAATCGACCCGCGGATCTGGGAATATCTGGTTCGCGGCCAAACCGAAGGGCCCCGTAAACCGCCTCGTTAGCGGGCTGAACATTCAGCATCCGCCGGTGAGTTTCGGCCGCCGTAGCCTTCCCGGAATCCACGGGAATCGGCCAAAAGTGATAAGCTTGCCCAGCAACTTGCCGCACAGTTCGCTCGCTAGCTGGCCGTCGCTCGCTTCCTAGCTTGCCGCGCCGCTTGCCGCTCGCTCGCAACCTCGCTAGCTTGCCGGCCGGCATTTCTGGCTGCTCGCTCGCCGTGCAGTCGCCGCAGCTCACCTAGGTGACCGTGATTCTCTGGGGCTACCTAATTCACGCACTAGCAGAGAAAGATGAAGGAATAAGACGATGAAATATTCTATGGAATATTCTATGGAATATTCTATTTTACCGTTTGAGTTTGAGGGTTCTGCTATCTGACGCGCGTATTTTTGAGCTAAAATGTAGAAAACGATAACCCTAAAACGTGTTTGAGGTTTCGTGTTATAAGGGGTCTGTTAGAGATGACGATCATGTCTGAACAGGAACCTCAAAGGTATCTCCTATTTTGTTTTAGAATTCAAACAGGAAACACAATTTTTTTTTACAAAACGGAACCTCCAACTTTCATTTGTGTGAACAGAATGCACATATAAATGAAGACGAACGAATATTAAGCGGAATAACAAAATATCCAACTAATCAAATGACGTGTGTAACCAGTGACGGTAGATTGACTTGCATAGCATCTTCGAGTACCCGACAATTCCCACACAAAAAAAGAGAGTATCGTAAGTCAATATTCTCTGGAATACAGTGATGAACGTGAATATACGGACAAGTTCAATGGTGACACATACATTTTACTCATAATTCAATAGAAGGGCATTCCAATTGACTCTTTCAATTGGCATTGACAACTCTACCGGCCGGATCAGTCTCTCGGAGATGCTCATAGGGGTAGGGTGTGCGTGCGTGCGTCATAGGGGTGAGTGTGTGCGCGTGTATATGAGCGTTTGCGTTGTACTGTGTTTCTCAAATAAAAAAAACTCCCATCATGGTTCGGGTCGATAACCGGATAACCTAAAAAATCCCAATTTTTTTGAATTTTATGATAATCAGAAAATGATTAAACCGGGAACTGATAAATTTGATTTTTGAATTTCAGATTTCAAAATCGTCCAGTAGCTGTCCGAATTTTCTGATAAACGGAAATACCGCCCCTTGCAGGGAAAAACATTCCTACCGGTAAGCCGTATCGGGGTTATCGGCGGCCTCACTGACGCGACAACATGTGACACGTAACTGTTGCTGCCGTCCTGATCGGGGGATTGAGGATTGCCGCTGCCGTTACCCTGCGCCACGACGAGCGCGGCCACAACTTTCTCCATGATCTCGACCAGGACCTCCGGGCAGACCTCCTTCAGCGACAGGTACGAGTCGGTGCCCATCATCGCCTTAAGCACTCCAGGCGCGGCGAGGTACTCGACGCAGAAGGCCTTGAGCTGCGCGCAGCGCCTCCTGACGGCGAGCACGAGCGTGGCGGCCGCGGTGTATGTCCGCGTTGACGACGGCCTCGCACAGCAGCCGCATCCTCTCCATGCCGTACCTGTCCGCCGCGTCGATCAGGTCGGCTGCCGCCTCTATCCTCGCAATGATTCCGGCCCAGCCGGAGTCGGCGTCGGCGTCGGCGAGAAGCTCGGCCGTCGTCGCCGAGGGCAGCGCGTCGGCGTAGGCGTAGTGGAGGAGCGCGCCGAAGGCGGCCTCCCCCACACCGTCGACACGAATGATGTTCTGCTGCTTCTGCTGGGAGAGTGTCGCGCGGAAGACCGGCGAGCGGGCGGCGAGGACGATCCTGTGCGGGGCGAAGTAGCGGCTGCCGACGTGGAAGAAGACGTCGGCGCCTTCCATGCTTTCCAGGAGGAGGAGGAGCTGCTCGCCGATGTTGGAGGGTGGCACCTCAACGAGGTGGCGGGCCGGAGACGACTCAGGTGCCATGATGGTTGCGTGACCGTGGAGAATACACGCGGACACAATATATAGGCGGGCGACGGTGAACGGCGGCGCGCGCATAACTAGACTAGCTCGGAAGCTTAACGGGGAGAGTTTACAATTTGCCCTGCTTTACCTCAATCATTTATAATTGAACTGGACTAGGTATCAGTCGTCATATATGGGACGAATCTCGACGCGTAAGACGACAAAATAGCCATGTCGGGACCCGCTAGCCACGTGCAGACCGAAACCAGAAACACGCGGCCAGCCTGTCCACACGCGCGTCCAGCAGGGACCAGCTAGCCCACTTACGGCCCAGGAACACTAGCACGCGGCCAGCCTGCCCACACGCGCGCGAAAAAAACAACAAAAGCTCGACCCAGGACCACAAAACGATCGGAACCCGACACTGCAGCTGCGGACACAATAAATGCACAAAAACACCGATCCAATAGCAGCAAAAAAGGCGATTGACAAGAACAGCGAAGGACAAGACTCACCTGGTCTTCTTCCTGGCGAGATCGCATCGCCATGGACGCATCTACAAGAACTGTTTGAAACAAGCAAAGGTACATGATCAGCCCACCCCCTCCCGCCACTGCCTGACTCGAAATCAGCCCACACCCCCCAACACTCACACAGCAGGGCACATGACCTCCATCAAAAAGCATGAAAAAGCTACATGATCTCACCCACCCCCTCCTCCCCAACACGAACAAAGCATAGTCCTTATAAAAACGGGAAATAAAGGTATAGGGGAAACAAAGACCATGAGAATCAGCATGATCTATGATCTGTAGTATGTCCTGACCATCACATAAAAGGTATCAAAAAACTGCTGGAGGTAGATTCATGATCTATAGTATGTCTAGGGAAATAAATAAAAACTATGCATGTAAACCATATCTGGATTATCTATGAATGTGTACTTCTAATCGAGACTGCAATTATGTTCATGCCCCTTGATGATATATACTTGGCAGCCAGACCTGTTTATGTGTGAAATCCTGAAAAAAAACACATTAGAGGTTAGAAGCTCCATCGGAAAAACAAGTTATGTATGTGCATTTACTAGAAATTACCATAAAAAAACAGAATAGTTACCAGGCTTGAACAATTACCAATAATTTGAAAGGATATATACATACTGATAAGTTCTGTCACTAGAAAGAACACATCAAAAAAATTATACATGCGCAAATCACTAGAAATTACCACCACCAAAACCAGAGTAGTTACCATGCTTGCACTTTGCCAACATAAACTAATCTATACAAGTTAAAAAGAAACTAACCTGATTGAGAAGTACTATCACAATCAGTGCAAGAACAAAAAGTTATACATGTACATTTGCCATAAATTACTGGACATGATATGCAACAACTTTTTAGACCAAAAATTGTTACTTCACATCAGTTTATTTTGACACAATGTTTTTATGAACAGGGACAACACAATGGTTATCGATCTCAACTTGGAATCTTCTGGTACAAACGATGACGCATATGACGAAATGGAGAATTCAAATACAGGTAAAAAAACCATATACCATATTACGCGATTTACACATTTCATAACCTATATGAACCTAAAAATGGCTGAGAACAATAAATTCTATAAAATTTATACACAAAAATGCCATGTTTGACAAATCAAATCTACAATTTCCATGGCTGGCAAACATTAACTACAATTTACCATCACTTTTAGCTGGGATTTACCACCTCCAGACAATATTATTTACCGCATACATATTTTTGAAAAGTTTTCATCTGAATCTATAATTTCCCATGGCTGGCAAACATTAACTATAATTTACCATCACTTTTAGCTGGGATTTACCACCTCCAGACAATATTATTTACCGCATACATATTTTTGAAAAGTTTTCATCTGAATCTATAATTTCCCATGCTGGCAAACATTAATTACATTTTACCATCACTTTTAGCTAGGATTTACCACCTTCAGACAAATATTATTTACCGCATACATATTTTTGAAAAGTTTTCATCTGAATCTATAATTTCCCATGGCTGGCAAACATTAATTACAATTTACCATCACTTTTAGCTAGGATTTACCACCTCCAGACAACATTATTTACCGCATACATATTTTTCAAAAGTTTGCATCTGAACCTAAATATAAAAGTTACCAATACTTAGACCTAAAAGTTACCACAGTCTGACACTAAAAATTACCACCATGTGCATGAGAGGGTACAACTAGTCCTGGAATGGAACCAGGAGAAGATAACAATGAAAACCTTTCTGCAAGTGGCAAGCAAACAACCAACACTGGAGCAACAATCGATGACCATACAGTGAGCAGTGGTGGATCAGACCAATAGGATGGGGATGAAGTCGCAGCTGACGCAAACTCGACACCTAGACCACCAGAATTGAATATGCGGTTTGATAGTTATAAAGCTGCCAGGGATCACTACCTAGAGTACTCACTAAGGAAAGGATTCAGTATGATTGCTTGGTCAAGGAAGAATTCTGAAAAGGAATATCAGAAAGTTTTTCTTGTGTGCACCAAGGCAGGTAAACATTTGTACCAAAGTAAGACATGCAAAACCCGCAATCGATTGTGAAGAAAAGAAAGAGGAGTATAATCCCAAAGACTGGATGCCAAGCTCACATGTACATCAAGAAGGTTGATGGCTGGTACAGAGTTGTGCAGGCCTCCGATGAACACAACCACCAGCTAATCAAAAAACCATCTCTGACTAAGTTCGTGCGTGCACATTGCAGCATCCCTCTAGAGGAGCAACAATTCATCAAGATGTTGCACGCCTGCAACATTCCAACATGTCGACAAATGCAACTGATGTCCCGATTTCATGGCAAACGAGAAAATGTGCCATACACTGAAAAGGATATAGCAAACCTGAAAGCATCTTTCCGACGCAAACACATTATCAATGACATGGAACTGTGTTTGGCCTACTTTCAAAAGATGAAGTAGAAAGATAACGATTTCTTCTATAAAATCAAGCTGGATGAGGAAGATTCTGTTGAGAGAATGTATTGGGTAGACGGTGTATCCCGTCTATCGTACCCACATTTCACGGACTGCATCTCGTTCGATGCCACATACCTCACCAATATCTACAAAATGCCTTGCGCACCATTCATCGGAATCAACAATTACAGGCAGACTGTGCAATTTGGGTGTTCCTTCTTACGCAATGAGCTAACCGCAAGCTATGAGTGGTTGATGGAAACCTTCCTGGAGGCAATGAATGGCCTAGCACCCAAATGCATAATAACAGACCAAGACTTTGCTATGAGATCAGCCATTAAAAAGGTTTTCAAGCAAACAATTCACAGAAACTGCAGATGGCATGTGATGCAGAATTTAACAGAAAAAATGGGATCATACATGGGAACACACCCTGAACTCCAGAAGGCATTTAACGAGTGCATAAACAGCATCTTGAATCCACAAGAGTTCGAGGAAAACTGGGATGCAATGCTCGAGGCGCACGGGGAACGCGGGAACATAGACCTACACGCAATATGGAAGCACAAGCAATGCTGGGTTCCGACATACTTTATGCATGCCTTCTTCCCCTTCATGTAGACCATATCAAGAAGCGAAGGATTCAACGCAGTTCTAAAAAGATACATAAGCCCCAAGAACTCTATTCTTGATTTCCTTAAACAATACGAGGATCTGCAGGACAAGATATTGAATGCAGAGAGGAAAGCAGAGGCAGAGACAGCTCTAACAGAACCCGATCTGTGGTGCCCTTGTAATCCTATAGAGAAATAGATGGCTAAAACCTACACCAGGGGCATTTTCAACTGTTTTCAGTGGGAACTGAGGGAGTCAATGTCATACTTTTGCCAGTACATGGGAGGGTATTTGTATGAGCTAAGCATAGTAGACGCTCTCGTTCCGCACTATGGTTACCGGAACTACATGGTGATTGCAAACACATAAATAGGGACTTATGCATGCAACTGCTGCAAGTTCGAGCGTGACGGGATGCTATGCTGCCATGCACTAAAAGTGATGTCACATCTAAATGTGCGCCAGATACCAGAACATTACATACTAAAAAGGCGGACATGTGATGCTGAAGCTGCCCTAGGAGACATGGACCCTGATGCCCACCTGGCTCATGCTCCAAGTAAAGGAATGCTTGAAGAAGCAACGATCGTTATGGCGATGGCAAAAATGAAAGATGATTTCAGAAAAGTTGCAAAGGTCGCATGCATGACAAATGACGGAATACGTATAGTTCAGACGCACATGAGAAACATGAAAACAGAATTTACTCTATATCTGAAAAGAGAGGAGAAAAAGGCAAAAGAAACAGCAGCTGAAGCATCAACTATGTCGTCCATGCCTTCGTATAGTGCTCCAAACGCACATGTCGAGCGCCAAACCACCACGATCGGTTCAGCAAGTAACTTATCAACACAGCAAAAAATAGGAAACCCACCACGATCTACCACAAAAGGAAGGCCCTTCGAGACTGCGAATAAAAATCCACTTGATATTGCGACAAAAAAGGCAAGGCAATGCAGCGGCTGTGGATTCGTACTACACACAATACGAAAATGACCAGATAAACTACAGAGGATGGGGCTGCAACCAAGAAACAACACATGAAGGTGAAATGCTATTGAAGGAGGTCAAGACAGATTGTACACCACTCCCCCACCACCACTTAAGGGACTATGGGTGTGCGACCGTTATTTGTAATCGTGTTATTCGCTAAGTTATCGCATAAATTATGTTCTGTGTGATTGGACAAGGTTGAATTTAATATATTACTCAAATCATATGTGGTGCGTGTGCTTGAACATAGGCTGAATGTGAATTGCTAAAACCCTAGCCTATAGCGATTAACAACCAGCCATGTTGAGCTGGAATTACCATTATGGTGCAACAAAAATTACCACTCGCACATGAAAAAAAACATGTCAAAGAAACAAAATCAAACCAACTATATGTTACCATGTTACTGTAGAAATTCTACCATGGGTCAAAACCTATATTTACCATTTAACTGGACAAGTATTGTTTTCAGTTACCACGATTTTTGCAACTGAAAACTTACCAGCCATGTTGAGCTGAAATATCACAATAATATGAAACTAAGTTTACCGCACAAAAAAAAACACAAGACGCCAAAACACAAAAACACAAAAAAAACACCCCAAAGATATAAGAAAATTACCATGTTATTGAAAATAAATTTACCATGTGACCAAAACTATAGTTACCATTGGACTGGGAAAAAAATTCTTCAAAAAGGTAAAAGAACAGAAAAAGGGGAATGCAAAAATACCTCAAAAAACATGATTGTCAAAAAGTGACTTCCATTCAGTAAGCTTTTTCTCTTTATGCTCCAACCACCTAGCAGTCAACATCTTTCTAAATGCTGGAATTTGATCAAACGATATAGCAGGCGACACACGACCATCCCAGAATTCAATGAACTTCAACATAAAGAAGCCACAATCAGTCCTGCGAAAAGTACGATACAATTGTCACAAAAGAAAAGCTGCTCTGAAAAAATATACATACTGAAATTGATGCCCTTGCAACAAAAGCTAAGCTTATTTATGACACAGCAAAGAAAAACACTTACGTATTATCCTGTTTTGGTGTGGGAATGTACACCAACTCATAATGTTGAATCTGCTTGTTGGAATCACCATAATGACAAGGTACATGGCTTTGATCGCATCCATCAAACGGGTAGCATGGTCAATCAAACCATCATCATCTGGGCCGCGAAGGGAATCAAGAATCTCGAACCTTTTGCAACCATATTCAACGAAAGCATGTAAAAGTGCCCCATAGCTTTAGGACCTGATCCAAGCTTTTGAAGAACAGGGAAAGATAGCTGGCAGGGGATGAATAAATCATTTATAACATGAATAAAACAAAAAAAAAGTAAAAACAACACAAACAAGACCAAAACAACAACATACCAGGTTTTTGTGACTTAGCTTGTACTTTTCATCTCGCCTAAAATGCAGCTTTAACACATTCATATTGAATTTGTGATCAAGAAGATAGGATGTGGCAATTCAAGGGAAAATCACCTTCCTTTCACTGCAAGTTTGCTGAAGGACATATAACCCGATTTCAACCACAGAGTTTGATAGCAAACCATCAGGTTTCATGCTATCAGCGAGTTCGCCAGCATTCACCCACATAGGACCAATTTGAAGGATTCTAGTGCTGCAAAAAAAAAGGAATGTCAAACTAAACAGTAGAAAATGGAAAAATACGCAAACACTACACCATGCAAAAAAAATACAAATAACACAAACCTATAACACTAAAAATACCAGATATTATGTGGTTGAAAGTTACCACCCTGATGTAACCAAAAAACATGCATAGCTACACTTACACAAACCTTATACACTAAGTTTACCATTGACAACAAAAAGAAGTTACCACCCTGATGTATAAAAAGAATAAAAAGCAACACAAAAAGAATAAAAACACATTTATATTATCACAGAAAAAAGAAAAAGTCACATTGATAGACATACTTTCTAAGCTTCGACTTCTCACAATCGCTGGTGTGAATAATAACCTTCCGGTACAATGCGTCTTGATAAGCAGTGCTTCTAATACAGAAGTATGGAGGCAATAAAAATTTGGAAGGTTGAATAACTCTCTCCATTCGTATCCTGGACCTTGGGGTAATACTAGGAGCATCCGAGCTACATTGAGGTATAAGCATCGCTGGAGTGCACGAAACTTGAACATCTACGAAGATTAGGGGAGGCAAAAAGCTTGTTACACATGAAAGCAACAAACTAAAAAAAGGGCATAATGCTGAGCAACTCTAATACTTAGACAAACTATGTATAATTGAAAGGACAATGATGTCGCCTAGAGGGGGGGGTGAATAGGCGGTTTAAAACTTTTCGGTTTAGTCTTATTAATTGCGGAATAAAACTAGGTGTTTAAATTAACAAGCCGACAACCTAAATAAACTAGGCTCACCTATGTGCACCAACAACTTATGCTAATAAAGACAAACAACAAGGTGATAGCTATAGAATACTTCAAGCACGAAGGCTATCACAATGTAAATTGCATAAGTAAAAAGCTCGGGTATAGAAATAACCGAGGCACGCGGAGACGAGGATGTATTCCCGAGTTCCTCCTTGTTAAGAGAGTACGTCTCGTTGGAGAGGTGTGAACCGACACAACGGTTCACAACCACAAAGGTTTCACCTTCTTCTCCGATGAATCGCACCACAAGGCTTGGTTCACCTTCCACTATCGGAATTCCTTCGAGGCGGAATCCGGAGCCTTTCAACAACAATCCGGGGCACAACCCACAATGGGATTGGGGCTCCCGAACGGCTTTCAACAACAACAATCCGGGGCACACCCACAATGGGATTGGGGGCTCCCGAACGGCTTCAAGTGACCACACAAGGGTCCTACCACCACAAAGGCGTCTAAGGTCCAAAGACCCAAGAGTAACAAGCTCACAAACTTTCAACTTCCACGAATCCTCGCGGAGAGCAAACCGATGCACCAAATGCAAAAGGCAAGAGCACAAGTGCTCAAATCCTTCACTCTCGAATTCCAACAAAGCAACAAATGCTTATGGGGGAATAAGAGAGGAAGAACAAAGAGGAGATGCACCAAGAACTCCAAGATCGAGATCTACTAGGTTCCCCTCACTTAGAGGAGAGATGGATTGGTGGAAATGTAGATCTAGATCTCCTCTCTCAAATCCCTTAAAGATATGCAAGAATCATGGGAGGTAACGAGAGAGGGGCAAGCTTTCCAAGGTCAACAATGGAGGAGAGAGAGGGGGAAAATTCGTGCTTGGAAGAGCTTCTCTCTCTGGGGAAGAAGGGGCCTTTTTATAGGTCCCACGAAAAAGAGCCATTGCAGGAAAGCTTCACACCGGAGTTTCCGGTCACTACGGCCGGAAACTCCGGCCAGGGGCGGAAACTCCGGCCAACTGTGACCGGAAACTCCGGCCTCTAGGGCCGGAAACTCCGCCCCCCACCAGGGGCTGAAGAACTTCAAAGCAGCTTTGGAGGAAAATCGTTGAGTCCGGAGACTCCGGTCCTGGGGACCGGAAACTCCGGACTAAGAAAAACTGCAGCAAAGCTGAACACGAAAACTACTATAACTTTTACGAATGAACTCCGAATGAGGCTAGACCACTTTTGTTGGAAAGATAGCGACGAAAAGCACCACACATGGAAAGGTGTGGGACTTTCCTCACGGTTGAACCGGCAATATTTCCGACACCGAAAACGCAACAAGTTTTTCAAAGTAAAACTGTTTTCGGTGAACTAGAGCTTGACATGGAGATGAAGCAAGCTCTAATTTCTCACCACAATAAAATCCAAATAAGAACCAAGAAATATGAGAAGCCAAGTATGCAAAGGTTTGAGCTCTCCACAACAATGCGATCAAGTTACTCACTTGAGAGCCCCTCTTGATAGTACGCCATCTATCCTAAAACCCGGTGTCCTACTAACACCATGAGACCGGTAAGAGATAAAACCTATCAAGATCATACCTTTGCCTTGCGCATTCCACTTGAGCTCGATGATGAAGATCTTGACTCTCTCAAGTTGAAACACATTTCTTGATTGTGCTTGCTAGCACATGCTTGATGAAGACTTCTCCAAATGCTCCCCCATACTCCGTTACGGGAGGGACTCGCTAAGCTTTGTCTTCATGTTTCCTTTGCAAGCTTCAATCAAAGGATATCTTCAGATATGCATCATATTGAACTTGCACTTCATCTTCTTCTCTTGATATGTATGATGGCTTGGAGGTAAACATGATTGTTCACTCAATCTTCTATTCCAAGCCATACTTGCAATGAGCTCAACTCTACACATGACCATTCATCATATAAATCCTTGAATAGAGCATTGGTCATTAAGTCATCTTGAAGAGTCCAACACATGAACTCCTATAGCTTCTCATGGACAAGATCTATAAAGAATATCTCAATGTAAACATTAGTCCATAAGGATTGTCATTAATTACCAAAACCACGCATGTGGGCAACCATGCACTTTCAATAATACCTTTGGATTCAAGAGTCTTCCTCGTCGAATCTGCTTTGCTTGTACTGCAATAATTTTGAACTCCGCTCTTTTCAAACACCAAATCATCGAGAGAAATCATATCAGGAGCATGATTGGCATTGGAATTTACATTAGCACAAGCTACTGGAGCATTTGGAGTTGCAAAAGAAAAATAAGAAAGGGGGCAGGAAGAAGAGAATGAAACTAAATGAAAAAAAATAAGGCCCCCACGTGGAATTGAGCAGAACCACATGTTGATCACAAATAATATACACAAACAGAAAAAACACACCAACCAGAAAACACAAAACCGCTGAAAATAATAAAAATCACGAAGACGACCATTCAAACAGAGTTGGTGCGCTTGTTATTACAATAAAAAACATAAAGGTCATATAGGGGATAATTCATTAAGTGCCATACATATAACTACTAAAAGAGTTCTGCAAGAACACAAATTAAATATTCTTAGAAATTGATCTTCGATACTTCATATATTTCCTGCCAGAAACAAATTAATGCAGGTTTTGCCGTCAACGTTGTCCAAGTCTGTCGCTCCGAGCGATGGTGGTGTGTAGATAACAATCGGTAAAATAAAATCTGCACAAAAAAGACAACAAAAGTGCCCCAAAGAAATGGAACCAAATACAAGACAAAAATACACATATAAGATTACAAAAATTACAGAATACTCCCAAAAACATATAAAGTTACCATATAAGAATCAAAAGTGAAATTTTAATCTGCAGCATCTAAATGTTACCAAGTAATATGGACATAACTTATCATGCTTTACCAACTAAAAATAACCAACTAAAAAAATACATAGACAAATTAAACTGCACCATCTTAAAATTACAGCATAATATGGTCACAATTTACCAAGATGTGCAAAACTAAATACAATCACTTAAAAAAAATTCAAAACATTTAATATGGGACAGATGAAGTTACCACACAACAATCACATAAGTTATCATGTTGTGAAAACAAAAGTTATCACCTTAACTACCATGCAGCCAATCTAAAAAAAAAGCAATGAAGACAGAAAAACAAAAAGATGCATAATTTAGGCAGAGTGTTACACTAAAAGTTACCATCTATTAAACAATGGAGTTACCAAACATGAAAAAATAAAAACACAAAACACATAAAAATCGAAGAGTGTTACAAATAAAAGTATACAACAAGATTGAATATAATAAAGAATATATACAACAAAAACTATTAGGAAAACTTACCAGTGGATGTAGGCATAGCAAATGACAGAGGGAGCTCATCTGAAGGATTGATGACGTCTAAAATTCTAGACCCAGCAACAGAAGCATCATCAGTGGACAAAGATGTACTAGCTTCAACATTGTGCATTGAACCAGAAGGTCCAACAACATTGGCACCCACAGAAGCGACATTTTCTGATGGGACATATTGAGGAGGAGAAGGTGCAACAGGAGACTGACTTGTAAAATTCCACATAGCAGGCAATAAATTGTCAAACAACAACCTCGCAGGATATATACCACCATTCTTTGATGCAACTTCGTCGATTTTATCTTGCAATGTATTATCAACAGCAGAGCCGCTAGCACTAGGATCCGTTAGACCAGCAGGGGGAGCCTGAGTTTCTGGCATGTGCGTATCCAAACCAATTGTCATCAACAGAGATGGATGCAGAGGTGCGGACAACATCTAAAATGATAGCGGTCAAACCACCAAGTGGACAATTTAAAGAACCAACAACAGGCTGATTGACTGTGTCTAGAGGAGCACTATCAAGTGAATGAGATGCATGAGGAGTGTTGACAGCAAAAGTAACTCGCTGGGGTGGAATAGCATCTGGGATGTCAGCTTCAACATCAATATCTGGAGCAGGACTTGTTGACCTAACAACAACATCATCAACAGAAGTGGTGACAGCCACCGTAGGGTTTGATTTGCCCGAAAAGCGAGGAGATGACCTCGAAGGCTGGACCAACATTTTCAATGATTTCTTCCTACAAAAAACCACAACAATGAAAGCTATTTCAGTGAACACAAAGCCGTAAACACACACTACGATACTTGATATAACACACTCCAAACACAAACTAAAAATATATCAGATGCCAAAAAAAGATTTCTCATCCAAACCAATAGTTAAAAAATGATTACTAGAAAAATTACCATTGCCATAGAGTAAAGTTATCATCTAAATATAATATAAGTTATCACATATAGATAGAAAAAGTTATCAGAAAGCAATCAACAAAAAATTAAACAGAAACTTGTACCTCTTGTATGTTGCAGAAATGTTCTTACGAGCAGCAAATAGATCTAAAGCCACCGCAGGGACATGGACTGACGAAGAAACTGCGCCGCCCTCAACAGGCCCTTTCTCAGCCGAAAAATGAGTAGATGACCTAGTAGGTTGAGTAACTCTAATGACTTGCTTCCTACATGACAAAAGAACAAAAAATAATGCACATGTGATAGCTAACAAAAAACAACACAAGATCCAAATAATGCACAAGCAACCCCCATCATGAAAAAGATGCTTGAACAAAAACAGATCAATAATGGTGATTATACCTCTTAGGAGTCATCTTCTTAGGGCGAGGGAGGTCAGACCGCTTAGCAGAAATAAGAGCAAAATCAGAATTTGCATGAATATCAATTCCTCCTGAAAGAAGCTCGGACGCAACAACCCCTACAATTAAATTGTGCTTCTGCCTCATAGTTTGCAATTTATTCTTCCTAACAGGTTCAATGACATTGTCTTGAGACAAATCAGCATCCTTGCCAGAAACTGCCATGTTGACCTTATCAATATGGCTACTAGCCTCAGCTCCACTTGCACTAGCTTCCGGAATAGGCGAGAAATCAGAAGAAGGAGAATTCCTAGGAGGGGAAAAGGTATAATCCAAGCCTGCATTTGGATGAGAGGACAAGGAGTCATCTGCATTATCGAGAGCGCCTTCATTCACCTCTCTTTCAAAATTCAAATCTACAGACGGTGTTGCGACAATTGAATCAGTTGGATCTTGAACAACCGTTCTCGGAGCAATTGCATATTCATCATCAGAGCCTGAACCTGAATCAGACTCCTCAACACCATCAACTGGACCATCGTCAGAACTACTATCGTCACTGTCCAAGCCATCAACAGCAAAAGTAGAGTCGCTATCAGATAAATCATCAGACCGAAAAGCTTTGTTTGAACTAGCGACCACCGATGAACGCAAATTCCTCCCAGATTTATTATGAGTACTAACAAAATCATCGCCATCGACAGGCATGGAATCTGCGGATTTCGTGCCTTCTGATGCAGCCAATGCTGGACCTTTTTCAGATGGAACTGCAACAGATGCGGCACGTCTACCAGCCGGTCGAGGTGGGTTTCTTTTGGAACCAACCAAGCTATCAGTAAACGATCCAAACTGATATGCCATTACAGGAGAAGATTCATGCAACATTTGGGTCCAACTGCCAACAAGTGATCCCATCAATCCCACTAAGCGAGTCACAAAAGTGCCCATTAGATTAGACACTTCATATCTTTGCTGAAAAGATAAAAAAAAATAACTACATAAATAAACATACAAAAATACAATAGAGAAAAACAAATTGTTTTCAGTACATTCGAAGAACAGGATGGGTGGGAATAAGTGTCAATCCATCTATTAAAGCCACGAACTCCACCAAAAAGGGAGTAATCAAAACAAAAGATGATTTCAGCTATGTGAACAAATAAAACAAACAAATTAGCACCAAAAAATGATAGCCATGCTAAAACAAGAGCAAGTTACCAGCATGTGGACAATAAAGTTATCAAAGCAAAAACATATAAGTTACCACCTAACATGGGTGTGAATAGCACATCAAATAAAACAAGAGCAAGTTACCAGCATGTGGACAATAAAGTTATCAAAGCAAAAGCATATAAGTTACCACCTAACATGGGTGTGAATAGCACATCAAATAAAACAAGAGCAAGTTACCAGCATGTGGACAATAAAGTTATCAAAGTAAAAGCATATAAGTTACCACCTAACATGGGTGTGAATAGCACATCAAATAAAAGAAGAGCAAGTTACCAACATGTGGACAATAAAGTTATCAAAGCAAAAGCATATAAGTTACCACCTAACATGGGTGTGAATAGCACATTAAAAAAACAAGAGAAAGTTACCAGCATGTAGACAATAAAGTTACAAAAGCAAAAGCATATAAGTTACCACCTAACATGGGTGTGAATAGCACATCAAATAAAACAAGAGAAAGTTACCAGCATGCAGACAATAAAGTTATCAAAGCAAAAGCATATAAATTACCACCTAACATGGGTGAATAGCACATCAAATAAAACAAGAGAAAGTTACCAGCATGCAGACAATAAAGTTATCAAAGCAAAAGCATATAAGTTACCAAATAAAAATAAAAATGTTTTGTAGCTGAATAACACAAAAAAATAGTAAAAAATATTTATGTAATACCTGAAGTTTGCCATATGTTTTACCATCAACTTGTACATCGGCAGCCAAAACAGTGTCAATGTCTTCTTTCGACCATATGTTCACAACAAAACGACCCTCAGGGAGATGTACATCCAGAGCGCTTATATCAATGGAATCCACATACAAAAGCTACAAAAAAAATGCAAAACAGTGATGACAGAGAAAAAAGAAGAAGAAGAAAAGACAAAAGTTATAGAAATCAAGATTAGTTAAAAAATGTACCGTCAATAGATACAAACATGCCGTATTGAACTTTCCATTCGATAGCTCTCCATGAAGCTGATCTGCCACAAATTTAGCCCAATTCATCTTGTGCACATTAGATATGTTGCTCTGTGACAAATATACAAAAATATCATCACTGAAAAAAACATAAAGATCTGCCATGCTATCAAAAAATAGACAAAAAAAGTTACCACATACTATGCAAAATATTATATTCAACAGGGAAAAAGGAAAGGTTACCACAGTAAAACACAAACACTGAACCATAATTGCATACGCATAAAAATTTCTTAACAAACTTAAAGCAAAATACACAACACATTTGAGAGTTTGTACCCAAACAGAAATTAGAAAGTTACCATGTAAAATGTATACAAATTACCATGCTAATTGAGAAGAAAAGAAGCAACAATAAAAAAACGATAACATATGTACTCACCATGACAGGGTAACACCTGCTACTGACTTTATTGCATGTGGTAGGGCGTATCACAGTGCACATAATGAACATTATGAATATCTGCTTGAAGGCATCATCAGTCGTTGACATATATTTCAATATTTCAAACATTCTAGATATTTTTGGTGTGTTGCCATCAACAGGAAAAAGGATTGGCCCAATGACAGACTCAATATCCCTGTTTAGTGCGTACACAACAGCTATATCGCCGATGGGCAAACCAAGAGAGCGGAAAACTGTACGCTCATTCAGCGGGATCCTACCACGACCCGGTATGACAAACTCACGGCTTTCCTTCTGGTATAACCCAGCAAGCCAATCATTGAGTCCATTATGCAGAACAGGACATTTGATGTCAAGCATACTCTCAAACTCCATATCAATTACAGCTTTTATCTGCCCATCCGTCAAATCTTCATACAACTTGAAATTGCCGGTAGGCGATGCCCTGTTCCGCTTAACTTTTTTTATCACCATGCCCAACATTATCTGCACGGGCATCAGCGACTTTCCGTTTCCTCCCCATGACAACAACTAGAAAACATATACAAACAGAAAAGGTAGTATTACAGTACATGAAAGAAAAACACACCAACTTCAAAAAAAATCATACTATATAAGACAGTCACCACAAACCCTAGAAATCAGAGATGCTAAAACATGAAATCAATATGAATGAAGTGCATATGATCAACAATTATATACACAGAAAAAACAGGCAAAAATAGATACTATTTACTACCATGAACACCAACTATTTACCATCATGACTACAGGCAAAACACATAGATGACCACCTATTTACTACCATGAACAACACATACCATATGGTACTGAAGAAAAAGGACAACAACATGCACGGAGAAGCTCATACTACAAACAAACAGAATGCATCCCTGCCACACTGGGAGATCCTAAAAGCATGTAAAACTGGGACAACTAAAATCGCTCGAGAATTAAAATACAGTCCCATCAACTAATCTACGCCGGATAGCAAATCCGCCGGTGAAAACGGAGTGCCAACGACCGATTCAACAACCGAACCGCAACTAAACACTAAAATCATCTCCGGCTGCCCCCCGATATGATGCGGACTATACGGCAAATGGAACAATCTCCAGGTAAACCTAACCTAACAAGCAACACAATGATCCACACATCCGGCATACCCTACAACGGCGAAGGAAACACCAGGAATAGGAGCGGGATCAACGTAGCGGTCGGGGCGGATATGAACACAAACGCTAGGAAGGAGGGAAATGGCGACAAACTGAAGCTAATACAGAGCAAAAAGTGGGGGGAAACGATCCACACATCCGGCTGAAACTCCTCCCGCGCAGGATCCAAAGGACCTCGCCGGAAATGGCCGGAGCGCACTGATTTCTCCTACACCGCGGCGAGCAGAGTGAGGTGGAAACTGGAGCTAAACAGAGCAAAAAGCGGGGGGAAACGATCCTCACCTCGGGCGGAAACTCCTCCCGCGCAGGATACAAAGGAACTCGCCGGAAAATGGTCGGAGCGCACGGATTTCGCCTCCGCCACGACGAGCAGAGCGAGAGGGAGAGAGCGTGGAGGTCGAGGGAGAGAGAAACCGCCTGGGCACGGAATTCAAAAACAGACCAGGGTCGGCGTGGTTATCTCATCGTGGTGGGACCCACTTGTCATAGAGCGAGGAGGAAAACGGCTAGCCACGCCAGACGCTCGTGACCATGACCGTCCGATCGCCATCGGACGGCTGGCGTTGGTGCGTCGACGACCGCCCGGTGAAAGGCGCCTGATTTATAGATTTCCCATTATAATTTGCCCTGCTTTACCTGGTCTTTGACTATTTGCCATATATTACACCGAATCCTTTATAATTTTCCCCGTTTCTTCTTTTACAGACTTACTAATTATCTTAACTCGAAAATACATTATAAATATGGTAGAAATATAGTACCGGTTAGATCCAACAATCAAGCACGATCTGGGCAATCAGTCTTTTCTTTCCTTGCGTGGCGGAGGAGAAACAGAGGACGTGAGACAGCTCTGGCGACGTCGGCGGCCGGCCCGGGTGACGCAACCATGCCTGGCGACCATGAGCGGCAGCCACAATTCAGGTAATTCTCCCGGCGGCACGGACTCACTCTCCTTTCTCCATGAATAATTGCTTCCTTCCTCTATGTACATGAACAAGATTCACGTGATGGGATCATGGGATTAGTAATTAACTAGAGGAGATGTGTTTTCTACTTATAATCTGATACCATCACTAGCTATTTTCCTCACGAACTAAAAATTGCTATTTTTTCGTGTAGGGCGTCGGTGACTGCCAACTTATCTACTTCGAATACTGTCCAATCCAATAATGAAAGTAGTTCAATTGATGGAGGCATTGATTGGTCTCAGGTTGAGATAGCACCTAGATGAAATTGATGTTCCTGTAGCAGAAGAGAACATGCGCTTGATGTTCGGAATTGACGATAAATTCGAGCGTAGACGATCTATAGCTGGAGCAGCAATCGAAGCCTCCATTGAGAATATCAATGCTTCTATTGATGATATTGGTGAGGATTTTCTTGCTGATGCCGCCTAGCCTTCGTGACAGCCCTGGGCCCATTACAAGGAGGTAATCCTGGAGACTTATATGGTCATCATTATGGAATAAAGCTATTCTCTAACATGATGTTTAATATGAATTGTATGAGACTTACTATGGTCATGGCTGGAGATAGTACATCAGAGGCACATGTGACAACTACTGCATCTCCAGCGCCACCTACATTTGATGTGCCATCAAGTTCAAATGCAAGCAAGAAAAATTTAACTCCAAGGAGGAGGAAGCAATGATTTTCTTGCGTCGAGACTCCATTTTCAACTCCAAAATAGATTTGTTCAATGATATTCACACAAATTTTATTAGATTTAAACTCACAATTATGATGTCAATTTGATGTAGTCTCGCAGAATTTTTGAAAGATGGATGAATTTAGAGCATTCATTTATGAAGCGAACAGCATCATGCAGACTCTCTTTTGTTAAACCGAGTATATTAAATGCTTCAGCTCTTTCCACAAATTGTTTTCGGGCTCTGAATTTGTGTCCCTATTTCTCCTTATCATACACTACAAGAGAACTGTGATCCACTGGTTAGCTTGCTTGTCGTACTTTTGCACGGATCCAGTTCGTTTGGAGATAGCCAGAATAATAACAGGCAGAAGCAAACCAACATGCAGAAGCAAACCAACAGGCAAGAAGGGGAATTAAGCTGACCTTAACGGTGGAGAGGGAGCTCTCGCCATAGCTGTCGCAGAGGGCGCCGTCAAAGTCAAGCGCGTAGAGGTGGCCGCCCATCGCGCAGCGCGCTGGCCGGTCTTCGCTCTGTGGCCCTTCCACCATTGGACCGGTTGGCGGCAGCTCTGCACCTCCTGAACTGTCTGTGGCGCGCCGCCCTTGTTCGCCGCTGGGAGGAGTCCTCCTCCACGATGGAGCCGCCGCCGCCGCTGTGGCGCTTTTCTTGCCGCCTTCGCTCTCTTCGTCTGGCTGCGGCGTGGGAGCAAGCGGGCCACGGCGGCGGATGCGTCCACGGGACCCGCACCAGCGCTGCGGAGGCTCTCGTACCAGCAGCTGCGCTGCGCCATGGCGGCGGATGCGTCCACAGAACCCGCGCCGGCGCTGCAGAGGTCCACGGGATTTTGTTGTGCTGCAGCGTGGTTGGTGTTGGTGACTTGGGATGTCGGGGGAAACCCTTGGTCGCGGTGCGGGCCACGACGGTGGCGACATCCATGGGCGTCGTGCTCCTTCTCGAAGGCGTTCGTCAAGGTATCAGCCCCCTGCTAACCCTCTCCCCTTCTTCGGGCGAAAGCCGCGTCCCCCTTCGGACGGCGACACCATCGCTACGTCGTTCCCCTCCCTTGAGGCGTTGTTTGGGGGATTGAAGGGGTGTTGGTCGTGCGTTGCGGTTTTGGTGGCAGTTGTCTTCTCTTGTTCGGCGTTGACATTTTTCGTGGTGATCAGGTGCCAGGTTTCGTGTTCCTCCCAGCAATGTTGCCCTTGTCTGTCGATGGGTCGGCGCCCTCGAGCCTGGGCGAGAGGGGAATGGGTTCCCCTCTACGGCAACATGGGAACTCTTGGCTGGTGAGTATTCGAGCTTCGGAGATTCTTCTCCGCGCGGTAGTGTGGGTGCCGCTTTTCGCCGCTTCTTCTTCATGGCGACTTCTTCCGACAGCTTGGGTCTGGTGGTGCTATCAAGCTCCTGCTTGTTAGCGTGTTCGGACTTTATCATTAGCATCTCCAGCAGTCCTTTCTTGTTTTATCTTTTGTTTGTTGGTTTTGCTTGTTGCTTGTAAGTTGTGTATCAACATGTTGTAAGTGCCGTTGTGCTGGCTTTATTAATTTAAAGTCGGGAGTCTCGCCTTTTATCTAAAAAAAGGGGTCGATGCGGTTTCAAATCCTATCACCCTCCATCGGATCGCCCCCCGCTCCGACGAGCAATCCAGCGTGCATACAAGGTTGTGGGTGCCACTTGACCTGCAGCATATCCTCTCCTAAGGCGTTGTAGTTGGCGACCTCCACGCATATTCTTTTCCATTCGTCGCTTTGGTCCGTGAACAAGAGAGGTAAACAGAGCCTCCGCGAATCACGACTGAACTTTCTCTTCTATAAATACTGAGTCTTCGGAGTGACGCCTCCTTGCCTCATACCCCATTCTTCAGTTCTCGCCTCAAGCACATTCTTTAGTTTGTCATGTCGAACTCAGTGCTTCTTCGTGCTTCGGGGGAAGGCGGATTGCTCTGGTCCGGTTCCTCTATAACCACCAGAGAAATGGAGCACATGGCAACCCCAGGTTTCATCCCCTGCCACATCCTTAGCCTATACGAGATCACCTTTACCACTTGACGTCTGACTGCATCGTCCATATTTCCTGCTTCATCACCCTCTGCGAGGGCTATCATGGAATCCCATTCCTTTCCACCTGCTCTTTGTTCTACCTCACCGATAGGATTACCGGCGAGGGAGACGAAAACCTGGAGTGCGGTGTACTGAGGATAGATCATCACTGCTCCGACTACCCTGATCTCCAATTCTTAATGCGAACGCTGAATGGGAGCGTTCCTTCTTCTATTGCCCAGACTTTCCTTCTTTCCGTAACTAATGTCCCAGCTTTCCTTCTTTCCGCCTGTGACTCCCGTCGTTCAAGAACTGGACCACGAGTGGATTCGGGGATCCTAATGCCCTGGAGGTGATGTTGGACGGGATCTCCCAATTGGCAAAAGCGGGCCTATGTGACCTCGACTTGATGGCCACTTTGATGACCCGTCGGGTACAACCGCTCCAACTACGTGTCCGCTCTATCGGAGAGTGGTCACCAGAAGAGGATTTTTTTCTTGATTTCCACCAAGGATCTTCACAACGCCCAACTGGCGAGGTGGGTGATATCGTAACCTCACCTCCATGTCCCAGACCCCTGGAAGACCAAGGTCACCGCTCGTTGTCCTGCAAGTACGGATCCCTGGTAAGTCGGTTAGCCATCTTATTCCTTTTGCCACCCTTATTCTAGTGACGGTGTTTCGACTGTTGTCTGCAGTTGCTTCCTCCCCCTTCATATTGGTGGGAAGACATTGTAGCGCCCCATCTTTAAATAAAGATGGAACACCTGTGTTATGTGCTAGTCCCTGGATCACTGCCAGCACCATAGTACAAAATATATAGTATCATTGCATAAGTATCAAAATACTACATCGAGATCCAAAAATAGCCAAATCTAGCTTTATTACAAAGTGCATAGTCATGAAGACTAGCTAAAATATTCAGAGTTCACAACGAAATAAAAGCAATGGGCCTTCTCTTCTAGCATACGCCACAAGCAGACATGTTGGGTGTAGAATCGAGTCCAAACTTACTCCCTGCACATTTGAATATGCAGCCCCCGAAGGAGGTCAATACAATGAAGTATTGGCAAGTGACTATGGTGGATAAATTATGACAAGTCTAATTCTATATGCATATTTGGCTTGGTGGAGTTTGTAGGCTATTTTGCAGAAAGCCAGTTTTCTCCTATCTTTTGTAAAACACTTTTGTATCTCAAAGACTTGGCACCAAGGGATGAAGCCCAAGTGCACCAATAATTCTTTCCTTAGTCAAATTTTACTTTATAAAAACCATGTTGAGATTCTTCCGTCCATCCTTGTCCAGTTGCTCGAAGTTGTCCATCACCGGGGACACGGCTGAGTACTCAGTTTGTCGACTCTGCAGAGGTTGTGCACTTTCACCTTAAGACTCAATTTGTCCGAGAAATCCTATACACGCGGAGTGTATTATGGAAAGGAGAGAATTGAGACAAGAACTTTCAGAAGAAGAATGCAACCATACTAGCAAGACCCGTTCCACCTATCAACTCTACATCTGCTTGTCAAGCTGACAGGTTGCACTCTCACAACTTAGTAGTTCTAGACAGAGCCCATTGTCAGAAGGCTGCACGGAAAGCTTCTAAACTTGGAGGGACTTAGAAATCTCTTTGTTCCTGGGTGGCCGTCCACAAGTGTACTTCTGGGTGACAACCACCATACTCATGGCCCTAAGTAGAATAGAAATTCATCCTAGGCAAAGACAACCACAAGCATGGTCCCAAAAGCCACTCAACATAAACCAAACAACCAATTCCACCCAGAAGTGCATTCAAAGTTTTAACACTTAGCAATAATTCTATAACATGATATGTAAACTCCTTTATAGCATAGCTAAGCATCTAATAAACTTTTGGTGGCTGCATGGGGAGGGATGGCTACACACTACTAGGATATTTTCAAAGTGTAAACTAACTTAACATTATAAGATAGTATCAAAATTTCCCTATCATGCATACTACTCAAAATCTACTAATAATTCATATAGAAAACATAGGATAGATTATGAATGTCACTTGCCTTGGTAACAAGAGGAACAAGCACATCAAGAATAGCAATCACAAGGACCTTCCTCCTCTTCACAATCTAGAGACAAACAATACACTAAATAAACACACAAGCATAACACTTATAATATCAATACAAAAATATGTATGCATGCTTAATATGCAATGAACTTAACAAGACCAATTAATTACTATTTTTCATTCTCTGTTATTCATGCATGAAAATGCAATGATCAATATTTTAATATTTTAATTAATCATTTAAGTGATGAGCATATTAGTAGTTTTAAATTCTAAAACCAATTTCTTTAAGTCTATTAGAAGAAGTTTCAAATAAAACTCATGTTACACTCTCTGGACAGAGGGAATTAATAAATCTCCAAAACAATTGGATTTATTTGGAAAGAGATTTTATTAATTAAGTTATAGATTTAATATCCGAAAGCTAAACAATTAAATTCCGCAATTTATTATACACTAGAAGGATAAACTAATGAAATCATATTAAACTACACGAGCAGAGCTTCACGTGGATATAAAATTCATCAAATTTGGATAAACAGAACAAAAGTTATGAATTTTGTAAGTTTGTGTTGTTTTCTGTTTTTAAAACAATTTCTCTGCGAAAATAGAAAATGAATAAGCCACGCGGCGCTCTCTGATTGGTCGATACCGGTTCGCCGCGGATCGGCACGGGAACCGTCCGATCTAAGTTACAGCGGACGCTCCAGATTAGATGGACGAAACGGTAAAGAAAATTAAATCGCGCCTGTCCGATCTAAATCTAAGGGTCCAGATTGAACCGGCCAAATCGAGCGGCGCTGCTCGCCGGAGTGCCTCTGGGTGCGGCGGCGCCATGCCCGGCGTCGCACTCGCTGGCGATCTACGGCCCTAGGGGATGAATGAATCGTACCCGAGCGTGCAGAGGCGCGAGGCGGAGCTGCTGGCGCGGCAGAGGTCTTCGGCGTGCTCCCCTTCTCCTCCTAGAGCTCGCCGGAGATGGAAGCGGCGGCGGTTTGCTTCGGTCGATCACGTATGCGACGATCTGGTACAGTAGGACAACAGAGAAGGTGTCAGGGACGTGCGCGTGCTCACTGGGAGTCGGAAGAGAGACACGGGAGGATTCGAGAGGCTCTGCACTCACCGGAGATCGAGGATCTGTGCGGCGGCAATGGCGGACGGTGGCGGCAGCTTCTGAGCGGCCTGGGGGCTATTTTCTAGGGTTTTGGGGTCAGGAGGAGGCAGCAGAGGGGGGGGGTTTATATGGGGACGTAGGGGAGCGGTTTCCTCGCGATTTTCCCAACGGATTTCGATCCGCAAGATTCTAGGGTTCGGTAGAAACGAGTTCGTGTTCTTCACGACTCGGGGAGAGGGATGACATGCGGGCCCCGGCTGGCAGCGAGAGAGGGAGTGAGGTGGGCTGGTCGCAGGCCGTTAGCTCGTGCGCGCGCGGCGGATAGCGAGGGAAAGAAGTGGGTTTCGGCCCAGTTGGGTCGTCTCCTCCCTTTTTTTTTAACAAAACATTTTCTGATTTAAAACCTTTAATTCAAATTTGATTTTTAAAACTTATCAAAACATTTCAGAAAAATTCATAAAAATATGTTTTGAAAAGCTAATTTAATTTATGAATTTTTTATATCATTTTGTTAAATAAATAAAATAATAAAATACAGATTTGTATGAGGAGCTCAAATAAACCTCATTAATGAAAACAATTTTATTTATCATTATAATTAAAATTCAATTTACTCCTTATGTGATTTCAATGCCATACTTTTGTGATGCATGATGTATGAATGCAAAGTTTTAAATTTTTGAGAAATTTGGGATGTTACAGACATATTGTCCTGGGTTTGGGGAGTACAACAAGGTCCTGCTCACATGTATCCTTCTCAGAAAATCCCGAGACAACTTCAATACAATACCAACCAACCCGAAGCCATCGACCTCGCGGAGCTTTTGGTCAAAGCCCTGGAGGTAAGATTGACAACCGGGGTTCGGCCTTGCTCCTTCATCACCCAGAGATAGAAGCAGGTTGGCGATGATGCTCTTCGCGCCCTGAAGATAGAGAACGAGAAACTTCGTGAAGCCCTCGAGCGAGAGCGCTGACGCTCTTCCGGGAAGCCTGAAGCCTATTGCTTTGTTGAGGTGTTTCAAGTTGTGTTTGATGAACCGGTGCATGCAATGGTGAAAGTACATTCTATGTACTCCTAAGTTTTGGTGACTAATGACAACACAAAAAGTTCTAATGTTTGTGATGAAGCATGCAGGCTACTTTACAGGTTGACTGTCAAAGAGAAATATCAGTTCAATTGCACCTGGTAATTGTTCAGGAGTTCTGTCAGGAGATTTCTGGGGCCCGGAAATTTCCGGTCGACAGACCGGAGATTTCCGAGCCAAACTCATTTTTTCGCTAAGTCTGAACTCATATTGCGTACTGACTCCAGATCATTTTTAGCCGGAAATCCTCCCGGAGATTTCCGGCGCTCGGAGATTTCCGAGCCCCAATCCGGAGATCTCCGAGTGTCAGAGGAATTTCGACCAAGTCAAGAAATCCAACCAGTACTGATCAGAGGTCAAATCTCTACCGGAATTTCACCCGGAATTTCCGGAGTCCGGAAATTTCCGGTCCTCAACCCGGAGATTTCCGAGCTGGCGGCTGTGCAACGGGCAGATTTTGAGGAGGGGTATAAATACCCCTCCACCTACCTCCAGCTCCTTAGCTTCCAGATTTTCTCTCTCCTTCATTGGTGCTGAAGCTCGTTTCTCCCGGATCTCTCAATCCAGCCACTCAAATCCGTTGATACTTGGGGATCTGAGGGAGAAGCCACCGATCTACATCTCCACTGAAGCGATTTGACTTTCCCCCTCTATTTCTTGAGGGGCAACGAATCTAGGGTTCCTTTGTGGATAGCTAGGTTCATCTTTGTGTAGTTTGATCCTTTGTGGATTCCTTTGTGGAAGTGACATGTTGTGGTCGTTGTGAGAGCCCCCAATTCAGTTGTGGGTGTGTGCCTCACGAATTTGTACGGGACTTTCTCCGCCCTTAAAGGAGTCCTTAGTGGAAGTGTGGATTCGCACCTTTGTGGTCAAATTCACAGGAGAATAGGGTGAGGCCTTTGTGGCGTTGAGCAAACCTTTGTGGTAGCTCACACCTCTCCAACGAGACGTACACCTATGTGGTGGAACTCGGGATAAAACCTTGGTCTTCGAGTCCCTACGGTTGTTTCGTTCCACTCTCCTTTACCGCATCTTTATTTCCTGTACTTGCCTAGTTTCCTTGTAGGTTGTCACTTGAATCATCTAGTTGCACATCTAGACAATTTACTTTCCGCTAGCCTAAAAACTGAAAAAGAGATAAAAATTGATCACCACCTATTCACCCCCCCCCCCCTCTAGGTGGTCAACTGCCGTTCAATTGGTATCAGAGCCAGGTTGTCTCTTATAAGCTTCACCGCTTGAGACCAACCTTGGACAATGCAAGTTGACCCAAAAGAGGGTTCCGAAACGGACGCCATGACTTTGGCGGCAATGCAAGAGAAAGGTGCCACTATGGCCGATATCAACTCTTTGGAAACAAAGTTGACATCGTCTATACAAACCGAGTTCAAGAAGTTTCATGATATGCTTGAGTCTCTCAAGACATCTAAAGAAACCTCTCTTGCATTGTCCACAAAGCCTCAGGTGCTTCCGGGCATTACTCTTGATGTGGACCCCGAATTGATAAAGGGAAAGCAATTGCCTTTGGATGGGAAGGGTGATGCTAGTAGTTCCTCAACCCATCAAAACACTCCATCATCCAATGATGAAGTGCCTAAAGGCTACAACGCCACTCCTCCCCCATCCCAATACCATACCCTCAATCCCATTATTCCTCATCCGCAAGGTTCTCATAGGGGTGATCCCCCATTGCTTAAAGATTATACCTTTTCTCAATGGCAATACATGATGAAGTCTCATGTTTGCAGCTCTTCAATCGAGTTGTGACGCATCATTCAAGTTGGATACAAGCCGCATGATCCGACCAACCTAACAAGAAGAGAAGTGGTGGAGGCTCAACTTGATGCCACCGCTCTCTACATGATCCAAAAGGCGGTTGGGAACAAGGACATGGCTCGCATTCAACATCTCACCACCGCCAAGGAGACATGGGATGGTCTATCCGAGTTGTTCGTTGGAAATGATAGCATGAGAAGGAACCGCTATGACTCTTTGAGCAATGAAGCCGATGGCTTTTTCAAGCTTGATGGTGAAGACCATGAGATGATGTATCAAAGATTGGTGACCATAGCCACAAACTTTCGAGAAGTGGGTGCCTCTCACATTGATGATGCTTGGATCAAAAGGAAGTATGTTAGCTCTATGATGGCTTGTGAGCCTACCGACGTCAAGAGTCTTCAAGGAAGACACAACTATCATCTCATGACATCTAATGAGGTTATGCAAGAGATGGCCGCATACAAGGTGGCCACTAAGAATTCTCAAGATGCAAGGGCAAGGGCTCTTGGAATGCAAAGAGGCACAACCAACCTTGCTTTGAAGGCTACCGTTGAGGAAGACAACGATGATGATGATCTTGGAAGCTTTGCCGCCATGTCCGAGGAAGCACTCAAGATTGCTTACAATGACCATCTCGCACTTGCGGCTCGCACCTTTTGGAACAATCCCTCAAGAGGCAAGATGCGTTTTGACAAGAATGCACCTCAAGACGATAGGGTTTCACCCTCCAAGTCAAGGACATGTTACAATTGTCAAGACAAGTTCCATTTCGTTGCCGAGTGCCCTTATGAGAAAAGAGAAGAGCATGGTGGACGTCTAGTGCTCAAGGACAAAACCAAGATGCCTCCCAAGAAGGCCTATGGAAAGAAGAGGCCTTTTAACAAGAAGCCTCGCATCATGTTGTTGACTCAAGAGGAGTATCCCACCGATGATGAAGATTCGGAGTAAGAAACACCAAATGAAGTGGCGGCCCTTGCCACCACCTCGACAACTATCATCTCTCCATCAACGACAAGAACTCCTTCGACTACGACAAGCTCTTCATCGTCTCTATTTACATCGCCTAATGAGAACTCCATCACCAAGAGCTCAAAGTGTCTTATGGCAAAGGCATCGGAGGTACCTTCATCCTCCTCCTCTCTCATGAATGAAATGAATGAGCTTGATGATGCCTCTAGCTTTAAAATCAAGCAAGAGCTTGTGGCATTCGACTCCTTTATCACTAACTTGCAAGGTGATAGCAAGAAACATGTTGGTGCCCTTATGGTTCGAATTGGTGAGCTAGAGCATCTCAATGAAGAGAAGGGTAAGATAGAAAGAGAAGACGCTATTTCTCTATCTTATTTGAAGTCCTCTCTTGAGGAGATTGAAGAGTCTCATGCTCGTCTTGAGGAGCAACTTGAAACTATTGAGGAAACTCATAACTCCTCACATGCTAAGCTCATTAAGGATCGTGATATGTACTTTGCTAAATTCAAGGTGGCTCAACAAGATAAAGCCGAATTTGCGGTTGGGCGTGTTCGACTCATTGAGGACATGGAAAAGCTCGTCATAGCTCACAAAGCTTTGGAGAGTGAACATGCTCTTCTAAAAGAGTTGTATGCCCAACTTCAAACTCGGCTAACTAACATTGATTCTCTTAGCATCTCTACCTCTAAGTGTTCTTGTGATAATGCTAATCTTGTGAAGGAGAATGTTAGGTTGAAGAGTGAGATGACTAAGGCCGCCACATCCAAGATCATCCTTCTTAAAGGTAAACAAGTTGTTGAGACTCCCATCGTGGAGCCTCACACTCGACAAGGAAAGGAAGGTCTTGGATATGTGCCTCCCATCAAGATGAATGCCAAGAAGGGCATTCCCAAAAGCATCAACCCCATCCAAGCCAAGAAGGCCGACTCCATTCAATCCAAGGAAGGTCTTGCGAGTAGGAATGTCACAAGGGGCAAGCCTACTCGTAAAGATCACGCCGGGGACAACAACCCTAACTATGCTTTATATGTCGATTATTATGGGAATGTTTGTGCTCGTTACATTGGACCCTACTATGGTTTTATTTCATATGCTATTTGGGTTCCTAAATCTCTTGTCGCTAACCATAAAGCACCCATTGTGAAGCAATGGGTTGCTAAATGCAAGAATTAATCTCTTGTAGGATCTTACTCCCGGTGGTTCAAAATGGATAATTGATAGTGGATGTACAAGTCATATGACCGGGAGCAAAGAACTTGTTACGGAGTTGAAACCTAATGAAGATCAAGTAACCGTAACTTTTGGTGACTTATCAAGGTCTAAGGTAACCGGGTTTGGCAAAGTGGTAGTTGCCCCCGACATTTCTCTTGTCAATGTCATGCTTGTTGAATCTCTTGGCTATAATTTGTTGTCGGTTCGTGCCTTAACAAAGATGGGGATCTCTCCCTTCTTTGATAAGGACATTGTGGTCCTCTTGTGGAGCAAGTCGCTAAGAGTGGCTTTCGTGGGACACGTGGAGCATGAGCTCTATGTGGTGGACTTGTCCGGAGCCACCACTTCTCAAGCCATGTGTCTCTTCGGAAAAGCCGACGTGGGTTGGCTTTGGCATCGCCGACTAGCTCACGTAAACATGCGTACTTTGCAAAGTCTTCACAAGGGTGGCCACATTCTTGGACTAAAATATCATGTTTCCTTTTCAAGGGATCGAATTTGTAGAGCTTGTGTGGAAGGCAAGATGCATGACATTCCTCATCCAAGCAAGACCGTCATATCGTCATCCCGGATTTTGGAATTCCTTCATGTTGATCTATTTGGACCAATTCCGGAGATAAGTCTTGGTGGCAAGAAATATTGCCTCGTGATTGTTGATGACTATTCAAGATATACTTGGGTCTATTTCTTCAAGACCAAGGATGAAACTCAACAAGTCTTCATCGACTTCTCAAAGGAAGTTCAACGCCAATATGACCTTCCCATTTTGGTTATTCGTAGTGACAATGGGTCGGAATTCAAGAACTACACTCTTAACGACTTTCTTAGTGAAGAAGGCATTCGTCATCAATATTCCGCTGCTTACACTCCTTAACAAAATGGCGTTGCCGAAAGAAAGAACCGGACTCTCATCGATATGGCGAGATCTATGTTGGCGGAGTTCAAGTCTCCCATCAACTTTTGGGCGGAGGCTATTTCCACCGCTTGTCACTCATCTAATCGCATCTACTTCCGCAAAGGTTTGAAGAAGACTCCATATGAGATCCTCACCGGCAATAAACCCAACATTGGCTACTTCCGGGTGTTTGGATGTAAGTGCTATTATCTAGTAAAGGGTGTCCGGTTGGGTAAGTTTCACTCTAAGTCTCTTGAGGGGATCTTTGTCGGTTATGGTAGCGAGTCCAACACTTATAGAGTCTTTGATAAATCCTCCCGGATTATCATAGAGTCTTGTAGTGTGGAATTCGATGAATATGATGGCTCCCAAGTGGAGCAAGTTGGTGTTTGTGATGTAGGTGATGAACAACCTTTTGATGCTATTAAGAAGATGGGGGTGGGCTTTCTACGCCCAATTGAAGTCCATAAAGAAGTTGTTCAAGATGATTCAAGTTCTCCCATAAAGGAAACCTCACCATCACAAGAACCACAAGGTGGCTCACCCACAGAAAATGATGATTCCCCTCAAGAACAATCTCAAGATCCTCCTCAACAAGGGCATGCTATTTCCTCTCAAGATGAAGCTCATGATGAACCTCAACAAGATCTTCATCAACAAAAAGATCATGCCTCCTCCACCAAGATTATCGAAGCCAACTCCGCTTCTCCAAGTTCTACTCAAGGGCAAGATCATCCTTCTCCACCTCATGAAAAGACTTCTCATGATGATCAAGGCCCACAAGAAGGTCAAGACGAGGATCCAAAGGATCAAGATGGTCAAGAAATTGTCCCCACCACAAGGGCGGCAATTGAAACTCGTCGTCAAGCTCGTTTTGCAAAGTCTTTGGAACTTAGAGCATTATCTCTCGACAAGGTCATTGGTGATATTCGAGCGAGGGTCTCCACACGAAGTCAATTAGCTCACTTTAGTGAGCATCAAGCACACATTTCCATGGTCGAGCCCAAGAAAGTCTTTGATGCTCTTGAAGATCCTGATTGGCTAGGGGCTATGCATGAAGAACTTAACAACTTCGAGCGCAACAAAGTGTGGCGTCTAGTTGAGAAGCCTAAATATTGCCGCAACGTTATCGGCACTAAGTGGATCTTCAAGAACAACCAAGATGAACATGGTATCGTTGTGAGGAACAAGGCGCGGTTGGTGGCTCAAGGATTCTCTCAAGTCGAAGGCATCAATTTTGGAGAAACTTTCGCGCCGGTCGCAAGACTCGAATCGATACGTATTCTCATCGCTTTTGCTTCTCACCATGGTTTCAAATTGCAACAAATGGATGTAAAATCTGCTTTTCTTAATGGTCCATTGCAAGAACTTGTTTATGTTAAACAACCCCCGGGTTTTGAAAACCCCAACCATCCTCACCACGTCTATGTCTTGGACAAAGCTCTCTATGGCCTTAAACAAGCCCCCTGTGCATGGTACGAGCACTTGAGAGAGTTCTTGGTAGACCGTGGATTTGAGGTTGGGGTAATCGATCTCACTCTTTTCACTAAAAAGGTTAATGGTGAACTCTTCATTTGTCAACTATATGTCGATGCCATTATCTTCGGTTCTACTAACCGTGTGTTCAATGATGAGTTTTCCAAGCTAATGACCGACAAGTTCGAGATGTCCATGATGGGTGAACTCAAGTTCTTTCTTGGCTTTGAGATAAAGCAATTGAGGGAAGGGACTTTCATTTGTCAAGCCAAGTATATTTAAGAGATGATCAAGAAATTCAAATTGCTTGGACTTAACGGTGTGACGACTCCTATGCAAACCAAGTGCCACCTCCAACTCAACCCCGACGGTAAAGAGGTAGACCAAAAGGAGTATCGTTCTATGATTGGGTCTCTTCTTTATTTGTGTGCCTCTAGGCCCGATATCGTTTTAAGCGTGGGAGTGTGTGCTCGTTATCAAGCCGCGCCTAAGGAAAGTCACTTGATGGCCGTAAAGAGAATCTTCAGATATTTGGTTCATACCCCTTGCTTTGGGTTGTGGTATCCCAAAGATGGCACATTGTCTCTTTGTGGATATACGGACTCCGATTGGGCGGGCGACATTGATGATAGGAAGTCCACATCCGGAACGTGTCAATTTCTTGGAAGATCTTTGGTGAGTTGGTCCTCGAAGAAACAAAATTGTATCTCATTATCCACGGCGGAGGCCGAGTATGTTGCTGCCGCAAGCGGATGTACTCAACTTCTTTGGATGCGGCAAACTTTAAAGGATTACGGTGTCCTCTTGGACAAAGTGCCGCTTTTATGTGACAATGAGAGTGCCATCAAAATTGCGTACAATCCGGTGCAACATTCAAGGACCAAGCACATTGAGATTCGTCATCACTTCATCCGCGATCACGTGGCACGAGGAGATATTGATCTATCATATGTTGGTACAAGGGATCAATTGGCGGATATCTTCACGAAACCCCTTGATGAAGGCCGTTTTTGCTACTTGAGGAATGAGCTCAACATCATAGATTCTCGGGCCTTGGCTTGAGCTTCGTACACACACTCCAACGTTTAAGGTGTTATAAGACCTAGAGGTACGCATGGACTTAGGGGGAGTGTTTTCCTAATAAATTGGAATCTTCCTCCCCCTATTATGCATATAGTGACATATCATTGCTAAAACTTCAAATTGAATCTAATTTGTGAGCTTCAATGTTGAGATGTAGTTATGGACTCAAGATATATCTTCGCGGTACCATGCTACAACTCATACACGGTGGCCTCGGCCACCAACTCTTTTTCTCTTTGGATTCCATTTGGTTTTATTTTTCTTATTCTCACATGCATTGTCTTTGGTTCTTTTGGGAAAACACACTCTTGTTGGTCTTCTCTTGTGTTTATGGTTTTTGCAACTTGAGTGTGTCTTCTTTTCAGTTTGAATATCTATCCTAAGCCTTTCACTATCCTGTAAACATGCTTTTCCCCACTCATGTCCCTTTTTGGTATCTTGTTCCTGGAGTTTTTGGGTTTGAACGGAAATCTCCGAGCCTTACTCGGAAATCTCCGAGCTACCAGAAAATTTCGAGACTAAGTCCCTTCAAAAATCTACACTGACCTGTGTTGATTTTTGATAGGAAATAGTCCCGGAAATTTCCGGCGTCCGGAAATTTCCGAGCTGAGACTCGGAAATCTCCGGCCCCTGCGATATCTGGCACCTAAGTCTTTTTCAATTTCGGCACTGACCTCAGGCGAAACTGAATCGGATTTAGAGCCGGAAATCTCCGGGGTCCGGAAATCTCCGGTCCGATGTCCGGAAATCTCCGAGTGTGCCAAAAATTTTCCAGGGCTAAGTCCTATCCGGAAATAGCCCCGGAAATCTCCGGCACCCGGAAATTTCCGAGCCTCAGTCCGGAAATTTCCGGTTCAAATTTTCCTGTCTATATAAGGGCACGGGTGGACCGGCCGGTTCGGCCAGTTCATCCACCCCGTGCCCTAATCCTCTCTCTCCTCCGAAAATCTCCAAATCATCCTTTCCTCGCTGCGGGTGGATCGTTCGAGGGTTTCTTGCGTGCTTCGGGGATCTGCTTCTCCTCGTCAAGGGCTTCGTTTCCATCCGCACGCTTTTCGCAATGTCCTCCGGTAACTCCTCTTATTTCAAATCTAGGACGAAACTTGTTTTCGTTTAACCTAGCAGTTTTAGGAGGTTGTTGGTTGTTTCCTTTGGTAGAATTGCTCCCCTAGGCATGCTCTACCTTCCATATGCACAGATCTGTTTTTCATCCATAGATTTTGTTCAAATCTGTCGAAATTTCGTGCAGACCGGAAATCTCCGAGTCAGACTCGGAAATCTCCGGACCCCGGAGATCTCCGAGTCAGACCCGGAAATCTCCGGCCTGCGCAGAATCAAAACAGCTAAGTCCAGAAACTGTGTTTGTCAAAACTTTTCTAGTATGTTCCTTTTTCAATCTTGGACATGAGTGCTTACCCCATATGCTTTCCATCCACTCTATGATGTGCACCTGCAGGTTCCAACCCTCGTGGCCGCGTCAAGCAAATGGCTAATCGCGGAAGAGCCAAACCAGTTCACTCACGCCCTCCCAGTGGGTCCTCCAGTGAAGACAACTCACAAACTGAGCACTCAGCCTTCCTCAGGAGACCTATTGGTGCTAATAAGAAGAAGAAGACCGAGCTCCGCCTTGAAGACTTCTACAAAGGAAGTTTTCGCAAGTGGCGAAGTGAACTATCCTATGATGTGGAGTCTGATGATCCCACTTACTTTTGCACAGAGATGGCATGGATCTACAGGGAAGTGTATCAGAAGTTCTCCATTGACAAGCCAATCTGCCCCATGAAGTGGATTGACTTTGACAAGTTAATGAAGAAGGCAGATTATTTTGGTGGTGCTGTGAAGGTGTGTGGTCTTTTGGGTTTGGAGCCTTTGATGAGAACTGAGTGCAACTACAGCGTCTCTCTTATACATCAGTTCTATGCCACTGTGGTGTTTGACTCCTCAGAGGATATTGGGATGACTTGGATGTCTGGCAGGCAGCGCTTGACTTCTTCCTTCAGAGAGTTTGCTCAGATTCTTGGTTGCCCGTTCCGTGGTCTTACTACTGCAGCTGGTGCCAGCATGCATGTGCATGGCTTGTCCTACAACAAACACGTCATGACTGATCTATACCAGCCTGGAGGGAGGATTGGCTCTCAGAATGGCCTTCTGCCCACTTATGATATCCTGCTGCGCATGTTCCGGTGGACCATTGCTCCCATTGCCGGCAATGCAGATAATATTGCTGGGGCTCTAGTTAACTTGATGCGGAAAGCTCATGATGCCTATCTTGGGGAGTATGCAGTTGAGCAGGAGGTCTATAAGGTGGATGTCATGGACTTTATTTTCCAGGAGATGTCCCTAGCAGTCTTTGAGAGGAAAGTTCCTCCATATGCTCCTTATATAATGTTGCTCATCAAGAGCCTCTACCAGCTGTCTGAGCAAGACGGTGATGACTTTGATGCAGCTTTTGCCACTCAGCCTCACAAGCCAGCCCTGCTTGTCCAGAAATCTGCTCACTTGGTTCAACAACAAGCCACCATGCATGATATCAATGAGGATAACATTTTTGGTGGTCCATCTCGGGTTCCCTCCGATCCCAACATCAAGAAAGCTGCCAAGAAAAGTCGCCACTGGGTAGTTCGAGCAATTGAGAAAATCATGAACATGAACTGTTGCATTCACAGTGAGAACTACTCCATCTACTCTCAGAACCATCGCATTATGCAGCGCCAAGAAGCAATGATGGCTCACATGAAGATGCCTGCTCCGAAGCAACCTTTGAAGCCTCGGGTTCCCTTCAAGGATTGGAATGCAGATGGTCTCACTTTTGATTGGGATGATGCTGTGCCAGAGGACAGCGATCTTGAGAATGCTGACACGGAGGAGGAAGAGGAAGATGATCAGGACGCGGGTTCCGACTCTTGAGTCATGGGACGTTAGTGGAACCTCCTCCCTTTTTGGTATCTTGATGCCAAAGGGGGAGAAGTATCTCTAGAACTCTCGGGATTTGCATGGGCTGAGAGCACTTCTTTCTTTTCGCTTTGCTTTCTTCAGTGCTCTCTTATTTCGTGACTATGTTTGTTTCGTCATGTGTGTGAGACATGAGTACTGTTAAATTCTCTATTGTAATAACTTTTTATCTAATTTTGTTGCTTCTATTGTGTCTGTGTGTGCTTTGTAAAATCTTGGGGGAGTGTTGATCCTAAGGAATGTGCACTTTGTATTCCAAAGACATTCTTAATTAGTGCACTCACCTAGGGGGAGCTCCGTCTATATTTTGCAAATCCACTCTTTTTTGTGTTGTCATCATTCGCCAAAAAGGGGAGATTGAAAGTACATTCTATGTACTCCTAAGTTTTGGTGACTAATGACAACACAAAAAGTTCTAATGTTTGTGATGAAGCATGCATGCTACTTTACAGGTTGACTGTCAAAGAGAAATATCAGTTCAATTGCACCTGGTAATTGTTCAGAAATTCTGTCAGGAGATTTCCGGGGCCCGGAAATTTCCGGTCGACAGACCAGAGATTTCCGAGCCAAACTCATTTTTTCGCTAAGTCTGAACTCATATTGTGTACTGACTCCAATCCGGAAATCCTCCCGGAGATTTCCGGCGCTCGGAGATTTCCGAGCCCCAATCCGGAGATCTCCGAGTGTCAGAGGAATTTCGACCAAGTCAAGAAATCCAACCAGTACTGATCAGAGGTCAAATCTCTACCGGAATTTCACCCGGAATTTCCGGAGTCCGGAAATTTCCAGTCCTCAACCCGGAGATTTCCGAGCTGGCGGCTGTGCAACGGGCAGATTTTGAGGAGGGGTATAAATACCCCTCCACCTACCTCCAGCTCCTTAGCTTCCAGATTTTCTCTCTCCTCCATTGGTGCTGAAGCTCGTTTCTCCCGGATCTCTCAATCCAGCCATTCAAATCCGTTGATACTTGGGGATCTGAGGGAGAAGCCACCGATCTACATCTCCACCGAAGCGATTTGACTTTCCCCCTCTATTTCTTGAGGGGCAACGAATCTAGGGTTCCTTTGTGGATAGCTAGGTTCATCTTTGTGTAGTTTGATCCTTTGTGGATTCCTTTGTGGAAGTGACATGTTGTGGTCGTTGTGAGAGTCCCCAATTCAGTTGTGGGTGTGTGCCTCACGAATTTGTACGGGACTTTCTCCGCCCTTAAAGGAGTCCTTAGTGGAAGTGTGGATTCGCACCTTTGTGGTCGAATTCACAGGAGAATAGGGTGAGGCCTTTGTGGCGTTGAGCAAACCTTTGTGGTAGCTCACACCTCTCCAACGAGACGTACACCTATGTGGTGGAACTCGGGATAAAACCTTGGTCTTCGAGTCCCTACGGTTGTTTCGTTCCACTCTCCTTTACCGCATCTTTATTTCTTGTACTTGCCTAGTTTCCTTGTAGGTTGTCACTTGAATCATCTAGTTGCACATCTAGACAATTTACTTTCCGCTAGCCTAAAAACTGAAAAAGAGATAAAAATTGATCACCACCTATTCACCCCCCCCTCTAGGTGGTCAACTGTCGTTCAAATGGCTATCAAAATCACATGCAATGGCTATCGAGATCACTAGTTTCATCTCTGTTTCATGTCGTGTGTGATGAACTTTCTGTTTGATTGTGTATGTTTAATGAACTTGCTATTGATTTTTATGCTAAAAATGATAAACTATGTAGTCATTTGTTTTGGATTCATTTGAGGTGAGGTTAATATTTATTTGTTTCAATACGTATGCAATTGTGTGTAGAAAAAGTATGTATTGGGTGCCTTATTTTAGTGCATGTGCTACGACATAAATTTAGGGCTGCCCTTTTCGTAGGATGTCTGGTACGGCAGAAAATTGCGATTGAGATTCGCTATCGTTGCCCCAGCTAATTTTGGCCGACTTTGAGCCACTGACATGTGGACCCACAAGCAGTGGGTCCCACCTGTCAGTGACCCAAAGTCACCTGACTTTGCCTTTTACAAAGTCAGCCAATCCGCACCCGAAAAATTGTGGCCTATATTAATCAAAACTAACTTTTTGGTCCAAAAGAAAACGGAAGAGCTCGGGGCCACACTTTTTTTTTTGAATTTTTAAACCACTATATTAGGTCAGCAAGCCGCCTCATTAAAAACCCTACCAGTCCCCTTAGATACCCTGGTAGGGAAAAGAGCGCGTCAGAAACTTGCCGCCTCAACCAAACACAGATACATCATTCATTACATCGGTGACAATGAAACTAGGGGGATTATCGTCCCAAAAAACATCAACATTTGAATCATAGACAAATCTAGCTATTCTATGTGCCACCTTGTTTGCTTCCCTGTGGCAGTGAATCTCTATAACTCCATTCATTGCTTCAACAATTTCCAACGAATCAGTTTCCACAATCACAGGCCGACATCCAATATTTTCAAGCAGTGTTAAGCCTTTAAGTAGAGCGACTGCTTCAACAGTTGTAGCGCTGAACAAGTGGTTCAGAGCAACACCCAAACCAGCAACAGCTTCTCCCAAAGAATTTCTAATAACAGCTCCCAACCCACCAGAGCCATTTGGGAAGGGTGTGATGGGAAAGAAATACATAACGGTCCAGATTCGAAGCCATGCCGTACTTGCCTACCTCGTCGCCGAAGCTTCTGGCATCCAAAGTTTCAAACACACTACAGCCGTGCAACATATATATATATATATATATATATATATATATATATATATATCACAGAACAAAAGGTTGGCACAATTTATACAATTGCTCTGCTACTGGGTTAATCAAGTGAAAGTTATCACAGATCGTCGGGTACTCAGACCTAACAACGATGCAGTTATATTCCGAAAGCCAAAACAAATTAGCCACAAAAAAGAGAACCTACACTCAGCATGCAGCTGTTGCTCCTGGCGGAAAGACTAAACGCCAGCTCTCGCCACTGCCATCCTTGGACAATTTACATACCAGCGCAAGAGGAAATACTAGCAACAATGTGTTTTCCTCCTTCGTTGGCCCTATAATAACAACATACCTAAGGCGCACAGCTATGGTCTGGTAAGTATTGACTTATTGAATGAACGGTCAAGGTTGCACCCCTTGCAGGGACACCAGAATTATAGCTACCCTAAGACCTTAAGGGGCCACATAACCAAAGAACTATGTCGGTACCATCTATCATCGATCTATCTGACGGCAACGTCACATTGTTGCACTGCTTGCGGAACTTCTAAGTTTGGAGTATACAACAGAGGAGCATCGCAGACTACAACGTCGATGGTTCTGGCTCTTTCCTCCTCCTCCCCTTGTTTACAACCTTTGTACTGTCCGCTGGCTCAATGTTAGGATCCTTGGTGTAGATGATGCAGTCATCAAGAGTGTATATCCTGAGCGCGAGCGAAGATACAGTTGATGTCTTCATAGCTACTGTGAAGGAGGACCAGTACCACCAATCATTCTTCAGGAAATCGGCTTTTATCATGCTCTCCAATAAGCTGGCCGCGAGTACCATCTGAAACAGCCATAGATACAACTAATCAATACAATGGTAGCGCTCTCTAGCACTTTTAGGGAGATAATGATGCATAGCTCCTAGTGGACAATGAATAATGAGCACAACAGTACAAATGGTACTAACTAAATTAAGTCACCTCGGATATTGATTCTGCGTCCTTGACAAAACCACGCCATGAACGTCTTCTTATTTCTTGAGACTTTGAGGCTCTCAAAGCTTCCTCGGGCAACACTGCATCTATATCGAGCAAATTTATCTTTTGCTGCTTTAGGATATGAGTGTTTCTTCCTACAACAGGCCTCAGTGATGCCTCTGGAATCAAGCCCCCATTAACAGCTAGCAGTCTTGATGGCTTGTTTGTGGCAGAAGATGCTTCCTCGCAAGTACTATCGGGGGTGGGCTTCCTAGATTTTGACACATTTTCATCACCCGTATCACCGGAACAATTTTGACCAGACTTGGACACCTCCTGTCCTAGCCTTTGTGCTGACATTGCCTGGCATTCCTCTAGGGAGGAAGTCAAATCATTTGCGATATCATCTGATTTGTTTTTATTCATAATAACTGCAGGTTCAAGAAAAAATGCAGGTGAAGGGACAAAACATGGAACTCCATTTGAGCCAATAAGTCCAATATCATTCAAAATATCCTTGTTAGAATCCTTTGTGACAAATTTTCTGCATATCTCTTCGAAGTCATATGGGCATGACTTCAGTTTTGTGCTACTAGATGACTCGACGACAATGGAATCTTTTTCCTTCATATCAAACTTGGGGCCCTTCACTTTTGGCTCATCGTTTTCTTTGCTTCCACTAGGAGATTGATTGTCTGTATTGCACTTTCCAGAATTATGCCCTTCATACTCTGTTGATGTCAAATAAGTCTCATGACATGTTAAACAGTGGTGACGAGCAGGCCATATAGGTTCTAAACAGTCACAGCGGTATGTTCTGTCTTCAGAACCGGGCTTTGTTTTCCTTCCTCGCCTTCTCGAGAGATCACCCGTGTCCTGATCAAGTTGTAAGCCATACTTTTGCTCCAAAATTACTGCAGCCTTGGTATTTGGAAGCTCCACAAGCTGCTCACTCTTCGACAGCATGGGCACTGATGACTCACTCTGAGGAAAATTACCTTGCTGAGAAAGATGTCTTTGCCACTGTAGGATAGCATCTTTCAGTTCCTTCTCCCGTGGATCATACTCCCTTAACCAGTCAACAAGACCCTGGATTTCTGCATCAGATTCATAGATAATAATAGATGCTGAATTCCAACCTTTACAATCAAAAATAGGCAGAGGGTAGCTGTTAATCATACTAATATCTCTTTCCTTGCGTACCAGCATGCTTCCATCAGCAATTAGCAAAGGACGTTTACCAGGTCGTCCTAAAACCCAGTAGAATCGACCCAAGGAATCCTTTCCCAGACAATCTCTTCTCAGGGAAGACAAATTAAGCTGGGACTCTACTATTCCAATTGAATCCTGCAATTTTGAAATCTCATCCGATAAAGTATCCATTTCATCATCAACAGCAGCAAATCTAGCTGTTGAAATTTTCAAGTTATCTTGGACTGATGTGTGAACATTTTCATCAGTCAACTCCGCACCCAGTGTGCTGAGAGGTGAAGCTACTGGTGCTCTTTCAGCAATAGGAGTGTCCACTGGATTTAAGTTATCACATGTACTGCTTCTACCACCTGATAACTTCCTGGAACTTTGGGACTCTTCATCGATAATGACCACTTCAATCTCACCAGCTGTCCCTGATGGTTGTTCAGAGAGTCCCAAAGATTTATGCTCTTCAACCATAGGTATGTCATTGTCGTTTTTGCAAGATTTGTGTACATCCGACTGTCCAGGAGCAGCTCCTTCAGCTGGGTGGTTGAGGTTCACTCCAGTATTACCTTGGTCAGCCTCTTCAAGATGGCCTGATGCTATGGCCAAATCATTCTGTTGATTTTCCACGATTCCAGAACTATTGTTAAAATGCTGTTCGGTTTTTCTCCATCTGTTTTGTCTAGCATATGAAGTCCTTATATCCTCCTTATATTTCAAATCTTTTAATTCAAAATTCAAAGAACGGAACTTCTGCTGGAGATCATTCAACTTATCCGCACATTGATCTATATGTTCTCTAATCAGAGCTGTGTTCAGCATTTCATCACATAGAAATTTCAGCAAATTTATTCTCTGCATATTGAAGATCACAATGAAATGTTAGATAACTTAGGTTGTTGTCCACTATGAGAAGCAGCCGAGAGTGAAATGATTATGCATTACAATAAAATAATAGAGAATTAATAAATTGGTAAGGAAATCATATCAGACCAAATGAGTACACGATATCGATAAATAGCAACAACCTATTCATCCCAAAAGACTTAAAAGGAAAATTGTGCAGGAAATCGGCAGACCTCGACTTATAAAATCAGGCTTCAATTATAACATCAATATGGTTATCTATAGTATGACAATGCAAGGCGTCAGGAAAAACTGTTTTGTTTATTCCTTCTATATTTTTTAATAGAGTTAGAGTGAGGATATGAGAACATGACCTCTTGCACCACAATACTATTATCTACAGAAACCGTACACATGCAAACCTAAATTGTTCTGTTTTCATGGCAAAGCATGTGTCAGTGAGCGAGTAAGTTCAACACCCGAGAATAAGGGGCCCAAATTTTTTGTTGAAAGGTTCCGAAAACGTGGTCCTAATTTTCAGGTAATAACGTGGCAGAAGGTCTGTGGACTTGAATCCTAGCATAGACTGGGGGAAAGACAGTTCAGAAGAGGGTAGAGTGAGGGAAGGGAAGGGAAGAATCAGTTGTGTATCAAAAAAAAGTATGGGAACCATCAGGGTGAACCGTACATAGATATTGACTTAGTCTGTTTGCACAATAGAGTAACTTCAATATAAAAAAGTGTATACATAAGATACCTAATAACACTTGATTGACCTCATTTTGATGGCTGCGACAACATAAGATCAAGTGACATTTTTTAGCGAAAACACAAAGGACCTTTGCGTTTTATTTCATTGGAAAGGTAGAGTTGTTTACAAACCTCCAAAGAGGCGCATTTTCGCTAAAAATTACAATGCTTAGTGCACGTCCCAGGTAGACGGCAAGATAACTCTCAGCCCTAAAGCTCCTGCTTGTGCCCACATCCTGGCTTCCTCCTTGATCTTGACTAGCAGGTCGTGTATGAGGGGTTGTGCTCCTTCAAATACACAGTCATTGCACATCTTCCAAACCATCCAAGGGGTGAGGAGGGTGATGGAGGCTAACCCCTTGCGCATTGGCTTGGGCGTGTTCGTCTTGGTATTGGTCCACCATTCATTGAGGGAGCTCTCATGTCGTGGCGCCGCAATTGGAACACGCAACCATGCTAGAACCTCATGCCAGACCTGCCTGGTGAATGGGCACTCCAGGAGGAGATGTCTCATTGTCTCAGGAGACTGATCGCAGAGGAGGCAGCAGGGATGGTGAGGGAGTCCACGTCGTGCCAACCTATCAGCCGTCCAACAACGGTCAAGATTGGCCAGCCAATGGAAAAACTTGACCTTCGGCGGCGCCCATGTCTTCCATGTGAGCTTCCACGCTGGGCAGGTGATCGACCCCTGGAATGTGGCCTGGTAGGCGGAGCTTGCTGTGTAGGTTCAGCTGGACGTCCATCTCCAAATCATCTGGTCTGGTCTGTCCGCGAGAATAAAATTCTCGATCGCCAGCCAAATCTGGATGTACTGGTCAATTTCCAAGATGCCTATTGTTCCCTGGATGTCCCGAACCCAGGAATTGTCTTGTAGGCCTTCAGCAACAGTTCTTGTCTTGAGGCGACGAGGATCAAGTGACATACCAAAGTTACCAGAGCTAAGATAAATTTTAAAAACCCTACCATTAGATGGATGGGTGGAAATTGTATTATGTTTATTATTATTGTTGCTGTTGTTATTATTCAAGGAAACCCCAGGAAGTACCAGCAAATCTAAAACGCCTTGCTTTTCAGGTTGCCAATGAAAATCCAGCACCCCTACCACCACAGCAGGACATGCCAATGAGAAATGTTGGCTTAAGCTATGGGGTAGGTCTGACCAGCTTAAATCTTGTGTGAGAAAAATGCCCCATATGGTTTTACCGATCTGGCGATCTCAATTCTCAAACATCACAGTTCATTTTTCTTAAGACAAAGGAATAAAAAGGTATACACGATACAAAAGGAGAACTAAAATTTCCAAACACTAACCGACAGAGAGATCTACTTTGAACATGGAAGAGAAAAGACATACCTCTTGTGGGCTAAGCTCCCAGTACTCCTTCTCTTCCATGGCAGCTGCTAACTTACTAAGTACCTCATGAAAGGCATGAGATTCCTCTCCGACATGCTTCTTTCCTTGTTTCAAATCCTGAACACCCTGATCAAGACGTGATTTCTTTTGACCTGAAGTACACGAGGGGCAGTACCAGTTTCCTTGTGGTATACGAGCTAGTGGTGGATTCAAGCAATAAGTATGGTATTCCGAGTCACACTTATCACATAGAAGAACACTGTCATCATCTCTATCGATGCCACATACTTTGCAAACACCATCCTCCCATGGAGCCTTGGGTAAATTGGTTACTGCAGTCAGAATACCATGTAGCTCCTCATGGATTTCTGAACCAGCATTCCCATTAGACAGGTAATAATCAAATTTCTGAACAAGGTCGAGCACCTGCATCGCCATATGAAAAGAACAGTAAGCCAAAAGGTTTACTGAAGATATTTAAAAAAAAAAGGTTTACTGAAGAATTTTGGCAATATAATTATTAGACACTAAATCAACATACACAATCCCAATTAGACGGTATAAAATTGTGTGCCTCTTTTACGTTCTAGCCATAATATTTTCTTTATCGTAATCGTGGTAACCTTGAGATACCAGATATGCACGAGCATTTAAAAATGTAATGATTTTACAGTTACTGCAATTGAGTAGCAGAAGGTATGAGGAGAGGGCTACTCAGAATATTTCATACAATATGACACGTAAAAAAACAGAAGCAGACAGCACAAGGGTATTTCTGCATTTTCCTCAACGGACAACAGATAGTTAAGTACTGTTCAAACAGCAAGGAACTAGGGAGCATCAGGTGATGTTTGGAATCACAAGAGACAACTCGCTGAAAATGTTTTCTGACCAGCAGAAGAGTAGGCACTCCAAGAAGTAAACTACTACCTCCGTATCTAATTATAAGAGGTTTTAGTAGGCTAATTTAGCATACCAAAAAGTCTTAGAATTTGAGATAGAGGAAGTAGCATTCAGTAGAAAATCTAATGAGTGGTGACAGACAGCCATTAAAATATCTTTGTCATCGAAACGAAGTAATGTAGTTTGTGAGAGGAACGAATATGTAATTGCACAGTGCAAACATAATAACACACCCTAAAGGGCACTTAAGTGACACTGTACTGGGAGGTTACCATCAGACACATGAGCAGTTAAATTAAGCGTTCCCTGGAATCTGAACAGAAAAGAAAAAATGCTAGAGAGTACAGACATAGAAAGGGATAACAAACCTCTGTCTTATATAATGATTCAAAACTCTGGGACAATGCTACAATCATTTCGACTAAATCAGCTCGATCGGCAAATGCAATGTGCAGATTACGGATTACCTGCAGATTAACATAACAACATCATAATTTGACCAGGGAACTAATTAAAGGGGCCTTAATCCAAGACAGTATTGGCTTAAAGATGTTAAAAAATATATATATAATAACTTACATAAGTTTCATTATATTATTTTTCGCTGCTCAGTTAGAAATATAAATTAGCAAATGTTGCCCTAGTAGGTTCACCAGATATAACATCAAATTTGCTAATATAACCACGTTCATGAGTCATGAATGAACAGAAATCCTGCCTAACTTTTCTGCATCACGAAGCTAAGGCTGCTCATGTACACTGAACTGTATAAGGTCAGGAAATTCAATTTAGCACAATCACAACATTATCAGAAATCTTAAACTCTTTTATGCATGTGTATATCCCTTGGTATGTACATAAATATAAAACTAACGGCAATCAATAACACATTTATCCATGGAAACAAGAATAAGAATCATGCAAGGATAACAGGTACTACTGCATGGCGAAAATGAATAACATGGTTTACGAATATAAATGTAGATATCACAACTAGAGAAATGCTCGAAACTAGGCCTCTGGCCATGCAAATTCATAACACAAGTAGCTGATGGGCTTGGTTTAGCATGATAAGCAGTTTGTATACTCATGCCAGCTCTAGACCTGTAGTCGAAGGCACACTACAATAATCGTAAACTGGTGTAACATCATAATGAGAAGACCAAATTAGGCTTCTGTCCATTGCAAACTGCATAAATCTTTGAATTGTGGGATTCTCAATACACAGGAACAGAACAAACAAGGATTAGAGTGTCATGCCTTGTTGGATCCTACAGGATTAGACAACTGCAGGAATTTGCATCAAAGAGTGTTTGACAATTGACATCACAGGAATAACAAAGGATTGTTCTAAAAGGTTTGAGCCGATGTAAATTTTACTCCAAAACATAGGGCAATGCAACGTTAGGAAAAAATCCTAAGGATTCCAAACCTATGAGTCAAATGATGTACATAGGAGAAACAAAACTCCAGAATGCCTATGAAATTCCTTGGAATCGAAGGAACTTAAGAGAACACAGATAAGACTGTCTCCAAACGGATTGTAGCTAGTCAACAATAGTGAAATATTTCCCTGTCGATTGAGGAAAGAAGAATTCTAGCAACACCATAATCTGGTGTCAGCTGAAACTAGAAAATCATGCTAACAGACACTGCTATAGGTACTACCCTGCGTCACCATCTGAATTCCGAGGAGGCACAGGAAGTCATCAAAAAACAATCATACTCCCTCTGTCCAACAAAGGATGTCTTGACTTTTTCAAAAAGAACATGTATCTAGACATGACTTAGTGTATAGATACATTCTCTTTTTGACAAAGTCAAGACAACCTTTTTGTTGGATAGAGGGAGTAGAAAATATTACATGTGCATCACCACTGAATAATATAAAAAGGGTGTTAAAGATAAAACGTACTTCCTGTACATCCTCAGAAAAAGTCTCCCAAGATCCACAGTAAGCTCCCATAGCCAACCTTATATCAATTGTTCGGAAATCCAACGGGCGGGACACCATTCCAGGAAATCCAAGGATGCCATCATCCTCATTCTCGGTAGAATTCATTAGAGTAGTTCCAAGCAAATTCCCAAAGAGCTTTGTATCATCTGAGGAAATAGCAGAGCGCAGGGCAATACGACACTTTCTCAAGACAGCCTCCGTGAATGAAATAGTTTTTCTTTCCTTTCTTGGGTTTTCTGTTTTTTGTGGCACTATTGCACGACATGCCTCTGTCAACACAGATAAAACAGCTTTCTGTAACAAGAAAAAAAATCTTTCAGTTCCAATAATTTCCTAGTATGGTCACAAATAACGATAGATCACAAGCATCACGTGAAGAACAGGTCTAGTTTGGTACGGAGTGAATACAATCTCAGCATGTCCCTGCAGTCCTCTTCTGGCAGCAATATACTAACGTCGGTTAAACTGTGATGCTGACAGTAAGTTCATATCAACCAAAGTTATTTCTTAGGCTATTGCTGACAGTAAGTTCATATCAACCAAAGTTATTTCTTAGGCTATAAAAGCAAAAACATGTAAATACCAAACACATCATCTTTAGTATTTTAAAAAATTTGAACCAAAATGTATGATGTAATACTTCATATCATAAATTAAGAGCACGTAGTGTTAGGGAACTAGCAAACTGAAATCATGCATTGATATTGTAGCCTAAGGGCAATTTAGAGAGTATGTGGAGACTTCTAAAATTATAAGATCATAACATATTACGATTTATTTTTGTACCAAAAACAATGAGTAAACCAAGAAGGTATAGAAAAACAATATGGGCAAAGGTATTATTTAATTCACATGAAAAACTGAATCGTATTGCAGGAGCATTGCTAACCTTGGTTGGTCCAGATGCATTGCCCTTGTAGACCTCTTTACTTATTGCATGCTCCAAAATTTTCCGTGCCCATTCTGGAGGTTTTCTCTCCAAAGCTTCATAAACACACTTTCTAATTCTTGTACCTACATTTGTCGGTAATTTTCTCACAGGCTCCAATGGTTCTGCCCAATCTGGCAATGTTCTATTATCAGCAATAGGCACCTCAGCAGAATCTATCATATCAGTATCCTTATGATCCATCATAAAAACCTTGTTTCCATCATTTAATGAAGAGCTGCATAACAAATTCTCCGCCTCCAGAAGCAGCTGAAAATACAAGACGATTATTGGACAGCTCTCAAAATACATATCAATAGTTTCCGTTATCTAAAACTACAACCCAAGGGATTTTATAGTACCTCAGCGGGCCAAAGAAATGCATGGATAGATAGTTATAGGACAAACCTAACAGAGCATCCTTATGAATTGTATTCAGTATTCTGAAAAATATCACATAGCTGGACAAGGTATTGATGTAGCTAACATATCTTCCAATCTAACTGGGACTTAGAACATGTAAAAACATCTCCAACCAAATAAGCAAAAGCAAGAATCATGTTTCAGAAGATTTAACAACAAATTTGACACGGAAAAGCTCCTGATAGAACCACAGAAAAACATATGGGCAGAGTCTCCTAACTGATCGTCCCCATCTTCAGGCTTGTACATTCCTCTTTCTATTATTATTGAGAAAATGCATATAATCACAGAGCAAGGGCATTTATTGTTGTTTTAACCTCAAAAGGGAACAATGGTGCTGATGGTGACAGGTAACCCAAGCAAACAAAAAAACATTGCTGTATTTTATTTTCCTTCTGTGAAACAACATAGAAACATACCTTTTAAAATAGTTAATCTGGATAAAGTATTGTGCGGGGGTTACAATCTAAAGACTACTTATGTCTGACTGAAGAAGGAAAGAAACGCACAGGCGAAATTAATCCAGACTTCGGCTAACTGCAGAAGCAAATCCTTACCAAGGCATCCTTCTCCATGCCGGCAACCCCAGGTAGTGCTCCGCACAGTATACCACCATCACCTTGTAGGCAGCGGAATAATTTCACTCCTTCTCGACTGGAAATATCCGACAAATCCATGCACCCACGTATGGAAGAAACGGCTAGTATATACCTTCTAGCCAACTCAGGCCAAGTCAACTTGTTAGCAGTTAGCACATCAAAGTTCAATTCTTTTGTTGAAATGAGGCTCTCAGTGTCCCTCTTTCTTCCCCGCCTGGGTTTTGATTCCTTAGGGTCAATGTTTGGATCTACAAAAATAGACACCTTTGATAATAGCTCACCGAGAAGAACCTTAAAGAGTGTAAGGTGAACCCCAGGCAATACTACACCACTGCACCTCCCAAGTGTCTGGGCTACCAATGCATCTTGAGTAGCTTCCTTCGTAGAAGAAGTTTCAACAGGAACAAATACAGACACGATATCTTCATTATTGGTGAGACCTGATTCACCATTTGAATGGGATATAGAACCATTTCCAGGGAAATTCATGGGTGAAGAGTGATCCTTGTAGTGTTGAGTACTCACTGATAACACCTCTTTCTGATTTGCACAAACTGGCCATGGGTCAATAAGTTCATCTTCTAATTGTTCATATGAAGGCACTTCTTTGAGGCCTACGACTTCAGCGAAGCGCCCTAAAAATTCCCATATCTACAAGAAAATTGCAATGAGAAGATGGATGCAAGAATAAAAACGAAATGGACAACTCTGTAAATATGTGTTTCTTTAGCAGTAGAACATTGACAGTACAGAGATACCTGGAAAACATCTCCCGCCAACTCTGGCGGAAGTTTATGGCTAATGGGACGTCCTGGAGGTAGCTCCCGGATGCTAGAACCAATTGGCTGAGCATTATCCTGTAGCCCAGTCGCTGTAGATCCATGTCTACCATATGACATGCCTCCATTGCATTGACCATCCTTATGCATAACTGTAAGTGAACCACTTGCAACTGTCATAGAAGAGACAAATTCAGCCCTATTACACAAGAACCGGTAGTTTAAACAAGCCCTGGATCTAGGAAGAGACTCCACTATTTCTTGAACGAACTCCATATCAAGACCAATTCTATCCTGGTATAACCATTCTTTCAGTAATTTATGAGTAGATTCCACATCATTCTTCTTCTCCACAACTCGTGGTATACTGGGGCCATTGGATGAGCAAAATCTAGTTAAGGCAGCCGAATGACCATCAAAATTCTGACATCCAATCCCTTTGTTTGATGAAGGATTTTCACTGCTGTGTGTGCACAAGAACACCAAATGCCCATGTTCCTTGTACATTTTCTCACAAGCTTCCATCATAGCACAAGAAATCATCCTCCATACTGAGGAAGATGATGTTCCCTCAAATGTAAAGTCGCCAATTCGGTCATCAATATTGGCCTCTTTACCTGGTGCCTGACTAACATTCTCAGAATGTGAAGGCGGTATTTCTGCCATCATATTCAAATTTTGTGCATAGTTGCAACCCAAAGAAGTCCTTTTATACTCTGTATCATTGGTAAGACATGATAAGAAATCTTGCTTGGTTTCAGAGGAATCTGACAGAAGCATTAAAATATTGTCACATGTATCATTAGCAGGCTCTCCAATGGAACTGTTACTTTCCTTTGTTTCTGTTGTATCAGCCTTTCTAACAACATTTTGAGAGAGAATGGTCGATGCTTCTGGAAGTGGGAACGCAGAACATGGTAACCTTCTGACCTTAAACAAAGGCCCAAAACTCCCTCCATCAGAGACCTCACACTCAAACAGTGAACCAGTAATTCTATCATGCCAGTAAGATGTAAAACCAACTGGCCATATCTGGTGGCACTCATGGTAGCTTGCTCGTTTATCTATTTCTCCCAAGCTAGTAATAAAGAAATCTCTATATTGAACAGGTAGGCCAACCTAGAGTAACAATGCAACATAGCAGCACTGTCAGAATCAGCATCAAAATGAAGCATAAGACAAAAATATATTTGCACTATCAAAACACATAACAGCAGAAAACAATAACATATAAAAATGGATACTGAATGAAGGAACAGAAACTGAAACAGGTGGCGAGATACTTACACTGCGATGATCTGGTCGACCATTACTACTGTCCACTAGAAATTTTGGAGGCTTTAATGGATTTCTTTCTTCTGTAGAACTCAACTCTGTTGCTTTCGTAAAAAATGATGGATCCATAAAAATGTTGGGACTCCCGAACTCTTGCGTCTCAGCAAACTTGGGCAATTTTGAGGTTTGTGGAGAATCTCTTCTCCTGCGACGTATATGATTTGACCTTTGTTCTATGTTTCCATCATGAACCACTGGAGCAAATTGTTGTCTGATGTTAAGGCAATGAGCAAGACCAAATGGTGGCATAAAGTGATTCCCATCTGCAACAAGATCGGCCAGAGGTACGATGTTATAAGCTGAAACAATGATGGTCAATTATCACTTTCAGAAACTGGAAATGTCTATGAAAAGCAGCTCTGAACAACTCTGCAGGTATAGTTTCAAAATGTTAGCAATACACAACTGTTTGGAACTGGATTCAAATTTTCATTTACTGATGGAACACATTATATGCCTGAGCAGCCACAAATGCACTGAACACAGTGGCTACCTGAACTTAACCTTGATGATTAGCTTAGCAAATTGCTGTTAAGAAGTTACAGCGCTAAAAAGGCGTGGAAAATCACCAAAAAAAACACAAATCTCTCTTGCAGCAAATATGATTACTCTAGTATTCTCACCAAAAAGAGTTGTATTCTTCAAGTGAAGCCCCTCAAAATGGGGTAATTCAGTAGCAAATTCAGTCAAATGAGCTCCATCAGCAACAGTTGTTACTCTGCAAGGATGAAAAGGAAGTATTAATGGAAGGACCATAATGGTTGGATTGTTTACATATATTAGTCTGTAGTACTACTGAGGAATGTTGGAACTGGACATATCAAATGTCCAGATTTATAAGCTACTTAACACACTGATATGCCAAGTGGACTCAATAAATCAAACTCGACTCCATAATAATCACTAAAGGTGCAGAACGCCAATTAGTAAGATTGAATCGCGTCTGGTTACGTACTCAGCTGCACTTAGTTCACAGCCACCGGTGGATGAGCTAGCAATAGGATTTAGTACATCATATCGATGTAAGATCAAATGTCTAATGAACGAGAAAAGGAGCACTGAGGACCTTTGTCCATTAAATTTAGAGAAAGATTCACCAAACCAATAGTGGAATAAGATTTTAGCATCAAAACAGACCAAGGAAAGAGGAGAAATGTACCACTTCTATGCATGTATCAGGACTAACGGCCACGAATAGAATACACATTGTTCAATGGCATAAGAGAACACATTCTGCTAAGACATGAAGACTTACATCCCCTAAAACAGGCAACGCAAACTGGTTCAAGCTCCATTCATTTGCAGATAGGTTGTTAAAAAACACTGACCGAGAAATCTGTCTTTAACATGGTAATAAAGCAAAGCTTGATGTTTGCTAGCATTAACTGTAGGCATGGGGTCTGATCCAAGTATAAACACTTCACAAAATTGATTTTTTTTAATTTACAGAGGCCCAGCACAGCACAGCACAGCACTTTAACCCAGACCCTCCCCCACCCCTACTCCCATCCTTCCATGAAGAAAAAAAATTATAGACCTATTAATCCAGATGCACAAATTTGCGGGTCACAGATCTGCCATCAGCTAGCAAGGGAAGAATTAGAGTCAAAACAACACACAGATCAAAACCAACAGGTTAAACAACACCAACTAATGACAGGAACTTCCTCTCAAGAAAGTAAGACGATGGAGTTTGGTGTTTGCTTGGAACACCAGAAGTCATGATCAGATGCAAGATAACAAGTTCAGGAAACTGCAGCCCTTAAACCATAGACGCCCAGCGCAGCCCTTAACCCCGACCCCCTACTCACAAGAGAGAGAAAGAGGGCCCTAGGTCTATACCTCAAGATGCACAGATTTGCAAATCAAATGTCTACTGTCAATTGAGCTGAGATTCCGCGCTGATTGGCAGAAGAATGCTGAGGGAACAATTAAGGGCCCCCGGCATCCTGTTTCCCCTTCCTATTATCTTCTCTTTTTATCGACGAGACTAGTTCTTGGGACGACTGGTTATAAAGTGGGAGACACATGGAGTATGGACCTAGTTTATCAACTACATACAGTGACACAATAAATATATGCCATCACTACAATAAAATATACACTTTCAAAAAAAAATCCACATCAATGCTCCAGCATATATATCTGACAGGAATTGGCTGTATACAGACAACAAAGTAAGAGAACTGGTTGCAGAATTTGGTTCAGGGTCACCTAGTTGAACGATTTTAGTTAACCTATGGTTTGTCTTACCCTATGGATCTAAACGGGATACTGAAGAAACTAGATGAGGAATTGCAAAGATTACGCAAGGTAGGATGCCTGAAAGAAGAAAGCATTACTTTCTTACCGGAATAGTATTTTTTTTCTTTCTAAAGTTCAGTGTGAAATAGATATCTTCTCAAAATACAAGAACCAAGCACTCCGGTACGTGACAATGGCCCATTCTCCAAAGGTGACAATCCTTGCAAATATTTATGGAATAACATAACTAAAATCCTCGGCAGCACATATATGGAGTGTGCCAGCAGAAAACATATGTTGGGTCTGTTAGCAGAAAATCATTCAATCACAGTTGCAAACATTACAAGCACAACCAGCATCCAAAGAAAGAAAGCACTACATGTTCCACAAATATGCCTAAAATCTTATATGATGTATACGACATTGGAATGCTTTAACAGAGGGACATTTGCTAACAATAGGGTTAACACATATTAAGTGATCAGAAAAACTGACAGCCATGCGAGAGTTTGTCATTTGAATGAATATAATAGATGATCTGTGGGTTTCCCTACATAACTTGTTCAATGGATGCCCCTTCTACCACAACTACAGTACCTCTGATATACTTTGTGTGTCTATTTTTTCTAGCTAGCAACTCAGACATCTTTATTCCTAATCGATACTTTGCGCATCCTGGTAGAATTCCAAGATTACAAATACAAAGGGCTAGTCCCCGGGGCTACAAGCCTGCCAGGCACCCAATAGTTCTCAATGAGAAGGATAACCCTCTGGTAATAAGAAAGGGAGAAGAAATTTCCATACTATTATTTGAAATTTGAATTCATAATGGCAAACATAGAAGCCAAAGGTTCCATATTCAAAGTGCATGCTCAAACTCGACGGTAAACAGTCACGAGCAAATACTACCATAGTCCTTTGCCCATGCCCCCACTCCAATTTGGCTGACCCGTATTAATTATGATGGCATGTTTGTACATTTCCTTATGAGATTATCACTTGCCGAATCTGTCTGATTCGCTAGTCCGCTAGTGACGGTTATGTCTCTTTAGACGGTAATCATATTCTCTGGTGAGCATCAAAGTTAGTGAGGGCTTCCAAGATGGAGATAGAGCTAACTAGCTAAGAGAGAGAGAGAGAGAGAGGAGTTGGACTGCCATGCCACTGGCCGAAGGCCAATAAACTTGTAGGTGGGTAGGTAAGAGGCCAAGAGACACCAAATTTGTCTCCATTCATTCGCTAGACCACTAATGACGGTTACGTCTCTTTAGACGGTTATCATATTCTCCCCTGAGCATAAAAGTTAGTGAGGGCCTCCTGAGATGGAGAAACAGCTAACTAGCTAAGAGAGAGAGAGAGAGAGAGGAGTTGGACTGCCATGCCACTGATTGAAGGTAAGGCTAGTGTCAGTATTTTCATCCGGGAGTGAACTTGAAGGTAGGTATGAGGCCAAAATCTAGATAGGTGAACACTGAACACACAAAAAACACAAGACGCAAGCATGTTCGGGCCTAGGATAGATGGCCAGCAACAACCCTACTCCTTGTGTGGTATTGCATTGCGTTGGGTATCCTCCGGAACGAGTGTCTAGCGGGGAGCTCAGTTGTGTGTTTTCTATGTGAGGGCCTTACAAACTTGTGAGCCTGAGAGTCTTTGCCTTCTCTGGAAGGGAAAAGAACTAGTTATAGGAAGGCTGCTCCGCCAGCCTCGTAGAAATGGCGGAGCTACAGAAGTCATGTGATGCCAGGCTCATGTCCACATTGAAATCCGGAGCATGGCGCGTCTCGGTCCTTGAGTTTGTCTTGAGGTCAGCACGTTATGTCCCGGCACGAAGCCGTGCCAGGTCTTAGTCGTTGCGCCTACAGACACTTGCCTGCGTATGAACAAAGCGATGAAGGGGTTGACTTAGAGGGTCACCAAGTGACCGGGTCTCGGCCCCATGGCAAAGGGCCTCCTTATGGGCCTATGGTCCGACGCAGCCTATTCTGGGCCTGACTGCGGGACCGTGACACCATGTGTATCAATCAGGGCCGTGCGGCTGGTACCAGATGTTCCATAAACCCGCCAGCCAGCTGTACCAATAACGACGGAAGAGCCTCCGCTCCACCTAGATATTTCTTTTGTCGCCACTGAATAGTGAATATAGTCAGCTTTCCCTTGTAGCTAACAAACCCATCCTGCATGGATCCACATTGTGGCGTCACCAGAGGGTAAGATTGAGGAGCATTCAATTAAAAAGGCAATAGCTTAGTCCTGAACAGGCTAACTAGGAAAAAATTCAGTGCAGAAAACGTGGAAACAGGTAATTGGGTAAAATCCTCAATCCTAGGGTTCATTGCGGTACCCCTCCTTAACGGACAACTGACCATCGAGTTGTAGGGTCGCGGCCATGGTGGAAGACCTTGGTTATCTCAAGCAGACATGAGTGCACAAAAGTGGTGCTACTTCGTGTAGATCAACTATTCCACAAAAGATGGCGATAACGATAAGAACACCTTATTGTTGGCTAGACATCAAAGAAGGTGTTAATGTTCAAAGCAACTAGAGAAGAACAATAGTGATGCCTTTGTGGCCCCATAATGCAACCCAAAGTGAGAGATGATATCGGCATATCGCACTTAGTCGGTCATCCACATGTAAGGGTGGATGCGGTTAGGATGTTGGCCGAATCGAATCATCTCTGAATCCAATGGTATAGGATATGGTAAGAGATTTTCGTCATTGAGACACTATCCTCTCCAACTCTAAATCCGGTGTATAAGATACGGTATTGCTAATATGCTGCAAACAGGGTAATTCAATTTTTTTTTCTAGCAAGATTGTCCAGCCCTCCTGACTAGGGTTATCCAAGTCTTCGATAGACATTAGTGATGAACTTGTAATATGTGGATGTTACTAATGCAGTATATGTAGATTGCTCAACTTCTTTCTGTTGGTTCTACTGGTTGGTTATGAGAAAGGTCTTGGAAGTATCGGCTTTGCAATTTGTAAAAAAATAATGATCTTGCCCTCTTTCCATGCACGTATAGGCCTTATCAAGTATAATGTGAGATTCTATTCACGTGTAGGCCCCATCGAGTCAAACGTGATAGGGGTGTCACTGTATATGTGGATTGCCCACCATCTTCCCATCAATTTGGACTTTTGGTTCTATTCGTTGGTGCATGAATTTAGCAGTTACATATGTTATGATAATATCTGGTTACAGCCTAGTGTTTTTAGCTGTGGTTGTCTACAACCTTCTGGAGTTTACTATGTGTTTTAAGTCTTATTACTTGCTCATTTATGATGTAAGCTCTCAGTCTTGTAACATATAATAATGACAGATATCGCTTTGCAGTTATCTATACGGTATACCCATTACTCATGTGATTTCGGTGAGTCTTTATTTCTTATCATATGTCGTGTACTACTCCTTCACTTGCTTCGAACATAATTACGAAACGAGTTTGCTGCGCCATCGTGTCAAGTCTGGCCCTGACATGATATGTATTTGTATCCGCGTCCTAGCGTTATCCGCTCCACTTTCAAATCCGACAATAATGTGGCATAGTATATGGTCTGAGTAGTATCCAACCGAGTCCGATCTACTTAAACCCATAGGTTACACAACACGTAACATGATCCAGATCTTCGAAGACAGGTAAACCCTGAAGTGTGCAAAAGATAATCCTGAATCATAGCATTGACAACAGGAAACCTAATCAATGGAGACAATGCAGGCCAGGGTTGCATCAGGACCACCGAGGGTGTTGGTTGCATGTTGGCCATCGTAATATGACACAATGTCGAATATTGCTTCTTTAACTTGGCTAACATCTGCACCCAACCTTCCAATGTGGCCATAATATCATTGAAGGTGGTATGAATGTTCTCAAAGGTGTCGAAGATGGTGAGCACAGCACCATATTGTTGTTTTTGGCCATGGACTTACTTCAAGGAGACTTGACAGCAAAATCCATGGTGAGCACGGTAAATGACATGGAAAGGAGGCTGCATGCTAGTGGCTTGGATGGACAAGGCACAAGTTCAGAGAAGAGATTATAGCCTTGAAAGAACTCTACATCATTGTTTACTGTTTATTTTTCACCATGAAGATATCGGCAAGTAGGAGAAATGACTATCCAGGAAATATGTCAATTGTAATCAGGAAGCTAGGCAAGAGTACCCTCAATCCTAAGGAGTCCCAGAAATACTGCAGTAGGAGTCCTCGGCATCATTCCAGTTTAGGGCCTATGTTGTTGACCCATCATGTGAGGTTACTTAATGAAAAGGCTCATGTGATGTCTCTTTATTAGTTCATCTTCTCCATGTCTACCTAGCTAACTCCCTTGGTGGTGACGAAATTGGCTCGCAAAAAGAGGTTGATATGGAGAAACTATTGTGATAAGTGGCTACCATGGAAAAACCTCTTGGCTACCACAATCGACGAGTGATATGTATCAATGTATGTTCACGGTCTTAACTAACCAGTTGTTAGCAGAAGATCCCATTCATACTTTGTGAAGCAAGACACACCAAATCATGCCATGGCTTGTAAAGCCCATACAATATAGGTGAGTCATGGGCCATTTGATAAGCAAATACCAGTCAAAATGGCAGAAATAAAGATAGGGTAAGATCTCAAATCAAATGGCTAGAGAGATATAGATAGAGTGACCATCTACAGGTAAGATAACCATGACGATAATGAAAATAACGCTAGATGTTAAAGGTAGCAACATGGTGATGGTAAGACAAGAATGGTTCAAGTCATAACAAAGATGGTGACCTGCATAAAAAGGCCACTAAATAAGTACCAAAAGGCAATACATCAATAAAAACAACTCGCAACTAAGGTAAGAGAAGACTTGGACCATGGTCCATCTAATTAGAATGGATGCTGTCAACTGAGAAGAAAGAAAAGGAAAGGGTCAAGTGCAATTAATTAATAAGGAAGGACTGTGAAAACATAAGAGAATTACTGGATAAAGAGACCAATAGTTTGAAGAGTCGCATGGCTTTGGATGAACATGAAGAGAACCTAAATAACTCTGTCAGACTAAAGTAAACCAAGGACACGCCAAACATAAAGGATGATTCAGACATCTAGCTAAAGAAGAAGCGAAAATCAGCAGGAAATGTGACCGGTGATATTAAGCAATGATGTGACAATTAGGACACAAAAGGTACAAAAATAGTTTGGATGGTGAAAGAATTATGTGCATATGCTGCCGGAAGGATGCCATACATGTTTGACATCTTAGACATTGTAGGGCAGAAGAGGACATGGATACTTATGGCGATGGCGGCGGCAGCACGATATTGGGTGGGTTCTAGATTAGAGAACGGCGAGGAAACTATTAGGAATGTTTGTGATTTAGAGCAATTCTAGTTACAACCAGAATGTAGTCACAACACAATCTTTGTAAGTGATCAAAAGATTCTGTGAATACGAAAGAGTGGGTTCCTCCGGTTAGGTGGTGGCACCATCACTTTGTTCACGCTCTTTATCCTCTCTCGACAAACAGAATTGGGTCCACGCTTTGTCAGCGTCGAAACTAGCCACTATATTACTTGTGGCACAAGCTTCTTCCTACTACCACACAAGTCGTACCAACATTCTTCCTCATGGGCAGTATCGCTAGTGGAGAGGCATGATTAAGCACTACAGTAGTGCAGTCGTTGCCCATAGATTTCCATATGTAAAGTGACACCTTTTACATGATGCGATGAAATACACGCTAATGCTGGATGATGCAGTTGTCGCAGAGAATGGTGGTGCAAGCGTCAGCCTAAGGCTAGCTGAAAGTTTCAAACAAAAATGTATGCATCATCATGTGTTCCCATATCCCTTCTAAACATGTGACGCGAGGAAACCCAGCCACCAGGCGCCGGTGGAGTGGTTGATTGGGCTTCGGGCAGCAAAGTTTGTCAACTCAGCTGACAAGGCTCAACATGGATGTCGGGATGACGGCCCCGGATATCAGTGTGATGGTCGTGGGCAGCAGGCGGCCGTCCTGCGTAGCTTGGATTATGATGTGGTCAGGTTGTGCGTCACTGTGTCCTCCTTGTAGGCGGTGGATGTCGGGACAGCGATCCAGGTCGTGAAAGAGATGTCAGGGTGGCGGCATCGGTCTAAGCTGGTCTCCAAAAAGTAGGAGAGCAACGCAAGGGTTATAGAGGCACACCTTCACCATCGAAAATGTCGGGGTGGCCCAAACATGCTCCTCCCATAGCTTGTTGGTGGTGCATTGGACAGATTGTTCTGCTACTTCTCGGTGGCTGGACTGGGCTGCGTTCCCTTTGTATCTGGTTTTTGACTGGATTTCCGTAATAAACCGGTATCTTTCTTCTATATGAATGAATAGGCAGAGGAAACCCCTCTACCTTTTCCTTCAAATCAATAGCCTTTTCATTAGGCAACTCAATAAACTATCTGCTTCCTTCGTCTTCTATGCCTCAGTGCCTTGCACTCTCTTGCTAGTGATCAACTCTTCAGATAACCGGACCTATATAAGCGCTCTTCTCCTCTGACACCGGTAGGTCTGTTAATTTAATGGAACAGGCTAAATCTACCAAACTCCAAACTTAAACGACCAAATCAGAACCCACAAAGAAGTTTGCAGTTCACAAATCAAAACTCAACTACACCTAGGTTGAGCTCCTTGAGGTACCTGAACGGTACTACCAATCACTCAAAAAGAAGGATAGCATAAATATCAATGAAAATAGTCAAATTTAAAATAATAATGTTGATAGGTCATCAACTAACTACAAAAGGAGAAGGTACAAACATGGATAGGGTTTCAGGTGATATGTCGCCTAAAATCCTTTTCTTTCCACACGCATAGACATCAAAGAGAGATAATACATAAGCTGGACCGCTGGTATATGATCGAATGAGATATTTAAATTCACTAAATAAGAAACAAGGTCGAGGTGAATTGGTGAAAACTTCCATAGTAGAATAGAATAAAATAAAATGGTTATACTTTAGATATCACGCAACAGTGCAAGAGTATCCAATAACATAATTTCCAAAAAAAAAGTTGTTGATTTCTCTCCTACAGGTTGCAAGTCAAGGTGGATGGGATTTCCCAAGGGATGTACCTGAACATGCAGGTGTGAAGTGTCCCTACTTGACCTACTGACAACTAGAACAGGATAAATTATCATTGATCATGCGCTCATTCACTAAAAGGGTCATAGAGTGCACTTCTCGTATATCATGTACGCAATAAAAATAAGGGAGAAACATGCAATAACCATGAATTACTCGATGTGTTATTATTTAGTAGTCAGTACAAGTGCCGCACCATCACTAACACTCGAGAAAGCCACTGCTACCAGTTGCTAATTTTAGCATTTGAATTAGCCATTTTCTGAAGCAAAGGCGTCAACAGTTAAACAAAGCAGAAAAATCCGAAGACAGCACTAGAATCATATGGTATATTGACAGCACCTGCGATGCATGCATGCAATCATAACAAGTAGCAAAGCAAATATCAGCGCATAAACAAGGTTCAAGGCATCACGAGGTCATGGCATGCTCTGGATCGGTGTGTCTCACTGACCATTACCATTACCATCTGCAGACTAGTAGTATACCATTTCATACACAGCAAGCTACTACTTCTTAGTAGAGCTACTACGAAGCTGGATGACGAGGTTCGCGGCAATGATAATGAGGATATTAATAGGGAGCTGAGATAAGTGCCTGGTGATGTCTCTGACGGCGAGAGTGACGGGGTCGTCCTCGGGCGGGGCGGCGTTGATGTCGAGCGGCACGGCGCCGAGCCTCCATCTGTTGGAGCGTGCGCCGCGCATCTCGCACTCGGGGCACATCCAGTCCTCGTTGACGGCCACCGCGGGGGGCCGGCGCACGCCGGGTGGGCCCGGCGGCGGGGGCGGGGGCGGGGTGACGAGGGGCGGCCAGACGCGAACGCAGGACTCGTGGAAGCCGCGCTCGCAGGCGTCGCAGACAATGGTGGCCCCCGGGGCCTCGGGGCGGCCGCAGGAGGCGCAGGGCAGCGGCGGGTGGCCCCAGCCCGCCAGCCCCGGGTGCTGCGCCGGCTGCGGCACCCCCACGGTGGGGTGCCCGGCGGCGGCCGCGGCCGCCGCGAGGGACCTGGCGGCGCTGACCCGAAGCGATTCGGCGTGGTGGAGCCGCAGGGCTATCTCTCGGGCCTCGTGTGCGAGTAGGAGTTGGGCCTGGGCGTTGGCGGGAGACAGGGGTGGGGGCGGAGGCGGGAGCTGTGGCGGAGGGGCGAAAATGGGGAGGGCGAACTCGCGCGGAGGGGACTGGGGAAACGGCGCCGGCGAGGGGGAGGGGGAAGGTGGTGGAGAGGGCGCCTCGTTGAGGTCTATGTCGAGATGCGGCGGGCGATCCATGGTGGGCAGGGGCAGGGGATCGTGGTGGCGGTGGAGCTGGAGCTCAGGCTAGGGTTGGAATTGCAGGCATGGCGATGGGGCGGAGCAAGGGGAAAGCGGGGAGCTCTCACGAGCAAAGCGAGGCTGGGGTTAAGGAAGGGGGGAGGGATTCCGGGGGGGGGACGCACGCACTCAGCACGCAGGAGCAGGACAGCAGCAAGAGCAAAGGAGAAAGAAACGGAAGGGACGGAGCACACGTGGACGAGGGCCCGGGGACGCGCGGCTGGGTTGCCCTGGTGTCAGTGAGTCATGGCGTGTTTTGGGGGTTGGGCTGCGGTGGCGCGGAGCGTGTGACGCCCGTTGGAGCGGGGCGTCCGCGCCCTTGCCTTTCGGCGCTGTGCTGTGCTGTGCAGGTTTGGGGGTATCCGCTGAGTCTACCGGGTGGTTGTACACAGCGCCAAAAGGAGGTTTAATGCACATGTAACGTACTGTATGTATATGCTGCTTTCATTGCGGGTTTTAATCCAGCATATCTTCGCACATTAACGAGTAGATAGATGACAACTACTGTAATAAACATTAAAGAAAAATAATTGCTCTTGTTTTATGTAAAATAGGAAATCGTCTTGTATTAAAAACTGGGCAGTGTTGAGCGTCCCTCGAGACTCGGGAGCAAATATCCCCTTGCCCCCGGAGCTTGACATGTGTCCTTCCATCGTCATGATTCCATTCCCCGTTGCTCTCGCGTCCGCCAAAAAAGAATCTCACCCCATGATCGCCCATGTGTTGTTTTTCACTTACAACGCTGAGGGAGACTCTACTATCGCCGAAGAGTGGTCGTTGTTGGCCGCCCGTAACAACTGTGCCTCGACCCCCAACCTAGAGACAAACGCCTACGACCGGCCCGCCACATTATTCACTCCGATCTCCGGCGAGACTCATTCGGTGTAGATGCCGTTCTTCCGGGAGCCACAATGTCGCCGGAGAAGACGCATCGCCGCTTGCACCTCTGACACCATTCGTTGGTATCTCCGACGACCACCGCTCGCAACATCGGTATCCCTCGCTGGTAGCACCGCCGATGGTGGGCAGTAGCATTGCAATGAATGGTCAGCAGCACCACTAACCTTCCTTTACATCACCAACGCGCGACGGCATGCTGGCTTCGCAGCAACAACCACCACCGCATGCAGCTCCGCCCCTATACCATGGCAGTTGTGCCTCCGGCTCACTGTTGCATGTCGTTCGCTGTGACGCCATCATAGGGTTTGCAGCATCACCGCTCGCAACTTCACTGTCAACCACAATCGACGTTATGGAAGAAATCAACAGTAACGAGCTTGATTGGATTGGGTGGCTGGAGCCTGGAGCAGGTATGCAGTATCAAGAAGGTGTGAGGTCGGTGGAGGCACGACGAAGAAGGGGGGGCGACAACGACATAGTGGATGAGATGGTGGCCAAGAAATGATGAACTCCATGGCCATGGCGTTGCGTGACGAGACCATGAAATACGAGAGGAAGGGGAAAAAACATGTGGAGGGGAAGGATTTGAAGATAAGGAGTGCAATGTGCGGGGCCCATCCACGTGGTATGTGGGAGTGAGACGCGTGCGCCCTTGCTTGTCGACACGGAGGATCAAACCTCGAGGAGAATACATGCGTTTTCCATCAATATACCCAATCCAAATTATGTTAACTTGTTATGGTAACTGTTACTAATCTTTACGAGAATAGGTTTGCAGTAACTCGCTTAAAAATGACAATACAATTTGGTTGCTAGGGAAAACATAATTACTCATATTTATCCGAGTTCGTTGTGCTTTTATCTGAACCATGTGCATATTAATGTGCTTAAGGTTGAAAGTTTATGAAATTCTTGCTATGATGATTGACTTTTTATTAGTGGCTTGAATTAAGGTATATATTAGTCATAGTAATTGATAGAAAACAAAGATGAAAATAACTTTTTTTAGGAGGAGAATTAATGTCATTCTCTTGTCAAGGTTGATCACTGTACAGATGATTTACACAACGCCAAAAAAATTCAGATGCAATTATAAATTTGTATTATGGTATTCACTATCTTAGTTTTGACCTATAAATGAGAACAAAATTACATAGAAGGCGATTGTTTTTATTTGCTTTATGTTTGATGTTAATAGTTAGTTAAGATAAGTTAACACGGTTAAACACCAAGAACGTGAGAAATAATTCATATCTACACATCGCCAAAGAATGAGGTTTTTATATGCTTGACTTTTTGTATGTTGACGAAACCTCAGTCGGTAACTTTAGCTGAAACAACCAGGGCTAAACCATGCGTTTAGAATCAGAGACCAAAGCCAACATGTTGGTGTCAAAGACATACTACTAGGCGAACCACATATAAGTAATCAGAGGTAAAGGAATTAGACGGCGCAAAAAAGTTTATTTTTGCTTTGGGTTGGCTCGAAAGCTGCAAGTATCTACCAGTTTGAACTTTGCACGGAGCTAGAAAATAGGTAACTTAGATACATAGGGGAAATATGATTGCAAGAAAAGATAAAAGATGGCATGCTTCTCAACACATATGAGGAACCATAGACTTTTATTTCATAATCATATTTAACTTATTACAATTATAAATTGCTAAGTGTAGAAAGGACGTAGCTGCTCAATATTCCAAGGTCGTCTTGTTTGCTCGAACGGATCGTCAATGCCTCTCTTGCGCTTGGTTCCCCTTTTTCCTGCCGCCTTCTTGCGCATTTTCTTTTCTTCTTCGTCGCGGATGTCGGCTAGGTAGTAGGAACCATTGAGCAGCGCCTTTGTGACTATAAACGGTCCTTCCCATGGCGGGGATAACTTGTGCAAGCCTTTTCTGTCTTGAATTAGGCGGAGAACCAGGTCACATGTTCTGAAGCTTCGCTTCCGCACTCTCCGGCTATGATAGCGGCGAAGTTGTTGCTGGTACAAGGCGGAGCGATGGAGAGTGACGTCTCTTTCTTCGTCTAGCAGGTCTAGGCTATCCTGTCGTGCACCTTCTACGTCTTGCTCGATGTAGGCTTGAACTCTTGGGGAATCGTACTTCATGTCGTTAGGTAGCACTGCCTCTGCACCATATACTAAGAAGAAAGGAGTGTAGCCAGTAGACCTGTTTGGCGTTGTGCGCAAACTCCATAATACCGACTGTAACTCATCTGCCCAAGCGTCGGCTGCCCTATGTAATGGGGCTTCGAGACGAGACTTAAGTCCTGATAAGACTAGGCCGTTTGTACGCTTTACTTGTCCATTGGATTGAGGGTGTGACACGGATGCCAAATCAAGCCGGATGCCCAGATCGCTGCAGTATTCTTCTATGTCGCCTTGAGACAGATTGCTGCCATTATCGGTGATAATGCTGTGTGGAACTCCAAACCGAGAGATAATTCCCCAGAGAAAATTGGTGGCTGTTCGTGCGTCAAGTTTGCTGATCGGTTTAGCTTCAACCCATTTGGTGAACTTGTCGACAGCGACCAATAGGTGAGTGTACCCACCGCGCGCCTTTTTGAAGGGATCCACCATGTCTAAGCCCCAGACCGCGAACGGCCAGGTGATTGGGATCGTCCTTAGCTCCTGTGCCGGCAAATGAGGTTGACGAGCGTACAACTGGCAACCTTTGCATGTCTTTACGATGTTCTCGGCGTCTTCTTTGGCGGTGAGCCAGTAGAAACCTTGGCGGAAAGCTTTGGATACGATGGACCTAGCGGAAGCATGATGCCCGCAGGTGCCAATGTGTATGTCCTTCAGAATTTCCCGGCCTTCTTCCGGCTGTATGCACCGCTGATAGATGCCGCAAGTGCTTCGCTTGTATAGCTCGCCTTTTATTATCGTGAATGCCTTGGCTCGCCTTATGATCTGCTTCTTTAGCACCTCATCATCCTCCGGCAACTTTTGGTCGATTAGAAAGTCGAGATATGGGACTGTCCAATCCGGCTGTGTTAAGTAGACAACGGAATTTGCCGCTTCTACCGGTTCTTCTGCGTCGGGGTCCATCAAATCGGCGCCTTTAATGGATGGCTTGTGCAATTGCTCCAGGAAGTTATCTTTTGGTACCTTTTTGCGTTCCGATCCGAGTCTTACAAGTGTGTCCGCCGCCTCATTCTCAGCTCTTGGAACATGCCGGACTTCGTAGCCTACGAAGTTTTTTGCGAATTCATCAACCTTGGCTCTGTAAGCCGCCATTGTTGCGCTTTTCGCATCCCATGTTCCGCTTACTTGCTGCGCGACCAAATCTGAGTCGCCATAACAGAGGATTCTTTTGACGCCTAGGTCGTTTGCCACGTGTAACCCATGAAGCAAGGCTTCGTACTCGGCAACATTCTTGGTTGCTGTGAAGTGTATTTGTAACACGTAGCTAAGCTTGTCACCTTTAGGCGTGCGCAGAACGACACCAGCCCCCGAGCCTTTGAGCATCTTTGATCCGTCAAAGTGCATGACCCAATATTCTGATTCGGGGAGTGTCGTTTCCTCCATGGCCTCTGTCCAGTCGGCGACAAAGTCGGCAAGCGCTTGAGACTTAATGGCGGTCCGTGGTTTGTAGACTATATCAAAGGCGGCGAGTTCGATGCCCCACTTGGCAACTCGACCCGTTGCCTCTGCATTGTTGATTATGTCTCCCAACGGTGCTTTGCTGACTACTGTCACTGTGTGTTCCTGGAAGTAATGCCTAAGCTTTCTGGCGGCGAAGAATACACCATAAGCCAGCTTTTGGTAATGCGGATACCTCTGCTTGGAGGCGGAGAACACTTCACTGATGAAGTAGACCGGTCGCTGCTCACACGCCGCGGCTTCGTTCTCCTTTCTTTCCACAGCCAAGACAACGCTGACAACAGCTCCTGTTGCCGCGATGTACAGCAGCATTGGTTCTTGTGATCGAGGTGCTGCCAATATTGGAGCGGATGTGAGGGCCTCCTTAAGTTGTTGTAAGGCGGCATCTGCTTCTGCTGTCCACTCGAAGTTGTCGGATTTCTTCAATAGCCGGTAGAGAGGCATTGCCTTTTCCCCTAGGCGGCTTATGAAACGACTGACGGCTGCTGCCGATCCGGCTAGGCGCTGCACGTCCTTCAGACAAGTAGGTCTGGATATGTTTTGGATGGCCTTGATCTTCTCCGGATTAACCTCGATCCCTCGTTCTGAGACGATGAACCCTAGCAGTTTGCCGGCTGGAACGCCGAAAACGCACTTGGCGGGATTGAGTTTCATCTGATACCTCCGGAGATTCTGAAAAGTTTCTTCCAAGTCCTCTAGGAGATCTGCCTTCTTTTTTGACATTACCGCGATGTCGTCTACATAGACGTGAACATTGCGGCCGATCTGTTCGTGCAGGCAATTTTGCATACAGCGCTGGTATGTTGCCCCTGCATTCTTCAAGCCAAAAGGCATTGTAATGTAGCAGAAAGTCTCACATGGAGTTGTGAAAGATGTTTTCAGCTGATCTGACTCTCTCATCTTGATTTGGTGGTATCCTGAGTAGGCGTCCAGAAAACAAAGCAGCTCGGAGCCTTCTGTGGAGTCTACGACTTGGTCAATCCTAGGCAGCGCAAAGGGATCCTTTGGGCAGCACTGGTTAACACCAGTATAGTCGATACACATCCTCAGCTCTTTATTCTTCTTTGGAACGAGTACAGGATTTGCCACCCAGTCGGTGTGTACAACTTCTTTTATGAAATTGGCGGCCTTCAGCCTATTTATCTCCTTTCCTATAGCCTTGCGCCTCTCATCTCCAAAGCGTCTTGTCGCTTGTTTCACCGGCTTGGATCCTTTTATGACGTTGAGCGAGTGCTCGGCAAGTTCCCTCGGTACACCAGGCATGTCGGAAGGCGACCATGCAAAGATGTCACGATTCTCACGGAGGAACTCGACGAGCGCGCCTTCCTATTGCTGTCAAGGATGGAGCCGATGACAACTTGCTTAGACTTGTCACCTGGGATGAGGTCTGCCTTTTTGGTGTCTTCTGAAGCTTCGAAAGTCTTCTTGACATCCATCTTTGGCTTTGGCATGGAGTTGTCTGAATCCGCCCCGAGCAGCGCGAGTTCTTCCTTGTGGATGACGGCTTCTACGAAGGCGGCCATGCCACGCTCGCACTCCTTGGATTTCTTGAAGTTGCCGGAAACCATGATGGTTCCGTTTTCCCCCGGCATTTTAAGCTTGCTGTATATGTAGCACGGCCTTGCCATGAACTTGGCGAAAGCCGGTCGTCTGAAGATTGCATGATAGGCGCTTTTGAAGGGGACAACTTCGAACCGGAGGAACTCTGAGCGGTAGTTCTCTTTTGGTCCAAAAGTTACCTTCAGCCCGATGCTTCCCATTGACTTTGCTTGTCTGCCGGGCACTATGCCATGAAAGGTGAGGTTGCTGTGATCCAGCTGATCCTCTGATAGGTTCATGCGGCTTAGTGTGTCGTAGTACAGGATGTTGAGGCTGCTGCCGCCATCCATAAGTACCTTTGTGAGTCTGAAGTTGTCGACAATGGGGTCGACGACAAGGGCGTATTTGCCTGGGTGAGGGACGTGATCAGGGTGGTCGGACCGGTCCCAAGTGATTGCTGCCTCCGACCAGTTCAAGTACTGAGGGACGTCCGGCATTGTCGCGTTGAGTTCGCGCATCTCCGCCTTATCCGCTTTAGCCGAAGGCGTGCCGACAAAGCACACAAGAGATTCTTTGACCTTCGGATACGGCTTCTTTTTCTTGGCGGCTGCGTCATCTTCGCTTGAGATAGACATGTTATCGTCATCCTCATCCTCCTTGCTGTCTTTCTTGTCGTTCTTCTTTGACTTCTTTGACTTCCAGCCGACTGTGGGATCCTTTTTGAAGTCGTCCATGAAACGGCACTCTCCAAGCATATGGTTGACCTTGCCCAATGAGGCGTGGATGGGACACGGCAAAAGCTTTGCCTGTTCATAAGTGATTCGCGCCGCCTTCGGCCCTGAGCCGGCTTCGCGACTATCTTTCTTATTTTTTCACTTCTTTTTGCCGGCGTTTCCTTGGAATGCTACGGCTACCTCATTGGAGGGTCCGGCTTTGTCATCCGCCGCCTGCTTGCGTTTGTTGTTCCGCTTTGGTATGATGTTGACGTCTGGGTCATCGTCCCGGGCGTCGTCATCCGCCGCCGCGTATTGGGCGGCTAGGTTGAGCATCTCACCAAGGTCCGTGATTTGCTCACGGACGAGCCTATGACGGAGCAAGGACTTCTTCTGTAGGCCCGTGTAGAAGGCGTGGATAGCCTGCGCGTCCGAAACACCATGACAGTTGGCTTTTTCGGATATCCAACGGCTGACAAAATCTGTCATGGTTTCGTCCGGCTTTTGGATACAGCGCTGCAAATCCGTGTAGGTATTTGGACGCTTGTATGTTCCTTGGAAGTGCTGGGAGAAAACCTTTTCCATGTCGTACCAGCTATGGATGGACTTTTCAGGAAGGTTGTCGATCCAAGCTCTTGCCGTGCCTTCCAACATGAGAGGTAGGTAGCGGACGGCAATATGGCTGCTCCCGCCGGCAATTTCTATGGCCATGGCATAATCGGATAGCCATGAGTCCGGCTTAACGAGGCCGTTGTACCTAGAACAGTTTTTTGACACTGATGTCATGTCCTTAGGGAACGGCTCTCTGCGGATGGCGTCACCGAAGAATTTTGGTCCAGAGTATAGCGGCTCCTTTCCTCTTGCTATGTCTTGTAGGCGATGTCGTGCGTCTTTTGGATCGAGCTGCCGTGCGCCTCTGTTCGCGTCCGGCTCGTCCTGCGCTGCCCGGCTTATGCTGCGCCTGGGCCCTTCTACCTCCTCTCTCTTCTTGCTGCCAGTGCTGCGTTGCGGAGATCGGCTGCGGCCTCTCCTTGGAGGGTCGTTGCCGACATCTTTTCTAGGCGGTGGTCTGTTGTTCCGGCTACCGCCATTGTCGCGTCTTGGCTGAGATGGAGGTGGTAGGTCTCCTCTGCTTCCCGTCCTTGAATTCTCGTCCCGCCTTGGTTTTGGCGGCGGCGCCTTCTTTGGAGGTGGCGTTGCCTTCCTTTTGTCACCATGGCTACTGGAGCCAGACGGGCCCTCGGGGTCAGCGCCGGGGGCAGCTTTGCACTTGCCCGACTTAGACTCTAGGTCTCCCCTGCGAGCATCCGCCATGTGGCCGTAGGAATCAGCGCGAGCTTGTTGTTCTAGGGCCTTGCTCACGAAGTGTCTTGCGTTGGCTAGTTTTTCTTCCGCCGTGTAAGTGTTGTCGTCCAGGGTATCTAGTGCGGCGGCCGCGTTGAGGATAGGGGTGCAGAAGACAACATCCCCCCTTCTGTCCACTCGCTGTGGTGCCGTACGCCAATCGAACCCTAGGTCTTGAGCCGCTGTTGTTGCTTGCGCAGGCGGCTCTTTTCCACGGCGGTTTTTTGATGACCTTTTCTCCTCGAAGAGTTGCCGGCTTGTTTTGGCCGACATCTTCTCCTGCTCTTTCTCGATCTTCTTCGCAAGGCTCTCAACGTGCTCCTCTCTTTTTCGCAGGAAGTCAGAGTGCTTAAGCATGTTAAGTGTAAGCTCTTCCACTTCGTCGAGTGGGGTGTTTTTGTTCACCAGAGTATTCATGATCTCGTCTACTTCTTTGATGACGGAGAGCAAATCCGTGGGTTTGCTGCTGCCGCCTTTCTCGAGGCCAGTTTTCTTCTTTGCGCGCACCTTGTCGGAACTTTCAATGAGCTGGCCGGCAGTGGTGTCCCCGGCTTCTTCCGCCGGCTTGTTTTGCGCCTCCGAAGTAACTGGGGTTGTCTCGTGACCGACAACAACCATCATAGCCAGCTTGTCAGGTATGTCTGTATCCGCTGTACCCTCTGAGGGGGCCGGATTACCACTGGAAAAGCGGGTTTTGATCTTCTCTTCGAAGAGACTAGCATCATCATCGGAGTCAGAGTCTATGTTGACTTGAACGTTAGATCTGGATCCGGCATCTGACATCGCATCCTCCTGTAGAGCAGGGAGGATTGACTCAGGATCGTTGTTTTCCGGCTGGGAGTCGGATCCCAGTCCGACAACTCCGACGAAGTGGAAATCAGATTCGGCCGACTCCTGGGAGAAGGCGGATTCGGATCCATCTTGCCGGTCGACTGCTTGGTCGAAGGGTTGGTGGGTGGGGTTGTAGAAACGCGGTAGGCCGTACGCCTCTGGCGTGTACCCGATGAAGACGTCGATCCCTCCGATCGGCACGATTGCGCATCCGATAAGGTAGTCGTCCGCCGGGAGCCAGGACTCATCCGAGTTGACGTAGCTATGGCCGTCATACCTTGTGACGCGACCGACGGCGATCTGCTTGCCCACGCCGCCAAGTGTTCCCGCCTGGAACGTGACGCCAGGAACCTTATGCCCCACGGTGGGCGCCAACTGTCGTGGTATCGACATATTTGATAGGAGACGGGGGTCCTCTAGCCTACGTATGGATTGTGGGGAAGAAGGTTGGTGTCGTCGAGGTCGGGATTGAACACGGCGAGTTTACCCAGCTTCGGATCCCACAGCGGTGGCGGAATCCTACGTGCTGCTATAATTCACTATGAGGCAATAGCCGTGAACAGGTTACAATGGGTATGATGCCTATTGAAGTTGTCTCTGTGCTTGGCCCTAAAGGCCTCCCGGTGGCCGGCTTATATAGGCGGCCAGACCCCGGGTTACAAGGTAAGTTCTTGGCAAGTAAACAGAGTCCTAGACCTAGCCGGCTTAGTTGCCGCCTTCCGTCTTGGGCTCGGTGGCTTGATGGGCTTCGGCCTTCTGCCTTTCTTGGACCGTCCGCCTACTTCCTTATACGTCAGCTATCTGGGCCGCCCGGCAGGCCTCGGCCTTACCACCCTTGGGCCACCCTGGACTAGCCGGATTGATCCATGTTGGTTATACCCCTAGTTGATATATCCCAACAGTTACATAGATTTATGGGTTCAGTGAGTTGCTCGGAAAAATATTCTTTTATAATTGTAGCTCACTGTTTGAAGTTTGAACTAGACAGTTGTATCTAATCAGTAGGATGACATAACTTATCTTTGACGTGGTATGGTGATTTTTTTTATAGAAATTTGTTTTTTCATGATCTGGATTGGTGTCATTATACCCAAGAAGGTTGCATTCCCCCGGTCTACCGGTTGGCTTATATTATGCCAAAGAATACTCAATGCACATGACTACATAATGTACTAGAACTTTAATGATGATTTTTAGTATTATAATATCTTGGTTTTGACTAACAAATGAGAGCATACATGGAATGCACTTATTTAGACTTACTTTTACACTCTTGAAAATATCACGTGTTAGGATTCGGCGCAAAGAGTTAGTCATTATAGTTGACTAAGCACCTACTAACAAATAACAATGTCAAAGCTACACTTTCAATTTCGTAATAAAATCATAATTTTGATACGAATAATTTCAATCTTTGACTTCTAATAGAGCCACACACACTAACCTGAGAGGCTATCTAAATGATTTAGGATGGTGTTTGATAATTAGAATAAATTTAGAACTCACAATAGCTTACAATTATCATAAAGTGTTTTTAGATATCGTTTTTTCTGAATAAAGGATGCCCTTAAATTCACTTTTTTCAACAAGAGCAGTTGTGAGTTTGGTGATACTACAATGTAAGAGAGACAACACATATCAACCAATAGTTTTCCGAATGGAAAACTATTGTTAATGTGATGTCGTAACTAGCTCTTAATCTATTAGTATGTATACTAGTTGGTGACACCATTTCGTATTGATCTTTTCTTTTGAGTTTAGTATTTATGTTGTTTACACATTTACATGTTCATCAACTAATTGTCTCTTATTCAGTAATTAATTACAATATATCATAAGTCGCTTTATTTTAGTTATTATGTGCATGTCAGATAGAATAAGGGGAGAAACATATGTATATTTGAAAATGATTGTCGAGGAGAGAAATTACAAGTTAAAGGATCTTGTTTTCAATTACATGATACGAACACAAGATACCAAATGGGAGGAGACCACAAGATATCAAATCGGAGAACACGAGATACAAAATACACTCATCGAACAAACTATCGCCGGTGAAGATTTACCAATGAATTCAAGTTGTGTGATCCAAATGATATATTCTAGATTTATTTCAAGAGGTAAAGTACACAAAGTGGAGAGGAGGTCATTGATGAGTGCATTTGGTACTCATTGTTTTCTTAATATAGTTTTGATATCCTTGCTACTTTTCTCGGGTTATGCCATTAATTGCTCGCTATACCCTAATTAATTGTGAGATGCTAGGAGAAATATATATGTTAGTTGATCCACGGGCGCACGGTTGGGGAAAGTAAATTACATATTAGGACATATAATATTTGGGTTTTTGTAATCTCATGCGCATAAGTCATGACCGAATCATACTATCTAAGAAACATGGTTTTGTATAATAGTGATCACATGTATATTATGGAAAGAAATTATGATTGTACTTCCTAAGAACATATGAACAACATACACACCAAACATGAACAGGGGATAGTGGTCGTGTGACATACTTCCTAAAGCCATATTGGTTCCAGAGGCCCGATATGTGCATGATGCATCACAATACAAAAGCAGAGACATATAGCATTGTAGAAGGACTATGGGAAAATGGAGTGAGATCAAGCGTCTCTTATGGACACAAGAAAAAAAAACTTGCAATTTAAGGTGCAAACAAGGGAATGACTCATAACACACACACACTATAATGTCCTCATATTACGCGATTCAAATGTTAAGTTTTAACCATTAATTTTGCTTCCTATTTTTCCTACATGATACCATGTATTGCTTAGTCATTGGTATCATACTACGAACTTGGTAGGGCTCTGATGAGCGAGGGTAGACAACCATCGTCTAGAGATAAGATAGATGTGAATCAAGACCATGATTAGAACTTTTGTTGGTGTTCCCTTGTTATTTTTATCATGATTGTGTGTATGCTATGTCCCTTTAATTAGGAAGACTATGCATATAAGCCTGAGTTTAGCCTAACTTTCCTAACACACCATATCCTTAATGTTCATATTTAAAGATTTTCAGTCGCTTAACGAAATGGCTATCCTTAATAATACCTAAAGGCGTCGGAAGTAGCGCCCGACGCATGCGGCTGCGCCAGGGATGCAAGAAAGAAACCTTAGAGAAAGTCTAACAACCGTCCCTGCTCCGCTCCACTCTAATCGCTGCCTGTCTGGCTGCCCACGTGTCACTAACCTCGCTCCCCTCTATCGCTAGGAAGCGAGCAACCCGAGCTTGGCCTTGCCGCCACAATAGCCCCACGATCAATCAACAACTCTTGTACATAAATTGACCGTTGAAGCGGGGATCGAACCTACTTGATGGGAGTGGAAGTTTGATGCCGAACTCGAGTATCCTCCCCATGAAATCCATCTCTACTGCTTTTCTCGTTCCAGCACCATCGGCACACTTGTCTAGATACATCTTCTTTTTAAAAGACTTGAGTCACTTATTTGTGCACGGAGGGAGTATATGATTGTGTATTCTACATCAACAAAACGACTTTAAGCACCATCTCGGCACCATAATGCCCTAAACTGGTCAAGCTTGACTGGTTTTTCTACTGTTGGGTCCCCTACCACTAAACCGGCTATAGCCTTCTTTCTAGCGGGAAGCAGGCTGGGCCCACTAGCGGGCATCTCCCGCTATGCCCTAGACCTAGATGTATGCAGTAAAATTCATGTAAACCCGCATTGTCTCTTGTACATGGACAAGCTAAACTGGTGTCAGCACATTCTCCATAGATAGATTGGATCGGCCTCACACAAATCGACCGGAAGGTCCGGAAGACGTCGACCACACAATGCAGCAACAACGTAGACGAAGGGTACAAGGCAACAGCAGTGCGCGCGTACCTTCTTGCCGGCGCCGCGCACCGGGCCAGACGACGTGTTCTCCTCCTACTGGCCGCGTGCGGCGTGCCACCGCTTCCTTGCCGCCGCCGCTTTGCCGTCGCGTGTGCGCCAGGAGCAAGGGAAAGGACGAGGGCTTCGTTCGTTATGTCGATGGGCATGCAGCCGCCTTAGATCTGTTGACGTCGACCGAACCACCGGTGCGTTGCCAGCGTGGACGGCCGTGTCCACTGTCAGTGGGCCTCTGTCCATGACATGCAACTAAGGTTGGTTGAAGTCAACATTGTTTGATTTTCAAAACAAAAAAAACGTCTTTTTTTTAGAAACTCCTTGGACACTGGTGAAAATATTGCTACACAAACTGCAGTGCATATATTTCCCATACAAATCCTGAGATATTTTGTAACTTTTAGTTACTCACCAAAGATTTATCCTTGTTACGGGAACGATGATTTGCAAGGTCACCAAAAGGGGAAGTAAAACAGCTTTGGTGAAATACAACAATCACGAAAGTTAGGATTTTCGGGACAAACTGAGATGGATAACAATGTCCATCAGTTCATACAACATTCAAAAAGCTTTCACCGATCCTGCCTACTGGGAATTGTTCCATCTTGGTATTACTACTATAAAGGTTGAGAGCCCACCCCCTCCTCACACCCTTTGCCCCTTCTGGCCATCCTGAACCGTCCGATCTCCTTGTGAACAGTGAATTTCGAGTCCACTTTTGCCCACAACCGTCGGATGCGGTGAAAACTTTTTCCACCCGTTTCGATGAATAGAGGTTTCGCTCTTGGTCCATGCCAGGTGGGGCCGGGTCCAGCAGTCAGTGGGCAAGCGTGGCCCGTCCGCGTCGCTCTCTTTTTCCTCACTCCCCGCAGCGACGAAAAACCCACGTCTGGGGTGAAACCCTAGACAATCGATTCGCCGTCCTCCCCAGTCCATTTCCCCTTTCTCCTCCTCGCCCCGCTCCTCCCAGCTCGTCCACCGCCGCCTCTCTCCCGACGGCTCTGGAGTGCCGGCCATCCGATCCCTTGCCTTTTCTCCCCGCGCCATGGCGCCGTGGACCATGGGAGATGGCGGCGGCGCGAGGCCTCCTTGCCCGATCCAGTCCTCCAGCTCTGCCTCTCAGCCACGCACGTCGCCGCCCCGCCGTGCGGTTCGAGGAAGCAGACATCTGTGCGGTCGGAGCAGGCCGGCCGTCTTCCATGGAGTTAGCCACCGCTTCTGAACGGGAATAGAGGAGGAAGGTGTGCAGATGCGAGAGCGGCAGCGGGAGCGGCGGCGGGAGGCAACAACCGGACCAGGCAAGGCCATACACTCCCCTATCCTCTCTGCTCTCCGTCTCTCTCGCATCTGGCTGTGCTGATTTATTGCTTTTAGTATGTTTGATTTGCATCTGGAAATATATTGCATCTATAGATCCTCGTCATGCTTGCAACCCTCTCCATTTTAGGTGGTGCTTTGGTGCCGACCTGATTCTAGGGTCAGTCGTTCTTCTTGGGTCTGTGTACAAAAGATAATGTTTTTTTTCTCCCTTCAGCGATTTCACATGGTAGCTCCAGTTAGAATATCTCCAGTTAGAATGTCATTTACCTCCGTGCTATTATACTTCTAGATTGTCTTCATTCAGTGGTGCTAATAATCAACCCTTGTTTTGGTTGTTGCAAGAAAAAAAAACCATGGTCAGTATTGTAAGGGTTGCTGTGGAAGTTTTCGCCACCCGTTGTTGTTGCTTTTCTGTGGGAGATTTCGCCACGGTCAGTAGGGTAAGTGTTGGTGTGCGACTGTTGTTGTGCTACTATCTATTTGTGATTTCGCCACGGTCAGTAGGGTAAGTGTTGTTGTGCGAGTGTTGCTGTTGTACTATCTGTTTGTTCTGCTAATAATCCATGTATGTTCTTGTTGTTATAGGAGAAGGGCCACATCGAGTGCGGTGAGGGTTGTTGTGGGAGCTTTGGTGTGGGTCGCGGTCCAGCTTTCTGTGGGAGCTTTGGTGGAGATCGCAGTCCGCCCGTCATTTATACTTTTCTGTAGGTATGTAGCTCTGTATTAGGTCCTCTTCTCTAACGTTTTCTATTTAAAGGCTATAATTTGATACATTGTTCAGATTTAGTTGATTGTTAGGTGTCTTGTTTTTTCTGCGCTCTGGGTGGTCTTGGTTTATATGAAATCATATTTCTTCTAAATTAATGAACTGTCTATGGAGGTTGGTTTCTGGTGGCGTTTAGTCCACTATATGTTTCTGCTTACATATGGTGGTACACATTTATGCTTTGTTGTAGGTGTGGTCATCCTTGCAATGGTTTGATGCGCTATTTACTGATTCAGGGTTCTGTCGTGTACATTGTATTGTAATTATTTCTATTTAAAGGCTATAGTTTGGTTCGCTGTCTACATATTTTAAGGTTTTCTTTTTAGGTCTATGATTTGATAGGTCTATTTTAATGTGTTCTTGTTTTGGTTATGGCTGGGGTCTTGGTTTCCTATTTTAATGGTTCCTTTTGCCCTGCTGATGATCCATATTTTTTTTTATTCTTGCAGCAAAAGGGCCACAATGAACAAGGTCAGAGTTGCCCTGGGAGCTTTGGCGGACATGGCGGTCGCCCCATCAGTTATGCTTTTCTCTACGTATGGGCATCTTCAGAAAGGCTATCAGTTGAGAGGTTGCTCACATTTAATTTATTGTTAGGTTGGCTTTCTATGAGCTGAAGCATTATTTAGCTAGCTACAAATGCTTATTCTGAATTGATGTTTAGTTAGGACCTGATTTGATAGGTCTATTTTAATGTGTTACGGTTTTGGGGTTTCCTATTTTAATGGTTCAATGAATGCAGCTTTCAATATTCTCTTGCCATCCTAAGTTCTTTTATCGAGTTATATCTTCCATTTTATTAAGGAGTTCCATTTTATCCAGAACTGATTGGAGAGTTGCTTGCTGCTGCTATTTGCTGGCATATGCATGGTACAGTTATATAGATAAAAGTTAGACAATATTTCCTTTGTAATATTGCTTGTAAAGTTATATATGGTGGGGTTTCCTATTTTAATGGTTCCTTTTGCCCTGCTAATAATTCATATTTCGCTTTATTCTTGCAGCAAAAGGGCCATAGTAAGCAAGGTCAGAGTTGCCCTGGGAGCTTTGGCGGACATGGCGGTCGCCCCAGCAGTGATGCTTTTCTGTAGGTATGGGCATCTTCAGAAAGGCTATATTTGGGAGGTTCCATTTTATCCAGAAATGATTGGAGAGTTGCTTGCTTCTGCTATTTGCGGGTATATGCATGGTAGAGTTATATAGATAAAAGTTAGATAGTACTTCCTTCGTAATATTAATTGTACAGTTATATAGATAAATGTTAGCTAATATTGCTTGCTAATATTTGATTTTTTGGTTGCTGTAGCTCTTTAAAATTGGAGGGAAGACCTGTACAGTTTGGAGAACAAGAAAAAGGGAACATGACCGCGAAAAAGAGAAGGATCCTGATGATTCATTTATGCTTTTCTGTAGGTATGCAGCTCTGTATTAGGTTCTCTTCTCTAACGTTTTCTATTTAAAGGCTATAATTTGATACATTGTTCAGATTTAGTTGATTGTCAGGTGTCCTGATTTTTCCTATGCTCTGGGTGGTCTTGGTTTCCTATTTTAATGGTTCCTTTTATTAAGGAGTTCCTTTTTACCTGCTGATGATTCATATTTCGCTTTATTCTTGCAGCAAAAGGGCCACAGTGAGCAAGGTCAGAGTTGCCCTGGGAGCTTTGGCGGATGTGGCCTTAACGCCTCTGTTTTTTAACCTGGGCCTTCATTCTTCTCCATACTGGAAACAACACCTCTGTTTTTCAATTATGACAGGTCTTAATGCTCGTTTGTTCGTTCTGCAGAGTCGGTCTCCCGTCAGGCTACCGTAGAAGCAAGGTAATAATCTTGGTCTCTGCAACAGAGGCCTGGTTAAAAAGGTGTTTGTTAACTAACTATTATATATGATTTTTAGTTTGTTCAGGTGGTTTCTCCTCTGTTTCTTTTAGTTCTGTTCTTTAAAGACACTTCAAAATTAGCTGAACCTGTTTCCAAATAAATCATACCCAATACTTCACATCCAACTGGACAGATCTGATATTTTTAGTTACTAGCTAGATTAGCAAGTGATTCGAATTCCTGTAGTTCGTTACTACGATTAAGCATGTAGAAAATACAATAAGTACTCAGCACAATATACAAAAGTATCGATTTTACTAGGGGTACCCATGGATTAGATGCTCATCCTATTATGTTTTAAAATAAGCCAAGCTGCATTCAGGAATATAGGTTTAAATCCATCGCATTTTCCTGAACTGTTGCACTTTCCTTTTCTCAATTGAATCCATGTAGCCCTTGTGTCTTGTGCCCTGACACTCCCCTTGTTCTTCCTTCCATCGAACCTCGGTTCCGTCAGCTACTTCGCCAGATGGATGGCAACGACAACTCATACATAACTACCTCCACAACAATCTCATCTTCTCTCACCTCTCCGTAGGACTGCGACCTCACCTACAAGCAGTTTGTTGCTATGGTCTCTCTGCCTTCGCTCATATGTAATATAGCTAATGTTCATACCGTATTAACCATAATTCAATCAGGAAATACCGGGTGGGATGCCTTTTATTTCTTTGACGAATAAGTCCTTCATCTTTCCTCCAAACCTTCTGAAGTTTCTTCGTATGAAAAGGAGTATGTTTCTCAAAGCCCTTACATTATTGTTTTATTACTTTTAGTTGTTGCTTCATCATATGATTTGCGCGGATGTGTCGTCTGTTCAAAGTAGGAATATTTAGGTTGCCGGAGCCAATACCAGCCCATGCTGCCATACCCAGCTCGACAAAAAGCTGCTACCATACCCAGCCTTACTTTATTGAACAGTCCATCTTCAGAGAGCTTAGATGGTGCTATCACTGACCTGTGTAATCATGCTACCTACGCTATACCACAAACCATGGATGTAAGCACCTTCTATTCATCTATGTTAATCTTCGAAACACATATCTAATATGCAAATCTACGTACAGTCTTAACATATCCTTGATCCAAATGTTGTTTGTTTCTGCTAACAATTATTATGGTCTTCTTGCACGAAGAGTTCCATCCTGATTGATTCCATAGTCCGTAGGCCTTTGTTCCAAGACCATGAAGATAAAGGGAAGGCAGTTAAGCTAGGAGATGAGGTATTAGAGAAAGGTAGAGACCTTGGAGAAACTTATGAGGTACTATGTTACTCCTAATTGACCGGCCCTTCCAATAATATATATAAACAAGTTGTGAATACTAGCTATTTTTTACTTTCAAATATTTCAGTTCATCGAGCTAACAAGTCCACACGCATATCTATTTTCTTAGGCTTTTAGCACATCTTCCAATGAGGACGAGCCTTAGACAATAGGACTCCAGGTTCACATTAGGTATAGATGATACATTTTGAATACATAGACCTAATCTCCTTAGAACAATCTATACCGTCTCCAATTTAAATTCTCAAGCAAACATGATTTGATTGACCTACAGGGTTCCAATGGTGATAATGGATTTACTTTTGGATTTTCATGTTGCTTCAAGTGGGCGATGCATGTCTCTTTGTGTTCGAGCTAACAAACCCCATCCAATCACCTGAACCGTAAGATGGAACCGTAAGATGGAACCTTTGAAGACTCCGTTTATCCTGACAACTAAGGCGTAGTAAAATGCCTGTGGGGCTTCTCTTCACTATATTCTGTAAAAAACATATGACAGTATTTAGCGCTATATGAAACAGTGACTACATTTATCTATCATGTTAAAAATTGTACGAACGTATGTTATCTATCATGTTAGGTGTTGTACCAAGGCATGGCTTGAGCTTACACGTATTCTCTACTTTATATGATCCTATTTTGGTTGTTGTTAGATTCATTACTAAATAGATGGTTTTATGTAACGTTCATTTTCTACTTATAGCCGTCCATACAATATATGATATTGCATGTTCATTCTCTTTACTATCAATGATCGGTTTCAACACAAACTTCTCGCATCATAAATAATTTCGATAGGCTACCAAGAGCGGTAGCAGAACAAACAACCTTATATACCTTATATATAGCTCACACCACACACTCCGCATGTAGGAAAGACACGGGCACACACACTTCAACCTTATATATAGCTCTGACCACACATAGGTCGGACCACACACTCCGCATGCAGAAAAGGAAAGATGCATCATCACCCACACTTCAACCTTATATGTAGCTCGGAGCACACACTCCACAGAATCCAGTCCACCTCTGTTCTATATACCCTCTATTAATAGTTAAAAATACTCGATTGCATAGGCTGGGAACGCAACACTTTGATCGAGGAAAGGATCCTCCGAAACCCTAACAGAAATTCGTCAACGAAGGATGGAAGGAGAATGAAAGTTCGGGGCAAGGAAACAAAATGTGTTAACTCTCACGGTTCAGATGTTACCTCCTACCTCGCACAGTTTCAGTTTATTTTCTAATCATCGAGCCTCTACCTCGCATTAAGCATTCCATGAAAGACGCTTTGTGCTTCCATCTATCAAAAAACATTAAATGACACTCAATAACGGATAGCAAAACAAATAGGTACTATGGCTAGAATATTGCCCCGATAGCAAAACAAAGAGGTACTATGGCTAGAATATTGCCCCGCTCGAGGCAGTTGCGCAACGGGTCATCTAGTGTAACGAACGGACAGCAGCAGTACAACACAATCCAGCCTATGATCAAACGAACAAGGTTACGTTCCGCATCCAATAAACTGAATTCACATAAAGGCTCCGCTAGAGTTCATAAAGGACCACAAAAGCAACTATCAACATTATCTACATCTGAGAACTGACACCAGCTGTAACTGTGAGAGGGACTTTGCAAGTTGCTTTGTTGTGACCATAACCCTTGCACCTGCTACAGCGTACTGCCCGTTTGATCGCAATACGAGGATCAGCTGGTTTTTCCTTTGGTCGGCCAACTTGGCGACGGGTTAGAATGGGGCATGGTTGCAATCCCACGCTCTGTGATAGGTCAGTTGATGCCGCAGATACGATAACATCAGGTATCGGGTTGATCGACATGGCGTAAGTCATGCGGTAGCACTCTGTTGTGAAATACTTGGCACAGTAGTCAAGTGGATTCTGCTCAGTTTGCTCAAAGACAGCAAGCGCGTGCGGGCAAGGAATCCCAGACACACGCCACTTTCCGCAGGTGCACTCCCATGTATCAATGTTGACAACATAGACTGACCCATCACACACTTCAAACACATTACGGTTTCCATCATCTTGAGCTGAGCAAACAACACTGAGTACAAGAGCTTTGCTCACCTCTTCCTGCATTTTCAGGTTGGCCGATGGTGTTAATACTTCCAACCATGTGTTGGAAGATTCCCTGCGTGTATAGATCGTCTCCATTAGGTTGCATCTGATTGTATCGAGCAACTGCACTACAGGGAGCTCATATCTGTTGGGGATCCAGTCAGCAATCATCTCAGAAATATTGCATGTGTATTGGCCAAGACGTGACCCTTTGAAGAAGGCATCTGACCACCTCTCAGGTTTAGTCTCCATAAGCCATTCAGCAACCTTATCAGATTCAGCTTTGATGAGTTCCATATAATGATTGAATTCATCATCAGTGCACGAGTACATAGTTTTCTTAAGATGCTCGACCATTACATCTGTTACTTCTTCACTCCAACTGTCATCCAGTTGCGCTTTGAATTCTTCAATAAAAAAGTTCACATTGTATCCATGATAACTGTCTGGAAATATAAGAGAAACATCGTCCCATAGACCACTTTTCCCAGTTGATATGAATGTTATTTCTCCAGACATAGGCAATGAAGCCTTCAGTTCTTCAAGAAACCAATGCCAGTTTTCTTGACTCTCATCATCCACTACAGACAATGCAACAGGGAAAGCATCACCTTCACCATCAACAGAAGTAGCAGCCAATAGTTTGCAATGCTTATTTGGTTTCACAGATATCACGTCAAGAAAGAGAAGAGGCCTGCAGCCATGTTCAAAACCATGAAGGGAGGCATGGAATGCAACAAAGAAGCGGAACTTTGAATCTTCCAATGCCACTACTGTTGCCAGACTACCAGGGTTTGTTGCGAAAATTCTATCACGAAACCAAGGTAACTGATTGCATGCCTCTTCATGTGGGCTGTAAAGTTCTTTTCGAGCTATTAATTTGCCTCGCCAAGCTTGAGAGTAGTTCAGGGATAGTCCGTATTCACGCCGGAGATCATTTGCAATATCTCTTGGCCTGTAGTTTGGACTGTCACGTAATTTGTCCTTAATAACACTAGCAACCCATTTTTGAGAAGCTAGACGGTGATTGACAGTCTCGGACTCACATGTATGACTCCCAACTACTTTCTTGATCTTGAACTCCTTGTTTGCAGGAGATTTGGAGGCATGCATGCGCCAGGAACATCCTTCATCAGTACATTCCACGGTGACACGAGAAGCGTCATTCTTGATAAATCTGTAATGAAACTTATGTGCAATTGCATACTTGTGTAATGCATCACGAAATTCCTTTGGACCTTCAAACACTTGGCCAACTCCAGTGATCGCGTTCTCCCAGGTTGCAGAGACTTTCTGCCGCTTAGATCCATCTGAAATAGTCCCTAGTACTACAGCTGAATCTGCAGGGGTGCTGGAGTCTGCTACAGAGCTATTTATTACCCTGTAAATATATATCATGTCAGTTCTAGAATACACTTAAGAAAGATGTTTATATCAGCAAGAAGGCTACCTGTTGTCAACCTTCTTAATGACGTAGATGTATGTTGTCTCCGAGTCCGCATGAAATTCCACCATGTGCTTAAGGTCTTTGTCATTGGAAATCGAAATCAAAGTTTTGTTATTTCTTGGAAGGAAGTATTTGAACACATAGTAATCAAGTTTGAGGTTATTTAGCGTTGAAGATATCTCATTCTTAAACGCTTTAAAAGTCCAAGAACTTTTCACATGCATTGCATGTGCCTCTCCTCCAGAATAGGTCATACACCCATCATCACCAGTTGCGAATACTCCACCTATTTGAAGAACCGCAACGATTTGTCTGCTCCCCATGACTTACTCACTCCTGCCTAAGATGATACAACAAATCCAATATCCCTAAGGTGATCTGCAGAAATTATAAGATTTCTGCTTAATAAGTTACCCTGCCTAGAAACCACTTACGACAGTTAAAAAAATTGTTCATCTGTTACTCATTTAATCAGGTAAAGGAAAATGCATCAAAAGTTCAAGAAACAGCTATGCTGCTACATTGCCCAGTGATAAACTTGTTCCTTAAACTTCAACCGTAGATTCTTAAGAGATACGAAGCCATCATCGAAAGAGACAACTAAACATAACAGACAAACAACTGCGTGGACTAATAATGAGCAATATAATATTTACAGGACAGCATAAAAAATCGAATACTGGCTTGACTGAGTTTCCAAAAACTTCGATTTTCTTCAAATAGTCAAGTAAAATCAGAAAACAATCTTTAGAAAGTTTATCCTAATTAACGTAGCACAGTTCAGTTGGCTAATTTAAAGCAAATTCAGTTATCAAGTGCTTGACATGTAAGATAGAACACTTTACTAACACAAGACCCTCCCAACAAAGTTTTTTCTTTAGATACACCATTTCTAGCTAGTTTTGGTTAGTTTGGTCTTGGTTGCAAACAGCAAAGTAATGATGCTGGAAGGGTTTACGTGTAAGCTGTAGACTATAAATGTCTTCCATGCATGGTGCTGGAGTTCCCCTACCTTACCATATGGAGACTTATTACTAGTAAGGACTAAGGAGACATATTCTCTTTAGCCCTCAGTTTCATACGAATTTCTTTTTGTTATCACGGAAATACCCAGTATCCGATGGTTCATCATTTTGCACTAGTAGGTGGAATGGTTTAATAATTCATTATGGGCACTTTTTTTTCCTACGTATCAAATACATGTGTAAGTTTCATACAAGCCAGGACAAAAATTTAGGGGCCTCATCGAACATACATCTATGATAGAAATCCCTACAAGTGTATATCTGCTAAAAAACTATGATAGGACAAAGCACAGGAGTATCTAGGCTGCCATGGCCCTTACATTATGCAGCTCATGAGCCACCACCGCAATATTGGCTGCGATTTTGGGACCTTATAATCCCAGGAGCCGTTTTAAGGCACAAACACCCTGGAATTTTAGCATCATACTTTAGGTAGCTCGTCCATGGTCAGCTGATAAATACACATTGCTGTAAAGACCACTACGGGTTGAAGAGAATAAGAAATGGCAATCAATCAGGTCGTCGATCCTACCTTGAAGCTGAGATTAGCTTGATCGACGCAGCCCGCTGCTTACTTGAGCTTGATGCCGCCACGCGCCGCGCAACTACAGCTCCCCCGGCACATGCATCGCCGAAACCAGCTGCCCCACGCCCTCGCCGGCCGCCGGCCCCGCGCTAGGGTTACCGAACCGGCAGCTGAGATGCCAGATCGAGTCGAGCGGGGAAGACGGCCGGTGGAGCTACCGGAGACCCCCACGATCCGGCCGAGCAGCTAGGGTTTGGTCGCCGGTGTGAGCTCCTGCGCACCTTGCTGGTTCTAGGCTGGGAAAAATATCGGGCCCTTACGCAAAGAAGGAATTACAATATTGTCCTTGCTCCGTGGGCTGAAATTGGACTAGATGATTACAGTTGAGTCCTTGTAGGCCTCCGACAGGCCCTCGTGGGCTTAGAAGTTAGAGCACATAATATCTCGTTTTGTAACAGTACTATGATCTCTATGCTCTTAGCAGACTTATCTTCATCTCATCTTAAAAAAAACATATTAAATTTCTTGAGCAGTTCTTACAAAGGAAATCAAACTCCCTCTGATCCCAATGTATGTTGCGAGTTGTACTATCAAATCATACATATTCAGGTCTCTCACATCGAAATTTAAACTAAATCGGAGGGAGTACTATCTCTATTTCTTTCTAGGGATGTAGATATTATAATTTTATCTTTTATTACTTCAGCTTATCCTCCACACAACAAACTTTCACATTAAGAAAAACTTCATTTGCACAACTTAAAAACTGAGCATACGCGTTCTTCCTTTTTCACACGTGTGTATATGGTCATTTTCCCATTTCAATATATCTATTTGTGTTGTTGAAAAAAAAACTAGTGAAACTATTGAAATAAAAAAAACATGCCCATAATGGTTTTGAGAAGAAGTCGTTTCTTAACATCCTTAGACATCACAACATGTTATATTCAAGTGGTAACAAGAGATGTGTAGGAAAATTCCATTCCAAACTTGTTTAAAAATGGGCTACAACAGGTAGTTATTGTATTTATATTGTAAATATATGAAATGCAGAAAAACAAACAAAACTTACAATGACATTTTTTGGATTTTATGCACCATCATGTAACATTTTACTGTCATAGTCAATGAAAGTGCGGTAAAAACTACCACGTAATGCGTGTTGTCATAGTATGTCTTTACTCCCACATGGTTACATCTCTTCTTCAACCTGTGGCGCTGCTAACTAAGAAGTTGTAGGGTAAGATTCGTTAAAGAAATTAGGACAACATATTTTTTCAATAATATGATAAAAACTTAGGGTGTATTTAGAAATGTTGCAGGGTCAACCAAAACGACTTGTAGAGTCCATTAAGGTTAAAACTCACCCTAGTAGGGTTTTGTCTCCTTTGTCGCTCGTTCCCTTTTCGAGAGGGTTTATCATGACTTCGTAAATACGGTAGCTACACCATCGACCACATGACCAATTCTACCGCGAATATAATTTGCAGCTCATGTTGTATTGCTACTTGTGATGACAAGATACTCCTTTCAAGATATATTAGTTTAGGGCCACATATGCCGATCTATATTTGTTTTCCTTAAACAATTTAACCAACCGTGTTATAAAAGCTAATTTTTTTTTAAATAATACTTTTTTTTAGAAATTATGGAAATATTGCGCAGTTTGAGTTATTTGTAAAAATAACACGGCCTCGGCTTGGTGGTGGCCGACTGGGGCTGGTCGGCCCGGAGGTGGCCGACTGGGCTCGTCGGCCCAGAGCAGGCCGACCAGCGCTGAGAGAGAATCACGGGCGCGGCCGACTGCCTGATCGGCAGCGATCGGCCACGTCGCGGCCGACTGGCCCGTCGGCTACCTCCTGGCCGACGAGGTTCTGTTTAACAGCCCGAGCCTTCTTCTTCCTCCCATCTCGTTTTCTCTTCCTCTCCTCTCTCTCTTTCTCTTGCTCCTCTTCCTCTCCTATCCACGAGCAGCAGAGGACGGGGAGGGCGCGGAGGGTGCGACGGGGAGCGGGCTGGTGAGGGCGCGGAGGCGGGCGAGCGCGGACGGAAGGGAGCCGTTGAAGGCGGAGGAGGCCGCGAAGGAGGAGGCCGGACACGTCGAGCCCCACGACGGTGCCGCGGACGCCGCAGGTGACGGCCGCACACGCTTCAAGGGTAAGACTTTTCCATGTATTAGGGTTAGGGTTAGGGTTAGGGTTAGGATTTAGTTTGTATTAGTAGTTTCGGTAGAATTTTAGGTACGATGTGATATTAATATTTGATGCATTATAATATTTTTTAGGTGAGCAATTATGTCGAATGTAGTAAAGTTTGTTTTCTACTACGGTGTCGGTTCAGTAAAGCAAAATGAGTATGGGATGGACCTGAGTGAGTTTGAGCACGTCGAGTTGGATCTGACTGATCCTGAAAATTGGTCTGTTAGTCAGTTAAAAGATGTCTCTCACTATACGGAAACCCATCTCGGCATAGCCTCGCCCCTAGCAAAGCGAGATGTCTCTCACTACCAACAATTTCTTCAAATGGAATTTCCCTACCATCTACCTTCAAATATGTGACCATCTTAGCTAGCTGCTCGGATGCGGCTATATGAAAGCCGGACACACACTTCTCACAAGGTACAATACACACCATGCTGCCGCTCTGTGAGAGTACCCCCCCCCCCCCTACAGTGGTTTTTATAGGACAATGGTGGCGGGAGGAACAGGCGGGAAATGGTGGCGGGAGAAACGGGCAGGAAATGGTGGCGGGAGGAATAGGCGGGAACGGTTGGCGGGAGAAACGGGCGGGAAACGGTGGCGGGAGAAAAAGGCGGGAACATCTGGCGGGAGAAACGGGCGGGAACGGTGGCGGGAGAAAAAGGCGGGAACGTCTGGCGGGAGAAACGCGCGCTAATCGTGCGGAGAAATGGGGGATTTGCTGCCATGCAAGGATCGGCTTACCCTGGGCCGACAGGGCTGGTCGGCCACCTCCCAGCCGACCAGGTGTACGCCAGGTCCTGCAGGCGCGCAGATGCGGCCGACCAGCTCTGGTCGGCCAGCTCTGGGCCGACGAGGCAGAGTCGGCCAGCTCCGGGCCGACGAGTGCTGGTCGGCCACGTCGAAGCCGAGGGTGTATTATTTTCGTAAATTTCTACAATCGTACATTATTCTCCGAATTTCTGTTAAAAAAAATAATATTTAAAAAAATTAGCGTTATAAAAAACCAATGACACCAGCTCAGCACCTATTGGAGGCAGAAAATGCTGAATTTTACACTACAACAACCTCAACATATGCCAAGTGCCAACCAATAGTGTCTATGTACCACGTTTCCATTTCTCCAAAACACAGCTAGTGAAAAAGAACTACTACTCGTAATGATAATTTGAGCGTAAACACCAGGGGGCACTGTGCTAAATTATCCCCTTGCAGAGTGCAGACCAACCTCCACCGTCACCGGCCGCCCTCGGCGACGAAGACGATGAACCAATCCAATCCTCGCAAACCCTAGAAAAAGAAGCGGTGGAGAAGCAGCAGGCCCGCCTCCTCTCGACGTTTCCCGTCGCCGCCGACCACCGCGAGGTGCTTATCCTCTTCCTCCTCGCCCTAACGCCCCAATTTCGTCGCTCCCTTTGTGACTAATCAATCCGTTCCGTAACCCGATCCTTCTAGGGTTCATTACAGTCCGCTAAATCAAGAGATCGCACGTATCTTCTGACCGCTAAATCGCGGACCGGAGGCTGTTGTACCTGCGATTCGCCATGGGGAGCAAGGGGCGCATGCCTCCCTCCCATCACCGGCCGCTCCCAGGGCTCGACTCGGGCCCCTCACACGGCATGATGCAAATGCACCGTGACCCGTACGGACCGGGAATGCACCAGCCACCAGGGCCGGGGCCGTACCCCTATGATATGTTGCCGCCGCCGAGGCCGGAGATCTTGGAGCAGAAGCTCGCGGCGCAGTGTGGGGAGATGCAGAAGCTGGCGGTGGAGAATGAACGGCTCGCCATGAGCCATGGGTCTCTGAGGAAGGAGCTGGCCGCCGCGCAGCAGGAGCTGCAGAGGCTGCAGGCGCAGGGGGAGGCGGCAAGGGCCGCCGAGGAGCAGGAGATGAGGGGGCTGCTTGACAAGTCTGCCAAGATGGAGGCTGAACTGAAGTCTTACGAGACTGTGAAGGCGGAGCTGCAGCAGGCGCACGTGGAGGCACAGAACCTTGCGGCGGCGAGGCAGCATTTGTCGGTGGATGTGCAGAAGCTGAGCAAAGACCTTCAGAGGAACTTTGGTGAGGCGCAGCAGCTTCCGGCGCTCATGGCTGAGTGTGAAGCTGCTAGACAGGAATATCAGCACCTCAGGTGCGTCGACGTGCGCTGTAGTTGTTCCGTAGCATGCCTTTTCTTCAATAGGTCATTGACCTCAACTTTGCAAACACTGTTTTACTTGTAGGGCTACATATGAGTATGAAAGGAAACTCAAGATGGACCACTCCGAGTCGCTGCAGGTAATGAAGAAAAACTATGACTCCATGGTTACGGAGTTAGAAAAGCTCCGTGCTGAGTTGACAAACACAGCTAATCATGACAAAACTGGTATGCCATTTTATTCCATTAATCTGTTGATTGTTATACATAGAAATCTACACTTTACAGGTGCAGTTATGCTTAGGTCACCATGAATTGTTTTTTATGTGTAGGAACTTTGTACAATCCTAATTTTGCTCAGAAGGATGGCGGTTCATCTAGCCGACATTCTGTTGGACAGACTGCTTATGGTCCTGCCTACGGGGGTGCACAGGTATTATTTCCTTCCAAATCAGTACCTCACGTGTTGAATTTTTTATTATTTTCTGAAGTATGTATTTATTGTTATCTAGATTCATTTTGTGAGTTCGAGCCCAGTCAAGCTAAAGAATAGACTTGGTCTCATCAAGCTGAGCTCAACCAGGGTTTAACTTTAACGTAGTACTACATCTTATAAGTTATAACACATTAATTTTCTCCATTTTATTGCATAATATAAGGCGTGCATGCGAATTTGTTGATATTTTTTCTTATTTGTCCGGATTATTCCATTCCCCTTTGCTTCACAACATGAAACCTCCTAATTCTCGTGGCCATTTTAAAACATGCTTGATGATTTACAAGATAGGAGCAGTTCATGTATCTGCCGAGTTAAGTGCTTAGTTGCACTATGCAGACCAATACCACACTAAATTAAAGTACAAAGGTCTTTTGTTGCATTAGATCCATTTTTTGTAACCTTATGCTCGTCAAAGTTTTCAATGCGAGCATTTATTTATCCTTTTTGTAACGTTTGCATGTAAGATTTTGTTCATCTCAGTTTTTTACTTTGTTGATTCTTAGAAGGCGTGGCTTGACTTGGCATGGTGCCCTAAATTGAATTTTTACCGTTAATTTCTTTACAGTATATTGTTGGTAAGTGGTAACTACACTATGATCTTAAGAAAGTACTTAACAAATACAAATCCAACATATTTGTTTGGAAAAAGCTACATATTGTTGGATTATTATAGTTCTCACTCTATGATTAGCAATTACATTGTATTTATTCGCGTGCTTGGGATCTCCTGTTTTACTAAGCTGGTTTCATTTGATTTGAAACTCGAAGTATGGCACAGAGCTATACGAACTGTTCCATTTAAATCAAATAAGTGACAAGCCCACCATATTAGCATTTCAGGACGTAGATACTGTTGAGATAAGGGTCTGGCTCAATCCCTCTTTTCCCATGGGCATTTAAGGCTTGCCATTGAAACTACCAAATAACGTAAATGAAAGCTGAACTAGCTAGCTGGCTACATTAGTCTTGCCCTAAGGTTGCCTTCCTTTCTAGCTTGAAGTTAACGCTTATTTTTAAGTGCAAAAATTGATCATAAAGCAACTTCTTTACTTTAGGTGAAGATAATATTTTTTTTGTCTTCTTTCTAGCTAATAACAATCAAATTGCTGTGTCAATTCAGACTAGGACGCCCCCTACGGGTATGCCAGACCCATTAAGCGGAAGCCCAGCTGGAAGTGCTCCTCGTTCTGGATTTGATCCATCAAGAGGCAATGCATATGACACTTCTCGTCTTGCTAGCTTCAGTTCTGGAGGCCATGATGCATCAAGGGGTGTTACTGGTTATGACACTTTAAAAGTTGCTGGATATGATGCTTCCAGAGCACCTGTGCTTGGAGGTCAGGCAGCTGCTCCAACTTCTCATGGTAGTGCTGCTGGTGCTGCTTACTATGGATCAAGTCAGACCACACCACCTTCTCATGCATGGGCACCAGCTGCACCCACCTATGGATCTCAACAGGTGCCACCATATGCATCTGGGCCAGTCGCGTCTTCATCATATGGCGCAACTGCAGCACGGCCTCATGGCTCAGCTCAGGCACTACCATCATACGGACAAACACAGGGCCCATCTTCACATGCTCACACACAGAGGCCACAATCTTATGGAGCACAGGCATCATCATACTTTGCGCCAACGCAAGGGGCGTCACCCTATGGGTTGTCTGCACAGCCTCCGGTCTATGGATCTGGGCAAGCAGCACCAAATGCTGGCACTGCTTATCAAGCTCCACATGTTCGTAAATAAATTGGCTGATAAGTGTACTTTGATGTGGTGTTGTTTGCAAGTAGACATGGTGCCAATTTGTTTACCAGAATCTAGAATGCTACCAAAATACCATACTGTTGTTTTACTTGTCTGATACAAATCTTCTTTGCAATCTGCAAGAGATTATCTGTGTAAACATTTGTTTCTGACATGGTTATGCATTTACAAACATGTCTTCAATGTTGTGACGGTTCTAAAGCATTTTCTGAGATGATGATGCCTCAAGGTTAGGCAAGAAGTAGCAATACTGTAAATTTTGACTAGCGTTTTTTAGTATGTTGCATGTTTGATATGAGATGCCGTCTACTAATACTGGTTTTAAATATTTCTATTATCCAGTGACTGTAGCCATTTTGGATGTTTTGGTCGGTTTATGGCAGGCTACGATCATCAGAAGTCTGACAAAATTGATATTTCTGAATATGGTTGCAACCTCATATTGTAGAGCAATTCATGTTTGTTTGAAAAATAGATGAAAATTTAGAAGCCATGCTCACATCCGAACATTCGATGTCTTGCACAAGTATCAATATTGGTGGTTTACCTACAAAGACAAGACATTATCTGATTTATGTTTTGCGCATCCAACTTGAAGCAGTGTGTGAACACTCACAATATCCATCCATTCATTTACAAGTTGCAGCAGAATGACAGATTGAACAGAACATTTTACATCCCCATTTGTTGACAATATACCATGAATCCAGTCTAGTGCAGTGCATCAGGGGAAAATTACAGGGAAATCCATTGCAGCATATTTCGGTGGTCATGGATTCACAGAAAATATCTCTGGACCAAGTCGTCAAATTCCAGCTGAAGTTCTTGGAGCTGGTACCGCACTAGTGCTGTGTTTGATGGCTCTAAGCCTCTAACAGGGCTTGCGCAGAATAAATTCATGCGACCTTTAGAGAAAGCAGAACATAAAAGACTGGAATGGTTCCAACTCTACGCACAGGGGAATATATTAGGCCCTATACTGTCTCAAGTTTGAACTTCGTACGAACCGGAGGTCATGTTCAGAAGAGATAGAGATGAAAAGAAGAGAAGCTTTTCCTAGGGAAGGTAGAAGTGAAAGCCCTAAAAACAATTGGAGGATGAAAAAGGCTCAGTGTCTAACTCATTGTTTTTATTTTTATCTCTAGCCAGGGGTGCTTTTTTGTTTAGTGTTCGTAAAAAGGCAGCCTTCTTGCAACAAATGCGGTCGATAACGTATAATCTTAATGTAGGAGTTTATTTAAGTGTTCAACTTGCTTCAAAACACTCAATAGTATTTCTAGTAGCGATAGCTTTAAGAAAAGCTGGTCTATTAAATCGTTTCCACTTGATGTTATAGCTGTTTGAAAATGACTTGTATTATTTTACGTCTGTGGTTATGCCAGTGAAAATCCATGTTGCCTGCCTAGTGCCTACATGTTGGATGCTGCCTATATAGCTAGACTGCATTGCAAAGTAGATTAACATTTACTAAATATGGCAGCGGTTAAAATTCATTTCAACAAGGAGATGACTATAAATTTATTTTTATTAAATCTGGAATTTGATTAAATTTAATTCACCAAAGATATCGTATTACTAATCTAGCAGCTGATTTAATACTTCACGAAAGAGATCACTGTAAAGTAAATAAAAAATTAACTAAATCTGGCAGTTGAAACAATTTACTTCAGCCAAGAGATCGCCACTTATTTAATAATCCTTTTCCTGTCAAATTGCACATCCACGCCACACATCGAAACTGAGATATTTCTTGCGTTCAATTTTATCTAAGTAGAAATTTCTCTTGCTTTTTAGGTTCTCTAAGTAGTTACTATCATTTGTAAGATTCTATTATTCCTCCCAGTTTGGCACACACACACACAAAAAGGAAAGGAGGGGATAAATTAGTACCGGTTTGATCCAAAGGGTTAAATAAATACTCTGCCTTGCCAAAAATATGGCCTCTAAAGAGTAGAAATATCTCAATATCCTCTCCTTTTCTATATGATTGCTATCTTTCTTTTGAAGCCGTGAACTTCCTACGTGAAGATTCATCTCTAGCTACCCCTTCCAATACCAACTTGACAGGAAGACATAGATGGCATAACTTTACTGCACTGCATGGGGTATCCAATTAATCTAACAGATATTAGGGCCAGATCGATCATTATCTATGTATCTAATCTAAGTGCTTAGCCCTTGCCTAACAACCCTGGAGATCTCTGCACATCATTGGGATTCTGCCTAAAATTCGTTGTTATGAACGATTCGGCGCTATGATTACAGCAAGCACGCATTACATCTAAATTAAGTAATGAAGCATAGGGAAAGTGAGGATATCTTGCAGTTTGCAGGCTTCCTTGCTCATCTGAAGTTCTGAACTAGGCAAAGCCAGCTGTGGACGGGAGTAGCAGGCTTGGGAAGTTGTTGGCAGCACAGCTTGCACTGCGCAGCGTGCAGATTAGGCGAAATCTTTCTGTGATTGGAATCATCTACATGCCATAATTAACTTCCCTTTTGACCGACCCCTTTTACTAGTCAGTGATATACTGATATTTAAACCATACTGTACGGATGCATATACAGAATACTATATATGATATATGTGGTGAAGGTGAAGGAAGTAGGAATAATTTGGTGAAACTTCTGCTTGCCTACTTGTTAGGCACCAAATTAACAACGTAGAGGTTTGGAACAATGTGAATGCTAGCACCTTTTTTATCTCAGGTTTTTTTGTTGTTTCTTTTGGACTTTTGATTAGTGGCACGAGATCATGGAATGGCGTGCTAATCAGACCTTGTCAGTCTCGAGGTTCTTCTAAACAGGAAGCTGTACTATTGGCTCAGGAGGTAAAGAAGTAGGCCAAATCTTGGCCAAGTCTGATTATAAAATGACCCTGAAGTGACTAAACGTATTAGTGACTCTTAAGATGCTGGCTTATCGTTGTAAGCTTCCTTATCTGAACAGTCCCTCCCCCTTATCTGAATTTACTTTCAGAAATGTTCAACTTCACTGGGATGGTGCAGAAAGTCACTGCTGTGGCAGCTCAACTGGGATTTTGCTCCTGTGATTAGCAGTAATTTATTCATGACATTTCAAATCCGAGGAATATGTATTGTTGCGTAGACAGATTTGTCCAGGAAAACCTGTGGTAGAAAGGGGTAAGAACATAATTTTAAATCCAAATATGATTGCCAAAGCTAGTGAGGAATAAAAAGAGAAATCCTGCTATGAAATAGTACCAAACGTCACTACTTTTATTTTTTTTTGCGATTGAATTTGGCACTATTTCAAGCCAATTTTTTTTTCATAGTCATCATTTTGCATTAACGATCTGCTCCTTGAGTTTCAGTTGAGTACTTTCAGTGATACCCCAAATTTTCACGGCATTGCAGACAGGCAGCCTGCAGGAGCACGAGGAAAAAGAATGGTTCACCTCCAGACGATCATTCAGTCAACAAGGATGCCGATCGTCCTCGCGAAGAATCGTACCAGTAACTCACTCACGGCGCCAGGGCCTCACGGGTGAACGTGTTAGTTACTACTCAAGGAAGAGCAATCCTGACCGTCGGGGACGCGCTGCAACTTGCAGCGAATATATCGTGCGGATGGATTCCATTCCGGCCGCTCGAACAGCTACCTCGCCCGCTTCATGGCGCCTTCCTGTTCCTGGCCATCTCAGCTATAAAATGCGCGCCCCTCGCCTGCCACTCCAAGCAGTGAATCCCAGGCTACTAACACTCACCGGTGCCAAGACCAACGACAGACATCCAAGAAGAAGAAGAAGAGAGCAAGGCAATGGGCGGGTGCTTCTCTTCGACGTCGTCCGGTGGTGGCGCGTACTACCACGAGGAGTACTCGGCCGCCGGGTGCCGGCGGCCGCAGCGCGTCCGGCCCAGCGACGAGGACGGCATCTACTACGTCGGCGAGCGGGACGTGGACAACAAGGCCGGCGTCTACATCGCCAAATTCCACCGCTACCAGTCCGAGGTCGTGCCGATGACGCCCGCGCCGTCCTCGGCAGCCGCCAGAGGCCCGATCGCCGGCTGAGCACAGGCAGCGTATAGATTCGGGGGCAGCGACGCAGGATCAAGATCCATGGTGTGTGTGTGTGTGTGGGTTCTTTCGCTTAGTTCCTCTGCTTAGGCTGCGCGAGCGCCGGTAGACCTGAGGATGAGCTCGTAAGGAATAAATAGTACAGTACTGTAGTTAAGACGAGGGATGCTGAATGCTTAAGACGAGGGAGTAGTAGAAGTCGACGAGTACATATATTAGAAGTATATGCAGTATGTATATGTATGTAAATTTGTTCAAGATCGATGAAGGTTGGTGATCCTAAATGATGCGGTGCTTGCTGATTCAGACGTTCACGCATGCATGCATGCAAGGTGACTGTTAATTTATTTACCTGTCTTATGTTAAAAACAAACAACCGATGGTGTTACTGATCATCAAGGATATTAGCAGTAATTATCTCAGTTCAGCTGTCAAAAAGAGTTAATAAGATTTCTTCAATTTAATCTGGATTCTGACGACTTATGGGACTAGTACAGTGCATCAGACCCAAGAAAATTCAGCCAAGTTTTGGTTGTTGCACGAGAATGGTTCAGTTCATACGTGGGCTACGCGTGGCCTTCCAGTCATCCAGTGGTCAATCAACCAATACAAAAAAAAATGAAGGACGTGCCAGTTGTGTATGGCACTTTTGACAAAGGGAAACAAAAAGGGAAGGAACCAAGTCAAGTCCAGGCAAAATATCTCAGTCAGTAAGCGGGATTTCTCATTAACCCTTGGTTTATTGACAAAAACCAGCTAAAAATTCCAAACCAACTCCAAACTCCCTTTTGGCGATATGCATTTTACTGTACAACGTGTGTACCACACTTGAGCTGCAGACTAATAACGGTTTTATGTGCTAAATTTCGGCAAACTACCACTTTACGCCAGATCGTAAAAAACTACCATACTATGGTTGGTTCTTTGCAATGTGCGCAAAAAAGCATTTTTAGACGAATTGACAACGAATCTGACTGACGGACCCCACTTGTCATGGATGACTTGGCAAGTGGCCGGTCGGAGCCGTTAACGGCTGTTAACGGAGCTTGGTGGGACCCACCTGTCAGCAGAGGAATGGAGTTAGGGTTCAAACAGACGTGTGTGGTCGGGCTCAGACTCAATCCTCTCCCCTCTCTGTCCCCGCGCGATGGCGGCTGGCTCCGGTGGGTCCGGCGTTGAATCTTGCCGCGGCGGCGGCGAATCCGGCGGCAGAAGTCAAGCGAGAAGCGGAGGCGTAGGAGATCATAGGCCTGGTGCGGTGTATACGCACTGTGGGCACGGTTCGAGGGCACGGTCGCCGGAGTCGTCTACGACACGGGCACTGGCTGCGGCGGGGCTTTCCTCACCGGGGGAGACGAGCCAGGTGACTTTGATGTTCGGCGGCATCGAGTAAGTTCATTCTTTTTGCTCCGACCAATTGCCTAGTGCTCCGACCAGTTAGCGTTCAGTGAATTTGGTGTTCATTTAGGGTTGAGTTTACAGTTAGGGTTCAGTGTACAGTTAACTGAATTAAGTTTTGCTGCTTAGCTTTACTGAATTTAGGGTTCAGTGTACAGTTAACTGAATTAAGTGTTGGTGCTTAGCTTAACTAAATTTAGTATTGCACTGTTTAACTTAACTGATTAACTGAACCTAGTTGTACATTGCATTGTGCAGTTTGGATGATGAGACATGGATGATAAGATTTAACTTTCCTGGTGAGGACAACAAGATTGTGCAAATCAGACATTACTTTGAAGAACTTAATGACACTGATTGAATGTCATGGGTATGGGTACCATGATACAGTTTATTTTGTTAAGAAAAGGGTAAAGGAATAGCAGGAATGAAAGCAATTACTGGAATGGCTAAGGTGGAGCAGATGTTGGCTTTATATGAGAATGAGAAAGAGGTTTTCCTTACTGGTTAAGAAGAATGAAGCAATGCCTGCTGGAGTGAACATGGCACAGTTTGAAAACCCAATGCAAATAGATGAACCAGTTGTCCTTTCTGTTAACCAAGAAGGAGTGTCATTCAGTCTGAGGAGAATCCAATGGTGTTTCCTGTTGCAGTTGACTACTCTGATGTGTTGTACATTGGAACACAACAGAGCAGCAACAGAGTAGACAAGGGCAAGGGAGTATGTGAAGTACCTGTTCAGGTAATAGAGTCTGAAGATGATGAAGATGTGTTTTACATGGGCGAATACAGAGTTGGTGACCATGACAAAGCAGTAGCCGAGGAACTAGAAGCCATCAGACAATTGAAACAACAAAGGCAGAATAGCACATTGACAGAAGAGGTACCAAATCCCGAAGAGGCAGCAATATTGGACCCGTTAGAGAGAGACAAGAGGATTAGAGAAGATCCAGACCAACACATTGAAGGGGAAACTAATGTGGAAGATATCTGTTCTACAGATGAAGATTCAAAGGCAGAGGAGGAGAATGAAGAAGAATTAAGTTTGATAGTAATTAAAAATAAAGGGCCAACAAGCAGGTGTCACCATGAGCTAGTTCAGGAAGAGCAGTATTTCTTCAAGCCCTCATCTGATGAGGACTGTAGCCCTGATGACTTGGCATTAGAGGAAGATGATGGCTTTGTGCCTAGGAGCTTATTTTTTGCTGGTGGGAGGAACAGGAAGCGCAAGAAGTTTCAGAAGAGGATTTGGTATGATGAGACAAGAGCTAATAAGCATGAGCATTTTGCCATCAAGCTATGATTCACAGATGTGTACCAGTTCAGAGTAGCTCTGAGGGATTGGCACATAGCCCAGCTTAGGGATTTTAGGTTTCACAGAAATAGTCCTAAGTCTGTTATAGCAAGATGCATTGAGAACCACAGAGGATTGGACAGCAATCCAGACACCAATCCAGACCCTTCAATATTACTGCATCAGTAATTGCACATGAGAAAACATTTTGCATTAGGAAGTTTCAGCCTTTGCACACTTGTCCAGCACATGGAGAGAACACAAAGGCTACTGCAGATTGGTTGGCTAAACAATCAGAGCAAGCTGTTAGGATAAATCCTGATACCTGTGTAGACACATTGATTGACAATGCTAAGCAGAAATATGTTGTTCTTGTGCCAAGGAGCATGGCTTACAGGGCAAGACAAAAGACATTTGATGTGGTCATTGGTGATAAAAAGCAACAGTATACAAGGATTAGGGACTACCTTCAGGCAATATTGGACACCAATCCAGGCAGCAGATGCATTGTTACAACCAAGCAACTTGCTGAACACCCAAGTCCAAATCTAGATTCCATGGATTGTTCATTTGCTTGAATGCTTCAAAGGAAGGATTTCTTAATGGATGCATGCCTTTCATTGGTAAGTTGTCATGTTGTTGTTCTAGCTGTTAATTGTTTGTGTTTCTACCTTGTTGTTCTAGTTGTTAATTGTTTGTGTTTCTGAGCACCTTGTTGTTCTAGCTGTTAATTGTTTGTGTTTTTGATGGATGCAGACCTAGATGGTTGTTTCATCAAGCTGTGTACTGGAAACAGATTTTAGCTGCAACTGGTAGGGATGGGAACAACAATATTTGAAGGGGATCGTGTGCAGAAAACAATAATTTTCCTAGCAACGATATCCTTAAACTAGCCAAGATCTATTCTATGCAGATATAGTAGTACGAACGGAGATCGGAATACATACCCTTGTAGACCGAAAGCGCGGATTACGTTCCCGCACAAACGTTGTCGATGAAGACCGACGAAGCCGACCTCAAGGTTGTGTAGAGGAAGCAGACCTCCGAGTACCGCTAGCGCAGCACCTCGCAGGAAGTCGCACACGTACGGTGGAGACGACGCCTCCGAAGCTCCAGTCCAGGACGAGCAGCGGAAGACTTGGACCGGAACACCAGCAGCGAGGCAGCGGCTCCGACTTGGGAACCACGAGATCGAGAGAGAAATCAGGAATTAATTGGTGAATTAAAAGGCTGGGGGTGCCCTTTCTTATATAGGCTCCCAAGGGGAGCCAACCTTGCCAGTCAGGCAATGTGGGACTATCCCCACATAGCCTGGTTCGGCTAGGGAGTGTGCCGGCCCCCTGGTGGGCCCCTTGTGGCCCACCTAGGCCGGCCCTCCTGGCCCCCACCGAATTCCCCTAGGGAATTTTCCCCTCTTGGGCCTTCTTTCGTCCGGAAGGCCCATTTAGGGAAATCTGCCTTAATAAATTCGAAAATAAATATATAAAATCATATTTGCATATTAATAACACTAATTAATATCAAACATAATATATATAATATTTCCTAGCTCCGAAAACTCTTTCGGCGCTGCCCGATCTCCATCGGACCTCTCCCGGGACGCTCCCGGTGATCTCCTTCCTTTCCGGTTGTCTTGTCGAAACCCCTTAAGTGTGTTACCCTAGCGGTTCGATATAATATCAGGTATGATCAAGACTCCTCAATGATCAACGACTAACTCGTAGGCCTGGACCCCCTGAATTAATCCCTGAGATATAACGAATGACTTTCATCTATCAAACCTGAACGTGAAGTCTTAAACCTTTTGCCATAGCGATACTTAGCACGTCCGAGTGTCGTTCCATAGATATCTCCATACCTAATCCCGACCTCGTTACCGACGATGCTATCTTCTACTCGTTCATGATCTCATGTCTCCGTGACCTAGTCACATGCTTGCAAGCTCATTAGACATGATCTCACCGAGTGGGCCCGAGAGTATCTATCCTGCTATGCGGATTGGCAAATCCCGCTCTTGACCCCTCGTCTCAATACTCCTTTCCAATACCCAAAAGTATCACCGTTATTGTCATACTAAATAAGATACGACGTTTGGTGCAATCAAAGTATCTTCGGGGAATATCAATAAGAGTTGATCTCACGGTCAAAGGCGTAACGACTACGTTCTCCAAATCTGGGTATGTCCATCACATCGCTCTCTAGCGATATGACTCTCATTGCCGACCGGCGCCATGCCCCATGACCGGGAAACCTCGATCATCAATCGCGCAACAAAACTAGTCTTAGCAGAGGCTACTAGGGACCTGGTTGTTTGCGTATCACACCCGCATTAATGTTTCCGCTTAATACGGTTCTAGCATGACACAAAAACATATTATGAACAAACGAGATATGATAAAGAATACGCTTTATTAATTGCCTCTAGGACATATCTCCTTCAGTCTCCCACTTGCACTAGAGTACAACTTAATCTAGATTACAACTTGGTAAAAGCCTAACACCCATAGCTAACTGGTGCTGTTCATGCTTATCAAGCGGGAGAGGCTTCGTCAGCGGATCTGCCACATTCAGATCCGTATGCACTTTGCAAATCTTCACATCACCTTCTTGTACGTACTGACGTATCACGTGGAAGCGTCGGAGAATGTGTTTGGCGGTGGAGTGAGACCTTGGCTCCTTGGCGTTCGCAATGGCACCCGTATTATCGCAGAAGAGGACCACGGGGTCTTGCACGCTCGGTAACACTCCAAGTTCGATGACGAACTTCCTCAGCCACACGGCTTCATTCGCGGCCTCGCAGGCAGCAATGTACTCCGACTCCATTGTAGATTGTGCGACTATGGGTTGCTTCCCACTTCTCCAGCACACGGCGCCTCCATTCACCTTGAACACGTAACCTGTCTGTGACTTACAGTCATCGGGGTCTGAGCAGAAACTTGCATCTACGTAACCCGTTACGCCAAGTTCCTCATCGCAGCCACCATACACAAGGAACATTTCCTTTGTCTTATTGAGATACTTAAGAATGCTCTTAACAGCTACCCAATGCGGCATTCCAGGATTACTCTGGAATCGGCTTGTCAAACTTAGAGCTAATGCCACATCTGGTCTAGTACTCAACATTGCATACATGATCGATCCTATGGCTGAAGCATAAGGATGTTTCGTCATTTCGGCCTTACCCAGTTCCGTCACCGGACACTGCGCCTTACGCAATATCTTATTCTTGATAACCGGCAGAGAACCCTTCTTTGCCTTCTCCATATGAAAACGCTTCAATATTTTATCAAGATAAGTACTCTGACTTAGTGCTAATAGGCGCCTTGATCTATCACGGTAGATTTTTATGCCTAAAACATACGCAGCTTCTCCTAAGTCCTTCATGGAAAACTTACTGTTTAAATATTCCTTCACGCTATTCAGAAGTTCCACATCATTCCCTACTAGCAATATGTCGTCAACATACAGTGCTAAGAACACAACCGAGCTCCCACTCATTTTCTTGTAAATACATGTCTCTTCCACATTCTGGATAAATCCAAAACCTTTGATTACCTCATCAAAGCGAAGATTCCAGCTCCGAGATGCCTGCTTCAATCCATAGATGGATCGCTGAAGCTTGCACACCTTGTTAGCACTTCCTGGATCGACAAAACCTTCCGGTTGTCCCATGTACAACTCTTCCTCAATGTTTCCATTCAGGAAGGCCGTTTTGACGTCCATCTGCCAGATTTCATAATCATAGTAGGCAGCTACCGCTAATAAAATCCGAATAGACTTAAGCATCGCTACCAGTGAAAAGGTTTCATCGTAGTCAATTCCATGAACTTGTCGGAAACCCTTTGCGACAAGCCGAGCTTTATAGACGGTCACATTACCATCAACATCAGTCTTCTTCTTAAAGATCCACTTATTCTCGACGGCCTTGCGCCCTTCGGGAATATCCACCAAAGTCCACACTTGGTTATCATACATGGATCCTATTTCGGATTTCATGGCTTCAAGCCATTTCTCGGACTCTAGACTCTCCATCGCCTCCTTGTAGTTCGTAGGTTCGTCTTGCTCGACTAGCATGACGGTGCAAACCATGTTGCCATACCATTCTGGTGGGATCCGAGATCTACCAGACCTACGAGGTAGAACATCTTCCTCGACAGTTTCTCCCACTCCTTCCACGGAGGACGTTTCCGGAATTGCTTCCGTTGGGCCACTCGGAATCTCGAGTTCAGGATCAACGATTTCATCGAGGTCTACCTTCCTCTCACTTACTCCTTTCGCGAGAAATTCCTTCTCTAAAAAGGCACCGGTCTTCGCGACAAAAGTTTTGCCCTCAACTTGGTTGTAGAAGGTGTACCCAACGGTTTCCTGCGGATATCCTACAAAGACGACTTTCTCCGACTTCGGTTCGAGTTTGTCGGGCTGTAGTTTCTTAACGTACACCTCACAACCCCAAACCTTCAGAAACGATAACTTAGGCTTTTGGCCATACCATAATTCATACGGCGTCGTTTCAACGGACTTGGACGGAGCCCTATTTAAAATGAATGCGGCTGTTTCTAACGCATAACCCCAGAAGGACACTGGCAGATCGGTAAGAGACATCATAGATCGGACACTATCCAGTAGAGTACGATTACGTCGCTCGGACACACCGTTACGCTGTGGTGTTCCGGCGGGCGTAAGTTGGGGCACTATGCCACAACTCTTCAGATGTGTGCCAAACTCAAAACTCAAGTACTCTCCACCGCGATCGGACCGGAGATGCTTGATTTTCCTATTAAGCTGATTCTCAACTTCACTCTGGAATTCTTTGAACTTTTCAAACGTTTCAGACTTGTGTTTCATCAAATAGATATAACCGTATCTACTCAAGTCATCAGTGAAGGTGACGAAGTAACGATAACCATTGCGTGTCGAAACGCTCATTGGTCCACATACGTCTGTATGTATGATCCCCAACAAATCCGACGCCCGTTCAACGAAACCTTTGAACGGTGTCCTGGTCATTTTGCCCATGAGGCATGGTTCACATGAGGGATCCAAAATCCAACGAGTCCAAGAGTCCATCGGAGTGGAGTCGCTTCATGCGCTTTATACCAATATGACCAAGACGGCAATGCCACAAAAACATGGCGGTATCGTCACTACACTTAAGTCGTTTGGCCTCTATGTTATGGATGTGAGTACTACGATCGAGATTCAACAAGAATAAACCGTTATTCTCGGGAGCATCAACATAAAAGATATCATTCATATAAATAGCACAATTGCTTGACACTGATTTAAATGAATAACCGTCTTGTAACAGGCAAGACCCACTTATAATGTTTACACTCAAGGATGGCACAAAATAACATTTATTTAAAACCAAAACTAATCCCGATGGTAGATGCAGAGGGAGCGTGCCGACAGCCACCACGTCGACTCTCGATCCGTTGCCGACGCGCATCGTCACCTCATCCTTCGCCAGCCGCCTTTTATTCCGTAACTCCTCCTGAGAGTTACATATATGAGCAACAGAACCAGTATCAAATACCCACGTATTGCTCCGGGCGGATGTAAGGTACACATCTATAACATGTATATCAAATATACCTTTCTCTTTGTCGACCGTCTTGCCAGACTTCCTATCCTCCAGATACTTGGGGCAGTTGCGCTTCCAGTGACCCTTCCCCTTGCAGTAGAAACACTCCACGCTAGCTCTGGGACCAGACCTGTTAGTCCTGGGCTTGGCAGCCAACTTTGCCTCCCTCCGGGACTTCCAGCTCTGCTTTCCCTTGCCACCGGACTTCTTGAAATCAACGGTCTTGTTGACCATCAACAGCGTGTGCTCCTTCTTAATCTCTACCTCAGCAGTCTTGAGCATCACAAACACTTCACCCAGGGACTTAGCCATGCCCTGCATGTTGTAGTTCATGACGAAGCCTTTGTAGCTTGGCGGCAACGATTGCAACACCCTGTCAATCGCCAGCTCATCGGGAATCTTGCACTCCAGAGCATTCAGGCGTTGAACGTAGCCAGACATCTTGACTACATGCTCGCTCACACTGCTATGCTCTTCCATCTTGGCTGAGAAGAAAAGCTCAGAAGCCTCATATCTCTCAGCCTTAGCCTGCGGCGCGAAGACAGCCTTAAGATCCGAAATGATCTCAAAGGCGCTCATCTTCTCAAAGCGCTTCTGCAGGTCGGCTTCCATGGCGTAGAGCATGCCACTCTGGACAAAGGCAGAATCCTCCGATCGGGTCTGGAAGACCTTCTTCTCATCCTCAGAGGCATCATCTGCAGGAGGGTCACCTATGGCGGCCTCAATGACGTAGGCCACCCTATGGGGAGTGAGGAGGATCCTCAGGTTGCGGAACCAGGCCATGAAGTTTGACCCATTGGTCTTAAGCTTTTCTTTCTCAAGGAACAGACCTAGGTTAAACGAGGGGCGAGACATCTACAATGGAATTTGCAACAACATAAGACTTTTGTTCATAGTAATTTTGAGTTATAGTATTTTAGAAAATAACTAACATAACTCCCACTCAAACGAACATCCCTCCTGGTCGTTTAAGCGATTACACGACCCCCATCCATTGCACCACCCCTCATCATCAAAGCCGGCGGCACAACTTCAAGAGTAGACAAAATCGTCCGTCACACCAATTTTGCGACTCGTGCTCGGCCTTTCGGCCTTCCTGTTCCGAGGCCATACCTCTGAGTATGCTAGGCTCGCCACCAAATACCTCCACGCTGACGCTTGTGCAACATGGCTTACACCCACCGTATGCGAACAAAGATATGTCTGACACCCGATCATCACGGCCTGCCTCATAACGTAGAACTTTATTGGTGGTGCGCGTTGGAGGGAGAACACTAGTGGTATTTTGAAGGGATCATCTTATTCAGCTACCGCCGTGTAACACACAATCACACACAAAAATAAGATGCACACAAAACATCAAATGTAATGCAATGTGATATAGTCCATCGCGCCATGGTCTTCTTGGCGCCCGCAGTTTATAAACAATTTAATAAACCTACCTTGAGCATATCACATAGCCCCTGCAAAATAAAGTTAGACGCTTCTACTTTATCTTTTGCATATTTTACGTGGCTTGGGGCTTTCGTAAATAGAACCGCTTCAAACCTACGAATCTTATGACCACAACAACGATCCAATAATTGCATGTTTAAGCATCCCTTTCGGGCCCTCAATTGAAAATGCGAAGACCAACTAAAGAGAGAGAAACTGTCACCCGCCAGCCACAGATACGGTACAAGCCGTATGTCAGTAGTGAAACCAGTCTCGCGTAAGCGTACGCGTAAAGTCGGTCCGGGCCGCTTCATCAACTCAATGCCGCTGGAATACACAAGTGCACGCTAGAGGGTAGCAAATAACAGGAACGGTGCCCCCGTGCAGAGCACGGGTTCTAACAGCGTACAGCTATATCTTACGATAGATCGGCTCTGATAGCACTGAAGGGGATCGTGTGCAGAAAACAATAATTTTCCTAGCAACGATATCCTTAAACTAGCCAAGATCTATTCTATGCAGATATAGTAGTACGAACGGAGATCGGAATACATACCCTTGTAGACCGAAAGCGGGGATTACGTTCCCGCACAAACGTTGTCGATGAAGACCGACGAAGCCGACCTCAAGGTCGTGTAGAGGAAGCAGACCTCCGAGTACCGCTAGCGCAACACCTCGCAGGGAGTCGCACACGTACGGTGGAGATGACACCTCCGAAGCTCCAGTCCAGGACGAGCAGCGGAAGACTTGGACCGGAACACCAGCAGCGCGGCAGCGGGCTATGGTGGAGGAGATCCCCGACTCCTCTTGCTCGGCGCGGCTCCGACTTGGGAACCACCAGATCGAGAGAGAAATCAGGAATTAATTGGTGAATTAAAAGGCTGGGGGTGCCCTTTCTTATATAGGCTCCCAAGGGGAGCCAACCTTGCCAGCCAGGCAATGTGGGACTATCCCCACATAGCCTAGTTCGGCTAGGGAGTGTGCCGGCCCCCTGGTGGGCCCCTTGTGGCCCACCTAGGCCGGCCCTCCTGGCCCCCACCGAATTCCCCTAGGGAATTTTCCCCTCTTGGGCCTTCTTTCGTCCGGAAGGCCCATTTAGGGAAATCTGCCTTAATAAATTCGAAAATAAATATATAAAATCATATTTGCATATTAATAACACTAATTAATATCAAACATAATATATATATAATATTTCCTAGCTCCGAAAACTCTTTCGGCGCTGCCCGATCTCCATCGGACCTCTCCCGGGACGCTCCCGGTGATCTCCTTCCTTTCCGGTTGTCTTGTCGAAACCCCTTAAGTGTGTTACCCTAGCGGTTCGATATAATATCAGGTATGATCAAGACTCCTCAATGATCAACGACTAACTCGTAGGCCTGGACCCCCTGAATTAATCCCTGAGATATAACGAATGACTTTCATCTATCAAACCTGAACGTGAAGTCTTAGACCTTTTGCCATAGCGATACTTAGCACGTCCGAGTGTCGTTCCATAGATATCTCCATACCTAATCCCGACCTCGTTACCGACGATGCTATCTTCTACTCGTTCATGATCTCATGTCTCCGTGACCTAGTCACATGCTTGCAAGCTCATTAGACATGATCTCACCGAGTGGGCCCGAGAGTATCTATCCTGCTATGCGGATTGGCAAATCCCGCTCTTGACCCCTCGTCTCAATACTCCTTTCCAATACCTAAAAGTATCACCGTTATTGTCATACTAAATAAGATACGACGTTTGGTGCAATCAAACTATCTTCGGGGAATATCAATAAGAGTTGATCTCACGGTCAAAGGCGTAACGACTACGTTCTCCAAATCTGGGTATGTCCATCACATCGCTCTCTAGCGATATGACTCTCATTGCCGACCGACGCCATGCCCCATGACCGGGAAACCTCGATCATCAATCGCGCAACGAAACTAGTCTTAGCAGAGGCTACTAGGGACCTGGTTGTTTGCGTATCACACCCGCATTAATGTTTCCGTTTAATACGGTTCTAGCATGACACAAAAACATATTATGAACAAACGAGATATGATAAAGAATACACTTTATTAATTACCTTTAGGGCATATCTCCTTCAATATTTTCCCCATTGCATTTGGTGTTGTGGACAAGGAAGATACTGCTAGCTGGTTGTGGTTTCTCACACAACTAAAGTACTGCATAGGAACATCAGGGAAGCATGGCAATTACACAGTGATGTCAGACAGACAGAAGGTAAGTTCAAAGCATGGGCATTTGTCACTTGGTTGATGTTTTAGCATTTGTCACCTGTTTTATGTACTGACACAATTTAATTTCACAGGGTTTGCTTAAAGATGTATCTCATGTGTTCCCAAACTCACCTCAAAGGTTCTGTTTGAGACATATCTATGCAAACTTCCAGAGGGATGGATTCCGAGGAGAAGAATTGAAGAAGCTAATCTTTGCAGCCAGCTATTCATTTCCCAAGAGTGGTTTTGATAAGGCAATGGATGCCCTTAAGGTGGAATGTGAGGCAGTTTACAACTGGTTGGTGAAAATTCCAGTGGAGACATGGGCAAGGCATGCATTTGACACTGTGTGCTTGTGAGTTATTGTGAATCATATCATTAGCTGGTACCAAACATAATAGAAAGACAATATCCAAACACCACAAAGATAATAAGCTGGTATCATCAGCTACCATATGCATTTTGCAGAAAGATCAAAGGTTGGCAATTTAAGCATCCAAACACCACACAATATCCAAACACCACAAAGTATCCTACCACATAGGCTAAATAAGTTCATACATTACATACCAAGATCTCACAAATAGCACATAGGCTAAGTGCATGCATTACATAAGAAGTTCTCACAATTAGCACCTAAGATAAGTTTTACAATGCTGATTACTCTTCCTCAATTGCTGCCTTGATTCTCTTCACCTTGTCCTTATTCTTGTCACTGATTTGGAGCAGATCAAAAAGCATGTACTCCAGCTTCTTATTTTCCTCCTTCAGCCTGTTTTTTTCATTCTCCCACTCAGCCCTGTTGGACTTGATCATGTCTGCTTGAGTTTTCTGCACCTCTTTCAGCTCACAAACTTGTTTCTCAAGCAACTGCATTGTTAGCTACATATGTTCTTTAGCAGATTTTGCCTCATCCTCCACCACAATCCTATCATAGTGTGCCTTCAAACTACCACTGCAGCTATTCTCAATGAACCGGTTCACATCATTCACATAGTCCTTGTACTTCTTCTTCATCTTATTCTTCTCAGCACCTAGCTCCTCCATCAACTTGGTATGTTCAATCTTTTCATCAATTCTAGCACTGGACACATCATCATACATTCCCCACAACTTCCCTAGTGCATTCTGGGCAGAATCTGGCCACTCATCATCTACCCAGCACACAAATCCACAATTCTCTATCTCCTTTAAAAAATTTAACACCACAACAATGTATCAATTATCCATGGCATTCAACAGTTTTAAAGGACAGTAGTACAACAATTTAACCACACTTAAGGTACAAACAAAGACTACATTTTCAGCATATAAATGAGCAGAGGATTATGAAGCTTACATTTTCAGAACAACTGTAAAATTTGCGCCCAGTGTTGCATCCTTCAAACGCCACACACCTCCTAGGCTCCAGATTATGGACACGGCAACTTAGGAGCATCCTTGTCTATGCCATTCCACGTTGGATCATCCATGGTATCAGGGGCATAGGCCCGGTCAATCAACGCCTAAATGGCAAACGATTTGAAAATATCAGCTAAAATAGATCGAACCACTAACCAATCAAAAAAATCGATACCCTAACCCTAGATCGAAACCCTAACCCAAGATCGAACCCTAGAACACAAGATTGAACCCTAGAACACCAGAATTAGAAAACCCTAACCCTGGATCGAACCCTAGAACACCTGAACTAGAAAACCCTAACCCTAGATTGAACTTACCCCGATATGGGTCTCGCTCGTGTTCGAGCCTTCTTCCCAGCTGGGCATGGTGCCGGACGAGGCCGACGGCGCCGGCGATGGCGGCGGGCGGCGGCGGGAGGAGGCTGGCGGAGGTGGGCCCGGGGCGCGGCGGCTAGGGAGAGAGAGGCAAGAGCTCGAGCTCGAGCGAGTGTGTTGGAATGAGACGGTCTGGTCGGACCGCGTTCTAACTAGGGCTCACTCCTCTGCTGACAGGTGCGTCCCACCAAGCTCCATGAACGGCGGTTAACGGCTCCGACCCGCCACTTGCCACGTCATCCATGACAGGTGGGGTCCGTCGGTCAGATTCGCTGTCAATTCGTCTAAAAATGCAGATTTGCGCACATTGCAAAGAACCAACCGTATTGTGGTAGTTTTCTGCGATTTGGTCGTAAAGTGGTAGTTTTGCAGAATTTAGCACATAAAGTGGTAGTTCTATGTGAACAACTCGAGTTCAAAAGACAAGAAGAAGGTTCCCAGTTGAAAGAGTAGCTGTGATTCCCATCCTCGGGCACGCATGTTATATATACCTCTTGTAGACTGCTCCATGGAATGGGTCAAAAAATTGTAAATCACATGCTTTTTAAACCTCTCTTGAATTAGTAATATTTCATCTAGTTTGTAATATTTCGTACAACTAAATCAGTAGTGAAAAGGGATCAACAATCCGATCAACAAGGATTTGGTTACCGCGGTTACCGACCGTTGCTAGGTGCCCCCCCCCCCCCCCCCCCCCGGTAAATGCATTTGCCGGACTAAAAATTCTTGAGCATTTGAATTTGGACCAATTTCTTCCTTTAAAATCATTTTTGATGTTTTAAACTCGAACTTCAAATTTTAGTTGAGAATTTTGGTCGGTAATCAACGGGAATTTTCCCGGTAACGACGGTTACCGGAAATCCCGACCCCCTCAGAGATTGTTTTGGTACTCTGGTATCGAAAACCTTGAATCCGGTCATATTAACGATTTTTGGCATAGTTATTATTTATTTTACAGAATTGAGAGAGTCATGTTACTTTCATAATTTTGCATGCAGAGAGTATGTGTGTGAGAGCGAGCGAGGTGCATCATGGTAGACGACACTATTCATATGAAATTTGCGAATTCGGTACTGGTCAAAGCCCTTGGTTTTTCTCTTTCCATATTCACCATTTGAGTGGATCAAATTTAGACTATCCCTCCTTGAAATTCAGTTCAGTATTCTTGGCGACAATGAAGGGTAACCACGATTTTCACAACACTGCAGTCAGGCCTGCATGCCCACGAGGAAAAAGAGCTGCGTTAGGTACACTGTAAAATAGTCTAATCCCATGCCAATCCTCTCAAGGAAGACCAATTCTGGCCGTCGGATGCGCGCTGCAACTTGCAGCGAATATATCGTGCGGATTCCATTCTGGCCGCCGGAGCCGCAAGCCCAAGTACATGACAGCTTGCTCTCTCCAGCCAACTCCGGCTATAAAACGCGCCCCTCGCCTGCCACTCGAACCAGCGAACCTCGGACTCCTCCCAGCTGGTGCCAAGATCGAAGCTATAGCTACTGTACTATCTACTCCTAGCTAGCAACGAGAGAGAAGAAGAACCTATCGAGGCAATGGGCGGGTGCTTCTCTTCGACGACCTCGTCCGGCGGCGCGTACTACGAGGAGTACTCGGCCGCCGGCTGCCGCCGGCCGCAGCGGGTGCGGCCGAGCGACGAGGACGGCATCTACTACGTGGGCGAGCGGGACGTGGACAACAAGGCCGGCGTCTACATCGCCAAGTTCCACCGCTACCAGTCCGAGGTCGTGCCGCAGACGCCCGCGCCGTCCTCGGCCGCTGCTCGAAGCCTGCTCGCTGGCTGAGCACGGGTGACGGCGGAGCGGCGCAAGACCAAGATGAAGATGGTTCCAACTTCCGTGGGATTTGTTATTGGTGTGTGGGTTCTTTCGCTTAGTTCCTCGGTTTAGGCTTGGCGCGTGCGCGGCTAGATGCTGAGGGTGAACTCCTAATGAATAATTAGTACTGTAGTTATGATGAGAGATGGAGTATGTACAGTATATGTATATGTAAATTCGTTGAAGATCGATGAAGGTTGGTGTTGGTGATCCAACTCCTAAGTGACACACTGCTTGTTGATTCAGACGTTTGTTCCGGCATGCATGCAAGTTGCCGTTAATTTACCCATCTTATGTTACAACAAACAAACACTGAGGTTACGGATCATCAACCTAGTCAGGACTCAGGAGAAGTTCTTCATCTCAGCTGTCGAGTAAACAAGTTTTATGTAACTGACCTGAATACTGAACATAGTTAACCACTCCCTTAATTGGTTATTAGAGGAGAAGATTCAGTTCATACGCGAGCTACGCTTGGTCTTGGTATAGAAATCATAATCTCGCAACTAAATAATTAACTAGGCTGCCAGTTGCATGGCACTTTGCATAAAGGGAAAGGAAAAAGGGAACAAACCAAGTCCAAGTAAGGGCAAAATATCTCACTTAGCTGGACTTCTCACTGACAAACCAGCCAAAAATCCCAACCTGACTTGAATATGGTGTATTTCTACAACTACAAGTCTCGTTTAGATGCTGAATAATTAGTAATTAAGATGAGAGGTGGTTTTTTTTGTAAGAAAGATGAGAGGTGGTTAATGCTGTACTAGTGTGTGAAGTATGTATATGTATGTAAATTTATTGAAGTTTTTTTTTCGAGGTTTAATTTATTGAAGATTGGTGCACTTGTTGATTGAGAGGTTTGTTCGGGCATGCATGCAAGTTGCCGTTAATTTACGCCCATCTACGGATCATCAACCTAGTCAGCAATAAGTACTAGCTCAGCTATCAAAACAAGTAAATAAGATTTCGGATAATCTAATTCGTGCCTGGGCACCGCTCGGACGTTAGAGAGTGCGCGCACGCTGACGGTCCGATGATGATCGCACGATGCCGAAGTCTGCCACGAGCCATGACGTCGGCCACGTTGCAGACAGAGTCCGGTTCCTCATTCTCTTCTCGGTCTCCAATCTCACGCCTCCATGGTCACGCCGCCACCACCTCCAACGATCCCTGCCAGCCACCGCCGCTGCTAGAGAAGACCCGCGCCGCCGCCCCCAACCTCCGTAGCCAGATCTCCACCGCCGCCTGCCGCTCCTAGAGAAGATTCGCGCCGCCGGACGGCGACCATCCGAGATTCCGAGGATGCGCACGAGGAGAGAGGTGCGCCTCTTCGGTCGAGAAGATGTCCACCGCCGCCGCGCTATCCCGCGACGAGGGTTGTTCCTCGTTCCACCATATGCCTCTCAACGGCGTCGGCAGACTCCCGCGAAGAAGCCGAGCATGCCCGCCCGCTGGCCTCCCGCGGGATATGGCCTCTGTGTCTCAGAGTTGATATGGCGCCGGGTACTAATGCTCTTCTTCTCGTTCTTTTGGCCTCTGTGTCTCACAGTTGATTTGTTCCAATTAATTCAGTGCTACCGATCGATATGTGTTGCTGAATTTTGACAGTTGTTTGATTAGTAGCAGCACTAGTAGTTTTGTCTCGACAGAAAGTATGACAAGCATGTCTCTCATTTTGTTAGTTGTAACGGATGATTTGCTCATACTATATTCATGTTCATAAGGAATTGTATCTTCATGTATCTGAAACTACTGCTAGTTTGATCAGAAATAATACTTCTAGTAAATTTGGTCAAAACCAATCGTGATGTTCTTCTTACAAAACTGATAAGTAATAACTGTATGGTATCCAGAAGTTTAGCTAGTCTTCTGATTTTTCTTCACATCTCCGTGAGTACATCCATGCCTCACGAGATGTAATTTTGAGTATGAATGTATAAGTGTTTTTACTTCCCATGTTTACCGAGATGTATTTCTGGGTATGTTGCCACATATGTGTCTACCGAGATGCACTTTCGGGTGCACTAGTCACGTCCATACAATATAACAATGTGCATATCTACTAGTTATATTACATGATTTGCTTAATTTATCTATTTGTTGCATCTCTGAAAGTTACATAAATATCGTATGCAGATACATGAATGTTGTTTTCTCAAACATCAGTTGTAGTTTGATTTTTTTTTGTTGACGAGACTGTAGGTTCATGATATTGGGATGTATTTTTGGATTATGTGGTTTCTTCTAAATTTGTTCCGCTTGGTAGTCACAAGCCGTACGCCAACGAAAAAATACTGATTTTTCAAGAGTTGCAAGGGTAGGATGTACTTTTTGTTGCATACCGGATTTAGTTTTAGAGTCATTTTTTACGGATGTATCCTATGATTGTTCCTGTAAGCTTGACTTATAGGATGTAGTTTTTCCATGAAAACTTGTTTTATACTATGTTGTCTATCATTTAATTTTGTTGCTATATATGTAGGTTCCTTGGTTTGTTTATAATCATGATGTAATTTGATGAGTGATTTATAATCAGGATGTAAATTTCTTCATAGTTTTTCATATCTGGATTTTGTAACCTGGATTGGTAGGATGTAGTTCTAACTGTCTTTTTCTGTAACCAGGATGTATTTTTGTGAGTCATTGTACATCCTACATTTTTTTTTGCTATGTACCCTATTTATCTGCTAGTACTGGATGATCCTCCTCGTCTTTTTCATCAGATATTTGTATGTGATTTTCTGATAAACTTTTTCGATCTGCTAGATGTAAATTGTTTAAAAGATGAGGAAGAAAAGAGACTAGATTTCGTGTTCCGTGTCATGTATTTTTTCTGCAGGGTGAGATAAATGTAGGGTGAAGCGGCGGGTGGAGCAGACCACACTACCACGTGCACTCTGAGCCGAAAATTCACTGATAAAGGAATTGTCACCGTACGACTTTTTTGCTTTTGGGAAAGTGCTCGCTCGGACAGGGGGCACCGCGGAGACGCTATACAGCGCGCGCGCACTGTGTAGTCGCGTCCATAAGATTTCTGTAATTAACCTGGATACTGTAGACTGAAGAGAACTAACCATGTCCTTGGTTCTTACGAGAGAAAGGTTCAGTCCATATGTGAGCCACGCGTGGCTTTCCTATGAAAATAATAATCAGGTAAAGAGAACTAATAATAAATTAGGGGGCCAATTGCATGGCACTTTGCATAAAGGGAAAGAAAAAATAACACAGCACTTGGACAATCAAGTTATGGGATCATTTTTGAGTTGTTCATGGGATCAGATGAGTTGCACTCATTGCCTCGACACGCTACATAGGATTGTGTATCCGCATATTTAGTGGTAAGACTTGTGATCTAAAAATCCTTCTTCGTGTTATGCAACATTTTATTTTATTTTTGCTAGCTTTGCATGTCGTGTGACGCAACAGTTTCCTATGTTTATAGCCCGTCGCTTGGGCATGACCTCCTTATCTTGAAACAAGATTTTGCCCCGCTTACGATAACCGGGCAAGAGAAGTCACACTGGAAAACGCCAAGAGGCGAGAAACAACATGACTACAAAGCTGAGAAAGCACTCCAGGAAGTATGGATTCCATGCCATGCCCTATGGCACTTGAGCTCCCCGGTAACGCCACCAAGAGAAGAACATCGCATGGCGTTGCCGCGGCACAACCTCTTTTCCCCCTCTTTTTTTGGCTGTGTGCATCCTTTGTGCCTCAACTAGCTTTTGCTATTATTTTCTTGGAGAGGTCGGGTGCAATGAATATTTTCTTGATATTAATATATTCTCTACGGCGAAAAATGTTTGGGACATCGGTAAGATGACTCTTGCTACAGTGTTACATGAACTCATTATGATAAGTAAAAATCACCGCAATTTTTAGCCATGAGATGTCAGTTTCAAACTACACTAGGTCCTATCATGAATCATGATACCATCATAGCGATTTTGTGTCGAGAAATAATGCGCCACCCCCAGCAAATTGTCGCGCCGTTTTCCTGGGGCTCTCTGAGGAACGATGAAGTGGGATCTAGCCTCCTAGAAGCAGCGCAGACCTAGTAGAGATTCAAAAATTTCCCGGCAAGCCAATAATGATCACATGAACTTGTCTCTGAACTCTCCTCCTTTCTTTCCCCGGATCCCTCATGCTCCGGAAACAAAAAAGTTCGCTAGCTACGAGTACATACTAGATTACTAGGGGGGGGACATGAGACAGCGCATCAAATCCTCCCGGCAGACGAGCCTTCTCCCTCGCCCCTTTTCCTCGACGGCAAGCGGCACTTTTGATAGATAAGAACAAGCCAACAATGATGTGCGGCAATTCCTTTGGCGCCAGTTTATCGGAAACCGGAATCATGCGCTGCTAGTGGCGGTATATTTATGTGTTGATGTGCTTAGGCTGATTTGTTGACTATCCAATCCACAGATTAGCAAGGATGTGAAGGCTGGTTTGGTCTGAATCTTTCTCTTAGAAATATCCGGGGAAGAAACCAGGGACAGATGTTTTGTTTTGCAGCTGCAAGCGGCCTCTCTCTGTGTACCTACAGAGCGCAACTGTGTGAGGGTTCTGCAGATCGCGTAACGATTCCTTCAATCCAACTACCAGTGGCTGAAGTGGCAGGCTCTCGTTGATCGGACGAGATCTGTTACTGCACAAGATACTCTCCCAACAAGGACACTTCTTGGGAAAAACTTCCATCTTTCTGTTTGAGTTTTGGCTTAACTTCCATCTTATTTCCCAGCCTCTCTTTCAGTCTTCGATATATGGCATCTTACCCCTGGAATTATCCTCAGGCTATGATCTTTACATACCTACGCACACGGTAACAACTTGCAAACACATTCGCTAGCTCTTTTTTCCAGGCCTAACGAAGTTCCCAGTAACTTCGATCGGTGAGACTTTCCTAAGGAATCTGAGCAGCTTCTAAATCGCAGATGCTAATATGCTCCTAACTCCAGGAGAATCACACATGCAGAGTGCTTAACAAGCCCGGACGGGGACCCCCAAGCATGCCACGCGACACATTTTCAAAGCCTCGCTTCGTAGTACGTTCTTTCCGGGAAGGAAGTGGAGCGGGAACAAGACCCGCGAGGCTGTAAGGCAGGGTGTGGACGGAGGAGAGCCGTCCGCGGACTGTCGTAGAGCTGTGAAGATCTTTCTCCGAGCAGAGAAAAGGGAACTTTCCTGTACTTGCAAAGTACTGGATGTTCTTCTTTCGTTCTCTTTCTTCAAAAGCTCGTACCCAACGTGCTTAATTAACACTCACTAATCTAGTAGTAATCAATCACGCCAGTAGTTCATTTCCAACAAGACGTACTTACGCGATCGTCTTGTTGAATAATGTACCTTCAGCCTTACTGGGGCTGCAACTTTGTCCCGAATTAGGCCGAGATTCTCATCAGTTAAGCAGTTTCTAAGAAAAGTAAAACGTGCAGGACATGGCTTCCGTGATAACAGCCCCGGCCGGAAGCTAACACCATATACTACGAACTCAAGGTCTAACCGCGTTTTGGAAAAGGACAGACTATACGGAGGAAAAGTTCGAGAAGAACATACACGGTTTAGAGCCCTTTCTCTTGGTTCTGAAAGTGGTGGAACGCACAATAGACCATTGCAGCGTAACAGATTCTGTCTACATGTTTTGCCATTGTTAGCACCTAGCACCCACTTGACACAGCCTGACAACCTAACTCCCAGCTAACTTTGCCGTTGTTGGTAAGCAGTACTGCTCACTGAACCTAGCATGCCGACAGAGCGTGGCTCCTGTCTGAACTTGGCAACATCTTGGAAGGGAAGACACTGAAAGGAGAAGCCTCCTGAGAGGAAACTACTTCAGTGCGGCCAGCCAACAGCTAACTTTGTTATGCATAATTTTATACGGCGAGTGACCTCAAGCTGTTTTCCACGGAATGTATAGAGAGGGAAAAGGAAGATAGGGGAGAAGAAAGAGCCGGAGAGCCTTCGCTGTGGAAAGTGCCAGTGCGTTCTGTACTGACAATTTTCAGAGTGCATTCTGGACTCTCGACTGAACTTTCCGGTCCTCTTTATCCTGAATGAAGAGATCAGGGCCTCCTGTCCAAATAAACTGACATTGTAGCATATATTCGTATGAGATGCACTCGGCTGGTACATAGTTAAGGCTATCTAGTTCTTTCGGGATGAGGGACAGGGACAGTATATATCATCTTGTCATCTTGTGTATGCGTTTAGTTTCATTGTACTGTTATTATGAAACAGTGAAACATGGCCATTCTTGGTAGTATGGCAGAAAATGCTCTTTATACAATAGACACGACATGACACTTGTAACATTTTAAGAATACTCGCATTGGTGAGGTACTGGGGTTAGAAGTTAGGACCCCGACCATTCTGAGAGTGCGCCACTAAAAAATGTTAGTTTATGTCGAGTTATGTGCATATAGGTATAAGTTGGATTTAGCGGACCCATATTTTAACCGCTCGTCTGACTTACGACATCATGTCATCATATTTGAAACTATGTTTCACACTGTCTGATTTCGATCAACTTACACAAGGTGTACTTTAAAAAAAAACGAAAAAACTAAAAATCAAAGAAAAGAAAAGAAGATAGATAGCCACAAACATCATATCTGCCAAAAAATATCAAAGAATATCTAGTGTTCACGAACGCTGCAACGTGTCCCGTGAGCATCGGTTCTCATGGGCCTTCGTGAACTTCACCAAGAGCAACTAGCCTCTTGTTAGTGGGAGTTCCTATATTACGGCTAACCTTTGTTTTTTGCACGGGCCGTCGACAATATTTTTTTTGCATGGGCCTCCGTAGCCCATTTACCACTTACCATTTCTCTTTCTTGTCTCTATTTATTATCCTTTCATATGAACATTTTACGAAAACATTAGGTAGGTGGAATGAAATATGTTTATAGAGTTGGAAATATGTTCATGAGGTATGCTAATTTTTGTGTAAAAGTATATTTAGGATGTTGGGTAAAATGTTCAAGATGTTTAAAAATTGTTCATATAATTTAGTAATATGTTTGTGAGCTAACAAAAATATTCATAACATAGAAAAAAGTTCACTTTGTAAACAAAATCTCTCGAGTCCAAAACATATTCATGTAAGATAGAAATGTTCAAACATATAAACTAATTTGAACAAGGTTCTAAAAATGTCTACTTGTTAACCATCAATTAAGTAAAGAAAGTACGAATAATGATCTAAATAATAAAACAAAAAAGAGAAAATAAAAATAAAGGAATGGGAATAATATGAGAAAAACAGAAAATGGTAACAAAATAATAGAAAAGTACACTTTTCCTAGGCTGGCCCAATATATCCGGCCTAAAGCCTAGAATGGAGGTTTTAAGCATGAATCAGACTGATCTGGGTATCACTAGAAAAAGGACGACATTCGCAAAGGTCTCTTTTCGGCCCGTACGCGCCACGCGGTCCCGCCACGTGGTAGTATGGCACTGTACAGTGATCTGGATCTATTATTAGCTCTATACAAAACACAATCTTAGGTAGTACAGCAACACAGATGAAGTTGTACAGCAACAAAAACATGGTTGTACATCAACACAGACCGGGTTGTACAACAACACAAAAACCAGGTTACACAGCAACACAGATCGGTTGTACAGTAACACAGACCGGGTTGTACAACAACTATATTCGGGTTGTACGTACACAATCTAAAATATTAAAAAAAGTTTGTCGAAACCTATCAATATGGGATCAAATTTTGAAGATCTCGACGCGACGAGTTCAAAAGTGAAAACGGTTCATAGGATAAACGGTTCTCAAGATATTTTATTTTGAAAAAAAACGAATCTCAAAATAAATGCATGTACAACCCTCTGCCCATCACCAGGAAGCCGCCACTTGTCACTTGTCACCGCATGGATAAAATGTGAGAGTAAAAACGAACGAAATTACGACACTTGTCAGCATCAAAACGCGTGGGGAGGGACCTTCGGAACCTTCGTAAAGGCTTTCCTTTTTCTAAGGATTTCGACCTTTTGTTGGTCATGCCCTAATAAAAAAACTCAAGGCAACGAAAATGCACTAACACGACGACAAGCCTTTTCAACATAGATAACCTTTTTAATTCAACCCAAAACAATCATCTCGAAATTTCAAAGTATTGTTTCAGAGAAGGTATACCTGCTGAACCTACAAAAAAAATGGTTCTTCTTATCTTTTTTTTTTTTGAGAATTAAATGGTTCTTCTTATCTGAGTCCACAGGAAATTCTTAGAAAAAGGTTCCCTTCTCAAAGGTCCACGCACGCGCACTCCGGTGCTGACAAGTGTCGTAATTTCATTCGTTTCTGCTCCCACCTTTTCTCCACGCGGTGACAAGTGGCAGCTTCCTGGTAGTGGGCAGATGGTTGTACATTCATTTATTTTGAGATTCGTTTTTTAAAAACAAAATATGAACCGTTTATCCAATTTACGAACCGTTTTCACTTTTGAACTCCTCGCGTCGAGATCTTCAAAACTAGATCCCATATTGATAGGTTTCGATAAACTTTTTTTTTGTACTTCGCATTGTGTATGTTTTGTACACCCTAAGTGTAGTCGTACGTACAAACTGAATTTTGTAATTGTACGTACAACTTGCTACGTGTAGTTGTTTGTACAACCCGAATGTATTTTCTACGTACAACATATTCTGTGTTGCTGTACAACCCGGTGTATGTTGCTGTACAACCCGGTTTGTGTGTTGCTGTACAACGCGGTGTCCGTTGCTGTACAACGAGGTCTCCGTTGCTGTACAACCCGGTCGGGGTTGCTGTACGTACAAACTGATTTGTGTTGCTGTACAACCCGGTCTGTGTTGTTATACAGCCCGGTCTACATTGATGTTCATCCCGTTCTGCGTTGATGTAATATCATAGTTTGTGCTTTGTACAAATTTAATAATAGATCCAAATCTAGATCTGGATTTGAATCTGTATATGTCTATGCGTGGAACCGTCTTAATTTACGTGTCCACATGACGACAGCAGCTCACGCGCGGGAGCACGAAATAGACCTTCGCGAAGTCCACCCTTTCCCTAATCCAACCCGAGTCCACACGACAACATATGCGTAGCATTGGCAATCTCTACTGGACCGAAATCTACGGGCTCGTGGTTTCCCACTCGTTCCGGCCCGCTAGTGCATCACTTGCGTTGTTCCCGGGCCGCGGGCCGTTTGTTACCGTGCGGTTATCACACTGAATTCTGATGGGCCTTTATCGCGCGCCGCGGCGACGTTTCTGAACCCTGAACATGCCGACGGGAGAAGGCACTAGTGCACTAGACATTGCGGAGGAGAGAAGAAGACGTCGGAGCTCTCCAACAGGCAACAGTCCAGCTCCATCGTTATCCACAAGCGAGCATCTACATCTACATCCCTCTTTCCGCTTGCCCCCATTTCCGGAAAGAAAGCAAGCCAAGGTGGCCAACAAGATGCATGTCGCGTCAGCTCGCAAGTCAAAAAAGCATACCATGCATAATTGATCCTTCTGCTATAGCTCCACGAAAACCATGGTCTAGTGCTGTGTAAGTCGACAGCTAACTAGCAAATTATATGTTCCATCCGTGCATGGAATGATGGAAACCGAAACTATTCTCAGCCAAAACTAGCTTGGGATGAAGTTCTTGTGTACAGCAGCAGAAACAGTAAGTTCTCCTTGGCGTTAAGCAAGTTAAGCAGAGCTACCTGTGTGGCCTGAACTAACCGGTTGTTTTTTAGCGCCATGCATGGACATGTGTATACGCAATGCACGGCGGGCCAACGAATTGCCGGGGCCGGAGAAGAGCTAGCGCGACCGACGGTGGTTGGATGTGGATCCACGAGAGCGAGAGCTGTCGGATTCGTCAAGAACCGTAGGCGCACTGCCTAGCTGTTGCGCCAATAGCCAGCTGCAAAAAGAAGAATGAAGAAGAAATAAGAGGCCCCTGCATGATGATGAAGTGCATGTCTCCACCACCTGCATTATGTGACGCACCAAATATGTGGTCTGTCGCTTGCAGGCTTAACGTACATGCACGAGAACGATGCCTCTATGGCGGATTTGGCACGAAAACGATGCTGTCCACCACCAGCTAACCTTCAACACGTTCCATATCAATATGGTTTTTCTTTATGAAAATATACGTTCCATTCCATATGAGCTAGCATTATGCATGCTTGGGATGGGTCACTTTCTGAATTATAATTTTCCATTGTTGTGGACTGTTGGAAGTTTGGAAGCAACGTCTCTGTCTCTATGAGACGTGCTCCGGTGCTTTCTGAAAACACATGTTACACGAATTTAAAGCGCATCGACGGCTGATTAGTTTCACAAAGTGATCTAAGAGGAGTACTAACCATGTGAGATTAGCACCCTTAATCTTCACCCCTAAGCACAACCATTGTTTTGATTTAAAATTCGTGTAACATGTTTTTCAGGAAAGCATCGGAGCATTTCTCTCTATTTAATCAAAGTCGATGATCCTAAGTGAACCTAAGCCCCGCACCTATTTGTTCTTTTTAAAGCCCACCCTTACGAAATAAATGAGGCGAAGGACAGAGATTTGTGAACACTGATTTGAAAGCCGAATGGGATGTCACTTGTACTTCCCTATATATCAAATTTTCCAATTTACTATATAACTATTGTTGGGGCCTTCCCGAGTTCTAGTGGATACATCATTACATCAATTTTGCTAATAGTGGACGATTAGGGTGTATATGTTGGTCTTGTGGTTCTTACTCCTCAGTCTAAAAGTACTTATTCATGCAATTCTTGGGTCAGCTTGTGGCCTTGTGCTCGTTGTTTTAAAAAGAATTCCACGGATTTCTAGGGTCCCGGGACGGGAAGAGAAAGACTTTGATTTTGCCGGCGGGCTTTATAGTAAAGCCAAAGTTGTGCAATTCAATTTTGTATTTACACTCTTATTGTGGAGTCGAAAGATTTGTTCGCACTGACTTACCATTGAGACTAAATAACTGGTTCAAAAAGAAAGTTCCAGATCCGTTGAACGGTTACAAAAAATGAGACTTGGGGGTTAGAAGACCCTCCAATCAATTTTTTAGAAGAAATTGGGTGAGTACGGGCGAGGGAGCGGGCGCTAGCACTCGAACTCGAGACCTCGTGGGCACAAGAGATATCAACACCTCCTAGACATCCGTACCAAGACTCGGTTCTCCGTTGATACGTTACGTGTGTGTAGGTTTGCCGAAATGAAGCTAATCACCTAATTAACTTTTGTAGACGGATTTATCTTTAGGGTTAAGCTTTTGGTATCATGTTAGCGTCTCTTTAACGAAGAGCGAGCTAGCTATAGCACGTTCTTATCCCTTTCACAGTGCTTTCAATTGGGCCACCTAGCTAGCTAGTGCGCGCTTGCACAGCATGCATCAACGAAGCTGGCTGTTGGGGGCTGATGCACGAACCATTTGCGATTTGCCGCGCAAGCTTAGCTTCCAGCAACCGAAGTCTCGACGTCTACGTGTGGAAGGAAATGTGCTTGACTTGGACTTTACATAAAATCATTTCTGCATAATACTTTACACTAAAATATTTCAATTATTATGCATTGAACCAAAACATCTGTCTAGAGTCTAGACAGAAGATATCTATGACGACAGACGTGCGTATTTCAAGTAACACTGTACAAGACATATTTGATTCGAAGAGAAAAAAAATAACATATCAGATATTATCATAAATATGTACTCACAGTTGTAACAAAATATCTGACATCAAATATCACACGTTTCAATCCATACAACCCATACAAGTAGTCGGAGTTCATTACATTTCATTCAACCACACCCAACCTTCAATTTCATGGCATACTTGCTCTCTAAAAGCATATAGTTAATATTTTGGATGTATCGTTTGGTTCCATATATGGGGGGGATATTCTGTTTCGAAGAACCATTCAGTTACATTAAACTACTCAACAAAACACCGATAACTCCGAAAGTGGGAATATATGCAATGCAATCTACCTCATGAGCTCAACCAAACACAATTCGAGGAAGTGAGCTCTCGAGTTTACCTTGGGGACCGACTTAAGAATAAACTTTTAGCAGTTCCATAACCGGCAATTTTCTAAGAGTGAATGTAATAAAGTTAAACTGATGCGGTTCATACACTTGATGCAACCATACTATATCTGATAGTCCCGGCTCCCTTATTGAAGGCATGGTCTGAAGAGTTTGGATTTTTCGTGGGTGAAAACATACAATGTTGAGTTTTCCTTTCTTGAATGTGTCCTTTTTCGAGAACTTCTTCGTGTTGTTTTGGTGGTTCATCCGGGTACTGTCAGTGAGTACTATGGTGGGATCCTTTTTTTTGTTGTTCTTACCTTTTCTTTTTAGATGTGTGCATACTTAATGTTTTGATTAGTTCTTAACATTCTGTCGATATACATATTGGGGGTGATTGGTATCTTGTTGATGTTAATATATCCCTTTATCGAAAAACAATAGTATGAAGTTCATTTCATTCAAGGCTGTGCACAACTTCATATAATACGCTATGTCTAGATAGCTATATTTCCTTTTTAATCTCATGATTATCTATATCAAAAACCAATAAAATACATAAACATATCAAAAACCAATAAAATACACAAATGTTTCCTTAAAATCAAATAAGTAGGATTAATTAGCATGCATCTCCTTGCATCCTTAATACGTGTGACATCACCGCATCCCCATTCGAAAAATTAAGAATAAAAAGTCTCTTATCAATCTATTGTTCTTTAGCTAGTTGATGAAACTTTGCAAGATTCAGACCAGCTCCCCTCCCAACTCCCTGAGAAAGCAAAGCCACGGATAACGTTCCCCTCTGCATCTACCAAACTTTTCTCCCCAGAGATTCTGCCTCCTCCAAAATATAATGTCTAAACATATCAATCCCATCACCCATCAAGTTGTTTTCTGGTGGGCACAAACCTGGGGGCACACAACAGCTCGGCCAACAGTGTGTCCCACTCACTCGGCTTACGTTCCATGCACTCTCTCCCTCGGTATAAATCCACGGCACCTCCTGCCCCAACATACATCGCACACACCTCCATAGCCATTCTAGCTCAGTGCAGACACACGAGCACAGCACACGTCACGCAGACCATGATGAACGCGGCAGTCGACATGCCAATGAACGTCGGCGGGGCTTCCTCGTCGCCGATTGTTGTGCCGGCATACGGCGCCGGCGCCGCCGGCGGTGTCCAGCCGCCCCCGTTCTGGTCGACGCCGACGCCTTACCTGTTCATCGGCTTCGCGATCGTGATGGGGCTCATCGCGGTGGCGCTGGCGGTGCTCCTCTGCTCCCGCCGCAAGGAGGGACGCCGCGAGGAGGATATGGAGATGGTCGTCCCGGCCGGCATGATGTCCGTGCGCGTTCTGGCCCCGCTGGACAGGGAGGCGCCCAAGGTGGTTGTGGTGATGGCGGGCGACGACGTCCCGTCGTTCCTCGCCAGCGCCACGCCGCTCGCCTTCGCTGCTGCCAAGGTGCAGCGGCCGTACTGTCAGTGCGCCGGGGGACCCAAGCTCGACGGCGCCGCCCTGTAGGTAGTTAACCGAGTATGCATGGCTCTCTTGCTTTCGCCGGTTGATCGACACCAACGTGTACATGTGTCGATCAAATTAGACGGGAGGCGCTGGGTTTTGCTTATAGATTTTGCCTCCTTTTTTCTGGTGAATTAGTACTACAGTAGTAGTTTTGCGAGGCGCAATGCAACTATGCGTTGTTGTGGCCTTGCAGCGCGAGTGCACTTATTGAATACACTAATTTTGTTGCATAACGTTTCTGCTCTTACAAAAGACTTAAAGAGGTTGTGACATGATATGATTTGACGTTTAGTTGGTTCTGCAACGGACGTTGATTTGTGGCGACTTCTCACTTCACTGAAGAATTGTCATTTCTAACACTATCAAATTAACCACATGCTTTAAAGCTTATAGTTGCACAAATATTTGTGAACAGGAGTGTAGAAGTAATAAAAGCGACGACTTTTGTAAACTTAAGCAGAGTTGCACATAATTTCTGGATGTAGATATGCTGAGTGTCGTGAGGCCAATGAGGTCACCAGCGGCTTTTCTTTCATTTTCTTCTTGTACGTCCATTTATTCACAACCTTAACTTTTATTTGCATCCTTATATTAATGATACATATAGCTATGTGCATCAATCCATGCGGAGGCCAGTGATTATCCTCATTTTGATACTTTTATTTTCATTAAGCAAAAAGACGAATATAGAGATCATCGACATAGATATATGGATTACACACTTAAGAGATTGGTTGCTCTAATTAAGGCACGCTTATCCTACGATCTGACACAGTACTTCTCTTAAAGTCAGTGTGGCTTCATGAAGATAATTCAGTTAATCCTTGCAGAACGATTTCAAGTAGAGGAAACGGTTCAACTAACTCTTGAAAATGTGGAACAACAATGTCATTTTCTCGAATAGGATGGCATATTTTTAAGTCGAACGAAAAACAGTTATGTCCCACAACGGAAAAAGAGATGGAAAATCGGATTTGTATATATATAGCCAAAAACATATCCGTGTAAGATTGCAATCCAAATAGTAGGCCACGAGCTAACAAATTATGCCACCATGCAGTCAGCCAAACTTATATGGCCATAAACTGGAACCCTAGCTGAAATGTATTCTTTTAGTCAATATGTTCTAGAAAGTATTACTTTAGTCGATGATCATGATCAATTACCATAGGTCCAAAACTTATCTCTCTAAGATTTCTAGCTGGTGGAGATCCCTACGATATACATAGACAACATGTAAGAAGCAGGTTTTAGGTCACGGACAGGTTTTTGCCCATATTGTCGGTTCCCTTAGACTATTAGAGAATATCCATACTAGTAAAATGCACGTGCGTTGCAACGGGTATAAAATAAATGGATACAATGTTTAAAATTCTACAAACATTTTAATTTTTTAAACAGGAATTTAGCAATGCTTAGTCGTGCAGTCCACTCTTTTTCTTACAAACAATTGTGATAAAAAATCTCAATCTGAATACTAAATTGCAAATACAACATATGGACTAAGGAGACAAAGTATAGGGCCTATTTGATTCAAAGGATAGGAATAACACAAGAATAGGAATTTCGTAGGAATGGAATGTCATGCTACTTGAAATACTACGGGAAACGAAAACGCAGGAATTAGTATCAGATGTTGTTTGATTGGTCCGCAGGAAAAATGCAGGAAGTTGTATACAGATTGAGTGTATGTCATAGTTGTGATATACACAGAGGTCTTACCTCTTGTTAGAAATCCTATAGGATTGTAGTGTAGGAAAGGAATCCATAGGAATTTATAGGATTCAATCCTTTGAATCAAATGGACTTTATAGGAAAAATTCCTATGGGTAAGAATCCTATACTTTTCCTTTAAAAATCCTTTGAATCAAAAAGGCCCATAATGTTTCACACCAACAAAATGTCATAGTTCCTAAGGATTTTAGACAAATGGAAGCAAATTTTAGAATGACCTATAGATATGTGAAGAGCATTTTACACTTCAGTTTTCTCTTGACAATGGTAATATGCACCATAATTACATCCATATTGCTCATTCCCTAAGGGTGTGTTCGTTTTCAGAACCACACGGAACGAAATGGAATCAAGTCGTTCCCCAGCACGATTCCTGCGTTCGTTTCTCGGATGGAATGGAACGGACGCATTCCTCAGAAGCGAATATTCGCTGTAGGTGCGGAACGCACCCGTCCGGCCGATTCGGCCGGACGAGGTGGAAAGGCCTCTCTTAGCGCTAATCTCTCTTCTCCCCTCGACCTCTCCTCTCTCCCCTCGACCGGCCCGAGGTCAACGGCGGACGAGCACGGCGCTGAGGCGGCCGAACCTCTCTCCTCTCTCCCCTCGACCGGCCCGAGGCCCGGCGGCAGCGAGCCAGCCTGACCTCGACCTTGACCGGAGCGGGGTCAGAGGTCGCTGCTGCCCCCAATCCCCGTGGTGTTGTTACAACGGGAGGCGCGAGCGACGCGGGACGAGGCAGAGCAGAGGCGAGGTCAGCCGGCGGAGCAACGGGACGCTGGCGGAGCAGCGGGACGCCGAGGCGGAGCAGTGGCGGTGCCGACCGGAGCTGATCCGACTGGCGGGGCTGGCGCGACGGGGTAGGGGCCGGGCGCAGCAGGGACGCCGACGGAGGCCACGGTCGCCGGAGGTCGTCGGGCGCCGGGGAGGGAGGGAGGCACAACGGCCATGCTCGCCGGCGCAACAGAGGCAGAGAGGGATGGGGAGTCGTCGGGGATGGGATGGGCTGTTTTAGATTAATTAGAGTCTAATTAATAATATTTAGATTAATTAGGATCTAATTAATTAATTTTTTAAATTAATCTCATATCGTTCAATTCCATTTTTTCTAGACCAACTGAAACAGGTATAAGGTGGAATGGGATGAGGTGGAATGGAATGGAGTGGATTCCATTCCACTTGATCCAAAAAACGAACACACCCTAAGTTTTCAATGAAAAAATAGGCTGCGATGTGCTCAGTTTGTGTTCGTAAGTGTCGACATCTTCAGGGAAGATACTGCCAGTTTTCAATAGCGATTGTAACCATTTAAATTGGTTGATAATAGAATGGTACATCAGTCTTATTACTTGTGTAGAGGGCCATAGGTTAAAAATAAATTATCGGGACTATGCTGTAAATTACTAATTTGCTTATTCCTTGAAGCAATTAGTAAATAGGATTAGTAGACTATGATGGTATTTCCTTCAAAGGTGTAGGCCTGCACACTCATTTATGAATATAAGGCTATCACTTCTACGTAGGAACACTACTGTACTCAAGTATCTAAAGAAGGATTGCAGCCAATCAATCTTAAAAAGAACAATGTATTATAATTCTAACATATGCACCGATGACTATGACAGGTCTGACCACACTTTGTGAAACAGTAAGGGATGTACATTAACATTTTATCATGCAAGCGCTGTAAATTACTTGTTAGCCTTAGGCCAAAGCGCTCCATGACAAACTATTGATGAATACGCAGATTATTATTTAGAGAAAGCAGGTGATCAATGGGCAGTTTTAAGCATCTGCATCCAACATATGAAATCACCGCGGGCACAAAATGATTCAGTGACACAAACATGCACCTGCTTTCATGCCAAGCGATTCTTCATTATTTTACATTCAGTGACTACAACCAGTACATTACAGTATGTTACTATTAATAAACATATTGGCAAAATATCATGAGATAAAGACAAAATCAACATATCTTTGAAACAACAACCCTACTTTCCATTATAAGTAGAGAATGAGACTAAATTATAATTTTAACAGAATGCCCAAACTCCTAAGCGATCGAAGAGCTCGCTGAAACAATAGGAACATGACATTGCACGTTGAAGACGGTGTTGTCGCCGAGATATCAACCGCTATCTCCTGCTAGCTCTGCCACACCTTATCATTGACAGTGGTCGCCCTTGCGCTGCTCGACATCGTCACTGTTGGACTGTGAGGCTGTGTCAGGTCCTGTCGGGGGAAGCGACGGAGTCCCGGCTTCTACGAGCACGTCCATGGGCTTCCGGCACAGTTGTTGCTCTCACCGTACTCTAACGGCTTGGGTGTGCCCTTGCACTTTGCAATTTGTCTAAAAAAAAGCAAGACATGAGAAAATCCATGTACGAAGCGAGCAAATGAAGCTACTAAACTGAACCAAAAAAATCCATTTCAAAACTCTGTCAGCATACATATTGAGCAATGGTCCAAAAGTTTTCTAATAGCAACACAACAAGCTAGCACACTTAGGGACACGACCTAAAACAATGAAAAACTACTCGGTATGACCTTAATCACTCCTTGATCTGAAAAATGATAATCATTTTGAGTCTAATAACTGCTCTAATATTTCAAACTACATTAACATGTTAGCATGCTTTGTCCAGTACTCCATTAACTTTGTTGTGATGACTTAATAACCAAGAATTATTGTTCAATTGGAAGCAGAGTTAGAAAGGTAGCAAAACATTGCCATCATATCCTTTTGATCTCATCGAACTACATCTAAAGGAAAAAAATCAAACTTAATAAGCACTTAATATTACTAAGCCTCATACTCTTCTTTCAGTGTACCAAAAAAATATGTCGTAGACTGATTAACATATAATCTATATATGAATCTGAAGAGCAGAACTCCCTAATACCCAGGCAGGTCAAATTATTAGAGAATAAGTACCAATTTACTCCGTAGTAGTTGGCTTAGTGATTCATGATAATACCGTACCAATTTACTCTGTAGTAGTTACCACTCCGAGATGTCATCGACTGATAAGCATATAACTGAAGGGGTTACGGGGCAGAAAACAATAATTTTCTAGCGTACGAAACCCTAACTAGCCAGGATCTATCTATCTAGTACATGCGATAACGGTGGCGGAACAGGTTACATTACCTCCATGTAGACCGATAGCGGGGATTACGCTCCCGCACAAGCGTTGACGATGAAGTCGTACGTAGCCGACCTCGAGGCCGCGAAGAACTTGCCGCGATGTCGAAGTCGATGACGCCGGGGTGTCGATGATGATCTGCGTCGACGGGCGTCGGGCGGAAGAAGGCAGAGCGCCAGCACCGGGGCTGGGGCGCCGGCAGCAGAGGGGGTGGCGCGGCGGCTGCAGGGGGCGAGACGACGTCGCCCAAGCTCCTCAGTAGAGTAGCCTCCGAGCACTCGCAAACATACGGAGCCTAGCGACAACTCCCGGTCATTCAGATCCAGCTGAAATCGCAGGAGTAGATCTTATCTGGAATCCCGCAGAGCAACGACGCTCTGCGGTATGGCTTAGGTGGAGAGAGACCTCCTTCCTCAGCTCGGCGCGGCCCCGACTTGGGAACCACGAGATCGAGAGAGAAATCGGGAATTAATTGGATTTTCCTATGAATTAAATCAATTAATATGCCTTGCTATATAAAGGGGGAAGGGGGTGTGCCAACCCCCTTGGCTCCCCCATGTGGGACTAAAGGAGGAGAGGGGAGGGGGGTTCGGCCGAACCCCCCATGGGCCCTCCAACTCCTAGTCCGAGTTGGATTAGGAGGCCCAGCCTTCCCCTTCCTTGTGGGGTGCGGTTTCCCCTTCATGGGCCCTCTTAGGGCCCATTTAGGTGGGAGACCCCTTTTTCCTTTATTTAATTAATATTAAATTAATATAAAAATCTCATCAATTCATAATTAATATATTTATATATAATTCAATATCCCATGACTCCGAAAATATTTCGGAACCACCCGAACAACTTTCGGACATTCTCGGAACCCTTCCATAGCTCACCGGAACTCCTTCCGGACCACCGGAACTCTTTCCGGGTCATTTCTCTCTCTCCAATAAAAACCTATAAAATTCCAGAACCTATCTCCTAGCGTCGCTAAGACCTTAAGTTTGTTACGCTACGGTTCGGGAACACTCCAGACATGGCGAGACACTCCGCTCACCAATGATCGTCAGGGATACCTGGAAATATATGACGACCCCTGTGCATTCCACGAATATCGTCGTTGAACCATAAGCATGATATTCATTCCCTTTGTCTCTGCGATACTACCTTGTCTGAGATATGATCGTAGACACACCGATGCCTTTGTTGTATCTCGTTACCGACGAAGATTATTAACTCGTCTGCGATATTACATCTCCATGACCTAGTCATAAGCTGCGCAGCTATATAGATGCAATATCACCGAGTGGGCCCAGAGTATCTTTCCATTACAAGAATGAACAAATCCCGCTCTTGATCCTTACGTCTTGATGCTCTTTCGGAATACCCAAGATGGACACCGTTATTGTCATGCTATATAAGACACAACGTTTGATGCTCTCAAAGCACTCCTACGAAGCAACAATAAGTACGGTCTCACGGTCTCAGGAATAAGCCATCACACTCTTATCTATTGCAAATGACAAAAATCGTAATACGATCTTATTGCAATACTTTGCGTATGTCCACCACCTTATTCAACTAACAAGATGACCCCATTGTCAACCGACGTCATTGTCCTTGATCGGGAATCTCGATCAACTGTTGCCCAATGGACTAGCTCATATAGAGGCTTGCTAGTGACCTGGTTGTCTATGTATCACACGTGTATTAATAATTCCGATTAATACAGTTATAGCATAATACACAAACCTATTATAAACTCATGAGATAATGCAATAAATAATACTTATTTATTTGCCTCTAGGGCATATCTCCTTCAGTCTCCCACTTGCACTAGAGTACAAATAAACTAGCTGCATTTTACTTTATCAGAATCCCTTATCAAATAAGAATCATTTGACAATGCTTGCTTGTGGAAAAGTGTTACTGCACAATCCATGATTGTACACGCTTTTGCGATTCACTGGTATCAACTCGCTTGATATCATCACGTCGTCTAACAACATATATGCAAATACCGTAACTAAGTGAGACTTCTGCTTTTCAGCGCTTACTCTGATTATACTAACCAGATAACTGCTCTGAAAAACACACTCAGCCATGCAGAGCCCCTTGTAACAATTACAAACTCGCGATATCTACATACTTTCACACAAATATAGAAAACTCGACATTCTAACGTCAATCCCTTAACTAACACACTTCTACTTCCAGTAAATTCCAAATTTACTTTCATAACTGCTCTTATTCCAAGAACATCGGTTACATTTCATCGAGCAGATAATATGGTCTATGTATGATGTCTAATATTACATAATAGACCCACATGTCATACAACCATTACTTTTATGCATCATTAGTCTTAATGATCAATTGGATTTCAAAGGACCATCCTATTGATTCTAATCTGACTCCTCAGATATAATCCAAAACAACTCGACTAACTATTTAAAATTCCCGTTCTATTTCAAAATAGATACTATCTTTCAAATAGTTTCACAACTTCATCCTATTCTATTGGTACAGTTTCACAATGTGTTAACTACACAAGATGAATTCGACTCCCACTCAAACTATGTCTCCACATGTTTGATAACACGAGCTCCCACTCAAAAACGTGTCATCCACATATTTGAGTTCCTGAGCTCCCACTCAAAAACATGTTCTTCACATATTTCTCCTGAGTGAACTAACTATGTGTAGGGGTTACGGAGCAGAAAACAATAATTTTCTAGCGTACGAAACCCTAACTAGCCAGGATCTATCTATCTAGTACATGTGATAACGGTGGCGGAACGGGTTACATTACCTCCATGTAGACCGATAGCGGGGATTACGCTCCCGCACAAGCGTTGACGATGAAGTCGTACGTAGCCGACCTCGAGGTCGCGAAGATCTTGCCGCGATGTCGAAGTCGATGACGCCGGGGTGTCGATGATGATCTGCGTCGACGGGCGTCGGGCGGAAGAAGGCAGAGCGCCAGCACCGGGGGGGGGGGGGGGGGGGGGGGGGTGGCGCGCCGGCAGCAGAGGGGGGTTGGCGCGGCGGCTGCAGGGGGCGAGACGACGTCGCCCAAGCTCCTCAGTAGAGTAGCCTCCGAGCACTCGCAAACATACGGAGCCTAGCGACGACTCCCGGTCATTCAGATCCAGCTGAAATCGCAGGAGTAGATCTTATCTGGAATCCCGCAGAGCAACGGCGCTCTGCGGTATGGCTTAGGTGGAGAAAGACCCTCTTCCTCAGCTCGGCGCGGCTCCGACTTGGGAACCACGAGATCGAGAGAGAAATCGGGAATTAATTGATTTTCCTATGAATTAAAACAATTAATATGCCTTGCTATATAAAGGGGGAAGGGGGTGTGCCAACCCCCTTGGCTCCCCCATGTGGGACTAAAGGAGGAGAGGGGAGGGGGGGTTCGGCCGAACCCCCCATGGGCCTTCCAACTCCTAGTCCGAGTTGGACTAGGAGGCCCAGCCCCCCCTTTCCTTGTGGGGTGCGGTTCCCCCCCCCCCCCCATGGGCCCTCTTAGGGCCCATTTAGGTGGGAGCCCCCTTTTTCCTTTATTTAATTAATATTAAATTAATATAAAAATCCCATTAATTCATAATTAATATATTTATATATAATTCAATATCCCATGACTCCGAAACTATTTCGGAACCACCCGACCAACTTTCGGACATTCCCGGAACCCTTCCATAGCTCACCGGAACTCCTTCCGGACCACCGGAACTCTTTCCGGAACATTTCTCTCTCTCCAATAAAAACCTATAAAATTCCAGAACCTATCTCCTAGCGTCGCTAAGACCTTAAGTTTGTTACGCTACGGTTCGGGAACACTCCAGACATGGTCGAGACACTCCGCTCACCAATGATCGTCAGGGATACCTGGAAATATATGACGACCCCTGTGCATTCCACGAATATCGTCGTTGAACCATAAGTATGATATTCATTCCCTTTGTCTCTGCGATACTACCTTGTCCGAGATATGATCATAGACACACCAATGCCTTTGCTGTATCTCGTTACCGACGAAGGTTATTAACTCGTCTGCGATATTACATCTCCATGACCTAGTCATAAGCTGCGCAGCTATATAGATGCAATATCACCGAGTGGGCCCAGAGTATCTTTCCATTACAAGAATGAACAAATCCCGCTCTTGATCCTTACGTCTCGATGCTCTTTCGGAATACCCAAGATGGACACCGTTATTGTCATGCTATATAAGACACAACGTTTGATGCTCTCAAAGCACTCCTACGAAGCAACAATAAGTACGGTCTCACGGTCTAAGGAATAAGCTATCACACTCTTATCTATTGCAAATGACAAACATCGTAATACGATCTTATTGCAATACTTTGCGTATGTCCACCACCTTATTCTACTAACAAGATGACCCCATTGTCAACCGACGTCATTGTCCTTGATCGGGAATCTCGATCAACTGTTGCCCAATGGACTAGCTCATATAGAGGCTTGCTAGGGACCTGGTTGTCTGTGTATCACACGTGTATTAATAATTCCGATTAATACAGTTATAGCATAATACACAAACCTATTATAAACTCATGAGATAATGCAATAAATAATACTTATTTATTTGCCTCTAGGGCATATCTCCTTCAGTCTCCCACTTGCACTAGAGTACAAATAAACTAGCTGCATTTTACTTTATCAGAATCCCTTATCAAATAAGAATCATTTGATAATGCTTGCTTGTGGAAAAGTGTTACTGCACAATCCATGATTGTACACGCTTTTGCGATTCACTGGTATCAACTCGCTTGATATCACCACGTTGTCTAACGACATATATGCAAATACCGTAACTAAGTGAGACTTCTGCTTCCCAGCGCTTATTCTGATTATACTAACCAGATAACTGCTCTGAAAAACACACTCAGCCATACAGAGCCCCTTGTAACAATTACAAACTCACGATATCTACATACTTTCACAAAAGTAGAAAACTTGACATTCAAATGTCAATCCCTTAACTAACGCACTTCTACCTCCAGTAAATTCCAAATTTACTTTCATAACTGCTCTTTATTCCAAGAACATCGGTTATAATTCATCGAGCAGATAATATGGTTTCTGTATGATGTCTAATATTACACAATAGACCCACATGTCATACAACCATTACTTTCACGCATCATTACTCTTAATGATCAATTGGATTCCAAAGGACCATCCTTTTGATTCTATTCTGACTCCTCAGATACAATCCAAAACAACTCGACTAACTATTTAAAAGTTTCCGTTCTATTTCAAAATAGACACCAACTTTCAAATAGTTTCACAACTTCATCCTATTCTACTGGTACAGTTTCACAATGTGTTAACTACACACGGCGAATTCGACTCTCACTCAAAATATGTCTGCACATATTGACAACGCGAGCTCCCACTCAAAAACATGTTATCCACATATTTGAGTTCCTAAGCTCCCACTCAAAAATATGCTCTTTACATATTTCTCCTGAGTGAACTAACTATGACTCCCACTTAAATCGACATCTTGGTTAAACCAAAATCATTGATCTACTATCAATTCGATTTTAATACAAACTACAGTATTACATTAATACAAATCCCTCAGACTTCAAGCATGTCTACATAAATGTAGTCAACAAATTTGATCTTGTCCAAGACTCATTTCTTGACAAGACATGCTACCGCGTCTTTCTTATAGTCACATTTTCATATAACTCTTTATATGACGATTAAACAATCTTATTCCTATAATAAGAATTGCAGAAACAATTACTCTCTTAATCCTTTTAAACGTAACTTGGATTTCCAGGCTGAAAAGCCTTTGTTCGTATTCCGATATTTTCTCAACTTTCTTTGTATTCATAAAGTGCACCTTGATCTGTCAACAAGATCTGAAATACTTAATACAGTGCTGTGACCTGACAGCAATATTAAATATAACAACACTTTATTTAGAAGTTTCTTTCATGAAAATATTGTGATCTTTATGAAGAGGATTGTAAGCAGAAAACAATTTTCTAGTCTCCCTCACTCTTAATCACCAAATTTTTCATTAGCAGACATATACTCTTTGGAACACCTTCCAACATAGGTCTGACACTTTATTCAAAACTTCCAATTCCAATCCATAAACCATAATTCGAAAAATTATATTTTCCTCAGAATTACATAGACAACAAACTAAGTTTTGTTTCTATTTGGTTTTGGAATACACTCTCATCCAATGCGAGCAATCTACAAAGAACCACCTATGTATATTCCGAATTATCGCATAATCATATACATGTCGACACTACTGTCGATCCTACGAATTCTCGTTGAGAAAAATATCTATTTTCTAAAGTGGACATCGACTATAATGTTTCGAACATACTAGGAGATTCTAAGACTAATTCTGGCGACCACACTTTATTTAACAATGTAGCGTGATCATAATTCCCCACATATCACCATATGTGACATTATAATTATGTGAAGCAAATTGCCACGAGTCTTTCGTGTTGAAAACATAATTCAAAAATACTGTCCTTTGATCGAATTTCGTGAATACAATTTTCACTAATCTTTCTTCTGAAAAACCCCATTTGATCTATCATCAAATTAATTTCAGATTCCATAATTTATCGGGCAAATACTCCTATTTACCAAGATCATGGATGAATTCGGATCAAGCCATGAACACCATTAATTAATCATTAAAAATGACACTCAATTAATTTTCGCTAGTATTGTAACTTCAATACCCGATTTCAAGCTTAATCAACCCAGCACTCGAAATACTTAAATGGACCAAAAATATCCATTACTTCTTTCATTACTTTTATGACTAAACTCGACGGTGTTTGTTCTAGCAATAGAACCTTTGTTCATGGGACAGGCTATTTTATCATATCTACAATTATGAATACTTATCATACAATCAATGTAAGTGAGATGTGGAAACTTTATTCATAAGATAAAACAACTGACTTGTTCCATAACATAAAACAACTGACTTGTTCCATAACATAAAACAACTGAACTTGTCTTATTACATGAATAACTTTGTCTTGCAACAATCAAGACACACACACTCGCTCACTATTACAAAAGACCGTATCAAAAACTATTAATGATAACTATGATAACTTGAGGACGTGAACACCAAAAGGCCATCAACTCCTTGACTACCAGCTTCAGCGCCAGGTCACATCAAACTGCGCCGCATATACGTGATAATCAGGACCTGTTTCACAAACAGAGCAATTATCAAAAATTTCATAATATTCCATGGGCGAATTCATAATTCTGCATATATCAAATATATACCTGTAGCATCGAAGATCTCTCCTTCGATGGAATCAACCTTCAGAGACTGGAACTCACGTATGAATACGTAGAAGTTCATATCGTCGGCTTTCAAAATGTACTTACGTACATGCTTCTCATAGCTAGGAGGTAGAGATATCAAGACAGTCCGAATGGCACAGGAATCTGCCATCCAGTAGTCGAAGACCATCGTCAGCTGGAAGTAGATGTCATACAATCTCTTCAAATGTGTCTTCAGACAGGTATGCTCCTCCATTTGAATGGTCTGGAACATTTTCAGCTGTCTGAACTGCTCACGCTTTAATTCATCCCCGAAGTGCGTCTTTATCGCATCCATCATGACGCTTGGCTCCTTGCGTCGAAACATCTCTTTCAACTCGGGTGCCAGGCATACGGTCATGGTGATCTCCACTTCAATGAATATGTCTCGACGCTTACGGAAATCATCTTCCTCCTCCTCGCTAGCAGAATCTCCTGGTCCTTCTCCTACCGGTTCATCGAGAACATACAGAATGTTGTTGTGTTCGAGAATGTTTCTAAAACCCCTATACCATCTGATGAAGTTGGACCCGTCGGCTTCTAATGTAGCATCCGGGCTCTTGAGGAAGTAACCGAAGTACAGTTGCGTAGTCTACAGATGTGATCGCAAAAGAGGTAAGGTAAAGTTTATAATATGTAGGTGAGTTTTAGTCCTATAATCTCATTATCAAAAACACACCACACCAAGATTATTATCCCTAAAATAATAATGGCGATGACACGACCCTCATCCACTCCACCACCCCCGATCATCACGGCCGGCAGCACAGCTTCAAAGGTAGACATAAAATGTCGATCATAACAACTCTACGACTCGTGCTCGATCTTTCGATCTTCCCGTGTTCCGAGGCCATACCTCTGAGTATGCTAGGCTCGCCAATCAAACCTCGAAGACCCTGCGCGTGCAACATGGCTTACACCCACTGTATGTGAACGACGAGATGTGTGACACCCGATCATCACGGCCTGCCTCATAACGTAGAACTTTCTTGGTGGTGCGCAACGAGGGAGAACACAATTTTGGTATTTTGTTAGGGATCATCCTATTTATGATGCTACCGTTGTATATCTAACATATAAGCAATCAATAGGATGCACACACAACAGCACACAATAATGATGCAATGAAGTGCGATGTGACATGGTCGATGCGCCTGGACCTTCATGGCGCCATGTGCCTGGCCCCCGGCGCCCCGGCATGGCTCCGAGTCTACAGAGCCCTCCATTGCCTCCGACAGTACGAGTAATATCAAAACTTACCGTAACCATGTCACATGAAATAACGCCTCTGCAAAACAAAGTTAGACGCCTCTAGCTTTATTTAGTTTTGCAAGTTTTACGTGGCAAATAGGCTTATTCGTAAGAGAATCGCTTCCCTACCTACGAACTTTGTACCACAACGTCGATCGTATAATTGCATGTTTAAGCATCCCTTTCGGGCCCTCCATTGAAAATGCTTTGCCGACTAGAGAGAGAGAAACAGACACCCGCCAGCCACAGATACGGTGCAAGCCGTATGTCAGTAGTGGAACCAGTCTCGCGTAAGCGTACGCGTAAAGTCGGTCCGGGCCGCTTCATCAACTCAATACCGAAGGCATCGCAAGTGCACGCTAGAGGGTAGCAAATATAAGAAAGACGCCCTCATTCAACATGAGTTCTAACCGTACCAGGAGTACTACGCATAGATCGGCTCTGATACCACTGAAGGGGTTACGGGGCAGAAAACAATAATTTTCTAGCGTACGAAACCCTAACTAGCCAGGATCTATCTATCTAGTACATGTGATAACGGTGGCGGAACGGGTTACATTACCTCCATGTAGACCGATAGCGGGGATTACGCTCCCGCACAAGCGTTGACGATGAAGTCGTATGTAGCCGACCTCGAGGTCGCGAAGATCTTGCCGCGATGTCGAAGTCGATGACGCCGGGGTGTCGATGATGATCTGCGTCGACGGGCGTCGGGCGGAAGAAGGCAGAGCGCCAGCACCGGGGGGGGGGGGGGGGGGGTGGCGCGCCGGCAGCAGAGGGGGGTTGGCGCGGTGGCTGCAGGGGGCGAGACGACGTCGCCCAAGCTCCTCAGTAGAGTAGCCTCCGAGCACTCGCAAACATACGGAGCCTAGCGACGACTCCCGGTCATTCAGATCCAGCTGAAATCGCAGGAGTAGATCTTATCTGGAATCCCGCAGAGCAACGGCGCTCTGCGGTATGGCTTAGGTGGAGAAAGACCCTCTTCCTCAGCTCGGCGCGGCTCCGACTTGGGAACCACGAGATCGAGAGAGAAATCGGGAATTAATTGATTTTCCTATGAATTAAAACAATTAATATGCCTTGCTATATAAAGGGGGAAGGGGGTGTGCCAACCCCCTTGGCTCCCCCATGTGGGACTAAAGGAGGAGAGGGGAGGGGGGGTTCGGCCGAACCCCCCATGGGCCCTCCAACTCCTAGTCCGAGTTGGACTAGGAGGCCCAGCCCCCCCTTTCCTTGTGGGGTGCGGTCCCCCCCCCCCCCCCCCCCATGGGCCCTCTTAGGGCCCATTTAGGTGGGAGCCCCCTTTTTCCTTTATTTAATTAATATTAAATTAATATAAAAATCCCATTAATTCATAATTAATATATTTATATATAATTCAATATCCCATGACTCCGAAACTATTTCGGAACCACCCGAACAACTTTCGGACATTCCCGGAACCCTTCCATAGCTCACCGGAACTCCTTCCGGACCACCGGAACTCTTTCCGGAACATTTCTCTCTCTCCAATAAAAACCTATAAAATTCCAGAACCTATCTCCTAGCGTCGCTAAGACCTTAAGTTTGTTACGCTACGGTTCGGGAACACTCCAGACATGGTCGAGACACTCCGCTCACCAATGATCGTCAGGGATACCTGGAAATATATGACGACCCCTGTGCATTCCACGAATATCGTCGTTGAACCATAAGTATGATATTCATTCCCTTTGTCTCTGCGATACTACCTTGTCCGAGATATGATCGTAGACACACCAATGCCTTTGCTGTATCTCGTTACCGACGAAGGTTATTAACTCGTCTGCGATATTACATCTCCATGACCTAGTCATAAGCTGCGCAGCTATATAGATGCAATATCACCGAGTGGGCCCAGAGTATCTTTCCATTACAAGAATGAACAAATCCCGCTCTTGATCCTTACGTCTCGATGCTCTTTCGGAATACCCAAGATGGACACCGTTATTGTCATGCTATATAAGACACAACGTTTGATGCTCTCAAAGCACTCCTACGAAGCAACAATAAGTACGGTCTCACGGTCTAAGGAATAAGCTATCACACTCTTATCTATTGCAAATGACAAACATCGAATACGATCTTATTGCAATACTTTGCGTATGTCCACCACCTTATTCTACTAACAAGATGACCCCATTGTCAACCGACGTCATTGTCCTTGATCGGGAATCTCGATCAACTGTTGCCCAATGGACTAGCTCATATAGAGGCTTGCTAGGGACCTGGTTGTCTGTGTATCACACGTGTATTAATAATTCCGATTAATACAGTTATAGCATAATACATAAACCTATTATAAACTCATGAGATAATGCAATAAATAATACTTATTTATTTGCCTCTAGGGCATATCTCCTTCACTATGACTCCCACTTAAATCGATATCTTGGTTAAACCAAAATCATTGATCTACTATCAATTCGATTTTAGTACAAACTACAGTATTACATTAATACAAATCCCTCAGACTTCAAGCATGTCTACATAAATGTAGTCAACAAATTTGATCTTGTCCAAGACACATTTCTTGACAAGACATGCTACCGCGTCTTTCTTATAGTCATATTTTTCATATAACACTTTATATGACGATTAAACAATCTTATTCCTCTAATAAGAATTGAGCAACAATTACTCTCTTAATCCTTTTAAACGTAACTTGGATTTCCAGGCTGAGAAGCCTTTGTTCGTATTCCGATACTTTCTCAACTTTCTTTGTATTCATAAAGTGCACCTTGATCCGTCAACAAGATCCGAAACATTTAATACAGTGCTGTGACCTGACAGCAATATTAAATATGACAACACTTTATTTAGAAGTTTCTTTCATGAAAATATTATGATCTTTATGAAGAGGATTGCAAGCAGAAAACAATTTTCTAGTCTCCCTCACTCTTAATCACTAAACTTTCACTAGCAGACATATACTCTTTGGAACACTATCCAACATAGGTCTGACACTCCAAACTTTCTAATTCCAATCCATAAACCGTAATTCGGAAATCATCTTTTCCTCGGAATTACACAGACAACAAACTGAACTTTGTTTCTAATTGAATTTGGAATACACTCTCATCCAATGCGAGCAATCTACAAAGAACCACTTATGTATATTCCGAATTATCGCATAATCATATACATGTCGACACTATTGTCGATCCTACGAATTCTCGTTGAGAAAAATATCCTTTTCTAAAGTGGACATCGACTATAATGTTTCGAACATATTAGGAGATTTCTAAGACTGATTCTGACGACCACACTTCATTTAACAATAGAGCGTGATTATAATTCCCCACATATCACTATATATGACATTATAATTATGTGAAGCAAATTACCACGAGTCTTTTGTGTTGAAAACATAATTCAAAAACACTGTCCTTTGATCGAATTTCGTGAATACAATTTTCACTAATCCTTCTTCTGAAAAACCTCATTTGATCTATTATCAAATTAATTTCAGACTCCATAATTTATCGGGCAAATACTCCTATTTACCAAAGTCATGGAGGAATGCGGATCAAGCAATAAACACCATTAATTAATCATTTAAAAATGACACTCAATTAATTTCTGTCAGTATTGTAACTTCAATACCCGATTTCAAGCCTAATCAACCCAGCACTCGAAATACTTAAATGGACCAAAAATATCCATTACTTCTTTCATTGCTTTTATGACTAAACTTGACGGTGTTTGTTCTAGCAATAGAACCTTTGTTCATGGGACAAGCTATTTTATCATATCTACAATTATGAATACTTATCATACAATCAATGCAACTGAGATGTGGAAACTTTATTCATAAGATAAAACAACTGACTTGTTCCATAACATAAAACAACTGAACTTGTCTTATTACATGAATAACTTTGTCTTGCAACAATCAAGACACACACTCGCTCATTATTACAAAAGATCGTATCAAAAACTATTAATGATAACTATGATAACTTGAGGACGTGAACACCAAAAGGCCATCAACTCCTTGACTACCAGCTTCAGCGCCAGGTCACATCAAACTGCGCCGCATATACGTGATAATCAGGACCTGTTTCACAAAGAGAGCAATTATCAAAAATTTCATCATATTCCATGGGCGAATTCATAATTCTGCATATATCAAATATATACCTGTAGCATCGAAGATCTCTCCTTCGATGGAATCAACCTTCAGAGACTGGAACTCACGTATGAATACGTAGAAGTTCATATCGTCGGCTTTCAAAATGTACTTACGTACATGCTTCTCATAGCTAGGAGGTAGAGATATCAGGACAGTCCGAATGGCACAGGAATCTGCCATCCAGTAATCGAAGACCATCGTCAGCTGGAAGTAGATGTCATACAATCTCTTCAAATGTGTCTTCAGACAGGTATGCTCCTCCATGTGAATGGTCTGGAACATTCTCAGCTGTCTGAACTGCTCACGCTTTAATTCATCCCCGAAGTGCGTCTTTATCGCATCCATCATGACGCTTGGCTCCTTGCGTCGAAACAACTCTTTCAACTCGGGTGCCAGGCATACGATCATGGTGATCTCCACTTCAATGAATATGTCTCGACGCTTACGGAAATCATCTTCCTCCTCCTCGCTAGCAGAATCTCCTGGTCCTTCTCCTACCGGTTCATCGAGAACATATAGAATGTTGTTGTGTTCGAGAATGTTCCTAAAACCCCTGTACCATCTGATGAAGTTGGACCCGTCGGCTTCTAATGTAGCATCCGGGCTCTTGAGGAAGTAACCGAAGTATAGTTGCGTAGTCTACAGATGTGATCGCAAAAGAGGTAAGGTTAAGTTTATAATATGTAGGTGAGTTTTAGTCCTATAATCTCATTATCAAAAACACACCACACAAAGATTATTATCCCTACAATAATAATGGCGATGACACGACCCTCATCCACTCCACCACCCCCGATCATCACGGCCGGCAGCACAGCTTCAAAGGTGGACATAAAATGTCGATCATAACAACTCTATGACTCGTGCTCGATCTTTCGATCTTCCCGTGTTCCGAGGCCATACCTCTGAGTATGCTAGGCTCGCCAATCAAACCTCGAAGACCCTGCGCGTGCAACATGGCTTACACCCACTGTATGCGAACGACGAGATGTGTGACACCCGATCATCACGGCCTGCCTCATAACGTAGAACTTTCTTGGTGGTGCGCAACGAGGGAGAACACAATTTTGGTATTTTGTTAGGGATCATCCTATTTATGATGCTACCGTTGTATATCTAGCATATAAGCAATCAATAGGATGCACACACAACAACACACAATAATGATGCAATGAAGTGCGATGTGACATGGTCGATGCGCCTGGACCTTCATGGCGCCATGTGCCTGGCCCCCGGCGCCCTGGCATGGCTCCGAGTCTACGGAACCCTCCAATGCCTCCGACAGTACGAGTAATATCAAAACTTACCGTAACCATGTCACATGAAATAACGCCTCTGCAAAACAAAGTTAGACGCCTCTAACTTTATTTAGTTTTGCAAGTTTTACGTGGCATATAGGCTTATTCGTAAGAGAATCGCTTCCTTACCTGCGAACTTTGTACCACAACGTCGATCATATAATTGCATGTTTAAGCATCCCTTTCGGGCCCTCCATTGAAAATGCTTTGCCGACTAGAGAGAGAGAAACATACACCCGCCAGACACAGATACGGTGCAAGCCGTATGTCAGTAGTGGAACCAGTCTCGCGTAAGCGTACGCGTAAAGTCGGTCCGGGCCGCTTCATCAACTCAATACCGAAGGCATCGCAAGTGCACGCTAGAGGGTAGCAAATATAAGAAAGACGCCCTCATTCAACATGAGTTCTAACCGTACCAGCAGTACTACGCATAGATCGGCTCTGATACCACTGATGGGGTTACGGGGCAGAAAACAATAATTTTCTAGCGTACGAAACCCTAACTAGCCAGGATCTATCTATCTAGTACATGCGATAACGGTGGCGGAACAGGTTACATTACCTCCATGTAGACCGATAGCGGGGATTACGCTCCCGCACAAGCGTTGACGATGAAGTCGTACGTAGCCAACCTCGAGGTCGCGAAGAACTTGCCGCGATGTCGAAGTCGATGACGCCGGGGTGTCGATGCCGATCTGCGTCGACGGGCGTCGGGCGGAAGAAGGCAGAGCGCCAGCACCGGGGCTGGGGCGCCGGCAGCAGAGGGGGGTGGCGCGGCGGCTGCAGGGGGCGAGACGACGTCGCCCAAGCTCCTCAGTAGAGTAGCCTCCGAGCACTCGCAAACATACGGAACCTAGCGACAACTCCCGGTCATTCAGATCCAGCTGAAATCGCAGGAGTAGATCTTATCTGGAATCCCGCAGAGCAACGACGCTCTGCGGTATGGCTTAGGTGGAGAGAGACCTCCTTCCTCAGCTCGGCGCGGCTCCGACTTGGGAACCACGAGATCGAGAGAGAAATCGGGAATTGATTGGATTTTCCTATGAATTAAATCAATTAATATGCCTTGCTATATAAAGGGGGAAGGGGGTGTGCCAACCGCCTTGGCTCCCCCATGTGGGACTAAAGGAGGAGAGGGGAGGGGGTTTCGGCCGAACCCCCCATGGGCCCTCCAACTCCTAGTCCGAGTTGGACTAGGAGGCCCAGCCTTCCCCTTCCTTGTGGGGTGCGGTTTCCCCTTCATGGGCCCTCTTAGGCCCCATTTAGGTGGGAGCCCCCTTTTTCCTTTATTTAATTAATATTAAATTAATATAAAAATCCCATTAATTCATAATTAATATATTTATATATAATTCAATATCCCATGACTCCGAAACTATTTCAGAACCACCCGAACAACTTTCGGACATTCTCGGAACCCTTCCATAGCTCACCGGAACTCCTTCCGGACCATCGGAACTCTTTCCGGGTCATTTCTCTCTCTCCAATAAAAACCTATAAAATTCCAGAACCTATCTCCTAGCGTCGCTAAGACTTTAAGTTTGTTACGCTACGGTTCGGGAACACTCCAGACATGGTCGAGACACTCCGCTCACCAATGATCGTCAGGGATACCTGGAAATATATGACGACCCCTGTGCATTCCACGAATATTGTCGTTGAACCATAAGCATGATATTCATTCCCTTTGTCTCTGCGATACTACCTTGTCCGAGATATGATCGTAGACACACCGATGCCTTTGCTGTATCTCGTTACCGATGAAGGTTATTAACTCGTCTGCGATATTACATCTCCATGACCTAGTCATAAGCTGCGCAGCTATATAGATGCAATATCACCGAGTGGGCCCAGAGTATCTTTCCATTACAAGAATGAACAAATCCCGCTCTTGATCCTTACGTCTTGATGCTCTTTCGGAATACCCAAGATGGACACCGTTATTGTCATGCTATATAAGACACAACGTTTGATGCTCTCAAAGCACTCCTACGAAGCAACAATAAGTACGGTCTCACGGTCTAAGGAATAAGCCATCACACTCTTATCTATTGCAAATGACAAACATCGTAATACGATCTTATTGCAATACTTTGCGTATGTCCACCACCTTATTCAACTAACAAGATGACCCCATTGTCAACCGACGTCATTGTCCTTGATCGGGAATCTCGATCAACTGTTGCCCAATGGACTAGCTCATATAGAGGCTTGCTAGGGACCTGGTTGTCTATGTATCACACGTGTATTAATAATTCCGATTAATACAGTTATAGCATAATACACAAACCTATTATAAACTCATGAGATAATGCAATAAATAATACTTATTTATTTGCCTCTAGGGCATATCTCCTTCAATAACTTATATATGAATCTGTAGTGTAGAACTGCATAATACCAAGGCAGATCACATTATTAGACAATACCGTACTAATTTGCTCTGTTGTAAGTCCCTTGGTGATTCATGGTTGCGGCTCCGCTTGGCACATTACCTAAAATTGATTCCTCACCAGCACATGCAGGTGCAGGCTGCAGCCTTCTCAAGCCCCCTTTAAAAAAAGCATCAAAGGCAATCCCAGTACCTTCAAACCTGAAGTATGTTCATGTTAATGAGAACAAATAATAGATTTATGAGAAGCCTTAAACTGTAACAGCATGAAGGAAATGAATGCATAAGCAAACACATTTTTTTTTCTTATTTTCACAAACGGTAGGGGACAACTAAACCAGTGGGCACCCTCCACTACCACTTCCAAGTTCTCTGTATCCCTATCGTATTGACATCCAAAGGAATTGTCCTATGTAGCATAGCACAAGCAGTTCTAACATTAAAGTGATAAGAATAGAGTAACAAAATACAGACCGGAATGAAACTAATTCAACATTCATCCATTTAGTTTTCAAACATACACAAATGACACTGATATAAATAACTCATAAATCAGCTTATTCACCGGCTAGCTTCAGTTATTCTTATTCTGGCATTTCATCAAACATACAAGGTGCAAGCAGAGGAAAACGTGAACACAATCGACATACCTGGCACAAATGCAACACAATTTTTGTGTAGAGCTTTGAGCAGTGCCACAATACACTGAAGCAATACACGATTCCTCCAAGATAGCAGTCAGCTGCAAAGATGTCGATCTACTTCCGTAGCAGGGCCTCTGATGCCGCCTGGTCGGACGCGTTCGTGGATCCGGACGAACATCGGGAGCGGGGAGGAGGGGAGGCCCAGGAGGGGCGGCACGCGGGACCAGAGGACGGACCGGTAGGTGATGCGGCTGGAGGCGGGCGCGGAGCGGCGGCAGAGGGCGGACTGGGCAACAAAATTGCTCCCTAGGTAGGAATTATAGTAGTTGGGAGTAAAATTGTAGTACTGTGCAACAAAATTGCAGAAACATTGTTAAAGTTACAGCTGCAGGTCCATGTTTGCACTGTCCCCGTGGAGTGAATACAGATCAAACGTGGCAGGTAAATGTCCTAGAGAATAACGACAATCCACAAGCACTCAAAGTCAATACTAATTGAAATGGCAAGTGGGAGTGCTTACACTGAATTACACACTGCAGTTTTTTTGATGGTCTAGAACTTGCAGTTAACTGAATATTGCCTAAATATTGCTATATTCCTTGCTGTAATTGCTTCAAATTGTGCAAATTTAAGTGAACCAAGGGCTGACTATTAAATTCCATTTGCGTGATTAACTATAAAATTTCAAGGACTATATTTGATAATATGTCTTGTTGAGAATTACCTGTCAGAACTAAGACGTGGGTGTGACTGACAGACCAACGCCACGCCAAGTGGGTGGTGGCGCAGTTCACCACCTCCCGCTAGGTGTCGGAAGAGGAACCACAAATGTTTCTGTCAAATGAAAATCTCTTAACAGTTGAATCAAATCCAATCAAACAAAAACATGTCATGCACACAAAATCATAGGCCCAAAGTTGTTAATAGTTTATTGCCAAGAATGTACCTCCATACACCAAGTAGGGATTCTTTACATAATGAACCCAGTGTTTCTAAGTAGTACATACTCTGTTCTTTTTGGAACTGAATCTGAGCCATAAAAAGTTTGTTGAAAAACATGAAGGCAATCAACGAGTGATTTACATTTGTGTAGGTTGCTAAAGAATAATCCGAAAATGCATTGTGCATAATTGACTTCAAGCCCTAACTTGAAAATGATGTAAGATAGCAGATTTCATGTCATGGGGATAATTTTACAACTTACAGCACTATGTATATAATAAATAGCCTTATAGCCATCATAGGCTAGTACATTAATGTCGAATATGTACCTTCCTATAGTGTACATAAATATGTTGGGTTTAAAAGTCATTCACTGTCGTAAATAGTTATATAATTTGTATGATGCAGAACCAAGGCAATATTAAAAAACTCTTGTTCATCTGAGAGGTACAATATCTAGGCTTCCTTTTGAAAAGACATTGGTGTACTCTGAAATCCTGAGTTCATGCAAGCAGAGGAGCTTTCCAACCAGGCATCTGATGGAAAGATTTAAAAAAAACAGGTATAGTGAATATCCATATATATATGGTTGTACACATATAGTACTCCTAGCTTCGTACTTCAGAGTTTAGCTCCTGCAGTGAACCACATCCTGATGCTCTAATCAGGTTCAACCTTATCATCAATCAGCAAATGATCAATCGTCACATAATCTCATCAGTTACTTTCCTTTGCTTTTTAAAGAGAATGAAAGGAAGAGATCTCTTCTCTCATTCTCTCCCCTCTCTCTCCACAACGGAGGTTTCTCTCTCTCTCGCATTGCACACCGAGTCACCGAGCACTAGCACGTCCGTTCTCATCCACAACTCCGAATCCATGGAATCTAGTACTAGTACTAAATAAATTTCAGATACATATATATGGGTGTGCATGCGTCAGCTTAAATAGCGACCAGTGTCAAAGCTAGCTAGGTGGCCCGGCATGAAAGCCTTGCTTTATGGGTAGAATTCGACGTCTTCTTACTTCTAAAGCTCGATTGGGTACGCTTACACTGACTGATCAGTCGTCAGCTCGCCACATACTCATGCTACCGATCACGAAATGTCACCCGTACTCTACAGAACGCAAAAAAAAAACGATAACCATGACGAGAAATGCCGGTTTGACAAGAGCAAGTAGACATACTCTGGGCCTGGTCAAGGCCGGGCCTAAATCTCGCCCTGCTGGATGTACTGGGTGTGGCTGGTAAAATAACCCTTTCTGCATTTTCAGAGGAAGCACCAATTCAGGTCATCACTAAAACAAGACCGACCTTTATAAAGGTATGTGTTATTTCCCTTAATTCAGGTCATCTCCGCTTTGCACCAATTCGTGATTGTAAATATCAAAAATGAAATATCTTTACAAACTATCCGTCCAAATTTTGAACTTTTTTTCACCGTGAGTTTCTCGCGTCAAGATGTTTAACAGTAGATCCCTTTTTTTATCATGTTTTAATAATTCCAAAACTAGTATACACGTATTTTATTTCAGGTTTCTAGGATATTCAGTGGCAGAGCCAAAAAAATATAGGAGACCAGGCAGCAATGGTGAAGCAGCTAGCTCACCGCTAATTAATGGCTAACGACGCGATCTTTGTAGACTTGCCGGGCAAAGCGGAGCCCAGGCAGCTGCCCGGGCCCTGGGTATATTTGTACTCAAGATTTGTGATGGGATCTAGTACATTTATTTTGAATAAGACCGGACTGTTCGGTCTCATTCAGTTTAAACCCAAAATAATGGAAGACTTTTTGGTTCGATATGTTGCTAACTGAAACCTAACCACTTCTCATAAAATCGGGAATTTGGTAGTAGTTAGGTTTTTTTGTGTTCGTTTTTTGGTTTTGATTCGGTTATGCACAACACTAGATACACGATGGGTTGGACTCGCTCATATGAAATTTGTGACCTCTCATGCCAGCAATGAGATTTTATACTAAACTCGTTTACTTCTCCATAATTATATATTTTTCTCTTGGATGTAATCTATCCAATATGATTTTTCTTTCATAATAATTTAGGTATATATTATGACACTTTACTTATTAAATTTTGTGCACTGTGGAAAGTTGCACAACATTTTAGGCATATATTGCGACGAAAACAAAATTATTATATTTTCCTTGTTGAGACGCTACCTCTTACAAAATGTTTGTTTAAACCAAATTTTTCTAGTTAAAGAATAAAAAAATCACATGTTTTGATATAAAAATATGTTTCTCTTAGATGAATTGTGAAAATATATGTCTTTGATGTCGTTTTTGAACTTTCTTAAATATCATGGTAGAGAGAGCTCTGATTGTATAGATTTCTAGAGTGCATGGCTGTCTATTTCAGATGTAATCATGTAAGTGAAAAAGAGAGGGTATACTTATCAATGCACTAAATGTAAGAATTTAGAATATACAAAATATCCAACATAGATTCTAGTATCATTGTATTGCTATTTTCTTTTAGTTCTTTATTCTATATTTATGTTCCTAGGTTCAACAATCAGGTGGCATCACATATGCACCCATTTGCAGATAGCACGAGTCAAGTCAACTGAAATCACATATGTATTGAAACTTTGGTATTTAAAATATGTGTTGGCATCCTTTACTTTCTTCTCACCATGTCTTTTTTCGCATTCTCAATGTCCAGAAAGGCAAATTACTTTCTTTCCCAATCATAACTTTTTTCAGATTCCAAGATTAGGAAGGCAAGTGTGGGTGGCGGTTGTTTCTAGATCGACTCCTCCCTCTTATCCCATCCTCCTCGATAACAATTTTGGGATTTTTTTACTCCTCAGGCCCGCCTCTATCACCGAACATGCACCCAAGCGTGTACTCCACGTTGCAACCATATCAACTTCCGGTGAGGTCTCTCCACGACTTCACCTAGGTTGCTCATCCCCCATCACCATGTACTCCACCTGGCAACCCTCTCTTATTGCCTGAGGTTTTCACCCTAGCTACAACATTCCCTGGTAGCTCTGCTTGTTCTCTACCACCAATCCACCATAAATGGGATCAATTATGCATATCCATGATATGCATGTACACAAGGAACTTAACCGCAAATATGGTAGCAATTGCTATTCCAAAATATTAGTAATAAGCCACTGGATTTAGAAACTAAAATGTCCTTTTGGAATGTATGCACATATGTACTTTAAAGCAAGTTCCATACTGCTCCTTCTATGAATTCGTTTTGGTTGTAGCCAAGCTAGCTTACTTATCACGATGAGCGAAAACAGGAGCCCTGTATGGGAGAAGCTCGACTAGAGGTGAGACAAAGCGAGTCATTTGCCGTTGTAATTGTAGTGGTAGTGGTTAGCACTGCAGAGTGAAAAATAATGTAGTGACCAGATGTATTATCTTCTATATGAAAAATAAAACATCTTTCATGTTGTATTCTAGAGGGGAAAAACGGAACCACGGTGTGTCAAACTCATGCAAGCAAGTTTTTTTTAGTGTGCTATCATGCAAGTTAAAAATATAGGCGACAAACAGGGATGGATCATGCATCATGCATACATATGGTGCGAGTTTATGGGTGGTCCCACGGCCTACTTCCTCTCTCGTCCCTTCCCTTCCATCCATCCTCCTCTTCCTCGCATCCCTCTATTTATGGTTAGGTTCTTGCATTCTTTACTTCCCCTTTTTTCTCTCTCACCAAACGTATGTTTCATTGCATCTCTTAATTTCACTAGTGAGCAATCACTGCGTCCGGCCTGGTTCAAATCAACAAGGTATGTGTCATGTCGTTCATCTGCCAAGAACGTTGCATTATGTTTTAGCCACATCGATCAAGAGCACGTATGATCTTCTTCTTCGCCCGTGCACTCCATAATGTGCTTTCTTCTTCTTCTTACACCTAGCCCATGTTTTGTTTTAATTGTCGATCTAATTCGTTATTTGGATCGCTGTTATTCCCCAGTAGGAACTGGAGTGCTTCCCATGAATTTGCTTAAAATTTTACAATCAGACGAATCGTCTTAGAACAGAAGACTAGTAAAATGTCTTTATTAGGACTTGCGGCATGTGCATCTGTTGCAGATCAGCCGGCAATTCCATCTCATCACGCGAGGCCGTTGACCCGAGCTACGTCATTATGCAGTGACGCGGCCGATCTGCTACCAGATGGACGGCCGGGATGGCTGAGGCAAAGCCGTTAGTTAACCGGGTCTTCCCCGTCGCCGCCGCCGCCCACGTCGCGCCACGCGCCTGATTCTCACTCGCACATCCCGGCGACGACGACGAGCAGCTCCGATCGGATCGGCGACCGAGCGATCGAGGCGGTGGGAGAAAGAATGGAGGCGGCGCTGGCGGATCTGAGCGCCGTGTCGGCGCTGGCGCTGCAGGTGGACCTCCTGCAGCTGCCGCCGGAGATCCCGGCCCCGGGCGCCCCCGCGCTGCGCGGCGTCCTCGACCGCCTCTTCGCGCACTGGCTCTCGCTCCCCGACACCGTCGCGCTCGTCGGGTGCCTGGCGCAGAAGGCCAAGGCGAGCGGCGGCGGCTTCGCGGGATGCGCGATGCTGCCGTCCATGATGATGCAGGGCGGCGCCAACGTGCCGCCGCTCTCGCCCAGGTCGCCGCGCCTCTCCAGGAGGCCCAGCGGGGTCGGTGCGGGGCATTCGAACCGGTCCGCGTCCCCGCTCCGGCCGTCCACCGCCCGCGCCGCCAAGGAGATCATTCCGCAGGTACGATCATCGTTTGGCGCCGTCGACCACCGATCAAATTGCTACCACCATTATGATCGAGTACTTATAGGCTAATCGAATTGTTCCCATTTTGTTTGACAGTTCTACTTCCGAGATGGGCGCCCACCCCCATATGAGCAGAAGAGGCAATTCATATCCATTGTTGAGCAGCTATTCGCCGGGCACTCCAATGGTCTTCGGATTCAAGGTGCGCCAGATTTCTCCGTGCTAATTTTGGAAACTATGAAATGCTTTCAAAGAAATGATCTTGGAAGCAAACTCTAATTACAAGTAACTTGTTTTAGGACTAGTTATTTTTACATGATCGTATCTTATTTCACTTGGTACTCGAGTTGTTATCTGGAGTGTCTTGAAAGCACAACCAGAAACATGAGTTAAATTGTTTTTTGAGGGAAACATGAGTTAAAGGGAAACTTGGTTATTCAAATTGTCAAATATCATAATCGTACTTATTAGATTGTCCGTGAGGCTCTCTGATCATGTCCTTCTCTTTTTTTTGTCCGGTAGAGTTTCGGATGGTTACCAGGGAGCTCTGCAAACTACCGTCCTTCTTTACCACTGTTCTCTTTGGAAAGATCGATAAGGATAACACTGGGTTTGTCACAAGGTACTTGATCACTTGACCACTTGGGATATACAGAAGACACGGACACATCTTAAACATTGCATTGTGATATTTCTTCCAGGGAGGCCTTTATGGATTTCTGGGTGAATAGCAACATGATGACTATGGACACTGCAACCCAAGTATTTACGATTTTGAAGCAACCTAATCATGATTACCTCACAAAGGTATGTGGGCTTTAGATAACACGCAATTATGCAGTGAAAGGCTTCTAAGGTGCTGATTCGGTTTAATGATTAATATTCTTGTTAATAATGTAGGAAGATTTTAAACCAGTTCTTCGGGACCTATTGGACAACCATCCTGGCCTGGAATTCTTAAAGAGCACGCCAGAATTTCAAGAAAGATATTGTAAACTATCTATGCCATTCTGTGATCATTTAAATGCAATACTGGATCTCTACAGTATGTACATTTCTTCTGCTTATACAACGTTGTTTGTCAGGTGAGACTGTCGTATATAGGATATTTTACTGCTTGAGTCGAATCGGAAGTGGCCTTCTCACTCTTAGGGAGCTGAAGCGTGGAAATCTGCTTGATGCACTCCGGCATGCTGATGATGAAGAGGATATCAATAAAGTTTTAAGGTGGCACATTCAAATAAATAAAAATTGCACCTCATTCTGTTTATATTTCTCATTTGTACAAAAGTTTCCTTGCTCTACAACTTGTAAAACACCAAACTTTTACCATTTTTCTGTAGGTATTTTTCATATGAGCATTTTTACGTGATATACTGCAAGTTCTGGGAGCTCGACACCGACCATGATTTCTTTATTGATAAAGAAAATCTTATTAAGTACGGAAACCATGCTTTGACATATAGGATTGTAGATAGAATTTTCTCAGAGGTTGGTATTCTTATTCTCCTACTAATTTCAGATTGTTCAAGTTTCTTCTGTTTCAGTGTATTTTCTCATATGTGAAGGTTCTTTAAAATTAACATCGCACTGACAATTTGTAAGTGGTACACAATAGGTTCCTAGGAAATTTACCAGCAAAGTTGCCGGGAAAATGTGTTATGAAGATTTTGTTCATTTTATTTTGTCGGAAGAGGACAAATCATCAGAACCGAGCCAAGATTATTGGTAGGTCTTTCTTGTGATTTTGCTGACAATTGTGTTTACTCTTCAGTTCAACAATGCTCCAACTACTATTAGCAGTAATCTTTGTATTGCCCCACGTTGCATTGTCCATCACCTCAAATCTAAGCCATTTGCGACTTTATCCATCACTGATAATGTCACGAATTCCATGTGTATGCTTCTTCTTCTATAAACATATTTCTCTACAGCACTATTACATCTTGCTTTTTTATGTTGAATCATGAACCAAGACCAGCAGGATCCTTTGCTCCCCCATTGTGCCATAAATTTTTCACAATCCCTTGTGTGCATGGAAAAAGACTTGATACATGCATATGGCTCCTTCCAAGCATTTAAATTATGTCCATATACTTGATACTTGTATGTTGTTTTGTTAACTTTAGTTGTCTATGTTTTCTTTTTGCATCGATAGAAAGTTGTAATTTGACATGCTATTAACATGTATCTTGTATAATAGGGACATATACTGTCAACTGAACCATTTTGCATGAACTGTATGTTATGAAATATGCAATCCTGTTGGTCCGGGCGACCCTGTATCTAATTCCAGTATCCGCCACTAGCTAGTTTAGTTCTCAGTCTAAGCTATGCAGAATTCTTTATAGTGTCTCCTCTGTAAAATGACACTTTGGCTACAAATCATACAAGGTTTCAAAAGATGAATGTGTGATTTGGGAGATATTCATTGAACTGTTTTGGAACATGTGTATAGGGAAAAGCAAATCTACTCTATGATCATAAGATGTCTGACTGGGGATAATTAGGTCTTCAAGGAGATATGTCTTGCAAATATCTCTTCATCATGATATATGTGAATTAATTTGAGCTGCTTATGTTGAATATTCAACAAATTCCTCATATTTATGCTTCCACTATCCTTTCATCAGGTTTAAATGTATAGATTTGGATGGCAACAACATACTCACACACAATGAGCTACAGTACTTCTTTGAGGAGCAACTTCATCGCATGGAATGCATGGCCCAGGAACCTGTACTATTTGAGGACATCTTATGTCAACTAGTTGATATGGTTGGACCTGAGGTCAGCATATTGTTCGGATTTTTTTGCAGTTTATTATAACATCCTGAACATTTGTAAGCTGATTTGTATGTTGCTTTTTCAGGATGACACTTTTTTTATAATAAAAGACTTCCGAAGGTGCAAATTGTCTGGTCATTTCTTCAATGTTCTCTTCAACCTCAACAAGTTTATGGCATTCGAATCTAGAGACCCCTTCCTCATACGCCAAGTGAGTCAAGTTCCCACAAGTATTCTTATCTATCCACCACACTGATATACCTTGGTCTTTCATGCTGCTAACAATATCACCTTTCGTGATTTGAGCACAGATGCGTGAAGAGCCATCCTTGACTGACTGGGACCGTTTTGCCCGAAGAGAATATATAAGATTGGCGATGGAAGAAGATGGCGAAGATGCTTCCAATGCAAGTGGAGATGTGTGGGATGAGTCACTTGAATCTCCTTTCTAAATTTAAGGCATTAAGAATGTGGCAACACCCAACCGAGCACTAGCATGCAGCCCTAAAATACCGAAATGAATGTGTTGTGGTGAAGATTGAGCAACTATTTGATATCTTATCTCAGCAGAAATTACAGCTAGGGCAGTTGTGCGCTTGTTGGCATCATCAGAAATTTGGCATAGTTTGTTGATGATCGCATCCATGTTTAGACAAATACTCCCATCCAGTTTGCTGCAGAGTGCCAGTTTTGACTCTTGACAGTGAGTTTCAGCCGCAACTGCTTTCATGATTCCCTGTATTTGGTGGCCCTGTATTTGCTGTCATAATATGCTCGAGAGTTTTGCATGTCAGCAAACTGTCACAGGGCATCTTGTGATTATTCTGAAGCCCCCTTCTGTGTTCAGGTGACAAACAAGGAACTGCATGGTTTCAGATAGATGACACAGTCACCATATATATGTTTTGGATTGTGCATTGGCTCTGGCTGGAACCACAACTTATACATAGTGTTGGTCAGATATATGTTAATATTTTTCAATAAGGTCACCATCCTTGAGAAGACCTTCGCTCGTGTATTATGTACCTATGTTTTAGGTGTTAGTTACATGAACAAATGGGTTGTGTTGCACAGTTTTGCTTTTTTGTTTATGAAAGAATATTTTTTTAGCGAAAACGCAAAGGACCTTTGCGTTTCATTTTATTGAAAAGATAGGGTGTTGCTACATCCTCCTAAGAGGCTCAGTACATGAAAGAATATTGCACAGGACTTATTGTTACTTCTGTAATTCTCTCTCGGTCCCTAATTGTCGCGGGAAATGAACTTACGAGGCACAACTTTATAGCTGCACTAAGGAGTAACGACAGTGTTTTTGGGATCAGAGGGAGTACATGATTTCTTAAGAGCTGGAACCTGCCAGACCAAAACTGTTCAAATACCGTCGCTGGATCCTGATACCGCGAACAGATATACAATCAAGGGATAATTTGACCCTTTTACTTTTGCAGATCCGTGGATTTGCATCAAAGTGCTGCTCAACTAACTCCTTCTTTTTGCTTTACTTAATTAATTACTTGACTAAATCTTTTTTCAGACCAGGAAATCTGTATGTAGATATATTTCATACTCGCACCAGCGCCAGAGACAGAGGAGACAAGAACGCTGGCCTGAGTGGCTGAGCTGCTGAGCTTACCTTGGCATGATCGCCCTGATCATCTGCTTTCCTCGATGCACCAATGATTCACTCTAGAAAGAAAAACAAAAGAGTGTGCTGTGCTGTGACGTGCTCCTGGCCATCTTTTGAAGCAAAAGTAAAAGAGCGGAAAGAAAGCAATCGAGCGTCCAATCATCTTTCCTACAACGGTGGAGAGTAAGCAACGATAGGATATACAGTACAGAATAGGCACGTCTCATAAACAGGAGAACAGAAACGAACCAACAGCAAAACACTAGCTACAAAATATTAATAGAAAGACTGAGGATAAAATAAAAATCTTTGCTAGGTGCTTTTTATAATTCTTTAGCTTTATACTAATCGCAAGAGCACAACTACTTTCATGGTGCATAGGGATCTTATTGGTGATGCATTTTCTTCTGTGCTCCAGGTTCTAAATAACTCAATTTTATCAATGCAACGATATGCAAAGCTTTTGTGTTTTCTGGGGGAAAAAATGAATGTTCATTACATCCCTTCTTACAGTCTGTAAAATTAAAATAATTCATTATATATGCAGGAGCCTTTCTCATGGCAGTGCAGCGGCACAAAGCTTTCTTCTCCGTCGGGACTCTTGCTTGACGCCACACAGCTAACCCTATGTTGCCCAAACGTGTTATAATACTACTCAGCTTGTGATTGTAGCAAAGGTGTACATGGATAGGTTCATGTAAAGTCCGAACCACTAGTACCTATTATTGTGATTTATATCAAAAGGCACTTACTTAGCACACACAAATCACATCCCTATCCTCTATTAGCAATTCTATATAGCTAAATGATTGTTCTGATTGCTCGGTAGCATAGCCATTGGCGTCATCCGACAAAGGAAAAAAGCACTTTTGGCCAAGCTTTTATCCCAAAGGACCCAAATGGTGCTAATTAGTGCTCTCTAGTTCCCTCACGCAAGATACTTAGTAATGTAGGGGAATATGTGAACTTGCCGACTAGAACCTGGACTAGAATGTAGGGGGAGATGTGAACTTGCCGACTAGAATGTAGGGGTAGATGTGAACTTAGTTCATATAATTGATTGTAAGTTCTGGCAGTCCAAACAAAGCCGTAAAAGAGCTTACCATGGATGTGGAGCATATTGGAGCAAAATTTGGCCAAAACTTCCCATGTTATTGACAACTACACAACAAGAAAAGGCTGATCCTAAGAAGAAAGATAGTCAAGAAGAGTCACCGTGTACAATCATTGCCTTTTGATGGAGAGCGACACAAGCTTTTCGCCAATCGGTCTTAGTAACACAATTTACTTCAGCTATAGTCATTTTTTTATAAAAGGATTTTATTACTTAAAAGTTTAATCATTACACCCGGCCTCTACATAACTAAGATGCACACAACCCTCACAAGTTCGGAATTCTCCAATCTCACGTCTCAAGAACAAAATTAAAAAGGTAAATTACATATCAGAATGAGAAATTGTAAAAAACACCTAAGGACGGGGAGGCCAATCCTCAGATTATGCCGACATCCATGTTGGGAGAAAAACTCCCTTGCCAAATCCTCCAGTCGCGTACACACCTTCATGAAAAGGTCGCGGTGCTCCACACGCTGAATAGGGGACCATGAATGGAGCGTAGCTGTGGATGGTAGATAACCTGTCTAAGGGACAAATTTTTATCATTAAAAACCTTATCATTTCTGCATAGCCATAGCGAACAAATAATGGAACTTCATCTGTCACAGACACATGCTAATTCCGTTGCCTAATTTATTAACAAGGGTAAAAAAATCATTGCCACTATTGCCTAGGTAAAGAAGCAAAAGCTCTCACTATCAAACCATTAGATCCATGCCATGTGTAAAATAAGGATGATGTCACATGTGAATGATTGTGTCTGCTGTGGAAAAAGGCTATGAAAGTCTAAATCTTCAGGGTAAACGATATTGAGTTTACATACAAAGTTGCGAAATTAGTACTCTCTCCGATCCATAAAAAGTGTCGTTCATGTAGTACACAGTTTGTACTAGCTTAGTACAAAATGAGCGACACTTTTTATGGATCGGAGGGAGTATATTTTTTTCAGGATGAAAACTCATGATCAGAGTTTTAAGAGATAACCGCGTCAGCGGTCCTAATTGTTTTCTCGCGCCTTCACTTTAGTCCTAATTGTTTGAAATCGCACGTTTAAGTCCTAAATATTTCAAAATTACGTCACACGAGGTCCTAAACGCGTCTGACCAGCATTGACCGATGCCACGTCGGCTTGTGGGGTCCATTGCCTTAACGGACAGAGGTGTAAATTTGTAAAAAAGCCCCTTTATGTTCATTTCGACTCATAACTCGATCCCGTTCCTCTTCAGTCCAATATCCCGCGACCGTTAAGGCGAGCTGGCGGCGACGGAGATGCCGCGCCGGTGATGACCGGAGGAACTCGAGCGGCGGCGGACGCCGCGAGGATGGAGCATGGAGGGATCGAGCCCGACACAAAGGGACCGAAGCTGCGGCGACCCGGAGATGCTCCCGCGCGCTAAGGTAAGCAACCCTAACCCTAAATCCCAATTTCTGGCCGTGGTAGTGGCAGATGTTTTGTAGACCAAATTGGGGATAGAAATTGATGCTTTGCATGCCATATAGGTCCACTCGATGAGTTGTTCACAGTAGAAATCAATTATGGTGGTTTTTTTTTGCGGATTTGGGCCGTCGAAGAGCTATGTGGATGGCAAGAGAGCAAGGTTTGATGGATGCGAAGCAGACACATGGTCTCCATTGTGGCTCACTGATTTCATGCAGCAGTTAGGGTACTCTGAACCTGACAAATATGCTATTTATTGGCTGCTTCCGGGATTCGATTTTGATAAAGGGCCACGAATAGTTGAGTGTGATACTGATACCTTGAGCATGATTGCTGTAGTGCCAAAATTTCAGTATTTTCAGTTGTTTGTTGACCACAAAGATATGCATTTTGATGGTGTATCAATGGATGATGTTGTCATTTCTGGTTCCCCTGATTTGCCACCAGTGTTGAGCCCTGTCAAAAAGAATTTTAAAGCAGCAGCTGGCAGGTGTAATGTAGGCACCAGCAGTGTTCCACCAAGGCAGGAACACAATATTGGGCATGAGCTGAGAAGAAGTAGGAGGCAATTGGTTGTCGAAGATCAAGCTAAAGGCTGCAGCGACAATGATAGTGACGATAGTTCCATTATGTTGCTGGTGACGATATGTTTATTCGAAACAAACATATGATTATATTTCTCAGCTCCATTACATCGGAAAACCATTACATATTTTGTTTATCTTCTCACCTCCATTACACCACAAATACTACTTGAGACAAACACTACTTAGCTACAGCTAAATAGAGCATTACTACAATCAAAAACATGATTGCACTGAACACATTCCTACAGATCTCAATTAGCTCATCCATCTTCTTCACTACAAGATCAATCTTCACCACGTCTTCCATCTTGTGCTCTATTTCCTGCTCGGTTTCTTCAGAGCCTATGTCACCAACAACATCAACAGCGGCACCTGCAACTTTTAGGTGCCCATTTCTAACAAGGAAATCCAAATAATTATCATCTCCATTTTCCCAGTAATAGTGGTTGCAAGGATTTGGTGAAATCTGTGGCAAAAATCAAAGAAAATTAAGAAACCAAGTGGAAAACTAAATTCACAAAACAACCTACAGATCGCAACTTACACGATGGTTAGGGCATTTGTAGTTGACACGTCCGGGATTCGCACTTGATTGAGACACGCGGCGAATCGTCTTGCGAAAATGGCAGCAAGGACATGGCACCAAGGGCAGGGTCCCTGGCTGCTGGCTGCTGGAGAGGAGTTGATGCTGCAACCGGAAGAGACTGGGAAGGAGAAGCAGACTGCCTCCTCGCACACTTCTCCCCAATTGAGCTCGCCGAGGAACTCATATCGATGGAGCTGACTACGGGAGAGAGAGAGAGGTGAGGAGATGAACTGGGGGCTTGGGAAATAGAAGCCACACACTTATAGGGGTTCATTTGCATAAATCCCAACCACCGGGCGCGGGAAATCTCCCGCCAAACCCCCACAAGCCGACGTGGCATCGGTCAATGCTGGTCACACGCGTTTAGGACCTCGCGTGACGCAATTTTGAAACATTTAGGACCTAAACGTGCGATTTCAAACAATTAGGACTAAAGTGAAGGCACGCGAAAACAATTGGGACCGCTGGCGCAGTTATCTCGAGTTTTAAAGCAAGGGCCAGAGTAGAGGGTGCTTATTTGGTCTAGCTTGAGTCAAGATCCAGCAAAGCTGTAAAGTGGGCCTAACTCAACTGGTTGGTTCCTTGTGGTGGAACCAGTCCACCCAGATTCAAGTCATAGACTTGACATGGGTGGTCACACTTTCCTGGATTTTCCAGAAATTAACCGGCGCTATGCTTTCAGTGGTAGGTGACGTGCCCGTCAACAGCGAGGCGCCTGTGGTGACTTCATCAACCTCAAGATCTGTCGGACCGGTCTCTCGGAGGTGCTCATAGGGGTAGGGTTTACGTACGTACGTTCATAGTGGTGTTTGTACGTGTGTGTTTGTGAGCATCTGCGTCTGTACTGTGTTTCTCAAAAAAAAAAAGATCCAGCAAAGCTCTTCTTTCAGTATATATCTCAATGTATGTTTGTAAACATATAGTGTGCTTAAATTATCCAGCAGAGCAGTGCTCGTGGCAAATTTACGGGATCTCATCTCGGATGCTACGGCATTGAAAGTACTGATGTTCCACCAATTATATGAGTAGCTATATATCATAAATTTGTCCAAACTGTTCAGTGTGACCAAGTAAAGCCATTGTCTTTTGGGCCATCTGTATCGAGATGTGACAGTACACCGTAGCTTCTAACGGCCAGGCATGTTGCGTATGGCTTGGCAACTGTTTGGTCAGTCCACCGGTGACTTCTCCACCTTGTATGCATCATTTCCCTCATTCCCTGCATATGCTCTAACAGATTACAGTTTTAGGTCAAATTAGGTAATTAGTTGCAGCTGGAATAGAGCAGATAATAGCTGTTACTTTCGACAGAATTTCGCAGAAAAAAGGATTTCAACAAACTCTTCCTTTCGCTGGGACGCCGACATGTTCACGACAAAACTACAAATCAAGACGATAATTCACAAACGCCCACAAAGTTGAGAGAATTTTGCTCACGTCACCAGGTATGAACAGTATCCTCGGCTCTGCTTTTCCTTGCAATTTATAAGCAGCACGTCCCTGCTCGATCTCCCGCTCCATTCATTCGAGCAAGAAACTAGATCAACCAATGCAAGCGCAGACCTTCCGGCCTTCTCCTCCTCTCCCAAACATGCAACGCCACGTCGCCGGCGCCGGCTGTGGCATTGCGTACCACCACTCCGGTGGCTTCGGAGCCGCCGGCATGTTCCTGCCACAGGACTATTGTCCTCGCACCACGCATGCGCACGACTTCGCTTCGTTGTCGGACATGGTAGCTCCATACGCTAGCTGCAACGGCGGCGACAGGGACGCCGCCATCGACTGGTCGTCTCAGGGAGACGGTGAAGCCGCGGGTTGCGGCGACGAGAGGAAGACGAAGCGGCTGGCGTCGAACCGCGAGTCGGCGAGGCGGTCGCGGGTGAGAAAGCAGCGGCGGCTGGACGAGCTGTCGTCGCGGGCTGCGCGGCTCAGGGTGGCGAACCAGAAGCTCCTGGTCGAGCTCAACGGCGTGATCGCCGAGCACGGGCGTGTGACCCGTGAGAGCGCCCGGCTCCGGGAGGAGGCCTCCGAGCTGCGGAGGAAGCTCGACGAGATGGGAGTGGACGAGGATGCAGAATTAGCTGCTGCAGAGATTACAGAGGAGAGACTTGAAATATAGCTTAGGTGTCATTCATATGGCTCGTAGCCAGGTGGACATAATACTAGTACCACATCAATCTACTGCTTGGTGCTGAAGCTAAGGACCCTTAGCTGAAGCCCAACATCACACTGCACATCTCATTGCATCTCAACAAAACATTTCCTAATTTCCGTTACAGACTCACTATGAAAAGAAAACCGAAGACTGACTACTCTAGTACTGATTACAGGGGAGTATATGCATATATCATAACCTACTGCTGGTGCCCAAGCCGAGCATCACGTTGCAAATCATATACAGTTTTACAGAGGTGATGGACGGATTGTTGTTTGAATGACGATACATTTTAGGGAACTAGGCGCTAGCTGGGCAGTTACGCTGTCATCGGATGACAGGATCCTCTGCGTAGTGCCGTGGCCACATCACGGTGAGCTCTCAGTCGCACTCGTCCCCTGTGCCTGTGGTGGCTCCGCAGCCGTCGCCTCCATCGGCGCCCCCGCTCTCTGGAAATGTAGAGTTAGATGGATGCAAACCATCCAAGTAGGTTTTATTGATATGGCTAACAAACTCACTCCAAATGGTACAATTATCAACCACTGATACAGAACAGAACACATGAGAGAGAAAATAACACGACAGCAGTTTGGTTCTGAAGGCGGTGGTGTTAACTGCAGGGTACTCTGAAGAATAAATGGAAGAAGTCAATTCGGTTGTTGCAAGAGCCACAGGAAATCAACTTCAGCAACTTTTACACATATAAGAGAAGTTTTGATTATTTTTTCTGTGAAATCCAATAGTAGCTAAAGGTGCTGAATGGATAGATGATAAAAAATGGTAAATGTATGACAATGTGGCAATCGATTTTTATATGGAAAGAATGCAAGGTCAAAATGCACCTCTTCTCAAACAAAAACAGTAGAATGGGACATCATCATATGCCCACAATTTGGTCAGATATTAGAGCATTGATGATCTTAAAAGTTAATGAAGCCAGGTAGGTAGATCGATATTGACTGGCTGGCAAATGTTCAACCCTAGATACTAGGAGACATTGATCTAGGTAATCTGCTGCGCATTCTTTTCATAAGGGCTACAAAAACACATATGTGCTGTTGCTTTGTACTAAAATCTGATATTGCAAATGAACCTAAGACTGATCCTGGCGATCATTTCCCCTGCAGTTATAACTAAGTGTCAAAGGGTGATTAAACCACATTGCCTAACAGATTGGTACCAGTTTATTCAAGCATATACAATGAACAGTTCAGTTCAGGTTAAAACGCAAGCTGAAATTTGTTGTTGCAGGAAAGTACCCAGGATAGGTCTCTTCCTTTTCACTGGTTGGATAAAGTTGTGCATTCAGACGTTAGGCTTCTAAAATTCTAGTTTCCTACAGACTTATTTTATGCTTCCTACAGTTCATATGTGAGACTTCTACTGGTCCTCGATGCATTATAAAAAAGCCAATGCTCGAATTAATTAAGGTTTCATCAAATATAGAAAGAACAATGCTACCTTTAGCTTCATGACTGTCAAATGTTTATTTGGGATAAGAAAGCAAACAAACAACAGCTAGTAGAGCATACTAATAATTGCATGACTATTGCATATTGGAACTACTCGAATCTCCTAACCGTATGCCAATCATACTAGACTATACCAGCCATTTAATTTCAAAACAGGAGTCATATTCCAACCTGCAATGATTCTTGCAGTATACATATACCACTACCATGACATTGCAAGTAGGAATTTACCACCGCAATGTCCAAGATACCTGATGTGTTTCGCCGTGAAGAGCCACTGGTTCTAGCATCCTCCATGGCAGTGCCTGTCCCTGCCGACACTGGGCGTCATCTGTGGGGAGTTGATATCGACACATGGGGCATGTGCTCCTGATGGCAAGCCACGGCCTGATGCAGTCGTCGTGGAAGTAGTGCTTGCACGGTAGCGAGACGAGACACTGCGCCGACTCGAAAACTTCCTTGCACACGGCACAGTCACAGGTGGCCTCCTCTTCACTGAGCGTCGCCTCCGGTAGGCTCTCCACCACGGCGCGTGACGCCGGCAGCCTGTGCACCTCATAATCATCATAATCGGTGTCCTCATCATCATCAGGGTCATAATCAATGTCGTCTTCAAAGTCGGCGGCCAACATCACCCGGAAGGCGTGCAGGGCATGCACCGGCTGCCTCTCAACCTCCACCTCGGAGGAGGGTGCCTGCACTGGACGCGCCACCGGCATGAAACTTTCGTCATCCACCTCGGAGGAGGAGGAGGAGAAATCACCCTCGGAGGAGTCGAAGGAATCTGTACCGTCAGCAACAGCAATAGAGAAGCCGGAGACACAGAACACCTCCCGCTCGTCCTCTTCACTATCGTGGGAGGAAGGGTCCTCGCACAGATCCTGGGCCGCTCCGTCGCCCTCTCCGTCGTCTTCATCGCACGGGTCGTCGACGAGCTCCTCACCATTCCCCTCCTCGTCGCATACCTCCTCGTCCTGGATGTCATCGTCGTCGTCGTCGGATAACACCTCCTCGCTCTCCCCCTCGTCGTCGTCGTCGTCGTCGTCACGGGGGGAAGCGCAGAGATCCTCGCTGTCGCTGCCGCCGCCGTCGTCGTCGTCGTCGTCGTGGCAGCAAGGGACCTCGCACATCTCCTCGCCGTTGCTGTCGTCGTCATCGGAGGGACCTCCTCCGCATAACCCTAGACATCCGTCGTCGTTGTCCTCTTCATCGCCGGAGAAGTCCTCGCGCTCGCGGTCCTCTTTCTCGAAAGGGTCGTAGTAGAAACCCTCACCGTCGTCGTCGCTGTCGTCTGCCATGGATGGAGAGGGCGGCGGCGGCGGCGTCGATTGGGGTTTCTAGTCTCAGACGATGTGGGGCCCGGGCGATCAGATCTAGGAGTGGAGTGGAGTTCTGGTTCTGGGGACCTCCGGCGGCTGGGCGGCTGAGCTGCTCGTCCCCAACGCTCAGGCGATTTCTTCCTTTTGAAATCGCTCGGCAGACAGCCCAGCAGAATGGTCCAGCAGGCAGCAGCCCATCCCGCGTGAGGGGGATTGTATTTTTTTCCATTCATCCAATTGCTCGTGCGTTGCAACGGGTAATGAAACAAATAATCTAATAGTTTCACACTAATCGTTCAATAAGTCATGAAAGCATCTTTCTGCTATGTATATGTGAGCACCCTCATCCATTTCGAATGAAATTTACACCTACGGCACATAAGTGCATATAAGCACACATACCACAAATCGGAAAGTTAAAATAGCATTTAGAAAGTAAAACACACCATGCTTGGTCACTTATCTCTTTTTTAAAACCTCAATATACTAAGTTGTAACAAAAAAAAATGACACAAAGCGAGAACTATCACATTCCTCTGAACAAAAGACAATGCACAACTCACAACAAGTATCAACTGTCACTTCCAATGACTTCTCTTAATCATATCCCTTGTATTTAATCTATCTCCCAATAGCAACCAAGTGAACATTTTAATTATTATGATACATACACTTATTTTTCCATATCCAACCAAACACATGAAAAACTGAATTTGTGATATGCACACCAGCATAGAACTTGACTACTTGGCAGCAACAAACTCACCATTCTTCCAAGCTGCCCTCCACTCATCCGGCCGTGTCCCGTGTCTCATCAGGGGTAAGTGAAAGCAATCAGAAATATCTTCAGTATTAACCAGCTCCCTAACTGAAATCTTTTCATCGGCAGCAAACGAAAAAACCTTGCAAGTCTCTGACTAAGTGGTCCGTCGTCCGCACTCACCACCAATATGCCACTCATCCAGCCAAAAGATAGCCGGGGAACCATCATGTATCACTGGCTCTGCAATCGTTCTATAATTATCCATGAGCTTTGCAACATCCCTCCTCCAGAAGTTCTGGACCCACACAAGCCTTCAGCATGAGGCACCTTCTGTGTGTAATACTCATGCCAGACAAGAGATATCCAAGGAATATGTATCTTGTCATAAAATTTATGCAAGAATTTCATGATATTCAAACATTTGATGTGTTGAACTGGCATATGCTACAGTTCATTCAAACACTTGATGTGCATGACATTCAAATATACTACCAGAGTTTGATGGTTAAAATACAGTATAATTTTTTTTCATCTTGTGAAAAAAGCTAAATGACAAAAACAACACCATCTTTTGAAATTAAGTGGTATGTTTTCTCCGAAAATATCTAGCACTCGCCTATATTCAGTTCTCTGAAAATCGTACCAGGAAAATATGACTGAAGGAAACAATAATTGACATAAAGGAGATCCTAACTACGTGCCCCATGTGCAACAATGTTTACTTTGTAAAAAATCTTTTGTATGTAAGAGATCACTTGGTTTTTAATATTCTAGCAGGTATAGTTACTTCCACAATCAAATTGTGGAAAAACAACCATACTATTAATCAAGATTCTCTTTTGTAAAAATCCCACTTTTGCAAGGTTTCCAGATTATTAATTCATCTCTATAAATCTTAAGCCCACTGACGCAAACAAAACATTAAGTTGTTCCAATTGAATCAAAGTGTCTGCACATATTCCTCCTAAACATTTCAGTAGTTAGGCGAGATGAAACCAGATGAGAAATAATATCTTTCTAATTACACATGACATTATACAGATCTAGAGAAGGAAACTTTGGGAACAAAAATCATCATATAACTTTAGTAACCTAGAGAGAAGTGAGAGTCTCCCTATTTTAATGTAGCAATAAACTGAAATGTATTTGTTTCTCAACGGCACTTGTTGACTCTCATATAACCTGCTAATTACTATCATGTTAGTTTCCACAAAGTAGTCTCGTTCAAACTGCATACTCACATAGGGATGGGGACAATCTGTGGCCACAAAATCCCCTTCAGACAACACCATCTATTACGGGAAAATCTTTGAATCACTGAAGAACGTAGATTGACCAGCTGTGCTTGTTCACATGATCACAACACAACCCTGCAAGGGAAACAAAAGGAGCATTGGCGTAATTTCTTTGCTAACAGAGATCAAGAAGTGCACAATCTGGAAACCCATGAATTAACATTAACGTTGATTTAACAAACGACAAATATGTTGGAGAGAAAATACTTCAATGGTTGAGTTTGACAAGAATCAAGAAAAATAATAAAGATTTATGTAGCATGTACACGTACACTGCTAACCTAATAAAAATATATGTGTTTTCACTTCATCTAGAAAGCATACAACAATTTACACTCTAATACAGCCCATCTCTCTCAACGCAATACGTAGATGGAAGATTAGTTCTGAAGTCTCCCTTTTTTCTTTAAAGATTAGCACATTAACGAGTTAGTAATTACTATGCGCAATCGTAGTTAACTTTCATGTGTTTGTGTTTATTCCGGTAGAGGTGGTTGCTGTCAAGATATGACCCTCAATGAGGCTTATTATGCCCAGTTATAGATTTTGTATGCAACCTGAAAAGAAAAATGAAACTGTAGTTAACATTAATAGATAAAGAGAGAAAAATCCAAGGGTGGCAAGAGGACTGCAAAAATCTGCACACTCCTTTCACAAACACATAGATCCATATACGAGGCGCGGGAAATATATATAATCCTTGTTGTTAATCTTCTCAAGGCCTTGTGTCTTACTTTTGACCGACCTTTAACCCCTCTTGATGTATTTTTCCTTCTCAGTTCTCTTCCTTGTTCCTATGCTTGTAATGACTGCTACGCTGGCACTGTGATTTTTAGTAAATAAAGGTTCAGGCTGGCTTTACCCACCGAAGGTAAATAAAAATTATATAATCCAAACAAACAAAAATAAGTTCAGATGAAGTAGTTTAGTACAAAATAAATATCTAAGTCGATGGAATATTTTTCTCACGTCAGAGCCAATAAGGAGTTCAATACAATTGCAACAGTCAGGAACTTCAGATGCATCAGCGTAAGACCTTCAATTTTTGTATTCAGCCTATTTCTAAAATTCAAGATGCTAACTTTTGGGAGCAAAGCTCATATCGGAAAAGCCATCTCATTCAAAAACCTAAGACAAGCTTCGGCAACCAATTAATCTTTCTGGATGCAAGTAAGAGCTAACATTACAATAAGAACAAAATGTGCATATATCCACGAATGTAACTATAGTTTCAAATAAATAAAGTGAACTCGATTTGGTAGCTTCCGCAAACAGCTAGATGCATCTAAGAAGGCACAAGGTCGGGGAAGAGCTTCACAGCGCGGTGGCATCAGGTTTACCCTACTGACAGGCATCATCTCTTTCGTCATGGACGCCGTCTTCAGCCAGAAAAAACTTCCGTGCTCTCGTCCTCTTCAACAATCGTTCGTGCCTATTCCTCCCAGACCCGTCGGCCACAACATGAGAGCCGCTCTTCCTCCACATCCCTTCCATCTCCGTTGTAAGCCTCCGGTGGGTCTCCTGCATCACGCCAATCGATCCCCAAAAGTCCAAGAGTCGCATCCCTCCTTGCCCTCTCGATCTCTGAGCAACGCCTTGTGGTGGTGTGGGAAGGGAGAGCCGGGATCCTCGGAGAGAGAGGAGAGGGTCGGTATCGGGAGAGGAGAGGCCACGAAGAGAGGAGGAAACCTGTCGGAGGTTGTTGCAAAGGACGGTCGGCGTCTTCGTCATAGGACCCGAGGTGGATGCACGAAGGATAAGACTTGTTAGTTGCTTTTTAAAGATAGTTAGTTATTTTTAAGATAAAATTTGTTAGCCAAATCAGCGACCATATAGGACACGAGGTGGATGTGAAAGGAGGTTAGTTTTTGGTGCGAGTGCATATGCCTCCTCTAGGTGGCAGGGCATGTAATTAATTCGAAGTATGAGGGCATTTGGCTTGTGACACCATTTGGATTGTGACACCATACCACGCATTCTGCTTTAATTGTAAAGATTATCTGTGAGGCATGGCCGACACTTTACTAAAAAACCATATGAACTAAAAATACGGTACATATCTGAAATACTGTCATTTTCAAACAATTACGTGTGGAAAAAAACTTTAGTGTCAAAGAAAATTGCATCCACACGAGAAACAAAATTCTAGGCTAATTTGGATAAAATCACGACATTTAGGACCACACGTGAAAAAAAAATAGTAGCCGCAAAAAAAATAGTTTGGGACTTCTTCTAGTTTTGTCCTAAGTCAAATCTTTTAAAGGTTAACCAACTTTATTAAAAAATTAGGGGAATACTTACGATAATAATTTAGGATACTATAAAACTATATTCCAATATGCATCTATTGTTTGGGACTTCTGATTGTGTTGAAGTTGTCGTCAAAATTGTGCACATCACTTCATATTATGTGAAATGACATTTTTTAAATAACTTCCGGTGTTCAAAAAAAATGTATAAATCCGTTTCATCACTTTGGCCATCCAAACAAGTTTTGGCATTCAACTTTATTTTTTAATTTTTTTTGAATTTTCATTCAACCTCAGTATCAAGTCAGTGTTCCGAATATCTAAATATCCCAATAAAAAATTGACCTTTAATCTCAATGATAATATTATATGAGTTTAGTATTCAAACGGATACGATGCCAATGCCCAATGCAAGGGAACCTATAGGAAAACATCGAAGAGTTTCTTTGGTCTTGTTGTGGGTAGGGAAATCATCGAAGAGTTGAGGTGCCACGTAGGTGCCATCAACAACTTGGTGTTCTTTTCCGAGTGATCCAAACGTGGAGAACATGTCGAGCAAGGTTACTATTTGTTAATCAACGATCATGGTGGACTTCACCAGCTTGTGCTTGCTAATTTGATCATGGCTACCACAACATTCGTTTATCCATTCCTAGCCTCAGCTGGTGCCTTGTAATCCGTTCGCAACTTCACATTTTTTTTCTTTTAACTTTACCTTTTTTCAAGAACTATACCTACCTGAACATGTCAGGAATACATGGAAAGTGTAGACTCTCTATTACAAAAACATGACGTAACACTCGCCCGGGCTCATCGTCCTTCAGGACTTATCCAAAGTACCTAATCCAAAGTTGTATAACCATCTGCAAATGCTCTCTCCAACAGAGTGTATGACAAACAACAAACCCAGCAGAATCTAGCGCCAAAGTAGTACTGGTAGATCCGTCGCTCTCGCTCACAACCGGCCACTGGTGGACAAAAAGAAAATCTCGCCACCACCTTGGTTCTTCACATCGCCGTCGTCTTCTTCTTCTTCTTCTTCTTCTTCGGGGTGCACACTTCCACCGGCCGGCGCGCCATTTTCGGCCGTCTCCCTGAGCTGCGGATGAGTAAGAGAAGAACCAGCCACTCCCGCCCGTCGCGATAGAAAAGCCAAACGGCGTGGCGGCAAGCAACGCGGCCAAAGAATAAACTAATCTGGCAAGTAAGAGGAAGCAAAGATCGACTGTTGGAAGGAAAGACAGAGACGCAATCTGTAGTTCTGGACTGCGTCTAATACTTTCCTTTTCAAATTCCGACGCGGCGGCCAGGAAGGCAGGAAACAGTCCAGTTCTCTACTCTCAAGGATAACCGGAGACGGGCGCCGTCGCCTATAAGAAGGAGACATCAGGTGGGGGAGCACTCCGTCTACGCTACGCACACGCACGCACGCGCGCGCAAAGAGTTCTTCTCCCTGAACTTGGTCTGCATTCTTCGCTGATTCCAGTTGGGGTTCCGGAGAGGTAATGATATACTCCTTGTTCTTTGGTTGTCCACATGGATCTATGGTGGTAGTCTGGTAGGATTGGGTTAGCTTCGTGTGGGGTTTAGCCCCCATTCGAGTTTTAGCAGATTGGTACACCCATCATACCCTGGAGAACCTTGTTAGGATTTGGGGGGAGATTTTTATATCTCCTGCTGGATATTTGTTCCCCGTTGTACTGAACATCTTCTGACTGGACCTGTATGAAATCTTATCTACTCCCTCCGTTCCAAATTAGATGACTTCTATTCGGACAAAAGTGGATGTATCTAGATATGCTATAAGTCTAGATACATCCATTTTTTGATAAAAGAAAGTCATGTAATATGGAACGGAGGGAGTACTATAGAAGGGTTTGGCATTGGAGTATCTAAGGTGGTTTATGCTGTTCAGAGCATGTTTCTTTAGTATGTCAGTTCGCATGTCCTGTCAAAGTGTGTCATTACTGAGTTGTAACTTGAAACCCTATATCTTTCCTGAATATTCGTGACCAGTATTCTCCGGGGGCAGATGAAACAGAAACTCTGTTGTCTTAATTTACGACAAGGTTCGTCTGAAAGAAGGATTGGAAAAAAATGCAACAAAGGAAATCGATTTCATTATCAGTACATTCATTATTATTTTTTCCTAATTCAGTATTTGCACATACAGGAGAGACAAACAAATAGGGATCGGCGACGCCTCACCTAGTGAAATGGGAGATGAGACCAGACTACTCGTCCCGCTCGAAGAGGAACCGGGAATAAAGGGATATAGTATCCATGAGTTCAATGGAGCTTCTTTCTCCGGCGCAGTTTTCAATCTGTCGACAACCATCGTAGGGGCTGGAATCATGGCCCTGCCCGCGAGTATCAAGATGCTAGGCATTATCCCTGGTATCCTGATGATCGTCCTTGTGGCATGGCTCACTGAGGCATCCATTGACATGCTGCTAAGGTGCAGCCACGAGGGCAACATTACATCCTACGGCCGGCTTATGGGTGACACTTTTGGTCAATGGGGCAGGATTGCACTGCAAGCATCTGTGGTGGTAAACAACCTCGGCGTTATGACTGTATACATGATTATCATTGGTATGCCTATGATACAAACCCATCTTTGTTTTTGCCTACTTGTGATCTAGATCGTTATAATTTGAAGTCGGAAGTTGCTAATTCACCTCATACCATGTTGTTCATCATTTTCTAGGTGATGTGCTATCCGGAACATCCACAAATGGTATTCATCACCAGGGTGTCTTTGAGGGGTGGTTTGGAGCTCATTGGTGGAATTCTCGTCCGGTTGTTCTCCTCGCCACAACTCTTTTTGTGTTTGCTCCGTTGGTGAGCTTTAAGCGATTGGGTAAGTTTGTGCGACATTAAAGGAAGAGATTTGCATTACACTACTTTCTAATGGTACCTGTAAAAAAATGCTGATAAAACATCTTTTGTCATAGATTCATTGAGATACACATCTGCTATATCAGTTGCTCTTGCTGTGGTTTTTGTTGTCATCACTGCTGGGATCGCTATAGTCAGGCTCGTCCAAGGAACTGCTGAGGTTCCTAAACTCTTCCCTAAGATAGATGAAATCAGTTCTATTTGGCAACTCTTTACAGCTGTGCCGGTTCTTGTCACTGCCTACATTTGCCACTACAATGGTGTGTCTCCTACTGCCAACTTGGTTTGCTCTTGATGTTATTTCTCCGAGGTCTAACTTAACGTGTTTCTTTAATAACTGGACAGTTCACAGCATCGACAACGAGCTAGAAGATAGAACTCAGACGATGCCCATTGTGCAAACTTCACTGGCTCTCTGTTCGACTGTCTACGTCGCGACAAGCTTGTTTGCCTATCTCCTCTTCGGCGAGGGCACCCTGTCCGATGTGCTCGCTAACTTTGACTCGGACCTTCGTATTCCATTCAGCTCTGTCTTCAACGATGTGGTGAGAGTGAGCTACGTAGTCCATGTCATGCTCGTCTTCCCCATAGTCTTCTTTGCCCTTAGGCTCAACATGGATGGACTGCTATTCCCCCACTCAAGGCGCCTTTCTAGTGACAACCGGAGGTTCACCATCATCACGGTCTCGCTCCTTGTTGTGATTTATGTTGCTGCTAACTTCATACCGAGCATCTGGGACGCGTTCCAAGTCACTGGTGCCACGGCTGCCGTCCTTATAGGCTTCATATTTCCTGCTATGATCATACTGAGGTAACCAAACTGATCTGTTTGTAGGTGTGACTCTTTGGTTTAGTTGTGCTGTATAATTACTCTGCCTATGATCCTGTAGGGATTCTTATGGAGTAGCGACCAGGCGCGACAAGATCTTAGCTGTGACCATGATTGTGCTTGCTGTGTTCTCCAATTCGGTGGCCTTATACAGCGATGTGCTGGACATCATCTACAGGAAGGCGGAGGTCTAGGGTCCATACATACTCTAAGGGAATAAATAAGGGTGGAAATTTCGTACATTTCGCAGTCAAGCAAATATGATTTCGTGGTGGAAAGTAATTTTTGTTTTGGACACTTGGAAAGGATATTCCTTGCTGCATTTTGTCCAGTTCTCTGAACATGTAAGCCGGCTCAACATTCGATGAGCAAATTTGTGATGCACCATTGTGGGTGTTTTGTGCCTGTATATTCCGAGAAAGGAAACAATTTTGGTTTTGTACATGTTTATTCAATCATTTTACAGATGGATGATGAGAGAGGTGTGTTATGTGCAACAAATAATCCTGGCATAAAACTTAACCATTGTTGGCAGTGTTACAGGTATGTCATTGTTGGCAGAGTCACTTTCTAGGCAACTGGAATTCAGTGATCCAGTTCAGAGGTGTCCATTTGGTCTCTGAACGTCTTTATCTAGCAGCCTGTGTACACGAGTGTGTAGACGTTCCATGCTTGCCAGCAGCTCGTCTAAACTTGCGCAATTTCCCTCACATCGTCCACATCTGGAGCAGTGCGACGACCTCCAAATCGAAACCGCCCTTCCAAATCCTCGCTCCCGCCTCGATCCGGAGGCGCACGCGCTGCCTCCCCAGTGAAGTCGCCTCCTCGGGCTCGAGGTACGTTTTCCTTTCCCGAGAGAGATGCTGAGAGAGGGGAAAGAGCTTGGGCACCTGGGAAGAGGGGACGGCGGCGCGTCGAGGTTGGGGTGGACCAAGCGACGGCGGCGCTCCCGGATTTGGCACTTGTGGGGGAAAAGCAGAAGAGGGGCGGGCTACTTGGAGGAGGGGCGATGGGGTAGGGAGGGGCAGAGGGGGCGGCGCTGCGTCGGTGTTGGGCCGCCGCGGTGGTTCTGAGCTGTAGCGCTCCGCCGCTGTGGAAGGATTGGGACTGGGCTGCTCACTGTGGACTGTGGTTCTGCTGAGTGTGGACAGAAAATTGGGGCTGGGGTGGTGGTGAGTTTGGTACTGAATTGGATCGATGGAGAAATAAACGTTAGTTGTTTTGCTCTGTGTTGCTTCTGCTGCTGCTCGCTGTGGTGGCGTTCTTGCTGCAGGTCCCGACTCAGCGCGCGTCGACTCACCGATACGAATTTGCAGCAAAGCTGGCTAGCTCGTTGCCTGATGAATTCGGTTCTATCGGATGCTTTTGGCCGCGACGCAAGACGTATAGGCTATGCCTCAAAGCAGGCAGCTTGATGCATCTTGGCAAACACAGCACACAAGCAAACGGAATCGAATTTGTTAGCCAGACTTGTGTCGTTCCTGGTTGATTTCGTTATTTCTTGAGCTCATTGATCGATTACTGGGTACATGATATTATAGAACTGCTACTGCTATCTTTGGTTTGATGAATTTTACTGTGATGTAGAACTGAGTTTGGGGCTGCTGGTAGCTGTTAATTAACACTGATTTGTAGATGTTGCTACTTGAGTTTTGTTGCTACTCAGTGCTAACTGCTAACTTAATGTTGGTGTTTTGTGTCACTTATTTGCAGATGGAAGGAGGCCAAAGTTCTCTTGGATTGTTGAGCATTACTGCCTCAGAACAACTACTGGAAAGTCCAGTTCGGGAGCAAGTGATGCCGCCAACACAAGAACCTTCCGCATCTGCAAAAGCAAAATTTATCAAAGGAAAAAATTGGTCTAGTGAAGAGGACAAGGTGTTGATACAAGCATGGGCAAACACTAGCTTGGATGCAGTTCCCGCGACAGAGCAACATTCGAGTTCTTACTGGGGTAGGATTTCAGATCACTACAACGGACACAAGAATTCGTCATGGCCGGAGCGTAATTCTAATGCACTCAGTTGTCGTTACAACACTATTTCTTCAAAGACGAGCAAGTTTAGTGAATGTGTTGGGATGACTCTCACAGAAGGGGTATGCATCTAACTTTTAATACGATTCAAATATTATATACGTGCTGTTTGCAAGCTTTAACAATGCATTTTTTTGGTGCAGCAAGAAGAGGCACACCTTTTGTACATTGCCAGAGATCCTAAAAGGAAGCCATTTACATTAATGCATTGCTATTTAGAGTTCGAGAAATATCCAAAGTGGCAGACTCATTTGGTTTCTCAGAAAAAACAGAAGAAGACCACAGATGCAAGTCCAGGTACGACTTACAATGATGATGACCGCAGGGCACACACTCATGATCTTGAAATACAGCAAATACTTCTTGACATGAAACACGAGAAAGAACATTTACGAAGAGATAAAGCTTCTGCATCTGATAGTAGTGGTTGCAAGTTACTATTAGAAACTTTTTGGGCACAGACGTTAGAGAGGGATAAGATCAAAGAGGCCACGAAGAATGCTCAGTATGCGCGAGAATTTGAATTGCAAGAGAAGCAGATTTCATTGCAAGAGAGGAAGTTAGCACGACAAGAGAGGAAGGAGGCACGGAAACAACTTGAATTAGAAGAGAAAATCATGTCCAAGGACACCAGTGCTATGAGTGCTGGACAAAAAAAATTCTACAAGGACAAGCAGGAAGATATCATCGCTGGCCGCTACAACACATCGGGCTGATCTTCATTTGTGGTGTCAGCTATTTGTCATTTCAACTGTTTGTTGTTTATCTTCCTTTGTGATGTGAATATGTGTTGTTTGAACCATTTGTGATATGAGCTATAGGTCGTTTGAACAATTTGTGGTTTTAAATAGTTGTCGTGTCAACTATTTGTTACGGGAAACATTTGCGGCGGACAGGAAGGCAGGAACCCGTCCAGTTCTTCTAGGATACGTGGCATTTGCCTATAAAAATACATCAAGTGGGGGAGGGAGGGGAGCACTCCGTCTACGTGTGCACACAGAATTCTTCTCCTTGACTCGCTCTGCATTCTTCGCTGCTTTTAGCTAGGGTTCTGGAGAGGTATGATATGCAGTATGCTCCTTGTTTTTTCAGTTGTCGACATGGATCCATGATTGTGTTACCTGACTGGGGTTTTGTCCCCATCAACTTAGCATATTGGTGTCCCATTATTCTCTGGAGAACTTTGTTAGGATTTGGGGGAGATTTTTAAATGTTGCGCTGAATATTTGTTCGTTGTCGTACTGAACATCTTCTGACTGGACCTACATGAAATCTTATCTACTATAAGGATTTGGCATTGGAGTATCTTAGGTGGTTTATCCTTCGCCAAGGTGCTCCAAGTCTGTTACCTTATTCGTCTGTCATGCCAAAGTGTGTCATTACTGAGCTATAACTTGAACTCCTAGATCTTTCCTGAATATTCATGAGCAGTATAATTCCTAGACAACTGAAACTGATACTCTGATGTATTAATTCATGACAAGTTTCCTATAAAAAAAGATTGAAGAAAAGTAATAAAGGAACTCAAATTCAGTAGGAGTATAAAGGTTCAGTTTTTCCTAATGAAATATCTGCACATGCAGGGGACTGAAACAAATGGGGATCGGCGACGCCACACCTAGTGAAATGGGAGATGAGACCACAAAACTCCTCCTGTTAAAGGTGGCACCGAGAATACAGGGATATGTATCCATGAGTTCAATGGAGTTTCCTTCCGTGGTGCAGTTTTCAATCTGTCGACGACCATCGTAAAGGCTGGAATCATGACGCTGTGGACTGAGTATCAAGAGGCATTATCCCTGGTATCCTGATGACCATCCTTGTGGCATGGCTCACAGACGCATCCACTGGCATGCTGCTATGGTGCAGCCACCAGGGCAACATTACATCCTACAGGCGGCTTGTGACACTTTTCGTCAATGGGGCACGATTGCGTTGCAAGCATCTGTGGTGATAAACAACCTGGGCGACGTGGGCGTTATGACTGTATACATGATAATCATTGATATGCCTTTTTTTTGCGGGTCAAAAGTTAGCCTATGACACAACCCAGTTTTGTTATGCTCGTGATCTAGAGTTCTAATTTGAATGTCGGAAGTTGCCAATTCACCTCATACCATTGTTGGTACTGTTCGATCAGGTGATGTGCTATCCAGAACATCTTTAAATGGTGTACATCACCAGGGTGTCTTTGAGGGGTGGTTGGACTTTATTGATGGAATTCTCGTCCGGTTATTCTCCTGGCAACAACTCTATTTGTGTGTGCTTTGTTGGTGAGCTTTAAGCGATTGGGTAAGTCTGTGCTACATTAAAGAAATATATTAGCGTTATGCTATTTTCTAATGGTATCTGTACTAAATACTAGTATAATAAAACAATTTTGATCATAGATTCATTGAGAAACACATCCGCTATATCAGTTACTATTGATGTGGTTTTTGTGATCATCACTGCTGGGATTTCTATTGTCAAACTCGTGGAAGGAACTGCTGAGGTTCCTAAACTCTTCCCTAAGATAGATGAAATTGCTGTAATTTTAGTGTACTTGGCCTAAGGGCCAACTAAAATCCGAAATTCTCATGACCCATTATGGTTGACTCGTTGTGCATGTATGTGACTAACAGGGCCGGGCCAGCAAAATCCGGGACCCTGTGCGAAAATCTAAAATGGGCCCTATCTCACACTAAAATTTAAACAAATATAATTCTAATCTAACATAATATTTTGCCTAACAATTAAATATATTGAGAATAATATCTATATAATTCAAAGTGCATAACGTTGAACGTCATTATTATTTTTGTGTTATTTGAAATAAAATCTTTAATGATATCGTTATAATCAATCTTTCCAACACTTCGCTTTGAGTCTTTGCTGTGTCATTCAAGTACGTATATTGGACTTCATTGGGAAAACAATCATGCGACTTTATAAACATCAACGGGCCCATTATTTTCTTTCAGCATGAATTTTTTAAGAAACTTTAACTCAATAGATTATTGGCATCAATATCAGATTGCTTGTCTGTTTAAGAGCAGCTTCCAGATTATCACAAGAAGACTTCAAACTATCATAATCCAGTGAGCGCAATATTTATAAGGTAATTAAATAACCAAGAAATTTATGGTAAACCTTATATTGTGTGCTTATGCCGATACGCCAACTCGCCGTGCGTACAGATGCAAAAGAAGTGGATCAATCAGTCGTACAGATCACTGCTCACCGACTCGTTGCTGCCTAGAATGTGGCGCAGCGTTTTAAGGAGCAGATCGAGCACAAGCTGAATATGAAACAGTTTCCTCTTCCTTTTTTTTTTGAATTTAAACGGTTTCCTCTTCCTATTCCTAATCCTAGTGTAGCAAAGGCACCAAGCTTGGGCAGCGCTAGCAGCTTAATATGAAACGACCGTACTCGAGCAGCGCTAGCAGCAAGGCAGCGCGGGCAGCCCACACCAGCAACGCCAGGCAAGCAGCGCGCACATCCGCTGGACAACAAAAACGCAAATCTATGCAAAAATCTTATGTAAATACGTAAACATATACAGAAAATTTGGGCCCCTCAAATTTATGGGCCCTGTGCCATCAGCACACTTGGCACCATGGTGAGCCCGGGCCTGGTGACTAATGTTTAGTCTCATACTGCTTGTGCAGAGTGAGTTGCACTATTTTATATAGTGAGATGTTCTAGTACTAGTGAGAACAAGAGAAGATGAATAGTGCCACACGCTCGCTCCTCCTCCTCGCTCGCCCCATCACGACACGTCACGACGCGCCGCGGGTTGCGGGATTCTCGCCGAGCCGAGCTTATATTTTTGCAGTCCGAGAAAATTAATGATTCATTAATTAGTAATTAACGTACATGTTAATTACCTTGCCGTTTTCGATTCCAATGGGATCGTGGCGCGTTACCGACTCGATCGTGGCTTACAGTCCACGTCCTACCCGACTCGCTCCATATATATAGCCCAGGGCAAACCCTAGCCGCCACCACGAGATACATGGTCTCACACCGTTGCAGAGCATTGCGCCGCCGTCTACCAAGTCTTCTCCATCCCCTCTTCCAGCGTGCACCGGTTGAAGGGACAGTAGGCCTCCGGAACCCCGCCTCTTGTGATCCTGTACGGGAGAGGGGCGATCAGATTTTGGGGAGCGCACTCGCGCGACTACTGTCTTCGAGTTCTTCCCCAACGACGACTTCTTCCCAGACATCGCTAGCCTCTTCATCGACGACATGGGCGACGACACGAGGTAATTCCAGCGGTGCGACTGCCGTTGTACCGTATGTGTTCTTGATCTTCCTATATGAAGTTTTACTAGAGTTCCTACTTGTAGTATGTGCTCTAGATTCAATATGTTTATCTACTGTTTGCGTAGATCACATGATTAGTTTAATTTGTATTATTCTAGTCATGAATTGTTCATTGTTATTGGGAATTAAATCATATGCTAAATCGCCTAATTATTCAACAATCCAAAAATCTGATTATAGGCAATTAGCACATGCTGGCTTTATCGTGTCAACGAGGCCGTTTCCCTTTAAAGGGGTTATGTATAAGCGGTGGCGCATTAGAGCAGTGTTATGGTTTCATAACATGAACTGCTATGCTGCCACCAAAGGCAAGCCTGATGGCGAGCTTGACCCTGCACAGCAGGAGTCTTTCGAGAGGCTCGACAACATGTTTAATAGTGCCCTTTGAGTATTCTTGACGATTCCATTGTGGACTCGTATATGTCGTTTTCTAACGGCAAGGACATGTGGGATGCGCTCGAGGCCAAGTTTGGGGTATCGGACGCTGGCAACAAGTTGTATGTCATGGAAACTTTCTATGACTACAACATGACTGATGAGCGTCCTGTTGTTCTTGGTCTTGGTCTTGCACATCTCACCTTGATGACGATCACCTCATGACGTCATCCTCCATGAGCTATATGAAATCCTCATTTGATGCAACCTCATGGGAAGATACCTAACCTCATATAAAGATACCACACACACATATATCATGGGTTAGTTCACAAAGCTATGCGGACAAGTGTTTACCATCCCAAGAGATACATGATCGCTCTTGGTACATCTTGTAGCTTTGTGTGTTAATCAACATCTTGATCAACCTTGTATCTTCCGACATTTCTTAACTAATATGATGTCTTGAATCCTTCAAGACATACTTGCAATATGCTCCACTCAAAACATAAGCTTCAAGAGTCCAACACATGAACTCCACAATTCCATGGACATGATCTATAATGATATCTCAATGCAAACATTAGTCCATAGAGATTGTCATTCAATTACCAAAACCACACATGAGGGGAAATGCTCTTTCAGGTGTTCAAGAAAAAAGCTTAGGGTTGATGGTACTTTTGAGAAGTACAAGGCGCGGCTTGTGGCCAAGGGTTATACCCAGAAAGAAGGAGAAGACTTCTTTGGTACTTACTCACCTGTGGCTAGACTGACCACGATTCGGGTGCTACTTTCATTGGCTGCCTCGCATCATCTTCTCGTTCATCAAATGGACGTTAAGACAGCTTTTTTAAATGGAGAGTTAGACGAGGAAATTTATATGGATCAATTTGATGGTTTTGTAGTAGTGGGTCAGGAAGCAAAGGTGTACAAGCTATTGAAGTCTTTATATGGCCTTAAGCAATCTCCTAAGCAGTGGCATGAGGAGTTTGAAAGAACTTTAACTGCTGCAGATTTTGTTGTTAACGAATCCGATAAGTGTGTATACTATCGCCATGGTGGGGGGGAGGGAGTTATTCTATGTATGTATGTCGATGACATACTGATATTTAGAACCAATCTTGATTTAATCAAGGAGGTTAAGTATTTCTTATCTCACTGTTTTGAGATAAAGGATCTTGGAGTAGCTGATGTAATCTTAAACATCAAGCTGCTGAGAGATTGTGATGGTGGGATTGCACTGCTTCAATCTGAACGGATAGACGTCGCCTAGAGGAGGGGGGGGGTGAATAGGCGATTTAAAAACTTTTTCGAGAAGCCGGATTATCCGGTCCAAGAAAGACCCGGATATTCCGGCATACTTGAAAAAGGCGGAATAAAACTAGAGGTTTACTTTAACAAGCATACAACCTAGATATAAATACTAGGCTCACCTATGTGCACCAACAACTTATGCTAAGCAATAGAAGTAACAAGGTTATAGCAAGATAGATGACTTCAAGCACGAAGGCTATCACAATATAAAGTGCATAAGTAAATAGCTCGGGTATAGAAATAACCGAGGCACGCGGAGACGAGGATGTATTCCCGAGTTCCACCCAAAGGGTGTACGTCTCGTTTGGAGAGGTGTGCGCAACCACAACAGGTTAGCCGCAACGCCACAAAGGCTCACTGACGTGGGGCTGCCTTGCGGGTAGCCCACGATGAGGCTACCTGGGCCGCGCCAAGGATGGAAAGGCCCGCAGAAGCCCCACTCGGGGTATCTCATATCCTAGTCCAACTCGGATATGTCTTGTAACCTACCGTATCTGTATCAACCACCCGAGACCTGGCTACCTATAAAGCCAGGAGGGTTGCCCGTCCTAGAGGACACGCCGAGAACTACCACAAACCCTAGCGAGATCGCAATCTCGCCATTGTAATCGCTACTCGCATCAATAACCAGACAAGCAGGAGTAGGGTGTTATCCTCCGGGAGCCTGAACCTGGGTAAACCTCGCCTGTTAGCCGTCGTGATCACCTTGCACTCTACACTCTCCCCATCAATCAACCCGGGGTGTACAACCCTGGGACTTGTCGAGTTACAACCTCGTCAATTGGCGCCGTCTGTGGGAACTTCAACAAGTGCAAGGATCATGGTCGCACCGGCTCCATCCGCAATGAAGATCGGCGCATCCGCCATCAGGGAGTCGATCCGATTCGGCTCCTTCGAGTACGTCATCCACTCGCAAGCCCACCAGTCGATGTACGCCGATCTGGACAAAGCTATACACATCACCTTCGGCTCCATATTCTGTTGCATCGATAGTCGTGGCATACTCAGGTCTACGACTACCGCGCTACGCGCGACGGCGTCACCAAAATCGCCGACCATCGCGCCCGCGGAACCCGTCAAGATCGCATCTGCCGCACCCGCGGAGATCGCGCCCGCGGAACCCGCCAAGATCGCATCTTCCGCACCCGCGGAGATCGAGCCCGCGGAACCCGTCAAGATCGCATCTGCCGCACTCGCGGAGATCGCGACCGCTGGACTCGTCAAGATCGCATCTTCCGCACCCGCGGAGATCGCGCCCGCCGAACCCGCGAGGATCGCATCTGCCGCACCCGCAAGGTTTGCACCAGCTGCACCCGCGAAGAGGACATCTACACCGACAATCAAGCCAAGACCCACCTCCACCACCGCGCCCGCACGCGCGATCAGGGGCCCGCGTCCGACATCAACGCCGCGCGCGCCCTCATCTTCGTGGAAGTCTCAGGTCTACCCCAAACCACTCGCACTCGCCCCGTCGAGTGCGGGCACATGGACAATCTTAAAGAGACGCGACAGTAAGTGCGCCGCGCGCCACGTTGCAGCAATTTTCGACCCCGAACAAGACGAGGGTGACAGAAGCAGCAGCGGCAGCACAAACTCTCCAACCCAAGTCTACCCCAGGCAAGTCTTCATGGCCGGCACAGCACCGCATGACGACGGAGATGAACCCGTATATCCGCTAGAGGTGGACATGCCAGACAACACCAAACTGGTCATCACGCGGGACATGGCGATCCAGGCCATGAAGCATGTGGACGAGGGCACGTTCCCCCCACCCAACGCATCCCGCGAGGACCACCTGACGGTCCAGTACTTGCTACGCAAGGAAGGCGAACGGATTCGCGCCGAAAAGGCCGAACTTCTCAGGCGCAAAAGGGACGCGGATGCATCAAGCGCCAGGCGGGCCGCCCTCTCCTTCACATCCTCCACTGAGGTGAACCAGGGAGCACGGCGAGCCAGAGCCCGTGTCCCTCACATGGCAGAAGCTGACCGAACAAGGCTAACCCGCAACCTCGACTCTTTCTTCGTCACCGAAGATGAAAACGGGATACCCATCCCAAAAACAGCGAACGCTGCATTGATATCAGTCGAGACGTACCTTCGGCTCACGCAGCCACCAGAGGGCGACGCGCGCTCGCTCCTCCACAAGCAACAAATTGCCTCCATAAGGGCAATCGAAGAAGCTCTAGCGGCCCAAGGGCCAGGTAATCAAGCTCATGGACCAACGACGTCGGGCATCCCGGCGGCGCAGCGACAGCCAGTCAAGGACCTTCGAGACGTCCTGACACAGAAGACGGTGGACCGCAGCCGCAAGGAGCGTTCGGCTAACGCCGCACAGGCGGACGATCATACCGACCGCGACTTCGAGCCATGTGGTGCGGCATGTTTCAGTTTCAACATCCGCGACACCCGCATGCCCAAAGGCTTCAAATTGACGGCCGGCACACCAAAGTACGACGGGAAGCAAGACCCGAAGTTATGGCTTGAGGACTACCTTATCGCTTGCACCTGCCAAGGCGGAACATCGACAACGGCAATGCAGTACATCCAGCTCATGCTGACAGACTCTGCGCGCGGGTGGCTCACAAGCCAACCCAAAGATTCTTTCCGAACGTGGGAGGAGTTCCAGGACAACTTCATCAAAAGTTTCTCAGGAACATTCGCCAGACCAACAACCTACATCGAGTTGCAGGCCTGCAAGCAAGGGAAAGACGAGTCGCTCCGATCTTACATCCAGAGGTGGACACTCCTTCGCAACACCATGGAACCCGTATCAGAGGACAGGGTGATGGACGCCTTCATGCATGGCGTTTCTCGCCGCGACCTCCGGGAGGAATTTGGTAGGCTCCAGCCGAAGACAACAATAGAGTTAATGAAGACAGCCAACCAATGGGCTGAAGGAGAGGACTACGTCCGCGAAACTTCTCCCAAAAAGGAAGGCGAAACAAGCAACTGGCGCGATTCACGTCAGAAGAGGAAGGCACGATACACGCACGACTCAATCGAGTTAGTAGCGGCGGGTTACGAAACCCCCCGCGAGGTCAAACGTGAGGACAGTCGACAGCACGAGCAAAGTCGACAGCCCAGCTCGAGTCAGTACAACCGCGGCAGCAGCAGCGTCGACCGCAACGACGGAAGTCAGAAGCGCGAGTGGAAGCGCCCGTTAACTGCGGCAGAAGAACTGATGCAGCCCTGTAAACATCACTCGTTCCGCAACCCGGTAACAGGAAAGTATGGTTCAAACCACCTGCTGAAAGATTGCCGCAAAGCAAGAAAAATCTACCATGCCATGCAGCAAATCATCGCCCCAGTGCAGGCCATTCAAGCAGCACCGCAGCTGGCCATCCAGGCGGCACCCGCAAATAATAACCAAGTGCAAGCGTCATTCCCCCAGCCGCAGCAGCAGCAGCAAGGTCCGCCGGCAGCAGCTGACGCGTACCCAGCCGCACGAGGACAGCTGAACATGATCCAGAAGGGACCCCCGTCGAACAGGAGGCAGAAGATCATCACACGCCAAGTACTCCAGGCCATCAACAGCCCGCGCGCGGTACCAGACTACCTGCGCGGGTCTGAGACACCAATCACATTCTCCAGGGCAGATCACCCAGCAGAGGTAGTCCGACCCGGACACGCCGCACTCGTGATCGAGGCCCTGATCGGCGACTACAGCCTGAAGAAGGTATTCCTGGACGGAGGCAGCGGCATCAACATCATATTCGCCGACACCCTCAGACGAATGAATAGATCGATAGAGAAATTGCCGGAGTCGGAGACCACCTTCCACGGCATAGTACCAGGGCAGCCAATCACACCCATGGGAACAATCACACTCGACGTCATCCTCGGAACACCCGAGCACTTCAGGAAGGAGTCGATAGACTTTGAGGTCGTCGACTGGAAGTCACAGTACCATGCCATCCTCGGACGCCCAAGCTTTGCCAGGTTCATGGCAGTACCCCATTACGCCTACCTGATGATAAAGTTACCCGGGCCAAAGGGAGTGATCACCGTCCGCGGCGACTTTGGCCTCTCCAACAGTTGCGACCGTGAGTTCGCCAAGATCTCCGAGTTCTTCGGCGTCGAAGAGCACTTCAAGGCCATATCAGCCGACAATGACAAGACCATCTTCCCGGCTCGCAAGAAGCCCGCCAAGGACGCAGCGTTCAACACAAATGACGACACTGTCACCCACCAAGTCCATCCGACCGACAGTGGACAGACAGTCAAGGTCTCATCAAGCCTGACACCCGCATAGGAAAGCGCGCTCGTCGAGTTCCTACGTGAGAACTGGAAAATCTTCGCATGGCAACCTTCTGACATGTCGGGGATACCCAGGGAACTCGCCGAGCACTCTCTGAAAGTACACAAGGACGCAAGACCTGTCAAGCAATCCATGCGACGCTTCTCAGGGCCCAAACGAGACGCTATCACCATGGAAGTCGACAGATTATTGCACGCCAAGTTCATCCGAGAGATCAAGGACTCGGACTGGGTCGCTAACCCCGTTCTAGTCGAGAAAAAGAAGACGAAAAAACTACGCATGTGCGTGGACTTCACCGCAATCAACAAATGCCGCCCCAAGGACCACTTCCCGCTCCCGCGGATAGACCAGATCATCGACTCGACCGCAGGCTGCGAACGCCTGTCTTTCCTGGACGCCTACTCAGGTTACCAGCAGATCAGGCTGAAGGTCGAGGACGAAGAGAAGACAGCCTTCATCACACCCGACGGCGTTTTTTGCTACCAGACGATGCCGTTCGGGTTAAAGAACGCAGGTGCCACGTACCAGCGGACAATGCAAGCGTGCCTCAAGGGGCTAATCGGGCAGATCGTCCAAGTCTACGTCGACGATATCGTCGTCACTACCCGGAAGGAGGACACCCTAGTCGACGACCTACGCAAGGTCTTCGCCGCACTCGACGCGTACCAGATCAAACTCAATCCAGAGAAGTGCGTGTTCGGCGTGCCAGCCGGAGAGCTACTAGGGTACCTTGTATCCGCACGAGGAATCGAAGCAAACCCCGAGAAGGTGCAGAACATACTCACAATGCCAGCACCAACGAAGCTCAGGGAGGTGCAACGATTAGCCGGACGAGTCGCAGCTCTCAGCCGGTTCATTAGTAAGTTGGGAGAAAAGGCCTTACCCTTCTACCAACTGATGAAGAAGTCAGACAAGTTCGAGTGGACGCAAGAGGCGCAGGACGCGTTCGACCATCTCAAGAAGACATTGACAACCTCCCCGGTCCTCGTGGCACCACTGGAAAACGAGCCGCTCTACCTGTACGTTTTAGCAACAAACAGGGTGGTGAGCACGGTACTCGTAGTCGAACGCGAAGAAGAAGGACACAGCCACCCGGTGCAGAGGCCCGTCTACTACCTTAGCGAGGTACTGACCTTGTCCAAGCAAAACTACCCGCACTACCAGAAGCTGGCATACGGAGTTTTCATGACCTCCAGAAAAGTCGTGCACTACTTCTCCGAGCACCCAATCACGGTGGTAAGCTCCTCTGGACTAGCAGACATCCTCACGAATCAGCGCGCGACAGGACGAGTCGCCAAATGGGTTGTCGAGCTAGGACCTTGGGGGCTGAAGTATGCTCACCCGAAGTCCATCAAGGCCCAAGTTCTTCCAGAATTCACCACGGAGTGGATAGAAGCTCAACTACCGAACGTCCCCGACCTGTCCAACGCATGGACAATGTACTTTGATGGCTCCAAGAAATTCAAGTCAGCCGGGGCAGGAGTCGTGCTCATCTCCCCCAAAGGCGACAAGCTCAAGTACGTCCTACAGATGGACTTTCCGACGCCATCCAACAACGAAGCCGAGTACGAGGCCCTGATCCATGGCATGCGGATGGCTAAGAACTGCGGCGCAACGCACCTCATGATCTACGGCGACTCCTACTTGGTGGTGCAGCAAACCATGAAGTCCTGCGACGCCATCGCTGACAACATGATCGCCTACAGAGACCTCTACAACCAGATGGAAGGAAACTTCGACGGCTGCGAGCTGCGCCACATCGGCCGCGAAAGCAACGAGGAAGCCGACGCCCTAGCTAACATGGGCTCAGACAGGGTGCCAGTCCCACCCGGCGTCTTCCTCGAGTGCATCACACAGAGATCCATCAAGACTCAGGGTACAGCAAGCGCGGCAACCGCAAAAGGCGATAACAACCCGCCAAGCCAAGACAAGGTCCCCATGGAAGTCATGCTAGTCGAAGCCACATGGACAGGACGATACCTGGCATATATACTGCATCAGAAGCTGCCAGCTGACCCAGTCGAAGCGAAGCGCATCATCAGACGCTCCAAAAGTTTCACCGTCATCAACGGAGAACTCTACAAAAGAAGCATATCAGGAGTCCTTCAAAGGTGCATAGATCCAGTCGACGGGCAAGCCATCTTACTCGACATCCACGCGGGTACCTGCGGGCATCACGCAAATAGCCGGGCACTGGTGGCCAAGGCGCTACGAGCTGGGTTCTATTGGCTCACAGCCATGCAGGATGCTGAGGAGCTGGTGAAGAAATGCACAGGCTGCCAGGAATTCGCCAACAAGCCGCACGCCCCAGCATCAGAGCTCAAAACAATACCACTAGTCTGGCCCTTTGCCCAATGGGGCCTGGACATGGTGGGCCCGCTAAAGAAATCCTCACCCGGAGGTCATACTCACCTCCTGGTCGCAGTCGACAAATTCACAAAGTGGATCGAGGCCGTGCCCATCACAAGTTCGATTGCGTCCACAACGGTCAACTTCATCAGGTCAATCATCTTCAGGTTTGGAGTACCTAATGGGATCATCACCGACAATGGCTCGAACTTCACAGCCGAGGAATTCAAAGACTTCTGCTCAGAGCAGGGGATCAAGCTCAACTACGCGTCGGTCTCGCACCCGCAGTCCAACGGACAAGTAGAGAAAGCCAATGGATTAGTCTGCAACGGCATCAAGAAGCGACTGCGCGTGCCCCTGAAACGCGCAGCGGGCGCTTGGGTGGAAGAACTGCCATCAGTCCTCTGGAGTCTGCGAACAACGCCCAATAGATCTACCCAGTACACGCCATTCTTCATGGTGTATGGGGCAGAGGCGGTCCTCCCCTGCGACATCAAGTTCGACGCACCAAGAGTAGTCGCCTACGACGAGTCAGAAGCAGAGGAAGCACTCGAAGACAGCAGAGACACCCTGGACGAAGCACGCGACATCGCCCTGGCACGATCAGCCGTGTATCAGCAGGACCTGCGCAATTATCATACTCGGAGGCTGCGACCAAGAGCGTTCGTGGCAGGCGACCTGGTTCTTCGACTCAAGCAAAAGAAGGTGCACAAGCTCGCTTCCCCATGGGAGGGCCCGTACATCGTAACAGAAGCAATAGGCAATGGAGCATACCGCCTAAAGGACTCGAAGACCGGAGCGGATTGCAGCAATCCATGGAACATAGCACAACTACACAGATTCTACGCCTAGTTCAAGTAACCATTGTACAAGAAAGTCAACGCGGCAGGTTTCAGACGCGCTCTTTTCCTTACCAGGGTACCTGCGGGGACTGGAATGTTTTTAATGAGGCGGCCTGCCCGCAAGAATCAATAAAGTGATTTGAAGAAAATCTGTCTCCTTTTCCAGTCACTCAAGAAGCTCAAAAATCCTAGGCCGCCACTCGAACCACTCGGGGGCTGCGCCACACAGGTTGAAATAACAGCTTAGGCCGCCACTCGATCCACTTGGGGGCTGCGCCATACAAGCACAATCAAAATCCTAGGCCGCCACCCGAACCACTCGGGGGCTGCGCCACACAGGTTGAAATAACAGCTTAGGCCGCCACTCGATCCACTTGGGGGCTGCGCCATACAAGCACAATCAAAATCCTAGGCCGCCACCCGAGCCACTCGGGGGCTGCGCCACACAGGTTGAAATAACAGCTTAGGCGCCACCCGAACCACTCGGGGCTGCGCCAAACGAGCACAAAGTCAAAAAATCCTAGGCCGCCACTCGACCGACTCGGGGGCTGCGCCATACAGGTCAAGTCCAAAATCCTAAGGCGCCACCCACGACTTACGGGGAGCCGCGCCACACAGGTCACACTTGCAATCCTAGGCTACCACTCGACATACTCGGGGGCTACGCCAAACAGGCCAAAGAAAAATCCTCGGCCGCCACTCGAACCTACTCGGGGGCTTCGCTGCACAGGTCAAGTTCCAAATCCTAGGTCACCACCCGACATACTCGGGGGCTGCGCCACACAGGTCACACTTGCAACCCTAGGCTACCACTCGACCTACTCGGGGGCTACGCCAAACAGGACTCAGAAAAACCCTCGGCCGCCACTCGAACATACTCGGGGGCTGCGCTGCACAGGTCAAGTTCCAAATCCTAGGTCACCACCCGACGTACTCGGGGGCTGCGCCAAACAGGTAACACTTGCAATCCTAGGCCGTCACTCAACTTACTCGGGGGCTGCGCCAGACAGGAGTTAGTCAAAACCCTAAGTCGCCACCTGGTAGAACCAGAGACTGCGGCATACAGGTAACACTTGTTAAAAATAGGCCGCCGCTTGGCATACTTGGCAGCTGCGCCATCCAGGTCGAATCATACGCCCTCACTTTCGAGTAACATATCATGTTTTCATTACTCGAAACAGTACTAGGAAATATTACAATATATTTACAAAGGCAAATTTGCCCTCTATAGCTAACCCTGTGCATCACACGACAGCTACTCTAAACTGCAGGCTCAGCCTTTGGCGCGTCGAGAGGACCTACAAGCCGCTCGCTCAAATCCTGAACTTGCCGGATAATCCGGCGCGCAGCCGGCAAAGTCTCGTCGAAGTCGTCGTCACCCGGCAAGCCTTCAAGCACCCGCTCAAGCGGAAGATGTGGCCGGTGCATCCGAACGTACGCCAGCGCCGCGTTTGCACCAGCCACAAGCTGAGCGTCGACAACCTCCTTCAGCCCTTCGCCATCACGGAACCTCTCCAGCAAGGCAGGCAACCCGTTCGGCTGCGCATTATGCGGGAAGTACACGCGGTTGACGTGCAAAAGCGTCTTCCGACAGCTCTCCAGAAGAAAGGCAGCGCGCCATGTACGATCAAGCATCGTGGCAAGGACGCGCCCCCTCGACTTGTTCACCCAGAACTGGCGAGCTTCATAGGAGTCGCCTGACGCCTCTCGAGTGACTCGCTCTTCAACGCGATCCCGCTCGGCTTCCCAATCGGGATTAACATCTGCACACATCAACTGCAAGTCAGAACGAGAAGGATAAACAACTGGGACGGCAGTCGCCAGCATGATACATACCCTGCAACTGTCGACTGATCAAGTCCATCTCTCCAAGCAAAAAATCTTCACGACGTGAGAACTCCGCCGTGGGGTGCGACTGGGAGCGCTGCAACGTCAGCTCCGTCTTCTTCAGGGTCGCCTCAAGCTCCACCACCTTGTTCTTCAAATAGGTGATCACCCGCTGGTCATTTGCGCTGCGCGGAGGAGCCGGCGCTGCCCGACGGCGGCGAGCACCCGAAGAAGACGCCGCGCCACTCGGCCCGGCCAAGGGAGAAGGCGGAGCATCAGCGCGTGTGGCAGTCTGTCAGGAATACGCAGAGTCAATACAGAAAGGCGACTGCCAAACACAGTTCAACTTAGAAAGAAAGAAGTCAGCAAATTCAATACTGACGATCAAAAGACCCGACATGGGCAATATTCATTACAAAACAAGAAGTTCAAGATACAGATCGCAGCGACTGCCGCATTCCTACAACTATGCCTACTCTAAGGCCGCGGACTGCGACCGGGAACGGCCCTTCCGAGCAGCCGCCTCAGTCGCCTTAGCAAGGGCCCTCTCGAAGAGTGCCACAAGCTGCGCAGCCAGCTGCGAGGCGCGCTCCTTCACGCCACTCAGCGACGCGGTCCGGCCATCGGGTTTGCGAGGAAAACCGCTGACGACCTTCTCGAAGTCACCTGGAACTTGGTGGCCTAAAAGGAGCTGGAAGGTGAGCTCGGAGCCGCGTACCGTCTGCGACCGCGTGAAGTCGGCGATGGTGGTCGCGTCCCCAAACGGCGCAGCCAGAGCGTCCACAGTCGCTGGCGGCTGGTTGCCCGGGAAGATGCTCTGATGCACCACGGCCAGAGCTCCGGTCGACTTCTCCAGCGCGGCGGCAGACTTCCTCAGAGCGTCCGAGGCATAGGCGCAAACACGGTCGAAGAAGCCAACCGCAGTCGCCAGTTCGACGGTGTCACTCGAAGCATCTTCTGGAGGAACTCCACCGCAAGTCTCTGCGCCAGAATTCAAAGTCAGGACAAGAAAAGGAACGAAAACTAAGTAAGCGAAAGGCTGACACTCACCCCCAAGAGCAGCGGCGAGTGAAAGGAGGCGACCGATTTGAGTCTTCTCCTGGGCGACCCGCGCCAGCTCCCGCTCTTGAGACTCACGGAGAGCCTTCTCAAGCTCATTCACCCGGCCAGTAGCCTGGTCCAGCGAGGAACGCAGGTGGTCCCTCTCCTTCTCCAGGCGAACATAAGCCGCGGCTGCGTCTAGCTGCTGGCGATAGTATGGCTGAAAATAAAAGAAGCACGATGTCAATAAAGTTGCGGGCGACTATACTAGTCACCCACACCTTCGGGGGCTACTCCCATCGGGAGCGCTGATCGCGCACCCGATGAGAAATCAGAAGAACAAGGACAACAAAAGAAGACTTACGTGGTCCAGGAGCTCAAGGTCATCGACAGCCGAAGGAGGAGCCCGGCTAGACGAGGCCATGACGTTGGCCTCCACGTGCACCTTCTCCCCCACCACAGGTGTCTCCAGCCCAGCCGAAGGGCCAGAAGTAAGCTCCGTGTCCCGAAGGGGAGAGCTGACGTTGCCAGAGTGGTGGCTGCAGTAATATCAAGAACACAAAGTCAAGTAAACGGCGAACCCGCAAAAGTACTACTCGAGGAACATGTTGCGAGGAAACCAACCTGGGGGAGCTGGCGTCGTTGAAGCTCGACAGCGACGGCGAAGGCATCCGCGCGAAGGACCGCGGCGCGGCAGAGGCGACTGGAGGAACGTTGAGAGGTTCCTCCCAGCCACCCGAAGACTGCGCACCCGGGGACGTCGCCACGGCCTCCTCATCAGCAACGCCCCTGGCAGGCGACGACACAGTAGCAGACTCGCCGCGGATCGGAAGCTTCCGCTTCTTCCTCGCGGGTTCCTCCACTTCGTCTTCCTCCTCCACCTCATCGCGGGGAGAGTCTGCGGAGGGGATCTCTTCCTCATCATCCTCGTCCTCGATGAACTTCGACTCATCGTCAGGTCCGTTCTCAGGGAGCGGAGGATGGCTGATGAACAAATCCCGACCCTAAAGCAGAGTAGACGCAAGTCGAATCATAAGGCAAGGTAGACGCAAGTCGAATCAAAATTCAAAGTAGACTTCGGTCGAACAAGTACAAAAAGAAAGCAATAACAGACTTACCTCAGGAACGGGTTTCGTAGCCCCGTAAGGAGCAATGGGGCACTTGACGTTGCAGGCGTCCGCGGCTCGAAGGCTGGTGATTGACCTGACGTTGGCCTCCACCTCCTCGTCGTCCAGCGGCTTGTCGCTAACGCCCTCGGCGGCCCACATCGGGTGGGGCCGGGCGCTCAGCGGCTGCACCCGAAGGCGGAAGAAGGTGGCCATCAGAAAGACGCCACCCGCCTCGCGCCCAAGGGTCTCGGTCAGCTCGCGCAGCAGCATCAGCAGGGGCCGCACAGCCTCCTTCTCCACGGCAGACAGCGGGTGCGCCCATGCGCCAGTCTTCCTCAGCCCGCGCCTGCCGTCGAATGCGTCCAGGCCATCTCCGGCCGACTGGACGTAGAACCATCGCCGGCGCCACCCCTGGACGGAGTCCGACTTCTTCATCGCAAAGTACGCGGTATCACCGCGCACCTGGATTCCGAAGCCGCCCACTGGGTAGGTCAGCCCACTCTTCCCCACGTTCTTACGAACGAGGAAGAGCGACTTCCACAGCCCCCAGTGGGGCGCGACCCCCAAGAAGCATTCGCAGAGCACAATGAAGCCCGCGATGCTCAAGACGCCATTGGGGGTCAGATCATGGATCTGAACCCCGTAGGCGTACAGGAGCCCGCGCACAAAATCGTGCATGGGGAACCCGAAGCCACGCGGAATGAAGTCCGCGAAGCAAACGCGCTCCCCATCGCGAGGAGTAGGAAAAGCCTCTTTGCCAGGGAGTCGTACCTGGACTTCATCCGCAGGCGGCAGCAGGCCTTGCGCGCGGAGCACATCGACGTCAGCCTTCTTCGTCGTCGACCTCTGCCAGTCACCCTCGGGCTTCTTCATCAGCCCGGCGGCGGCGGCGGAGGAGCCAGCAGAGCCCTTCGGCTTGCCCATTGCTTTGGTCGCAAGGTGCGTGGACAGATCGCTTCGAGCTCGAGATGGCGGTGGCAATGGCAGAGCGCAAGAGGAGAGGAAAAGGAAAGAATGGATTGGAGAAGATGACATCCCAAACGCCAGGGCGCAGTACTTATTCCTCGAAGATCGACATCTCAACCGTCCATCGCGCAAGGGCTCCGAGCGAGAGCATCCGGCCGTCCACGTGTCGCGCGGAGATACCAACCGTCGCCGCCAACCTCCTCCACTACGCACGGGAGCCGAGGCGTCGTCATCGTGCCGCGCAAATTTCGCGCCCGCTTCGGAGACGTGACAACTGTGGACCGTGGTCAGCTCTGACAACGGGGTCCACCGCGTCACGTCCCATCGGGCGCAGAGGCGTGCAACAGGTCGTCATCAATGACGTCATCAATCCAACGGCTCCAAAATCAACCGAAGAAACTCGGAAGATTCATTCGAGTAGTAAGCTTCGCAGCTGAAATCAGCAAAGTAAGATCAAGCAATGATCCGAGCACCCGAAGGAACCATTCGGGTGGCAACATAGTAAGCTCGAGCAGCCGAACCAATCAACAAAGTAAGCCAATCAGGCTGAGTAGAAGCAAGCTTTGCAAGAAGATGAAGGCAAAAGTAATTCGACTGCAAAGGTTACTCCCATCGGGAGCGGCCGGTTCGACTGAAGAATTCGAGTTCAAGCTCAAGATCAAGCAATCCAATGGCGCGTCCAGGAAGAAGGAGTCCTCTGTCCGACTCTGCGCTTCGACCAAGCACTCGGGGGCTACTGACGTGGGGCTGCCTTGCGGGTAGCCCACGATGAGGCTACCTGGGCCGCGCCAAGGATGGAAAGGCCCGCAGAAGACCCACTCGGGGTATCTCATATCCTAGTCCAACTCGGATATGTCTTGTAACCTACCGTATCTGTATCAACCACCCGAGACCTGGCTACCTATAAAGCCAGGAGGGTTGCCCGTCCTAGAGGACACGCCGAGGACTACCACAAACCCTAGCGAGATCGCAATCTCGCCATTGTAATCGCTACTCGCATCAATAACCAGACAAGCAGGAGTAGGGTGTTATCCTCCGGGAGCCTGAACCTGGGTAAACCTCGCCTGTTAGCCGTCGTGATCACCTTGCACTCTACACTCTCCCCATCAATCAACCCGGGGTGTACAACCCTGGGACTTGTCGAGTTACAACCTCGTCACTCACCTTCTTCTCGTTTGGAGATGATTCCAATTGGATATCTGATGCTGATGAGATTAAGGTCACGAGTGGTTATGTGTTTACACTCAGTGGTGGAGCTGTTTCCTGGAAGTCTTGCAAGCAGACCATCTTAACGAGGTCAACTATGGAAGCAGAACTCACACCATTAGACACAACCACTGTTGAAGCAGAGTGGCTTCGAGAACTTTTGATGGACTTACATGTGGTTAAAAACCCATACCCACTATCCTTATGAATTGTGATAATCAAACTGTGATAGTTAAGATTAAAAGTTCTAAGTATAATTTGAAGTCATCAAGGCATGTGAAAAGTAGATAAAATCTGTCAGAAAATTGAAGAACTCCGGAGTTATTGTGTTGGATTATATCCAAACGTCTAAGAACTTGGCAGATCCTTTCACAAAGGGTTTATCATGTCATGTGATAGATAATACATCGAGGGAGATGGGTTTGAGACCCACCGTATGAGTTGTCCACAGTGGTAACCTACTCTGTGATCGGAGATCCCGTGGATTAGAAGTGGGAGACAAGCTGTTGGTCGGCTGGGAGGAGAGTATTCTTACATTTTACTATCTCACTCCGCAAAGATGCAATACTCTCCTGATTTGCATGGCAGGTTGATATTTATCTTAATGTGTTCCAAGCGGCTTACTTTTATAAACGGAGATGTTATCCTGCAGAGCATCTCTTGAGGAACACACCTATATGAGTTTGACTGTTAAACGTCGTAGTCTATGAGAGTCGGGTGCTCTTTAATAAACTTATGAAAGGCCTTGGAGTATCACGTATAAGCTCCACACCGTGGGGAAGCCTTGCGGTAGCCTAGTATCGGTCAAGAGCTTGTGTAAAACTAGGTCGCAACAAACTTGTAGTTCAAGGCATTGTCTACTATTCAAGTTGTGGTCTAACGTAGCATAAGTTTATAAGTGGAGTTCAACTTAACAGTCCCCACTAAGCACCGGTATATAAAACAATGTGTTTGTAACAAAGTGGTACAATGTGCCTATGAGACTTTGTGGGGAATTGCTGAAATTTTAGTGTATTTGGGCTAAGGCCCAACTAAAATCCGAAATTCTCATGGCACATTCTGATTGGCTGGTTGTGCATGTACGTGACTAATGTTTAGTCCCATACTGCTTGTGGAGAGTGAGTTACACCACTTTATATAGTGAGATGTTGTAGTACTAGTATGAGCCAGTGAGAACAAGAGAAGATGAAGAGTGCCACACGCGCGCTCCTCCTCCTCGCTCGCCTCGTCACGTCACGTCACGACGCGCCACGGGTTGCGGGAATCTCGCCGAGCCGAGCTTATATTTTTGCAGTCCGAGAAAATTAATGACTCATTGATTAGTAATTAATGGACGCGTTAATTACCTTGCCGTTTCCGATTCCAATGGGATCGTGGGGCGTTACCGACTTGATCGTGACTTACAGTCCACGTCCTACCCGACTCGCTCCATATATATAGCCCGGGGCAAACCCTAGCCGCCACCACGAGATACATGGTCTCACACCGTTTCAGAGCATTGCGCCGCCGTCTACCAAGTCTTCTCCATCCCTTCTTCCGGCGTACACTGGTTGAAGGGATAGTAGGCCTCCAGAACCCTGCCTCTTGTGGTCCTGTACGGGAGAGGGGCGATCAGGTTTTTGGGGAGCGCACTCGCGCGACTACTGGCTTCGAGTTCTTACCCAATGACGACTTCTTCCCTGACATCGCAAGCCTCTTCATCGACGACATGGGCGACGACACGGGGAATTCTAGCGGTGTGACTGCCGTTGTATCGTATGTGTTCTTGATCTTCCTATATGAAGTTGTACTAGAGTTCCTACTTGTAGTATGGGCTCTAGATTCAATATGTTTATCTACTGTTTGCGTAAATCACATGATTAGTTTAATTTATATTATTCTAGTCATGAATTATTCATTATTATTGGAAATTAAATCATATGCTAAATCGCCTAATTATTAAACAATCCAACCAAACTGCCCACAAAGTCTCCACTGTGAAAGTGAAATCAGGAAGTGATAAGGAGTCACTTAAATGAAAAAACCAGTTTTTAGCATTTGGTTCCCTGCAGCTGCAGGTCCTCGACTTCTCCACCAGATTCTCATCAGCAAGTGCCCAGACGGCTTCGCGACATCGGTCAGTCCATCAGTGAACGTCTCCATGAATCATTATCACCACACAGGGTGCACTCTGGTGTTCTTGCCATGTTCCTAGGATGCAAAATATCAGCAGATGGGATGGATTGCTGTGCTAGGTTCCATAAACTGTTTGAAAAAAAAATGATGGCCTAGTACTGTGGACCTTGTAAAAGAAAACTCCAAAGAGAAGTCCACAAGCAGACAAGCCCACGCCAGGTTCCCCTCCGAGACAGCGTACGGCGCGGGAGAGAGCGCCGGCGATGGCGACCCCGGCGAAGGAGGAGGCGGGGGCGACGGGGAAGCGAGACGAGCTCGCGGATTCGCTGGCCGAGCTATTCACCAACGTCTCCCTTATGGTCCGCGGCGAGCTCCAGGTCCGTTCACCACCTCTCGCCCCGTTTCCAGCAGATCAGGTGTTGAATGAGCTGTATGCACGATTGGACTTAGAACAAGAGTGATTCGGTTCTGATCTGCACACGCCCAATTTTCTTCTGTTGATTTGATTAGCCAGTGCGATAGAATCGTGCCATGACCCCATAGCGTAGGACCCGTCCTGTCGTTGTTCGTCAGGTTTCGTGGTTAGACTGGTGTACGGATTGTCTAGGTATGTTTGTGGATTTTGATAAGCTAATGGGGATTCGTTGGCGTTTGCCTCCATTTTCTTTCTATAAGAGCATCTCCAGCAGATACGGCGGATACCGGATAAACTCGTACCGGATATGTCATATCCTGTTGATCCAGAAAATGTTTTCCGGTACCGTGCGGCCCTCGGTAGAACAGATACGGTAAACTACAAGTTTGCCGCGTCTGTTCTGCCTTCGACTCCCTACCGATACTGAAAAATCAGGTTTGCATTGTTTTATCAAAATCATGATTTTAAACAACATAACGTTGATAAAACATCCATACAAATTCAACACAATAAATGTTTTAACATCATACAATACAATAATCATCCATATTACAACAAATGTTTAATTCTAAATAATTTAAACGATAGCAATAACAACAAATGGTCTGAATCGAAACAATGATTTAAATTACAACAATATCAAATGAATAAAATAGGAATCTAAATTGCCATAGGTGCTCTACAAGATCATTATGGAGCTGGATGTGGGTGGCCTTGTCCTCGGTAGGTCTCAAGAAATGTCTCAATAAATGTCTGGATCCGGTCCGGGTTCCTTTGAGGCTTCACTCGGCTACCAATGTTGTCATAGAAAAATTCCAAATTTAAAGCCCTCTCATGATCATATTGTGTAAAATCACGCAAGCTCATCTGAGAGTCATTTTTTATCCCTGAAATGAGTAGGACATCGAACAATTGCAAACCGAGCTTGTAACAAACCAAATGCACTCTCAGTATCCTTTCGGCATGCTTCTTGAGCTTTGGCAAAGATAGAATCTTTCTTGTTGGCTGGTATGGAGGTGGTTTTCACAAATGTTGACCAAGAAGGATAGATACCGTCGACAAGATAGTACCCCATGGTATAATCATGGCCATTCACGGTGTATTTGCAAGCCTGGACATTTCCACTAGCAACCGAGAAAATAGCACATTGATGTCATTGAGAGAACCCGACAAACCAAAAAAGGAATGCAAAATCCACAAATCCTCCGAAGCAACGGCTTCAAGTACGATAGTGCGATCACGGTAATGACCGGTGAATTGTGCATGCCAAGCCTTCGGGCAATTCTTCCACCTCCAATGCCAATCCACACTCCCAAACATGCCCGGCCAACCTCGTGCTTCATCTGCCGTCCTCCTCATTCAGACTTCGGAGGTACTTGGGCCCAAAAACCCGGATCAATGTTTTGACAAACACTCGCATGCATTTGAGTGCGGTGTTTTCGCCGATGCGAAGATATTCATCGGTGTAGTCACCCGGGACACCATATGCTATCACATTGCTCGACGAGACGCGCCAAGAGCATATGCTCTACATAATCGTCAGAGAGCTTCTCCTCAATATCGAAATCATCCGAGTCGGACGAGGACGAAGAAATCTAATCCATCTACCAAAATAAATATTTTCTTGATTAGGCTACAAATCGACCAAATCCTAAACATAAAATAGCTGAATCAACAACCAATTCATCACAAACCTTACATTCACCTTCTTCTCAACCGACGGCCGGATCCGTGTTGTCCGAGCTCCCAACCCACACGCTTCTCAAACACGTCCGGCTCTGCCACTCCAAGGTCTGAACTGGCCCTACACCCAAACTCGGCACCGGATCCATGCTGACGGTGTTGGCCATGGCCACTGGACGGGATAAGCCACTTCCGGGACCGAGACACGGTGGAAACGACTCGGAGGGAGGTGGCAAACCTTTTCCGTGGTACGAGGAAGCAGGGGCGGCGCGTGGCGTGGCATGGCGGCAGAGAGCGAGCGGGGCTGAAACTTCAGCGCGGGGAATATGGCGACAAGAATTCAGGGTACAGGAAAAAGGCCGCCAAAAGGGATGAGATGGGGCACCGCAGGGAAATAACCCGCTCCCCAAAAATATTTTCCGGGCCGAGCGGATATGGAGTATCTGGTATGGACGCGTTCTCGCGCCCTGGGCTTATCCGGTATCTCCTAGAGATGCTCTAATGCCTCAGTTCTAAGAAAGGGTAGGCACGCCAGCCCCGTTGGTGTTGTTGAGTAACAGAGGGAATCAATCACTCATCAGGTAGTGTTAAAGTGGCTTTTGTATCATTGAATTGGTAGGTCCAGATGAATACCAGGGTGTTGCATTGTCTGTGCATCAGTAGTTGCTATGAGATTTTTTTTGAGGAAACAAGGCAGGAGATGTGGATGCTGTTCTATAGGATTATTTCATTAATGCTTGAAGGTGCAAAATTCGGTTCGTTGTATGGTGATCGGAATTGCTGTGTGTAAAACAGTAACTGTCCGATGTGCATCCGGCGTTTTCCTTTGGCTGTGAGATTGGCTAGCCACCAGAATACCGATGGATTGATTTGAACGTCGGACATGTATCGGACACAATAACGTCGGACATGTAGCAGCATTCTATGGTGATTTCAACTGGCTCTGTCTTCAGGAGTTGAAGCCTAGGCTATGGGGTGTGTGCTCGTTTTTTTTGCTTCTTGAGAGATTGAGTCCTTCTTGGAATAACGAAATACATGTTTTATTTAAAATGACAAGGAATGGCTTTGCAAGTCCATGATTCAGACTGGCAACAAAAGTGACAGAACTTTTTTTTATCTACTGGATGAAAAAAGAAGAAAAGCAGATCAATGGTACTGAGAAACCTTTGCACAAAATGGAGGCGATTCACTAGGTGGTGTGGTGTTTTCTGCTATGCTGTGTACTAATCAGCTTTTTGGTACTGTACCCCTGAAGTAGTCAGATTATTATCACACTTGCCTACAGAGTTTTATGACGGTTTAAACAATAAATGTTGTACTTTGAGTTTTGGCCGAAAGTGCTTTTGTAGCTAAGAGTGCACATATCGTAAATAACCTCACCTAACCATAATGATCAACCTTTTCTTAATCTGAACCTTGAGCAAAAGATCACATATTTAATTTTGTGAAAGGTTAACTCTCCCTCGCTAATTTTATTGGCGGGGTTACTGGCATTAGCTGTTATCAGCATTTATTCTTTGTTTGTCACCAGTTGCTTTTATTTTAAGACGTTGCATTGTTTGCAGGGAACTAACAACCAGCTAGCACTACTTGAAAAGATGAACCAACGTGTGGCGGAGGAATACAATAGTTACGGAGATGTCGCATCTGGTCTGCGAGTCTTCGTAGAGCAACTGAATGAAAAAAACCAAGGTTTTGAAGAGTACACGTCGCAGATCGACGCAATAGACAAGCAGGTGACCGAGTTCGAGGCGGTGGTGTCCATGCTTGATAAGCATGTCTCTCTCTTGGAGAATAAAGTCAAGTCTGCCTATCACATTACTCCTACCCAATGAGACAATGAGTCAAAGATCCTTTTGTTTTCTCTTTTAAAAAATTGAGCATATCTGTAGTTACCAGTTACTAGATGTGTATGTGAAACTTGCCCTCTTTTCCTAGTGTTTACATACACCATCGTTGTAATTTTAGTGCGACAGAATGGCAAGTTGTGGTGTTACTTTGGCATTTCAGCTACTTTCAGGCCTTTGTTGCTACTATAGTGTAAAATATAGGCGGCACTGTAAGATTTTGTTACTGATTGTCCTTCCTGTGAATCTGTGATACATTTTCGAAACTTATCAATTTGGTCACAGACAATGATCATGCAATTCACCTAAATTATTGTGCAATGGATCTCAGAATGGTTTGCACCGGCGTGGCATTCTACGGTGCACATCCTACCAAGATTCCTCGCAAGTTTTCAATTCACGGAACCAATCGTATGGACTGGTCAATGGCATGTGGTGACAGTGGAGTTTGAAGCCGCTGCCATTGAATTTCTTGATCGGGAGCGATTTCACATGCAACCTGGCAAGCATGCTTCTTATCATTGCAGCTGTGACTGCCTTTCAGTTGCACGTTTGTCTTTGCGAGCGTGCGAAGATGTGTTTACATACAGATATGCAACTTGGCGTACAACTCCGGATAGACCATGATTATGACATTCATTTTTTTCGAGTGCTGTCGTAAAGTTTATTACAGTATTAATAATAATAAAAAGGTACAGTATTACAGTATTACTCCAACCGTGTGGCGGTGCCGTAAATTCCACTGGTCAAAGCCTGGAGCCAGTTAGAGGAAGCAACTTCTGCCGCCCAGCTTCAGGGAGCAGTTTACTAGTACTCCGTACTCCTTATCTACTGCACCGACTTTACTAATTGCAAACTGATTGGTATGGAGCTGATGGAATAAAACTTCATCTTCACTTGGTCAGCACCCGCCAAAGAGAAACACCAAAACTTGGCTTCCTTGCTCCAGGAACCTGGTTATTTGGTCTCGTGTCATCTGCTCAAATGTCAAGGCGAAATATGTTAGATTAAGCAATAGTTCCACTAGTTTCTTCGCAAACAGACGAGACTAAAACGACACTTGCTCGTCGTAGACGTCATTAACAAAGTAAAGTATAGGTTCCTAGGAAAACGATTGATGTAGTACTTCAGTTTTCCACCAAAAAAGAAAAAAAAAATGATGTCGTCAAATCAACACTCATACAGTCATACTCCTATGCAGTGGTTTCACATACACTGACAGTAGGCCATGCAGGAGGGTGGGCCATTCAATCAGAGGAAGGGTGCGAATCCAGTTACCTATGGATTAGTGGTAAGCCAAGATAAGCATATCTCCCCGCCGGAAATAATGGCGACCCCACCGGCCATTGCTCGAAGCTGCCTTCCCCATCCTATCCAGCGCATGTCCTGTGGGGTTCTTGCTGGATTGGCCCCTCGACCTTTCCATAATTGCGTTCTCGATTCGTGTCGACCTTCTGCTGCTCGTTTGTTTCTCTTACTCCTAAGTCCTATTCATAATTTAAAAATCTTCGTTGCAGTCACAGACCATATACATGACTACAAATTTGGTGTATAAACTAGAGTAAACCAAGGAGCTCGTTCGTGCTGGTTGAAGTAGGCATGGTCATCATATGGTTTGCATGGGACCAACATATTGTTTTGAGGGCCCATGGCCGTCATTAGTTTTCATATCTCTTAGTCTGAAGTTGAAATACAGGAGGAGTTGCTATTATGGTGATGTGTGTTAGTAATGTCTCGGCGAAAGACAATGTAAGCGTACGGTCAATGTTCGGAAATATAAGGCGTGTTTGACTAATATGCATGATGTTAACTGGACGTGCAAGGCATAAAAAAACATGTTTTTCTTTGCAAGACTAGTGCAATTATATTATTCTCGCACAGTTTATATAACTTTACATGCACCTATGGTCAATGTTGGTTGGCTGGTTGCACTGCACACACACTTGTTCATCTTATATTTCTGAGGGGAGGGAGTACATGAATAGCGATAATGGTGTTAAATACCTTTACTTAAATTGCATTTTGGAATAATGGATATAATTAGAGGGTGGGGTGGGGAGATGCACTAGGTGTGACCGACACACTTTGATAAGTAAGATCGACCTAAAAAATCGAGCATGGTAAATTATTTGAGTATGGAAAATTTCTTGTATAGATGCTTTACTTATTTTTTTGTAAGAATATGTACAACGTTATTAAGAGCTATTGTTTTCACTCGGGGCCAATTCTACGCGGGACTTTAAAAGATTAGTAACATTCAACCTACATTTCCTATAACAATATTCAGCACACCTTTGTGTGTCTGAGTGCAACCTTTTCGTTGATCCATATTCACATCTATCATTCCTCCCTTAGTTGAGATTCATTTTTTTAAGATAAAGTTGAGAGTCATGTGGGTTGTGTAGAGCGGGTAATATTTGATAAAGCTCAATCCAAACAAAACCTTTATCATCTAAACTTGTAGGAAGAAAAGAAACACATACCGAATATCATATTCTAGTAAGCTACAATTTTGCCAAAGTGATTTTATACAAATGGTATAAATGAAACTATAGACCATATAACCATATAATGACATTTTCATTTTCCATGCCAAGAAGTTACTCTAAACCATACACTTATTCAAATAGTTTTCCCTTATAATTTTTTCTCTATATAATTTACTTGATCTTTCCCGCGGACCCCACCGAAAACTTTCTATACAATTGAAACTACCAAAAAAGCCTAATCATCTCACGAAATTTCTATGTTTGTTTTCTATATTTCCACGTTTTCAAAATGATGCAAGTCAAAGACGACTTAAGTTGTCCATGGAAGTCTACCATGGTAGTTCAACTTTTATGTGGATTTCTGCAGATAGTGATATACCCCCAAGAGACCTGTTCTACATAGACGTTCCATCTTGTTACTAACTTGGTTTTCTTTAGTAGAAATTATTGGAAATCAGTTCCATATTGTACTAACTTGTTTAGCTATGGCTTCAAAAAAAAAAGACTTGTTTAGCTATTAGGAGTAACTTTCAGCAAGGACTGTCCTAGTGCTGAGGGCAGCAGTAATCCCTGTTTTGCAAAACCACATGAGCTCAACGACCAAAACCACAAATCCGAACGCCAGCCTCCTCCTCCCCTTTCCCTTCCAGCGCAACGGAAACGCCCTCTCCGTCGTCGTCGCCTTCCTCCCCCACCTCGTCTCCTCCTCCTCCACCTCCGCCACCCAATCCGTAGCCCTAATCTTCCGCCCAGGGCGAGGATGGGCGGCGTCACCTCGACGGTCGCGGCCCGCTTCGCCTTCTTCCCGCCCAGCCCGCCGTCCTACGGCGCCGAGCCCCTGCCGCCGGATGCCGGGGCAGCGAAGGGGAAGGAGGGGAGCGTGGTGGTGGAGCTCACGGGGGTGCCGCGGAGGGCCAACGTGGAGGCACGGCGGCTGCGGACCAAGCGGGGCACGGATGTGGTCGCGATGTACGTCCGCCACACGGGCGCCAAGCTCACGCTGCTCTACTCCCACGGCAACGCCGCCGACCTGGGACAGATGTACGAGCTCTTCGTCGAGCTCAGCGCGCACCTTAACGTCAACCTCATGGGGTAAGCACTCACGCACGCTGGATCGGATTGGATTGGATTGGATTAGATTGGGGGCACCGCGATGCTCGATTTGAGTGTAATCCTGGATCTCCCACGCCGTATTTCTCTGGATCAAAGTTACACTTTTTAAGCGGGATTTAGAAAACGGGAGATGTCTGCCTTGGTGGATATGTTGGGATTGTTGGTAGCGAGTCTGTAGGATGGTTGCTTCGTATTAGTTAGGATGGAAGATGCGAACTTTCCCATCAGGTATTGCGTGCTAATGTTTAGGAGGTTTTGGTATATGAATATGAAGTCGTGTGCTAATGTTGGAACAATACTCAGTTGGTTCTGTGCTGGTTTTGGTTGCATATTGGCATGTGATGCTGATTTTTTCACTGTTAGGTTTGCTAATAGATGTCTACGATCCTTTGTTTTTCCTTAGAGCTTTTCTTGTGTATGATCAGAATAAACTGCCTATGGTGAGCTTGCTGTAGGTTGTTGGTGATGCCTCCTTTAAGTGTCCGCTAGAAATATCTGGATTTGTTCAATCTTGGGTAGCAAGAAAGATCTTCGGGTTGGAGTGTCTGTCTATTATTGGATAATTCATGATTCATTTGATTTTAGGGTACCCTTGATTTTATGGAGGCGGTCGAAGCCATGGTGTTGTTAGTTAGTTACTATCTTTAGTCAGGGTTTGGATGGAATGTTTTAACTTAGGTGTTAAATACTACTACAATTTGGTTATTTCTGTATAGCTGTCATGAATAAATTCTAGCGAGGAAAAGTCGGAAACAATTCACGATATGATTACACAAGCACACGTGTTTTGTCCACAGCTCTCCTAAAAGCGTTTTTGGATGAAGGATATTAAGCTAGGTAGGTTTGGTCTAATGAATCTTTTGATGGGTCAGGGTTGAGTTGCTGATGCGAGAACCATTGGTATATTCAGTTTATGTAGAACCTCTTGCAAATTTAAGAAGTTCTGTGGGGTAGGTGTGATAGGCTTGTCCTTCACTGGTTTTGTTTGTTTCCTGACATGATTATAACATAATCATTTTTAGTTTATTTTTGCTTTATAGGTCTGTCTGTTGGACCTAATTTTGTCCTTTACGTGGCCAGTAATTTTGGCGCGAGATGTTTTAAAATGTTGAGTGTTCACATTGATAATAAGTAGTACAATACTCCGGACATGGTCCCTTTATGGTTTCTGTGCCCAAATTGGATATAGTGAACACTGACGTGCAATTTACTGAATAACGGTGCTTGACATTTTCAAAAGAATCATGTTATCCCAGCACGTGAAATTGATGCTGTTGGGCTCACAGCTTGCTCCACGCTCTCAGCTGTGGTGCTAAGCTTAGCTTAGCTCTGCCCAGGACGGTGTCATCCTTCCATGTTTGTGCGCGGCTTACAGCCACGCTGGGTCGAGCTTCTTTACGACCTGTGTCATTTTCTATTCAAGCTAGAGGTTTTGTGAGGGAGATTAGTTTTGAAGGAACATCTTCATCATGATTAAGCTAATTTATCTGGAAAATCTTCATTGTATATGTTAGCCCAGTTGCTGTTTTCGTCAGAGTTTTGCTGTAAATGTGGAAGAGGGAGCTGGGTAATGTGAATAGACCACAACAGCCACCCAGTGTTCTATAATTGTGAAGGTCATAAATAACCTAAGCATCAGCTGCCCTCCCTTGCTAATTAATAGTGATGCAACACCTTCTGTAAATGCAACACAGCAAACTGAAAGTCTCACCATTGCCTTATTTAGTTATGTTGTCCGTCTTCTACCACCTCCGTACCTAATTTGGGATAGAGGAAGTATGTTTCTATTTTTTCACAAAAGTGAAAAACATATTAAGGTGTTGGAAAAAGGAACAGGCTAAATGGGCCTTCAATACTAATCATAAACCTATCGATTCATGTCCACATTAATATCTTCAATTCTGTATGACAAGACTTAAGCATGCACGTGCCACTTTACATGGTTGAGTGTTGCAGCCACTCTTTATTCATCATGTGATATTACCATCTTTAAGGTATTGTAATTAACAAGATATATCAAATGAAACCACCTATTTCATAATCAAAATCACTTAATGAACCTCTCTTACGTCTTTTGGGACCATTTTGATGAAATACTGATATGTTATGTTTCTTTCTTTTGCAGTTATGACTACTCTGGTTATGGGCAATCTTCTGGAAAGGTACACATTTCGTTCTTTCTTTCCTTCGTTCCTCCTCAATGTGCATAATATTAATCATTCATTTTATCTAATACTGCAGCCCAGTGAGCAAAACACATATGCTGATATAGAGGCTGTTTACAGATGTCTCATAGAAACCTATGCAGCCACCGAGGAAAATATCATTCTTTATGGCCAATCAGTGGGCAGTGGTCCTACTTTGGATTTGGCCTCACGTTTGCCTCGTTTGAGAGCAGTTGTTGTACATAGCCCAATTTTGTCTGGCTTAAGAGTGATGTATCCTGTAAAACATACATACTGGTTTGACATATATAAGGTAAGTAATTTGTGTTTCTTCAGTCCTTTTTTTTCTTCTTCCATTACCTGCATCTGATTTTATCTTGTATCTGCAGAACATCGACAAAATTCCATTAGTCAGATGTCCTGTTTTAGTGATTCATGTGAGTGTACTCTCCTCCTTAATCCTGTACAGTTTTGACCTTATGTTCATAAACCATGACATGTATGTTTTCCCCTTGACATTTTCTATGGTGTGCTCATGCACTTGTATGTCTGTTCATGTGTGGCCACACTTTTACATTCTGGTAATGTTTTGCTGGTGAACTTGTACATGATCATTATCATGATTAGTTACTAGGGGAGAAATATCAGACATGTGTAGTGTAATTATTGAAGATGTATAGAAATGGTTATGAGGTGTTTTGACCAAATAATAATCCCACGGCACAATAATTCAATCATCCAACTGATGCCTTTTTGAATGGCTAGCTCCATTTTGACTTTCGAGAACCTGGTAGGACTCATGTGCATATGTGCATAGGGCTATCATTGATTCATTGCATTTCTGGCCAAAGTCTATACAATGCTAATACCTTTATAAGTCTCCCCAGGTTCATTGAGAGAAATAGAAATGGCAATAGATAGCATACTGTGTAAATATGTGACAACATTCTGAACTTAATCTAGTACATGTACACGAATCATGAAATGTATGTTCCCCTTGACATTTTCTTTGGTGTGCTCATGCACTTGTATGTCTGTTCATGTGTGGGCACACTTTTGCATTTTGGTAATGTTATGTAGGTGAACTTGTACATGAGCCTTATCATGATTAGTTACTAGATGAGAAAATATCACACATGTGTAATTATTGAAGATTTCTAAGAAATGATTATGAGGTGGTTTAATCACATAGTTATGCCGTGGCACAGTACAATGTCAGTCATCCAACCGATGTCTTTGGCATTGGGTAGGTCTGTTTGTGACTTTTGAGAACCTGGTAGCACTCATGTGCATTGCATTTATGGCCAAAGTCTATACAATGCTATTATCCTTAAGGCCCCGTTTGGAACATAGGAAGTAAAAACGTAGGAATAGGAAAAATGCAGGAATTGAGATGTCATGTTTCCTAAAGTTCCTACAGGAACTAAAACCACAGGAAATTTTCCCATGTGGCGTTTGGTTGTCACGCAGTAAAAATACAGGAATCGTAGACACGGGAAGATGAAAACATGGGGTGAGACCTCATGTTTTTTTTCCTCCAAAATTCCTATGGAATAGCTTATGTCATAGGAATTTCAAAGGAATCTGAGATTCCTATTCCTTTGTTCCAAACGGTGTCATAGGAAAGTTTCCTGCAGGAATCCTATTCCTACGAATTTCCTTTGTTCCAAACGACGCCTAAAAGTCTCCAGGTTCACTGAGAGAAATATAAATGAAAATATATAGTATACTGTTTAAACATGTGACAATATTTATTTAACAAGCACAGCTTTACCATGAACTTAATCTTGTACTAGCTGTGGCCATGGCTGCTTTTGAAAATTAACCATAAATTTTCCTTATGGGGTATGGCCTATTCGTTCTAGTCAAGATGTAGAGCAAAAGTTGATACTCTTCTCGCAGAAGACAGAATACTGATACTCAATAACTGCAATACCTTTCTGCACTTTTTTGTGATGCTAATATAATCTCTTCTTTCAGGGCACAGCTGACGATGTTGTTGACTGCTCCCATGGGAGGGCATTATGGGAACTCGCTAAAGTAAAGTATGAGCCTCTATGGGTAAAAGGAGGGAACCACTGCAATTTGGAACTCTATCCAGAATATATTAAGCATCTAAAGAAATTTGTTGGAGCCATAGAGAAATTGCCACCCCCAAATGATGAATCTCCAGAGAGCTCAGGTCCATCAGATCGTACTCAAACAGAACCTGAAGGTACAGAGGACTCGAGGAAAAGCATAGACCATAGGGAGAAAACAAGGCCAAGCATAGATTATAGAAAGAGCACAGATCGTCGAGATAAACCAAGGGGCAGTACAGATAGGAGGGATAAAAGCAGAAAGAGTGTAGATAATCCCGACAAACCACGCGCTAGCGTTGATCAATCCGATAGGCCAAGGAAAAGCGTTGACCGGTACGTTTACCTTCATGCTTACTGTTCATGGCGTATTAAATATGAGTGAAACTGTTTGTATTTATATTTGCTTGGTTTGTGCTGCAAAATAGAAAATCAGCATTTTTTTCTTGGCTAATATGCTCAAACGGTGTTTACAGCTTTGGAGGGATGATGAAAGCTGTGAGGTTGCGCAATATCGACTGTTTCAAAGTACCAACAGCTTCTGGGAGCTGAAAAATACGACGACAAGGTTAGTGTCGGGGTTTCGTCTGTATGTATTCCATCTGTGTAAGTTAATTCATTTGGGGGTGATTGGTTCGGTTGTAGGTGGTATATCTCATACAGTGAGGGATTGTAATGCTTCTGGTTGTTCCTTTTTCTTGTGAGATGAAACATTAACTTGTTTATAACCTGTTCAATTTTCTCTCCACATGATCGGTTCGAAGGTTGAGATTGTTTTACCTGTGGATGTAAATGGGGCTGCTGTGAACTTGCTCACTTGCGCCCTTGAACTCAACGTCATACAAAATGTTTTGCACTTCGCGACTTCGGGTTCTCCAGCTGTAGCTCGGACACGTGCAATCGTTGTTGAGCCAACATTTGCAGATTAGCGTGCGAACGTTGGATGCTTTGGCAGCAACGCTACCGGCTGAGGAAGGTGGGGAGGCCGGCACCTGTGCTTCTTCAGATTATTTTAGCACAAGTTCGTATTTCTGAATGGTCTATACAGGAGAACTCAAACGTAGTGAAGCCAAACTGGTCAACTGGAAAAATGGTCAAGGAAAAAAAAGGTTTAAGGACTGGTCTCCACTTCTATTTATGAATGTGCTCTATTTCTGGCTAGTTTGTGTAAGGAAAACTCCTTTACACCTGATTATAAAAGTAAACACTTTTTTTCTGGTAATATGTGTCACATTTGGAAAATAAAGGGCTCCATCGTTGACAAGCAACCTTAGGAATCTTTAAAGTAGTTTGTTAGAGGCCAAACCACTGTTGATGAAAAACAAATCGGGGCAGTATAATCCCAGACACATCATCGAGCTTCAGAGATGACACGTCCGCGCGACGACGTTGTAGGTGGTAACCAGGACTATCACCCTCCGCATGACGATGTTCGGACCACTTATCGCCGTCGTGACCTTGATCAAAGCCAATATGTCTCTAGAGCTACACTGGTCCGCCGGAGATCACTCTTCTTCTCTTGCTGGCAGCTCGTAGGAGGAAAACGATTAAAGAAAAAGACCAAGTTGGTAAATCATGTTTTGGTAGAAATAATGTTGCACTGATGCGTTTTGTGCCGTTCTACGGTGGTCCCATTCCACGGTAGGCTATGTCCGTCAACGCTAGGTGCTCGTGGCCTCCCAGGCAGTACAAGCGAGGATTCGCCAAAACTCGTCACGATCGAGCTAGCTCCATGGAGGCAGCCATGCCAATTTGCTCTTGACTGGCGTAACCGATCAAGGACGAGGCGCCAAGGTCGGCTGGCACTCGCCGTCGAGGATTTGCCGGCGAGGCGGCTCCATGTTGAGGGGCGGCGGTCCGTGGCATCGCAGAGCGCGCGGCTTCGTGTCGCTAGCTCAGCCGCGCCGACGTTCACCGATCGAGGGGTTTGACTTGGGCGAAAGGACGACGTACGTTCCCGTCTTCCCGGCGTGAGAGTATGTGGTGCCATCAACTTTGTCGGTGCATGCGGTACCTACGTGGTTGGAACTTGGAGGTGAAGGGTCTTGTCGTGCACGCACGCGACCGTGTCCGCTCGCCCCATGGCGCTACGACGTGGGGAGCGCCTGGGCCGGGAGCACTAGCCGATGTTCCCGTACGTAAGGTAAGTAGCTCTAATTCTGGACATACTCACTTTGTCCAATAAGTGTAATTTTACGTGTCCGGTAACTCAGGCCGGGCATATTTTTCAATCTCGAATCCCACATTTCTACGGCGGTGTCAAAGCCTCGCCAGCCTGACAAGAAGCCCTGGGTTTTCATCCGGGATATGACGGGAGGAGGACGACGACGCCCCACAAGAAAGCATCATGGACGGCCGAAGCCTGACTCGAAGTTTTCACTTTTCACCCTTCAAGAAGCGAATCAGTGAGGATGTGAAGCCACCTTCGTGGTTGAACACGACCAAGGGTTCGCCCCGGTTGCACATCCCGCCACCCAGCTACTCTCTCACGGCCATAAGGGCATCTCCACCCCCAGGGCCTAAAACATCGGATTTTTGCGCCCACCGCGGCGTTAAACTGGAACCTGGGGGGACACGGTTTCCAGTCGTGTCAAACCCAAGTTTCGGCCCATGTGATTCAAAAAAAGGTGAGCAGGAAAGAGGCGAATTTCATTCAAAGACTGGCGATTTCATTTCATAACATGGGCGATTTCATTCAAACTCGCCGATTACGGAGATTTAAAAGTAGACATAAAAGTAAACTACTCGAGCAGGCCGAGCCTTGCGGTGATCGCGTGTCTATAGTCAGGGTCGTCGTCGTCGGAGCCGTCGTCGTCCTTGTGCTGGCTACTCGGACCTGCGCCAGCGTCGTTGCCCCACCTGCTCGGGCCTACGCCGTCGTCATCGCGGTACCATCTGCTCTGCTGCAGGGTCCGCTGGACGGGCTACTCTTCGTCGTCCGCTGTCGGGGTCGAGGATGACGTACGTGACCGGCGCGGTTCTGCTCCATCTCAGTGAGGAGTTGACGTTGGCGCTCCAACTCCTGCTCCGTGTACTCGTCGAGACTTGATGTCTACGCACGTTTCTATTCTCGTAGACAGTGTTGGGCCATCAAGAGAAGATGTTTGTAGAACAGCGTAAGTTTCCCTTAAGTGTACCACCTAAGGTATATCGAACTCAGGGAGGTAGAGGTCAAAGATAACCTCTCGAACAACCCTGCAATTAAGATACGAGAAGTCTCTTGTGTCCCCAACACACCTAATACACTTGTCAGATGTATAGGTGCACTAGTTATGCGAAAAGATAGTGAAATACAAGTAATATGGATGATTATAAATAGTAATTGTAATCTGTAATAAAAATGGCAGCATGAAAACATGTAGCAGAACTTGTTGGAGGTGTTTGATGCTTAGAAACAAGACCTATGGATCCTACTTTCACCAATGGACATTCTCAACAACGATATCAAAATTAAATAAATAAACACTACTCTCAAACACTCTCATGTTGGAATAACAAATACCATTCATTGTGTAGGGCTACAAGAACACACTCAAAGTCAGAGTAAACTAACACCAACAATGTTATAAAGGGAATCACACACGGTGCACACACTAGTTGAAAAAAGCTTACATGTGGCGCGCCCTTTAGGGTTTCTGTGGCGCAGTCAGGAAAATGTGGGGTGCGCCACAGATATCTCGCCACTAAAATATATTTCTGTCGGTGCGACATAGAAATATTCAGAATTTTGTGGTGCATCCTTTCTGCTGGGCCACAAAAATAGTACAGTGACGCATGTGGTTTAGATGCGCCACAAAAATATATGCGCCACAAAAACATAAACCATACGCCACAGAATAAATAACATGAGTTTTTGAAATAAAATTCTTGCTTTACAAATATAGGTATATATACAGAATTTATACATATATATTCCAAGTTGACACATATATATTCAACCAGTACATAAATTAGAACAAACGTATCACATTCATTCGAATCCGAGAAGTCTTATCACATACATATATAGTTATAATTAAGAGAAGTCTTATACAAAGTAGTAAGAAACTAAACAAGATAAATGTTAATCTAGCTAGAAAACAAGTCGCACGAGTAAACTACTCGTCGTCAGAGCTGGTATTATAGAAGATGTCGGACCACCTAGAGTCATCAGTGTCCCAGTCATCCTTGTTAGCATTCTTGGTGGCCTCCCGACGGCGGCGACGGTCTGCCCTCCTTTGCACTCTTCGGTTCCTGTAGAACTCCAACTCGGCGGTGACGTCACCCGGAAAGTCCTCCCTCCACTGGCGCATCAGCTCCTCGTCGTTATCGGCAGTGTCGATCCGCCGCTGCACCTGGCAGTGGCGGTGACGATCTTCGTTGGTGAGGAGGGCTGGCCGTGGCGCGAGGAACTCCGCCTCCGCGATGTCCTGACAGTCCGGAAAGTTCAGCTCGTTTCGCGGGCGCCGGAAACGCCACACGACCGCGTCGTACGCGCGAGCTGCCTCCTCCGGCGTGGGGTACGTCCCGAGCGTCTGCCGAAATCCGCCCAAGCGGATTTCGGCATAGTAGGCGCCGTTAGGCCGCTTCCGAACACCGCGAAAGCCGGACGACCCGCGACGGCGTGACGCCATCGTCTAAAGGCACAAGAGGAGGTTAAGCAGTTATTATAAAAAAATAAAACTTATACACAACAAGATGTAAAGAAATAATATCAACATAAGCGCATGCCTCATATATTGTGGTCACAAATTTAGAGATGGCGTTTCCGAAATCCAGTTAGATGTAGAAAATATGTATTTGTGCACATCACTAGTTTCTGAGACGCACCCCTAAATCACACGGTGTCACAATGGTTAAATCATTGGCATATCAAAAGAATGTAAAATGCAAGTTAATTAAAAAACAGTCAAGAAAAAGAACAAACAAGGCCTCATATGGAATTGCTTCAGAGATGGTGTGAGCGAACAACGTGAAATGAACACTACGTATATGTTCAGACAACATGGTTCACTCACACCTCCCTAAAGATGTAATGTGAAACCATCTAATCATCGGCCAAAATTAGTCATCTTAAATTCGGTCCAAAGAAAATTTTGCCTCATACTTAGACTGGAAACACACAAATGGTCTGGGACGGAGTAAGTGAAAACCAGTGGGATGCAGAAAATGTGTATTCCTGTACATCATGGGTCGTATCTCACTGGCCTCACTTACTCCATCTCGGGATCTCATGTTGTTACAACATTTTAATCATTGGCATAACAAAAGATGGTAAAATGCAAGTTAAAAAACACTTAACAAAAACAAGCAAGACCTCATAATTAGAAGTGACATGCTTCAGGGATGGAGCTAGTGAGCCAGGTAGGATGCACGAGATCTGTGCACTCATGCATATCACAAGACTCACTAGCCTCACCCCTGAAACCCGTATCACAACATTTTAAAGATGTAACACGCAACCATCTGTTTAATCATCGGCCAAAAGTTGTCTTATCATTAGAGAAATAACTAAAGAGGCTAACAATACCACAATCAGTTAATGACAATTTTGCTCTAGGAAGGTTGTATCGGGTTGCAAACTGCTACTTCAAAGAATATACGGTCTAGCATGATAGCACATAACGCACACTATCAGATTACTAAATATATTGCTTTGTATACTTGCTAAAGATGAATCATATCACTATTTGCTAGTCAAATTAATCATCAAGCAAGCACATTCCAATACGAACAATCAAATTAATCTCAATACACCACATTTCAATACGAGTGGAAGGGGGGACGTACCGGGAGAAGGCGGGGGCCGGGGATGCGCGGCGGGAGGTCGAGGCCGGGGACGCGCGGCGACGGCGGGAGGCCGGGGACACGCGGCGGCGACGCGTGGGAGAAGGCGGCGCGCGAGACGAGGCGCGCGTGCGAGTCGATTAGGGTTAGGTCGCGTGCGGGGTTGGTGGTTTTATTAGAACAACTTTTCTGTGGCGCATGGGCTGCCCACGCGCATGGGCTGCCCGCGCCACAGAAAATGCATGCATGCGCCACAAAAAGTTCAAATTATTAAAATTGTTAAATTTGATAAAATTCTATTCAATTGTTAAAATTCAAATTAGTTGGTACTGTATATTAGTATACAACTCAAACCAACATCACATATAACACACGACCAAATATGAAGATATATACAACACACAACTCAACTCAAATATTGAGTTCATAAAGATATTACAACATAACTCAAATGACGATACAACATAGCTGAAATGAAGATACACAACACAACTCAATCCGTTGATGCAGCACCCTTGCGCTTTGACGATGATACACTCTTCTTCTTGGACGACGATTCAACCTTCTTATCCTTCCCCTTCGACGCTCCTTCTGACGACATGAAGTCATCGGAATCATCACTCTCATCTACCCAACGGTAAGACTAAGCGTATGAATCAAGATCCCATTGAGTTTTGAACTTACCCTTCTCAACTTTCTTGTCAAACCTGACTCGAATGCTAATCAATTCACGACGAATTTGTTTAGGGGTCCATTATGGATACCCAGCGCTGCATAGCTTGGCTCCCAGTAAAGCGAGATGGCTCTCACTCTCAATAAGTTCGTCGTGATACACTTTCCTACCCTCAACATGCAAATTATGGGAAATACGCGCGAGATACTCGGCGGCGGAACTGTGGAGCCCGCGAAACACACACTTATTGCAAGAACCAACACAAACCATCCTTACCCGCCTAGCTAGATTGAAAATCTATAATTCCAAAGCTCATACCAGAGGGGGATTTTATAGGAAGAGGAGAACAGAAAAATGGCGGGAAAAGGGGGAGAAAAGGCGGGAAAACTTTCTGTGGCGCACCAATTTCATATGCGCCACAGAAAGATAACATTCTGTGGCGCACCAGCTCTATGCGCCACAGAATGTCAACTATCTGTGCCGCATTTGCTTTGTGCGCCATACAATATGCCTCGGATTTATGAAATCAGACCAATACGGCGGGGCCCACCATATTTATGTGGCGCGTGAAGCTTGGTGCGCCACAAAATTGAGTTTTCCAGTGGCGCATGTTTATTTTGTGCGCCACAGATATTTGTGGCGCACTTGTGTGGTGCGCCACTAAACGATTTTTGTGGCGCATGGGCTGCTGGTGCGCCACAAAGGGTTATCCCACCTATAAGACTTTTTCCACTAGTGACACTGTCACCGTTACACAGGTGAATAACCCCGGAGTTCATATTAAAGTAACATCTAGAGTGCATAATAGACAGAGAGTAGCATCACATATTCAACTAGATTACAAAGCTCATGATCACATAAAGATCACATGGGAGAGAGAGAGATAAACCACATGGCTACCGTAGATCCTGCAGCCCCGGGGGAGAACTACTCACGCATGATCATGGTGATGAGGAGGTTGATGGAGAGGTGCAGCCCGGAGTTGAGACGGTGGCCCTTGGCAGCCACAACGCGGTGAGGGGCGGCGGCGTCTGCCCTTGACGCGGCGGCGACGGCAGCGGGGGCGGCCCTCGACGGCGGCAGTGGGGGCAGCCCTCGACGGCGGCGGCAGCCCTTCGCGGCCACGGCCACCCTTGGTGATGGGGATAGTGTTGAGGAGGTTCTCCTCCCCAAGACGGCTGTCTGGGAGGAGGAAAATGTGGTCTTTGGAGTTTTTCACGACCTAGGGTTCCTTCTCTCGGATTTCCGTCAGCCCCTCTTGGGCCTCACGAAGACGGGCATATCTAGAGCATCCGGAGTCGGATTGGGATGTTTTCGGACTTAAAATTTGCGCATGAAAATTTGAGACAACTATATATTTTTTTAATTTTTATTTGACGTTGTCTTCGGTGTTCAAACTGACGATCTCTATAAAAAGTTCTCAGACAGATTTCAGGAAAGTCCCAATTCGAGTGTAACAAGGTTTCCTCTTCTATTCTTGATAATTTCTACACATCAAAGAGTAAAAAAAGAACATTGTGCACTTTTGCAACTATTAGTAGGTTAGTTCAAATAAGTCATAAGCTTAATATAAAAACAAGTGCTAAAAACATAAAATGGCATTAAACAAACAAAAATTATAGATACGTTTTGGACGTATCAACATCCCCAAGCTTAATTCCTGCTCGTCTTTGAGTAGGTAAATGATAACAAAATAATTTTTGATTGTAAATGCCGTGACACAATATTGATCATATAATAATGTAATGCATGTAAATTGAGATCAAATGAATAAGAGTTGTAGTTTATATTGATATCAAATGAGTAATGAATAGACAAGTAGGAAGAACAAAGTAAACTTTCAATGAATCAGTACTAAAGAACAATCAACTGTGCATAGTAGATATTAAAAATGATTTAATCTTCAAGCACAACAATATAATCATCAAATGCTTCCAATAAACATGACCACTTAATGAAAGGATCAAGTCAACAATATAAATATGCACATAGAAGATCAATACTTTATTTGTTCAAAAGGAACAAGCAAGCGTTCAACGTTGGTTCCTAGCAACAGGATGTTTTGGCTAAGAGAATGTTAACGGGGGTTTGGAAGGCCAACGGAAGAAAGGCTCACAAAGCTACAAGTGATCATTAGACAAGAGAAAGTCTTACAATCGAAACTATGCAAGGAGTAGTGATTGCCACACAACGGATGCACATAGAGCTATAAGTGTATGAAAGCTCTCCAATGGAACTAGTGGGGGTGCATCCAACTTGCTTGCTCACAAAGACCTAGAGCACTTTTGAGGAGGCTCATCATTAAAATATACAAGTCAAGTTCTATAGTGTAAAGTTCACCAAATAGTTATGCAACTAAGACATGAAAACTCTCTCATATGGAGTACAAGTGCTAAACATGAGCACAAATCATGATCATAAATGATATGGTGTTATAACATGAGCACAAGTGATGACTATAAATGATATGGTGCTATAACATGAGCACAAGTGTGTGATAAAGAATAGTAATGCTGCCCCTTTTTTCTTTTCTTTTCTTTCTTTCTTTTTCTTTTTCCTTTTTCTTTTTCTCTTTTTCTATTTTTTTCTATTTTTGCTTTTTCTGTTTATCTTTCCGATGGCCTCCATGGATCTTTTCACCTTTAGGGGCAAGCATACTAATATGATATATGATATATGACAACACACTAATGATGATATGACAACATACTGATGATACAAGTAACTAAGATGAATGTGACACAATATGCATATGACAACGGTGCCTCTGCCAGTGTAGCAGGTTATGCAATGATCTAGCGTAACATGGGTAAAATCTCATATCAGTTTTATAGAATCACGCAAAGAAATATATAAGTAATGAATGACAACAAGTCATGTAATGTTAGATGGATGTTGCATGAAAATATATCTCGGAACAACTGTAGAAATGTGGTAGCAGGTAGGTATGGTGGATGTTTTGAGCAAGATATTTGGCTTATGTGTAGAAGAACAAGATGAAGATCTCCCACGAGTTTGGATGTACCCGCGAAAAATGCACCAACTCTTAATGTGAGAAAGGGCAAAGCAAAGTACCGAAGAGGCTAGCAATATGGTGGTGGAAGTGCCATGAAAACCTAAATTTTAGAACTCACAAGGAAAAAGTTCGAAATAAAAATATGATCTTACAAGGCATAATGAAAATTACTCCTAAAGGGGTCGTGGCGAATGACAAAGTCACCGTTGGCTTTCCCGACCGTAGCGCATAACATAAAGTCATTACGGTTGCCTTACGCAAATAGAAGTCATATACCATTATACAATCAACTGGAAATTTAAGTGTGACACAGGTTTAACTGTTTCTAGACCAACCATTAATCATTCCACTTTACTAGACCATTATGTTTACCGTTAAGCAAATTAATATGTCAAAACAACATCAATGATTCAAGTGATACAGTTTAATGATCTACAAGATTATGAATCATTTAGTTATACCATCTACCACATTTAGTATTTTCTATTCTCAACCAAACACCAATCAACTTATTTAAAAGATCAACTCTCCAAGTAATTAAACAATGAGATATGAGAGTATGATATAACAAAGCTAACATCTCTAGCAAGAGATGCATGTAAAACAAGAGGAAGAAAGCAAACAATAACATGAAAAGAATACTCAACGAATATAAGTGAAGAATACGAGTATTCATAAGAAAAAGCGGAGCGTATTTCTCTCCCACACAAAAGAATGCTAGGATCCAATTTATTAAGATAATGAAAATAACAAAAACAAACATACGCTTCAAGATGTGACAGAATTCAAATATAGTTTCACTAGAAATGACCTGATAGTTTGTTGATGAAAAAGGGGATGCCTTGGGAATCCCCAAACTTTGACACTTGAGTCTTCTTGCATTATATTGGGCTGAACCAACAGGGCATCCCCAAGCTTTGCCGTTACTATACTCTTGATCACATTATATCATCCTTCTCTCTTGATCCTTGAAAACTTCCTCCACACCAAACTTAGAGTAAACTTTATTAGAGGGTTAGTGCACAAAAAATTATGATATTATGTAGGAACACAATTTCTACCAATTGCTACTGGATATTATCTACAGCCACTGATAATTTGTTCGATAAAAAGATCTAATCAAAATAGCAAAACAGGCATTGCAAAATAAATGACAGAATCTGTCAATAACAGAACAGTCCGTAAAGACAAATTTTTTCTGGGCACTAAACTTGCTCAGATCAGAAAACTCAAACTAATAAAAGTTGCGCATACATCTGGGGATTATGCACAAAAAACGGCAGATATTTCTGACGTTCCAGTGAAGAGTTATGAATTTAACGGTGAACAACAGAAATCTGTTTATGTGCAGGAATTGAAATTTAGCATCAACTTTCAACTAGAGACTTATCTTGACACAACATTGCAATAAATAAAGAGACAGAGGAATTTCTACAGAGGTAGGACAAGTCCTTGACTCAATATATAAGAAAATAACAGAAAATGAAATAATGGGTTGTCTCCCAAAACTCTTTCTTTATAGCCATTAAGATAAGAGATGCTCATGAGAAAATAAGAGTTGAAAACTTAAGAGAGCATGAAGAGGCAAATATCAAACACATTTAAGTCTAACCCTCTTCCTATGCAAAGAAAACTTGTAAAGAAACAAGTCATTAAAGCACAAAGCAATAAGCATTGGAAAGCAAAACAAATGCAACTTTAAAACTTTCAACATAAAGAGGGGGAACTTAATATTGTTGAGATGGATAAAACCATGTTTCCCTCTCTCATAGTAACTTTCAGTAGCATAAATAAATTCAACCATATAACCACAAAAATCATTCAACTTAGATAACATAGGCACATAAAGAGGATCATTAAATTTATTTTGGAATTCATTAGCATGCTTCCCTCTTTCAAAATAGTTATTAAGATCAATATTAAGTTTAAGAGCGTGGTTGCAGCAAAGATTTGAAACTAGAGACAATTGCAAACCACATAAGTATTTCTCAATATAAGAAAATTTCTCCTCCATGGTGTAACTAGGAGAATTCAAGAACAAAATAGAACTCTCATGAGTAAGAGTACCATCAGAAGAATCAATTATATCATTTTTATTCTCAACTTTTAAACATAGATGATTATCAATAAGCATAGTACCATCATCTAAAGCATTATCATATAGCATTTTAACCAATCCTCATCATTATCATCAATAAGTTCACTTGTAGCATCATGAATAAATTTTATAACATAATTATCACATAAAACATTCTAATGATGAGCCATATGCATAAAATAATTAATACTCTCCGCATAAGCATAGTCATTCTTATTAATTGTAGTGGGAGCAGATTCAAAAAAATAGCTATAATTATTATTCTCATAACCATAATCATCAAATATAGGAGGCATATTACAATCAACATAAAATACATCCTCAATAGTGGGTGGACCAAAAATATCATTATAATTATCATATATTGGAGGCAAGGTATCATCAAAGAAAATTTTCTCCTCCATGCTTGGGGGACTAAAAATATCATGCTCGTCAAAACCAACTCCCCCAAGTTTAGACTTTTCCATAGCATTAGCAATAATGATTTTCAAAGAATTTATACTAATAACATTACTACCACTATTATCTATTATGCAAACAAATTTCGATAGGTTTTTTAATTTTCTCTTCAAAAGTATCATGTCCTAATGCAATATAAATTTCATAGAGATCCCTAATTTGTGTTGTTGTTTTCCATTAGCCTATCTAGTGAAAATAAAAACAAGAAACTAAAAGTAATAACTGCAGAATCTAAAGGAGATACCTTCAAGCGCTCCCCTCCCCGGCACCGGCGCCAGAAAATAGCTTGATGTCTACGCACGCTTCTATTCTCGTAGACAGTGTTGGGCCTACAAGAGCAGAAGTTTGGAGAACAGCAGCAAGTTTTTCTTAAGTGCATCACCCAAGGTATATCGAACTCAGGGAGGTAGAGGTCAAAGATAACCTCTCGAACAACCTGCAATTAAGATATGAGAAGTCTCTTCTGTCCCCAACACACCCAATACACTTGTCAGATGTATAGGTGCACTAATTATGCGAAGAGATAGTGAAATATAAGTAATATGGATAATTATAAGTAGTAATTGCAATCTGTAATAAAAATGGCAGCAAGCAAACATGTAGCCGAACTTGTTGGAAACGGTGTTTCTATTCTTAGAAACAAGCCCTAGGGATCCTACTTTCACAAGTGGACATTCTCAACAATGACATCAAAGTTAAATAAATAAACACTACTCTCAAACACTCTCATGTTGGATAACAAACACCATTTATTGTGTAGGGCTACAAGAGCACCCTCAAAGTCGGAGTAAATTAACACCAACAATTTCATAAAGGGAATCACACACGGTGCACACACTGGTGAATAACCCCGGAGTTAATATTAAAGTAACCTTTAGAGTGCATAATAGAAAAAGAGTAACATCACATATTCAACTAGATTACAAAGCTCATGATCACATAAAGATCACATGGGAGAGAGAGAGATAAACCACATGGCTACCGTCAAGCCCGCAGCCCCGGGGGAGAACTACTCACGCATGGTCATGGTGATGAGGAGCTTGATGGAGAGGTGCAGCCCGGAGTGGAGACGGCGGCCCTTGGCAGCCACAGCGCGGTGAGGGGCGGCGGTGGCGGCAGCCCCGCGGTGGCGGCAGTGGGGGCGGCCCTCGACGGCGGCGGCGGCCATTCGCGGCCACGGCCACCCTTGGTGATGGGGATGGTGTTGAGGAGATTCTCTTCCCCAAGACAGATGTCTGGTAGGAGGAAAATTTGTGGTCTTTGGATTTTATCACGACGTAGGGTTCCTTCCATTATATGGACTCTCGGATTTCCGTCAGCCCTCTTGGGCCTCACGAAAACGGGCATATCTGGAGCATCCGGACTCGGATAGGGCTGTTTTCGGGCTTAAAATTTGCGCATGAAAATTTATGACAACTCTCTATTTTTTTTTACGTTGTCTCCGGTGGTCAAACTGACGATCTCTATAAAAAGTTCTCAGACATATTTCAGGAAAGTCCCAATTCGAGTGCAACAAGGTTTCCTCTTGTATTATTGATAATTTCTACACATCAAAAAGTAAAACGAGAACATTGTGCACTTTTGCAACTATTAGTAGGTTAGTCCAAATAAATCATAAGATTAACACAAAAACAAGTGCTAAAAGCATAAAATGGCATGAAACAATCAAACATTATAGATACGTTTTGGACTCAAGGCTCCATTCCTCGGCGAACACTGGGTCCACCGGCTGCATGGTGTTGAAGGAGGCTTCTTGGGCTTCCTTCAGGCCGGGCCACTCTTCCTCCTGCTCCTCCTCCGGCTCCGGCTTGGGCTCGCGCTTCAGCTTGACGAGGCGCCGAAGCAGGGAATGCTGGGGAGATGCCGGCCGGCGCGTCGCGGGGGTGCGGGGTTTGCCGATGCGGAGGGCGCCGCTACGAGGCACAGGGCGCCCGAAGTTCAGGAGGGGAGGGGTGAGCGAGGCGTACCGCGTTCCCGCCAGCGGAGGAGAGAGCGATGCGTACCTTGTTCCTGCCAGCGTCGACGCGGTCGCGGCTCCGGAAGAGGAGGAGGAGCCCGCGCCCATCCGACGCGGCATCCACGAGCGCGGCGGCATCGTCAGCCGGGGCTCGTTGCCGCGCTCAATGTAGTCCAACACCCATGGGAGGGTGCGGTGCTCGCCGCCCCACCACCGCTTGCGCCCGATGGAGTTGCAGCGGCCCTGTTGGGGGAATGATAACCCGGTAGGCCCATGAAGAGGGAAGCATAACCCGACAGGCAGGAGGCCTGGGCGAGGTTACCCTGCACTCCACATGAGCAGGGTTACCCTTGGGTCGGAGAGCTCATTTCATAACCCGGCGGAATTATAGCCCGTCAGAATCATAACCTGGCAGTATCATAACCCGGCCAGGAAGCTAACCCGGATCTGGGTGAGGTGTCAGGCGAAACCCGGATTTGGGTGTCAGGCGAAACCCCGATTTGGAAGAGGTTTCAGGAATACCCAGAGAAGGAAGGCTCTAGAAGACTCAGAGGCAATATTCATCACCGAGCTCAAGACTTGGAGGATAAGAAAGACAAGACGAGATAGAGTAGAACTCCAAGTAGTCTTACCATGTAAACCAGGAGACCAGGCGCCCATATAAGCCGGCTCCTAGGTCATAGAAAGATGGGTCAAGAGAGGCTACGATAAGCCATAGTCAAGCCAAGTAAGATAGACAAAATAGAGAGAGCTCCCAAGAGAGATCTCCCACACCAGAGTCATCGAAACCCGGCGATCGCCATTGGCGCACCATGTAACATATTATCACATCCGTGATTTATAGCAAGACGTAGGGATCCTCCACCGAGGGGACCCGAACTTGGGTAAAAAACATCTTCTTCCGCGTAGAGCTAGACAATCTCCTGAGCGCCAGAGTCGCCTTGCCCCTCATCTCAAGTTTCCACCCGGAAACATCTGTCGTGACAATCCCACGACAGGCCCTCCACGGGGTCGTTGTTGCTGCGGTCGGCGACGTCCTCGTCGTGGCAGCGTCGGAAATACTCCGACTAGAACCCGTCATTGTCGTCCGCTCTCGGCGCTCCGCGGCCTGCTGCGATGTCAGTCTCGCGCGAACTTCGGCGATCGCCGCCCTGAACTGCTCGCTGGCAGGGACAGGGGCACGTGGATGCCTCCCGCGCTAAGTTGCCACCCCCTGCCCGGCGGAGGCGCTGGGGACGCGCATGTCCGGCGGGCACGGGTATCCCGCGTTGTACAGCGCCCATGCCTCCTCCTTGTGGAGGTGGCGGCGGCACCAGCCGTTCGCGGCGGCGGCGGCGGCGGGGTTGTAGGCCATGACTAGGCTAGGTCGTGACGGTGGAGGAGAGGAGAGATGAGTGTGAAGCAGAAGCGGCGAGAGAGGAATGGCGAGTGACGACGAGGCTCGTGGGTTTTATAGCGCCGCGCGGCCAGGCGAAGGGTAGGAGCGGTGGCCATTACTGTGCGCCGCGTGAACGCGCCATGCCATTAACTCCGACAGCCTTTGACTGGGGGAGCTCACTGGCCGCCCGCCACGCCATTACTACGGCAGCCTTTGACCGACACGGGAGCCGAAAAGACAAGTCTGGGCGGTTTCTGTTCGCGCCATTTTCTCCCGCGTCGCTGACAGTGCTGGCCCGCGTCGCCTTTCCCGCCATTTCGCCCCGTCATGCCGAACACAATGGGCTGGGTTTCGCCTGGAAACACCGACACTATTTTCTGTTGAAACGGCGCTAACTGGATTTCTGGATGACGGCTGGTGGAAAAATGATGTATTTTTACTTCCACCGACGTTAAAAAGATCTCCTACGGACGCTATGGGGCGCGACTAGAGATGCCTAAAAGACGACCCGAGGGACGGAGGGAGCGCCCGTTTTTCAGTTCCAGCCTCGATCCGGAATTCGAAAGTTCACTAGTGTTAACTTTGATTGTCAAGCAGAGACACACTATAGTAGTTGATTGTTCATGCAGAGATAGTATAATGGTGCGTATGATTTTCTACAGTGTAGGACCATGTGGCAGAGCATGTGGAGGGACAACGTGCGCGGGCACGATCCATGCTCTGGAGTCCGGAGCACATGACCGACCCAGGATCCGCTCGGCCGTGCGTCGCGTGGAAAGGTGAGGGTGAGACGGCAAAACGGTGCCTGCTGTTGACTGTCCAGCACTTTGAAGCTGGGATCCCTTCCAGAAGACCGAGTTGACTGTCTGTCTCGTCAGAGAGTAGGAATCTAGCAATAATACTATGTCCACAGAGAGTTCAGACAAGCATCTTTCTGCCCATCGCGTCTCTCTCACACCGTCATGATCACCGCTTAATTAACCGGTCAGTGAGATGTTTCACCGTCGTTATTAGAGCGTTTCCACCGGCATCTCCTTAATTTTTTCCGCTTTGAGAGTGTTGAACAGTTGTCCGGTCAATTCAGTTTGCTGCACATACAGACATCCCCACTGAAATTCGATACATTACAACGAAATTTAAATTACATTTAAACTACAACCAATCTATATTTAAAGTACTACTAAACTAATCTAACGTCAGAAGGAGGTGTCACGTTAGGGCCAGCCTTGACGTCTATCGCCACGTGAGAAATATGACCTCGTTGTCATTCTTCCCCGGCTCAGCGAAGCAGCGGGAGCCAGTCTCATCGCAGCCACTGACATGCGCCATACATCGCCTCTCGCCCTGCTATTCGCCATCATGACGTGTGTCGATATCGCTGTTGCGTGTGCACACATGTGCCTCTTTTGGCGGGCCCTTGACCGGGGCAGCGCGGAGCTCCCACTCCTCCTGCGCTGCCTTGTGCAACTGACTCTCCCTCCCCGCTGCCTCAGCATCAAGTTGTCTCCTCTTTTGGGCAGCTGACCCAAAATACACCATCTCTTTAACTCCTTGGCCTTCCAGCACCTCTTCTCAACACATGTGCCTTCTCGGTCAAGTAGAAAACTGAAGAGGATCGTGTGCAGAAAACAAAAAAAATTCTAGCGACGATATCCTTAAAACATGCCAAGATCTATTCTATGCAGATATAGTAGTACGAACGGAGATCGGAATACATACCCTTATAGACTGAAAGCGGGATTACGTTCCCGTATAAACGTTGACGATGAAGACCGACGAACCCGACCTCAAGGTCGTGTAGAGGAAGCAGACCTCCCAGCACCGCTAGCGCAGCACCTCGCAGGGCGTTACACACGTACGGTGGAGACGACGGCCTCCGAAGCTCCAGTCCAGGACGAGCAGCGGAAGACTTGGACCGGAACACCAGCAGCGCGACAACGGGCTATGGTGGAAGAGCTCCCCCTCTCAACTCGGCGCAACTCCGACAAAGTGAATCACGAAAACGAGAGAGAATTGAAAATTAATTGGTGAATTAAAAAGCCAGGGGTGCCCCTTCTTATATAGCCTCCCAGGGGGAGCCAACCTGCTCACCAGGCAATATGGGACTATCCCCACATGCCTGGTGCGGCTGCACTTGGTGCGCCGGCCCCGTGGTGGGCTCCTTTTGGCCCACCTGGGCCGGCCCCAATGCCCCCACCGAATTTTCCCTAGGGAATTTTTCCCCTCTTGGGCATTCTTTCGACCAGAAGGCCCATTTAGTGAAATCAGACTAAATAAATTCGAAAATAAATATATAAAATCATATTTAGACATTAATTACACTAATTAATATCAAACATATTATATGTAATTTATTCTACCTCCGAAAACTATTTCTTCGCTGCCCGATCTCCATTGGACCACTCCCGGGACATTCCCGGTGATCTCTTTCCTTTCCGGTTGTCTTGTCGAAACTACTTAAGTGTGTTACCCTAGCGGTTCCATATAATAACAGACATGATCGAGACTCCTCTCCGATCAATGACTAACTCGTAGGCCTGGACCCCATGAATTAATCCCTGTGATATAACGAATGAATTCATTTATTAAACCTGAACGTAAAGTCTTAAACCTTTTACCATAGCGATACTTAGCGTGTCCGAGGATCGTTTATAGATATCTCCATATCTAGCTAACCTCGTTACCGACAACGCTATCTTCTACTCGTCTATGATTTCATGTCTCCGTGACCTAGTCACATGTTTGCAACCTCATTAGACATAATCTCACCGAGTGGGCCCTATAATATCTATCCTGCTATACGGACTGGCAAATCCCGCTCTTGATGCCTCGTCTCAACTACTCATTTCCAATACCCAAAAGTATCACCGTTATTGTCATACTAATTAAGATACGACGTTTGGTACAATCAAAATATATTCCAGGAATAACAATAAGAGTTGGTCTCACGGTAAAAGGCGTAATGACTACGTCCTACAAATATGGGTATGTCCATCACATCGTTACACCAACGATATGACTTTCATTGTCGACCGGCGCCATGCCCTATGATCGGGAAACCTCGATCGTCGATCGCGCAACGTAACTAGTCTAAGTAGAGGCTACTAGGGACCTGGTTGTTTAAGCATCACACCCGTATTAATGTTTCCGCTTAATACGGTTACAGCATGACACAAAAATATATTATGAACAAACGAGATATAATAAATAAATACTCTTTATTAATTGCCTCTAGGGCATATATCTTTCAGTCTCCCAATTGCATTAGAGTACAAATTAATCTAGATTACAACTTGATAAAAGATTAACACCCATAGCTAATTGGTGTTTTCCATGCTTGTCAAGCGGAAGAGGCTTCGTGAGTGGATCTGTCACATTCAGATCCGTATGCACTTTGCAAATCTTCACATCGCCTCCTTGTACGTATTGGAAGCGTCGGAGAATGTGTTTGGTGGTGGAGTGAGACCTTGGCTCCTTGCCGTTAGCAATGGCACCCGTATTGTCGCAGAAGAGGATCACGGGGTCTTGCACGCTCGGAAACACTCCAAGTTCAATGATGAACTTCCTCAGTCACACAGCTTCATTCGCGGCTTCGCAAGCAGCAATCTACTCCGACTCCATTGTACATTGCGCGGCGATGGGTTGCTTCCCACTTCTCTAGCACACGGCGCCTCCATTCACCTTAAACACATAACTTGTTTGTGACTTAGAGTCATCGGGGTCTGAGCAAAAACTTGCATCCACGTAACCTGTTACGCCAAGTTTTTCATCGCAGACACCATATACAAGGAACATTTCCTTTCTCTTATTGAGATACTTAAGAATACTCTTGACAACAATTCAATGCGCCATTCCATGATTACTCTGGAAACAGCTTGTCAAACTTAGAGCTAATGCCATATCAGGTCTAGTACTTAACATTGCATACATAATCGATCCTATGGCTAAAGCATAAGGATGTTTAGTCATATCGGACTTATCCCGTTCCGTTACCGGACAGTGTGCCTTTCGCAATGTTTTATTCTTGATAACCGGCAGAGAACCCTTATTTACCTTCTCCATACCGAAATGATTCAATATTTTATCAAGATAAGTACTCTGACTCAACGCTAATAGACGTCTTGATCTATCACGATAGATTTTAATGCTTAAGACGTATGCAGCTTCTCCTAAGTCATTCAAGGAAAATTTACTGTTTAAATAATCCTCACGCTATTCAAAAGTTTCACATCATTCCCAATCAGCAATATGTCATCTACATATAGTGCTAAGAACACAATCGATCTCCCACTCATTTTCTTGTAAATGCAGGTCTCTTCCAAATTTTGGACAAATCCAAAACCTTTGATTACCTCATCAAAGTGAAGATTCCAGCTCCGAGATGCTTGCTTCAATCCATAGATGGAGCGTTGAAGCTTGCATACCTTGCCAACATTTTCTGAATCGACCCTCAATGTTTCCATTTAGGAAGGTTGTTTTGACATCCATCTGCCATATTTCATAATCGTAATAGGCAGCAACTGCTAACAAAATCCGAATAGACTTCAACATTGCTACCGGGGAAAAAGTTTCATCGTAGTCAATCCCATGAACTTGTCGAAAACCTTTTGCGACAAGCCGAGCTTTGTAAACGGTCACATTACATCAGCATCAGTCTTCTTCTTAAAGATCCATTTATTCTCGACGGCCTTGCTCCCTTCGGGAATATCTATCAAAGTCCACATTTTGTTATCATACATGGATCCTATTTCGGATTTCATGGCTTCTAGCCATTTCTCGGACTCTAGACTCGCCATTACCTCCTTGTAGTTCGTTGGTTCGTCTTGTTCAATTAACATGACGGTGCAAGCCATATTGCCATACCATTCTGGTGCGATACGAGATCTACCAGACCTACGAGGTAGAATACTTTCCTTGACAGTTTCTCCCACTCCATCTGTGGAGGACGTTTCCGGAACAGCTTCCGTTGCGCCACTCGAAATTTCGAGTTTAGGATCAACGATCTCATCGAGGTCTACCTTCCTCCCACTTACTCCTTTCGCGAGAAACTCCTTCTCTAGAAAGGTACCGTCTTCGCGACAAACGTTTTGCCCTCAACTTGGTTGTAGAAGGTGTATCCAACGGTTTCCCGCGGATATCCTACAAAGACGACTTTCTCCGACTTCGGTTCGAGTTTGTCGGGTTGTAGTTTCTTAACATACGCCTCACAACCCCAAACCTTCATATATGATAACTTAGGCTTCTTGCCATACCATAATTCATACGGTGTCGTTTCAACGGATTTGTACGGAGCCCTATTTAAAATGAATGCGGTTGTTTCTAACGCATAACTCCAGAAGGATACGTGCAAATCGGTAAGAGACATCATAGATCGGACACTATCCAGTAGAGTACAATTACACCCCTCAGACACGCCGTTACCGCGGTGTTCCAGTGGCCGTAAGTTGAGGCACTATGCCACAACTCTTCGGATGTGTGCCAAACTCAAAACTCAAATACTCGCCACCACGATCGGATCGGAGGTGCTTCATTTTCTTGTTAAGCTGATTTTCAACTTCACTTTGAACTTTTCAAAAGTTTCAGACTTGTGTTTCATCAAATAGATATAACCGTATCTACTCAAGTCATCTGTGAAGGTGACGAAGTAACGATAACCATTGCGTGTCGACACGCTCATTAGTCCACACACATCTGTATGTACGACTCCCAACAAGTCCGACGCTCGTTCAACGAAACCTTTGAACGGTGTCCTGGTCATTTTGCCCATAAGGCATGATTCGTATGTATCGAGGGATCCAAAATCCAACGAGTCTAAAAGTCCATCGGAGTGGAGTTTCTTCATGCGTTTTATACCAATATGACCGAGACGACAATGCCACATATATATGGCGGTATCATCACTACACTTAATCCGTTTGACTTCTATGTTATGTATGTGAGTACTACGATCGAGATTCAACAAGAATAAACCATTACTCTCGAGAGCATCAACATAAAAGATATCATTCATTGAAATAGCACAACTGCTTGATACTGATTTAAATGAATAACCGTCTTGTAACAGCAAGACCCACTTATAATATTTACACTCAACGATGGTACAAATAACACTTATTTAAAATCAAAACTAATCCCGATGGTAGATGTAGAGGGAGTGTGCCGACAGCCACCACGTCGACTCTCGATCCGTTACCGATGTGCATCGTCACCTCATCCTTAGCCAGCCGCCATTTATTCCGCAACTCCTCCTGAGAGTTACATATATGAGCAACAAAACAGTATCAAATACCCAAGTGTTGCTACAGGCGGATGTAAGGTGCACATCTATAACATGTATATCAAATATACCTTGCTCTTTGTCGACTATCTTTACAACTTTCCTGTCCTCTAGGTAGTTGGGGCAGTTGCGCTTCCAGTGACCTTTTCCCTTGCAGTAGAAGCACTCCACGCCAGTTTTGGGACCAGATTTGAAAGTCTTGGGCTTGGCAATCAGGTTGCCCTCCCTCCTGGACTTCCAGATCTTCTTTCCCTTGCCACCGGATTTCTTAAAATCAACGGTCTTGTTGACCATCAAGATCGTGTGCTCCTTCTTGATCTCCACCTCAACAGTATTGAGCATCACGAAAACTTCACCCAGAGACTTAGCCATGCCCTGCATGTTGTAGTTTATGACAAAGCCTTTATAGTTAGGGTGCAACGATTGCAGCACCCTATCAATCGCCAGCTCATCGGGAATCTTGCATTCCAGAGCGTTCAGGCGTTAAACGTAGCCAGACATCTTGACCACGTGCTCGCTCACACTACTATGCTCCTCCATCTTGGCCGAGAAGAAAATCTCAGAAGTTTCATATCTCTCAGCCTTAGCCTGCGACGCAAAGACAGCCTTGAGATCAGAAATTATCTCAAAGGCGCTCATCTTCTCAAAGCGCTTCTGCAGGTCGGCTTTCATGGCGTAGAGCATGCCACTCTGGACAAAAGCGGAGTCCTCCGATTTGGTCTGGAAGACCTTTTTCTCACCATCAGAGGCTTCATCTGCTGGAGGGTCACCTATGGCGGCCTCAATGGCGTAGGCCACCCTATGGGGAGTGAGGAGGATACTCAGGTTGCGGAACCAAGCCATGAAGTTTGACCCATTGGTCTTAAGATTTTCTTTCTTAAGGAACAGACCTAGGTTAAACGAGGGGCGAGACATGTACAATGGAATTTACAACAACATAAGACTTTGTTCATAATAATTTTGAGTTATAGTATTTTTAGAAAATAACTAGCATAACTCCCACTCAAATGAACATCCCTCCTGCTCGTTTAAGAGATTACACGACCCCAATCCATTGCACCACCCCTCATCGTCAGAGCCGCCAACGCAACTTCAAGGGTAGACAATTGTCCATCACACCAATTTTGTGACTAATGCTCGACCTTTCGGCCTCCGTGTTCCGAGTCCATATCTGCATATGCTAGGCTCACCACTATAACCTCCACGTAACGCTTGTGCAACATGGCTTACACCCACTGTATGTGAACGACGATATGTCTGACACCCGATCGTCACGGCCTGCCTCATAACGTAGAACTTTCTTGGTGGTGCTCGTTGGAGGAAGAAACTAGTGGTATTTTTGAAGGGGTCATCTTTTATATAATTACCGCCGCGTAACTAATATATACTAATATATATAATCACACAATATAAGATGCACATAAAACATCAAATGTAATGCAATATGATATAGTCCATTGCGCCATGGTCTTCTTGGCGCCCGCAGTTCATAAACAATTTAATTAACCTATCTTGACCATATCACATAGCCCCTGCAAAATAAAGTTAGAAGTTTCTACTTTATCTTTTGCATATTTTACGTGGCTGGGGCTTTCGTAAAAAGAACCGCTTCTTACCTACGAACTTATGACCACAACAACGATCCAATAATTGCATATTTAAGCATCCCTTTCGGGCACTCTATTGAAAATGCAAGTCCAACTAAAGAGAGAGACACACACCCGCCAGCCACAAATACGGTACAAGCCATATGTCAGTAGTGGAACCATTCTCGCGTAAGCGTACCCGTAAAGTCGGTCTAGTCCGCTTCATCAACTCGATGTCGCTGGAATCACAAGTGCACGCTAGAGGGTAGCAAATAACAGGAACAGTGCCCCCGTGCAGTTAACGGGTTCTAACAGCGTACAACTATATCTACGATAGATCGGCTCTGATACCACTGAAGGGGATCGTGTGCAGAAAACAGAAAAATTCCTAGCGACGATATCCTTAAAACATGCCAAGATCTATTCTATGCAGAAATAGTAGTACGAACGGAGATCGGAATACATACCCTTGTAGACCGAAATCGGGATTACGTTCCCGCACAAACGTTGACGATGAAGACCGACGAAGCCGACCTCAAGGTCGTGTAGAGGAAGCAGACCTGCCAGCACCGCAAGCGCAACACCTCGCAGGGCGTTACACACGTACGGTGGAGACGACGGCCTCCAAAGCTCCAGTCCAGAACAAGCAGCGGAAGACTTGGACTAGAACAGCAGCAGCGCGTCAGCGGGCTATGGTGGAAGATATCTCCCTCTCAACTCGGCGCAACTCCGACAAAGGGAATCACGAAATCGAGAGAGAATTGGGGAATTAATTGGTGAATTAAAAGGCCAGGGGTGCCCCTTTTTTTAAGAGTACGCAAAATGCGTACCTTTGATTTATAGAAGGTAGAGGGGTACAATTACATAATTTTAATGTCCTAAAGAGGACATCCACACCACACCGAAACAAAAGCCTACTCTCCGGCTTCTACATTGTCTCCTACACCCCTAGCAGCAGGCTTGTGATGCCGCTTGGCTAGTATCCACAACTTCATGTCCACCAAAACCCTAGCCGCTAGCACATCTTCATTGCATTGCTGAGCAATGTTGCCAAAAACCCTAACATTCCGCTGTTTCCAAATTTGCCAACATCCGGCAGCCACCAGCGTATCGAACCTGCGCCGATCATCCTTACAGATCCGCTTCCTTGCCATCAACCACCATCCTTCGAGTTGATCACCAAGTTGGGGCAGAGGTGCTGTTAACTTCTCCTGTAACATGCAGCGGTACCAAACTTGCTGAGAGTAGACGCATCCCATCAGTAGGTGGTCAGCTGACTCCGACGCTTGATCGCATAGATGACACGCACCGACAACCTCCTCCAGCCCGTGCCTCACTCGACGATCAGAAGTACAAATTCTGTATTTAACGGCAAGCCACATGAAGAGTTTGCACTTGGGCGTTGCCCAAGACTTCCACACAGCGGCGTCATAACTGACTCTGATCCCACCCTCCGTTAGTCGTCTATATGTGGATTAAGCTGTGTAAACTCCTGAAGCAGAACTTCTTATATAGGCTCCCAGGGGGAGCCGACCTGCTCACCAGGCAATGTGGGACTATCCCCACATGCCTGGTGCGGCTGTACTTGGTGCGCCGGCCCCATGGTGGGCCCCTTTTGGCACACCTGGGTCGGCCCCAATGCCCCCACCGAATTCCCCTAGGGAAATTTCCCCCTCTTGGGCCTTCTTTCGACCAGAAGGCCCATTTAGGTTATTCAGACTAAATAAATTCGAAAATAAATATATAAAATCATATTTAGACATTAATTACACTAATTAATATCAAACATATTATATATAATTTATTCTAGCTCCGAAAACTATTTCTTCGCTGCCCGATCTCCATCGGATCTCTCCCGTGACGTTCCCGGTGATCCCTTTCCTTTTCGGTTGTCTTGTCGAAACCCCTTAAGTGTGTTACCCTAGCGGTTCCATATAATAACAGACATGATCGAAACTCCTCTCCGGTCAATGACTAACTCGTAGGCCTGGACTCCTTGAATTAATCCCTGTGATATAACGAATGCCTTTCATCTATCAAATCTGAACGTAAAGTCTTAAACCTTTTGCCATTGTGATACTTAGCGTGTCCGAGCATCGTTCATAGATATCTCCATATCTTGCTGACCTCGTTACCGACAATGCTATCTTTTACTCGTCTATGATTTCATGTCTCCGTGACCTAGTCACATGATTGCAAGCTCATTAGACATAATCACACCGAGTGGGCCCTAGAGTATCTATCCTGCTATGCGGACTGACAAATCCCGCTCTTGACCCCTCGTCTCAAGTACTCCTTGCCAGTACCCAAAAGTATCACCGTTATTATCATACTAATTAAGATACGACGTTTGGTGCAATCAAAGTATTTTCCAGGAATAACAATAAGAGTTGGTCTCATGGTCAAAGACGTAATGACTACGTCCTACAAATATGGGTATGTCCATCACATCGTTACACCAACGATATGACTTTCTCAACGTAACTAGTCTTAGTATAGGCTATTAGGGACATGGTTGTTTACGCATCACACCCGTATTAATATTTCCGCTTAATACGGTTACAACATAACACAAAAATATATTATAAACAAACGAGATATGATAAATAAATAAACTTCTTCCTGTCGGCGCCTCTTCCCCATCATTCGTGCCTCGTCGGGCCGATGGAGAACTTTTTCCACCCAACGACGCAATATCAAAGCGGCAAGCCTCACATGCACGTGGACGGGAAAAGCAGGGCAGGAAGGTGGCTCATGCAGGAACCGATGGGTGCGTGTTAAGGCGCCGACACGCCGACGACAAATCTCCGTCACGTTGGCTTGACAATATGATTTTAGAAGATTATTCCGCCACATTTCAGGTGCGACGTGGCCGTGCGCCGAATGACATAAACAGGGCACACCTGTCACTAGCCACATGTTGGGAAGTTGGGATGCTGTTCAGCAGCTCCGAATCCGCCACAAGTTTAGAGGCCTCCTCGGAAGTGTTGGACCGGACACTATTTTCATGCAACACCCAATGTGGTGCGGCTGTATTTCGTGTCTGGAACCCAATGTGATCTTTTTTTTGAGAATGAACCCAATGTGATCTGGGGTGCTTTGGGGTGTCGATGGAGTTGCCGTAAGACACATGGGTTGTTCATGCAACGCGACAGCACCGCTGTGCTGCGATTCTGTAAGACGTGTCCCGGAATTTGACGAGTGCTACTCACGCATCTGATCGTGCCGCCACGCACACGTACACAACGGTTTTCCGGTACGTGTTTGCCGGGGAGCCACCGGACTCCACATCGAAACCATCACCGGCAATTGGCAAAGAAAACTCCGGCACCGGCACGCACGGAGACATGCATGGGGCTCTGCGATGGACCTGCATGCATGCATGCATGCCTGCCGTCGTCTTCCTTGGTTGCTGAATCCTGAACCCTCGGCGAGCGTAGGCGGTTCACGACATCTTGGGACACCGCACGCAGCTCGCTTTGACAAATGACAACTCGACAAGCGACAGGCTTTCGCACGCCCAATAAACAAACCCAGTCCGTACCACATGGAACTGCTAACACCGGAATTAAGTACGAAAACAGTTGCATGCATGCTTGGGTACACGCACAATCAACTTTGACCAATCGTGCGGTGCCAAACTGGCAATCTTGCTCGAGCTTCCCCTTTCCCGGGGAGGCCGGGAGAGGAGCCTACAAAATCAGCTCCGCCGTTCCAGTCTCTCTTTCTCCTTTCGTCACAGTGGAAGACTCGAGTCCTTAGATTCAGAGAGATTCAGAGTCCGGTAGTGCAGCTATGAGCTGCGTGAGCCTGCTGCTCCTGCTGTGCCTCCTCCTGGCCGCGCTCGACCCCTTCGCCGCCACTGCACACAGAGGTGAATGAATCTTTCTGCCATAGATCATCACAAGTATTACCTTCTGTCATATACAATGTCGAGTGTTGGTTCCACGTACGGTAAAGCCTGGCATGGTAATAACACCATCACTCTTGATCTCTCTGTTTTTTTCCAGAGCTGCTAATGGCGGCCACGGGCGACGAAGAGGCCAAGCTGTCCAGAACAGAAATGGCGGCAAAGGACGCAGAGGCGGCGGTTCGGAAGAGGAAGGAGGAGGACACGAACTGGCACCGTTTCAAAACAAGAAAGCTCCCGTCGGATGCCAAGAATCGGTTCGACGGCCGTGTGCCCTTCACCGCCGATTACTTCGACGTCCATAGCCACCCGTCCAAGCACCACTAAGCTGCTTGGGAAATGAAAATACAGTAGCTTTAACAGTAATCAGTATAGTACTATCTAGCTTGCTGGCTAGCTCCGTGACGTTTTCTCGGTCATCTTCCTCCTGCTGGATCCCTTTTCTTTGGAAGCCGTTCTAAGCTGTAAGTTACTCATCTCGCTTCGTGGCCTTGTCGCACTCAGCAGCTATGGTTTTGTTGACATTTTTGTTAGTTCTCGGCTACGCCCTAGCTAGTAATGATTATCCTATACTACTGCATACGGTGTTAATTAACTGTAAACAACAATTATGAAGCGTTCCACCCACTCTATTATGGTGACGCCGGCTGCGCTGTACTCACTCCGTTCCAAATTAGATTACTTTCATTTATAGAAAAGTGTATAAATTGCACTCACTCGGTTGTGAAATTGGGTGTGTCATACTACCCTGGCTCCTAGCCCACCCCCAGCAATGCATTGGCCAACGCCGACACCAATCTTCACCATCTCCCTCACAAGCTCGCTGCCCTTCCCTCCTCTCCCCAACGACCCGAACCAAGGTGCATGGATCAAGGTTTCCCCAACCTTCTATCCACCTCTCCATCTCTATGTTCAACTAGGACATAAGAAGACATTATGATAGCCAGAGTTACAAAACACAACATTTGTGGTGGCCACTTTGATGACATAGAGTGTGGCTTTGTAGCAGCCACAGCTTAGTAAGGATTAACTGTGTAAAAGTTAGCCATCAACCAAAGAAACAAAATTTCATCATACTAATGTGAGCACAAAGTTGGTATTGCTTGTAGAGTGACCAGTGTTTATGAAGCAAATAAACATCACGAAATTTAAATTAACCGTTGTTAATATAGAAGTTGTGTGATACTTTGTGTATTTATCAAGTCATTCTTGCACTATAACTACCCTCGTCTCAATATGCATGTGCATAGGCAAAAAATGCTTAGATACGGGAGAGCTTGACTAGTAAGAAATGTGCACAAATATATCCCCTCTATTCAATAACATGTGAAAACACCTTCATATCTACAAGTAGAAAAAGAATGATACATTTCCATCACGGGCAGCAGGATGACTACGTACTACAATGCATATGATCTTGAATCTCATAGTGGATAAATTTTCTTAAAACGATATTCCAAATGTCAAGGATAATTATTATGAAAAAGGGACATCAATGAAGTAACTGACTTTCAATAAGAACAACAAAGACTGTGAATTATCGACATATTTCTCCACTTATCATGAACATGCAAACATCCCACGTTAGTGGTGGAGCTACGTCTATATATTTTGTTTGGAATTAGAAATTGAAACTAATATATAACTAATTATTAATTATATGAATACATATATTGTAAAGTACAAAACAATGCATCATGCATATAGAGAACATAACATAGTGTGGCAGGGGGCAATTGCCCCCCCCCCCCCCCACCCCCTCCACCCTCAAGTTGGAATCTAAATTTTGTATTTAACACTAGTGTCCAATAATATATCAATTTGATGCTGTAAAAATAGATCTAGTAGTCTCCCAAGGTGTGCTTTTCATGAGTGAACTAATGTCAAGATTCTATTAAAACATAACTAATCCATTGTCCAACTTAATATGTAAAGAAAACATTGACCGATTTAGATTCACTTCATCGTATGTTACATGACAAATGAAATTTCCCATTATATTTCAAATGGAAAAGTAGCATCTCTAGGACTAACCATATATATCTAAATACCTTGGCATGAAACCAAAAGGTAGAAAGTTAAGAAAACATATTTAATATTGGCATTGAGGTTACATAAAAATCATAAATTTATCTTGGATGTTAGATATGAATTTTTTGGCTAGTATTTAGAAGAGGATAATGTCAGGATTTAATAGGAAATACCATATGCCATGATTTGTATTCAAAAGGTAACATTTAGAACTTGGACAATTCCCTGGGAATAGCTGCGTCAGATTTGAGAAGAGGATCATGTCAGGATTAGGCAATACCATATGTCATGATTTAGATTCAACAGATAACATTTAGAACTTAGACTCGAAGATTCATTTGGCAAAGCTCCTTGAAGCTAAAAAATATATTGGAGAAACAAGGCTAAAATTAGGTGGGTCAAACTAGGATGAGGAAACACCATGTTTTTTCACACTATTGCCACTAAAAGTTTTAGATCCAATTATATTTCTAGTCTAGGAGATATATATGACAAAATTGTTTGTGATCATGATGTCAAGGGAGCTGTTTTTTGGCAATCATTCAAGGAGAGAACTGTCTGTAGTGATAACTCAATTATGTTATTGGACATTTAGTGTATGATCTATCCAATTCCAAACATTGATTTTCATAGCCTCGTGGTACCCATTCTCCGAGGAGGATATTGATGACGTTGTCAATAATATGCCATTTGACAAACACTTGGTCTAGATGGATTTAATGGAGTTTTTATGAAAAAAGTGGTGGAACACAGTCAAGGAACAACGGTATATGCTCGGTTTGATTTGTATGATGATTATATTGACATTCAGATTTTTAATATTGCCTTTATTACTCCTATTACATTTATTACTCTTATTAACATTCGGAGTTCTTCAGATTCCTCTGTTCCTGGGTGGTCATCCACAAGTGAATATCCCACAGGTAAATCCCCTGGGGACAACACTCAACTCATACAACCAAGCAACCAATTCCACCCAGGTGTTTGATTATAACTTAGTAGAATTTAACATTTCATCAAAAATAGTTTTGCATAGCATCACAATTCTACTAAGTATTTTCATAGGAACCTAGACACAGGAATAAAGAAGTCTAAACATGGCTTGCGTAGCAATACTATCCTACACATGCTTATAGAAAAATAATCTACTTATGCATAGAAAATAATAGGACTTTTATGGGGGTGTGCCACTTGCCTTTGAATGTTGTCGTTGTTCACAAACTCTTTTCAACAACGAACGTTTGCTCTCCGTTCAATCTAAAATATAAGCAAACAACAAACAACAATCAACAAACAACAATCATCAAACATACATGCACATACATAGTGAACAAATAAGTTTCATAAAACTTCTAAGGAAAACATGTTATGTATGATATGCAAAATATTTCTAAGGACTAGAGATGCATGTCATGCCATGAAAATCTTTTTAAGTCTTAAGTGAAAGACAAGATTAGGAAAGAGGGAAAAGATAGAAGAAAGATGTAGTTGGTCTTCCAGGCTTCATCTCCAGACTTGTAATATTCTCCTTGGTGATGTCTTGATTGAATTCTTGGTAGACTTGAATAATCTTCAGACTTGATGATTTTTGTATCACCCGGGGCTGGTCTTGGATTTAACTTAGTTTTCATGAAGTCTCAGAGAAGAAGGGAGAAAAGAAAGAGAGAGGGAACAAAACTTGGAAAATATTTCTGGTTGGTCTTCATGAACTTCTTCTTGATTTTTCTTCTAAGTGCTTCTGCTCCTTGAAGATATTTCTGAAGTCTTGCTTTGGCTAAGTTCTTCATTGGTCTTCTAGCTCCATTGAACATGCTAAGTGTCTAAGTGTATCACTTTACCAAAATGCTAAGTTGAAAATAATCCTAACTTAGAGAAAATGGGGGGGGGGGGGGGGAGTTTTCTTATGTGAAATATAACTACAAAATAAAATATGCTATGAATGAAATGCAATTTTAAATCACAAAAAGCATCAAAATAACTTTTGTGATTTCTTTATAAATATGCATGAGGTTATAAATGCAATTTAATTAGTTTCTATTTTTGCAAAATATAAATAAAGAAATAAATATAGGCTTAAAGTTTTCTATGATTAAATTTTTATAACAAAATTTTATAAGTAGTGCTAATGGGCAGGGGACGTTTTTTTAAAAAAAAATAGCAATTGGATTTACTTACAAAAATGTTTATATCAAAAGTTATGTCAAATTTACTAAATATCATATTTTAAATTTGAATAAATCTAAATTTATCAAGGTTGGAAAACAACAGAACTAGCATAATCTATAGGTCATGGGCTTTTCAAAGATATTTTATTTACAAATTTTGACCTTACAGAATAAAAACTATAATTAAAATAATATTTTACGTGTATCTTTAAATACCAAGTTAGTGCATGACTAAAATACAAGTTTTTATTATACCACTATTTTCTACACGTTCATACGATTCCATAGACTATAAAAACATCAAAAACGGAGTTACGGTTGATTTAATATTAATTTTGGAAGTTATATCTAGGCAGAAAAACAAAAATGGAAATTAGCTGACACAACAGTCGCGTGGCGCGATGCTATTGGCTGATACCGATTCAAACAAGTCAGCTAATCTACACCGCTAGATCAAGATCTAAGGGCTTACATCGAGATGGTCTGAAGGTGGCGGCGCGGTTCGCCGGAGTTGGGGGAGACGGCGGCGCCGGCGGCGGGTGGAGGTCGGAGACGACGTTCGCGTGGTTCTCCGGACGTGTAGAGGGGCTCCCTGTATGCGACACGTCGCGACGGAGAGGATGGTGGCGTCGACGTTGTGGCGGGTGTCCGAGAGTGGCGTGGACGTTCCGCCGGAGAAGCTCGGGTCACCGGCGAGCTCGGTGAGCACGAACTACACGTCTTTGCTGTGTTAAAAGAGGTAAGACGGGGTCAGTGGATGCGCACAGGGGTGGGGAGAAAGAGGAGAGGGTTATCGGCTTCGGGGGTCGCCTCACCTTGCCGGAATCAATGAAATCAGCCGTGGATGTGAAGAACTCCGGCGAGCAAATTCGTCGGCATGTGGGCGTATTGGAGAGGGCTTTTTTTGGGGGGGGGGGGGGAGGGGGGGGATGGAGGAGGAGGTCGAGTGCTATCTATAGGAACCAACCGTGCTTGATTTGGTGCAGTAATTTGCCCGCAATCAATCGGAGATTAATTTCGACCAAAAACACCCATGTTTAATGGCGGACGAAATTAGAGCAATTTAGGGCATTTAAGAGAGGGCTTTTATGGGGGAATGAAAGAGGAGATCAAGGGTTTAAATAGAAACAAACGGTACGTCATTTGGGGCTCTAAATTAACGGGAATCAATTCGGGAAGTATGCACGTGAGCTGTTTTCGCGTTTCCTGGTTCTGGAGCTTTGAAGACGATGCTGACGTCAACGATTTTTTTCTTTGATAACTTTTGATTTAAGACTCCAAATTAAGTTAAATAAATTTCTAAAAATTTATAAAAATAATATCTTTGTGTTAAACCAGTTGTGGGCATGTTTTAAACACTTTTCAAAAATCAAATTTTGAATTACTGACTAATTATAAATTTACCACTTAATGTCAAATTTGAAAATATGGCTTAAATAATTTTGTTTTTGGCTAAATAAAATTTATAAAAATACAACACTTATATAAGTTTAAAATTAAGTTATTTAAACTCATTTTCCAACATTAAATCATTTTTGGCTTTAGTACAACGTTAAATAACATAACACTACTATTCGCAATGAAAAGGGGAATATAATGAATGTATTTTTAATTGAAAATAATTTGTGCACCATTATATTTTATATTATGATAATTCATTTGAAAACCTTATAACAACTTTGGAAAAGATTTTTGATTTAATTCATTTCTTATATGGAAAATATATTCATGAAAGTCATTTTTTGTTTTGAAAATAAATGAAAATCCTTTAAGTTAATGAAATATTTATTTGGATAATTCATTAATTAAAAATATATGAAGTTATTAAAGGTATAAACTAAAGACTTGTAATATCCAAATTATGTTTTGAACTCAGGTAAATGAATAATAATCTTCTGCCAAATAGACAATGTTTTCAATAGTTTAAAATAACACTTGAATTTATTATTTTAATTTATTTATAGCTAAGGCTAAGTGGTTGAAATTAATTACTTATAAGTAAACTATTTACTTAAAATAAAATGGTTTGTACATTATAAAACATTTGTCAAATTACATATTAAGGTTTTTTGAAATACAATGGATAACATAATGTTTAATTGGAAGTAACTTTTGAAAATAATGACACATTGGGAATTTTGAAATAATAGACTTTTTCAAATTGGTTGAAGTCTTTTATAGTTAGTTTTCTTATGCATTTTAATATTTTATTTTAAATCAAAACAAAAGTTTTAAATTTTAATGATTTTTGAACATTCCAAAATATTGGGATGTTACAGACTACCACCCTTAAAAGAAATCTCGTCCCCGAGATTCGGAGAAGCTAGAAAGACAAAGCAAGTGCTTGGAATGATTCTGATAACTTGAGAGGTTTGAGAAATGTAAATGTTTTGACATGGAAAATTGAGAACTGGCAGCGAATAATTTTTCTGATTAGGAGGATAGAAAGAAAGATAGTTTGGGATTTCTGGGTTTAAGCAATTGGATTGGAATTATCTGGGTGGCTACCACCCTTAAAAGAAATTTTTGTGGTCAGTCTAGGAACTTTATTTAATCTTGTTTATTTCTCTGATGTAGAGCGTACAAGTATTCAAAATACAATGACATGTGGTGGATACAGAAAGTTTTAGCACATACGTTTTCCACTCGGTCCTTGGAGAGATTTATCCTTCTTCCACTCAGGGCAGCCACTGGCATAGTGTCCCTTATCTTTGCACTTGTAGCATCTTATGTGGCTAAGATCTTTCTTGGATTTAACCTTTTGCCCTTGTTTCTCCAGGATCTTCATGAGAGACTGTTGCATTCCTTCCTTGGTTTGCTGGTTAGCTTGTTGCACCAAGGGATAAAGTTGACACTGAATTGGGACATGGTTTGTTCCTTCACACAGGAAGCAAGTAACCCGTCTTATGCGGCATCCTTTAACTGGACGTCTGGTATGACCATGGGGCCACTCATCAGGACATTCTTTGGACGTATGTCTTATCTCTCCACAAGTTTTGCATGCATTTAGTTTGGTCATAAGGTTCTCTTCAAAATCACTATGGTTTTGATCAATCTTAGGCAGTTGGTCATTGATCAACTTTCACAGCTGACTCTAGTTCTCTAATAGTAGTCGCATAGTTGTATGCAAATCATTGGTGTTGGTATTGGGTGAGACATTTGTTTGGTTTAGAAAGCAATGAGTTGAATTATTTGTACTATGGAGGAATCCTAGTTTTTAAAAAAAAACAAGGCAACCAATCTATAACATAATCAATCAACATCTAACAAACATCAAGCAACAAGGTTCACAACAAACAAACAATCTAGTATTGTCATATAGCCAAGTTGATATGATCAATACACTAACACGATATCGTCATTCTATTTAGGTGGTGGTCAAATCTACCTCCTTCGTGAGCGCTTCAAGTTCTTGTTCAACTTTCTTGGATATCTTAGAAGTGTTGGCCGAATCCTGTTTCTTCAGTGGTCTTCCATGCATGTAGAACTTTATGTTGAATTGAAACTTTTCTATATGAAGCAGTAGAATCAGACTTAGACTACAAGAACATGGTCATCTAGAAAAAGATATGAGGTTTTCAGAAGGTTGATAGTAGATGAGAGTATGAGGAAGATAAAATGAAAAGTTTTGTTTTTAGAAAAGTGAATAAAATAGATTTTCAATCCTATGGTCAAATCCTATTTCTATCCAAACCTAGGTTTTCGAACCTACAGGCAGCACAGTGCTCTGATACCATCTGTAGCGTACCTGCACTTAAAATATGGCAGATACCTGTGTATAGTGCAAATCCCTGGATCGATTCGTTTGCACACACAGCCTACGATGTAATATCACAACAAAGTATCAATTTTATTACATCGATGATCCAGACTTACAAAATATTCGATACAAGTTGCATAGCATAAAGCTAGCTTTAAAATAGTACACAGCGGAAATACGATAGCAGTGAGTCTCCATCAACTTCATGTTGCCACAGGCGAAAACATGTTGGTTGTAGACTCGAAACCTTTAAATCGAAACCTCACTCGTCATCTGATCAATCTACAATAAGAAAAATATTGCAACAACGTTGGTCAGATTCCATTAAAATGGAGTCTGGCAAGTGACACTATGGTGGACACTTAATGGAATAACTCTATAGCCTATATGCATATTTGGCTGGTGGAGTTCAAGGCTATTTTGCATAAAGCCAATTTTTCCTATCTCTTTGGAAAACACTTTCTTCAAATCAAGACAAGTATGGCATGAAAACCATAATCTCATCCTCCCTTGTTCACCCATCAAGTTTTATTTCTGAAGTTGGAATGGTGGAATCCTCCGTTGACGTCCTCGTTCAGCTGCTCAATTGTCCGTTTCCGGGGACACGGCTAAGTACTTAGATTTTAACTCTACAGAGGTTGTGCACGTTCACCATTGTACCCATTCAACCCAAACTATCCTTTACACACCATTTGTGATAAGGGAAAGGAGAAGAATGAGACGAGATCTTTCAGAAACATTTTCCCTCCCCATGCTGGCCTGACGCGCTCCATCTACAAACCACTACCACCACCTGTCAGGCCGGGGCGAGTCCATGCAGCTTAGTTGATCAAGCCAGAGCCCATATTGGCAATGGCTGCACGAGAAGCAATCTTCACTCGGAGTTCTTCAGATTCCTCTGTTCCTGGGTGGTCATCCACAAGTGAATATCCCACAGGTAAATCCCCTGGGGACAACACTCAACTCATACAGCCAAGCAACCAATTCCACCCAGGTGTTTGATTATAACTTAGTAGAATTTAACATTTCATCAAAAATAGTTTTGCATAGCATCACAATTCTACTAAGTGTTTTCATAGGAACCTAGACACAGGAATAAAGAAGTCTAAACATGGCTTGCATAGCAATACTATCCTACACATGCTTATAGAAAAATAATCTACTCATGCATAGAAAATAATAGGACTTTTATGGGGGTGTGCCACTTGCCTTTGAATGTTGTCGTTGTTCACAAACTCTTTTCAACAACGAACGTTTGCTCTCCGTTCAATCTAAAATATAAGCAAACAAAAATACAACAATTAACAAACAACAATCATCAAACATACATGCACATACATAGTGAAAAAATAAGTTTCATAAAACTTCTAAGGAAAACATGTTATGTATGATATGCAAAATATTTCTAAGGACTAGAGATGCATGTCATGCCACGAAAATCTTTTTAAGTCTTAAGTGAAAGACAAGAGTAGGAAAGAGGGAAAAGATAGAAGAAAGATGTAATTGGTCTTCCAGGATTCATCTCCAGACTTGTAATATTCTCCTTGGTGATGTCTTGATTGAATTCTTGGTAGACTTGAATAATCTTCAGACTTGATGATTTTTGTATCACCCGGGGCTGGTCTTGGATTTAACTTAGTTTTCATGAAGTCTCAGAGAAGAAGGGAGAAAAGAAAGAGAGAGGGAACAAGACTTGGAAAATATTTCTGGTTGGTCTTCATGAACTTCTTCTTGATTTTTCTTCTAAATGCTTCTGCTCCTTGAAGATATTTATGAAGTCTTGCTTTGGCTAAATTCTTCATTGGTCTTCTAGCTCCACTGAACACCCTAAGTGTCTAAGTGTATCACTTTACCAAAATGCTAAGTTGAAAATAATCCTAACTTAGAGAAGGGGGGGGGGGGGGGAGTTTTCTTATGGGAAATATAACTACAAAATAAAATATGCTATGAATGAAATGCAATTTTAAATCACAAGAAAGCATCAAAATAACTTTTGTGATTTCTTTATAAATATGCATGAGGTTATAAATGCAATTTAATTAGTTTCTATTTTTGCAAAATATAAATAAAGAAATAAATATAGGCTTAAAATTTTCTATGATTAAATTTTTATAACAAAATTTTATAAATAGTGCTAATGGGCATGGGACGTTTTTTTTTCAAAAAAAATTAGCAATTGGATTTACTCAAAAAAATGTTTATATCAAAAGTTATGTCAAATTTACTAAATATCATATTTTAAATTTGAATAAATCTAAATTTATCAAGGTTGGAAAACAACAGAACTAGCACAACTTTTCAAAGATATTTTATTTACAAATTTTGACCTTACAGAATAAAAACTATAATTAAAATAATGTTTTACATGTTTCTGTAAATACCAAGTTAGTGCACGACTAAAATACAAGTTTTTATTATACCACTATTTTCTACACGTTCATACGATTCCATAGACTACAAAAACATCAAAAACGGAGTTACGGTTGATTTATTATAAATTTTGGAAGTTATATCTAGGCAGAAAAACGAAAATGAAAAATAGCTGACACAACAGTCGCGCGGCGCGATGCTATTGGCTGATACCGATTCAAACAAGTCAGCTAATCTACACCGTTGGATCAAGATCTAAGGGCTTGCAGCGAGATGATCTGAAGGTGGCGGCGCGGTTCGCCGGAGTTGGGGGAGACGGCGGCGCTGGCGTCGGGTGGAGGTCGGAGACGACGTTCCCGTGGTTCTCCGGACGTGTAGAGGGGCTCCCTGTATGCGACGCGTCGCGGCGGAGAGGATGGTGGCGTCAACGTTGTGGCGGGTGTCCGAGAGTGGCGTGGACGTTCCGCCGGAGAAGCTCGGGTCACCGGCGAGCTCGGTGAGCACGAACTCCACGCGTCCGCTGTGTTAAAAGAGGTAATACGGGGTCAGTGGATGCGCACGGGGGTGGGGAGAAAGAGGAGAGGGTTCTCGGCCTCGGGGGTCGCCTCACCTCGCCGGAATCAATGAAATCGGCCGTGGATGTGAAGAACTCCGGCGAGAAAATTCGTCGGACTGGGGGCGTATTGGAGAGGGCTTTTGGGGGGGAATGGAGGAGGAGGTCGAGGGCTATCTATAGGAACCAACCGTGCTTGATTTGGTGCTGTAATTTGCCCGCAATCAATCGGAGATTAATTTCGGCAAAAAACGCCCATGTTTAATGGCGGACGAAATTAGAGCAATTTAGGGCGTTTAAGAGAGGGCTTTTATGGGGGAATGAAAGAGGAGATCAAGGGGTTTAATTAGAAACAAACGGTGCGTCATTTGGGGCTCTAAATCAACGGGAATCAATTCGGGAAGTATGCAGGGAGCTGTTTTCGCGTTTCCTCGTTCTAGAGCTTTGAAGACAACGCTGACGTCAGCGATTTTTTTTTCTTTGATAACTTTTGATTTAAGACTCCAAATTAAGTCAAATATATTTCTAAAAATTTGTAAAAATAATATCTTTGTGTTAAACCAGTTGTGGGCATGTTTTGAACACTTTTAAAAAATCAAAATTTTAAATTATTGATTAATTACAATTTTTCTCACTTAATGTCAAATTTGAAAACATGGCTTAAATAATTCCGTTTTTGGCTAAATAATATTTATAAAAATACAACACTTATATAAGTTTAAAATTAAGTTATTTAAACTCATTTTCCAACATTAAATCATTTTTGGCTTTAGTACAACGTTAAATAACATAACACTACTATTCGCAATGAAAAGGGGAATATAATGAATGTATTTTTAGTTGAAAATAATTTGTGCACCATTATATTTTATATTATGATAATTCATTTGAAAACCTTATAACAACTTTGGAAAAGATTTTTGATTTAATTCATTTCTTATATAGAAAATATATTCATGAAAGTCATTTTATGTTTTGAAAATAAATGAAAATCCTTTAAGTTAATGAAATATTTATTTGGATAATTCATTAGTTATAAAATATAAGAAGTTATTAAAGGTATAAACTATAGACTTGTAATATCCAAATTATATTTTGAACTCAGGTAAATGAATAATAATCTTCTGTCAAATAGACAATGTTTTCAATAGTTTAAAATAACACTTGAATTTATTATTTTAATTTATTTATAGCTAAGGCTAAGTGGTTGAAATCAATTACTGATAAGTAAACTATTTACTTAAAATAAAATGGTTTGTACTTTATAAAATATTTGTCAAATTACATATTAAGGTTTTTGAAATACAATGGATAACGTAATGTTTAATTGGAAATAACTTTTGAAAATAATGACACATTGGGAATTTTGAAATAATAGACTTTTTCAAATTGGTTGAAGTCTTTTATAGTTAGTTTTCTTATGCATTTTAATATTTTATTTTAAATCAAAACAAAAATTTTAAATTTTAGTGATGTTTTAACATTCCAAAATATTGGGATGTTACACCCATATCTTTACTGATGCGTCCTACCGTACTGTTGTTCCTTGTCGTTCCCTCCCGCGTGCTACCGTACTACTATTCCTTGCCGGTTGTTTGTCTTCCCGGCCTCACAACTTGGAGCATGGTGAGACAACAGTGTTAATTGCAGCACCCCGGTGGCGCGTGCTGGTGGGTGGCAAGTTTGGTGTAGCACGCCGGAGCGTCCGGGGGCTGGTTTTTTGGGGGTCGAGAGAAATCTCTTGTCATTCTTGACACTGATGCGGTGACACCTGAGGGTGTCACCGTCCTTCCTGAAGGTTTTTTGGGCGTCGTTTGTACCTCCTCCCCATCCCGCATGGCGTACCGGGGGAAACCCTAGGACGTGTCCTTTGGATCCGTTTGGGCAACAGTGGCGTCATCGTCGCTCACCTTCTTGAAGGTGATGCTTGGTACGTGGCGCTTCAGAGTGTTAGGAATATGGTGAGACTTTTCCATAGGACGCAACGGTTGCGAGTCATCTATTTTTTTCATCGAACTGTCGTTGTTGGCATTCTTTCTTTTCTTTTTTGTTTCTTTTAGACTTACTTTGTGTTGTTTGCCCCAGCGGTGGTCTCATGTTTGTTTCGGTTGGTTGCTATATTAATATAGCGGGACGGAAGCCTATTTCATGTAAGTATGTAATTGTGAGATACAATAATAGGCAACTCGTGCGGGGCGTAGATCACATTGTGTGGACACAACTAGATAGGTGACTTCTCTGCCTATATTTTTCGATAAAAGGCGCTTTATTAGTTAAAAGGTTTAAGTATTTACACCTGACCTCTGCATTCTCATCCTGTATGTACCACCATTTCACGTTAACAGTGCCGGGATGCAGCTAGCTCGGCAAGCCTGGTGACACACCAAGAGTGCCTGCATGTGGGCCTGAGCTGTCAAAACGGGTCCAAAAATTAAATGGGGTAAAATGTGGAAATTTTCCATCTAAATGGTCTACCCAGAAAAATTCTCGTTAAATTGGGTAATTGCTGTCACAAATGCAAAACTAGGGGGCAAAATTGGAAATTACTCATTTTATTATCACGTAAAGGGAAATAATGTGATTCTATGGAACCATTAAAGAGGATCCCTCGCATTTGTGCACCTACGGTATCTGTACTCTTCCTATCATGGTGTCTTAGTGAAGAGACGGCTATGTTGCACCTCTGGTGTTTGTGCTCTTATCCCCTCCAATATCTAAGCTCCCTGGAATTACAGCGCTCCGAAGACGTCCACTTGGCAAGATGTGTATGGTTGCTTGCAAACCGTCCTTCAGCGTGGGTGTGGGGCCTTTGGTCGGTCTGTTCCCGTTTTGCATCGCCGCGTGTTGCTGCTTGTTGCGCTGGGCATACCGCCTTTCCCGTGGTCTTCCAGTTCTTTGTGTTTGTGTGTGGAATCGTTGGCGCTGGTGGATTTGGACCGGTCGCTCCGCCGGCTCCTCGCCGCCGGCTTCCTCTGTTTTCTAGGAAACGGAGGAGAGTTCTGCGGAGTTCTCCTCTACCTCTTGCCTCGAGTTCAAATACATAGTCAATCGCCCTCCTCCGACCCCGACGGCAAGCGCGCCTCCATCATCCACGACTTTGACTGCCCATCACCCACGCAGTCGCCTCGGACTAGCCCCCTTCCCCCAAGTACGCTCGTGTGAGCGCCATTACTGTACAGGTGGCCACCCTCTCCTCGCCGCGGCCTCTGCCTCCTGCTCCGTCAATTCCGCGCCCCCGGAAGAAGATGGCGAGAGAATAAGTTGTACTTTCTCTCCTTTTTCTTTTTGATTTGTGATGCAAATAGACTTATCGCACCGGCTATTTTTACCGGGCTGTGGGGGAGTCAGGGATGGCAAAGGCGCGTGCTTGCCACGGTGACTGTCGTGGCTTGCGGGTTTCAGCATGAGAATTTGAGACACTGGACTCTGATCTAGGTTTGCTATGTGGACGTATTATGATATTGTTTTCTCCCTTTATCCAGTATGATGTCGGTTTCCTGCTCTAGCCGGATGACACAAAAGCAAATAGTTAACTAAAGGATGATTTCATAGCCGAAGGTTGGAGCTGGAGATACAGTTATTGTTTGGAATGATGAGTGGGAGATTGATGGTTCATAATTCCTCTATACCAAAGGTTCTCTAGATTATACTCTTTGATAAAGATGGTGATATCTCGGTTCAGAACATGGTGATGAGTGTGGACAGATCCACATAATTTCATTTACCACTCTCCAAAATGGCATATCAGGTGTTGTTTCTCAAATCTCAAGTGGAGATTGATTTGAGTAGCTTGTATGAATGGATTTGTTCCTGGAAGTGGGAGATTATGGAGCTGCTAAATATTATGCTTTCAAGTTCAGTTATGTGTTACTTTCCCTTTGTACAAATGGATTTGGAAGTCTAAATGCATCATGAAGATTAAGATCGATGTTTGTGTGGCTGCTAGTCAGTGATCGTCTCAATGCGAGAAACCTCTTACAGAGAAGGAATTTGAAAGTTATAGAGGATAAACACTGTGTGCTTTGCCCTGACAGATTTGTGAAGATACACAACACTTGCTGTTTGACTGTAATTTTAGCAGAATGGTCTGGTCGTATTTTCAGATTAACGGGGACACATTCTTTTCTGTAGTGGTATACTGGTATTCCTTTCATGCTGGCACATCTGGAAGACTAAACCCGAGATTTTTTTAAAATGTTTGGTCTTCTTTTATTGGCTGGCATGGCAACTTTGTCCATAGTTTTACTTTACATCTGCATAAATTCAATAGCTGACAAGCTAAAGATAAATTTAGCCCCTGTAAAGGTAGATTTTCTCTCTATTCTCTGTACATATTTCTTTTGGGGTTTCAATAAAGTTGGGACAGGTGTTTGCTCACCGTAAGTGGTCAATTTTTTTGCCATTACCTGCTACTCTAGGTTTATGGACGGTATATAGATCTTTAAATGTATCTGACGTTTTAGTTGTGTTCTCCCTCAGAAGAAGCTTAGTGGGTTCTATTAACATCAGTATTCGTTAGCTCCTTAGCACTTGAGATTCTGAAAGTTATTTCTGCATTTTGTGTTATCTTCAAACACCAGCAAGCTGATTCACATGAATTTGATTAACATCTGGTTGAGCACTTTCGTTGTCCAAGGACCATCCAAGAGTGTGCATTCAGCTGAGCGTGGTACTGTAGACTATTTCTATTTTGGACTGAAACTGTACTTGAATTTAGTTTAGTCGCCTTCTACTTAAGGAGAATCGTAGTTGGTCTTAAGACTATCAATGTCTATATGTCCTTTTGAGCTTGTGGGCATCATATTCGTATGGCTATTTGTTTTTAACAAAATCTAAGTATTCTTCAGTTGACGGAGGCAGAAGGAATTGAGCTGAATCTAATATGCTGAATTTGTTAGTGAATGCTTATAGTACTCCTGGAAGGCATGTGGAGGCGCTGGTTGTTTTTAAACATATCAAGGGTAGTTAGTGTAAGTACTTTCTCATGTATGAGAATACTGATTTTTGTGGATTCGTGTTTGGGTGCCATGGTTTAACTTTCTTTGAAGTATCTCTTACGAAATGCTTTGTTCTTTCTCAGGATATGACACCAAAAGTTGACATAAATATTTGAATTCTTCTTTCAAATAAATGTTTGATTCAAATCTGGAGCTTTCACTGATGGTGGCCTCTTGGGTGAGCAGACCGTCCACTAATACTTGATTGTACTTTTTTCTCAAGGCTGTCATTTAGGAAAGTAATCATTGCACATTTTTGTTTACTTCTGAAATCAGGTTTATTATAGTATGGAGATAAATTAGTATGAGTGCACCTGTTGGATCAATTCATTTTTGGGTACTTATTCCCTCTTATTGATTCCACGTTTCCAACTTAATCTGTTCACTTCGATGGGGGTATGAAGTATATTTAGAGGACTTCAGGGGTTGGGAACAACATAAAAGACAACCAATGAAAGAGACAATTATACAGACGAGATCCACCTTGCATGTTGATTCCATATTCCAAAAAATATCCTGCAACACCTTCCAACTTTATTCTTGGTACAACATTTTGCAGCGTGCTAAGCAAAAGCATTGCCAATAATACGATTTTCTGACTGATGCTTACATGATACTTGTGAGTTATGACTTATATTTATGTAATGGAGTTTGTCGGCTGGTTCATTTGTATTCAGTAGCGGATATGGTGGACGATTAAGTTAGTAGCTACACATAGTTCAGGAGTACATATTTGTAATGGAAGTATTATGCATACACAACTAGTGCTGGGGATAGTGAATTTGTTGCCTAGAAGGACTCTGTTCGCATTGTGGCTGTGTGATAGATGGGTATACAGTCAAATTGTAAATGTTACAATGCATGACACCATATGGGATCATGATGTTCAGTTCTCTTTAGATATTGTATGTAGTTGGTTCGTCATTTAGACGATAACATAGATTACCCAATAAGCTATCTTTTATGTCAATTTATTAGAATATCAACAAAATGCACATTTCCTTACTTTCATGGTTGGATTAAGCTTTCATAGTTTTGGATCTATAAAATAACCATATGTAGTATTGTTGGTTTCGGTCTCATCTCAATCATATGCCATTCACACATGATATTTTATATGCAGGAGCCCAAGCCGGTTTATTGCATGCATCTTGCTCGAACAAACATCTCAATACATAGCAAAATAACGAGATATCCCAGTTTTTTCGTATCATCATGGTGATTTTTTAGAAACAAAATAATAATAATTAATCTTTAGTGTTCACATCCATTGTTAATTAAATTTATCATCTATGAAGAATATTTGGTATATTGTTTTAAATCATCTTTGTAGGCATCAGATGTGACCTATGAGTGGGTGGCAATTGTGATATATCATTGTCTTTTCTTATAAGAACTGATATAAGCAATATGCAACTTTGTTTATCAACTTCTGACTGTCAAAAAGAATTAACTTAAAGAGTTGTTTTGGGTTGTTTTTTCAAAATCAAATTGTCTAGGTGACAACCGATCTAAATGTGTGAAAACGAGTATTTGTGTTTTTATCTGTTTTGCAAAATCTAATTATATATTTAGGTTGAAGATATTTTCAACATGTCTTGGTACGACCCAGTTGATTGCATTCAAGCCATATCTTTCATTGATGCTCTTTTACTATTAGTTCTAAGAGATGGCCACTCACATAACCATTTTTTGTCGTACATTTGTCATATAGATCTGTGAGAAGTTCTGGTTCAGCTATACCTTCTTTTCTGCATGTGGTTCATATACCTTCAGTGGTTTTGTTACAACTTCAAATGTCTCAAACACACCCACTACCAAGTCTTTATTTTCTCTCATCTGCATTTATATCATATACTCCCCTCCATTATAAAAGGATGTCTCAACTATGTCTAAATTTATACACGCAAGTTTAAACAAAGTTGAGACATCCTTTTATGGACGAATGGAGTATATATAATTGTATGTCTCCAGATTTTTCAGTGTTTTCGCTAATGTTATTGGTCAAACTTTTCAGATGAGATGACTAGCTTGCTTACACTCATAAAAAAGATAAGATTATTGAACTTTTCAGATATCATGATTAGGTCGAGGATGGCTTGTGGCGATGGGGTCGCCTTCCTCGCTGGCATACATTCTTCCCCTACGCATTGTTTGAGGATGCACATTTATCATTTCATTTTCTTGGACCGAATTCAGTCAAAACAATTCAGAAACAAAACATGATAATTTTGTACGAAATTACCATATGTTACTATGAAGTAGTATATTATTAGACTATTTGCTTGTTCACTGTGTATCAATCAATGTAGATGGCCAATTTGTTTAATTATGTGCTTTTCCAATCTTAAGTCTCATTGTTATACTCATGCCGAGTTCTCTATTGTGGGATGCCAAAGGATAGGTGATCGAACAAACTAATTTCATACCGGCCCGCAGCAAAGCGCGCGCATATCCTTCTAGTCTTTATCTAAGCAAGCTGCTCTGAATTTCTCTTAACACCTCGCCAAGTTGAGAACGGCTGTAGTTGTAGATAGCTGGCGAATGATGCCCCCGAAGCATGGAGAGCTAACTGAAGAATAGTTAGAATCGCATTTGAGATTGATTTAGTTGAGTACCATGAAAAGGCTTCACGGATTATGCCAAGATGATGTTCGAAGTATCAGTTTCGACAGTCTAATTGCTGTTGCACTGTTAGCTATAGTTTGTATGTTCAGTTTCGTCAGACATAAAATTCAAGGGTGAAACTGGTCATGACTTGGTCATTTCTTTTGTTTCCTGTAGAATAGTACTTCGCCTTTATATCGTCGTGGGATGGCAAGAGAAAGTGGAAAAGAAACATATCATGGCGACGAAACGATCGCGGAAATCTGGGATGATATGTCCACTACCGGTTCCTGGCCTGAATCGTAGGATCGACGTTTAGTTCTGTAACAACCAGATAAATTGGAGTGGAAACAGAAAACCTGCAGCAGTTGTACGCAGCACAAAACTCTCGTCTATCCAATTCACTTTGATGCTCGTGTGAGTTCATCGTAGTATTTCAGTGCAGGCCGGCTTTTGTCTTTGACAGGGTTTGCAAGAGCAGATGAAGCATTGAACTGCATAAATATCTCTATACAATTTAGCAGGAAGTTTGAAGAATACTTAGGTAGCATAGGTCCATTACACATTTACACTAAGCACATTTGATTGTAGAAACACAAATTGTCTCATTGTCAAGCTACATTTTTTTTTTGAGGTAAAAGTGGTCGATATCCACTGGCCGAATAGATAGAAGAGATGATCCAGTTTATAAGGGAAACCGGGTCCAAAAACCATACAAGCTGTACAATGCCTTGTTTATAAGGAAAACAGAGTAAAAAACCACAAAAGTGAGACGACCCGCCGTCCACACGACACAAACCGACCAAACACACAAGACACACCAGCTACTCCGGGGCCGCCGCCCTGACATAGCAACCAGGACGAAACCTCGCATAACCCGAAGTCGAACCAGTCAGGGTCGACGAGCCTGCAGTCCGCACCGCACCAAGGCGTCACCCAAACCGCCTGTTCCGGGGCCGCCGCCCCGACGTAGCAACCAGTACGAAGCTTCACATTGCCCGAAGTCGAACCAGTCGCGTCGACGAACCCTGCTGTCCGCACAGCACCAGGACGCCACGCAATCCACGCCTAGTCATGCCCCTGCCCCATAGGACCATCACCGCATGGAAGTTCGAGGCTGCCACCTCGACGTCCGCCACCATCCGGGGCCGCCACCCCGACATCCACCTTCCCCGACCCCGGAGCTATCCTGCCAATCCATCGTGAAGCCATCGCACTGCGAGAGCCAAAAACTCCAAGACGACGCCTCCAACAAGGTAGTGACGCGTCCATCACCGTCGCCCGCCCCCGACGGAGCTTAGATTTTCACCCGGAGTCTTGAACCTTGATCGCGTCGAACCGGGTCGAGTTCCACAACGACGCAATCAAGAAAGGAACAACGCCTGGAGGCGCTGGCGTCGTCGGCACTGACCGGAATCCGTGCAAGCTTTCGCTCGGAACTCTTCCCGTCCATGAAGCTCAGGGAGCATCCGGTTGGAAGCATACCTCTGTCGCCAAACCACCAATCTGCTCCGCAACAGCAGCAACCATGGCACCTCACGCCACAACAGCAGCCCTGTCGGCCACGCCTTTGCCGCAGCCCCTGATCCGGGGCCGCCGCCCCGGCCTCCTCTGGTCCCCCACCTCCGCTGCGACGCCCGAGGGTCGGAGCGTAGCAGCAGACCCACCATAGCTCACTCTGCGAGCCGTCGCCCTCCTGCCACGCCGCACCGTGCAGCCAACGCCTTGGCCCGCTCGGCCCGCCCGTAGGCCAGATCGAGCCCGACCGACCCCCAGCGCTCCACTGCCGCGCACGGCTGACGCGCCCCCAAGCCGCGTCGCGGCCGCCATCTCGCCGCGCCTTAGGGCCCGGCCACACCGCACCACTGCTCCTGGCCGCGACCCCGACGCCCTCCGTTGTCCCTGTCCCGGGGAGGCGCGAAATCGGAAGGAAACGCCCCGCCGCCGCCTTCCTCGGGAGCGCACGGCTTTGCCGGCGCCTCCCTCCGGCGGAGGCAAGGCAGGGGGAGCGGTGGATGGGGGCCGGCGGCGGCGGAGCTTGGGTTCCCCCGAGCCGCCAATTAGGGTGACGCGGGGGTCGTTTCTCTTGTCCAAGCTACATATTTATAAATCATGGGCTAGAATCTTTAGCAGATACTAGACACAACGAGAAAAATAAGTGTCACAACTTTGATAGAAAGTGGATGTATGTAGTTGCTCATACTCCGTCGGTTTTATGTCTACATACATCCACTTTCTATTAAAGTTGTACACTTATTTTGGAACGGAGTGAGTAGTTGCTCATACTCCCTTGGTTTGGGTTAATAGGTCCCAAGGCGTTTTTCAAATACGCCGAGTTAGGCATAGCAAGATGGAGTATTAGATACTACACAAAGTGCTCGTTAGGCACCCATCAAATCATTTTATTTGGCATCCCATAATTTCATTTCCTCTTAAAATCTTAAGTAATCTCTACTATATAATATGCCTTAAGGTGAGGCGTCGTACATCACAGCGTTTTGCACTTTAGTCCCTGAACAATTATGAAATCAACACGCGGTCCTGTTTTAAGTCGTATACCGCTTCTAGGTCGAGTAGAGAACAGAGGACCTGTGGGCGTCCGTGAGGAACCAGGCGGCGGCGACAACCCAAGGCGGCCGGAACTAGAGAGGAAAGTCGGCGACGGGATGAACTCTAGGAGGAGCTCGGCGACTGACGTGGGGCTGCCTTTCGGGTAGCCCACGATAAGGCTACCTGGGCCGCGCCAAGGATAGGAAGGCCCACAGAAGGCCCACGCGGGGTACCATGTAACCTAGTCCAAGTCGGTTAGGAAGCATAACCTGCCATATCTGTAGTTGCCATCGGCACCAACCACCCGAGACCTGGCTGACTATAAAGCCAGGAGGGTTGCTCGTCCCAGAGGACACGCTCATAGCTACGGCACAAACCCTAGCGAGATCGCAATCTCGCCATTGTAACCACAACTCGCATCAATAACCAGACAAGCAGGAGTAGGGTGTTATCCTCCGGGAGCCTGAACCTGGGTAAATCCTTGCTTGTCAGCCGTCGTGACCACCTGCACTCATCTCTCTCCCCATCAATCAACCCGGGGTGCACAACCATGGGACTTGTCGAGTTAACACCTCGTCAGTTGGCGCCGTCTGTGGGAAGTCAAACAAGTGCTAGGATCATGGTCGCTCCGGCTCCATCCGCAATGAAGATCGGTGCGTCCGCCGTCAGGGAGTCGATCCGATTCGGCTCCTTCGAGTACGTCATCCACCCGCCAGCCCACCAGTCAATGTACGTCGATCTGGACAAAGGTATAAACATCACCTTCGGCTCCATATTCTGCTGCATCGATAGTCGTGGTATACTCAGGTCTACGACTACCGCGCTACGCGCGACGGCGTCATCTAAATCGGCAACCATCACGCCCGCCGAACCCGCGAAGATCGCATCTACCGCACCCGCGGAGGCTGCGCCCGCCGAACCCGCGAAGATCGCATCTGCCGCACCCGCGGGGGCAGCGCCCGCTGCACCCGCGAAGAGGGCATCTACATCGACAATTTCGGCAACGGCCACGCTAATCGAGTCTACTACCCCAACCTCGGTCGTGCGGTCGACCAAGTTAAGATCCACCTCGACTGTCGCACCCGCACGGGCGACCAGGAGCCCGCGCCCGACAGCCATGTCGCGCGCACCCTCATCTTCGTGGAAATCCCAAGTCTACCCCAAGCCAATCGCACTCGCCCCGGCGAGCGTGAGCACATGGACAATCGCGAGAAGACGCGACAGCGACTGCGCCGCGCGCCACGTTGCAGCAATTTTCGACCTCGAGTAAGAAGCGGGCGACAGAAGCAGCAGCGGCAGCACCAACTCTCCGACTCAAGTCTACCCCAAGCAAGTCTTCATGGCCGGCACATCACCGCATGACGACGAAGAAGAACCCGCATATCCGCTAGAGGTGGACATGCCGGACCAAACTAAACTTGTCATCACACGGGACATGGCGATCCAAGCCATGAAGCATGTGGACGAGGGCACGTTCCCCCCACCCAATGCACCTCGAGAAGACCACCTGGCGGTCCAGTACTTGCTACGCAAGGAAGGCGAACGAATTCGCGCCGAAAAAGCCGACCTGCTCAGGCGCAAAAGGGACGCGGATGCATCGAGTGCCAGGCGAGGCGCCCTCTCCTTCACATCCTCTACAGAGGTTAACCAAGGAGCACGGCGAACCAGAGCCCGCGTTCCCCACATGGTAGAAGCCGACCAAACAAGGCTCACCCGCAACCTCGAGTCGTCCTTCGTCACCGAAGATGAGAACGGGATACCCGTCTCAAAGACGGTGAATGCCGCCCTAATCTCAGTCGAGACATACCTCCGGCTCACGCAGCCACCGGAGGGAGACGCGCGCTCCCTTCTCCACAAGCAACAAATTGCCTCCATAAGGGCAATCGAAGAAGCTCTGGCGGCTAAGGGGCCAAGCAACCGAGTGCACGAACCAACAACCTCGGGCATCCCAGCGGCACAGCGACAGCCAGTCAAGGACCTCTGCGACGTCCTGACACAGAAGACGGTGGACCGCAACCGCAAGGAGCGCTCGGCTAGTGCGGCAAACGCGGATGACCATGCTGACCGCGACTTCGAGCCGTGTGGTGCGACATGCTTTAGCTTCAACATCCGCGACACCCGCATGCCTAAAGGCTTCAAGTTGACGGCTGGCACACCAAAGTATGACGGGAAGCTAGACCCAAAACTGTGGCTCGAAGACTACCTCATCGCTTGCACCTGCCAAGGCGGAACGTCGACTACGGCAATGCAGTACATCCAGCTCATGTTGACAGACTCGGCACGCGGGTGGCTCACAAGCCAACCCAAAGACTCTTTCCGAACATGGGAAGAATTCCAGGATAATTTCATCAAGAGTTTCTCGGGAACATTCGCAAGGCCGACGACCTACATCGAGTTGCAGGCCTGCAAGCAAGGAAAGGATGAGTCGCTCCGCTCTTACATCCAGAGGTGGACACTCCTCCGCAATACCATAGAACCCGTATCAGAAGATCGAGTGATGGACGCCTTCATGCATGGCGTCGCTTGCTGCGACCTCCGGGAGGAATTCGGTAGGCTCCAGCCGAAGACCACAATAGAACTCATGAAGACATCCAACCAATGGGCCGAAGGAGACGACTACGTCCGCGAAACTTCTCCCAAAAAAGAGGGCGAAACAAGCAACTGGCGCGAGGCACGTCAAAAGAAGAAGCCACGTTACACCCACGATTCAATCGAATTAGTAGCGGCGGGCTATGAAACCCCCTGTGAGGACAAACGTGACAGCAGCCGACAGTACGACCAAAGTCGGCAGCCCAGCTCGAGTCAGTACAACCGTGGCAGCAGTAGCATCGGCCACAATGATGGAAGTCAGAAACGCGAGTGGAAGCGCCCGTTGACCCCAGCAGAGGAGCTGATGCAACCCTGTAAGCATCACTCGTTCCGCAACCCGGAAACAGGCAAATGGAGTTCCAACCACCTGTTGAAGGATTGTCGCAAAGCAAGAAAGATATACCATGCCATGCAGCAAATCATCGCCCCGGTGCAGGCCATACAGGCGGCACCGCAGCTAGCCATCCAGGCAGCACCCGCAAACAACAACCAGGTGCAGGCGGCAGGAGCGTTCCCCCAGCCGCAGCAACAACAACAAGGTCAGTCGGCAACAGCCGACACATACCCAGCCACACGGGGACAGCTGAACATGATCCAGAGGGGACCCCCGTCGAACAGGCGCCAGAAAATTATCACACGCCAAGTACTTCAAGCCATCAACAGCCCGCGCGCGGTACCAGACTACATGCGCGGGTCGGAGACACCAATCACATTTTCCAGGGCAGATCACCCATCAGAGGTAACCCGACCCGAGCACGCTGCACTCGTGATTGAGGCCTTGATCGGCGACTACAACTTGAAGAAGGTGTTCCTGGACGGAGGCAGCGGCATCAACATCATATTCGCCGACACCCTGAGAAGAATGAACAGATCGACGGAGAAATTGCCGGAATCGGAAACCACCTTCCACGGCATAGTACCAGGGCAAGCAATCACGCCCATGGGAACAATCACACTCGACGTCATCCTCGGTACACCCGAGCACTTCAGGAAGGAGTCGATCGACTTCGAAGTCGTCGACTGGAAGTCACAATACCACGCCATCCTCGGGCGCCCGACCTTTGCCAGGTTCATGGCAGTACCCCACTACGCCTACCTGATGATAAAGCTACCCGGGCCGAAAGGAGTGATCACCGTCCGCGGCGACTTCGGGCTCTCCAACAGCTGCGACCGTGAGTTCGCAAAGATTTCTTAGTTCTTCGGAGTCGAAGAGCACTTCAAGGCCATATCAGCCGACAACGACAAGACCGTCTTCCCGGCTCGCAAGAAGCCTGCCAAGGACGCAGCGTTCAACACGATGCGACGCTTCTCAGGACCCAAACGAGACGCGATCACCATGGAAGTCGACAGACTACTGCACGCCAAATTCATCCGAGAGATCAAGGATTTGGACTGGGTCGCCAACCCGGTTCTAGTGGAGAAAAAGAAGACGAAGAAACTACGCATGTGCGTTGACTTCACCGCAGTCAACAAATGCTGCCCCAAGGACCACTTCCCGCTCCCGCGGATAGACCAGATCATCGACTCGACAGCAGGTTGCGAGCGCCTGTCCTTTCTGGATGCCTACTCAGGTTACCAGCAGATCAGGCTGAAAGTCGAGGAAGACGGCCTTCATCACACCCGAGGGCGTTTTTTGCTACCAGACGATGCCGTTCGGGTTAAAAAACGCAGGTGCCACGTACCAGCGGACAATGCAAGCATGTCTCAAGGGGCTAATCGGGCAGATCGTCCAAGTCTACGTCGATGACATCGTTGTCACGACCCGAAAGGAAGATACCCTAGTCGACGACCTCCGCAAGGTCTTCGCCGCACTCGATGTGTACCAGATCAAGATCAACCCAGAGAAGTGCGTGTTCGGCGTGCCAGCCGGAGAATTACTAGGATACCTCGTATCCGCAAGAGGAATCGAAGCAAACCCCGAGAAGGTGCAGAACATACTCACAATGCCAGCACCAACCAAGCTCCGGGAGGTGAAACGATTAGCCGGCCGAGTCGCAGCTCTCAGCCGGTTCATTAGTAAGTTGGGAGAGAAAGCCTTACATTTCTACCAACTGATGAAGAAGATGGACAAGTTCGAGTGGACACAAGAGGCGCAGGACGCATTCGACCATCTCAAGAAAACCCTGACAACCTCTCCAGTCCTCGTGGCACCACTGGAAAACGAGCCGCTGTACTTATACGTCTCAGCAACAAACAGGGTGGTGAGTACGGTGCTCGTAGTCGAACGCGAAGAAGAAGGGCACAGTCACCCGGTGCAGAGGCCCGTCTACTACCTTAGCGAAGTACTCACCTTGTCCAAGCAGAACTACCCTCATTACCAGAAGCTGGCGTACGGAGTCTTCATGACCTCCAGAAAGGTCGTCCACTACTTCTCCGAGCACCCGATAACGGTGGTAAGCTCCTCTGTACTAGCAGATATTCTCACAAACCAAAGCGCGACAGGACGAGTCGCCAAGTGGGTTGTCGAACTAGGACCATGGGGGCTGAAGTATGCTCACCCGAAGTCCATCAAGGCCCAAGTCCTCCCGGAATTCACCACCGAGTGGATAGAAACCCAGCTACCAAATATCCCCAACTTGTCCAACGCATGGACAATACACTTTGATGGCTCCAAGAAATTCAAGTCAGCCGGGGCAGGAGTCGTGCTCATCTCCCCCAAAGGCGACAAGCTCAAGTATGTCCTGCAGATGGACTTTCCGACACCGTCCAACAACGAAGCCGAGTACGAGGCCCTGATCCACGGCATGCGGATGGCCAAGAACTGCGGCGCCACGCACCTCATGATCTACGGCGACTCCTACCTGGTGGTACAACAAACCATGAAGTCCTGCGACGCCGTCGCCGACAACATGATCGCCTACAGAGACCTCTACAATCAATTGGAAGGCAACTTCGATGGCTGCGAGCTGCGCCACATTGGCCGTGAAAGCAACGAGGAAGCCGACGTCCTTGCTAACATGGGCTCAGACAGGGTGCCAGTCCCACCCGGCGTCTTCCTCGAGTGCATCACGCAGAGATCCATCAAGACTCAGAATACAGCAAGCACTGCAACAACAAAAGGTGATGCCAACCCGCCAAGCCAAGACAAGGTCCCCATGGAGGTCATGCTAGTCGAAGCCACATGGACAGGACCGTACCTGGCGTACATACTACATCAGAAGCTGTCAGCTGATCCAGTCGAAGCGAAGCGCATCATCAGGCGCTCCAAAAGTTTCACCGTCATTAACGGAGAACTATACAAAAGAAGCATCTCAGGAATCCTGCAAAGGTGCATAGATCCAGTCGACGGCCAAGCCATCTTACTCGACATCCACGCGGGTATCTGCGGGCATCACGCCAGCAGTCGGGCACTGGTGGCCAAAGCACTACGAGCCGGGTTCTACTGGCTGACAGCCATGCAGGACGCCGAGGAACTAGTAAAGAAATGCACAGGGTGCCAGGAATTCGCCAACAAGCCACACGCGCCAGCATCGGAACTCAAGACAATACCATTAGCCTGGCCCTTCGCCCAATGGGGTCTGGACATGGTGGGCCCGCTGAAGAAATCCTCACCCAGAGGTCACACTCACCTCCTGGTTGCAGTCGATAAGTTCACAAAGTGGATCGAAGCCGTGCCCATCACAAGTTCGACTGCATCCACAACAGTTAACTTCATCAGGTCAATCATCTTCAGATTTGGAGTACCGAATGGGATCATCACCGACAACGGCTCGAACTTCACAGCCGAAGAATTCAAGGACTTCTGCTCAGAGCAGGGGATCAAGCTCAGCTATGCGTCTGTCTCGCACCCGCAATCCAATGGGCAAGTGGAGAAAGCCAATGGCCTCGTCTGCAATGGCATCAAGAAGCGATTGCGCGTGCCCCTAAAACGCGCAGCGGGCGCATGGGTGGAGGAATTGTCGTCGGTCCTTTGGAGTCTGCGAACAACGCCAAATAGATCCACCCAGTACACTCCATTCTTTATGGTGTACGGGGCAGAAGCGGTCCTCCCCTGCGACATCAAGTTCGACGCACCGAGAGTAGTCACCTACGACGAGTCGGATGCAGAGGAGGCACTCGAAGACAGACTTGCTGATAATTAAGGATGGCTCGGAAATCTCCGGTTTGTGGACCGGAAATTTCCGGGCCCCGGAAATCTCCTGACTGAATTACTGAACAAATACCAGGTGTAATTGAAATGATATTTAGGCAACCTAAGTATTCCTCTTTGAGAGTCAACCTGTAAAATAGCCTGCATGCTTCATCACAAACATTAGAATACTTTTTGTGTTGTCATTAGTCACCAAAACTTGGGAGTACATAAAATGCACTTTCAAGGGACACCCTGGATGAAGCACGCGACATCGCCCTGGCACGATCAGCCGTGTATCAACATGACCTGCGCAACTATCACACTCGGAGGCTACAACCAAGAGCGTTCGTTGCAGGCGACCTGGTTCTTCGACTCAAGCAAAAGAAGGTGCACAAGCTCGCTTCCCCATGGGAGGGCCCGTACATCGTGACAGAAGCAATTGGCAACGGAGCTTACCGCCCGAAAGACTCGAAGACGGGAGCAGACTGCAGCAACTCGTGGAACGTGGCACAACTCCGCCGGTTCTACGCCTAGTTCAACCCAATCATTGTACAAGAAAATCAGCGCGGCAGGTTTCAGACGCACTCTTTCCCTTACCAGGGTACCTGAGGGGACTGGAAGGGTTTTAATGAGGCGGCCTGTTCGCAAGAATCAATAAAGTGATTTGAAGAAAATCTGTCTCCTTTACCTGTCACACAGAGGAAGCTAAAAGCCTAGGCCGCCACTCGAACTACTCGGGGGCTGCGCCACACAGGTTGAAAGAAAAGCTTAGGCAGCTACCCGAACTACTCGGGGGCTGCGCCATACAAGCATAAGTCAAAAAATCCTAGGTCGCCACTCGAACTACTCGGGGGCTGCGCCACACAGGTTGAAACAAAAGCTTAGGCCGCTACCCGAACTACTCGGGGGCTGCGCCATACAAGCATAAGTCAAAAAATCCTAGGCCGCCACCCGACCGACTCGGGGGCTGCGCCATACGGGTCAAGTTCAGAAATCTTAGGTCGCCACCCGACACATTCGGGGGCTGCGCCACACAGGTAACACTTGTAATCCTAGGCTACCACTCGACCTACTCGGGGGCTACGCCAAACATGCCTTCTCAGAAAAATCCTCAGCCGCCACTCGAACTCACTCGGGGGCTGCGCTGTACAGGTCAAGTTCAAAATCCTAGGTCGTCACCCGACATACTCGGGGGCTGCGCCAAACAGGTAACACTTGTAATCCTAGGTCGCCACTCGACCTACTCGGGGGCTGCGCCACACAGGTCTTAGCCAAAATCCTAGGCCACCACTCGAACAACTCGAGCGCTGCGCCATACAGGTCAAGTTACAAAAATCCTAAGTCGCCACCTGCTAAAGTCAGAGACTGCGACATACAGGTCACACTTGAAAAAACCTAGGTCGTTGCCTAACATACTAGGCGACTGCGCCAAACATGTCGCAAATCAAAACAGGCATTTTCACTTTCGAGCACGCAGATCAATTCTCATGACTCGCAAGTATTTTAATCTATTACATTACGACTTGCATAGGCACATTTGCCCTCTATAGCTAACCTGTACATCAGACGACATCTACTCTAAACTGCAGGCTCGGCCTTCGGTGCATCGAGGGGACCTACAAGGCGCTCACTCAGGTCCTGAACCTGCCTGATAATTCGGCGAGCAGCCGCTAAGGTCTCGTCGAAGTCGTCGTCACCAGGCATGCCATCAAACACCCTGTTGTGACGCCCGAAAACTGGTACTATGTAGATTTAAGCGCTCCCGCCGAAATCCGCATAATAACGATTTTAGGTCGCCCACCTGACATAATGTGCACGCCGAAACATGCGCATTATGTGGGTGGAATTGTGATAACATTACAACAGTTCCGATACATCCACAAATACAATAGAAGATATAAATACAACAACTCGAACGAGTCAAGTTACAGATGTTACAATACAAAGATACAAATGACAGCGGAAACAAAAATAGTATCCGACTACGGATAAGAAGCAAATTGGACTAAGAGTTCTGAAGATAAGCGATGGCGCCATATCCCTGCCCAGCCAAGCCGAAGGGATTCCCAAGCTAACGTCGTCTCACTTCAACCTGTTGACTGCACATAAAGCATAACCCAAAAGAGGGTCAGGGCACTCCCTGGCAAGCAAAACCGACTTGCCTACTTTCTACACCATCTCCCAAAATATAGGGGAGGTGGACTTAGCGGCAGCAGCACTAGCAACATAGAGAGACACGCTACAACTTCCGTCTAATCAGAGAGGGATAAGAGAGCGCATAAAGTAAACATATACAACTAACACCAAACATAACCCATTCTCGAATTAACCCCCTCAACCAAGTATGAAGAAGCAATTCGGGAAACTCACACGTTGAACAGTTTTAGTTATAATTTATTGTGAAAGTAATTCTACAATTACTAGTCTAATTAATTAACATTATTTAGGTGTAAGTTGTCTAGATCTCATTAGTCGACAACGCACCAAGTTGTCCATAACCGCGAACGCGGCTCATCGATAAGATTATACCCTGCAGGGGTGCACTACTGGACCCATACTCGCATGATCAACCCAGTCAAAAACATTAGGGCCTTTCAACCCAACTCTTTTCCTTCACCGCAACAAGTCCAGGAGCCCCGGGAGCTATGCTGGTCCCGGCCAAAAGGGTGCGGACTCCCGCAGGACACACCCCTCCGCACCAACAGGCCGCACCCTATATGCATGTAACAAGGCACACCGCCAAAGTAAAAAACTACACTAGTATCATCAATGCATATGAGACAAATGGAAAACCCGAACTAGGTGTGGCTCCCGGACAAGTTGAAGGTCCAGTAAAAGTCGAGGGGGGCTCCATAGGGCCTCCCACAAGTGGTTAGTGCGCTCAGTCTTGGATTAGGGGAGCAAGATCTCAGTTCCTAGGTCGACACTTAGCAGAACAAAGCACCTCGCAAGGCCTTTCGCCGGTGCCTTATCTTTTAATTATAATACCCCAAATATAATACAACATTTTAATAAGGTAGAATAATCTATCAAGCTAAGCATATGAAATAAAAGACCAACTGACGACTCGCACAACCAATTCTAAGCATGCACTACGACTCGCAAGGCTAACAGATAAACATACAACAGGTGATGGGATGTGGGGATAAAGCTGTATCGGCTGCAGGATAACATGTGATGGGATCGCGATAAAGAATCGAATACTAGGGTAGCAGAGATCAACGGCAGGAATGAAAGATAATGTATAGGTAAACAAGCAAACTTTGCTTGCCTGGAATCCCGCATGGAAGCAGATCTTGTCGTTGCTCACACATCTCAACGTCGTATCCGCGAAGAAGCAACAAACACTGGAAAGCGTAAAAGATGCATTTTACAACTACGGCAAAAGATTCAGCATGATCATATGAGAATGATGCATGGCATGGCAAGATGCAATACAATGCAGGTAATCCAAAATAAACGGGAAAGCAACCCCGGAAATTAATATTTAGGTGCAAGTTATTTATTTACCAGCAATATTAAATGTTAGTTAACATGGCATCACATGGCATGGGTGATCTAATTAAATTAAATGGAATAGGGCATTATATATTTATCACCCCTAGTCATTCCATATTTAAATTTTTAGTTGTAATTAACAAATTACACTAAGCAATTAAAATAACAGATGCAAAATGGCATACAAATGGCATATTAATAATCCTTGCATTTTTCTGATAAATAAACATATAAAGATGATTAAATTTGGAGTTATAGATTTAAAGTTATTGCATATTTAAAACTAGGGTTGTTTTTGTAATTGCCCAGGGACCTGTTCGTGATGGGAAAGTTTCTGGTAGGGGCTCCTGTGCGAAACCAGAGAGCCAGGGGGTTCTGTGCAAGATTACAGCGCCTCTCTCTCTGGGAGCCCATGACAAGGGGGCCCGCCTGTCAGTGGGAGGGCAAAGAAAAAAACTGGGCTTTTATTCAATCGCGCCCGCTGGGGTTTGAACTCGCGACGTGCAGCGCTGGAGCGGATTGGTGGTGCTAGCCACCGGGTCGGATCGGGTGTTGTGATAATAATCAACAATGACACTAAATAAACAAAACGCTAGGTTAACTGAATATTTGACAGCAACAGAGGAAGAGGACGAACACCAGATCGGAAAAAGGAAAAAAAAAGGGGCGGCTCCCGCAGCCGGGTTTTGATCTCACGATCTCACAGGTGCAGGAACAAGGGGAAAGCCACCAAGCTAGTAAGTATTCATGTTTGATTTGGACCTGCAGCTAACAAGGGTTGTTCCTTCGACGTCAACTGTACCCAATATTTCAGAAACGGAGAACAGGGCGAGCACGGAAGAACTGCAGCCGGAAACGGCGACGAAATGCAGGGCGTGCGGGTGAGTGCGTCGGGGTGATTTGCCTGCAGTGGTGGGAGACGCGAGCGTACACAGGGGTCCGAGCATCTGGTGCAGCAACTAGAGCAAGAGCTCGCAGGGGCGGCTATGGAGGACGGCGGGAAGTCGGGGACGATTTCGATGATATGTGCAGAAACTGAGAGAGGGAATGGAAGGAATCGGGAGAGGATCTCACCGGGAGTTCGTCGGGGGAGTGGTTATTGCCGGGGAGGACCGGAGGCGGGGAATTTGGCGGCGGCGCTCCGCCGGCCGGGGGAGAAGACGAGGACGGTGGCGATGGCCACGAGCGCTCCCGGCCCAATTCCTTCGGAGGAGAGGAGGAAGACGACGCGGCGGCGCTCCTGGAGTACTCCACGCCCCTTCGCCGGCGTCAGAGCGGCGGGGCGACGGCGTTGGTGGCTCCGGTGGAATTTCCGGTGGGGAAAACGAGAGGAAACAGAGGGTGGAGAAGAAGGAGAAGAGTGGCGGCGGCGGATGGGGGAGAGGGGAGCGGCTAGGGTTCGTGGGAGTGAGCAGGGGCCGACTAAGTAGAGGGGAGGGGGTGGTTGATGGAGCACATGGTGGGGATCACCATTGCCTCTTCTCTGCCTCGCTGTAAAGAGGAGCGTCCGTACGAAGGAGGAAGAAGAGGACGTGGGCTTCGGGATGGGGTTGGACTAGGTCACGTAAGTGGGCTTCGGCCCAGGTTTAGTTTTTCTCCCTCTGAATTTTATTTTTCTTTTAATTCTTTTCTGTTTTTTCTATTTTTAAAACAAAATAGAAAAGGAAAATGAATTAGGAGATTTTACAAAATAGTTTTAGTTTAAAATAGGCAATTTAATAAACCAGTTTTATAAAATTTGCAAAATATTTGAAATTACACATTTTAATTAATTTCAAAAGCATTTGAAATTAGTTGTGGGAAATAATTTAAATGGAGTTGAAATTTAAATGCAACAATTTAAATTAAGATTGACAATACAAATGATGCATGATGATGTCATGTTGATGCAAAAAGAAAAACAAACAATTTCTAATTGGGAAAAACCCGGGGTGTTACACCTGTCGAGCGGAAGATGCGGCCGGTGCATCCGGACGTATGCCAACGCCGCGTTCGCCCCAGCCACAAGTTGGGCGTCGACAACCTCCTTCAGCCCTTCACCATCGCGAAACCTCTCCAGCAAGGCGGACAGCCCGTTCGGCTGCGCGTTATGCGGGAAGTACACACGATTGATGTGCCAGAGTGTCTTTCGGCAGTTCTCCAGAAGAAAAGCAGCGCGCCACGTACGATCAAGCATGGTGGCAAGGACGCGCCCTCTCGACTTGTTCACCCAGAACTGCCGAGCTTCGTAGGAGTCGCCGGATGCCTCTCGGGTAACTCGCTCCTCAACGCGAGCCCGCTCGGCCTCCCAATCAGGATTAACATATGCACGCTTAAAATGCAAGTCAGAATAAGAAAGAAAGCCAGCAAAGACAGCAGCCGCCAAAAGGATACAAACCTTGCAACTGCCGACTGATCAGATCGATCTCCTCAAGCAAAAAATCCTCACGTCGCGAGAACTCCGCCGTAGGATGCGACTGGGAGCGGTGCAGCAGCCGCTCAGTATTCTTCAGGGTCGCCTCAAGCTCCACCACCTTGTTCTTCAGGTATGTGATTATCCGCTGATCATTTACACTACGTGGAGGAGCCGGCGCCGCCCGACGACGGCGAGCACCCGAAGAAGAAGCCGCGCCACTCGGCTCGGCCACAGGAGAAGGCGAAGCATCACCGCGCACAGCATTCTGCCATGAATACGCAGAGTCAATACAATCATACGACTGCGAAGCACAGTTGAACTCGGCAGAAAGAAAGTCAGCAAAAGCAATATCGAAGGCCAAAAGACCTGGCAGGACAATATTCATTACAGAGCAAGAAGTTCAAAATACAGACCACGGCGACTGCCGAATTCCTAAAGCTACGCCTACTCTAAGGCTGCGGACTGCGACCGGGAACGACCCTTCCGAGCGGCAGCCGCCTCGGTCGCCTTAGCAAGGGCCCTCTCGAAGAGTGCCACAAGCTGCATGGCCAGCTGCGAGGCACGCTCCTTCACGCCACTCAGCGACGCGGTTCGGCCATCGGGTTTGCGGGGAAAACCGCTGACGACCTTCTCGAAGTCACCTCGAACCTGATGGCCTAAGAGGAGCTGGAAGGTGAGCTCGGAGCCGCGTACCGTCTGCGACCGCGTGAAGTCGGCGATGGTGGTCGCGTCCTCAAACGGCGCAGCAAGGGCGTCAACGGCTGCCGGCGGCTGGTCGCCCGGGAAGATACTCTGGTGCACCACAGTGAGGGCTCCAGTCGATTTCTGCAACGCGGCTGCGGACTTCTTCAGCGCGTCTGAGGCATAGGCACATACCCGGTCGAGGAAGCCAACAGCAGTCGCCAGGTCAACCGTGTCACTCGACGCGTCTTCCGGAGGAGCTCCACCGCAAGTCTCTGCGCAAAAAATTCAAGGTCAAGCAAAGAAAAAGATCAAAGACACAGTAGGCATCAAGCCGAAACTTACCCCCAAGAACACCGGCGAGTGAAAGGAGACGACCGACTTGAGTCTTTTCCTGGGCGAACCGCGCCAGCTCCCGCTCTCGAGACTCATGAAGAGCCTTCTCAAGCTCATCAACCCGCCCAGTAGCCTGCTCCAGAGATGCACGCAGCTGGTCCCTCTCCTTCTCCAGGCGAACGTAAGCCGCGGCTGCGTCGAGCTGCTGACGGTAGTACGGCTGAAGCAAAAGCAAGATGTTAATAAAGTTGCGGGCGACTATACTAGTCACCCACACCTTCGGAGGCTACTCCCATCGGGAGCGCTGATCGCGCACCCGATGAAAAATCAAGAATGCAAGCACAAGCATAAAAGACTTACGTGGTCCAGGAGGTCAAGGTCCTCTGAAGCCGAAGGAGGAACGCGGCTAGATGATGCAACGCCGGCGGGCTCAGCAAGCACCTTCTCCACTACCGCCTGAGTCCCCAGTCCAGTCGAAGGGGCGGATGTATGCTCCACGTCCCGAAGGGGGGAGCCAACATTGCCAGAGCGGTGGCTGCAGCAAAAACAAGCACACCTGTCAACTTAAACGTCGCAACTGCAAAACGCAACTCGAAGGACACACATCATAAAGAAGCGCACCTGGGGGTACCAAGGTCGTCATAACTCTCCAGGGAGGGCGAAGGCATCCGCGCAAAAGAACGAGGAGCTGCGGAGCTGACTGGAGGAACATTCAGGGGTTCGTCCCAGCCACCCGAGGACCGCGCACCCGACGACGTCGCGACGACCTCCCCCAGAGTAATGTCGGCATCTTTAGCAGGTGACGACGCAGTGGCAGAGTCGCCAAGAATCGGGAGCTTCCGCTTCCTCCACTTCATCCTCTTCCTCCACCTCATCGCGGGGAGAGTGTGCGGAGGGAATCTTTTCGTCGTCGTCTTCCTCCTCGACAAACTTCGACTCGTCGTCGGGTCCGTTCTCGGGAAGAGGAGGAAGGCTGATCAACAGAGCTTGACCCTGAAGCAAGTAGACACAAGTCGAATAAAAAAGAAAAGTAGACGCAAGTCGAGCAAGGACAAAAGGAAAACAAGACAAGACTTACCTCAGGAACGGGGTTCGAGGCCCCGTGGGCAGAAATCGGGCACTTGACGTTGCACGTGTCCGCGACTCGGAGGTTGGTGATGGATCTTACTTTGGTTTCCACCTCCTCATCGTCAAGCGGCTCGGTGCTGACGCCTTCGGCGGCCCACATCGGGTGAGGCCAAGCGCTGAGCGGCTGCACCCGAAGACGGAAGAAGGTGGCCATCAGGAAGACGCCACCCGCCTCGCGCCCAAGGGTCTTGGTCAGATCGCGCAGCAGGCTCAGCAAGGGCCGCACGGCCTCCTTCTCCATGGCAGTCAGCGGGTGCGCCCAGGCGCCGGTCTTCCGCAGTCCACGTCCGCTGTCGAACGCATCCAGGCCGTCCTGGTTCGACTGGACGTAGAACCACCTCCTGCGCCATCCTTGGACGGAGTCGCACTTCTTCATCTGGAAGTACGCGGTGTCACCGCGCACCTGGATTCCGAAGCCGCCCACGGGGAAGGTCAACCCGCTCTTCCCAACGTTCTTGCGAACGAGGAAGAGCGACTTCCACAACGCCCAATGGGGCGCGACACCCAGGAAGCATTCACAGAGCACGATGAAGCCCGCGATGCTCAAGACGCCATTGGGGGTCAGATCGTGGATCTGAACCCCATAGGCATACAAGAGACCGCGCACGAAATCATGCATGGGGAACCCGAAGCCCCGCGGAAGGAAATCCGCGAAGCAAACACGTTTCCCATCGCGGGGAGTGGGGAAAACCTCCTTGCCAGGAACGCGTACCTGGACTTGGTCGGCAGGTGGCAGCAGACCCTGCGCGCGGAAGAGCTCCACCTCGGCTTTCTTCACCGACGATCTCTGCCAGTCGCCGTCGGGTTTCTTCATCACCCCGGCTTCATCGGCGGCGGCGGAGGAGCCAGCGGCGCTCTTCGGCTTGCCCATGGTCAGATTGCAAGGTGTACGGACAGATTGCACGTAGCTCTGGATGGCGGCGAAAATGGTAGAGCGCAGAGGAAAGGGAGCACAGAGCGATTGGAGAAGATGAAATCCCAAGCGTCAAGACACAATACTTATGCCTCGAAAAGCATCATCTCAACCGTCCACAGAACAAGGGCTCCAAGCAGGCACATCCGGCCGTCCACGTGTCGCACGAGGGAACCAACCGTCACCGCCCACTTCGTCCACTACGCACGAAAACCGAGGCGTCGTCATCATGCCGCGCAAATTTCGCGCCCACTTCGGAGACGTGACAACTGTTGACCGCGGTCAGCTCTGACAGCGGGGCCCCGCCAAGTCACGTCCCATCGAGCGCAGAGGCGTGCAGCAGATCGTCACCAGTGACGTCATCAAGCCAACGACTCCAAAATCAATTGAAGCAACTCGACAGAGTAATTAAAGTAGTAAGCTTCAAAGCTGAAATCAACAAGGTAGGATCGGCTGATGATCCGAGAACCCGAAGAAACCATTCGGGTGGCAACAGAGTAAGCTCGAGCGGCCGAATCCATCCACAAGTAAGCCAAAACAGGCTGAGTAGAAGCAAGCTTCGCAAGAAGATGAAGGCAAAGTAATTCGACTGCAAAGGTTACTCCCATCGGGAGTGTCCGGTTCGACTGAAGAGATCAAGTTCAAGCTCAAGATCAAGCAATCCAATGGCACGTCCAGGAGGAAGAAGTCCTTTGCTCGACTCTACGCTTTGACCAAGCACTCGGGGGCTACTGACGTGGGGCTGCCTTTCGGGTAGCCCACGATAAGGCTACCTGGGCCGCGCCAAGGATAGGAAGGCCCACAGAAGGCCCACGCGGGGTACCATGTAACCTAGTCCAAGTCGGTTAGGAAGCATAACCTGCCATATCTGTAGTTGCCATCGGCACCAACCACCCGAGACCTGGCTGACTATAAAGCCAGGAGGGTTGCTCGTCCCAGAGGACACGCTCATAGCTACGGCACAAACCCTAGCGAGATCGCAATCTCGCCATTGTAACCACAACTCGCATCAATAACCAGACAAGCAGGAGTAGGGTGTTATCCTCCGGGAGCCTGAACCTGGGTAAATCCTTGCTTGTCAGCCGTCGTGACCACCTGCACTCATCTCTCTCCCCATCAATCAACCCGGGGTGCACAACCCTGGGACTTGTCGAGTTAACACCTCGCCAGCGACCTCCTCGACGCGGCGCTCGAGCCGCCGAACGAGCGGAAGAAGTTTTGCGGCTTCCGTCACCTATCATCGCCGTTCGCCTGCTCCCACGCGCAACGGCGGAGGCAGGATGGAAAGAAGCGAATCCGCTCTGGGAAGCAGAGGATCTTGCTACTCCGCCGTGCCGCAGGTTCCGGACCGCGCCCTTCCGCAGCCGCTGCCGGATTTGCGGCCTCGACTGGGTCGAGTCCCGCCGTTTTTCTCTTCTTCGAGGGAGAGTCGGCAGCCTCGGATCCTCCATCTTCTTCGCCGGAGGCCTGTGCGGCGGTACTCATAGAATTATCGAGGAATAAGGATCATGCAACAAAGGGGAACTCCAGCACAAAAGAATATACAGGAGACGACTGTGCTTGGATTCAATTGGTATGACTCGGAGGGATCGCGACGGGGCGGTGAATCTTGGGGGGACGAAAGAGGAGGATGTCCAGCTGAGCTCAGGGCCGGCCTGTCTGCTGAAAGCTGGAGGAGAGAGAGAGGGGAGGACCGGAGGAGGAGACCATGGCAGGGGACCAGACCAAATGGGGGAGACGAGGGGAGGAAGGAAATGGTGCCGGGGATGAGACAAGCATGGTGATGTCTGCTTAGCGGTATCACCACTTGACCTTGACCTCGAGGTGCTCGCTGCGATGTGATGCTGCGGTGCTCCACTTCAGGATGGCGGCCACGCGCTTTACGACCTCCATGGCGAGCTCGGCTGATACCCCGTTTGAGGCCGGCGTAGAAAAACAACAACAGCTTCCTCCACTATGCCATTGTGTAGAATAGGTTGCTGCTTTACTTTGTACTAGCTTCGATACGATGCATGGTAGATTGGCAGCTGCTTGTGTCTGTGTCTCCGTGATAGGTCGGTCTGAATATTCAGACATTAGTATTGTGGAGCTGAATTAGTACTGTGGAGCTGACATACTCGAGCATGGTTTTTACATTTTCAACTACTATGTCATGTCGAAACTCTTCTCAAGCAGAACCACCACACTCTTCATTAATCTCTCTGAGGGGCCGAGTGGCTGGAGCTCCGTGTGGTGTTGTACACAGACAAAATGTCAACGCTTCAAAATATAGCATATTAAATCAAATTAAATCATAGTTGCGTTCCTAATGTTGTAACAGTATGTACTTCTTATCTGTTATATTGTGTGTGTACTATTGATTTATCGACTTTGTTGTTACAAGAAATTTAAAAGATAGACCGGTGAAATATAGTGTGGGAATTAGAAAGTCCATCAGAATATTGCTGCAGATGGATATGCACCATTTTTTCTACTTTAGTTAGATTTTCTATAAGGATGCTCAAGTAGAGACAAATGAGAGAAGTTCATGTGTCGATGGATTTTGGGGTAGAGTATCCTACGCGGTAACCTTCAAGACTGGATCATGCCCAAACAACAATAAAAACATAGGAAGACGTGGTCATATTTCCTAATACATTTAATATTTAAAAACATCACAATTTGATGGTATTTTTTTGAATCACATGCTATCACAAATAAGTTGCACAATCAGCGGGAAAAAATGCTTAAAGAATGATTGTGAAGTTGAGGAAAAGAAGGAGACAGAGAAAGGAAAAATGTGGTATCTCCACAAATAACCGTATTACGATCACCAGGTGATGAGAAATATGTAAAGGCAAGATTACAAGAATGCATTTTTGTAGCATTTTGAGCTCCGGTGTTTAGATGGCACGGTGTTGCTAAAAAATATTAGAGGTTGGTCATACCTTGGAGGGTTTGAATAAATATCGGCAACCAGGCAACAAATCAACATAGGTTCAGATGACTCTATCATTGCAAAAAAAAATAGCCCGTTGCACCGCACGGGCATTTTACTAGTAAAATATATCTATATCTAATAATAAAGGCAGCAAGGCTTATGTTAAATTTTTCGTCGTCCTTTTACCCCTACCAGTTTAAAGATATTTACCGCTTCGCCACTTGTTTCCTTTCTCCCCCTCGCTTCTATTCGAGCGCAGCACTGTTCTGTCTCCAGCCGCACGAGCGCCTCCTCGCCCAGTCGAGCGAGTCGCCTACCTCCCTGCTCTCTCCCCTTCCAAAACCAGAAGCACAACGCGCCGCACCTCAGGCCACACAGACACACGCACAACCATGACCGCGTCGGACCAGCATGGGATCGCCGGCGTCATCGTCAAGAGGAGGAGGACACGGCCAGAGAGGCGGGCGACGTGCTGCTGCAGATCCGGCCATCATCCGGGGCCACCTGGAGGAGGACCCACGCGACTGGGCGTGGACATCCTGCGCTTCTCCGCGCCTCGGCGCGCTCCTACAGGGCGCCTGCTTCCAGCCGGGCCTCTCGCGGGCACTCTCCGCCGAGCTCCTCCTGGCTGCGGACGGGGTGCCGCCGCGTGGGCCGCGCTCCACAAGATGTTTGTATGCTATGCCGGCCTCCAACGCGTCAGGATCCTCCTTGAGCCCTCCGACGACTTCAGTCACGAGCTCGACATCCGGTCCGACCTCTCCGTCCCGGCCGCCTCCTCCTCCGTCGACCCCAAGCCCACCGCTGAGTCACGAACCGCAACACCGGGGCAGAGTCTGAGGGTGAGTCAAAAGCCAGGAGCCATAGCCCAGCGAGCCAGCACCGGTTGACGATGACGCTGCGTCGCGTGGTCAATCTGCGATTACCTCTACCTCGACGTGGTGTACGACTACTCCTCGGAGGCGTAGATCACTGCCGCCTCCACCATAGATGCCACGGAGGAGGAGGCACCCAATGTCATCCGGGTGCGGCGTGGTGTCGGGGACCCGGCGGCGCCCGCGGTCGACTGCGCCTTTTGCGCCTGCACCGAGGCCTGGGACCTCTACTCCGCTTTCTACCTCCGGAGCTTCTACGGCTACCACGACGACGATGAGCCTGCCCATCGACCATCGTGCGCGCCTTCGTCTGCTACAACGGTCACGTAGCCTCGCGCCTGGACCGAGCGCCCACTCTACTCCTGACTCTCCCGCCTCCAGTGGCAACAACATATATCTTTTCTATTGTCTTGTTGATGACGATGCCGAGCTGACAGATTCAGATTTCGCGTCATCTCATGTAACTCTGATGCTTAGCATAAAGAAGAATGCAAGTGGATCTTTGGATGTTTACATTGGCAAGCACTGTAGTTCTGATAAAAATCTTGTGCTGATTCTGTTGAGTTCAGATAAGCTTCATGTTATGGAGATTCAGAATCTGCCTCATATGCAGCGGTGCTAACTGATTTTCAGAGCTGAACGTGTACACTTTGCAATTGCCAGTTACTCCACGGGTTTTGTTCCCAAGCTCATATACATTTTGTCACTACCAAGCAACTTTTTATTATTATGTTTTCTTCATTTTGATTTGATGAAATACGGTTAATTAGCCTAGACCTTAGATCATCCATCTTGCCATACATACATAACATATGACATGAGCTTTTGTATTCTGGTTTAAATTTAACGCAGATAAATGTTTCTATTCTCCATGTTACGGGCAATGATAGAATGGATTTTGTCGATGTTAACCAAGAAACAAAGCATGTCAATGCTCTATATTTTAGTTAATAAGAGATAGTTTAATTATTGGTTTTTAAACAACTAATGAAAAATGAAAATTTTATTTTAATATACAAGTAATAGTATGTGTATTTTTATTTTTTTTGTAACATGCCTTTGAGAGGGAGGAAGATCTGGACGTGACCGACATATGCCAGGTCAGCCGAAATTGAGCTCAGAGCGGGATAGTGAGGGTCGGGTCGACGCAACCGGCAACCCTAGTATTTCTTCCCAACCTCTCCACACAAAACAAACGGCCGCCGCCTTCCTCCACCGTTCCATCATCCATCCCCCACGCCCCCCGTGTCTCTCTGCTCATGGTCATGGCTTGCTGCTGAATCTTGCTCCGCCGAAATCTTGATGGTCTTATCCTTGCAGTAATTGTGGTTCAGAAGGATGAATCGTCGATATCTAAGACACCAACTCCAGTTGATCTCCATGATGTATTCTTCTCCCGGTAAGTTATCTATTCACAAAAAATTCTGTCTACAAGACTTTGGATGGTATGACATATATGAACTCATCAAGTTGTAGTTTGTGTAGATCCAAACAATCAGGGAGCCAAGGCGTAGTGCAAAGCAGAGCACAATAGGGCAATAATAAAGCGATCAGTTTTGCCAAGAAATCAAGCCGGCGATGAGTTTCTTTCGGCGTTTCGTGAACCTGGTGCTCAAAGACAACCCCCCCTTGAGCCAATACTCGATTCGCAGCATTGACATGTTGCGATTCTTCCCTGGTACGAAGCGGGAACCCCCTTCACATTCCACCGAAGAACCGCCCACCACCGTCAACCTGCCTCCTCCCGCACTTAGCATCTGCCCTCCCTACATGACACATGGTGCTGGCGAGATGGACTTTATGCTCTTCGGCGGGGACAAGGTGCTGGCCACGGATCAGACGGGCACCTCCCTCATATACGACCCCGAAGACAAGAAAGTCCGCACCATGCCCTCCTTCAACACCAGCAAGTGCTGGTCTATCTCCCTCACCATCGGAGACAGTGACCTGTACGTCATGAACACCATACCCAGCTGGCCCTGCAACTCACTGCCTGGCGTCCACGACCACAACTTTGAATCGCTTGTCGCTCAACGGGAGGGCTTTCTCTGCCGCCCTCTACCTCCAACACCCTGCCAGTTCAAAGACTTTGATCCTTGCCATGGCATCATCCGGTCCTACACCGTGGCAGGGGGCGGGTACTGTATCTGGATAACCAAGGAGGGTATGGGCACTTATTCCTTCAACACCAAGTCAGGGCTGTGGAGCCAGTTAGGGGACTGGGCTCTGCCGTTCAGTGGTCGTGGCGTGCATGTCCCCGAGCATAAGCTCTGGTTTGGTCTCACCTCCTGTGGCCGCAATGCCGATGACTCCACGAACCTCCTGTGCGCGGTGGATGTTGAGGCGCAGCTGGGGCCGGTGGTCCGCGCCACGTGGGAGCACGTTGTTCCACCCAAGGACTTGGGGTGGTCGCCTGTTAGCTCTCAACTCATTCATCTGGGATCAGGGAGGTTCTGCATCTGCAGGGTCTACAGGAGCTCGATAGCGCCCCACCAGTTCATGATGTTCACCGGTGTGGAGGTGGAGCCATGTGGTGATGGCGATGAGGAAGGGGGTGCTGCGCTGCACATGGTAAAACACAGGTCTGAGGTTTACGTTCTCCCTTCCAACATGGTCTTCTGGCTGATCTGATTGTATTATGGCCTGTCCCAGTAGATTATGCTAGTTCGATCCTGATTTTGTATCAGGATCTGGTTGCATCAGTCAACTTATTGGCTGCTCCATGCTAGCTCTTATAATAAAGTTGCACCTCTGAGCAACATAAGGTTGACCCTATTTTTTTACACTTCTTTATTAGGTGGACTGGTGTGTGTGTGTGTGTGTGTGTGTGTGTGTGTGTGTGTGTGTGTGTGTGTGTGTGTGTGTGTGTGTGTGTGACTAAACCGTGTAAGGAGGTGCAAACAATTGGCAGGAGCGATTTAGCACCTGAGCACAAATGCTCCTGATATTTGTACAGTACAGATCATGTTTCGTTGAGATTGTGTATCTTGTCCTTGTCTTCATCTGCGCTGGCGAGTAAAAAAGAAGGCGTGCCGTAAGTTTTCCAGAGCGACCCGACATGTGGTCCAAGATTTTTCCCGAGCGACCCGACATTTGGTCCAAGATTGAGACGCTCGTGAGCATGTTCCGGATGTTACTTCTGTCCTGGTGGTAGCTGCCGTCGGAATTTCATGGTCCTGCGGAACAGAAAATTCGATTCAGGGACTTTGATTGATTCTGTTGCATGAGATGGTTCATATGGCGTCAACTCAGTCGAGAGAGAAACCAGATAATCCTGGTGGTGGGAGGAAGGGTGGGCAGTGGGGGTGGTTGTCGAGGGAGATGGAGATGTTGGCCCCGCGAGCTGTGGATATCGAAGGCATCGGGTTCTTGCTTCATCCAGTGGGCAGGTAATGGATCTCTACTCTTCCAATATTGATCTGTAGCCATCTTATGTAGCGATTTGTGAAAAATTTCTGAAGCGTCGGCGGTATGCTCTTAGGTTCCCACCTGGCTGAGAACGCGGGGGATACAGAGGAGGCGAGGGTGCCTTAGATGTGTTGCGTGCAGTGGTGCGGGAGCAGTGTTGCAGCAATGAGAATTGTGAACAGGCGTTGTGGCTGTCCAATGGTGTGTCGTGGCCAATTGAAGCCGATCCGATGGCCTTGGAAACAACAGTGAAGAGATGGTTTGTATAAGCACTCGTAACGGGTGAAAAGTTGGAGGTACGTTACTTCTTTTCTGCCTACATCTAATTTAGTTCAAGCGCCGCCTTGTTATCCCCATGCCCCCTCCAGCTGAAGAACCTCGAGCAGCCAGGGTTCTCATCTAGATTTCATCTCTTAGATCTCTATCTTCATCTTCTCTGCAAAAAATTATATGTCTGGCCAATGATTCTACTTTGTTGGCAGTGGCACTGCCATTTATTATGTCTCTAAGTCTCCATTTTTTGCAGGGAGTGTTCATGCTGGTTCCGGTCAACTTGTTCAGGCAAAATCTTGGAGGCTAAGCTGATATATTGGATTGGGGATTTCTTGACCTCATATTCTTAAAGGCTGCCGGCAGGTTAGTCTGCTTGGAGCTCCATGCCTTATGTTTGAATGCTTCAATGTCCATGGGTATGATAGTTTAGATCATGTATGTGTATCATTCATGCCATGGTACTGTTGCTATATGCAGCAAATTGCATGAAGCCATGAACAATATATTCAAATGCGCAAACATAATTTGATTGTAGAGGGCGTGACTCTATATCACATTCTGTTCTAGTGTTCTGTCCATAAACGAGCCAAGACCAGTATACTATCTGGTTTATTACAATGGGAAGCTACTAAACTCCAGCCACATGTACATCTGTAATCTAGATTAATTTTGCAAAAGAGATTGCTTAAGTACTTCCTTGTTATTGCAATAGGGAATATATATTTATGTCCCCTTACCTGCACTTATTTGTACACTGTTAGATGCACATGCCTTTGATTAGTATTTGGTTAGATGTCCCCTTAACTGGTGAAAAGTTGGAGTTACGTTACTTCTTTGCTGCCTACATCTAATTTAGTTCAAGCGCCACCTTGTTATCCCCATGCCCCCTCCAGCTGAAGAACCTCGAGCAGCCAGGGTGTTAGAGTACAATACGGTTTAGGTATATTTGGTAGTATTACGATTGTAATCCTAGTCTATCTCTATTAGGTTTCGTAGTCTCCAAGTCTTGTACCCCTTTATATTCAGCCCACCGTGACTCATTGTAATCAATCTACTATCAATGCAATACAACATATTCCGCAATCTTACATGGTATCAGAGCGGTTCGTTCCGCAGCCTAGGGTTTAGCCTCCACCGCTTCCGCCGTGTCGCCCCCGGCGAAATCGATATCCATGATCGTCGTGGGCGTCGCATCTCGTAGCTAGTTTTTCTTCCAATTCCAATAAGTCGGTTCATAGTTTTAGCAATTTTTCGTTTTTCCAATTTGATCTTGTAGCTAGCAAATAGCCCTCTCGCCGGCGCCCGTTCAGTGGATCAATCCAAGATCCCATTGTTGCATGCATGCATACGTGCTATGCATATGGAGCAAGATCGACAGCTCTACTCGAAGCAGAAAGACTGATCGATCAGCTAGCTCTACACCAAGCAATCAAGGATGCTTCTGCCTCTAGCTGCACCGTGCGTCTGTGCTACTGCGCCGCCAAATCGTCATCAAGCCTCGCCGTCAAACATCGGGCTACAGCTGCATCGCGCGTGGTCATCATCGCTGACAGTTCTACGCCAACAACACCTCGACATCTTCTACCTCTACATCGTCGACAACTACCTAAATCAACAAACATCTTCAACAACCACCACGTCATCTTCGTCCACCACAACCACGCCGCCGGAGTTGCAGTCTATTTTTATTTTACACAATTTACTAGTTGCAACTTTTTCTTTTTTCGTCTACTCCGACAACAAACGGCGGAAAATTTGCGCTACGCGCCGCCGATCACGGAGATCTCCTCTGCTTCTTCGTCCAGCTCCGACTCGCATGGTTCATGGTGGTCCCTTTTTTCGCATGCCCGGTACTGGCAACATTGGCGCGTGCCTTCGTCCCCGATGCGCTCCCGAGTCTGGCAAGCTCGGTAAGGCGTGCCGCCTACCTCAACTACATCGACTCCATCAAAAGTCTAACTCAACTTCCTCAAACGGCAACATCGACCACAACGTCAGCGCCCACAACTCGGCTACATCGGCATCGGCATCAAGGGTTATCAACTCGGCTCCTCTTCAGTTCGCGACTTCGGATTATGCTCCAGTCATACCGTACACAACGCTCCAGTTGTTCGCGTCACTACCGATCCGACTGCGGGGGATGTTAGAGTACAATACGGTTTAGGTATATTTGGTAGTATTAGGATTGTAATCCTAGTCTATCTCTATTAGGTTTCGTAGTCTCCAAGTCTTGTACCCCTTTATATTCAGCCCACCGTGACTCATTGTAATCAATCTACTATCAATGCAATACAACATATTCCGCAATCTTACACAGGGTTCTCATCTAGATTTCCTCTCTTAGATCTCTATCTTCATCTTCTCTGCAAAAAATTATCTGTCTGGCCAATGATTCTACTTTGTTGGCAGTGACACTGCCATTTATTATGTCTCTAAGTCTCCATTTTTTGCAGGGAGTGTTCATGCTGGTTCCGGTCAACTTGTTCAGGCAAAATCTTGGAGGCTAAGCTGATATATTGGATTGGGGATTTCTTGACCTCATATTCTTAAAGGCTGCCGGCAGGTTAGTCTGCTTGGAGCTCCATGCCTTATGTTTGAATGCTTCAATGTCCATGGGTATGATAGTTTAGATCATGTATGTGTATCATTCATGCCATGGTACTGTTGCTATATGCAGCAAATTGCATGAAGCCATGAACAATATATTCAAATGCGCAAACATAATTTGATTGTAGAGGGCGTGACTCTATATCACATTCTGTTCTAGTGTTCTGTCCATAAACGAGCCAAGACCAGTATACTATCTGGTTTATTACAATGGGAAGCTACTAAACTCCAGCCACATGTACATCTGTAATCTAGATTAATTTTGCAAAAGAGATTGCTTAAGTACTTCCTTGTTATTGCAATAGGGAATATATATTTATGTCCCCTTACCTGCACTTATTTGTACACTGTTAGATGCACATGCCTTTGATTAGTTATTTGGTTTTGGTTATTCAAGTGGTCAACATCTCATTGTCTACTTTAAACTGTTGTTGGTTTGTAATGCAGAGACAACCTTCAAGTTTATTACGTAATCTCCAACTACTCCATTGTTACAGATTGTTTGTTTTAGTAAGGTCCTGATACGACATTTGACCAAATAGCTCTTGGTTTTATTTCCTTTCTATCCAGCGCTATCAACAGATCAAAATATTTTGAACCAGACTCCGGATAAACATACCAGCATCTTAGGCGGGTCTACAGTTTCTATGATATGTAATTCATCTTTTTTTATTTTATGTTCTAAATTAGTTACTGGTAAACTGGTGACTGTGTGCATCTTATCTATGCAGAGTTAAAGGCTTGGAGTAATGCTTGGAAATTCATTTCCTTTGAAAATGAAATGACAAGGTTAGCAATAGAAATTTGCAGACAATAGGTATTTGAAGAAATTTCAAACGAAATGACATGCCAATTTCATGACAGTCAAACAAGTTGTGTATGGAATCGCAAATGAATTCCATAATGATAGCTTTAAATGATGGGTGCCAAACGAGCTCTAAGGGTTTGCCTACTAGTGTGAGTCTGCCGAATTCGGATCTCATTTGTTGGAATTAATTTGTTATTAGTGCTTAATATAGGTTCTTAGATTATGCTTAAATTGTAATGGAGTGAAGCTGTGGCTAAAAGCGAAAAGGAATGACATTCATTATGAGGGACCAGGTTATAGAGCTTTTTAGTAAGATACACTAGAGACGTGAAGACGTGCATGTAGGCAAGCTGAAATTGTGTTTAGTTAAGAATAAGTGCATGTGAAATAGAAAAGGAAGAAAAGCTCTGGCTAAGAGATGTTAACTTAGAGGCTTGATACACCCCCTCCCCTAAACTCAAACTTTTTTTTCCTCCTAATTAGTTATTTTAATTACTTAAATTTGTGGCCCAACTAAGCCCAAGTCCAGGCTCATATACCCAAACGTATTGGCATACCGTATCAGTGGACCCACCTATAACGACTCATTAGCGATCAAGGAGACAACGACGTGTTCCCCATTGCCACATCCTGTGCGGCGGCGACCTCAATCTCTCCCATCGTGGTTCTCTTTGATCTTATATCGTTGCCTTCATCTCCGCTCTCTCCCGCTCTAGCAACCACCGCATTCGCGATCAGCGCCAGCTCCTCGCGGCATCCGACGCCCTAGCCAAGCGTGACCGATAGCCCAGTAATTCCCGTTGCTAGCAGTCCTGTCATACCCTCGATTCCAGTTCGTCCTGCACGAAAGCCTAGCACTTAGCATGAAGAAAAGCAGCAGCGATCCGCCAGCCCGCACGTCATCGTCGGCTCCACAGTCGACCACCATCCGTCGCCCTCTTCCTCTTTCTGTGTCAAGCCCTCGACAATCCGTTGAGGAAGACGAGATATGCGTACAGATTAATTGGCCCATACGGGTATTACAGGGACTTAAAATAATTTAATAATTACTATTTAATTAGGTAAAGTTGATTGTAATTCTAAAAAAAGGTAAAGTTGATTGTACCGTGCATTACAAAGCGGTATGGATCAATCACAGCCATCGTTGTGTTTTGAGTTTGGGTTGAGTTTGGGAGGGAGGGTGTCCCGAAGCAGAAGGCGTTAACTTAACCGAGCACCAAAATTCGTGTGTATGTGTTCCTCTCATCTTTCTTCTTGTGTCCACTCATGTGTGTTGATCCTTGGGCAAAGCCAACATATATATGCATATCATTCTCCGCTACTTTTTATAAAATATACGGGTCTCTAATTATATTAGAATAAAGACGACATTAAGATTCGTTGTTATCACAACAACATCTATTACTTATAAATCCTAAACCATCAGCTCGTTGCCATTCCTAGTTATTCTTCTCCCTAGGGTTTCTTTGTTTTTGGTCTGGAGCCTCAATTTGTAGCTAACCCTCTGATCCGTTCGATCAGTGTTGAATCAAGGGGCCGGAACATCCTCTTTTGTGTCTTACTCTGTATCAAAGTTAGATAAATGTACAATGATATGATCAGATTTAATGAAATTAATCTAAGAGTTAGGTTGTATAAGAAATAAGAGAAAATATGACCTTCCGTTTGGAGTTGCTCGGGACCCCACAAGCTCTCTTTATATTTCTCCACTTATCCTGAAGCATGGAAAAGCTACTATATGAATTAATAGTTCAAATCAGTTTCAGTATTCTCCGTTCACGAGATAAAGAAATTCCAATATTTGACCATAACCTCTAAACAGGGACGGAGGAAGGAGGGACGAGTAGGGGCTAAGCCAACATTTGAGAAAATTACAAAAAACCACCACAATTGGTGGTCACGCTGCAAAAAACAACCGACTTTCATTTAATTCGCAAATCACCACCACTATTCGATGACACGTTACATAAAACCACAAATTCTTCGCTAACCTTCTGTTAATTATGAAACTAGCAGATGGGGCGCACATGTCATCATCCCCAACTAGAATCATCTCCAACTGCGGTGGTTTTTTGCAATTTCCTCCCAACATTCAGATATCTTTCTAAACTTTCTGGTAGTCATGCTTGTAATGAGTGCTCTAAGCCAACAAAATTCTGCCCCCTCCAACAAATTCTGCCCCCTCCAAACCTAGAGGTTGGCTCCGTCCCCGCCTCTAAATTTCTCATAGCAAACTAACATATACTCCCTCTATTGAAAAATAATCTACATTCTGGCCCCATGTCAAGTTCCAAAATACTCTACATCTTGGTTGGGTCCCATGTAGTAATGATTAAGACGAGAGAGAAAATTTGATAAACAAGTACTACTTATATGCAAATTGCAACTACTAGAATCCACATGATGATCCTGCCGGGTATGGAAAATATCCGACAAAACCTGTTTTGAACTCGGCAACCGCATTGCCGAGAGCGGCAAAGGATTCACGTAGTGTTTTCTATCGGGATACCCAGCGACAACTTCACTGAGTCTATACGCGAGGCACTCGTCGAATTAGACCGGGCAAAACCTCTATCACGTATGTCCTTGCAAACGGATGTCAACTATTCGTCTGAGTGTCAACCCTGGTACTTGGCGAACTAGGTATCACCAAGAACATACACGTGTGCAATGTATTCGTCGAGTGCATGTCTAACATTAATTATACTATAAGTAATTGTTACAAACGTTTAATTTTCCGTGATCAAATAATGCACTACTCCTACATGCTTAGTGCATGACTAATTAGTATTAATAAGTACTTCGTTAATTTTCCTGGATTTTTATGCTTGGACGTAGAGTATTTTGAACTGGAGGGATTATACCTTGAGATGTGTCGGGCCTCGCACTGATGTCGAGAAGTAACTATTCTTCACCATGGTCCATTTCCCGAGACCATATGCCTCGACGCCCTCAACTAGTTTAGTCACTTCTCCAAGTGTCCAATGGTCGTTGTTTTTCCTACATTGACATTTCCCATCTTGGCTTCGCGAAAGCATGTTGGCTAAGTAATGGTTGTTCTGTAGGAAATAAGAATTTATAGATCAGTTTCTTTGATAAAACGAATAATGGTTAAAAAATGCACAGACAGTTTACAAAAACAAGCACTAAACCCATGTGTTTTAGAGTCTTTGATAAAACGAATAAACACCAATTTTAAAACATGAAACTAAAAATGATTTCTTACTAAAAAATGCATTGTTACACAAGAGACAACTTTTGTTTGGTTATTTATAATGGCAAAGGAGCCAATATCTAGGGTGTAGAATTTATTCTTACCGATGAAAATATCCTTTTCTTGCGAGAAACTCTTGGGCCACGTCTCCAATTATCCTTTATAATGAGCTCTAAAACACAAAACATCCATACATTAGTTTGGAAATAGACAAAATTAACTTTGTTCACATGTGTAAAACTTTGGGAATATATAGGATCGAATAATTAACATTTACCTCCCAAGTATTGATCTAGCCATGGCTTATTTTGGGGCTCTTCTACAAAGTGGTCAATGTTCATGGCATAATTGTTGTAGACATAATTGAAGTAATCTTCCACCTGTCGATTACAAATAAAGTGGCTGTTGGCTCTGTTTCTAATGGCGATTGTGCTGATGGTTGGATGGTTTAAAGGAGTGTGGTGCATGCCACACCGGTTTGTTTACATTGATGTTGGGTTTTATCACTTTATTTTATGACCTCGGTATAGTAGAAGAACTGGTTTAGTTTAACGCCATATGGTAATAACGTTCACTAACATAGATAATATCCCCTCTTATGTGAATGCATGGTCGTGTACTAGTACTAGTAAATGGTAGTAGGGAGCTAGCTGCTAAAGGAAGGAATTGGGAGGTACCTGGCTAAGAAGAGGAATAGTATCAGAAGATGGAGGCGCATCCAGAGGATCAGCCAATATGGCACTCCAAATCTCAGTTTCGTCCACCGACTCCATTGCAGCTACCAAATACTGACCGTACAGCTAAAATCTGTATTCTGCATACATTCAGCAGAGTCAGAGTGCAGCGTAAAGTAACTTAGCAGTTAGCACGATGGTAAATATATATGACATCATTAAAAAAGTATGGATAACAATTTTTTTTGAAGCGCAGCAACGGGGGGCGAAGAGCCCACCTGAAATTTTTCATTAAAGGGGGGGGGGGGGGGGGGGGTATCTTTACATGGGTCACCTCAAGTAAGGTGAGAAGAGGTGGTTTGTGACTATCTCTCAATGTCATCACACCACTCTAGAAGGGGGGAACAGTCTATTCTACGAGGGGCGCGGCATGCCCACAGGCGGGCGTGTGCAGCAACTTCAGAGAGGAGACGATCTGGAGGCGTGTTAACCTGGTCGAATACCATTCGGTTCCGCGTCTTCCACACGCACCAGATCATAGCGCACACGGCCGTGGCTGGGATGGACTTCGTGGCTGTCGCGAGGGAGGATTGTACGTGGTCCCACAACACCCCGAGGAGGGTCCCATCCATGGGGGATGGGGGGAAGCCGGGCACGACACGGCTCCAAAAGGGGGCGAGCCGTATTAAATCATCTCACTCGTATTAGTTGCTTTATTAGAATCGAAGGAGCATATGATATGAGGTCTGATGGACCAGATGATATGAAGGTCTAACCATGCATGATAGTAGCAAATAATGGGCCGAAAAAACTGACTGAAATATGCATGGTGCGAGAGGTAGCAGATGATGCTCTGATCGACAGTGGGAGGGGCGAGTGTATGCATCAGCTAGCTAGCGTTCGAGGAGGCAACGGCCAATTGTTGGACACTCCAAGCAGGCAAGCAGGCTGTAGGCTACGACGTCGACACCACAGCCCGTTGAGTTTCAGATATACTAACAAGGATCGATCGATCACCTGACTTGTGGAGACGAGAGGCGCGCATGACGACCGCGGCGACCCGGAGTCCTGCGCGAGAACGCGACGGGCAGAAGAGGCAGAGGCACGGACGGCGAGCGCATTAGCAAGCACGGCGGATCTGGAGAACAGTGGAGTTCCTTTCGAGAAGGAGAACAGTGGAGTAGTGGACGGCTAGCAAGCTACCGATGCGTTGTATAATTCCTCTCTGAGATATAGAGATCCCAAGGCCACCGTGTCGTTGTCAAACGTCAAGCAGCCAGCCAAAGCTAGGGGCCCGCAGAGTACGTGTTGTTCTTCATCTTCCTTTTAGACGATAAAATCAAGCGGTCTAATTCATGCTATAGCTGCGTAGCAGGAAAGCTTGCATGCAGCTTTGAGGTCAGTAGCGATGCTTGCCCAAATTCGTAGCTGTACTCGAAATGCAGAAAGGGATGGGGGTGTGTTCTTAACATGGAATTGGCAACCGGAGCAGACAACGAAAGAGATGCATGGGAGACGGTGGAGGAACGGCCGGATGTGGGGGAGATGGGTTCAGCGTTCTGGGGGAGAAAGGGTGGGAGAGGAGCAAGCTAGCTACTTTAGTACTACAACTTAACCTAGGTGGGAGCTAATAGCTAGGTCATAGTACAAAATTGGTTGCAGATGGTTGAAATGAAGAATTTCACAGCGCTGTCAACGCATGTGCATCTGAAGACACGCAACCTAACTATTCGGGAAAACAGAGAGGCACAGGGGGTAATAAAATTGAACTCTTTGTAAATTTGCAGTGGAGAGTTCAGGGCCTATATACGGGAAGCTCTTTCGCAGTCTACTCCCCGTGAATATATGTCTTTGGAAACTGGAATCATATTGCGTGCACCAGCCACCAGCTTTGTTTCCATAAACATGGAGGCAAGGAAATATGGCCGGCCACATCACATCACCTATACTTATCGCATTGCCTTTGTTCCTGTCACCGTCACCTCTGTCCATTCTTTTCTTTGTGCCACGGGAGACTTGACCTCGGATTTGAAACAGGAGTTTGAGTCTTTTATCATTAGACTTATTTGTAGAACTATGTTTTTTGGGCCTCTCCAACCAGTTTCCTGGCAAAAGAAATTAACACTGCATTCTTTCTGGAATTAAACTTGTAATGCTTAGTTCATATTTAATTTGTTTGGTTTATCGTATAACCTGCGGTGAAAAACTCGGGGCTAGCTATAACTGGTGAAGATATGTCTAGCTTATTAACACGCGCAGGAAAATAATGTTAACATTTTGTCTGATGAGCGTGTAAGCTGAATCACTGTGAAGCATTTTCCTAAAACTGAATCCTAGACGCCCAATACTAGATTATCCAGAAAAGAAGACACCAAAGACTCCAAACATAAATCAAATGAAAATTTAGAAACATACCGGAAAGGAGCGATGAGTCCACCGAAACCTTGATGCAATTTCCTCGACCGAGGAGCAAGACCGTGGCCGTTGAAGATGAAGCTGTCCTCGACAAGCTCACCGAGTAGTCCAAGTGTTGAGGCTGCAGCAATCTTGTAGCGACTTGTGTCACAAGGACATTGATCGATGAAGCCTAGCTCGGCCACCAGCTAGCTTGGATCAGTCATGGCGCGCAGCTGCTTGATCGTTTGAGGAGGTAGAAGAGACTGCGAGCTGTATGCCAAGCTGTGGGAAGTGGAGATCCAAGGATAGAGATGGACGCCTTTATACAACCATGGCGCAGGCATCTTCCGGGAAGCATCGTGGTGTCCCACAGGGCAAGCTTTCAAACTGTACGGACTGCATCTAGTACTCTCTCCGTCCAGGTTTATTGGGCCTCTAATGAATGGCCCTATGACCAAGGCGTGAGATGATAGGACGAGAGAAATTTCAGTTTGGAATTTTTCAACCAATCAAATGACTTTAAAACTGAGCAGAATTGATTGTGATTAATGCATGCGTTTAATGCTATAAGACTAGTTATAGTGGGAGTATCATAGAGTGGTATCATATACTCCCTCCTTCTCAAGGCTTAAGGCGTAATTATTTTTTCGAATTTTCTCATGGAAGAAGGCGCGAGCGAGCGGCAGGTGCTGGTTAGTCGCTAATCTTCCGGAAGTGCCCTCCCTCGTTCTTTTGGCTTCTCCTCAAAATACACAAGCAATTAACGTGGCGTCGCTCGGCAGTCACTATGAAGGTCGAGCACGACGGCGGCGTCCCCCGACAGTCCCCAGAACAGTACAGGTCGAGCACGGCGACTTCCACGTGATATTGGTCGAGCACGGCGGCGGAGCCCCCCGGCAGTCCCCGTGCAGGCCGAGCACAGCATCGGCGTCTCACGGAAATCCCCGTACAGGCCGAGCACAGCGACTTCTGTGTGATACTGGTCGAGCACGGGTCATCCATCCCCGGCGATTCCTCGCTGCGCTCTGACCAGATGCGGTCCACCGCAACCAGCCCTCTTGCCCGAGGGACTACAAAGGGGATCCAGATGCGCTAGCGGTCGTCGGCCGCCATGGGAATGAAGGGAAGGAGAGCGTTGCTTCTGGGGAAGCTGCTGCCGACGAGATCTCATCAGGGGAACCTGCTTTGACCCGTGGAGGTGGCGAAGGAGGCGACGCTCGTGGCGTCTGCGGCTCAGGGCGGCGGCAGTGGGGCGAGGCCGGCCCGATGTGGGGATACATTGGGGGCCTGCCGGCGCTTGGCGGGGGGGGGGGGGGGGGGGGCTGGAGGACAGGCAGTTCTTGGCAAGGCAGGCAGTGGAGGAGGTGCGGCGCGGCAGGTCCTAGAAGAGCTCGTGCGAGCCTTTCATGGAGAGTGGAGACGACGGACCCTTGGCTCTCCTTAATTTACTCAGAGAGCAGTTATTAGGGGTAAATTAGGAAATCACTCATCACATATTGCCCACCTTAATAGCTGTGCCAAAAAATATACGCTCAAAGCCTTGGGAAGGAGGGAGTACTAGTCTATGTTACTATCTCAATAGTGTGGAGTATCATATAGTTATGTATTTATTAGACTATAAACTCATCTTGTTTCGAAATCCGCTATTTTACGGTATCTACCTATGATACCACCATCACCTCTCGCTTCATTAAATACTTGCCACATCACTATTTTTACTTACGTGGCACTTATGTTACTACTCCCTCGGTTTTAATTTAGTTTGCGTTCTGAGTTTAGTCAAAGTCAAACTTTGTCAAGTTTAACCAAATATTGTGAGAAAAAATGAACATTTACACTAATAAATTTTATAGTATTAAAATCATTATAACGTATATTTTCATATTGTATACATTTGATTTTATGAATGTTGATATTTTTTCCTATATTTTTGGTCAAACTTAATAAAGTTTGATTTTGACTAAACCTAGAACGCAAACTAAATTGAAATAGAGGGAGTACCTATGTTACTCCCACTATGACTAGTCTAAGACTTAAAACGTGCGCATGCAAGCATATGGATCGGCTATGAGTGAATTGAGAAGAATGAGGGTCACGGTGGCCACTAAAATAGACAAGTAATATGTAATCTGGGTCTAATAAACATGGACAATGCTGATTTCATTAGAGGCCCAATCTCAATCCGCGACGGTCGCTACTGGCCTGCACATCGGCATCTTGGATTTGTTTGCCGGCCCTCCTCCCGCGCTAGTCTCACTGCCGTCTCCTCTCTACCCACATCGGCTGCCGCTAGCATCCTTAGCCGACTCCCGCGTCGCCACCGTCCAGTAACCAGCAGGACACACCGACACAGCTGGAGGAAGTGGTTTGGTGTCTTAAATCCCTCCTGAATCAGCTAGGACAACTGCAAAATAGGCTCTCCTTGGCTCGGGCCACGCCCACGAACTGCTTTTTTTTCTCGATAAAAGACGATTTATTACTTAAAAGGTTAGTTTACACCCATCCTCTTCATAACAAAGATGCACACAGCTGTCCCACAGTACACATCTATATATGAATAAAGACGTATTACATATCATATCACAATGAGCAAATGCAACTACGCCTAAGATGGTGGTGGCTCAGTCCGTAAATTATGCTGCCATCCATGATGGGAAAAAGTATCACTCGTCGTGAACTCCAACCGTGCACATACCTCCGTAAATAGGTCTCGGTGCTCCACCCGCTGAAGAGACAACCATGAACGGTGTACCGGTAGATGACCTGCAAGGGAGAATACAACTTTTTGTTATTAAACACTTTATCATTTCTACATAGCCATAGCGACCAAATGATGACGAGCGCTCCCACCTGAAAGAACATTTCTTAATCCCTAGTGTTTTGTGTGTTAGTTAACAATACCAATGATATACTAATCCTATTGCTAAGTATTTCAGTTTGGGTGAAACTCATATCACAAATCTTAAAGCCAAACTGTAGAGAAAAAGAGTTTCTGGAATTCTTCAGGGACTCGAATATTCCGGTCCCCCCACCGGATATTCCGATTCAGCCCCAGATTTTGGCTAAGTCAGGTTCAGAAGTGGCACTGACTTCAATCGGAAAATCAGCCCGGAAATTTCAAGGAGCCGGATATTCCGGTTCACCAACCGGATATTCCGGTTCACCCACCGGATATTCCGAAGCAACCTCAGGAAAATTGCTAAGTCAAGATTCAGAAGTGGCACTGACTTCAATCGGAAAATCAGCCCGGAAATTTCAAGGACCGGATATTCCGGTTCACCAACCGGATATTCCGAGTCAGCCTCAAGGAAATTTGCTAAGTCAAGATTCAGAAGTGGCACTGACTCCAATCGGAAATTCAGCTCGGAAATTTGAAGGACTCGGATATTCCGAGTCAACCTCAGAAAATCGACTAAGTCAAGTTCATAATTGGTTCTGATCTCAACCGGAAATTCAGCCCGGATATTTTCAAAGGCCCGGATATTCCGGGGCACCGGAATATCCGGTGCAACTTATACCGGAATTTCCGGGTGACCAAGACAGCCAACGGCCAGAATTTGAGGGGGAGTATAAATACCCCCTCACTCACTCAAGAACAGTGAGCTCTCAGACTTTCTCTCTCCTACCATTCTTGAAAGCTCAATTCATCAAGATCTCCCAATCCCCCCACCCAAACTCATAGATCTTTGGAGGATTGGAGGAGAAGGCCCAGATCTACATCGTCACCGAAGGGATCTTCATTTCTCCCCCATTCATTTGGGGATTTCGTGGCTAGGGTTTCCGGTGGGAAAACCTAGTTCACCATTGTTGTACTCTTGGTGTTACCTTGACCTCTTGTGGTCCTTGACCTGTTGTGGTCCTTCTTGGGAGCCCCCAATTCAGTTGTGGGTGTGTGCCTCAAGCGTTTGTAAGGGATTCGATCTCCGCCCTAAAAGGGGATCAATAGTGGAAGGTGGACTCGAAACCTTTGTGGTTGAGTTCATCGGAGAAGAAGGTGAGCCTTTGTGGCGTTGCGGCTAACCTGTTGTGGTAGCGCACACCTCTCCAAACGAGACGTACACCCTTGGGTGGAACTCGGGAATACATCTTCGTCTCCGCGTGCTTCACTTGGTTCCCTTTACCCTTTACTCCCTTACTTGCTTCTTGCTATTGCTTAGTTTCTCATTTAGCTAAATTCACCGTAGTTGCATATCTATCTAGAGAATTTACCTTTGAGTTGAGCCTAAAATTAAAAAGACCTAAAATTTGTAATAGCACCTATTCACCCCCCCCCCCCCCTCTAGGTGCCGGATTCCCGTTCAATTGGTATCAGAGCCTTGTTCACTTTTAAGGGCTTAACCGCCTAAGTGCAACGATGACGGAATCCGATGCCGAGAGGGCCGCCCGTGAAAAATTAGAGGCGGAGAAGGAGGCGTTAGCCAAAGGGGCAACCATGGCCGATCTTATTGATATGAGATCGTCCTTGGAGGCCCAACTCCTCAAGATGAATGAGATGCTCATGGCACTCTTGAAGTCTAAGGAGCCCGAGGCTACTTCTCCCTCTCCTCCACCTAAGGAACAAGCGGGGAACTCTAAGGAGTCATCTTCGGATGGGTCCAAAGATGTTACCTCAAGTGTTCCCGGGATGGCGGAAAAGGATGAACCACCTAGCTCCTCTAACACCCCCAAAGGAGAGGAATTTCATAATGTCAACCATAATTACTCTCCTAACCCTCCTATCCCTCACCCTCATGTAAACTTTAGAAGTGATCCTCCTAAGCTTAAACCTACTCATTTCTCTCAATGGGTGTTTCTAATGAAGTCTCATCTATGTAGTGCCTCCATTGAGCTTTGGCGCATCATTGAAGAAGGATACAAGCCCCATGATCCAACCAACTTGACAAGAAGAGAGGTGGTTGATAGCCAACTCAACGCCACCGCTCTTCATCAACTCCAAATGGCCGTTGGAGAGAAGGAGATGGCGCTCATTCAACAATTCTCCACCGCCAAGGAAGTTTGGAATGCTCTTTCCGACATCTTCGTTGGGAATGAGAGCATGAAGAAGAACCGGTATGATGCCTTATGCAATGAGGTGGAAGGGTTCTACAAGTTGGATGGAGAACACGAGGACATGTACCGGAGGTTGGTGTTGGTTGCCAACTCCTTCAAGAACCTCAGGGCGGAGTACATCAATGATGTTTGGATCAAGAGGAAGTTCGTGACCGCTCTCATGCCCTTTGAGGACACGGATTTGAAGACACTCCAAGGGAGACATGACTTCGCAAAGATGACATCCAATGAAGTTATGCAAGAGATGACCGCATACAAGGTGGCCTCCAAGATTGCACAAGATGCAAGAGCTAGAGCCATAGGGATGCACAAGCATGCCTCGATTGCTTTGAAGGCTACCGTTGAAGAGGAGGATGAAGAGGAGTGTGATGATCAAGTCGAGCTATCTAGTGAAGCTCTCTCAAGCACTCTCACTCAACACATGGGTCTTGCGGCAAGAACCTTTTGGAAGAACCCCGGAAGGGCCAAAGCAAGGATTGATAAGAAGTTTCCCCCCAACGGAGGAAAGCCATTCAACAAAGTGAGACTATGCTATAACTGCGATGACAAGAGCCACTTTGTTGCCGATTGCCCATGGGAGAGAAGAGAGGATCATGGTGGGAGGCTCGTGGCCAAGACGAAGGGCAAGGGGCCCATGCCCATGAAGAAGCCTTTCTTCAAGAAGAACAAAAGATTGTCTTGGTGACTCAAGAGCAATATCCCACCGATGATGAAGATAGTGATAAGGAGGATACTCCAACGCAAGTGGCCGCACTAGCCATGTCTTCCACAACTCCATCACTCTTCTCCTCACCAAATGAGAGCCCCATCGTCAAGAATGGAAGATGTCTTATGGCAAAGACATCCGAGGTACAACTATCCCTCAACTCCATATCACATGACATTGATGATGCTATGAGCCTAGAAGTCAAGGAAGAAATCATTGCTTTTGATAAATTCATGACTAACTTGCAAGGAGAAGGAAAGAAACACTTTGGCTCAATCATGAGTCGTATAGGTGAGCTTGAGGATGAGCTTGAGCTCAAAGGTGAGATTGAGAGAGAGGATGCACACGCTAAGGTGTCTCTCCAATCCTCTCTCGAAGATGAACAAGAAGCTCATGCTCTCCTTGAGGAGCAACTTGCTAAGATCACTAAGGATCGTGATCTCTACTTTGCTAAATGTAAAATTGTGCAAAATGAAAAGTCCGAGCTTGTAGTTGCTCACGCTAGACTTTGCGAAGACTTCGAGTCACTTGACAATGCTCACAAGGTGTTGACAAGTGATCACGAACGTCTTCTCAAGTCTCGTGATCAACTCCAATCTCGGATATCTACTCTTGAGAAATCTAGCACCTCTACTCCTTTGAATGCTAATGCAAATGTTGTGAAGGGTATTGCTAGGGTTTTGTTTGTTCCTTCTATGGCAACCAATCCCAAGACTTCTCTTGATAAAGGTAAGGGGACACTCACTACTCCTCTTCATGAGCGAGTGCCCCACAAGGGTAAGGAAGGTCTAGGCTATGTTGCTAAGGAGAAGAAGGAGATCAAGAAGAAGACCAAGACCGCACAAGCCAAGAAGGTTGATATTGTGAGTGGAAATGCCACAAGGGGCACTCCCACTCGTAATGACTTTGCGGGCAAATCTAACCCCAACTATTATTTATATGTTGATTATTATGGGGATGTCTATGCTAGATACATTGGACCTTTTGATGGTTACATTGAATATTCTATTTGGGTTCCAAAGACCCTTGTTGCTAACCAAAAGGCACCCATTGCAAAATGGGTACCTAAATCCAAGAATTGATTGTGTGTAGGGCCTTGCTTCTGGAGGATCGAAATGGATAATTGATAGTGGGTGCACTAGTCATATGACCGGAAGCAAGGATATTGTAACGGAGTTGAAGCCCAATGATGATCAAATGACCGTCATATGGTGATAATTCCAAGTCTAAGGTAATAGGGCTCGGCAAGGTGGTAGTGGCACCGGACATCACACTTGTGAATGTCTTGCTTGTCGAGTCCCTAGGTTTCAACTTGATCCCCGTCCATTCCTTAACTTGTTTGGGCTATACCGTTGTCTTTGAAAAGGAAATGGTCATTCTCTTGCGGAGCAAGTCTCTCAATGTGTCTTTCGTTGGGTACATTGAGAATGGGCTCTATGTGGTTGACTTCTCCGGAGTCACCACTTCCCATACAATGTGCCTATTCGCAAAGGCGGACTTGGGTTGGCTATGGCATCGCCGACTAGCCCATGTCAACATGAGGACTTTGCAAAGTCTTCACAAGGGTGGCCATATCCTAGGACTAAAAGACCATGTTTCTTTCTCGAAGGATCGAATGTGTAGGGCGTGTGTTGAAGGAAAAATGCATGACATCTACCATCCAAGCAAGACCATCATTTCGTCAAAGAGGGTTTTGGAGCTTCTCCATGTTGACCTCTTTGGTCCCATTCCGGAAGCTAGTCTTGGTGGCAAGAAATATTGCTTGGTGATTGTTGATGATTATTCAAGATACACATGGGTTTTCTTCTTCAAGACGAAGATGGAAACTCAACAAACTATCATCGACTTCGCCAATGAAGCTCAACGTCAACACAATGTCCCTTTCTTGGTGATACGAAGTGACAATGGGTCCGAGTTCAAGAACTACACCTTAAACGAGTTCCTTAGTGAAGAAGGGATTCGTCATCAATATTCCGCTGTTTATACTCCCCAACAAAATGGTGTAGCCGAAAGGAAGAACCGCACACTTATTGATATGGCAAGGTCGATGATGGCGGAGTTCAAGTCCCCTCACAACTTTTGGGCCGAAGCCGTCAACACCGCTTGCCATTCATCCAACCGGCTCTTCTTTCGCAAAGGACTCATGAAGACACCTTATGAAGTGCTCACCGGGAACAAGCCCAATATCTCCTACTTCCGTGTATTTGGTTGTAAGTGCTTCTACCTCATAAAAGGTGTTCGTTTGGGCAAGTTTGATTCTAAGTCTCTTGAAGGGATATTTGTGGGCTACGGATCCGAATCCTACAGTTATAGAGTCTATGATAAGGCCTCGCGCATAAACATAGAAACTTGTAGTGTGGTATTCGAGGAGAATGACGGCTCCCTCGTGGAGCAAAGTGGTGTTTCCGGTGTAGGTGATGATGAACCTCAAGATGCTATCCGAAGAATGGGGTTGGGAGTCCACCGCCCCGTTGAACTTTATTATGAGGTTGATCAACAAGGACCAAGTTCTTCCCAAGTGGTGACCACCCCAACACAAGGAACACCCATCGACAACACCGTGCTCAATGCACCCTGCCAAGAAGAAGAACAAGACTCTACAGCTGCTCCTGGAATTTCCGGAGGACCGGAATATCCGGGTCAAGATGGACCCGGAAATTCCGGTGGTCCGGAATTTCCGGTTCCTGAACCCGGAATATCCGGTCCTGCTGACATTCCCGGTGGCAGTTCGCAAGTCCAAGATCAACCCTCTCCCTCACCAATGGACACCACTCCAATGGTTGATCAAGGCCATCAAATCAGTCAAGGCGGAGACATGAATGAACAAGATGATCAAGCGATTCCTCCCACCACTCGGAGGGAAATCGAGATCCGCCGCTTGAATAGGGTTGGCACCTCACAAGAATTAAGAGCTCTATCTCTTGACAAGGTGCTTGGTGATGTGAGAAGCAAGGTCTCTACCCGAAGACAACTCGCAAGCTTTAGTGAACATCAAGCTCACATCTCCATGGTGGAACCCAAGAAGGTCTTTGAAGCTCTTGAAGATAAAGATTGGCTTGATGCCATGCATGAAGAGCTCAACAACTTCGAGCGCAACAAAGTGTGGAAGTTGGTGGAAAGACCCAAAGATTGCCGCAATGTTATCGGCACCAAGTGGATATTCAAGAACAAGCAAGATGAACATGGCATGGTGATAAGGAACAAGGCAAGATTGGTGGCTCAAGGTTACTCACAAATTGAAGGCATTGACTTTGGAGAAACCTATGCGCCCGTGGCTCGACTTGAGTCAATCTGTATTCTTCTTGCTTATGCCTCTCACCATAACTTTAAGTTGCAACAAATGGATGTTAAATCCGCTTTTCTGAATGGTCCACTAAATGAACTTGTTTATGTTAAGCAACCACCGGGGTTCGAGGACCTCAAGTATCCGAACCATGTCTACAAGTTGGATAAGGCACTCTATGGCCTTAAACAAGCCCCACGAGCGTGGTACGAGCACCTTAGAGAACTACTTGTAGACCGTGGATTCCAAGTTGGGGAAATCGACCCCACACTTTTCACTAAGAAAGTTAATGGGGAGCTTTTCATTTGTCAATTATATGTGGATGACATTATATTTGGATAAACTAACAAAGCATTTAACGAAGAATTCTCTAAGCTTATGACTGACAGGTTTGAGATGTCTATGATGGGCGATATGAAGTTCTTCCTCGGATTTGAGATCAAACAATTGAGGGAAGGAACTTTCATCAACCAAGCAAAATACATTCAAGACATGCTCAAGAAGTACGAGTTGCTTGATCTCAAGGGTGCCTCTACTCCAATGCAAACCAAATGCCACCTTGAGCTCAACCCGAAGGGTAAGGATGTGGATCAAAAGGTATACCGCTCCATGATTGGATCTCTCCTCTACCTTTGTGCATCTAGACCGGATATAGTGCTAGCCGTAGGAGTGTGTGCAAGATATCAAGCGGCTCCTAAAGAGAGCCACGATGTGACGGTCAAGAGAATCTTTCGATATTTGGCTTATACCCCAACTTATGGATTGTGGTATCCCAAGGATGCAAATTTCTCATTATGTGGATTCACGGATTCCGATTGGGCGGGAGATCATGATGATAGGAAGTCCACCTCCGGTGCTTGTCAATTTATTGGGAGGTCCTTGGTGAGTTGGTCTTCTAAGAAGCAAAATTGCATATCTCTCTCCACCGCCGAAGCCGAATATGTTGCAGCCGCTAGTTGTTGCACTCAGTTGCTATGGATGAGGCAAACTTTAAAGGAGTACGGTGTCAATTGTGACAAAGTGCCTCTTCTATGTGACAACGAAAGTGCCATCAAGATTGCCTACAACCCGGTGCAACATTCAAGAACCAAGCATATTGAGATCCGTCATCATTTCATAAGAGATCATGTGGCCCGTGGAGACATTGACTTATCATATGTGGGCACAAGGGATCAATTGGCGGATATCTTCACGAAGCCCCTTGAGGAAGGAAGGTTTTGCTTTTTGAGGAATGAGCTTAATATCATTGATTCGAGGTCCTTAGCTTGATCGCTTGCACACTCACCTAGGGCGTAATTGCATCTTATCTTGTTTAGATGTAGGCATGGAAATAGGGGGAGTGCGGTCCTAATACATTGGATCATCCCTCCCCCCATTATGCCGATAGCAAGTGTTCTTTTATCTCTATATTCATTCTTGTGACTAATGAGCTAAAACGACGAGTATTGGTTATGTACCCAAGATACATCTTCGCGGTAACATGCCATACACTCCTACACGGTGGCCTCGGCCACCAACCTCTTCTCCTTGAAGAGTTGATGTTATTTGGAGCTTTATGTTGCTATTTGCTCTCCTTTTCATGCATGTGGGAAACCTACTCAACTTGGCTCTTTTGATTTGATTTGGTTGTTGTGAGTTGAGTATGGTGTACCAATATCAGTTTGGAAATCTATCCCAAGCCTACTTTCCCCTGAAAACATTTCTCTCTATTGCACACAAGTCATCTTTTTGAAAACTGGGGTTTTGGTTCAGCAGGTCGGAATATCCGGTTCATTTTGAACCGGAATATCCGGTGACTCGTAATATCCGGTGTAACTTATACCGGAATATCCGGTCTGGCGGTTTGTCCAGAAATATAAGGGCAGGCTCGGGGTGAAGGGCTCATTAGTGCCTTTCTTCCACCCCCGACCTCCCACTCCTCCACCCGCCGCCCCTGCTGCTCCCAAGCCCCTCCGGAGCACTCCGTCCGCCGGGGAACCTCTTTCTCGGCCGGATCTGCTCCTCCTCCGCCCAAGGAACTCACTCCTCCAAGCAATGGCCTCAATGGATGAGGGTAACTTCACTTTTCTTCTTCCTCTTTTGGATCTTGATGTGGAGTTATTTGTTTCAATGTTGCTTGGTAGAGATTGTTCCTAGGACTATTCCCTGCCTTCTACATACATTAGTTTTGCATTACATTGGATCGATCTAGTTTTAGACCGAGTCAAATCTCAGATCTGTAGTTTCTGTCTGACTCGGAATATCCGGTCCATCGTGACTCGGAATTTCCGGTCCCCCGGAATTTCCGGTCATGTCTGACCCGGATATTCCGAGCCAAACAGAGCAGTTTTAAGATTAACTCATGTTTAACTACATATGATCCATCGAATGCCTATCTAATGTGTGTATTACCTCCTGACTTGTGTGCACTTACCTTATGCTACCATCTATGATCAAATTCACAGGTTCAGGTGGAAGTGAGTCCGCAGGGGGATCAAGGCACACTGCTCGAGCACCTGTTTCCAAGCAACCTGTCAACAAAGGAAAGGGCATTGCACCTCCGAGAAAGAAGAAAGTTGTTGCCAGCAAGCCCCCATCTAAGAAGAGAAAGAGTACCTCTAGTTCCGAGCGTCTGAACTATTCCAAGATGCATGCAGTTGACTACTCTCAGCTGAGGCAGGGGGACTGGTACCTCAGGGCAAGGGACACATCTCTCGATGATCGCAGTTATTGGTGCCAAGCACAGGAGCATATACTTGTGGATCTATACCTCTCTCTGTCGAAGCCAATTCGACCCATGCACCCATTTGACTTTGCAACACTGCAGAAGAAGACTGCTTTTTCTGAGGCCATCCATATTGTGAAGACCATGGGGTTGGAGAGATTGGCACTCATCCGTTGTGCCTACAACGCGCAGCTCGTTATGCAGTTCTTCGCCACCCTAGTGATCAAGGGTGACTCGCAGAAGACAATGAAATGGATGACTGGGGAAGCTTACTGTGAGTCGAACTTCGAGGAGTTTGGCAAGGTGCTGGGCTACAGGTTTGATGGGGACAATCCTCAAGGCACTCGCATGCACCACCCCCACAAGCTCAACAAGAAGGAGACAGCTCATCTATATGGTGTGGGAGCCACCCCTGGATTCTCTCGGAACTTGCTGCCTTGCCTTTGTATGATGTTCTTGTGCGCATTCTGCGTGAGAACATTGCACCGAGTGGTGGCAACAATGATAATGTGGTAACCCCTCTATGCAACCTGCTCCTTCACGCCAACCGAATTGTGGAGGACTCGGGCTCTGACACTGACTGGACAGTACATGTGATGGATTACATCTACAATGAGATGTTTGAGGCTATGACCACCAAGGTCTCCATTCCATATGCTCCATACATCATGAAGCTTCTCCTGTTTAAGTTCCCCAACCTCAACGTCAGCAACAGAGATATGACGCCTCATGACTTCAAGAAGCTATATGAGAAGAAGACTGTGGTCAAGCCCCCTCCTAGGCCTTCGACTTCATCAGCTCCAGGTGGATCTTTCATGGGTGATGCTAGGAGGGCTGCTGCTACCTCTACTCATGTTCCCACCACTCATACACATGTCAAGAAGCTAAACTGGTTCCAGCGCAACATCCTCTGCATGAATGTGGACATCCGTAAGGAGCAATACAAGGCCTACAAGGATCGCCGTCAGCAGGACCACAAGCTTGACTTGATCCTTCACCATGCTTCTGGCTCCCCTGCTCCTGATGATCTGTCTGAGCCCCTGTCCTTTGCTCAGTGGAACGAGGGTTCCTTGGCTCCATGGACCCTGATTGACCAGGACCTTGGTGGCAGCTCGTACACCACAGGTTATGACTATGATGAGGAGGATGAGGATGAGGATGAGGAGGCAGCTGATGATGAGGATGACGACGAGGATGATGATGATGAGGACGCTGATGCTGATGATGATGATGAGGAGTACACCTCGGACTGAAGACTTCCATGGGACGTAGCATCGCTCTTCTTCCTTTCTGGCGTTTCGATGCCAAAGGGGGAGAAGTTGCTCTACTAGGACTTCTTCGGGGATTTGCAAGGGTCGGGCACAAGCTTATGCGTTTACCATTCATTTGCGCTTGTGTCTCATTTGCGCTTGTGTCCATTTATCGTTTTTTTTGTTACTTGTGAAACTCTCTTTTTGTCATCTGTGATATCTTTGTATTGAGACAATGATTGATGCTCATTATATTATGCTTGAGACTTGGAATTGATTGTGTTGGTATTCTCTTCATATTCTATATGCACAAGGTATGAAAATCTATCGAGTCTCAAGTGCTTCCATAATCTTTCATCTTGTCTCGTTTCTCCTTTGCGATATCTTGTGGTTATTGTTATAAAATTGCTCCTATCCTCTGTTATCTTGTGTTGCATACTTGCATATATTTAGGGGGAGCCATTTTCTGCCAAAAACATGATATTGCTGTTTGTTTCTTTGCAAATCTTGGTATTGTCATCTAACAACAAAAAGGGGGAGATTGAAAGAACATTTCTTAATCCCTAGTGTTTTGTGTGTTAGTTAACAATACCAATGATATACTAATCCTATTGCTAAGTATTTCAGTTTGGGTGAAACTCATATCACAAATCTTAAAGCCAAACTGTAGAGAAAAGAGTTTCTGGAATTCTTCAGGGACTCGAATATTCCGGTCCCCCCACCGGATATTCCGAGTCAGCCCCAGATTTTGGCTAAGTCAGGTTCAGAAGTGGCACTGACTTCAATCGGAAAATCAGCCCGGAAATTTCAAGGACCCGGATATTCCGGTTCACCAACCGGATATTCCGGTTCACCCACCGGATATTCCGAAGCAACCTCAGGAAAATTGCTAAGTCAAGATTCAGAAGTGGCACTGACTTCAATCGGAAAATCAGCCCGGAAATTTCAAGGACCGGATATTCCGGTTCACCAACCGGATATTCCGAGTCAGCCTCAAGGAAATTTGCTAAGTCAAGATTCAGAAGTGGCACTGACTCCAATCGGAAATTCAGCTCGGAAATTTGAAGGACTCGGATATTCCGAGTCAACCTCAGAAAATCGACTAAGTCAAGTTCAGAATTGGTTCTGATCTCAACCGGAAATTCAGCCCGGATATTTTCAAAGGCCCGGATATTCCGGGGCACCGGAATATCCGGTGCAACTTATACCGGAATTTCCGGGTGACCAAGACAGCCAACGGCCAGAATTTGAGGGGGAGTATAAATACCCCCTCACTCACTCAAGAACAGTGAGCTCTCAGACTTTCTCTCTCCTACCATTCTTGAAAGCTCAATTCATCAAGATCTCCCAATCCCCCCACCCAAACTCATAGATCTTTGGAGGATTGGAGGAGAAGGCCCAGATCTACATCGTCACCGAAGGGATCTTCATTTCTCCCCCATTCATTTGGGGATTTCGTGGCTAGGGTTTCCGGTGGGAAAACCTAGTTCACCATTGTTGTACTCTTGGTGTTACCTTGACCTCTTGTGGTCCTTGACCTGTTGTGGTCCTTCTTGGGAGCCCCCAATTCAGTTGTGGGTGTGTGCCTCAAGCGTTTGTAAGGGATTCGATCTCCGCCCTAAAAGGGGATCAATAGTGGAAGATGGACTCGAAACCTTTGTGGTTGAGTTCATCGGAGAAGAAGGTGAGCCTTTGTGGCGTTGCGGCTAACCTGTTGTGGTAGCGCACACCTCTCCAAACGAGACGTACACCCTTGGGTGGAACTCGGGAATACATCTTCGTCTCCGCGTGCTTCACTTGGTTCCCTTTACCCTTTACTCCCTTACTTGCTTCTTGCTATTGCTTAGTTTCTCATTTAGGTAAATTCACCGTAGTTGCATATCTATCTAGAGAATTTACCTTTGAGTTGAGCCTAAAATTAAAAAGACCTAAAATTTGTAATAGCACCTATTCACCCCCCCCCCCTCTAGGTGCCGGATTCCTGTTCACCACCCTAATATGCTTTCTAAACGTATTATCGATACCGTGTAACCAATTTCCAAAGATATTGGTCACACTGCATGGGGGATAAACGTTAGATGCTAGTTGGATGATTGACCATATAGACCTGGCGAACCGACATTGAAAAAAGAGATGTTTTATTGTTTCATTCTGATGACTGAACACACAACTCTTATTTCCCTGCCAGTTTCGTTTAGCAAGATTGTCTTTGGTTAGAATTGCTCCACGACGAAGGTACCATCCATACACATTGGTTTTAAGTGGTATCTTCATCTTCCAAAGTAACTTATTGTTATAAACCGGTATATGAGAATGGGATAAAGCATTATACATGGATTCTACCGAGAATTTGCCATTCTTGATTAGGTTTCATTGAAATTTGTCTGGCTCTGCTGAAAGTTTTATATTGGCTAACCTTTGTAAAAGGGTCTGCCATGCAACCAACATCTGGCCAATCAAATCTCTCCTGAACGTTACATCTGGAGGTGAGGTTGTCATTAACTTCTTAATGGTATCACTTTTGTAACAAACAATATTATATAATGCCGGATATTTTTCTCGGAGTGGGTTATGGCCTAACCACGAGTCCTCCCATAACCTCATCTGAGACCCATCTTTAATAAAAAATGTCCAAATCTAAAGAACTGTGATTTTGCAGCCATCAGACCGGCCCAAAAATGTGAATCCCCCTATTTCCAAGAAACTTGTGACAGCGGTTTGGAGCCAACCTATTTAAGATTCGGGAGGGTTTGCCACTGTCCATTTATCATGAATTCCCATCCCTCCTTGTTCTTTAGGTGTACAAATCACACTCCATCTAACCAGTCGATATTTCTTTTTCTCACTATCCCCTTGACAAAAGAATCTAGACCGATAATAATCTAGTTTTTAGAGCACACCTTTCGACAGCAAGAAGAACAATAACATATATAGTGCCATATTGGTAAGCACTGAATTTATGAGTATGAATCTTCCACCGAGTGACAGCAATTTTCCTTTCCAACTACTTAAACATTTTTGTAGTCTCCGATAATGAATCGGGATGCCTAAGTACCGAATCGGAAATTGGCCTTACCCTTGTCCACGAAATGCTATGCACGCAAGCTGTTCAGCATTTTTTTAATCATAGATTTCATAAAGATAGGCGATTGGTTGTTGGTCGAAAATATAGGGGATTTGTTGTTGGTCGTGCGTCGGCGTTGGACCATTAGAGAAAAGTCAAGCATGAACAAGTTTGAAAGGATTACTTTCATCTCATCATGCCGCATATTTTTCGGCGCCGCTTTTGGATTAAAAACATGTGTTCATGCATATTTTGGAAGGAGTGAGGCAGCATGATGACTACTGTTAGCACAAGGCCGATGCCACGAGTAGGTTTGGCTTCTCTTCTTACTAGAAATGCACTGCATTCATCTAGTACTTGCATATGAAACGAAAAGTGATCTCATTGATGAGTATTTGCGGATGAGCAAGGATCAACTCACAGTGATGTGTGCGGTGTAGGAGAGAGGGGCAAGACCTCTCACTTGCCCACCCTCGTTCAGCCGTGTCGCTGGTACAAACTACCTAACATCATCCTCCGTCGTCATGTTAGCGCTCCACAAGTTGTGTCCCTCAATATTCGCGTCGTCATGAACAACAACTCGGCCCGCATTGATATCCAACATCGGTTTTTCCATTTGAAAGTACGGATTCATGCATCAAATTTTATTCACTATTTCCGATAAGGATTTACTCCTATCCAATTACACATTTCACATCCAAAATCAATTCTAGTGCCTTTTTCATTTATTTTGCATGTTTATCCATGACAAAAAATTCCCGACTTCTAGAAAACAAGAGAAAAAATACACCGTAGGAGAAGCGTATTTTCTAGTGCCCCAAAAAGATACGAAAAATACAGAAAATATTTTGGATAAGAAGAAGCCCAGAGCCAAAATATGGGACCAGGCGTGGGTGGAGCTCGCAGCCTCCTGGTTGAAAGGTGGGGCCACGTCAAAGCTCTGGGACTCGTCTCTCGATGCTCATTAGCCTATATGTTCTCTTTGACCTAGATATGGTCTTTTTATTTTATTATATAATTTAGTTGTGTGCATTTTTGTATCACTAATTGATGTGATACAGATTTTTTCATAGGCTAGATTTACTGATTTTTTAAACAGAAATCAGGGGTCCACTAAGTAGTTTTAATTATTATTTTTGGAAAGATAAAAAAAAGTGTACATGAGATTTTGTGAAAAAACTGTCAGCTAAATGTACTGATATAACATATTAAGAAAAAATACACGGTTGATGAGACTAAGTTTGAAAGATCAAGGTTTTGGACGATCGGGGATATTGACCAGAGGAACGTCATCAGTCCAGGCGTAATGAATCGACCGAACGTGTCCATTTCACGGTTTCACACTACTCTCTGCAAATGAGGAACGTGTCTTAGCTTAAAATGGTAAATGTGATTATTATTATTATTATTATTATTATTATTATTATTATTATTATTATTATTATTATTATTACCAATGAGAACTTGTATGGCAACGTCGCGTGGACCCTGACATGAGCACATGGCTTGTGCCATCGATAGTTTCTTTTGTATACTCCTGTTCAGCCCCAGGTGGGAGAACTAGGTGTCCCTTCTATTAGAGAAATTTAGAACCTGATCGACTGCTAGACCCACGATAAATCCTAGCTACTAATCATTGAATTTGCCAGTTCTCTTGCTAATGTTCAAAAAAGAAAGATAAATCCTACCTATTGTGGATCCAAACTTGAGCATTCCAACCAGGCCCGAGTTGTCCTCTTATAGCCTTCAACATTCCTGTAAATATAGAGCGATCAATTGCTCTGCATCACCGTCACGCGCCACCCTCCGGTGCACCTCCTACCTCACTTGCCTCCTGCCTCTCTCGCAGCCGCATTCAGCTACGGTGTTGGCATCCAATGCGTCGTCGAGACCGTGAAGAAAATGCCTGTTCTACTTCGCCGCCATCCATCGTGACCTCGCGCCTCGCGCCGTGAAGCAGCACCATCACACGCGCGGTCCTAGAGTCGGCCCGCGCCCGTGGGTGACCATCACCGGCGGCGGGACGCGACTCCTGCTCGCCTGCAACGATACCAACGCCATCGGTAGGACGAGTAGTAGGACATAAACAACTCAAATCGACGTCGGGGTTGCTTGGAGAGGGCATGCCGAGGAAGCGGAGCAGCAGCTTCAGGATCTTGGCGCATCCGTCGGCGAGGTAGAAAGCCAGATGGGCCGCCTCAGGGACGGAATCCGGTTTGGTTCTTCGACTGGTTGGTGGGTGGAGACTAGAGGCACTACACCATGTACCGGATCTGGAGGCACTAAATAATGGCTCAAAAAGTATAAAAGGTGCCTCAATACGATTTTGAGGCAAAAATAAAAATGCTAGACTCTAGTTGGCAAAAATCATTTGTGGCATTTCTGAATAAGGCCTCAAAATGCTACCATTTGAGCTAGTTTTGAGTGCCACAAATAGTAGGAATTAGAGGCATTAAATTAGTGCCTCAAAATGGTAGCATTGGAGGCCTTTTTTAGGAGCATTAGAGGCAGTTTTGAGTGCCACAATAAGTAGGAATTGGAGGCACTATTTACTACCTTAAAATGGTAGCATTAGAGGCAGTTTGGAGTGTCTTAAATTAAACAATTAGAGGCATTATTTTATTGCCTCAAAAGGTACCATTATAGGAATTTTTAGTGTCTCAAATGCTACCATTAAAGCCACTATTTAGTGCCTCTAAAAGTATTTGAGGCACTATTTGGAATGCCTCTAAAGGTCAGGTAGAATACAAATATCTTCTATATCTAAATAGCAATGACCCACTACAAGGATTTCTCTGCAATTTCCTGCAGCCACGTCACCCTATTAGTTTGGGCAGCCACGAGTAAACCTTTTGTTAACGTTTCTTCTAATTGGTTGAGCGCAGACCCCCATCATGTTCTCCACAACGCTCGTCTTCTTCTCATCGGTTCCTTGGTAGAAACGGACCGATATGAGCCCATAGTTACTGAGGCAGGCGAGCAGGCAGAACACCTCTTATTTACCTGCCCTCCGTTTCATTGATCTCCCAGACTCTTTGAACAACCATCCCTTTGGTCTCCCTCCCCATGTCCCCTACTCTGGAGCTTCTTCTCCAGGTCACTCGACGTTGTGATTCACGGCTCCGAGACCGGTAATTTTCTCCACGAGCTCCCTCATCTCTATTTCCATGGATCTAGCTGAGGAAGAATTGGGGTAAGCACATGGATCGTCTTCAAAACAGAGACAATAGCGATTAATTTCAGGTTAGTCGGCATAAGAGACGGCCCGATGGATCCTTCATTCTGCCCTTGCAGGGTGTTCTATTTATGTCGGGAGCCTGGGATAGGCCAGCACTGGCACTAACATACAGGCCGTGGCAATTTGCTCCTGGTCGACGACTTCGCTACCAACGATACCAGCTTGGCTAATCCCCTTGAAAAGTAACTAAGAAATCTTTGCTACGAAAAACTAGGCTAGCAAGTACCGGACCCTCGATCTAGCAGCACCCCGTGGAGCTGGTGCTCATCCCTTTCAATGTACATTGGACCATGCGGTGCTGTTGATAGTGAATGTAGGAAGATTTTTGCTCCAATCTTCGATCATGATGCTATGTGCTAGGTGCAGCGATTGGTCGCCTCTGAATTGAACGATAGTGTATCAGACACCCAGTTATTCAGTTATAAGATTTTTTTCAGATAAAAAAACTAATATTTCAATCTCACCAGAGTAACGAAGTATTATGCAGTTTCATAATTATGTATGATCCCGAGTCTTCCTAGATTAATTGCAGGTACTTATGCTGGTCGGGCTTTCTGATCCAAGCCAAGCCAAGGGTTACATAAGAACAAGTGTACATATAGTAAGACCAATGTTTTATCTAGCAGTCTTCAATCCAAGAATTATTCTGAATAAAGAAGGGTTGCATGTGATTCCTTTTCAGTTTGGTAAATGTCTGCAGAATATTACAATCACTCACACCAATTATTATCAACTTTTGTGATCCCAATAGATTTATATTTGCAACAATCATTCATCTGAATATAATTAACTTTGCGATTCCAGTTGAGGTTTATTGGTAGCATGTTATCATCAGCTCCAAACATATAGGTTGTTATTCATTCGGTCAGGTTTCACTGATTGATATGAGAAATAAAATCAATGTTTTCATGAATTTGTACTATGAAAACATATGAAAGAGATAAGCTGACTTTCTTCTTTCATAATGAAAATTACAACTTTCTTACCGCCAGCCAAAAGAGAAAATATATAGAACAATTCTTTCTCATTCTGCATCTTGATAAATACCATATGCCAACCTACTTGCAGACTACACTATATGACGAACTCACTATTCTATTTTCAGACGCATGGGCATATAGCTCGATTTATATTTTGCCTTTCTTTTCCATATTCTAGCCTATTTCTATACATTAATTTTATTGCTGAACTCACTTCTATGTTGACACTCTTAGGGTGTGTTCGTTTCTCGGATGGAGTGGAATGGAATGGAATGGTTCCATTCCATCCCATTCCATCCCATCTCATTCCACTCCATTCGAGCGTTCAGTTGATTTCTAAGCAGGGGAATGGAACGAAAATTAATTTAATTTAATTATGTGATAAACCAAACTATTCCCTAAATTAGTCTAAACCTAATTTCATAAAACTAATTATCTCGCTGCCAGCCCGCAGCGCCTCCTCTGTCTCCGCCAGCAGCCCTCCGCCGGCCGGCCGGCCTCCGCCCGGCGACCTCCCGCCCGCCCGCGTCCTCCCGTCCGAGCGAGCGTTCTGCGCGGCGGCGAGCGCCCGGCGACTCCGTCCGTGCTCGCGACCTCCCGCCCCAGCACGCGCCCGGCGAGGTCCGTCCCCGTCCTCCCGTCCGAGCGAGGCGTCGTTATGCGCAGCGGCGAGCGCCCAGCGACCTCCCTCCGTGCCCGCTCGATCTGGTGCCTCCCCGTCGCGCTTCGGGCCGGCAACCTCCGCCCGCGCGGCAACTTCCGCCCCGGCGACCTCCGTGCCCGCACCTCCGCGCCTCCGCCCGCGCCCCGCCGGCCTCCGCGCCCCCGCAACCTCCGCCCGCGCTCAGAGGCATCCTCGGACTGGCGGCGAGGTCGGCGAGCTCCGTCCCGGCCACCGCGGCCGCGCCTTGGCTCCGACCTGCGGCCCCGTCCGTGAGTTGGTCCGCACCGGCCCTCCTGGCCGTGTCTTGGCTACGGCATCGTCCCTCGCGGCCTCGCCTTGGCTCCGGCCGGCGGCCCATCGCGTCGCGGCTTCTCCATCACGATGATTAGCGCGGCAATTAGCTAGCCATTCCACCCCGTTCCACCCCGTCCGGCCGATTCGGCCGGACGGGTATATTCCGCATCTTTCCCGAATATTCCATTTTGAGGCACGACCTGGTTCCATTCCATGCAACAACTGAACACGAGAATCCTCCTCAGGAACGACTCGATTCCATTCCGTTCCTTCCTATTCCAAAAACGAACAGACCCTTATATTCCGAGGTAATCTCCCAAGAGAGCATGCATGGAAAATCCATTAGGCTTAAGATTTATGTAAACTCTCTCCATAGGTATAGGATTAAAATACCCACTACTCTACCATTTGAGAACTTCATTCTTAACACCTCTCATCTTGGGACTTCGGCGGACAATCGACAGATATGTCGAGACCTAAACTTTAGTGTTTGCACAAAAAAAATGGTTGCCATCTTATTTTGGTACATGTGGATCATAAGTTTATCATGTTTGTTCCTATCTTTTCAGTATTATTGTGATCCATCGTTTTGAGACCATTTTTATGTATGCTCCTTGCATAAGTCATATATTAATCCTACAAAGCCATATATTGTTGACAATTTCTACAGCAACGCGCAGGGTATTATCTAGTTACATTAATAAACAGTACCAATAACGTAACAAAGGATCATAACAACAAATCTAAGCCTAGTTTAGAACATATACAGTCTCATAAGAAAATAATATACACATCCCACACACAACACGCTGAGGCAGTTCATCCCCACCAAATCAGCAATTTACAGAGATGCACACGTAAATTGATTAACCGAGAACTAAGTACACACAAGCACATTACAGCAAGGCTATAAGAATTAGCATACCGCAGCGAGGTTCTAGGAGTACACACAAGCACATTACATGCAAAGTTTCAAACTTGCTTTGCTGTAGAAATCAGCATATTAGAGCAAGCAAGCTACTACATTTTGTTATAGGGTGCCATGTTCAGTGTTCATCGATAAGAAAAATTCTTCAAGAACTGAAGTATCCCATTCATGTGAAAAGAATATACACATCCAATAGGAAATACAGTACTGGAGTACCTCCACACCGTAGTTGATGGTGATGCCGGTGACCATGGACAGCTCATGCGCAGGAACCTCAAGAGAAGCAGCAGGTTAGAGCATCTCTAACAGATCCCTCAAATCGTATAGAACTGTAAAATAACTGTTAAACACGGTTCAACCTCAAACGTCGCGGGTCCGTAAATTTTTTGAGGGCGCCCGACAAACTAGCCCACGGAACTGGGAAAATCTGGTTTTCGTGGCCAGACCCAAGGGGCCTTCCGCCGCCGTAGCCTTGCCGAAATCAGTCGGAATTTGCCGGAAGCGAGCGGAACTCGCCGGAATCAGCCGGAGTCGAGCGCAGGAGCGTGCCGCCGTCCATCTCGCCGCCATCTCTCCGTCCATCTCGCCGGAATCAGCCGGAGTCGAGCACAGGCAGCTCCGCTCCGTAGCTCGCCTCCGCCCTGCAACCAGCCATCGCTCGAGACTAGCACGCCCGGCTGGCCGACGAGAGCTAGCTAGCTCCCTCGCTCAGTAGCCGCTAGCTAGCTAGGTAGTTAGCACGCCGGGCCGGCCCGTAGCTCGCTCGGTAGCTACCACGCCCGGTCGGTAGCTAGCTCGCCCGCTTGGCAGCCGCAAGGGCCCGACCATGTTGGTCGCAGCCACACGCGCCTGGCCGCTGCTCATCTGCGCTCGGCCGCCGTTGCGTGTTGGCAGGGTGCAGAGATCCAACGAGGGAAGAAGACGAAGTATATTCTACATAATATTCTATTTTAAGGTTCGATTTTACGGTTTCTACTACGATGCGTCTTGTTTTTATCAAAAAAATGTGCCATTCGTGAACCATAAACAGGGTTTAAGCTTTTGCATTTTAAGTGTTCTGTTAGAGATGCTCTTAGAGTGGTTGATGGTAGCAACAACAACAGCTCAGGAACATGCTTGGAGAAGATACAAGCAGTGGGTGAACCCCGCCAACATCTCTCGTGCCTGCCCGAACAGCACCTCTGTTCGAGAGGGCAGAAGCAGAGCAAAAAATTACCTGCAAACCACTATAATTTCACAGTTACCATATATATAAAAGTACGTCAGATTCACCCTTCATTCTGGCGTCCACATCACCCTTTTTGTTTTGACCGTTCGATCTGTGCAATAGACGGACAAGTTTCTGGATGGAAAAGAGAGTAACCGTAGCACGGCCTTCTCCACCAATCGCAGCGCGCCACGTCTCCCAGTCGCCGGCCGGTCGCCCCCTGTTTCCACCGGTTACCGCGCCTATTGTTAGAAAAGCCCTTCGCATATCAAGACCCTGCCCCGCAGTACACAAATTACAACAGAGAAGGACCTACTTTCAATTACCTAAAACTTCACATGCTTTTTTGCAAGATAGCCCCACACAATCACCCCTCCCGTTCTTCTCCGTCCCTCGCTCCCGAGGCCGCCGCCGCCGCCGACGCGCAGCCCCGCCGCTCCGCTTCTCCTCGCTCAAATCGACGGACGCGGGGAGCTCCGCCATCGCGCCCTCTCCAACCTAGCTTGGTTTGGGATACCGGAACGCCGCACACGCACCGGAATCATCCGCGCCGCGCTCGGCGACCTTGTTTTTTTTTTTCTGTTTCAGAGTTCCCGCTGCTCCAGACCAAGATCGTTGGCTTCTTCAAGATCCAATTGGGTTCCGCCGCGGCGGCATTGACCGAGGCGTCGGAGGGGAAGAGGCGGAAGTGAAAGGCGATGATGGTTTCCAAGAAGAAGAGGAAGGAGCTGCCCTTCAACCCTAGCGAGGTCCCCGTCCGGCGCCTCACGCAGATGGCGTCGCTCGCCATGGCGCTCATGGCCACCGGCGCCGTCTTCAGCAACGACCTCACTTACGTGACCGGCATGGTGCCCCGGCCCACCAACAGCGCCGCCCTGGAAGCGGAAGGGATGCAGGTCAGCGCCGATGCACAGCCCAGCCGCCACGCTCCTCCCCCCCTCATATCTACACCCACCGAGAGCTCCTTCGTCGCTCCCTCTCTACGGGCCCTCTCCCTCCCCGTCTCTGGTCTCTCTCCCGTCTCACCTCCTCTCTTCCTTAGCAGCCTGGGGCGACGACGCAGAGGTGCCGCACGTGAGGAACTTGACGTCCGCTGGAGGTTTCATATGGTGTCTGGCCGCAAGCGGCCGCGTGTTGAAGCTCCTCCGAACGGCATCCTTCTGCAGCAAGCCTCCAACACAAATTTCCGGTCATCCTCATGACTCCTCTCAAGCGAGGTGATGTGCTGCTCTCTCCTCGTTCTCCTTTTTTGTCTTAGATGTGCTATCGTGCTTGATTTTCTTTACTTTTTCAACAATAGGTATATGCTTACTCAGAGACCTCATTTATATGCATCCTCTGAGTTCATGATGTTCATGCTCGCTAGGTGTTCGACGAATTTTCTAGATGAGCTAATTTGTTTTCTCTGGTTTAAATGCAGGTTGTACAAAAGACCTACACGACCTGCTAAGGCCAGCTTGAGCTTTCTTCGTTTGAGCTGTCGGTCGCTGCCAAGCCTGCTATGGCATCATCAAAGTACGATGGCAGCTATTTGTTGTTATATATTGATCCTTGTTTGTACTATCTCCCTCACTAATTTCACTCTAGTACAACAAACGGCTGGCCTTGCTGATACTTGTTTTCTTCAGAAGTGAGTTATGATTGAAATGATTATGGTCAGGTATGACGATTTTACAACAAACGGACAGTGAACTTACTGCTTATTTCATATGGAAGACGGCAGATGTGGTTGACTGCTCTTTCAAGAAAAATATGGTACCTACGACAGATGTTTGCTTGGTACCCAATATGCTATTTAGTCAAATGGTATCTTAGGAAGATACTTATCCCATGATTTTTCCGTAGTCTCCAGCTATTTCTGGCCTCTCTGAAGTTTATAGGATGTCCATGTATTAATGATCCCCATGTATCTTCCTCTACTAATGATTTTCCTGTACCTTTAGCTCTTTCTTATAATCCAGAAAATTCAAGTACTGACTATATCATGTGTCTGTTACCACGGACATCCCAATTCACCACAGAGGTAGCATCACCCGGTATCCTTATTTTTCGAATGCAGAAAAATACACATTTTAGATTACAAAGTGACACACTCCTTTAGGCTAGCAGTGATTGCAAAATACTTGCTTTTATAAACCAAGCAACACTTAGTTTGCGTCTGCTTCTTCGTCTTAACTTATTCATCACTTGTGCAGCTACCACTGGAAGTATCTCTCAGGTTCACTTTCAAGATCATGATTTATGATTTTTTTCTTCAACAGCGCGAGTTTTATGGGAGCATATGTTGTCCGTGTTATTATATGTTTATTTAGTGTGAGGTGACGTAATTTAATAGCTTTTGCAGCTTCTGTGTTACTTAACCGCAGGTGTTCCAGCAAAAAAAAGCAAAAAATCTGCTTATTCTCACATGAATGCCAAGGTATGATATTGGAAGAGGTAAATATGGGAATGTACTTTCACAGATTTTCAGTTCTACAAAAACGGCGAATACATACTATATTTTTTTTGCGAATACATACTACATAAATGTAAGTAATTTAAATTGTCGCCCCTTAGCTTTATAATTTCATTGGCAGATACATAAACACCTCCCTCTAGAGACCAGATCTTCAATATATAGAGCTTCTTCCAAGTGCTTTGATTTCTCTGATCATATCAGCGGAAACACCTTTCCACCATTTCCAAGCATCGCTTTACAAGGACACTAAAGATAGACTTCTCATTCCTGCCTCACTGAATGAAATAAAAAATAGAACTACTAAACCAAGCAGCGAAAATAGCAACTTATCCTTAAAAACATCAATTAATAATCCCATTGTACTATACCTTTTTTTTGTCAAACTGTCATATATGTTTTGCAGATTACCATGGTGCACGTACTTTTCGCACAACGCCATGGTCAGCTTTTATATAAAGAAAATTTTCTTAATATGATGTACCCTCTGCATGTTCTTCAAAAAGTGTACAGAAAGGAAACGTTATGCAAAGAGGATTAGTTAATATATATGTCAAGAAGTTCCAAGGCCGCATCAGGTATGTATTTCTTTTTACTTATATTTTTCCCAAAATATAATCCAATACATGCAGCATATGCATATATATCTAAAAGAGAAAATACTCCAAACTGTTTTCTTTTGAGTTGAAGTGTAATTAAATTACTGCTCAAGTATTGTCTTCTTTGTTCTCGCAGTACAAATTGCAAAATTGTTTACAATGTTCAGTAGGTTCTCAGTTAACTTTGTTAAATTTTGAGTCGCTATTTCCTACAGGCTCATGGGGGTTTACTTTGGTTAGAATTTCCTGGAAGCCTTTTTAAACATCTGTGTGCAATCTCAAACATCTATAAACCAGCCAGTGCAGTTCTTTCCTATTTCAGTATCTCATCTTTCTCAACAACATTATTTTTCTCAGCTCAAAAAGTTTCATGTGTAATCAAAGATGATTCTCCTCCTCCCGTCTGTCTTCTTTCCTCCATAATTACTCTACATACATATCTATTTGTCTTTGTTTAGGTGTAATCTGATGTAAAGAAATATACGTGGATCAATTGTTTGGTACATGTAACTATTTATTCGGGGCCTATATTACAGGTTATTAACTCTGAGCCGGTGCTGGTGATGGTTAGGGGGCAAAAAGATAGACATGCCTACTACGTCGCCGTCTCCACGGCATTGGTCGTCATGGACAACCAGATCAAGACTCCTCTATAGTGCACAAACGTAAAGACTGTCCTGTAAGTGTAAAAAAATAGCAAGGGCATGCAAGCCATGCATCTCTAGAGATGTCTTACCCTTTACCATTTTTTAATCAATCACATGATATTCATGTATTCTCTGTTCTAGCCAAAGATGACAGTTGTAAAGAAGGTTGCACCTGACATTAGTTGGTTGTCAAGGTTGTATAGGACATTGTTTAGGGTTCAGTACAGTTTACAGCTATTCCATCTTTGGTTCATCTAAATTTATGTCCATGCTCTAATAAGAGTGGAGGAGGCGCATCAGTACCTTATTGCCTATATTTGTTTTTGTACAAGCTATGAAAAAATTCATATGCCTATAACTTCTGGAGGTAAAGCTAGCTTTCAATAGGTGTTTATCATTGTTATTTGAGGACTTGATTTGTGTATAAATTCGATTAGACCGAAAATAAAATGGTCAACGTACATTAATAGACTGAATGGTAAATTTATGATCATTGTCATGAGCAGGCGCGTATGGGAGGCATTAATGGAATCATATACCTCAGGATCGAAAATAACTAAATATGTTTCTCTTATCGTGATAATTGTTCAATTTGAACTAAATATGATTGGGTTTACTTACACCAGTTTTACCTAAATTCAAATTTCCAATGCTTAGCACCATACCTGTCAGGGTTTGTGAGGATATCTTATCACCATCCCTGCCGTATATTGGTTTTCTTTTTCTGTTAAATTTGATTCTTCCCTCTTTATATTATTAACTCATATTTGTCGCCATTCATGTAAATGCAAAACGATACTATGATATCTGAAAAAAATTAGACTTTTTTGATGATATACCACATGGTCAACTTCTTCTTTGGTTCATTAATCATTTTCACATTAACAACCACACGGGCGCAGCGTATGCCGCACTAAGTTACCTAGTATGTCTAACGTATTATTATCCATGTCCCGCAAGCAAGTAGAATGTAGAAGAACTTGCCTAACAAAGCAAAATAACACAGACGCCAAAACACATGTAGCTCTGACGGCTCCAGTTCACAATAGTTATAGCGGGGAACATGCCCATGGACATATAAGTGTAAGAAATAAGGCTGTAATTTGATTTTGTAGTATATTGTCACAAACAACCTACAAGAAAATCAATAAGGACTAGCTCCGAGCGAATTTTAGGATCATGGTAAAATAAAATCTCACGGATAAACTCACACTACAGAACTCATAGTTCTGTTAACTAACGGAAGAACTGAATCAATCCAGCAAGTTAGGGGAATGCACTAACCACATATTGGAGAACTAGAAGAGCAAACACACATAGCTTGCTCACCATCATCAATATGTTATCTGTAGAAGATTCCAGTTATTCAACTCTCCTATCATCATTTCCCTCATCGTCATCAATATGTTATTTCCAAAAGATTGTAACAAGTATTTATATGGCACTGTCATATGACTAGCAACAGCAATATGTAAATGTTCAGATAATTTTTTTCTGGAACATGCCAAAGATTAAGGCCCGGTTCTTTTGGAGATTCTCACCAGCTTTTAGGTGAAAATACCCCACTCAAGAAGGACGGTCATTTCAGTTAAAAAGAACAATTCTTCCTTAAATGTTTGCTTCTTTCCTAAAGACATGATGATATGGATCTCATAAAGATAACATAGCCTGAAGATTACAAGGGAACATTACGTACGTCTGAAGCTTATCAGTTATTCTCTTGAAGCTTCCTCACATGTTTCTGCTTCTGAAAAAATAGCATATCATGGTAAGCTGAACAGAAAAAGGGTCAAGATGATAATCAAACACATACTTTTTGAATGATTGAGACGAAATGCTAGAATTGTTGATGATCCAGCCAATTTCTGAATCTGCTCACTATATTTCTGGAACAATTGATATCCAGTCTCGGGGAGAGCCCGCCAGTGGCACCAGATGGACGATAAGCAATCAAAAGGCACATCTAGTGTTGGCACCCAAATACACATTTTAGCACACATGTTATAGGGCTCCGCAAGTTATATTAACACAATGCATCAGATCACAGATATAAGAAATACCATGTTCTCCTCTGAGTCCAAGTAAATGATTCCTCGGTCTTCATCTGATAAAACCTGAAAATCCAAAGGACATTAACATGTAAGATAAAAACGCTGCTAAAGAGCATTTTGTCCTCAACTCATGCTGCGGAGCTCCTCTAAACGTATCCTTGCTGCAGAGCTCCTCCAAACGTATCCTTTCATCAGACGCATGCTGTGCAATATAGTAAGATAGGGCATGGCTTTCGAAATCTTTCAGAAAAGAACATTCTGTCATCAACTCATCATACATGCATTGTATAAATTCATGCTTCAGAATTCACCATCAAAGTATAATCATACTTTCTGATATTAGACATTACTACTATAAAGGTTGAGAGCCTACCCTCCTCCTCAGGCCATTTGCCCCTCCTGGCCATTGCGAGCCAGGAAGGGAAAACAGACGTCTGATTGGCGGCATGGTCTTCCGATGACGTCACCGTAATCGAACAACGCTGGAGGCTTTTATGTAGACGGAGGCGTCATGGTGCAGCATTTATGAGAGAACTAAAAGATCATATCATACATGAAGAGAATTAGAATATGATACTCCTAATCATGTTCTTGCAGAAAACAGAAGGTGTGGAAGATCGACGGAGGTAGCTGGGTGGCGACTATGATAGCTGAGGTCAAAAAGATGGTACCGGATAGCCAAAAAGATTGAACGTATATATGATTTTGTGCTCATTTATGTAATACCCAAACTTTAATAGTGTTGTCTGTGGGAGGTCAGCATTAGGAGGGATTGGAAAATATACCCAGATGCACTTTAAACGCACTAAACAAGGATGTTTTGATGATACATATTTTATTTAGTAAAATGTTGTAATTTCCAAATGTTTGTGTCTCGCTGTGGTTACTGTTGATAAACTCTTTTTTGCAAGGGAACGCTGGGTTGTGCTAGCTCTGCTTGGCAATCGTGCGTGCGAGAGAGTGCTGGGTGGCTCGGGTGTCTCTCCAAAGCCTTGGTTTACTGGATTGGTAAAGAAAAATAAGGAAATGATAAGAGAACAACAATTGGTAGGCATAGCCGTGTAGTAGTACACGTACATGTTAAGGAGAGAAATAAGATTAGGGAGGATCGATATGTGCATGCATCGTAAGAAAAGATGAGAGCATTCACCCCTCAAGGCGCAGCCGTCAGATCGGCTTAGGAACAGTAAATTTGAACTTTGTCTCCCACTTCTCACCACAATCGTTGGATGTGGTAGATGTTTTTTACTTCGTTTTGACTAATTTGTGCATGACATTATGGGATAGGTTGCATGCTGGGCCCGCATATCAGTGGGCGAGGATGCTTCGCCGGCGTCGCTCACTCGGTGGGTGAACTCCCGTGGAACAAAACCACACTCAAACCCTAGCCAATCGTGCGCGCTTCCTCCTCCTCCTCTCCCGATGAAGGCTAGGGGAATGATTACTATGTTTGAGTATTTAGTTTTAGAGTGTCACATCATTGGTCAATTTATGTTTTGTTATATTTTGTTATGGGATTTAAGCATAACATGGGTGTGTTATTGGTGGCTAAGACTGAGCACAAATTGCAGTCAATCTGTCTCCATGATTATTTTTATTGTCAGGCGGTAGCTAATAAGATTAACTGCTTTCGTGGTTTAAAACACCATTAATGATGTAAAGTTCAGAAATCTCTCTCGATCTATAAAATATGTACACCAAATCGCACATATGACATATCTATGCCTGCTACGACAACACTTGCTACGACAACATTGACGAGTGGATCATCAAGATACTACAAGCATCAAAAGCCTTTATATTAGGTACCTGCATTCGGATTACCTACATGAATAATGCGGTAGATCCCCTTCAAGGAAATTCCCTCACAGAAAACCTAAATTCTGTAAGGACAACTAGACATGTCTAAGATAATAAAATGCCCATTTAAAACCAAGGGTCAGTCTAACAAAGTATGCTCCTTTACAATCCAAGTAAATGGGTTCTCAAATTGGAAAATACCGATTATTTGTGTACATAAATAAATTCAAAACTGACATGGGTTCTTAGCTCATTTCAGACCACCCCGACGACAGGGAAAAACTAGACCGAGTTAGCGGCGGGGGCATAGCAAACACAACACTGCACAATAAACAACAAGAGAAAATACAATAAGACTTAAAAAAGTGTGTCTGTGAAAGAATCCTGATGGTCGTCACAACGAGAGGAGCCGACTAAACCCTAAAGGGCAACCTAAGCAATTCTGAGGGGTATCAACGGTAGTGGCATGAGAGTCACAAAACTCAAACGCGGATAACAATAACGTACATCCAAGCACAAAAAAATTGTAGCTAAAATAAATTCTCGCTGCCGTAACCGACAGTGGCGCAACGGGTCATTTTTTTAACTGAAAAAATAACCTACAAAAGTGAAACGAAAACAAAGAACCTATAGCGACACTATGATCTGCGACTCCCAACTCAGCTTGAGGTTGTCTCCAAGGGAAACACTACCATTTTCGTCCATGCCTCCTCGACCCTGCATGTAAACTTTTGCGTTGACGCCCTACAAAGAACCCTAAACCCTCGACCCTCCCTTTCGACAATTGAGTCCGTGATGCAACGGGTTCATATCCATATGTGACCGAGCCTCTAAAATTATGGTATCATATCAAAGAAGCATACAACAATAATATAGTCTTTGCATACGGCAGTTGCGCAGTTACACAACGGGTCATCTAGTATATCCGAAAACAACGAGTCTTTGGCTGCTGCACCTATACCAACATTGCTTTCTCTTACTGCACTCATCTGCAGGATGTGTTGCTGTAAGTCAGCATCGTCTTCCTTGGTCTGCACATGCTGATGTTTAGGAGGCCCTTATTTGACTTCACTGCAGCCACGACACATGAACACACGTCAGAACAAAGAATAACCAAAAGAGAACAAAGTAATGAAATATGTTTACCAAGTTTACTAACCATTACTTTTCAGAGGAGCAAAGGTAGCATCACTAGCTTTGCCTGCCAACAGGAAAGGGCGACAATCACTAGTCCATTCATAGCAAGAACTTCTTCCCACCAAATTATTCAGTTTTCTCAGACACATGAGGAAAATAAAAATCTAATAAGCATCTTCTGAATCAAGAGCATGAGTTGAGCAGCATGACCACCACAACAAAAGCTCCACCTGAATCAACGTCATGGATATAGTAGATTTAGTTTCTTTTTCACCGTCATGGAAACCAAAACTAGATAGTGCGTATTTCTACATGTGCTGCAAAGGAATTATGCCTCTAACATAATTCCTCTAGTTCTCTTACGTACGTGACATAGTGAGGGAGAAGTGAGAAAGAGGTAATAAAACGGCCAACGATCTGAACATTCAGAGCAGAGCGAACCAGCTGAGCTGCCGCTTGACTCCATGTCGCTGTTTGGTGGGTTTTATTTGTTCTCATTTTTGCAATTTAAAATTTGTTCATTTTCAGTTGTTGTTAGTCGTTTTCTTATTTGCAACCTGGTTCATGATGGTACTCATTTTTTATCAGGGCTGCCCTAAGTTAGGTCAATAAATGTGCTTATGCAGGGCCCTAATCTACATAGCAGCACAAACAATCAATGCTACAAGTATCTATGTAATTGTGGGTGTTATTGGTTTTTAAAATTGTCCGACAAATGCATATGGTATATTGATTATATTGTTTTGAAGAGATTAGTTTCAGAGATGTCAAACAGTTCGTATCTCCGTGATGAGTGTAAAGTGTCGGCGCTACAACGCCTTGAATCTTTGACTGATTAATTTGTTGTTTCGTAATTTTTTCATTATTACTTGGCGCTGAAGAAATCATGAGTGTTGAACTAAAAAAAATTCTTCTCTATTCAGCTTGGTGCGGATGGACCATTTTAATATGCATACACCGGATCTGTTATTATACATTTCACCCAATGCATGATTTCATTTAAATTTGTATACTATGATACTAGGTCATACTTATATTGTTGATTTCTCTTTTTACTGATATGTATAGCTGCTTTGTTATCTTACAACTTATGAGATGTATGCATTTCCACATGTACTTGGAAACACGGTGATCTTAATCTTACCATGAACCCAGAGAGTAGTTTCGCATGAAAAGTAAATAATTTAATTATTTTATGATCTCGTAATAATGTATGGGTATTTTACTAGTATCTTATCAATTGGCACAGAGCCAGAGAGGTAGCGAAAAGTAATTTTGGATCTCTTGCACCTGTCCTTCTGGTGTTAAAACTATAATCCTAAAATCTATTCTTGTGCCTAAAAATCACAAAAACACACACACGTACTACATTTTTGTTTAAGTGAAACATTCACATAAAATAATTCTGAAGAAATTGTCATGTGGGAATATAAGAAGTCTGGGCATGTTTGTACGTTTTTGAATTTGCGTTATTGATTCCTGATGCTTGTTATTTTTGTACAGGCTGGAAATATCAACGTTAACTTTTTCTATGATAATGAACAATCAAATCCACAGACGTGATTGTTTTGGATTTTTTTTTAAATATATCTCTTTGCAGTAGGAACATCGATGGTCGCGAGCACGGAATTTTCACTCACGGAGGTAGTACTTGTTTGCATGTGCATGTAATAAGAAATTCAAACTTTTTTACATGAAATTTGAAACTTTGAAGGACTTAAATCCTTAATAAAAAAACAAAAATCACATGCACACATGTAAACCCGAAAAGCCTAGTCGCTTGCAATAAGAGAGCAGCTGACCATCGAACAGTAGACTGACGTCAAGATTGAAAAAAACAGTAGACCGCCGGAAATATCCCCGTTGCTCCGCCGCCGCCGCCGCCGCCGCCGCCGCCGTGCCGTCGCGCAGCCATGCTCCGCCTCAAAAGCTCCATCCTCACTCATATCCTATCGTCTTCCTCCGCCTCCTCCCTCTCCCCTCTCCACCGACTCCTCTCCGCGGCCGCCCTCGCCGTTTCCCCAAACCCTAGCTTCGCCGTCAAGGAGTACCTCGTTGACACCTGCGGCCTTACCCGAGCGCAAGCCCTCAAGGCATCATCGAAGCTCTCCCACGTCAAGTCCCCATCCAAGCCCGATGCTGTGCGCGCCTTCCTCGCCGACCTCGGCCTCTCCGGTGCCGACGTCGCCAACATCGTCGCCAGGGATCCCAAGATCCTCTGCAGCGGCGTGGAGAGAACGCTGCATCACGTCTTCCTCGAGATCAACGGCCTGGGTGTATCGCGTTCTGAGGTCGCCCGCCTCGTCTTGCTCGTCCCCGACAAATTCCGCAGTAGATCCATCGTCTCCAAGCTGCAGTACTACCTCACTCTCTTCGGCTCCTTTGAGAAGCTCCTTCGGGTTCTCAATAACGGATCCGGTCTCATCTCAAGCAGCCTTGAGAAGGTGATCAAGCCCAATGTTGCTTTCCTGCAGGAGTGCGGGCTAGGGGCTTGCGATATTACCTCGCTGTGCAACTCTGGGCGATGGATACTTTCCACCAATCCTGAGGATGTCTGGGCAATGGCAGCGCGCGCTGAAGCTTTAGGTGTGCCGCGCGGTTCTGGAATGTTCAGGCAAGCGCTGCAGGCTGTCGCATTCCTCACCGAGGAGAAGGTTGCCATCAAAGTGGAGTACTTGAAGAACATACTCAAGTGGTCGGACGCTGAGGTGGGCATTGCTGTTTGTAGGGGTCCAATGCTGCTGGTTAGGTCTAACGACACTCTGCAAAGAAAATCAGAGTTCTTTATCTCTGAGGTGGGGTTGGAACCAGCGTACATTGCTCATCGGCCGGCATTCCTCTCTTATAGCCTGGAGGGCCGGATCAGACCCCGGCACTATGTCCTGAAGTTTCTTAAGGAAAAAGGGTTGCTACATCAAGACCGAGACTACTATAATACAGTCATCATCACGGAGAAGTTATTCATGGAAAGGTTCATATGCCCTCACAAGGAAGCTGCACCGCACCTTGCTGAAGACTATGCAGCAGCCCGCAAAGGGGAAGTGCCTACTAGATTCAGATTTACATGAACCAAGAACGGGTATGAAAACCGATAACTGCGTATGGCACAACAAATTTTCACTTTGCCTATTAGGCTGCCAGTTCCTGATTCGGTGTTCTTTGCCAAACTAAGTGGTGGATTTCTGTTATAGTATGTGTTTTCGATGCATCTTGATCGGGTGTTGCCAATCCAGGATAAAATTGATATGTTCATTGCATCATTCAGTGGAGAAGAAAGCATCACACTGCTATCCTGTCCATGCTGCAAATGCCTTCAAGTACCAGTGAGTATTTTATATGCACACTCAAAAAAGCCATTGCAGTTTTCAGTGGAAACATCGGTGTATCATTTCCATGAATTAGGGTTCTCTCATTTTGGCAGATGGTATCAAGTCTCGAAATTTTCTCTGGACCATATTTTTGGACTTATTGTTTCGCAGGGAACAAGTTTGTATTTGTTGACGATCACAATGTGTGATCACTGCTAAGGGTGCAGTTTTGATCTACTATGTTGGTTGCTTGCTCTGTTTTGCCTGCAATAATTTTGTTTACAAGATATTAACTGTTGTGAAAGTGGGTCATTGTTTACTACTTGTTTGTATCGTTTTTTTCGTCTACTCTTCTCTTGTTTTTTTTTCTGGATGGGCTACTTTATCTAGGGACATCTGATCTTAAAACTGAATAGTGTAGTAGTTGGCTAGTTGTCTTTTTAGATTGAATGCTAGGATTACATTAAGCCATGGACAAGTCCGACATCAAAACATTCACAGTGCAGGATGGTGGAGAATCAAGCCACTCATTATATTCATTATTTTGCAGCCTTCTTTGGCCAATATGTTTGCAGCGTCATTCCCCGATCGCCGCACAAGTCATTCACTGATCGCCACACAACTCATTCGCTGATCGCCGCATAGCTCATAATGAATAGTCACCAAAGCTTCCAAGGAGAGTTTTTTTTTATTTCCTCCACCAACCGACCGTAACGAGATCAATCCTGGCTCTCCCGATTCAGCTTAGCAGCTACCCTAACACTATCAGTTTCCAACAGAAGCCTCTGTACCTGAATTTCCTTTGCGAGGAGGATCGCCCGACGACAAGCCATGTGTTCGGCATCTTCAACGCTGCTACAGGGGGAAATGGCTTGCTCCTGCTACAAAGCTGCCATCATGGTCTCGGTGAACCACACCAGCTCCACCACAGTTAGTCGCCTTGTGGTACGCACCATCTCCATTTGCGTTCATCTAATCAGGATCAGGAGGGAGCCTGTGCTCCTTTGGCTTGGCAATGGTCACCAGACTAGGTACTTGCACATTGTACCACTCTTCCAGCCCGGCGACTGTTTTCATGGCTATTCTCATAGGATCTATTTTTTTGTTAACGGCCTACCCATGTAGCATTATGTAACAGATATTTCAAAGGCCTCGGTGTTGGTAGTATGGTAAGGTGTGGTGTTGAAAAGCAGAGGGCATTTCATACAGTAAACTTATTAAGGTAACCTTAAAAATAGTTATGGCATTACCATGTAATCTCTGCCATAGTTCTTTGCTAATTTTGTTCTATATTAGCACCGTCTGTGTATATAGATGCTCAGGCATATCTTTTCTTAGGATAGTAAACCTTATGTACCATCCTACATTTTTAGATGCTCTTTTATGGTTGATATATACTTCCATTGGTTACAATATATTCTGAAGACATGTTCACTGGAATTGGAGAAAAGGGAACGAAGATGTCGAAGAGTGTTACCTTAGCCAATATATGGTCCTAAAGATGATGACTTGACCAATCATGGTCTGAAGATTTAAGGAGTGCAGTAAATTTCTCAACTGCTGATGTCATCTCTACATCATCTGTTTTGGTTAAAACTCACTCTAGACATGCAAGTGTTAACTGTTAGATAATACAGTACGTAGGAATATAAGGCATGTTGAGTTCTTCAAATTAAGAAACAAGCTAGTTGTGTGAGGAGAGGATGGTGCACATTTGTCTATTCCTAATATGAGGCTGTAGAAGTTGGAAATGGCAGAAAACAAGATCTCAGCTGTGCCAACAATAAAACAAATAATGGAGCAGAGCTCTGATTTGATTATCAGTTTGTGTGTCTCTTCTCTGGTTCTTTTGGAATTCCCGGTGCATACTTATTCCCTTAATGTGGACGGTGCTTTCTTTCTTCCAGTAGAAGTTGTGGTGACGAATAAAGGTGGCTGGAGCTTTGCTCTAGTCGGTGTGATTCAGTGCGGACCAGCTTCATATGAGAGGCTGATTTCAATCTCTATCAGACTCGACGATGCCCAATTGATGATGCCCTGAAGTCGATGCACACTTTGAAGAGTTCTGTGACCGGCAGCTCGCTTCGAAGAACATAGTGGGTTTTAGACAGTCACTGGAGGCGCAACTCAAGGAAGATCTGAGCCAGGATCAGCCTGATCTCATGATCTAGAATTCACTTGTGGCCAAGCACATGTGCCATTATCAGGAATAAAGAATGCTTTCGACCGCCGAGACTACGCTACGGTTGACGTTTGACGTTGAAGAGGCGGGTTATGGGTCTTGCAGTGCTCGAGCGCCCTGGGAAGCGACAAGCCTCTAGGATTAATTTCCTTCCGGAAGGTGACGCCAACACTATTGAGAACTAGCTGACTCCCCGCGCGTTGCTGCGGGAACCGTCACAAAAATGTTATCATGAAAACTTGAATAGTTACGATTCGCAATATATGTTATTTCAAGGAGATTTTTATGAGTTGTTAAATACAAAGTATTTGAAAGATGGTAAGTATTAACATAGGCAGAGGTAGAAATTCTATACCAAAGCAAAAGTTGATAAGTGTTGGAAAAATTATAATCATAACTCAGTTCATTTTTTTATTTTTTCCAAGCAAAGCACCTTCATTCATTCATCATCCACTTTATATTACATCTAGATAATGCAAAACATGCGAGCTTATTCATCCTTGATAAATGAAGATGATATTTTAGAGACACGTCATAGGAAGGAAAGGACAGAGGCCATATTAGTTTAACTAAAAGACCGTGCGACAATTGACTTGACTTCGGATTTATGTTTCACTTGAAGCTAAAAATCCCTTTCTTTCTCTAAGACCGCAAAGTCCTGAAAACTTGACCATAAGAATGCTCCATATACACCGAACAAAAAAGAGGTCATCGCTACATAAGAAGTGTTTATTATAAGTTTAAACCCAATTGTTTTCTGGTAACAAAGCTACAATAGATCACAAACTTTAAAAATAGGAGAACTTGCTAGGAATCAATAATAGATCCAAGAAAAGCTCCAAGTGTGAGAAACATTAATTCTTGGGAACTGTACTATTAAAGAAATCTTGCTATGTACAACTTACATTGGTTGCATGGAAGCTTGGAATCCACCTAGAAAAGTATAGTTAATATGTTCGCAATATCCAATCAGGACAAAAATATATTTTGTGAACATAAAGCGGTCAAGAAAATATGCATGCCTGAATTCACCATTTGTATAGGTTTGTTGGCTGTCAAACGACCATGCATGTTTAGCGCTGCTAGGGCAGGCCCCTGGTTGCAAATCACAAGAAGCAACATGCTGCCGCAGCTGCAAAGAGAAGAAAGAGTGTAAGAAAATAGGGGATATAATATGAGATAAATACATATAACACGAACTAAGCATTGAGGTTATATGTGGGCTTTGTATGGTTATCTGTGGTGCGCCAGTTAGATCGTATTGTCTGTGAACATTAGTATCAGTCATCATTTTTGCACTTTTGCAAGAACCAAACCCGGAGCTAAACTGATGATCATTTCTGAACGTCTGTAAGAACCAGGTTAAACCAAGCAAACAACCAGGCAAGCAAGAAACTTTGCGTGCATAGCCAATAGGAACTGCCACATCAAAGCCACTGCTAGTGAGAATAGATCGCAAAACTGTGTGGTCTGATACCAAAGCCTACCCGATCAGCTGTAAGAAAATACAAGAATTTGAAGGAAGACGTGTATACGGATCGGAGGGCCTGCCTAGCTCATAATCATGTGTTATTTACTCTTTTAACCTGGAGGTGGTAGAATATAGGGGGAACAAAATAAACAGAAATGTCTCTGTTCAGATTCGAGAGAGGACCTGATGTTGGAGTCCTGGAGAGCAAATTCCAATGTAACTAATTAATTACAGGGAGATACCAAGGTAACAAATACATGCGACCAGCAAGATTACGAAAACAGAAGATTCATGTGTTCATCCAATGTAAATTAGAAATTCGGAGTAAGAGATGAGAGCTTGTGTACCGATTCAATTAGGTACTGGTGCAGTAGCAGTTCAGTTGATATGATTGCCACTTCCTCCTAGGTTGAGCGAGAGCATGCAGAATCCAGTCAAATCAGGTGGAGGGGAAAACATCAAGCAAACATAATGTTAGAGCGCAACCTACCAGATCGAGGAACAGATGTTCGGCGATTGAAACAAAAAAACAAAAGGGGATTTGCAATCGGGAGCGGCCAGCAACCAGCATGGAGACCGCTCAAAGAGGTGGCGACACGAGTGTGGCAGAGATTGCGAGGCTAGCCGACGGGAGCGTTGAATGTCCATGGCAACAAAGAGAGCTTTATAAACATGGAGGTGGTGCCATGGTGGTGGGCAGTCGAACCGAGCAGAGCAGTTTGTTTGATGGTTGATGAATGCTGAGCATGATGTGGCAGTTTCGGGAGAAGAAGGCCATAGGTCAAAGCCGAAGGATTTGTGGCCATGAAGGCGGAGGTTGCGGTGGCAGGTAATCTAGCGGACGGCACATAAGAGGGGCGTGTCATATACCGGCCACACAGACTGACTCGTCGTTCGGATCGCTTCGACTCGCCTCGCGTAAACTTCACTGATTCGCTGGGAGAATAAGGGACGACGTGGACGCACGGGAGGTCTGGAAAATCAGGTAGTGGGGCTTTCCTATTTAGATATAGAAGATATATTCGATTACATTAATCTAAGAATAAACTAAAATCATGATGTAAATAGTGCTAATTACTGAAACTTAACAATGTAATGTGTACTAGGTGTAGATACATCTACGTAAATCACTAGTAGAACAAGCAAGTAAATAATCAGGAGGGATATAAACATATCATACCCGGCAGTTGGCTAATTGACCGAAGCGGAAGCAACGGCATCGTCGACAGCTCTCTTGTCGGCAACGCTCTTGTTAGCGGCAGCCTTCTCGATCTCAGCGTCAGTGCTCATGGTGATGACGAAGGCGACGAGGACGTAGTTGAAGTAGAGGAAGTAGCCGATGGATGAAAATTGGTGAGCAGTCGCGTAAGATACGCTCCCCGAAATCCTAATCGACCCTCTCCCGTACAGGAAACAGAGAGTAGGGGTTTCGGAGGCCTGCTCTCCCGTCAACCGTGTACGCGGCGGACGGGATGGGATCAACGATGTACACGGTCGACGGGATGGGATCAACGATGGTAACAACAACGAGGAGGAACGACGGTGGCGACTGTGGGCAGATGGTTCCGTTCTCTAGTGTTCGTAAGAGAGGAGTGGCATCTCCTTTATACACGCAGCGTAGGATGCGAGAGGTCCAACAGAAACACGCACAATTAATTCCGTTAAGGCAAATGAATTCTGGAAACGGTCGTACTTAAGAGCACTTAAGACAGACGTTTCAACTTCGTATTCATTTTCTATTAAGAAAAAACATTTCATGACCGTTCACAATTTATTCCAGCGTGACAAAAAGAATACAGCGGCTCGGTGAGATTCCCGCAACCCACGGCGTGTCATGACGAGGCGAGGCGAGGCGGGCGGCGGAGGAGGAGGAGCGTGCGTGTAGTACACAGCTATTCTCCTCATGCCTCATACCAACTCATAAGAGTAGTAGAGTGCCTTAGTATATAAGTTGATGCACATCTTATCCAACTAGCAGTATGGGACTAAACTCTCACCACATGCCATGACAACATGGGTCTTAGTGATTTTCAGGAGTTGATAATGGGATAAAAGGCCCAATATTTTAGCAATCCCCCACCAGATCCCAAAGACCCATGAAGTTGTCATCTGTTTCAAACACTGTTTTGATATAACAGTATTTTTAGTAGAGACCTGTTAAGGTTGAACTCCACCTAGATCAATTAGCTACACTCCTTCACAACTGACAATGGACTAGGACTTGAATTGTCAGTTTGGCGTAAAGTAGCTTGACTAACTGTCTTACCAGTACTAGGCTGCCAAAGGCTGACCCCTCGGGTGGAGCATATTAGTCACTCCTGACCTATTCATGAACTTACTAGAGATCACCCTAATCTCATAGACTGTGACCAGCAGTCAGGTTCATATAGGTGTGTTCCTACAAAGGTCGTTCTGTAGGATAGCGTCTTGCTTATGTAAAGCTTTGGAACATATTAATACATACGTCAACCTGCCATACAGTTACCGAGAGTATTGCATCTCCAACGAAGTGGATTAGTAAAGGTTTTACTCTCTTTAGTTAACCAATAGCTTGTTTTCCCAGGTCCTACTTCACGGGATCTCCGACACATAGGTTGGGTTACTACCATGGCAACTCATGTGGGTTTCATATCCATCTCTCTCGATGCATTTTCTATCACAACACGTGATATCCCTTTAATAAAAGGATCTGCCAGATTCTTAGCCGACTGGATATAATCCAACGCTATAACTCCGGAGTTTCTTAAATGTCTGACAGATTTTAATCTCATTCTTATGTGTTTGTTGGACTGCATGTTATCCTTTAAACTCTTAACCTTAACAATCGCTGTTTGGTTATCGCAGTTCATTAGGATAGCCGGAACTGGCTTTTAACCACTGGCAAGTCCATCAAAAGATCTCGAAGCCATCTTGCTTCGACACCAGATGTGTCTAATGCTGTTAATTTTGCTTCCATTGTTGATCTCGTCAGGATCGTTTGCTTGCAAGACTTTCAGGAATCAACACCACCTCCAATGGTAAACACATACCCTGTTGTGGCTTTCATCTCATCAGCATAAGAGATCCAATTCGCATCACAATACCCTTCAAGTACTGATGGGCTTCCGGAATAGTGAAGTCCGTAGTTCTCAGCACCTTTCAGATAGCGTATTAATTTTTTCGACAGCATGCCAATGCACATCACCCGGATTGGAAACAAACCGGCTAAGTTTGCAAACAACAAACATGATGTCAGGACTTGTCGCGTTAGCTAGATACATGAGAGAACCAATTACTTGAGAGTACTTCAGTTGATCCTTAGCTGTGCCATTGAGCTTTCGAATCTGCACACTAAGATCATAAGGCGTTGGAGAAGTTTTGCAGTCTGGATATCCAAATCGACTCAAAATCTTCTCAACGTAATGGGATTGCAAAAGTGTAATCCCACCCTCATTATCTCTCAGTAGCTTGATGTACATAATAACATCAGCCACACCAACATCCTTCATCTCAAAGTTTTGAGATAGAGAAGACTTGACCTCCTCAATTAATTTGAGTTTGGTCCCAAAAATTAGTATGTCATCAACATACAAGCACAATATAACTCCTTCGCCCCCACCATGGCGATAGTATACGCATTTGTCAGCTTTATTAACAACAAAACCAACAAAGGTTAAAGTTGTATTGAATTTCTCATGCCATTGCTTAGGCGCTTGTTTCAGGCCATTTAAAGATTTCAGTAACTTACATATCTTTCCTTCCTGACCATCTAATACAAAGCCAACTGGCTTTTGCATATAGATTTTCTCGTCTAGCTCTCCATTTAGGAAACTGTCTTAACATCCATTTGATGGACGAGAAGACCATGCGAGGCTGCCAACGAGAGTAAAACTCATATGATGGTCAGTCTGGCCACATGTGAGTAACTACCAAAGAAATCTTCCTCTTCTTTCTGGGCATAGCCCTTGGCCACAAGCCTAACTTTGTACTTTTCAATCGTACCATCAGGCCTAAGCTTATTTTTAAACACCCACTTACATCCCAATGGTTTACAACCATAAGGATGTTCAGTAATTTCCCACGTCCCGTTAGCCATGATGGAATCCATCTCGCTACGGACTACTTCTTTCTAGTAGTCAGCATCCGAAGATGCATAAACTTCTGAAATAGAAGTGGGAGTGTCATCCACAAGGTACACGAGGAAATCATCGCCAAAGGACTTTGCAGTCCTCTGTCGCTTGCCCCTACCAGAATTTTCATCACAGGTTTGTTCATAATATTCCATAGGAATGACAGGTTCAGGAGTTTACTCAGATTCCTGTCTAGAAGTGATTTGCATATCTTTCATAGGAAATACATCCTCAAAGAAAGTATCATCTTTAGACTCCATAACTGTACCGACCTTCACGTCAGGTACTTCAGATTTCACTACAAAAAGTCTATAGCCAACGCTATTCTTAGCGTAGCCCAAATTAACACAGTCCACGGTCTTGGGTCCAAGCTTACGCTTTTCGGGGATCGACATATTGACTTTCGCCAAACAGCCCCATATACGTAAGTATGAGAGTGTTGTCCTTCTCTTCTCCCATTGTTCATAGGGAGTGAGTTCATTATCTTTTGTTGGAACTTTATTTAGGACATGACATGACGTCAATAGCGCCTCCCCCCACCATGCCTTGGTTAATCCCGATGTATCGTACATGGCGTTATCCAAATCAGTTAGAGTACGGTTTTTCCATTCGGCAACCCCATTTGACTGGGGAGAATAGGGAGACATCCTCTCATGAATAATGCCATGTTCCATACAGAAAGAGTCAAACTCATTAGAGAAGTACTCTCCACCACGATCAGACCGGATGTGTTTAATTTTGTTTTCAAGTTGGTTCTCAACTTCTGCCTTATAGATTTGAAAGTAGTGTAGAGACTCATCTTTAGTACTTAACAAATATACATAGCAAAATCTAGTGGAATCATCTATCAGTGTCATGAAGTATCTCTTTCCACCTTTAGTCATAACACCTTTCATCTCACAAAGATCAGAATGTATAAGTTCTAACGGTGCCAAGTGTCTTTCCTCCGCAGCTTTATGAGGCTTGCGAGATTGCTTTGCTTGAACACACGAAAAACATTTAGAACCTTTGGCTAAAGTGAAAGATGAGATTAAACTAAGTTTTGCTAGCCACGTCGTACAACCAAAACCAATGTGACAAATACGTGAATGCCAAACTTCTGTTTCATTAACATCCAAATGAATATTGTTCACGACTTTATTACAAAAATCAGCAAGAGAAAAGCCTAACATGCCTCCGCATTCATAACCTTTTCCAACAAACAGTCCATATTTCGTAACAACTACTTTATTAGACTCAAATACTAACTTAAACCCTTCTCTACATAGAAGGGAGCCACTAACGAGATTCTTCTTGATGGCGGGGACATGCTGCACATTCTTGAGCTGCACGATCCGTCTCGAAGTAAACTTCAGATCGACCGTGCCAACACCAAGAACAGAAGCACTCGCTCCATTCCCCATCAATACGGATCCGTTCCTTGTGGGATGATAAGAAGAGAACACTGAAATGTCAGCACACACATGAGTATTTGCACCTGTGTCAATCCACCACTCGGTAGACTGCCTAACTGAAAATACAGTAAACAAATTACCGTACTCGGATGCATCATTCTCATTGTTGCTCACAATCATGTTTACAGACTTGGAGTCTTGTCCTGGTTTTTTTGAACTTCTTGGGACACTTAGGAGCCCAATGTTCCTTTGAACCACAGATGTAGCATGCACCTTTCTTCTTATCCTTCTTGAAGGGTTTGTTAACCTTCTTTTTGAAGTCAGTATTCTGTTGGACAAAAGTTTTCCCTTTGTGCTTGTGGGAATTGAAGTTCTTCTGTATCATATTGGCAGCATAAGTGCCTCCGCCTTTTCCATGCGAGTCCTTTGCCCTCGAATTTTGCTCAACACTCAGATGGCCAATGGCATCCTCAACAGAGAATTCACACCTCTGATGTTTCCGAGTAGTGGCAAAGCTCCTCCATGAATTGGGCAGCTTAGCGATTATGCATCCCGCGACAAATTTGCCCGGTAGGTCACATTTGAGAAGCTCAAGTTCTTTTGTGATGCATTGTATCACATGAGTCTGCTCCAATACAGAACGGTTTTCAACCATCCTGTATTCATGGAATTGCTCGATGGTATACATATCGCTTCCAGCATCGGTTGCGCCAAATTTAGATTCGAGCGCTTCCCACGAGTCCTTGGGAACCCGCACGTGTAAATATGCGTCAACTAACTTATCTCCGATCACGCTCAGAATGGCTCCAACAAAGACAAGGTGGACTCCCTAAACGCCTTCTCCTGTTCAGGCGTAATCGTTTTAGTGTGAGTGACACCGGCGACCCAGAACACGTTCATCGCAGTGAGCCATAAAGTGCTTTTGGTATGCCAACGCTTATAATATGTCCCCGTAAACGGGGCTGGTTTCATTGCAACAGCAAAACCATGGATCGAAAATTGCCTACACAAATTAGGTTTTTGGATTGTTGAGAATATAAGCAATTGTTCGATTACACTAATCCAAGTATAAACTAAAATCATGACGTAGATAGTGCTAATGACATGCTGAAACTTAAAAGTGCAATCATGTACTAGGCATATAGTAGATACATCTACGCAAATCACTAGTACAACAAGCAAGTAAATAATCAGGAGGGGTATAAACATATCATACCCGATAGTTGGCCAATTGGTCGAAGCAGAAGCAGCAGCATCGTCGACAGCTCTCTTGTCGGCAGCCCTCTTGTTAGCGGCAGTCTTCTCGATCTCGGCGTCAGTGCTCATGGTGATGACGAAGGCAACGAGGACGTAGTTGAAGTAGAGGAAGTAGCCGACATAGTGGATGAAGATTGGCGAGTAGTCGCGTAAGATACACTCCTCAAAAACCTCCCGTACAGGAAACAGAGAGGCGGGGTTTCGGAGGCTGATGACCCACAAGTATAGGGGATCGCAACAATCTTTGAAGGAAGTAAAACCCAAATTTATTGATTCGACACAAGGGGAGCCAAAGAATATTTGTAAGCTTTAACAGATGATTTGTCAGATCAGCTGCACCTGTGAATAGACTTGCTCGAGGAAGATTATCAGTAGCAACAATTTTATAGTACAGACAGTAGTGAAATAAACAGGAGAATTAAGACAGCGATTGTGATTGAAGTAGATAGCAGGATTGAAATACTGTAGGCATAGGGACGGATGTACGGGCGTTGCATGGACGAGATAATCATGTAATAACATTGCATAGGCATTTGCAGATAAATAATATAAAGTATCCAGGCATAAACTAATCATAAACATGTATTCCAATTTAGTTGTGCGTACTCGCAATGAGAAACTTGCACATCATCTTTTGTCCTGCCAGCCCGTTTGCAGCGGGGCCTCTAGGGAAACTACTGACAATTAAGGTACACCTTTTAATAAAGTACCGGAGCAAAGGATTAACACTCCGTGAATACATGTAATCTTCACATCATAGCCATTCCCTCCGGTTATCCCATTGCTATCACTTTGGGGCCATCGGTTCCGGACAATAAAGTGTGTATACAACTAATAGATATGATCCAAAACAATAATTATCATATAATTCAATAACATGTTCAGATCTAAAATCATGGCACTCGGGCCTTAGTGTCAAGCATTAAGCATAACAAGTTACAACAATGACGTAAAACACCGATAACGGATACTAGGCACCATGCCCTAATAATCTTACAGCTATTACATGAGTGATCTCATCCAATCCGTACCATCCCCTCAAGACTACAACGGTGAATTACTCACTCATGGACGGGGGAAACATGGATGGTTGATGGAGAGGTGGTGGAGATGACGATGGAGATGATCCCCTTCGATTCCCCGTCCCGGCAGGGTGCCGGAACAGAGACTTCTGGTCCCCGAACTAGGGTTCGCGTTGGTGGCGGTGCACGGGTGTGTTCTTTTGAAAAGTGTCTATCCCTCGTGGGTTTTTAGGTCTGAAGGGTTAAGTAGCCGCGAGGGGGTCGTGAGGGAGTGGCCGAGGTGGCCACATCACCTCCTGGCGCGGCCAGATGGGCCCCGCGTCAGCAGGCGATGTGCGCCCCTCAGGCCTCTTCTCTGGTTGGTCTTCGTGGTTCCTGGTCCCTCTCGGATGGAAAATAACTTCTATTTGGATTTTGGTCTTTTTCTCCGAAGTTGATATTTCTACACAAAAAGGAGACACCAGGGTAATTCTGCTGAAAACATCATTAGTCCGTGTTAGTTGCATAAAAAACACAAAAATTAGACCTAAAACAATAGCAAAAGTGTTCGGGAAAGTAGATACGTTTTGGACGTATCAACTCCCCCCAAGCTTAGCTTATTGTTTGTCCTCAAGCAATTCAGCTAACAACTGAGTGCGATAAAAGAACTTTCACGAACCCATTTGCTCATGTGATGTAAATATTCTCATTATGAGGACAAATGCTTAGACTATTCATAACAAGGCATATATAAACGGTGTCATCCAATAGTTATGTAAACCATGAAAAGATGCCAATTATACCGATGATAAATAACATGAAACATATCAATTCACAGGATTACAAAGATCATAAGAAAGTATGATAAAGTGGTATCTCGCTTGCCCAAATGTAACACCAAATCATAAATGCCCAGGCACCTCTGATTTTCAAAGGAAGACTAGAGATAAAGATATCAAAGATAAAAGCATCTAGATTACACCGCGGTTAATATATTAAGCGATAAGCACATTATACTAAGAATGACAATTATGCTCTCGAGAAGGTGCTCAAAGAAGGATGGAGACTCAACAGTAAAGTAAAAGATAGACCCTTCATTGACGGAAGTAGGGATTCAACATGTGCTAGAGCTTCTTATCATTTTGAAAATAGAGGTAAAATTGTTTTTGAGTGGTGGTTGTTAGGTCAACAACTGACAATAGAGTTCTCGTTATGTTCCATACTAAGCAAGTTGAGAGCTGTTCCAATTATTTTTAAAACAAAGCACTTGTAATATGCATCTTTATATTTGTATATTTTGATAGCTTGACACTCCTCCCCACCTTGCTAACAATACCATGGCTAACTGAATCCTCGGGTGCCCACCAAACAATCTCAAACCATGGAGGAGTGCCTATTTTTATTTTCTCAAATCCTTTTTTGGTATTACAATGGTATAACCAGCCCTTTGCAAAATTAGTGACGAGCAGATGTAGCATGCAAGTCAATTACTTAATTAGTATGGAAGATAACAAGACCAACTACCACTTCCTCATGAGCTCAAAACAGTGGCACACATTAAGAAGTGTTTGAAGATTTTAAAGGTATCACATGCGAATTTACTTGAATGGTTTGAAATTGCCATGCATAGGTATTTATGGTGGACTCTTTGGAATAACTTGGTTTTCAGTGATTTGGAAGCACACACATTTTCTCAGCTTAGTACAACTGGAGGCTAGGAAAAGATGGGAAGCGACAATTCAAGAGATCCATAACCGTCATAATCATGCTTGCGACGAAATAGAATTAACGGAGGCATAATAAAGATACAAGAACTCTGAGTTAAAATATGTCATCAAGGCTTAATTGGCTTTTTGTTTTCAGTCATGACATGTGTAACCATGTGCCAATTCGATTCAAATGAATTATTCAGAGGAGGATACCACAGTGTCATATTCTATTATGAGCAAAACAATGCAAGTAAATATCCAAAGAGACATGACATCCATCATAAGTAAATTGGAAACGATCATAAGAGAACACGAACTACTAAGCATCCACCAATCGACATATACTTTATGTGAACCATCTAAGCATGCTCACATGAATGAGTATATGTACAAAAATGAGAAACAAAGAGAACTCAAAACTAATGAAAGTTGCGTACACATCCCAGGAATATGCACACAAAATGTTAGGTCATTCCGACATTTCTGTAATAAGTTATGAATTTAACGGTGGACAGCAGAAATCTTTCCCTGCGCGAAACAACACACAACAATACTAAAACAAACCAGCAAGAGAAATAACAATTTTTTTTTGGAGGTTTTGGGTTTATGGAAAGCAAACAAAGCATGAACAAATGAACGAAAGAAAGAAAACTAAAACGAAACATGGATATAAAAAGTACCGAATGATATGATAAATAGATGAGTGTGCGTCGGTGTACCTCCCCCCAATCTTAGGATTTTGGCCCAAGTGGAGATCAATCCCACGGCGAATAATTGCCCCAACTCGGCGGGTTATGCCCGGTGTAGTCGTACTCCGCATCGGCTGCGGTGGAGGAAGATCCCGAAGGTCCCGCATACTCTGGATCCGGGTACACGAAGCTGGGTGTCTCCAG